>OX381626.1:5698723-6948723 GCA_947459985.1 Diloba caeruleocephala | reverse complement strand
CAGTAGTGTGTGAACTCCTCATATCGAAAAGGTTTTCCTCGTTATCATATCTTGTTGTTATGATAACGGCGTAAGGACACACAATTTTTTATCTTTTAAAATATTACAGAAATACGTATTATGTACGGTCGCAACATCGATACGCTCAGTAGATTATAAAGAGAAATCTGAATATTAATATTAGATTCGAACATGGATGAACGGTGGTTAAAATTTAACCAACACAGCTAGCCAAATCCTGATTCTCCTAATCCTCATCTTTAGAAATCGAGATCTTCTTTTGATATATTCAAACTTTCTGATACAATCGTACATGGTGTTAAAAAGCTACGATAACTTACGCGATAAGCGGGGCCAACCAAATTCTGGTGGGGGTTTTTGAGAAAATTGCATGCAAACTAAAGCAGAATAATAATGGAACCAAGTTATTCCCAACTGACATCAATCGTGATATGCATTTTGATTGAAGAAATTCATTTATTTTGGTAAACCCAATTTACATTTCAATCACAATACACAATCATTAGCTAACTATAAGAAGAAATAAATATATTTGTAAGTAATATCTATATATAATTAGTGTGGTATCCGTATTAAGAATATAGCACTGTGGATGTCGTAAAAGGCGACTAAGGGACTCTAAACCAGAAGGATGGGCAGCAGCGTCGCTTCTATGGAACAGTAGCCATACTGCGCTCACTAACCCGTCTACCAAGCGTGGTGAGTTTTGGCCAATACCCCCCAAAATTACTAAACAATTGTGGAAAGCTATGGGGGAGGCCTTTGTTCAGCAGTGGACGTATAAATGGCTGATTTGACACTGATAACGATGACATTCTATTTTTCTATTTCAATAAACTCAATTATAAAAATGTCAACTCCAATTTACTTGTCAATCTCAATACACTATCATAAATTATAATAGAAGTAGTACAGAAATACAGGTGAATTTATAAAAAAAAAGTGTAACTGTAGAAGGCTCGACCTTCTTAAAGCCAACGTTGCAGGCGAGACTTCAAGCAAGACAAATTCGGAACCGCGGCATAATTATACGGTCGGACCATCAGATGCATGATATAACTGTAGATACACACACAGTTATAAACTACTGTTAAAATATTGAAAATCATAATAAAACACTTTTAAACGGATTCTATTGCGTATATTTTAGATTTTTGATTTTCCTAACGTTTCGAATACTTTGCAGCAAAAAAAGTGTTTTATTATAATGTGTAATAATCGCGAAAATCTAAGAGATTACTATATTGAAGATCACTGAGATACCAAACAAAAATATTAAATGCAATATATCTCCTAGCTAGTGTCATTGACATTTTCGCTGTCCGGGTTATCTCGTTCCAAACGATCGAATCATTGTAGTCTGTCTCTCAACCTTGCTCTAATTTATTTACTATAGCGATACGCGTAACAAAATTGGGCCAATGAATAAAAATAAAATCATGATACATTTTTTTTTACCAGAACACATATTAATTCGATTCTAAAACTTCTAACTCTCTTCCTCTCGACTCTAGTCTCGAACTTAAGCTACTAATCCAGAGTCTACAATAATTCAAACATATTTTTGATGTTGATTTATTAAGAAGATTGCGTGCGAGGGTACGGACGCAGTAAATCCTAGAAACTAAGTTACGACCAATAAAATGGATAGCTATATTTATGGCGAAATATAAATTAACTTTTATATTAACTATTAAGGTTTCATTACGGACCTTGTAAGGAAAACAATGCCACCAACGAAAAATTGTTCGAAATGGATAAAAATAAAACGGTTTTAAAATTGATTGAAAATGTTGGTTCATCTTTAAAAGTCTATCACAGACTCCTAGCCGACGTAACTGTAGGACCTCTGTCGAAAAACACATATTCTATTGTCCCCACCCTAGTGACCCCGGCACTAGGGTGGCATCAGCAGATACTGCTGCCCAAAGCCGGCTTATAGGGTATATAGAATTGACCAATGTCATACGCTATCTGTCAGAGGTCAGGAAAGGTATACTGCAACAAGCCAGTGGAGTTGCACGTTGCACGACCCTGGGTGTTGTGCGAATCCCTCTTATATATAATCTCGCTTACTAGTTACAAACGGATCAAAATAAATCAAAAGATTTTTCTTTACATGAACATGTACAGATTCACATGAATAGAATTTAAGTAGTCACGGTCCCAAGAATTTTGTCCTATGAAGAGCCGGCAAGAAACTCCATGAACACACTTAAAATATTGAATAAAAATTACGATCTTGATAGATACAACATAATTATTAGAAGAGTTATGTATGCATAATGTAATGTCAAATGTAAAAATATAAGATAAAAAGAAAATTTTAATTGCCGTGCACCGGTCCTGACTGGCGGTACACGTCCACGAGTATGACGCACGCGTCAGCGTCGCTCAAATCAATCACAGTGCAGGGAATTCATCGGCCCGATACACAACACCTCCATCAGCAAGACATAATAGCTAGCATAATATTTAGCAAGAAATACTCATAATACCACACAACAAACATTACATACATATATGTCATGAATCATATCAGCCGCAGAAAGTCCACTGCTGAACAAAGGACTCCCCCATAATTTCCACAACGACGGGTATCAAAACAAGGAATAGCGTGGATACATGTAGTCAAGGTGAAATTTGCCAGTACTCACCGTGCTTGGCAGGGTGACTGGTGAGCACAGAATACCAGCTGTTCCACAGAAGGGACAGTTGCTGCACATGCTCTCTGATTGAAAGTTCCTTAGTCGCCTTTTACGACACCCACGGGAGATGAGAGAGGTGCTTATTTATTTCATCCGGAGACCACACAGCCCATAAGGACATGTAAATGAAATGAATCTACTGATAAATTAGAACTGCTTGGCATTAGTTAAATACCAGCTAGTATTTAATTTAAGGTTTTTCTTTATCCGCTATTTCTGTTACTTCTTCTATTTAACTCCTACACATAATGGTTGCGTTACGTGCATAGACTCGTTCTTTTCACTTTATACTATAGGTAGACATAAATACTTACAAAAGAAGTAAACTTGACGGAATCGCTAGTTTTCAAAGGCACTATTACAAAACGGTTAACCAAGTTCATAATTTATCAGTAAAAAAACATATTTTACAGGAATCGCTGAACATGACATTAAAGATGACATTAAGCTCCGAGCCGTAGGAATGAAGAACAAAATTACATAATATTAAAGGAGGCTTTGACCCATTCGAATAAAACTTTTTAAAGAGATATTTAGCAGTAACAACAAGGAGTGTTACCATTAAGTTGCGAGAGAAAAAGTCGACGTCAAGTTTATATTGGGTACCACACAAAGTAATACGTGTGATAAAAAGAGAAAGCACAAATCATTCGTGCACGTCTTAAAGCGTTACGCGCGTACAGCTATATTTACCTGAAACCATCTGGTTAACAGATCCGATGGTCGCCTTTTTCGACACCCATGGGATTAGATGGGTTGGTGCTATTCGCAGCTGGCACCACACAGCAAAAGGAGATTGCTTAAATGCAACTGATGAACCCTAATTTGACCTAACATGCAGCATTAAACTGATTTATTCAGACAATTGAGGTAATTCTGACATTAATTGCGTTTCACACAGTCGGAGTCGATGGTCCATTTGGTGAAACACAAAAGCGTTTGAGGGTGCTTATATGACACTTTTACACGGATATGTATCGACAAATATGATGTACGAATAAATATTATAGTTTGTATTCATAATATTTTTATGACTTGACGTCTTTCGTAAAGATATAAACAGCTATAATATAAGTCGAGTACAAGCTTTACAGATGACATGATGTCAAAGTGAAGTGGAAAAACAAAATTAGAAATGCGGACCCCGCTTAATCCTCTTAGTTTGACCGAAACGCTGGTGGTCCAAATATTGGTGACGAGATTGTGTTTTATAATAAGACATATTCGTACTTGAACTCTGGAGTAATGAACAACAACTTTTCTGGATTTAATACTCCTTTGATAAGAAGCGTTTTGAGTACCTTGAGCGATTATAAATTCGTTTCCCAAACGTTGTGATTATTTAAATCACAGATCATCAGAAAAACTCTGTAGTTAAATACTGTGATGGAAATATTCCCTCACGACTTTTATTGACGATTTATCGGGTTGTTCAGCAGTGAGCTGTAATAATAGGTTGCACAAACCTCACACACGTATTAGAACATCATAAAATCCGTCAACTAACAACACAGTGTAGGTATACTGTAACGTTTACCTAATAGTTAGGTCACATACACCAATGGTGGCACCGTCATAAAAGGCTAAAAGCCCGGCTTGCCATTATAAAAAATGAAATTTACGCTACTAAAGGTTTGCTTTTCGCTCGTTAAATGTCCGTAATTATGCTTCCCTCTATAAGTTCAATAAATGTATCTATAATTTGTTTTTGTTTATTCCTACGCGCACCGGCCTCGGTTTGGCATATTGAAAAACTGAAGTAAATTGAATTGGCTTCTGTGCGGCTATTCTGTAAGAACTCACTAACAAACTCACTTCTGAATTCGCAGTGAAATCTCTAATATCGTATTGTTTTTCCTACTTTTCACTGCGGATTCATAAGTTAGTTCGCTTCACTAGCAAACCCACTTCTGAATACGCAGTAGTCTCTGAATTCGTAATGTTTTTACTACTTTTCACTGCGGATTCAGAAATGAGTTTGTTAGTGAGTTCTTACAGAATAGCAATGCTGTAGTTTTAATCTTTGAGAATTCCGCCAATGTCATGTATATCGGCAACGTAGTTCGGTGTTCAGATTAAATATTCATACAATATTTCACAACAATGAAAAATATCGACAAGAAATGTCAGCAACTTCTTAGGGTTTTCAATTTGTAGTGTTTAATGTCGACTTGTCAAAAAATGACAACAGTAAAGTGACAACTACGGAGAGAGCGAGACCGAGAAACTCTTTCTTGCTCGTACTCGTGTGCTGATAATGGGGCGAGAAAACAATCAAAAACCGTACGACGTTGCCGAAATTTTTTGTAGATTTTTTCATTCTTGTGAAATATTTTATGATAATAATTATAAATAAAAATAATAATGAAATATTGTTTAATCTGTTAGCCGAATAACGTTGCCTTTATACATGACATTGGCGAAATTGTAGTAGATGCTCTACAGAAGGCATAATATAAGAGAAAATGAGGCATTTGCATTGCACGTGCAATAATTTCTCGTCCCGCACGTAGGATAGTACGTCATACGACAGTGAGGGAGTGATGTCTAGAAGTTAGTATTGAAAAACTATTGTCAGGATTGTGATATTCCAATTCCAATTTTTGTTTGGCTCCCTTAGAAGCATCAATGCTCAGAACAATACTGAGATGGCTCCATCGTTTTGTCGATGATAAATGTATCTATGAAAAGTGTATCTATGATTTTATGTTGATTACTTGTAGATCAACCTCAACGGATCAACGAACTTTTGACATTTGTTGACATGGCGACTGACGAAATTGATTGAATTTTATAATTTTTCCCGAATTGAACCGTACGACGTCGCCGATTCATTTTTGAGAAATATTTTAATGAATATGTAAAGAATGATTAAATCTGAATACCGTACAACGTTGCCTTATACTTGACATTGGCGAAATTATGGAAGATACTCTACAGAAGCCATAATCTTAGAGAAGAAGTATAATTATTCCCGAAAAAAACAATTGTATAAAAAGGTACTCTGTGAACAATTGTAAACCGTTCGACGTTGCTGACATATTCATGTGGATTTGTTATTTTTGAGAAATATTTTATGAATATGTAAACATTGATTAATCTGACCACCGTACAACGTTGCCTTATAAATGACATTGGCGAAATTGTGGATTTTACCCTACAAAAGCCATAATCTAAGCGAATAAGAAGAATAATTTACCTGTGTTAATCTAATAGTCATATTAAAATTTGCTGTTGCTGTTGCCTACTTTTGAGTGATGTGTTTTCAACATAATAAATAAGGATGCTAAAGAAATTGTTTTTTGTGTATTTTATGAATATGTAAACATTGATTAATCTGACCACCGTACAACGTTGCCTTATAAATGACATTGGCGAAATTGTGGATTTTACCCTACAAAAGCCATAATCTAAGCGAATAAGAAGAATAATTTACCTGTGTTAATCTAATAGTCATATTAAAATTTGCTGTTGCTGTTGCCTACTTTTGAGTGATGTGTTTTCAACATAATAAATAAGGATGCTAAAGAAATTGTTTTTTGTGGAGGTTTGAACTTAACAGTCTTGACAGCAAATATTTAAATATTTGCTCTTTGCTTGTCAGAAGTTAATCGGCAACGGAAAAGTAACAACTTTGTATGTTGAGGTCAGGATAATATCTTATTCAATTCTTAATATCACAAACATCACAAAAAAAACGACATCTACGGGAGAAAATGGAGTGTTGCTATATTATTAATCCGAACACCACACGTATTATAACAGAAGTCTTTTTGGTGATATGACAAAGTAAAATACATTACAATATAACAGGCATAGCAAAACATAAATATATGTCGGGCTTGCCCTATTGAAAAACCCTAGGCGTACTGACATGTACGTTTGTTCTTAAGTCGCAGTTTTATTGATAACGTCGAACAGCGTCCATATAATTAGATTTATTGTCTAGCTGCCTTGTTGCTCTTTGCATTATTTGATTGCATTGTTGAACTAATATAATAAACCTATGACACTATCCCAGTAACAAAACCCCATCGCTGTCAGCTGATAATGTGAGAAGACTGGCAGCATTACCTCGTTGGATGGCAATACTTAATCTTTGGCGAAAGAAAAGGGCAGCCCTCTGGTCACGCGTCAACCAACCGGTAAAGCTACTTTGAAAAAAAGACGTGCACTCTAAACTCAGGGTCCAAGCGTTTCGACCCCAAACGGCTCGAAACAATAATTACTGGAGAGGTTATCGCATTTGCGCCGTTTGAGAGCAAACTTCTACTTCAGAAACGGCAGCGATAGCACAGCCTGCCGTGTTTGGAAGATGGGATCGAGCATGTGTGTCGACACAAGTTGCATCCCACACCAGAGGCCTACCCATCTTCCATGGCAGTATCGATATACCGTCCGGCCTTTTGGTATCGTTACATGTTAATAATAATAAATTAACAAAATAGCATTTCTAATTTTTAGTAAACATTTTTTGTTTTTTTCATTTGTTTGTAAATTTTAATAGAAAAACTTATTTTGTAAAATTAGTAATTTCGCCAATCTCGAGGGACACTCAATCCTTACGAATAAGGATTGGGGGACATATAGGAAACCTATGATTATTGATTCCGCAGAATTTTTGATAATACGTTTAACATTTTTTTACTAGATATTGATACACTCGTATTATATAACTCCTACTTGGTACTGTTTATGAGATACATGTACCGTAGTGTAAGGATCGAGGGACACTCTTAGAGTATCTTTAACTTTTTCTTTTACAAATTTCGGGATTTGATTTACAAGTTTCTTCATAACTTTTACTAAATATTGCTAACATCAGTTTTCTGATTTTTATATGGACACTCAATCCTTACGTACATAAAACAAGAGCCATAAGTTGAATGTTTCGAATAAAAGTCTTAACTTGTAATATTTACGCAATTATAATCCAGTATAAATGGGTCGGTATCGACAATACGGGTCTTATTCATATTTATCGCCTTCCCGGTTATTCAGGCGGGATAAGCTTAATTAACCGCGAGTACGTGTGAATGAAAGCGATAAATTCATATTGGCGATGGCGACACCTATGCCTAATGGAAACCACTAACTTGATAAATAAGAATATGTATTTGTATAGTTTTCCTGGAGACCCAGGCATAAAGAAGTACAGACTTGCGTGCGAATCGTTTTTAAGCATTTATTTATTGTAAGCTATAGCCACTTCTTTGATGTATAAATGCAAAGTAAATTATAAAATTAAATACGCATATAAGTATTCTGCTTGAGTCAGCCAGTTACAATGTAATAAATAGAAACTAAAATGTTAACAAACTTCCTACAGTGTACAAAGTCTTGTCAATTTTCAATTAAAGTTTTCAGTGGGACATTGGCATTAGTGCTCGCTTGTCTATATTATGTCGAATGATATGAGAATATCGCTCGTTTGAATTAAAACCCACACTACAAGGAATACGATTCTCCTAGCAATACTGATAATTTTAATAGGTAATGCTTCTTAAATGTTAGCATTTAATATTTTCAGATTTAAATCAAGTTTTGTTTTTATGAAGTCGCGATACAAATACGTTTTTATTTTACTGTATTGGGTAAAATTTATTTATTTATACGGACTATCTGAAATTTGCGCGCTTAAATCTTTTGTTGCAAAGGAAAATATTGTACGCAATACGTGGTTGATGTCTCGAACAACATCTACTTAGCCACCAAGAGAGGCCTCTCTACAACCCACGCAGAACATCGACCTGCGAAGGTCAGGTATTGTGCCCAGGCTCTGTATTTATAGACCTACACCTACCTACATTTTATGAAACGAGAGCTTCTCTTAATGTGGCGTCACCCATATTATTAATTATTTTGATCTTTGCATTACAAATAACATTATGTCTGGTCGTTTTATGAAAGAATTTTAATGGGGTTGGTAATGTGAGATAGGTTGTATTGTGGTTCATTTGGTTCATTTCAGTCGTCAATTGAGATTTTACTTGCCTATGGTGCCGAATCACGATCAATTTTGAACGGGTGGCTGGCGTGAGATTGCACACGGTCGGAGACATACTAACATAAACGTTTTCGCGACTAGATGCAAATTTTATATGGAAACCTCTTACCCTGCCTTAGTTAGTCATAAGATTTAATTGGCGAGGTTCACTTACAACTCTTTCATTTTACATAATAAGAATTATGATGAAAGAATAAATAATAAAATACTATTACATTACAATTTATAAATAGTATAGAGTATAAGTGTAAGTGAGGTCGTCATCTTGAGATATCCGTGTGGTGTCCGGATCAAGAATATAGCACCACTCCATCTCCTCCCATGGATGTCATAAAAGGCGACTAAGCCTAAACCAGAGGGATGAGCAGCAGCCTCCTTTCTTTGAAATATGAGCCATACTGCGCTCACCAAGCCGCCTGCCAAGCGTGGTGAGTACTGGCAAATTCCCCCCAAAATGATGATACGATTGTTGACATCTATGGGAGAGGCCTTAGTTCAGCAGTGGATTTCTTATGCCTGATATGGTGAAGATGATGATGAGAAGACCTTTTAAAGCAGTAATGAAGTCATTGACACTTGAAGAAAACCCAGATATTTTGTAGCTACAACTCAATAACTACTGCGGCGAAGATTTCCTCTGTAAGTACGGCCGATTGTAAAATATTAAATACATATATATTATATACAAGTTAAATAAGTAATTCTTGTCATTATTACAAATTATATTTTTCTATCTGTAACCACCGCGCCTCCTAGAATGCTCTCCACCCAATACAGAATCAATACTACATATTACACAGTTTAAAGATGTATTCTAATCTACCTTTCTTACCATTTATTTTATAACGTTTGATATTTAATATGATTGCAAGTGTTGTAACTTGCAATCAAAGGTTTTATTAAACCTTTGTTTAAAAATTGTAATTAATTATATTATTAACGTAAAATAACTTCACAGTTGACATAACCCATTTAAAATTGCATTTTTTATGTTATTTACTTATAATTAATAACTTGACATTTGACTTGACTCAGTTGAATTTACATTTTTTTATGTTATTTCATAACTTGACATTTGAGTTAATTTAAAATTTCATATTTTTTATGTTATATACTTATATTTAATATTATGACATTGACTATTAGTTGTTGTTAATATTGTTCTTGTAACATTATATTATAATATTCATACGAAACTGTAAATGCGTGAGAATCATGTAGCCATTGATGTTATTTTTAGTACTAATATTGATTGTCTTTTGCCTGGCTGTATTGGTCTGTCATGCTCACTAAAATGTCTTGCTGGTGGTGGCGTAGTGTATCGGGTCGTTCGGTTCCCTACAATATGGTTGAGCTAAGCGATGCTGATACATGCGTCATGCTCGTGAACGGGTGCAGTCTGTTGCGACTGGTCAGCCGTTAACTGCCATGACAAATAAACTGTTATTATTATATTATTGTCTTAACACATTGACCTACATTTTTCTCGGTATATGTTTTACAATATTTTGTATTAATCAACATTGCATTAGTTTCTTGCCGGCTCTTCTCCACGAGATCAACTATTTGGAACCGTGCAACTTAGATTCTGACGTTTCATAAGTGCCAATATTTGGTTAATTTGAAAAAAAATGTTTTGTCTTTGACTAATTTATTGTCGCCTATGTCACCTCGACCCTTGCGACATCCTTTGTGCTGTCTAGCCCTCTACTCAGTAAAAGTTTTTTTACGTAACCTGCGATGGTGCCAGCATGGAACTGCGCGTAACCATCTGGTATAGAATAAGCTATTCACGGGTGAGAACGTCGCAGGCACACGAATACGTATCACACATATGTGCAACGTTGATTCTCTTCACCCCTGCAAAATCTGCATGTATCTACCACGCTGTTTCATTCTGTGGAGGTGCTTGATGGTACCGAAGTGCCCTGTGAGTGCACCTAAAAAGTGTCTCAGTTGTGATCTGTTTAAGTTTAATCATTTCACTGCACTTGAAAAGACTTCATGTGCTAGAGGTCTTGAAGTGGTTTAGGCCTACTGCCTCCCTCCATTCTTTTGTTTGCTGTTTTCTAGCATAGACATATAATGCATGATGATAGGTCCTGTGTATAAAGGGTTCAAGGCCAACTAACTGCGTTTGTGAGCCAGCCCTTGCTAATTCGTCTGCCTTCTAATAAGGCTGACACTGTTGGGTCTTCTCAGGCTGTTATACCTTGACCTGTTTGACCCGTTGTGTGCTTGCCGCTTTAAAGTTGTTCTCTAGTCTGTCGTGGTTTTAACTTTGATATTCATATTTTGCTTTGACGCTAGCAATTATCGCATAAAAACGATTTATTACTTCGACATAGAAGCATCATCATATCAGCCAGAGGACGTCCACTGCTGAACAAAGGCCTCTCCCTTAGATTTCCACAACGAGCGGTCACATGCCGCTCTCATCTAACGACTCCCAGCGACCAGGTCGTCTGTCCACCTCGTTGGAGGTCGCTCCACGTTGCGTTTTCTGGTGCGCGCACCGGATAGAAGCATCGGATATATCTAAATGTTGTATTGAATTCTTTTTTGGTTGTTATGAATAATAGAGTTCAGTAACTTTGTAAAATACTCCGATTATACGTCTTACAGTTTTATAAAAATATTTTCCAAAGTCTGCAAATAAGTGTAACCGTCAGCAATCAAAGCTGTGGGCCTGTGTGCCAGATGTCATTTTTAAGCTTTAGTTTAAGTAATCTCTTTTCTTTTGTATATTAACTGTTGAAATGGTAAAATATCAAACTTTTTTCAATGTTATCAAGTAGCTGAAATTTTATCCAGCATGTTTCTGTAAAAAATATGAGAAACCACAATTGAAAACTAACTTAAGCGCTTCAAGTCCGCGATTATCATCTTGTGGAGCTATATTTGTGAAAAGGAACGAATTGGATAAGTTTATAAAGCGAATAGCTCCATATTTAAACAGACGTTGGACATTTTATTACCGACGAAGCTGGTGCGAATCAAAAAGAAAATGGACGCAAACATTCATCAATCAATCTTCCTTTGTGGAAACTAGAACCATATTAAGCTGTTCAATTAATAAAACTGGTTAATTTATAGAATTGTTATGTAGAAAATATAGATATCGGTCAACTTGTACCCAAATGATAGCTTGTTAGCAGGATACGCGTGAAACTTATTCAAAAACAAGAAATTCAGCCGTTTGTGTAAATTGCTTGCCGTGTGGTGCCGGCTCAGAATACCACCACCCCATCTCCTCCAGTGGGTGTCGTAAAAGTCGACTAAGGGATTACCCGGAGGATGGGCAGCAGCGTCCTTCGATTACATTAACAACTCAACTGCGATCGCCAATCCGTATGCCAAGCGTGGCGATTATGGCAAAACCCCCCAATGAGCCCACAACACACCCATATCAGTCGTTGTGATAATCTTTGGGGGAGGCCTGTGTCCAGCAGTGGACTTCATTCGGCCGAAATGATGATGATGATGATGTGTAAATTGTTGTGCTGATTATGAATTAGACTCAGTTACAGAAATATCTATAAAAACTATAGAATGCAACTGTAAACCACTTCATTTTCTTTCATCACACAACTTGACGTGTGCCCAAATTTAAATATATAAGGAACTTCTATAAAAAATACTGCTTTTAAACCCACCGGCTTAGGGTGTGCGTTATCAGTCATTCAGTCATTGTTAGTTTTGTTTAATAGAATTGTTTTTAAGTACCTAGAATAAAAACACGGCAAAAATGTGGGTTACTTAAAATAGACATTTGCGAAATACTTCATTTAGTTTTTACTATTCATAGAAAAAATTAACCGTGGCGCGTGAAAATGTTGAATCAACACTATATTATACATATTCGTGGCAAGTAAGTAGCATGTGTGCAATGATAAAACACTTCCTGTACCTACTTGTAAAACACACATATTAATGTTTACTTACACCGTTCCTTTACCAATGTGTTCAATAAAAACGAAAACTTAAAATAAAATACATTTTTTATTACATTTACGATTGTGTCATTTTGGGGAAAATCTGCCCACCACGCTTGACAGGCAGGTTGGTACGCAATATGGCTACTGTTCCTTAGAAGGGATGCTGCTGCCCATTCCTCTGGGTAAGTCCTTTTATGGGAAGAGATACGAGTGGTGCTATATTCTTAATCCGGACGCCACACGGATATAATTCGTGCTATTATTATAACAAACTTGGGACTGAGTACCAGGCTCTAGTTTTTTCGATAGTGGCTTATGTATTTGTGCAAACGATTCATACACCCGTTGACATACGGCCTGTCTTATTCATACTATAGCGGTATGTATCTTATAATAGGCGACCAATTGACGTATTTCAAGTAATAAAGGTAAAGAGCTTATTACCTATAGATTACAGGAAAACCTATAAGAAGTCTTTGTTCTTAAAATAACATGGTAAATCTTTCAATATTGTGCGTACAAACTTTCGTTTGCGGTTGGAATGTATGGGAAAACTCGTTTTTCAACTACGATGTTAAGTTTGTTCTTGGGAAATTATTGGTACCAAACCAAATCGAACAGTAGACAATATATTCAACAATTTCGGAACCCTCCACGCGAGTTCAACTCGCACATGACTGGTTTTTTTGTTATTACGGCGGCGACATTTTATTCTTAACCATGCCAAATGTCAACTTCATGGCAATAGCAGTCTGTGAGTAAAATTAACAGAGTCGGACAAACAGACGGACGGACATAGCAAAACTATAAGGGTAAGGAACCCTTATAGTTACGCCATGGTTTGACTACATTATCTCTTTATATTTTTATTGGTGTCCGGTAGAATTTCTACATTATACTTTCTTCGCCCCAGGGAAGGGCGAAGGGGTATCGGCCGGCCTCCTACCGGCTAAACCACTGGAGCGGTCATCTTCGGCACCGAAGGGGGGCTCCAGGTTCTCGTAAGATCACACTAGAGAACTACAGTACCGCTAGTACGAGTTTCTTTTCACTATCGAAAAGTAATAGTAAACAACACGTTTATTACATTCGGGTATATATACCGCGATTGGCCCGCTCCGAAATCTTTAAACAATCGTCAAATCAAAAAATCGAATTCAAAATGACGGCACGGTTGGTGCAGTGGTTGATAAAGTCGGCTGCTGCGCTCCGGGTCGTGGGTTCGATTCCCGCACGGAACAAATATTTGTATGATCTGCAGGTAGTTGTACCGGGTCTGGGTGTATTGTATGTGGACGTGTCTGTAAACGCACCCACGACACAGGAGAAATCCTAGTGTGGGACAACGTTTTTTATAAAACAAAACAAAAAATTAAAAGAAATCGTATTAGGGGCACAGAACCCTAATAAAAACCAACATCTCAGTTTATATTTAGTTTAGACGGCACGGTTGGTGCAGTGGCTAATACAGTCGGCTGCTGCGCACCGGGTCGTGGGTTCGGTTCCCGCACGCAACAAATATTTTCATGGCCCGCAGATAATAATTGTTCCACAAGGCCCGCTAACACACGTGCAAAGCATATAAAAAAAACCTACTGATTAAATATTATATTATCTACAAATGAAACGCTTCCTAAATAAAATATAGCAAAAGTTTATAGGTTGTTATATTTACGGTTATATTTAGTTATATTTCAGAAGTACCTGATTACGGATCCGGGAGATGTTTTTGTAATATTTCCGATAGTCGAGTCGTTACGGTCGTTCGCTCCCGTAAGCATAAAAAGCGAGACCACAGTTACTATGTAAAGAATATCTACTGCAAAATATATTGAATTAATCTGATCCTTTAATCATTTACTATTAGTTGATTAAACAGCGAGAGCGTAGAACCCTCTTTGCCCTGATAATGCTTAAAATCGCAGAAAAAAGTAAACGCTATATCTTGCAACAAATTGTCTGGCAGACCCCTATCTGGCTGCAGGGTGACGTTTCAAGCCACCAGTATAGCCCTAAATATTGCCTAGCGAATACATGATTAAGCAGGCAATTATGCTTCACGAGACATTAGACCTGTGGTGTAGAATTGAAATATTTTGCAGAGCTAAGTCAACATGCTCGTCATTCGAGCTGCCTTTGTAAATTATGCACGATGAGCTGTTGTTTATACTCCACACGTGCGCCGTATTCAAGCGTATACGCCTAATATTAACCAACGAGAATAAATACATCAGGATAGGAATAGTAAAATTGATGTTTTCGTAGTTGAGGAACGCAAAATCTGCCAAGCAGCTACTGCAACAAGCTCACTGGTAGATTTTTCATTTATGTATTTCTACTAAACATTTGTGCCAGGTGTAAATGATTCCTTACAGTTACAAATCATCATCAGTATCACATAAGCTTAAAGATATACAAAGGCCTCCCCAAACGTTATCCAAAATTGTGTCGTCATTTTGGGAGGAATGCGTCAGTAGTATAGCCATACTGCGATTTCGAACCTGCCTGCAAAACAGTGGCAGTCGCCTTACGACTGAAATTTATAATCAATCTAATCCGAAATCTTTGGATTTGGGATTGAGGGTTTGTCTGTTTTGTATTCAAACTAACATTAACACAGAAACAGATCAAGTTCAAAATCTTAAATCACAAGATTCTGGATTACATTGATTATTTATTATGGCTGTTAGTCGCCTTTTACGACATCCACGAGAGGAGATGGGAGTGGTTTTATATTCTTAATCTGGACACCACATGGACGAAACAAATAAGTTAGTTTTATAGCTTTAAATAAAAACTAAGTTAGCTCTATAGCAGTTAATGTGAAACCTTATGAGGAATTGGCACTTTGCTTCATTGTGATGGTTTTGTTTCATCATCATCATCATTTCAGCCATAGGACGTCCACTGCTAAACATAGGCCTCCTCCATAGACTTTGACAATCGTGTCGTCATTTTGGGGGGAATTTGCCAGTCAGTACAGGCAGGCGGGTAGGTGAGCGCAGTATAACTACTGCACCGTAGAATCCCACGCTGCTGCCCATCCCTCTTATCTTCTTTGTTTTTTTTTTAACGGTGTAGTCACACTAGTATTTCTCCTGTGTCGTGGGTGCGTTTACAGACACAAATACCACACACAATACACCCAGACCCGGAACAACCTGCAGATCATACAAATATTTGTTCCGTGCGGGAATCGAACCCGCGACCCAGAGCGCAGCAGCCGACAGTATCAGCCACTGCACCAACTGTGGTTTAGACTCCCTCAGTCGCCTTTTACGACATCCACGGGAGGAGATGGAGTAGTGCTACATTCTTAGTCCAGACACCACACGGAACTGTGTTTGTTTGTGTCAATCTAAATCGAAAACTTGGAGAATATTCTAAGAAATCGACATACAACAACAACTTAAGATAGTTAATAATACTGAAACTAAACTCTATTCATCATGCAACCGTGCATTTTGGGCAAATAGATACGCAGGGGTGTCCATTTCAATTCGACACTGAGCTGTAAAAACGGACAGCAAAGCAAAAGCCTATGCCATTGTTACTCAATAAATGAAAATGTAATAAAAACATATCCAAGGCAATTTGCTTTCTTTTATAGGCCAGTCAACTTTCCAATTTTGATTCAATACTTTTCTTCTTCTTGTTCACTTAGTCGTGCCAACATTATAGTTTCCCTAGCCGACGCCTTAGGAGCATATTCAGCTAATCGTTGATGGGTTTAGGGTGGCACGACATTACTGTATTCTCCCGAAATTGTTACGGAATAATGAATATACAACGTATAATAATGTGGGTTGCAGTTAGTTTTACGAAATATGTACATATTTATGAATATCATATAAAACAGCTATCATTATCGTGCTGAACCACAAACTAAAAAAAGCTATTTGATTGTGGTAGATAAGGTTTTTGTGGTCTTCATATCATTTTGGTTTTGTAAATAGTTTTCAGACACGGATATCGCAGTATTCTATATATATCCAAAATGTACACTGTATTCAGATTCGGACTTCGGATACGCAAATGAACTTGCCAAGGTCAATTGATGACGCCTTATTTAGCGCATCATTGTGGATTACAAAGCTCCGGGCTACTGCAGGAACTCGCTAACTGCTAATAACTTAGTAAATCTAATAGAAGGTTAAACGTGATATGATCGATTATATGAAAAGAAGATATCGACTTTTGATAAGTATTCTAATTCCGAATGATACGATTACTAATAATGCGTTTAAGTCAGAATTTTCTTATACGAGTATCACACACAAACCATGGGGCTCTTCAAAATGTGCGTGAAAATATTTTGACAGGGTCGGCAACTCGCGAGTGATACCTCTGGTGTTGCAAGCGTTCATAGGTTACGTTAACCGCTTACCATCAGGCGCGCCGTATGTTGTTTGCTATCTTAGCGGTATAAAAAAAAAATACGGGTTGCACTTCGGGAGTGCCGACAGAAGTGAAAACTTATTTTTTTTTAATTTATCTAGACGCGTTCGCGGTCTGCTATATGTACATGCATATATGCACACACTATAGCTGCGTCTCGTAACGGCGTCGTCGATTTTATCTCATCTAAAAATATGCGTACCGCGCTAAAAGAAGTTTTCATTTCAAAAAACAATTCTTACAGTAAGCCGATGAAATGGCTTTATGTTGCACATACAGAATTGATTCGTAGTAGTCACTGATTTAAAATTAGGTATTTTTTGTACACGTCTTTGTAGACGTTTTTGGCAAACGATCTAACTAAATATTCTATGTAGTGGGTGCATAATATGGTATGACTGCAAAGAAGTATGAATCATATGCTTTTTGTGAAATCGGTATAGTTTATAGTATATTGGACATTAAAAAGGCAGTCTTGAATTCCCATGACCAAATAGGAGAAAGATACCATAGTGGATTACATTTTTAACAAAAACGTCTATTGCTGAACATGGGTCCCCCAATGATTATTACCATGAGCGGTCATAGACAATATTGCCATAATCACCACGCTTGACAGGCGGATTGGTGATTGCGGGTCACACAGGAAGGTGCTGCTGCCATCCTCCTGATAACTTTAGCCGCATTTTACGTCACACATGTGTGGAAAGGGGTAGTCCATTCTTTTCCGGGACACACACGGAATGTTACACCCATTACTGTTAATTGATCAGTACTAACCAGGGTTCAAAAGGATAATTATCACGATAAATATAGTTTGATAATGATCCATTGATAATAACAAAAAATCAAGACAATAAGTCTCACAGAACAAAGGCAGACTTTGTTCAGCAGTGGACGTCCTGTGGCTGATAGTCTACCGTTAATTAATCAGTACTAACCAGGGTTCAAAAGGATAATTATCATGATAAATAAAGTTTGATAATAACAAAAAATTAAGACAACAAGTCTCACAGTCAAGACGTAGAGTAGACATTGAGTACTCTTACAGCCGAATACTGAAACACCACTTAATATTAAGACCCGCTTTAAGTATTCATGAGGCCTGTTTTCGGTAGTAAACCGGGCGGCTCAAATGGTTAAAGCGGGACTTAATATTAAGTGGCATTTCAGTATTCGGCTGTTAAAGTTCAGTTGGATTTAAGTGCGATCTCAATCTAGTCACATGTCAATCTCAATTTTGACGTTTATTTAATGACAATTTTAGTACCTGTGACAGTTCGAAATGTTAGCAGAATACCGTTTTGACTTCGATCCACTTTCGATCTCATCACAGTGTAAGTTCACGTTTGACGTTGTTTGTTAGTTTGGAGAATGCAATTGTGATATTTGTGGCATTGAGATTACCCTCAGATGATGACATTCCTTAAAAATTAAAAAGTCAGCCTTTAGGTTGGAAAAAAATCATAAATAAATCGATATAGTCTTGATAATTTTAAGCCCTGGTACTAACCAATTTACGCAACTTATCTAAGATTAGACGAATTAAACGTAAACCGGAACATCCTTCAAGGGCGGATCGAGGGGAGGGGGGAGGAGGGGGGGGGGGGCGGCTCAGCAGGCCGCTCCCCAAAAAAATCTGTGGGATGCTGTTGACCTTAGACCTAGTAGCAACAATGATCTCTGAAAATCTTGACAAGAGACCCGACGGCGGGCCAGATTAAAATGCTGGATCCGCCCCTGACATCCATCGCCCTCTTTTGATAAGTTAAACCATCATTGTTCTTTTTAGGGTCCCTTGGCTTTCTGATACACTTTGTAAGTCAAAACACTAATTAAATAACCGTCGCTAATCCATCGTCGTGAATAGTTAATATTATGTACTTACGTCCTTGTCTTTGTCCAGGCATCATGACGGCGCTCCTCTGATCCGGTCGCAAGAGGCTCTCGGCCTCCGCCCCTCCCTGGTATGACATCTCCATGGCTCACAGGTGTTCTACCAATATCATAAAACTGATACTGGCATCTGTGCTCTTGGTCGGCGCAACGGACGACTGCGTCTGCAGACAAAATTAGATTGTTGAGAGCTGGATCACAAGTATGTACATTTTAGCTCTGCAAGTCGTGCATTTTATGGATGTTATAGTACACGGTAGGTGTATGCACCTGTTGACTACATAAGTTGCAGCCTACCGAAAGACTAATCAATCCGTGAAGCCATACTCATCCGATATGCTAAATGGCCTTTACCTATGTTTGAGTTTTGTTTTACCTTTACCTACGTAATAATCAGGGTACACGCAACGGTTGGCGCAGTCGCAAAGCAGTTGGCTTTCTCCGCTACAGATAAGGAATTTGATTCCCGTACGGAACAAATATTTGTTACGGCTACAGATAGTTATTCAGATCTGGGTGTTTGTGCATATGAGATTTATGTCTGGATACCATACCAGGAGAAGTCCAAATGTGGGGCATGCTTTTCACTGATATCAAATCTACATTGCCTAGTGAACAGTTTATTCATTTCATTTCATTCATTTATTTATTCATACACAGGAAACAAGTACGAATATTAAAACGTTGTATTTCACCTTTTATCTCTAACACAATAACTTGATACTGTTGTATGGTTAATTAAAAGATAAATTCGCAAGTAAGGAGATCATTGAATGCTACCAGTACAGGTTTATCATTCCTGAACAAGGATTTAGTAACTAGGTAAGCTATATGACAACGACGTACAATAATATTATTGTATACTAACTTTTGCCCGCGGCTTCGCATGCGTGGAATTTAGAAATCTATATGGATATTGTTCATACAAAAATCGCGATAAAAATATGGGGGGTAGGATGGTGAAAAATACTTTACGACCTATTCTCATACCTACCAAATATACAAAAAAAAACATATAAATCGGTCGACCCGGTTCGGAGGAGTGTGACCACAAACACCGTGACACGTGATATTAATATATTAGATAATACACGGTTACAATATTATTTATATAATATAAACTATTTCGAGTTTTATCGTTTTATTTATCCCTTATTATAAATTCATTAGTATAAGTAAGCTTAACTCTTAGCAAAAGAGTACCACGTATCTAGAGACTTTATATTGTTATCGTTACTGCTGCAACGGAAGTGTTATAACGGAAGCAGAAACGGATACAGATGTCAAAAGTAAATTTTAGTAGAAACGGATGCGGAAACGTAAGTGTAAACACTATGAAATTATACATATTATACAATTTTTTACAATATTATTTTTAAATTAATGTTCAAAATTAAGTAGCGGGAAGTTATATTTTATGAAAAGTAGTTCAGCCACCTTTCGAAGATCATAAAAAAAATTTAATCAGAAATCTTTAGATTGAGGATATGACTGTATATTATGTAATGAAAGTTATCATAAGACAAAAACATTTAAGTTCAAAATCTTACATCTAAAGATTTTGGATTAGATTGATTATTAATTTCGGCCGTTAATTTCTACGCTACATGCCACGAAATCGATCCCGCGCGGCACAAATATGTGTATGGCTTTTTATTTTATTGGTCTACAGTGGAAGCTCTACATGAACTTCCTTCGCCCCGGGGAAGGGCGAAGGGAGTATGCCTGGTAGGTCCAGCTAAAACCACTGGAGCGGTCATCTTCGGCACCGAAAGGGGGCTTCAGATCCTCGTAAGATCACACCGCCTACAGATAGTTGTTCCGGGTCTGAGTGTTTGTAGATGTGAAATAAATTGTACCCTCGTTCCAATTGTGAGGCATTGTTTTGAAATAACATTATGTACAATATCAACTAACGTCGACACTGTAATACGATTGGAGAACATTGACTTATCAGCTAAATGTAATACAGCTCATGTTATGGTTAACGTTATTGAATCATTTACAATTGGCCGTTGACCCAGAGCACTTTATTATTAACGTGTCATTTAAAAAACCGCGCGCCTTAAGATTTTACCGATTTCACCGATCACCTTAGTCATCCGGCTATTGTATTCAACACAACAATTAAACGGATACAGAACGTGCAAAAACGTTTTTAGTAATTAATATGACAGCGAAATGGTAAAAAATCTATTATAATCTATATATCTATGTAATCTGTTTAATTCAATTAAGCCGAGCACCAGCATTTCTGTACTGAGTGCCGATTTAATCACCATTTATATGTATCCTTACATCTGTACGTTGTGTAACCTGTAGGTAACACAACGTACCGAAAACTTTGGGTTGAAGTTACACTTAGGTCAAAATAACAGCTCTTTCTTTAATGCATATGAAAGTAATTCAATTAAGCCGAGCACCAGCATTTCTGTACTGAGTGCCGATTTAATCACCATCTATATGTATCCTTACATCTGTGCGTTGTGTAACCTGTAGGTAACACAACGTACCGAAAACTTTGGGTTGAAGTTACACTTAGGTCAAAATAACAGCTCTTTCTTTAATGCATATGAAAGTATATATACGGGACATGCAACAAAAAAACTTTTTTTTTTGTGTCTGTCTTTATGTTTGTTCGGGTAATCTCCGAAACGGCTGGACCGATTTTGACGGGACTTTCACTGGCAGATAGCTGATGTTATAAGGAATTATTTTAGAAAAATCCCGCACAAAAAAATAAATATCTTGAAATCCAGTATATATATTCTGTCAAGTGTCTATGTCGAAGTACTCTAAATTTCTTTTAAATTAAACGCGGGTGAAACCGCGGGCCCCAGCTAGTTTTGTATATAACAGAAGTTGCGCATTTGCCAGAAACAGTATTGTCAGACTATCAGTATATTCTTTTTCTTAAGACACTAATATATTTTCTATGAAGTTTTGAAAGAACCAAGTATCACATGCTATGACAATTTATTCCTAAAACAAATTATGTATGGCACATAAAATTATTCGCGGCAAAATGGATTCACCTGATTCGCTATCCGATAGTTGGCTCAATAGATTTTTACCCGCGATAACTACTATCTCAGCAGGACACACAAGTTGCTTTGCCCACCTGCCGTACTCAAGCCCGAGCCAAGTCGCCAATACCACGCATTCCAACGATATCCTGGATTTAGCTTCATATCAGCCAAAAAACGTGCACTACTGAACAAAGACCCCATAAGATGACCGGTCACATGCGTCGTCATTTTGGGGGAATTTGCCAGTACTCACCACGCTTGGCAGGCGAATAGATGCGCGCAGAACGGCTCATGTTCAACAGAAGGGACGTTGCTGCCCATTCCTCTGGTTTAGAGTCCCTTAGTCGATGGATAGGCCAAGATACTGTCGGAATGTTGGTTGTGTGGGATAGATGCGTGGCTGACTTTTCACATAAAACCATAGGCGTGGGAAGCGAATAAACTAATAAAATGTAGGTCGATATATCAACATATTCACGCCAGCCACGGTTATATTCGTATGTATGTGTGTCTCTGTATTTTATATGTATTTATAAAAGGCCTTCCCCACTGTCACGACAACAGCGACATACCGTCTGGTTTCTTCCCATCATCACGTGCCAAGCCAATGGGTTTTAAGACAGCTGGCACGCTGAAGGCGACAAGAGCACGACGAATAATATCATTAATATTGGCGTTACGTGCTATGCGACCCGCACTTTTGCTACAAGACAGGCAGTCGACAGCTTCTCGCCGCAGTGATAGCGATTCTATTATGATAATTTATTCTAAGGGTAGAAGCTATGACAACTGTTTATAGAATTTTGTCAGTCTGTTGGTCGGCATTGTGTCAGAGGGGCTGGATGGATTTTGATAAGTCATACACTGTCATAAAGCTAATAGCCAGAATAAAATTCCGAAATGTGTGTCTTCTCAATCGGTTGTGTATAACCTGAGGTACAACTTAATTTTGCTATAGTATGTGGCTCTATACAAAGCAAAGCTCATGATATGATATGATGAATACTTTGACAGTAGAATGAATTTTAAAACATATTAAATAATAAATCGGGTTACGTTTTAACGTAGTCGAGAAAATCGGAATGGGATTCCAAATTCTACATTTTATCTCTATTATTTGCGAGACTAAGATTTTTATAAAAGATCAACACTTTCGTGCCTTTTTCCTTCGGCTTAGTCGAGGTTAGAGATTATCTCTAAAATAGTTATCTCGAAGCACGCGAATATCACTCCCCAGTACTCACACGTTTTGTAGCAAAACATTGATAAAGGTTGCTATATCGCGTTACGATGCGCTGTCACTAAGCAAAACGATAATAGGTAGGTATCTAATCAAGTCATGAGAGACCGATAATAAGCTTCAAAATTAATTATTATAATGACCTATTATTTTAAATATTGCTTCCAATCTTTATAATATTGTTTTATAGCATGTTATGAGTAAATTTCCGTCATATGTGATGTGATTAAAAATAGAACGTTTTATAATTCCCAAATCCTAAATAAATACTTGTTATAGTAACAAAGTTTACTACCTGCTATTTAATATGTCATGTCATATACAATAATAATTTGCAGAAGGCTGAGATTACAGGCTGATTGATGTTGAAAGTAAATCACCACTGTAATGAATTAACATTTATTCAAAATAGACTGAAATAAGTACTTTTTGAACAGCAACAATATACAAGACAGCCCCCAGAAACGCTTCATGGTTTCCAAGTGTTTAAGCTATTTACTATTATTATTCTTGTATTAGCCCCCATAGTGACCATGCCAGTTGTAGTAAGACACTACTATGGGCAGTAGTACTGAGCAGCAACCAGGTTCCTTCTATGATTACAATTATAACTATTTCCAGCTATTATGGACCAATTCATCTCAACCACATCATAAGTTGCAATATTGTAGCAACTGTTGTGATTTGATATGTTAGTTTTGCCCAGCTATCACTAGACATTCATTATTATAATATTTGCTGTATTTGTACCCAACATGTTAAATTAAAACATTACTGAGACAATCTGCAGTTTCCTAGCTTCAATGTGAGCCTTTAGAATTTAATTAATATTTGAATTTCTAAAATTAAGAATATTTCTTGCCAATAAAATATTATATATATTTTCAGGAAATAGTAACCTTTAGAAAAAGCTACATTAATTGTAAATAATGGAAAATTAAGTCCAATACCAAATGCACTTTGTCGGGATACAAATCTAGGTGTCCAGACACAAAGAAAGGCATTATAAATTAATAATTAATATGAGTCACTTCATTCACTGTGTGAAACAAACATAATAAATAGGCAGGATGTACAAGGACCATGCCACTGCATTAAAAAGGGGATTTAAATACTGAATGTTTATTAATGCTTACTCATGCATAAATACTGCTCATAATTCTAAGGCTCATAGTTATATAGTGACAATATGTGATTAATTTATTAGTTTAGACCTTTAGATATGTAAAAAGGAGAAAAAGTGCATATAAAATTATTTATAATTTGCAAGAATTGAATAGAATATAATCTAGAACAGTGTAGCAAAGGGTGTGCCAGGATTTCAGGACATAAAATTATTTCTCAAAAAATAATAATGTGTATATAGTGCCATAGGCTTAGAAAATTTAGCACAATGTGCATCTGTGGCGGGGGGTCACTGGTCTAAACTAAAGTATGTCAAAAGCATTTGTCCCAAGCACTTATTGCACCTCCGAGTCACATTTCCCTCATTTCAATTTACATATATGTTAACCTCTGAGTCGCATTTCCCTTATTTCAATATGTAATATGTTAGATTCACTGGTGGTATGTGTTTATAGCAAGAGGTCAACTGCATAGGTATCACCCCAGTGCCAGATATTCTACTGCCAAGCAGTAGTGTTTAAACTTAGACATTACTGTGCTCTGATTTCAAGGGCACTGTAGCTAGTGAAATTCACCATCATCATATCGGCCATTTATACATCCACTGCTGGACAAAGGCCTCCCCCATAGATTCAACAACTGTGTCATCATTTTGGGGGGTATTTGCCAATACTCACCATGCTTGGCAAGCAGGTTGGTGAGCGCAGTATGGCTACCGCTTCACAAAAGGGACGCTGCTGTCCATCCCTCTGGTTAGATTCCCTTAGTCGCCTTTTACGACATCCACGGGAGGAGATGGAGTGGTGCTACATTCTTAATCTGGACACCACACGGAATTTCCGGACACCACATGGAATAGTGAAATTACTAGACATAAAAGACTAATGTCTCAAGGTGACAAGCAGGCAGTACTAGTCCTGGGTAGCATTACAATTGTTATGGGCATGCATGACGCTTACCATCGGGGAAACGAATTGTTTGTCTCGTCAGCATGTTGTGCAAAAAAGGTTTGTTTTGGTGATTTTGTAAATGTGTTTTCTCTGATGTTGACGGCACCTTTTCGGCGTTGTTTTTCTGGCAAACCGTTGGTCACAGAACAGGTGTTTTCGTCAAATTTTTGGTTGATACATGGATTGTTAAAAATCGGCATTCATTTTTATTTTTTGACAAACATTTAGTCCTTTAGGCACACCCTTTGCTACACTCCAACCAAATCTAGTCCCCATTTATTTACCAATATAATAACATTGTTTATAAAGATTGCCTAGGTAGGTAGGTACTATTCGTATCGAATTATATTTAAAAGATATAACAGATTCTATATTAAAACTAAGCTAGGTCAGTGTCATCTTTTGTGTAATTTCCATAAACAAATGAAAATAAAAACAGCGCAGCATCACTACCTAATCAAAACATTAATTTTACTACTAACCATACACTGCAAAAACAACTTCCACAACATTAGTAAAAGCAAAAAAACAAATAAGAATCGCTAAGAATCGGGACTTTCAAAAGCTTTTTGTATGAGTGTTCATTGACCCACACGAAGAATACTGTGTACCGTTCACTTCTACAAAAGATACCGGGCCTTACGGCTTACGACCGCATTCCTACTATGATAAGACCAAATTTCTTCGTCTACAAGCATTCACTTATCATAACTAACCTATAATGATATGTTAAGCTGTTCCTTCACTGCTCCTAACAACAAACTAAAACAGAATCATCAACCAACCCGTTATAGACAAAATTATAATATGCCCCACCGAGCGCGTGGTCATCATAACATACAATTATGAACACTTACCAAAACATACTATGCTAGCACAACAAATTCCGAATTTAAGTTAATTTAAATCGAACACTTCTGAAAACTAAATTAAAGTTTTTTATTCATAACTGCAATAAAGTAAAAATAAAAGACACGTGCAACACAACCACCCCCGCTCGCGTCGTTCGTTGCACTTAATTGCAGGGTTGCCAGTAAGCGCCAAATTATTTTAGACTGCTGGATCCCTGAAATGAGACAAAATCCGATCTTTTAACAAACCAAGAAACTGCTGAGAAATAGTCTGTCGTAAATCCAGTTTTTTATCACTTCGACCTACCTTGAATAAAAGAACTAAGTAATTTATTTTTATTGATTATTTCTTATTAAAGCGCTCAGTCGACCCTCAAGGAAAAAATTACTAGTTTCGCGGTTTATTTGAATTTGAGACAATATCTTAAAAATACATAATTTGCGTAATTGACACAGTACCTAGTAAGTTTATGTTTTTGAGTTTATTTGTAAACAGTCCAAAGCCAGTCTTTTTAAATGATAAAAAAACACGACTGTTGACTTTGTTGTTTTTTTTTAAAATAAATAATTCAATCTGCTCCACAAACAGGATACAAAGATAACCACAATAAACAGATACACATTTTGTATCCAATTATACGATCTGGCAGACTGGCAGCCCTGCTTAATTATGTATCGCCATTGGCAATTTAATAGATTTAAAATCTATAGTAGTACCTGTATTACCTATAGTATAATAATAATATTATATTGTAATAATCGCGAAATCCCAAAGAGGCCTACTCAAAACCCTGTTTGCAGGGATTTGAGTAGGTCCCTTATGACATTACTATTTCGTTATATTTGAATAAAAATTGGACTCAAAGCTCTGAATGCTGCTGTCGATGAGATTTTATTAAATCAGTTCATCACACTAGCTGCTAGAAAGGGATAAATATATTTTGTATTCCATAAATATACAACCGCAAGAAGAGTTAATGTTGTTACATTAACTCTTCTTGTGGTTATGAATGAACTTCATAGTAGTGTTAAGCGTAATAGTTAGCTAGGAGTGAGACCTGTGACAGTTTCCTGCCTATTTTACAGAAATTACCCCGTAACTTATACTAGAGGTATTTCAGTGTAGGAGATTCAGTCCAGTAATCTGTGATTCAATCGAAGTTTTTCTGATCTTGACAGTATTGCAATAAAGATTAAGAAGAAACATTATTTCTTATTAGGAGAAAAAGTTAACCTACGTTGGTAGCCCTTGCGTACCCATAACTTATACTAGAGGTATTTCAGTGTAGGAGATTCAGTCCAGTAATCTGTGATTCAATCGAAGTTTTTCTGATCTTGACAGTATTGCAATAAAGATTAAGAAGAAACATTATTTCTTATTAGGAGAAAAAGTTAACCTACGTTGGTAGCCCTTGCGTACTTCCCCACATAACTTTGTACCGAGTAAAGCTTAAAACATATTTTCCGCACTGTCTGAAAACGAAAATTTTCAACCAGTACCTGTGATGACCTACGGAGCCGAAACGTGGACACTAACAGTCGGACTACTCCACAAGTTTAAAGCCGCTCAACGGGCTATGGAACGTGCTATGCTCGGAGTTTCTCTAAAGGATATAATCCGAAATGAGGATATCCGGAAGAGAACTAAAATGATCGACATAGCACACCAAATTAGCAAGCTAAAGTGGCAGTGGGCTGGCCACGTCTGTCGAAGGATCGATGCTCGATGGAGCAGGCGAGTCCTAGAGTGGACACCGCGTATGGGTAAACGCAGTGTGGGGCGCCCACCGGCCAGATGGACGGACGATCTGAAGAAGGTTGCTGGGTCCGGCTGCATGCGGAATGCTGATGACCGAGTGTTGTGGCGCACGCTAGGAGAGACCTATGTCCAGCAGTGGACCGATAAAGGCTGATGATGATAATGATGAATACGTTGTTCGTATGGACACCGGGGAGATATATCCCCGAAGGTATATGCTAGGTGTTTTGTAAAGGACCTTTGGATGCTACTCTCTGTGAGTGTACAGCGTAATGTGAGTTCCACACCACCCTGGCAAACTCAAGGTGGCTCCGAACTAAGGCGGAAAATAGCACAATTTTTGTTCTTACCAGCTTAAAACCTTTAGTGCTTCTCTTTAGAAATCCTAATAGCCGTGCCTATATTGTCACGATGTTATCAATATGGCTTCTAAAGTTGACTTTATTGTCCATGATGATGCCAAGATCACGAACCTCATTTACAGTTTCCAATAATACTCCCTTTATATTAAATATAAGACAGTATTGGATTGTTTTTCCTTGTATATCGTATATGGCTACATTTTTGTACATTAAGTTTCATGATATACATATAGATGCGTATCATATACGTGCATATTTTGTAAGCAAGTTTAGCTAGGCTCATAATTAGAAGTGGGTAATAAAGCTTTTTGCGTGAACCGAACCGAAACTATGTATTGGTATCCGATAAAGTGTTTCAAAACTATGTATTTTCAAAAACTATTTATTGGATGATATGCGTATAAAGTGTTTATAAAATGATAAACGTTTTCGTGTCGGTTCAGGTATTTGCTTTGAAACATGCTATCAACACAAAACTATGTATTTACGGTAACTATTTATTGGACGAGATGCGTATAAAGTGTTTCAAAACTATGTATTTTCAAAAACTATTTATTGGACGATATGCGTATAAAGTGTTTATGAAATGATAAACGTTTTCGTGTCGGTTTAGGTATTTGCTTCGAAACTTGTAATCAATAGTAAACAAATTAAAATTCGCTATCAACTGAAAATTTTATACTTTGGTTTTTTGTTCTTTGTCTGTGGTAAATGATTATTATGACTGGTAAAATACAATAATTAGACACAATTTAATCTAGTCATATGCTAGTTCTTAAATGAAATTTATACTCGTGCCAATATAGGATGGATATACCTAAATAACGTGTCAAAGATTTGATAGCAGCATAAAAATGATTCCTACTAAAATAGAATAAAATGTGATTTTTATTATTATTATTTAGAATGACTAAAATTCATAAATGCGCGATCTCGCTTCTTGTTCGTGCGATCGTCGGTATCGGTCGGGTTTACTTCGGAATAACTCGGTCGGAGTAATTCGGCTAGTTTCGGTAACTGTTTATCGACGATCCAATGCTGTGTGAATAAAGTGTTTCGCCCGATAAATAGTTTCAGAAGAGACCAATACATAGTTTTAGGTATTGGACGCGATACATAGTTTCAATAACTGTTTACGGTTTGCAACGCACACCGCTACTCATAATACATTGTTCTTGATATGCGCTGCGCCTGAGCGCCTATAACTCTTATTTACGTAAATACATTAATTTTTATAAACACTTAACTAAAATACTTATATTTAAAGTTTCACAATACAAACTTAACAGCTTCAATGAATGATGATGAATGAATTATGAACATAACAATATAATATCAAAATTTCAAACCTATCACGCCATTGCTCACATACTCCCCTAAAATACAACTTATGACGAGTCATCCGCACTGATTTAGTTCAAATATAATCGTAGATCAAAACGACTATCGAATAAAACTAATTATATTATTTCGACTAAATATTGATATGAATCTAGCTCATAATACTGTTATGTAAAAGCATAATTTTGCATGTGGCACCTTATGAAATATATGACGTCGGGGAAGCTGTTTAGTAATAAAAATATTAGGGCAACATATTTATGTTGCCCTATTATCCGTTACCTGGTTTAATAAATAATAAGTTATAAGATTACTTTAAAATAATAGATAATTTATTTAGCTATCTAATTTAACGAATACTCCTAGTCTTTAGTCGTTACGGATGCAAGTTTAGGTAAACTTGCTTGTCTTGACGATTGACGGGCCAGTTACTGAAGTCAGAATGAACTCAAGTCGACAGTTTTAAATCGACAAGACGACAGCGTTATTTTTCGTTTTTACTCGAGTAAAAGAGCACTTGAGTCGCATCACTACTCTGTCCACTGTGTCATTTTTCATTTTCTAATATCGTCTGTGGTGTTTAGGTACCTATGTAGGTATTTTTCGTGTTCTATTTTAAAATCTATACAGGCTTCTGAAAATTTTAGGAATATTTTCATATACTTGCATCATAAGTTCCTTTGTTTTGATTAAATTAATGACAGAATTTTCTTGTAAATAGCAGCGTTGAAATGGTTAATTCGAGTTTAGCATATGAAATCCTCCTTTATATTAATTCATTTTATTTCGGTCTATTCGCAACATGTGAACTAGGCACTCTCATTCTGAAATCAGTTTTAATTATTGAGAAGTATGAAGTTGACAAGGATCCAACAAATATCGGTCGAGATTATGGCATACTTATAGGCCTGTTCATTATTGAAGCAGCTCGTCTTATATTGGGGCGAAAAGGTAGTCTGAGTGAAAAAGGTATGTAGTAGTTTAATTTTTCAAGTATGTGTAAAAAGAAACAAAATTGTTATGTTGAAGTACTTTGAATACTGCTGAATTTGTGCCAGTCTGCTATTATACGACTTAAATTCAATTACAGAATAATTTAAGAGCCTATATTTATCTTTACAGACATACCCGTATTATTCTCAGTGTTGCTGACAGTGCCATCAATCATGGGTGTCTTATACCTCCTCATCTTTCAAGTGGTGGTCCTCAGAATAGAGTATATCTGGTGCACCCTCATGCTATGTATTCAAACACTAGAATTTGTGTTTGCATCCATGTTTATTGTTACTTTGTGCCGAGGACCCTCTTACGACTAAAAAAAGTACAATATTTTATTGATTGTTAACCCTTTTACAAGGGACTGAGTGCCTTAAGCACAAAATATTTAGGCCATTATTATTGGAAAAAAAACTTAAAGAATGAAAGAAAGAACGTATGTAAGCAAAGATAATAAGTGTGGTATAGGGATGCTCCTAATCCATTGTGCTGTTACCCTAACTAAACTGCCTTTTCAATGACAAAATATAAGAATTAATTAGTGCACTATTAGCACATTTAAATTTACCATAAATAATGTAATTCTAAAAATGAGTGGTATATTTTTTATAAAAAAAATATGATACAGAAGACATTACCAGTTGGATACATTGTAGATTTGTGACATATCTGTGACACAAATTGATTTAACTATCTAAGAGCAACATAATTATGCAATATGTTCCAACATATATATGCCTGGCAGTACAGGACAAACTAAAAAAATAGATTCATCAGTACACCCTTGTGAGAGAGTAAATTTCAAGATAATTAAAATAAGTAACATTGTAACTATGTACTATACAATGAGCATTTTGGTACCATCTCCAGTAGCAATAGTGTACTTGAAAGAAAGAAACATGTTTTTTTTCAATTTAATTTAATATGGATAGGTCTTATCAATACTGTACTATACCAATTTATGTAAGAGCACAGGAATCTTAAGTGCAATAGGTGTTGAAATTTACAGCATTGCACTATAAACATAAATACTTTGCTGTTCATATAACTAAGTTTTACTTTTGGGTATAATTTATAATTGCATTAGAGTTCAGCTGCTCAACCATGTCATGCCTAGTGTTACAAAAAGTGTCTAATAACCTTTTAAGGGATGACAGCAATCATTAATACAAACAATTTGCCCATCATTCTTTGTGGTAAAGGAGTGTTGTATGTGCTAATATTGTGGACCAAAAAATGTAAGGGTGAATTATAATAATGCCATGCAATACCTATAGTTATTATCATCATAATATGTGGTCTCATGATAGTTGGCTTAAGACCTTAATACTTTTGATATAAGTATTTATGCTTTTGTGTTGTAAACTGCTTTAGTCCTATAAGATACTAGTCAAATCCACTTTGAATTTTAGTATGTGCAAAATCTGAGATTTTATATGCAACAGACCTAATTAATTTGTGTGTAACACATTATCTACATATTTATACTAACATATAACAACTACATAGTAATATTTTGATTCATAAACAATATTTTTGATGTAGCTTAAAATAGATTGATCTATTTAACGATTATAACTATTATTGTGCATGACATGTCTAAAACTTTGTAGTTGTGATATGTGATCACTTGTATGTTTGTACGTATGTTTGTTGTTGGAGGTCCAGTAAATAAATAAATCTCTAAAAATACTAATGCATAAAAATAATATCAACTATTTATCAGCTTCTAGCTATTTACTAGTGGTGCACAAAAATTGTATCACATAGTAAAATCATAATGCATTTTAAATATTAATGTTTGGTGCAAATATATGTGTATAAAATGTAAGTCACTATTTTGTAAAACCATTCTAAATATTAGAATAAATATTTTGGTACTTATATTACAAGACTGTATTAGTACTTACAATCTTAGAAATTCATTAGCGTGTAAAATGTGTATTATTACGTATTACACTGTAAGCATTTAAACATATAAACTTGTCAACACATCCATCATCACCTTAGCCTTTTCTGAAATATGTAGATAGATGTCAGCTTCCAGACTTAACCAGATGAGCTGTATATCAGTATTTTACACAAGCATGAGTGCCTGCAACCTGACTTCTATAACCCAATTATTGGAGAAAATGGAATACCCTTAAATTGGACCTGTTGTCTGACTTGGCTGCTTGACCACCTGTAACTATTGACACAAGTATTCATGTAAACACTGGAACCAACTGCGTAACATACTTTTCAAGGCATGGAGGCCTCTAGTTGTTTAAAGAATGGAAGCCTAAAAAATACATGATCAAGACGAGCAACTAAAGCCAGCAGAATGTTTAATTTTGAAAAATAGCCAACTAGCTTAAAGCCCTCGAAAGTTATAGACCTTATATGTTGACACCTACTTACATTATTTTTTATTATAATAACTTACCATAATATAATCACAGTGATACATACAGTCTAATTGTTCCAAGGAAAATTACAGCTTTTAATTTTTTCCATCTAAAGTGCTCTGAATTACAAATAATACAGTGTTTATTTCAAATGTAGTCTATTTTGGTTCTTATATGTTATACTCATTGAGTTAAAGCCTGTAAATTTAATGAAACTAAATTTAAATTTTAGTATACCATACAAGCCTTTCCCTATTGCTGTTAATAACCCTCCATAATTGTAACTTAAGTGATAATGTGGCCTTCATTTAGATATTTAGACAGAATAGTTACTATCAAATCTTCCATTGTTCAGTAGAACTATAACACCAAAGATTTATATTAATGTGTGTGATTTATATTTAGAAATGTACTTAATGTTGTCTTTATGTAAACCTTTAATCATAGTCCATATTTATTAAAAATATGTTTTATTGATTTGTGAATATATTCTAGGCCAAAAAAAACTAAGAACAAATATAATAACTAATTGTTACAAATAACAATACAGATCTAAATGAGATGTTTTAAATAGTTATGGAAATAAATATTTCAAATCAACTAAAAGGCTTTTTATTATGGAACTACCTCCTAGGGCTAATGCATACTTACTCAATACAATAATTTATCTTTAATAGATACAGAAAAATAGAGAATCTTTTTATGGACTCATACTGGCAGACAATACACAGCTTAAACTGGTGGGACTAGAAGCATGAATTGTTGTACAGGAGTTCCTTATTACAATACTTCGTTATTTAAGTAAGCACTAAGATTTTTTTTTTAATGTATCCACATTCAATTGGACATGTGACTAGTTAGTATAAAAATACATTCCTATAATTGATATATAAAATATAAAGTAATGTTTCAAAAGATATTTATGGTCATCTAATTGTTGTTTGTAAAATGTTATAATAAATGGAGTATAGGTACTATGCTCATAATGGAAAACTTACACCTCTTCTCTGTGCTTCTGATACTCAGCTTGCAGGTACAGGGGCATACGTCCTTTTGCCATTTTGTCTCTTTTATGCACTCTAAGCTCATGTCTCATCAAGGCTTTTCTTGTGCCATACTTATTGCCACAGATCCTACAACTAAACTCCTTTAGGCCTGCATGATCAGCCTTGAAATGTACGTCCATGTCCCTCCTGGTGTAAAAACCTCTTCCACATTCAAGACACTTGTATGGTCTCTCCTTCTTATGAGTCAACAGATGTCTGGTCAAATTACTTCTAGTAAGAAATCGTAACTCACATTTTTCACATGAAAAAGGTTTCTCACCAGTGTGTATTCTCATATGGATTTTAAGAGATTCCATGAAGCGTCCTCTGTATGGACATATCTGGCATTGGAAAGGTAATTCAAAAGTATGAAGTTGCAGATGTCTGATTAAGTTATCTTTGCGATATAGTTTTCCACATGTGTCACATATAAGGTGTGATGCTGACTGGTGTCTTGCTAAATGTTTCTTATACAATTGAGCTGTTAATAATCTATAGCATACAGAACATTGAATGCGGACTTTCTTGTGAGTTTTAGAATTTTTGTGTGCAACAAGTTCGACAAAAGTTTTATAATGAATCTTACATAATTTACAATAGTATGATTTAGGCATGTGATCATCATTACAAATTGAAATGTCATCAGTTTCATTTACTTTATCCATATTTTCTTCAAAATCCTGATCTGAACTCTGCCGGAGTATTTTGTCAGTTTCCTTGGCAATTTTTCTAAATGCCATGGCTTTTTGCAGAAAGATATGGCATTCTGTACATAAATGTTTAGGATAATCATCATTTTCACTTATTTCTATGGCGCCGAAACTGCATATCGCATTCTTGATATCAAAAGAACTATCCGGGTTATAAATAGGTATGTTAGCTTCTTTCAAACAAATCCTACACTTATTGATGATTATCTCGTTTGTTTCTACAGCATTGTCAAGGCAACTTGTAGAACTTTGATGTAATCTTTTGTGCTTCATACGACGCTCTTTTTTCAGAAATTGTAACATAAAATAAGCGCCAGCCATCACGTCTCTACAGTTGTTTTTGTTTTCACCAGGCGGGCAGGCGCCCACTGCCCAGGCCCACCCCTCACACAGTGTTGCCAACTCCTACAGAATTTTTCCCCCAAGATCATTTTAAAATCCCTTATGTATTTTTTTAGTATCTATATTTAGTATAGTTTTTTCTGACGTTTCGAACACTTTGCAAGATGACTTCAGAACTCACTATCTTTGTAATTTAAATTAATATCTATGCTTTTATACACATAAAAAATAAATATATATACACTATTTATGACTACACTAAAAATAAAAAAATAACTATGTATATAATATATATATAAAAGAATAATATGTACTTAGGCGTCAAAGAATACCTCCTCATCGCTGTCAGCTGATAATATACCTAGAAGGCTGGCAGCATTGCCACGTTGAATGGCAATGCTACCAGTATAAGTGTAAAATCTATGGGCAATGCCTATTCTTAGGCCAAAGAAAAGGCCAGCCCTCTGATCACGCGAAGTGTCGACCAACCGTCTAGCTATATCTTTGAAAAGTTGACGTGCACTTGGACCCCATGACCGAGCGTTTCGACCCCAAACGGATCAAAACAATAATTGCCAATAAGGTTATTGTATTTGCACCGTTTGAGGTCTTCAGCTGCAGAAGCGGCAGCGCCAGCACAGCTTGCAGTGCTTGGAAGATGGGACGGAGCAAGGGTGTCGACACAAGTCGCATCCCACACCAGAGGCCTACCCATCTTCCATGGCAGTAACGACATACCGTCCGGTCTTTTACCGTCGTTACGTGCCAAGCCATAGGGTTCCAAAACAGCTGGCACGCCGGCAGTGACAAAAGCACGACGAATAATGTCGTTAATATTGGCATGCCGTGCTATGCGACCTGCACTTTTAATGCAAGACAAGCCATGGTGTCCAAGGTGGTCGACAGCTTCACCGCAGTGACACCGATGAGAAGCAACATAAGGAGCACCTAAACGTAGGCATGCAGCGAGCCGAAACGTGTTGTCGTCCAACATAGTGCCTATGTTGGGCGACGGGAGTGCCTGAAGCCAAAGCCTCGACTCCCATTCACCCACAGCAAGTAGACGAGCACGCTCTACAGCATTAGTGGACGTATTGATTAATTGATTCCGTACCAAACTGCAGACGGCTCGTCCCATCGTCTTCGGGAAGAAGGATTGCCGGGTAAAACCGTATTCGGGCAAGTCATTTTCCAAGCATTCACAGCATCAGTCAAGCACGGTACCTCAAAATCAACCAGTGTGGATGCTAAGATTTTCCTGGTTAATTTATCAGTACTGTGGACTGAGGACAGGAATGCCGGTAGACTTATACTTGAAATTTTGCGGACGCCGAGGCCGCCCAAGCGAATAGGAAGTGAGGCTTGTATCCACGCTCGGTCGTCCAGAGCCACATTTAAAACTGAAGTTAGTGTATTCCGTATGATTTTGTCTATTTTATCTAAAAGTTGTGACTGTTTCCATAAATGGGAAGAGCGAAGGCTACATATACATTTTGGGCCAAAAAAGCAGTACTTTATAATAGTAAAAGCCGAATGCAAATTAATTTTGAAAAGTCTTTCCGAAATATTACTAAAATTTTGTATTTTTTCGTCTATGAAAGATGGAAAAAATTCGTCTAGGATTGGGGACCCTAGAAGGTGCAGGTATTTTTTTCGGCAATTTTGATATTAGGAGCAACAGCATAAAATTTTGCTAAGGTCGATTGTCTGTCGATGTTGTCAGGTAAATAAATTTCGCATTTAGATAGGTTTAGGTCCAGACCGATTGAGTGGAATCTTTGTTTTAAGAATATAAGGTCTTTTAGAATGGTTTCTACGTCACCTCCTAGCGTTCCATCATCCAGATACCACACGTTGAATTTTGAATTTAATTGCCGAATTATAGGGTGAATAGCTAGACTAAAAATGACTGGCCCGAGAGAGAGAGAGAAGGTGCCCCACCTTGTTGGCATCCAACCGCAGATTCCAAAAGATTGTCCTTATAAAATAATTTAGAGGGATATCTGTAACACTGCCAAAGAAAACTATAAATTTCGGGTAATTCTTTTCTGACTTCTGCCAATAAGGTGTCCATGTTTACGGAGTTGAAGGCGTTCTTAATGTCAACCTTAAGGATGACTTCCCCTTTTTCATAATTTAAGTATGCAGACAAGGCGTGCACGGCAGCCTCACAGCCTCCTTTTGAGCCGAAACCAAGTTGATGAGGCTGAAATTTGCCGCAAAGCATATCACTGTAAGCTTTGCAGCAAATTTTGGCTTCCAGATGTTGGTAGGTACACCCTATGCCTACGGCAATGAGCCGAATGCCGCCATCTCTCTTGCGCAGGGCACATAAATTTGCCCCGTACAAGATATCAATGACGGCTTCGTGCACATTGCCGGAGAGCATCAAATTGGTCAGAGCAGTAAGCTCCTTTAAAGCAACTCACCAGCTTCCCCGGCGCTTGAGCACGTCAGATCTTTAAGGTGTTGATTGGATTGATTGTGTTGGTGTGGAGTCAAGCCGTCGCGGCCACCGGCTGAACCGCTCTTGAAGGAGCCTATGGCTGCGACCAATAGGTTGTCTGAAATGACAAATTGGTTTGAATTTGGATCAGGAGGGTCAGGGAAGGAGAGGTCATCCGCTGGGGCCGGGTGCTTACTCTTCAGAGCTGAAAGTGTATCTGAAGAGTAAGGTGCGACCACATCACTACTGAAGAGAATCCTGGCCGCTCCACTTATATCACCTTCGCTTAGTTTCGATTCTACATGGTGGAATAAACTATTAGATGACACGTGATTTTGTATCGGCAATTTTTATTCAAAACTTGTGGTCGAAACATTACAATTATCTTTAATTAGGGCTGTTAAGGTTTTTTTAGTTGCCCAACTTTTTTGCACATGTAGAATTCGATAAGGGAAGGTGAGTAGTTGTTCCCAAGCATTCTGTGAGTTCTCCCAGGTAGTGAGACGGACGTTTTTTGCAAGACATTAGGCAACGGCGGGTCTCGCGCCCCGGGGAACTCTCTTTAAAATTGGAGTAGAACTTTTAAATGATGTTAATATTTGCCAAAGGGTCTTTTCGTTGAAAGTAGGTGTAAGTGGGGTTGCTGAGCATGAAGGTACATTTTGGGTTTTGTGAACCTTACCTTACCACCTTGTGTGGTGCCGGCTCAGAATACCACCACCCCATCTCTGCCTGTGGGTGTCGTAAAAGTCGACTAAGGGATTAGCCGGAGGATGGGCAGCAGCGTCCTTCGAGTAAATTAACAACTCAACTGCGATCGCCAACCCGTCTGCCAAGCGTGGCGATTATGGCAAAGCCCCTCAATGAGCCCACAACACACCCATAGCGGTCTTTGTGGTGATCTTCGGGGGAGGCCTGTGTCCAGCAGTGGACTTCATACGGCCGAAATGATGATGATGATGATGAACCTTACCAAAATGTACCTTCAAACCCCGTGAACCTTTAAAAAAATGAGCCTGGGAACAGTGAGGACATCTTACCAGGTTATCCAGCGAAGGCTGACTGGCACTATTTTCGGCATCACTGTGACCGTTATTATTAAACATTTATTAGGAATATTATACTTAACAACTGTATATGTACACAATATACACATAAAGAAAATCTCTAAAATATTTAAACAGAAAATGACGTTGACGTCTGGCGGAGCCCTAGCAACTGTTGCTAGGGCAACGACGCCAGGTGAGCGTCCCGTTGCCGTCGACTCTCACATATGAACGAGGATCACCATACTTCACAGAACCGTTCCAACCAACGCTTATGCCGTAATAATCATTATCCGCGCCTACGAGCACCCAAGGTTCGCAGTAGGTATTTACGCTGCAATGTGAGCAGGCGTGTAAAGTGACAGGTTGCAAACTTCTGCCAAACCTCCGGGCAAAGTCTCCTCGCTGTGCACACGAGAAAAGCGGGTGACTCTACTATTTGTGGGTATCTACATGGAACCCGTGACCTCAATTCTCAGGAACGACTATGATGTATTTCAAATTCAAACATTTATTATTCAATTTCATTCTGGGACCAATCACTTGACATGACAGGCTTTTTTTGTTTTTGTTTTTTTAGATTTATAAATACTTTTTATTGATGTAGCTCAGAATACCACCACCCCATCTCCTTCCGTGGGTGTCGTAAAAGTCGACTAAGGGATTAGCCGGAGGATGGGCAGCAGCGTCCTTCGAGTACATTAACAACTCAATTGCGATCGCCAACCCGTCTGCCAAGCGTGGCGATTATGGCAAGACCCCCCAATGAGCACACACCCATATTGGGCGTTATGGTGATCTCTGGGGGAGGCCTGTGTCCAGCAGTGGACTTCATTCGGCCGGAATGATGATGATGATGATGTAGTTAGAATATAGTATATAGGTAACTTTTTACGCACATGAAATAAAACAATAATTATGCACAAACGCATAAACGGCATCCTCATCCTCATCCTCATCGTCGTCATTAACCTCAGAGGTGCTAGTGCAAGGCGTTTCTTTTTTTAAATTTTGAGATCTGTAGCTGAATGCTTTTAACATATTTGAAGTTTATGCAAGAACCGAAACCGAAATAACAATATTGATTTTTACTCGCAAACTGTGAGAATAACAAATTACACCTAACTTATTTCTATTAACTAAAGGATAGAAGGAACTCAAACAAAACAAAACATGAGGCGAGTCAACTGAATTCAAGCAAACGAACAAATAATTATTGATTATTGAGCACCGTAGAGTTTGTATTCTCTTTGGAATGAGCGGTGCGGAATGAACCAGTCAGCCGCACCGTTCGTTCGTTTTAAGCTGCGCTCAAAAATATATCAACATGTGCAAATTGGCAGCGTTCAGATATATAATATCTGTTTTAGTTTGTATAATTATTAATCCTTGGCCCCCTAAACAAATCCTGCCCCTAAAACCGCCCCTTTCAATACTTGTTACCCCTAAATTTAGGGGGAAAACCCCTAAGTTGGCATCACTGCCCACAGTAGGGATGGCCGATATCGATCGATGTTCGATAAACATCGATATTAAGCGGCAAAACATAGATGTTAAGTCCTTTAAAAAATCGATGGTATGAGAGTAATATTTATTGTCCGGTTAAGCATCTACATCTCTCTAGTGATGAGTGCGAGAAGCCCTTCATAAAAAATAATAAAAAGAGTAATATCGGAACATCGATATTTCCATATTCCACTACAGTCGAATAAAATTAAGTACTCAACCAATACGAAGCCGCTTCCCTTCAATTTTCACCTCCACTATGAGCTACGCTCTCACCCACCTAATGCTATACATTTGTATTTTCATACGTGTGTACACATGCATTATTCATTTGTATGTAACAACGCATGCGTTATATATAGCTTACTATTCAAAGGAAAAGGTTCGTTTTGTAAATACCCATTTCCAGGAAACTCCCGCTTCTCCATCGACTAAAGCGGGAACTAATTGGAATTGGACTGTAGCTAATTGATGAGAAAGGTTACGCCTTACGCCTTACGATGGCCGAGTGCGGGTTGGCAGACTACACACACTATTGAGAACATTTTTGGTGCCCTCTCAGGTATTCAGGTTTCCTCACGATATTTTCCTTCATCGTTAACGCAAGTGATAATCAAATTCTGATCCGCACATGAATTCGAAAAGTCAGAGGTGCGGGCGGGGATCAAACACAGACCCTCTTCTGTGGAAGGCAAGCTTTCAACTACTAGGCTATCACTGCTAAATATATTAAATATTATAAATGCGAGTGTTGCTGTTTGTCTGTTTGTTACGCTGTCACAGCTAAAGCCCTGAACCGATTTTGATGCATTTTGTGTAAGATAACTTGATCCCTGGGGAAGGACATAGGCATTATAATCATCCCCTAAAGAGGTTAAACGGAGTGTTGAAGTTTGTATGGGAAATTCTTAATTCTAAGCGGACAAGGGCTATTTATTGTATTTGAATTTAGTGACTAAAAGAAATGGTTGCATTTCATCGTTGTTTTTATCTGTTTAAGTGTTGAAGTCTCAGTAACGACCGAAATTAATAATAAATCTAATCAAAAATCTTTGTTCTTTTTTAACTTGATCCTTTATGTATTGTGATCACATTTAACACAAAAACTGACAAATCCTCAATCCCAAATCGAAAGATTTTGGATTCGATTGATTATTAATTTCAGCCCTATGTATGTATTTTTTGTGTGGTATTAGATTTTGATCCACGCTAATCTTGCATTCACGCTAAGCAAGCGCAAAGCGGTACACAACTATGAGCGAAATGGTCAGCCCCTGGCTGGGTAGGTTTATCATGTAGTTAGCGCGTGAGGCGCGCTGCGATAAAATCAAATTTGAAATCACGCGTACCATTAGTATTCACAATGAAGAACGGGTGCAACATAATATTATTAACAGCACAGAGTCATATTCGGCGTGTTTGTTCGAGGCCTGACCAGTCATTATACTACAAAGTACTTTTTGAAATCAAAATCAATGAGGTCAGAAAAACTATCAGTGGTTGACCTAAGGCCAGGAGGGGTCATGACCCCCCACTGGATCCGCCCTTGGTCATGACGCTCTGGATCTTAAGGAACACTACAAAATTAATCTTAACATGTTACAAGTACAACACAAAACTCCCATATTACTGGGGAAACCGGAACGTTGTTTTACTGGCAAGCACTGAATATATAGTAATGGTAGATTACAAAGTGCGTGTGATAGTGAAGTACCGATTGACTTACAATCAATTTTAGCTAACCCTATGTATTTTAAGTCTCTATATAAATTTATTATTAACACAGTAGGAACATTATTATAAGATATTTTGTTATTTAAGTTAGGCTTTAAGGACTTGTATCCATGGCCGTTAAATAAATGAAAAAAAAAAAAATAGTAATGGTAGCAAATTTCCATGTTATTTACACTTTACAGAGATAACAAATAAAAATCAGTTAAATTACGTGTGAAAGATAACTCCGCTTGCTTTATTATGTTTTTGCTATCGGGAATCTCACCCTTTCACCACACATTTACCCATTTCAGAGGAAATAATTGAATGTGTTACCGGGTCGACAAGCTAGCCACTGAGTGTTATAAGGCCGGGCATATGGCTGTGGCCATATGTTGAATGTAGATATGGGTTTTATGCCGAGACGTTTTGGACGGATTGAATAAGCGCCCGATATCCGCCCGTTCCGACTATCTCCGGCTTTAGCTTATTTTTGGAACCTACCTCAGAAAAATGGAGACATCTGCCGCAATGTATCCAACGATTATAATATATTGGAATTCTCTGTGGAAGAAGGTTCTGATGAAGAAACTGGAACAACACAAGAGGCTACTTCAAAGTTCAAACTAGCCTGAAGCATGTACTTCTGGTTAAACCTTAAAACTATTTCCTGGAATTGATCCTCTGTATTGGCTGGAAGTGGCTAGATTTACTATGGTTCTTTCATTTCGTTAAGTTGTATAAATAAAGGATGACCGTGATTTAATCAATATAACTGTGATTTTAAACTAGGCAATAGATAAACATATACTAGGGATATATTGTATTATTTCAAAATGTTAAAAAGTGTACCATTTTTATATTTTGTTATCAACAATATTGTGGCTTTGTACTTTTCTATCCTATAAAATAATTATTATTAAATATTTGTGTGTTTACATAAATAAATATAGTTTAGTAACTATGGGTGAGATTCAGAAACGAGTCTAAGCGTGAACTTACGCTTCCATATGTCAAAATGCACTACTAAACGAGTAAACGCCCCCAATTGTGACAGTTGTAAATAATTACATATAAACATTTGACGTAGAAAAAAAACAATTGAACCGTACGACGTTGCCAACATATTTTTTAGAATTTTTAACTTTTTGTGAAATATTTTATTGAATATGTAAAGATTAATTAATTTAAACACCGTACAACGTTGCCTTATACTTGACATTGGCGAAATTGTGGAAGATACTCTACAGAAGCCACAATCTAAGAGAAGAAGAAGAACATTTGACGTAAAAACAACTTAGATTAGTGTTATCTATATTAAAAAGGACTTTTATTACTACAAACATATATTTATTGTAGACTGTTGGTTTATGCCCAGCAATTGGACCTTTTTTTGGGCGTAAATTAGTTTTTTCTCATGTTGCCCAGTTTATGCCCGTTATTTTGCCTTTTGGGTTTAAACCCTCGATTCATCATTAGTTGCTTGGCTACTACCAGTATCAGTGCTGCCACCTTAACGATTTTGTCACTTGATCTGCTGACTTTGACCCCTTTTGGCGATTTATTTCTGGCGTTTAGCGATTTTTTGTTTTTAGCGACTTCTAGAGAAATTTGATTCGTCCTCCTTCATCTATCCTAAAAAGTTTCTATAGAATATTGATTATTATTTATATTCTTGTTTTGGCGTTACAATATAATTCATCATATCAGCCACAGGACGTCCACTGCTGAACAAAGGTCTCCCCCTTAGATTTCCACAACGAGCGATCACATGCCGCTCTCATCCAACGACTCCCAGCGACCTTCAACAGGTCGTCTGTCCACCTCGTTGGAGGTCGTCCCACGCTGCGCGGTCTCCATTCGAGAACCTTTGTGCCCCAACGGCCATCAGTTCTACGAGCAATGTGCCCTGCCCATTGCCACTTCAGTTTACTAATCCTTTCAGCTATGTCGACAACGTTAGTTCTTCTACGGATCTCCTCATTTCTGATTCGATCTCGTAGAGAAATACCAAGCATAGCTCTCTCCATAGCTCGCTGAGTGACCTTGAGCTTTCTTATGAGGCCCATTGTGAGTGACCACGTCTCTGTTCCATATGTCATCACTGGTAACACACACTGGTTAAAGACTTGCGTCTTGAGGCATTGCGGTATTGTTGACGAAAAGACGTTGCGAAGTTTCCCGAACGCTGCCCAGCCGAGTCGGATTCGACGATTGACCTCTTTCTCGAAGTTGGACCTACCTAACTGGACAGTTTGTCCTAGGTAGACATACTCGTCAACAATATAATTATTACAACCAAATATTGTTATCTATTTTTACAATTACGGTTGTTTTTCCATACTTAGAATTTGTTGATGTAATAAACAATCTGGTTTTTGACATATTTTAATGTTTGGTACATACACAATAAAAAGTGGTACCGAGTCACAGCGTTTATTGTTATTACGTAACAATATTTGAACAATGATTTTTCTTCTTCCTGCCCTGCTGCTTGATACCTACCCCCTTGTTGGGTATGGTAGTAGTAGTCGGTTGTTAATCCGTCACATGCGGGCAACTCAAAGTGCCTGATACTAATGGTACACCCACGGCATGAGATGGGGTAGCGCTAACCGTGACCGGAGCTACACGGCAATTTGAACATGTACTGCCGCTTGAGTAGTCTGTCCAGTACTATCGATACTTCGTTTTTTTACTTGTTTACCTGTTTTTTCTACTATAACATATTTTTTGGGATTTCTGGTGACTTTCGCTTCAAATTTAGCCTAATCTGGTGACTTTTGTGTGATCTAGTGACTTTTATTTTTATGAGGTGGCAACACTGACCAGTATATACGAGGGCGGCACTGAAAATTTCGGGAATCAAGGAAGTGACACAACATTACTATTTAAAAATGTATTTATTGCTTTTCGAAGTATTCTCCGCGAAATTTGACACATTTTTCCATACGATGGAACCAATCATTGAAGCAACCATTCCATTCGGAAGTTGGGGTCTCCAAAATGGCCGTTTTGTAGGCGTCCACAGCTTCTTTAGGTGATGAAAATCTCTGTCCACGCAATTTATTCTTTATTTTAGGGAAAGTATAGAAATCATTAGGGCTTAGGTCGGGGCTGTACGGCGGATGGTCTAATAATTCTATGTTTTCTTGCTCTAAAAACTCTTTTGTTCTGTGCGCGGTGTGAGCACTCGCATTGTCGTGATGGAGGATGATGCGGCGGTTGCAGTTCTCTCTACGGAGTTCAGAAACGACCTGTGGCAAACAAATGCTAGCATACCATTCTGCATTAACCGTTCTTTGTCCCTCAAGAGGAATAGTCGTAACATGGCCGGTTTTGGAGACAAACGTGGCCACCATTTTTTTTGCAACACTCCGTGAACGAACAATTTTTGTTGGCTTTAACTCATTTTCGAACACCCAAACTCGTGACTGGTTTTTTGTTTCGGGTTCGTACGCATATATCCAGGATTCGTCACCTGATACGATGTTGTATACAGCATTTGAGGATCCTGCGTGGAATCTTTCGAGAGTTCTGACGCACCAAGTAACGCGAGCCGCTTTTTGCTCTTCACATAGCAAATGCGGTATCCATCGGGAAAACAAATTTTTTATACCTAATTGTTCATGCAAGATTATTTGTATTTGACTCATGCCAATGTCTAAAGTTGCCTGAATTTCGCGGTATGTCACATGTCGATCTTCCTCAATCAGCTTACGCATCGCACAGCATCAACGTTTTCTTGGGTGACTGCAGTTTTTGGACGACCTTGACGAGGATCATCACTGAGCTTGACACGTCCACGTTGAAATTCAGCAAACCAGCGATAAATTGTGGTTTTGGATGGGGCTTCATCACCAAATGCAGAAATCATCCGGTCAACACACTGTTTTTGTGTTAAACCACTTCGAAAGTCATAATAAATCATCGCTGTTGAATTTTCTTGAGTCAATTCCATTTTCTCAACGACTAAACAAGTTTGACAAAACCTTGTGACAAGACCGTGAATCTTTTTTAAAATAAATAAATGGTATTGGATTTGTAAAACCAAGGAGTTTTCAATTAAAAAGATTTTAATATGACAGGAACAGTGGAAATATTCCATTCCCGACACTTTTAGTGCAGCCTATGTATAATGTACTCTGTGGCTACACCTTTGCGCGGCAACTACTATAACTAACTAGTTTCGATAGTAAGTAATATATATCAATGTCCACGGTGTGTACACTTGTACAGGTGTCGCACTTGACTAGTTTTTAACCTATTTTTGGTTCAAAAATAATATAAATCCAAACACACTATATATATACACATATTCGACAATGAATAAAATGGAATAATCAATTAGTAATCGATTAATGTACACCTGTATTTTATAAGAAATTTTTATTTAGCACTAATTCCAAGTAGATAAGTATGTCTGGCATCGGTGTTTGAAATAGAGTCAGATGAACAAAGTTTATTTCAACTATTTTACGTATAACAAGTCGACAACGACATAAAACATACACCTTTTCGAGGTTGTTATTTGTTGTTTAATATGAAGTTAGTAAGGCGATTAGAATGAAATAGTCGATCTAGAATTTCAAAATAACAAGGCATACATTTTTATAACTACACTGAATCAGTTTTATGATAATAAATCCTCTTTATTGCACACCATAATAAAATAACAGTACAATCATTTTGACCATATGAAAGAAAAGGTACAATTGGCGTTCTTATCACGGTTAGACTGACTGACTAAAAGACTATTAATCTTTAGAAAATATCTTCTATTCTTTCAATATAATTACTGTTAAACTCACTTATGACTATAGCACATCAACTCTAATTGCGGCGCGGTTGGTGCAGTGGCTGATACAGCCGGCTGCTGCGCACCGGGTCGTGGGTTCGATTCCCGCAGGGATCAAATATTTGTATGGTCTGCAGGTAGTTGTTCCAGGTCTGGGTGTATTGTGTGTAAAATTGATGTCTGTAAACGCAACCACGACACAAGATAAATCCTAGTGTGGGGCAGTGTTTAAAAAAAAAAGACAAATTCCCCCAAAAATTATGACTGAATCTAGGGACTCTATGGGAACCTCTGCCTTTGTCCAGCAGTGGATGTTCTTATGCCACTATGACGATGATGAAATATTCATAATGCCTATAGACTTAAATATATTCAGGGTTCTACAGGTATAAATATTCACTATGTCTACAAGCTAAAATAAATCTAGGATTCTTTAACTTTCTGATAATTAAATAATTAAAGTAATTGGTACTGCTATAACAAAGCAAGCTAGCACTTCATTTATTAGCTTTAATTTTTTTTAGGTCTATTTCAGCATACATTTTCATTTATTTGTTGAGCTTCTAAATATGCAGGCATTCTACCAAATAACAACTTTTCTCTTTTATGCACATGCCTCTGATGCTTCATCATAGCATTTCTGTACCCAAAAGCTTTCCCGCATACATTGCAAACATGGTTTTTTATACCTAAATGATCAGCTTCATGATGTCTTTGCAGCATCAATTTTGTATGGAAAGCCCTTTTACAAGCTTCACATTTGAACTGTGGCTCTTTGTGCTTTAGCATGTGGCTATTTAAATTACTTTTAAACAAAAACCTGGCTGGACATTCTGTGCACATGTACCGATAATCTCCAGTATGAGTTCTCATATGGGTTTTCAATAGTTCAGAATACCTCCCTCTGTATGGACAAAACTGACATTTATAGGGAAAATCGTTTCGGTGTCTTAAGCTATGGTTGTGGTAGGCACATCTTAATCGAAATGACTTTCCACACACATCACAAACATACTTCTTATGGTCAGGATCATGCATAGTCATGTGTTCTTTATAATAGGATCGATTTATGACTTTGTTGCATATGTTGCATGTGATTTTCGGTGCATATTTTATTTTATTTATTTTTTCTGTCTTCACTTTACACCTTTCCTCATTTTCCCATTTTTCTGGATGTTTTGTATCATATACACTAGTATCACTTAGGTCTTGGTCATATAAAGTGTGGTCATAAACAGATTCTTCTTTCACTGGTTGTTTAAGAACTTCCTCAGATTCTCTTGATATTTTTTTGAATAATATTGCTCCTTTGATAAACTCATGGCATATGTCACACAGAAATTTGGGATAGTCATCATTTTCACTCATTTTTATATCACCAAATACTAGTAAAGCTTCCAAAATAAATTCTGTATCTTCCATACCGTAGATGCTCATAGAACCTTCTTGTAAACATACTCGGCATTTTGATACTAAGTCTTCTCTTATTTTCAAACGTTTATTATCACTTAAAATTGTATAATATTCGGTAGCACTTAGTTTCGCTTTCTTTTTACATTTTTTTAATAAGTAGTACAATGTAAGCATGCTTGTGATTTGTGCGTGAATTAAAAGTTATATATATGTATCATCTATTATAAAGACGGGCTTCTTGCAATGTTATACTTCTCTTAGCTAATGGCTTCTGTAGAGTATCTTCCACAATTTCACCAATGTCAAGTAATCAAGTAAAGGCAACTTTGTATGGTGTTCAGATTATTCAATCTTTACATATTCACAATTTCTTCTTCTTCTTCTCAAAGAATAAGGCTTCCGTTTCGTATCTTCCACAATTTCGCCAATGTCAAGTATAAAGGCAACGTTGTACGCATAGATGAATATACCTCTTAGTTGTACGGTGTTTAGATTAAATAATATTTATTTATCCATAAAATATTTCACTAAAATGAAAACATTTTAGAAATTATGCCGGCAACGTCGTACGGTTCAATTGGTTTTCCATTTTTAATATTATTACTTTACTCTGGGTTTTCCATTCCATCAACAAACATAAATACGATAAATTGGTTGGTAACGCCGTACGCTGTCAGAGACTACGTACGTTATCATCACATCACAGACTACACTCTACAGTTTCTTAGGCGTGTTCATAAACGGCTATATATTGATAACTCGTTATAACGACACGTGATTTAAAAATCACCTATTACTTTCTACGTTATAATATATTAGTTTGATATTTATTACTACGTCGAGCGCCGCGGTTTTGCTAATGTTGCGGCCCACAACAGAGAAATAGTTCCACATTTGTCCTCTTCGAGATATTTTAATTTAATATAACTCTTATTTACGTAAATAACAACCTAAACATGTAAATTTTTATCAACACTAAACTTATGTACTTATTTTTAAAGTTTTACAATACAAACTTGATAACTTCAAAGTTCATAATGAAATAATGTCAACATTTCAAAACTATCACGCAATCGCTTGCAATCTCCCGTAAAATACAACTTATGACGTCAAGCGAGTCATCCGCATTGATTTAATTCAAATATAATCGTAGATCAAAACGACTGTCGAATAAAAACAATTATATTAAGTCCTTCTATTATTTATTAGTTTCTATTTAATATTGATAAGAATCTAGCTCTTACAACTGTGCTGTGAAAGCATAATTTTACATGTGGCATTAAATAACGTCTAAGATATATTCGTTTCATTTTGATAGGAATCTAGCTCTTATGTCTATAAACTGAAAGCACAATTTTGCATGTAACACCTGATGAAATATGTGACGTCGGGGAAGCTGTGGTAGTTTAGTAATAAAAATAATAGGGCAACATAAATAACCGTTATACATTGTAGTTTGTAATCTCATAGCGTGTCACAGACTAGAGTCAGAGATACACAGCCGTCATAAGCTATTTTTTTTTTATGTTGGGCTTCTCGCACTCATCCCAAGGGGGATATAGCTGCTTAACCGGGCAAATTGGCGAAGCATTAAGTAGCCTCCAGCCTAGCTTTTATTTATATTTAAGTAACTGCGACTTTAACGTTAATCGGGTGGTCGCGAATTTAGGCTTTCGCGACAGCGTAGAAGCGGGCCCCGGTGGCGGGGTCGATATGTCGGTTTGTTGCACAGACTAATTAGAGATACTACTAGATACTACGTATTTGTTGTTGGCGTTTTTGGCAATTTTTTTTTTTTTTTATGTAGGGCTTCTCGCAGTAATCCCAAGGGGGATATATCTGCTTAACCGGGCAAATTTGGCGAAATTGTGGAAGATACTCTATATATTGGTTTATCACTGTAACCCCTTTAAATTTAGGAGGTCACACGAATGTTTGCAGACTAACTGTAATGACGTACATTTAATTTGTCCGAGTTATACGAATACCAACGTAAGAACAATATTTTTCCCTAATTCATTGGTAATTTATGTTAATTCTGGAATCGAGTATATTATTAGTAACTATTAAAATATAATGTTGTTATTTGTGAAAATGTATGAATGTGTATCTCAATCTCGTGTACTTATAATTGATAAAAATTTGAATACATTTGGGCATGCTGCTGTGCTGACAACACACGACGAACCTTTGATTTTTTTTGGTATTTATACGTACGTATACTAGGATTTCCCCTGTGTCGTGGGTGCATTTACAAACACAAATTCCGCACACAATACACCCAGACTCAGATCCTTGCAGATAATATAAATATTTTTTCCGTACGGGAATCAAACCCGCTACTCGGAGCGTAGCACCCGACTGTATCAGCCAATGTACCAACCGTGCCGTCAATATTGTTAAAACTTTCAAACGTCTTTCTAGCAAATTAATGTTCCTTTCTTTCTTTCTTTATTTGATAAAATATTTTTACGATTCTAGTCTCGGTTAGACACAATAAATATATGACAAATTTGTTTTTTAGTATTAGAAGGTCGATTTCTGGCCGAAGCCGAAGTCAAACGGTTATCGGGTCTTCGGTCACCACAAGCTACGGCCGAAGCCGAAGGTTTAATAATCCTAAGAAATTCACTTCAAGATTGGCTAAAAGTGATTAAAATAATGATTTTAAAATATTTATGGTGATTGTATAAACTTGTCTAAACTTAACTGAAATTTGTCAATTCAATAAAAAATAATTAATAATCAACGCTAAGCAGTCTTAAGTTGTAAATTAAAAATAATAATTTATCAACATTTTCACCAATCAATTTAGATTTCCTGTCGCATATATTTGTCCCGCAGCGCTGAATAATTGTTCGCTAGAAACACTAGCGGGAGGAGTAGATAAATGAAAAGTGCCGTAGAGAAGCATATGGACGAGAAGCTTCGTATTCATAAATGTCAGCATTCCTCAGAAGCAAAGGTTATTTTAAAATAATATGTTAGATGTTCTTCAAATTGAGTTTAATGATGTTACACATCCATCTCATTACCACTTGTGACAGGTAATGCAAGTTTATCACACAAATGCCATGCCATAGATCATCATCATTTGTTGAGGACGCATTTTCGATAGCTGGAACTGATGTTGAACATGAAGGTAGGCTAGGCTCATCAACATAATTCCGTCTTCGAAATGATAATATTTTCCGTTTCATCGCTAGTCAAATACTTCATTTTAGACAGCTGGCTGGTACAATGCAGTGTGACCCCCGCCCCCCGCACGGCTCCTCTTCCATTGCGCTTTCATGCATACGTAAAAGTTCGGTAAATTTCGGTAATTGTTAGTAATAAAAAGTCGATTTCTGGCCGAAGCCGAGGCCGATTAAGCGGTTATAGCCACATGTTTTGACCGAAGCCAAAGGTTTAATAACCTAAGAAATTCACTTCGAAATTGGCTAAAAGTGATTAAAATAATGTTTTTTAAAATGCATATGGTGACTGTATATTAACAACTTTAATAATTACGTTAAGATGATTAAAATTACCTTGTAACTTGTCAAAGATAACACTAACACTTCGAAATAATACCCATTATAATATTGAATACATAATTTTGTGAATAATCAGGTTTAATTCTATTTTACGAACAACAAGTTACAATAATTTAACTTATCAATAGACCACATTAAGTAAAGTTTGCTGCAGAATATTTGTACTAAGCCTTCTCAAAAACTTAATTCCAGCGACATGATTGTTGTTGGAAAAAACCTCGTGTCGCATATATTTGCCCCACAGCGCTGAATAATTTTTCACTAAGAATACTAGCGGGAGGAGCAGATAAATATTGCCATAGATATGGACTAGAAGCTTAGTTACTTAAGTTTCGGCGCTAGCTAGGAACATTCGGCTTCGGCCAAAACTTTGGCCCAGTTTGGCTGAAGCCGAAGGTTGCTTTTATGGCTGAAAGTGGCCGAAGCTGAAGGTTCGGTTGGACTCTAAAAATCTTACGGATTTCCCAAGGAATGGACAGTCATCTCCGAAGTTTTTGGATCAAGGCTACGGGTCAAACTAATTGGAACGCTACTATTGCATCCTAGTCAAAATATCGGTAATTAAAAATAAATGGTTTGAATGTACATAATTATTTTATTAACTGTTTTTGGAAATGTATGTAAAGAATCCATAATATTAAGAATACTTAGAATAACATTAGGGCAACGGTCGGCAACGCGCGGCCCGTAAATGTTTTGTAAATAAGTCCTAATAATATCAAAATAAATGCATAAACGAACCGCAAACAACCGTATAGCTATAGTCAATAGTGTGTAACGCGCTTCGCTCTGCCCGCGGATGAAATGTGCATATATCAGAGATTAGTTTTTTTTACTTTACTTTTACGTTACTGATACTGCCCAGCTTTTAATATTTGTTCGCGGAATCGATAAGAACTTGAATGTCTATGAGGAGCTTTTACAATTATGTAGTTTGAAGGGCATGACTACCAGAGAAGATTTGTTTTGTAACTTAGAACAAGTGCTAGTATCAATGCAATTACCATGGGAAAAATTGGTAAGTCCACGGAGGCAGGAACACGAGTGGACAAAATTAGGGTTTGGTAGGTAGAATCAAATCGAAACTGGCAGAGATAGGATGTGCCATCCCATTATTTTTCCATTACATCATCCACCAAGAAGCGATATGTTCCAAGGTCGTGTCATGGAGAGAAGTAATGGACACCGTGGTATCGACTGTAAACTACATCAGAAAAAATGGACTGACTCATCGTCAATTTCATCAGTTTCTGTCAGATACGGAAGCAGATCATCGAGATGTTGTTTATTATTCTGAAGTGCGACGGTTAAGTAAGAGGCGCAGTGCTAAAAAGATTTTTTGATCTCAGAAAAGAAATCAATACTTTTATGAATGAAAAAGGCAAATCTATTCCAGAGCTGACAGATACTCAATGGTTAATAGACCTTGGATTTTTGACAGATATAACTCATGAATTAAATACGCTAAATGTGAGGCTTCAAGGTAAAAAAAAACTAATTTCTGATATGCACACAGACGTAAAAACATTTCAAATGAAAATTAAACTCTTTATAAAACATATTGATGAAAAAAAGTTGGATCATTTTCCGAATCGTAAAGAGGCTGTTGAGGAAGCTGGAATTAGTTTTCTTTGGAAAAGTGATAAAATGAAGGATATTTTAATACAACTGCAATCTCAATTCAGCGACAGATTTGGTGGTTTTGAAAAAGTTTCAAGCAAACTGAAGGTGTTTGCAAACCCTTTTTCATGTGATATTGAGGAAGTAACGAGTAATTTACAAATGAACAAATGATTGATCTCCAGTCTAATGATGTTCTTAAAAGCACTTTCTATGAACTCAAAGATCTTGTTAAGTTTTATGGTAGCTTGCCTTCTGATTTTGACGAATTGAAAAAGTTTGCTCAGCAGTTCATTACAATTTTTGGTAGCAGTTATTTATGCGAACAAAATTGTCAATTACAGAAAAAATAAATGTGCATCTCGTCTCACAGATGAGTATTTGAGAGTCATTCTACGAATTGCAACTACAAATATGACAGCTAACATACAAGAAATAGCCTCCTAAATACAACCTCAGACATCACACTGAAAGTATATTAGTAATTTTGTAGTTTTAATTTCTATTTTAATTCCGTTAATTTCTAGCTATAAACGTAATGTAAATTACATGTACGAATTAAATTCCGTATGTTTTAACAATTTGAATGGCATTTTCATTTTTTCTATGGGATTTGATGAATTATTTAGGTATATTCGGTTTCTGGGGTTTATATCAAAAGTGCGGCCCGCCTTTAGTTTATATTTTGCCACCTAGTTGGCCCTTGCCTGCCACAAGGTTGCCGACCGCTGCATTAGGGAAATGGCTTGATAGGTTGGTAACCCTGGTAAACTATCTCTATTTCAGTTAAACGCTAAGGCACAGAGTAGGTTTCGCTAAGGCTCCGTCTAGTTAATACTCAGTCCACAGAGTAGGTTTATATATAGTGTATTATCTATGCCTGTACCAGAGTACATTTTTAACGATTTATATTGACCGTAGAGGCGTAGGCTGGTATTGAGTTATTGACCAATAGTTATTATACTCTTTGCCTACACGCCTACGATCTATACAAACGATGCTCACGCGTAATAAATTGCGTGACCGGTCTATAGTTTCATACGATATGATAGTGCAGAAATATTCCCTGGAAAAGTGCAGAGTGTGTTTGGACGATGGAGAAATACCAATTTTCGGCGCGAATGATATATCAGAAAACGTGAGGGAGTTTGGAAATATAGAAGTCAGTACAGAAGATAATCTACCTCAGTATTTATGTGAGGCTTGTTACACGCTCCTAGAAGCAGCGATTTTATTTAGAAAAACTGCGAAGCAATCTGATGATGTACTTAGGAAACCGGATTATTTAGGAAGTGGTTCAATAGCATTAGAAGATTCAGATTATGTGTATGAAAGTGAACCATACATAAAAAGAGAATACCTGGAGTTAAATGCTTCTTCTGATTCAGAATTAGATGAGTGTGATACAATTAAATGTGAATGTAAATCTGAAGATGATAGTGCTAATAATTATCCCTTACTATCTGAAGGTGATGTTAAGGAGGGTTATGATAAAAAAGACTATAAGATACAATTATTAAAAGTAAAAGAGGGAGAAGGTAGTAACAATGATGCAGATAATGAAATGTTTATGATAATAGTTTCAGACAAAGATACCCAGCATCAAATACAACCAGGATGTGAAAAATGTAGCATTGTTTTTGAAACTGTTGATAAGCTTTCACAGCACAATGAAAGAATCCATCCAAAAGCACCTCCTAATCAAAGAGAATGTGAAATCTGCCATAGTTTTATTAAAAAGGATTCTTACATAGTTCATTTAAAAGAACACAGACAGAAGTACAAGGAAAAATATGACAAAAAGTATGGTAAAGTGGAATGTGAAGTTTGCGGTAAAAAAATTGGTAAATCATATTACAAATACCACCTAAAAATGCATGGTACTGCAGAAGAACAAGCAGAAAGATTAATTGAATGTCCAGTTTGTACTAAAATGTTTAGTGCACATTACTTTGGCGATCACATGAAAAGAGTACATGACAAAAAAAACAAAAATAACAAACAAACATTGAAAAATTTGCTGATCAATGAGGAATCTTCAAATAACCCTATGTTTAATAAATGTCCAGTGTGTGAGAAAAATATAAAAGAAAGTGAATATAAATTGCACTTAGCTAGGCATGGTGGGCCAATTAGACGATACATTTGTGACAAATGTGGAAAGGTATTCAAACACCCATCTGCCTTTAAGACTCACTGCTTAATCCATGGCAGTGAGTTAAAATACAAATGTCAGTTTTGCCCATACAAAGGCTTGCATCTAGGACTACTCAAAATTCATGTAAGAACACACACAGGTGATTATAATTACAAATGTACTGAATGTCCAGCCTGGTTCATAACAAAAAGTAACTTGTCGAAACACCTTCAAAGGCATAAAGGTTTATGTAACTATAAATGTGATATATGTCAAAAAGGTTTTTATTCAAAACGTGATGTTGATAAACATAATAAAAACATTCATTTGAAATTAAGAAATCATGTTTGTGAAGTATGCGGCAATAAGTTTGCACACAGGGATAATATGTTGAACCATCAACTAAAAGTGCATAAGAGAGAGAAAATAGTAAATAAAGGTCGTATGCCCTCATATTTGAAAGCTGAACAATTCCACCTTGAAGAAAATTAATATTTTATGAAATATACTATAAACAAGGGTTATATCTGTTTAAAAAATATGTTTTTAGTTTTATTCAAACTGAAAGTCAAAGGTTTTTATTTCAAATAAACCACTTATGAAATGTTAGAATTAAAGTTGCATAGTACCTATTGGTTGACCCTATGGAGAACTACTGGTCTTTCAGATTGTTTGAGATTACTATGATGTTAATATATTTGTATACACTTTATTGAACACCATATAACAAAAACAAGGAAAAAAAGAAAAGCAATGGGTCATAGTCAATGTACAATGGGCGGTCTTATCATCATCATATCAGTCACAGGACGTCCACTGCTGAACAAAGGCCTCCCCCTTCGATTTCCACAACAAGTGGTCACATGCCGCTCTCATCGAATGATATTGTCTTATCGCATACAGCGATCTTCCAGACAACCTTTGGATGGATTTGAGAAGTAAGAAAGAGATAACCGGCAGTTTAAATGTACATGTACAAAGTAGGACATTGCCATTGTCAAACCAATATCTATGTGTAAAAAGTATACTTTTTGAGATATTGAAAAAATAAGTTCTCCTGTAAAATTGTATATGAAAGGGGAATTTATAAACTAATTCAAATTAAAGTCATAGATGTTACATGTCATGTTATTTGTTTTCTTAGAGTTAAAATGTAACAATTAATTCAATATTTTGAAATTCAAGTAATTTGGGCACAGCAGATTTTAAATGGCAATTATTTAGCACATAACAGGTATTAGTAAAGTATTCCATGTGGTGTCCGGATTAAGAATATAGCACCACTCCATGTCCTCCCGTGGATGTCGTAATAGGCGACTAAGGGAATCTAAACCAGAGGGATGGGCAGCAGTGCCCCTTCTGTGAAACGGTAGCCATACTGCGCTCACCAACCCACCTGCCAAGCGTGGTGAGTATTGGCAAATACCCCCCAAAATGATGACACAGTTGTAAAATTCTATGGGGGAGGCATTTGTTCAGTAGTGGACGTATAAATGGCCGATATGATGAGGTATTAGTAAAAAATAAATCAGATTTACATTAGCATTTTAATTATCAGTGATACATAAAATATATTTTTATTAGACTTAAATTTCTAACTTTCATAAAATGAATGGTATTCATGGATGTTTTAGTTCTTGTAATTGAGTTATTTCCAATGGCCCATCATATAATGTTGATGGTTCAGGATACTCTGGAGGAAGATGCCTTCATTGCGGTAGAGTTGTTAAATCCTGCGGAAGGCGAAGTTTAAAGCAAAACAGTGGGATCAATTTCCTTTTCCCAGGTCTGATAAACTGAAAATTCGTCGTTAAATGCTCGGAATCCTTGAAAAAAGGCAAAATAAACTACTCTAATATCATAGGCTTGTTTCGGCCTTGTTCACACATTCTCGCAATATAATCTTGAGGTGCGTAAATAGAGGGATTTATTGTTGTTCGATAGTGGAGTAGACACTTTCAACCTCCAGCATAGTGTGTATTATTTGTACCACTTCTATTTTATAAAAATAAGTTTAATTACTTAATGCACTCGCCTAAACTTTATCTCTGTTTTGCTAGTTACACCTATCACTAATTAAAGTGATATGTTTATAAGCACTGCATGTAGTTTTAAGGTAATCAATTACACAGCTTGTAAACTTGTTGGACGAAACTCCTCTCTCTGCTTTATGCCAAAAATAAAGTCACATCCAGCTTGCCATAACAGATTTCTCCGTATTTATACAGATGTTCGGTGTGGGATACAGATTAGCACTGCATACAGATTATTATACAGAATTTTCAGATTCTATTGATTAACCTGACCATAACCTTCATAAATCGTCTAAAAGTGGGACAGGTTGACCAATCCAAGACTTCATCATTTCGGCCGAGTGAAGTCCACTGCTGGACACAGGCCTCCCCCAAAGATCACCACAACCACCGATATGGATGTGTTCTCGCTCATTGGGGGGTTTTGCCATAATCGCCACGCTTGGCAGGCGGGTTGGCGATCGCAGTTGAGTTGTTAATGTACTCGAAGGACGCTGCTGCCCACCCTCCGGCTAATCCCTTAGTCGACTTTTACGACACCCATGGGAGGAGATGGGGTGGTGGCATTCTGAGCCGGCACCAAGACAAGACTTCCAAGACTTACAATTCAATAAATAATCTTTGACAGCAAAGGTTGCAGCCTCTTCTCTACAAAAGAAAACTTTAAACATGTAAACTCAAATGACTTGATATTTATTGAATCAATCAATCATTTTATTGCAAACACGTTGTAAAAAGATGTTAATAGTGTAGTAGTCCCAAACATGCACCCCGTAAGGCACTGCAAAATAACATTATTACTTAGCTAACTTACTAATGAGCATACTTGTGTACTATTAAACTAATTAAACATCTTGCCATAATTATTGCAACCAATATTTAATACAATATAATATAAATATGTGTACGTTAATGGATAATTATAGTTTTTTTAGTAGAATCTATCTTTATCAATTGGTAGCGAAACCCGATTTACAAAATCAAATTTATTTTATTTAGGTGCATTATTATTATTCCTTAGGTAGCAGATGCAGAATGTGTTGAAATATTTATTGAAAAAATATACACTGTTATTTTTCTTCAAAAAAATATTTGAATGATAATAGCACTTTAGATTGAGATATTTGTAAAATTTATTTTTAAATATATTATTATTTCCTTGATCTATACAAATAAATAAAATTGAAGTGTCTGTTTGTAATGTCAAAATAACAGCTTTTTACTAAATGCATATGAAAATACCATTTATTACAACTATTTTTAAAATTTTTGTCTGTCTGTCTGTCTGTTTGTTCCGGGTAATCTCCGAAACGGCTGGACCGATTTTGACGGGACTTTCACTGGCCGATAGCTGATGTTATAAGGAATAACTTAGGCTACTTTTATTTTAGAAAAATAATTAGGGTTCCGCGCAAAAAAAATAAAACCCTTGAAATCCAACATTTATATTCCATGTCAAGTGTCTATGTCGAAGTACTCTAAATTTCTTTTAAATTACACGCGGGTGAAACCGCGGGTCCCAGCTAGTTTAAAATAAATACAATATTATATTAATAATTTAATTTATATACTTTAGTTAAGGTTATACAGAAGACCGAGGAGTATAATCTGCCACTATGCTTGGCGTTTGTGGACTATGAGAAAACCTTCGATTCGATAGAAACCTGGGCAGTACTGCAATCTCTGCAGCGGTGCCAGATTGACTATCGGTACATTGAAGTGCTTATGCAGAAACGCCACCATGTCGGTCCGAGTACATGGACTGAGCATGGGGGCAATTTCATTGCACAGAGGTGTGAGACGGGGGGACGTAATTTCCCTGCGATTTTTGCGAAACGAAAACATTTCTGAAACCGGCTGTAAGTGAATGCCGGGCAATTACCTTGCTTTCATGTGTCCATATAGAGCGCGGGCAACGCATCTACACTTTTAAAAATATCTTAGGTGTGCGACGTTGATATTCAGTCATAAGGTTTCGTCACGTAATGCTTCTATTAAGTTCTGCGTTCTGCGGTCAATCAATGATACAAATAAAACGCCAACTTCTTCGTCAAAAGCATTATTTATTTATGTTTAAAAATAAATAGTAACTATAACATTCTTAACACAAATAAATCACAGACAAAACTCAATGTTACAAATGCTTAGTTGTATGCACATTTTTTCCAATTTAACCAGGAAAATATAACAATATACCATTAAAATTATTATCCATACACAGAATTTTCCTTTCCATTTAAATGATCAAAAATGTTTTTTTTTTTGATAAAGCAAATATTTATTTATATCATGAGTGGTATATATATATATACAAATTAAATGGAATCATCTTTTGTATTTCGTTTATTAAGTTGACCACTATATATGTTAATATGTACCGGCCATTAATAGTGGTTAGGAAAATTCGAGTTGTGTATATGAAACCTATGAGTGTACATATTATATTCGTCCCTCTAACGGCCGTATACTGAAACGCTACTTTGGCTCCGCTCAAGGGCGGCTGGGACGATAAATGTATTTAATCCCCCTAATCTATTTGAGTAGTACGTTATCGGCGTTTTAAATAGTTTAGTGGGACTTAAATATTACTCGGCGCTTCAGTGCTCAGGCGTTAGTTTAAATCATCTTTATTTTGGCGATCGGTAATAAGGTAATGCTTTTTTTTCTCAAACGGTGTAGATCATAATTCAAAATTAAACAATCAACCGACCCTAAAAAGGTTGTTTAGACATTAAAATGCACGGCGCATATAAACATAGTGGATGCCAGCCACGCCCATGTACTAACGCACTACACGCGCTGTTCAGATTAAACATTGTGATCCAATAAACTATAGAAATAGTAATAATGCACATAATATAGGCACCATACTATTGGAGCCATAAATAGAGAACCCACGTTGTAACCAAAGGCACAGCAAAGGGATTTTAAGCTGAAATTATATATGTTATATTAATACCCTTAGCAATCCTATTCGTAGCGTTACGGGAGGCTTTGGCATACCGCGGCAAGCTTCGGCATACCGCAGGCTGGATACGTATGTCGCAGACGGTTTGCGACAGGCGTAAATCGCGCAGACGCCGCTGCCAAACGTTATTTTGGTATTACGTATTTGTCGATAGCAATTAAACAGGCGAAGATCTCCAACGCACTCTGTCGGACGATCAGTAAACTAAAAAATGCATCCTCGCCTTTTAATTTGAGGACTTGCCACGGGTGGATCCTTGGTCGCGCGATAGCTGCTGTCGCGTCTCCTGCGGCAGACTTCGGCATGCCGCGACACTTTGAAACATGAGTACAAATGCTATTAACATGAATCATTTCAGCTTAAAAAATTCTTTGTTGACCTGTCGGTGAGCCGGCCTTAATTAGCCATTAATTCAGAACAGCGTGTCTAGAAACATGTGGATGTCTTTGGTGATTGGTAGATGCGAGTGGTTTAGCCGAGGTTACAATGTTAAAAGCCCTTGAAACAACGAACAAAACACGTGGCGAAATGTATAATCCGTATAGGTGGTTTAATTGTATAATATTACCGACAATTTTAGTTACCACAATGTTTAACAATTTGTACTAACAAACATGGAACATAACTATAATATTCGGGTATTACTAAAAAAATATCTAATATAATATAACGAGCTAAATATAATTACAACAGCTAATTGCGTTTTGGTAGGATTTTATAAAAGCGGTATAAGATTCCACTGATCAATTAAGTTAACTCATCGACCCAGCTGGGCGATAAATAGCAGTACTGTTTTATATTTTCACATAGCATCGCTTCTCGTGGATGTCGCCTTTGTTGCTCGCCCAGGAGGCAAGTACAATAAAGCTGGAAAAACTTAATCGGATCGGACGCGTCTGTAAGCCGCGGCTGACGGTCGCAGCTTGTACACACGGCTACATATCAAGCTATACAAAACCAGTATAAGCTTGATCACGCATTGTATAGGCTTTCGGTATGGTGAGAGATCAGCGTAAACTGGTTCTGTATAGCTTGATGTGTAGCCGTGTGTACGTATCTGGATAGTACATCAAACCCTGTACTGTGCAAACTATCGGTCGTAAGTCGCGGACATGACCTTGGGCCGTCCTTGAGCGTTCAACGTCCGAACGAAATCTGGCCGGCTGGATGTTTTTACAGAACACGAAGGCGTCCGAACCATCCGTGCACACTCATCGGTCGCGACTGTCAGCCGCGGCTTACGGATGCGTCCGATAATATGTTAATATGTGCCTTTTAGTTTATTGCCATACCCACGTGGTTTACTAGGCACTTAGTATCGAGCTATCGTTTTCCATTACTTGTGTACAAAATATCAATGGTGAATAGTAGAAGAGTCGCTATATAGATATTTTTCATTCCGCTCATAATATTGTTTCTCAAATAAGAAATGAAAGCTGAAGAATTTATTTAACAGTACTATTGCGGTAAGCTCTTAATAGGTACATACATATTCAGTGCTGGCTTAAAAGTGATTACACATTGCGACTTTTTGCAGCGTTTGTGCAGCGACTAAGAGGCGATGCAGTAGCGATACAGTCGCTAACCGTCTAACTTTACACACGCAACTTTAATAAGAGATACTGCGAACGCGTTATTGTATCGATGACAAACATGATCCAGCGACGACGCAGATTTTAAATTTTTGGTTAGATATTTTTCGACAGCCACAGCGCAACGATTTTAATTGAAGATGATACGTAGCGAGTGGGCGGCGAGTGGTAGTAACGCGTGGCGTCACTTTGTTATTCCTTCGGCCACCATTCCCCACGTTTGCGCTATATTGTGGAGATGCACACGCGCGTCTGCATTGATACAAACGTTACCTTTGCATAGATTCGATCGCTGAAAAAGTCACCATGTGTAACCGCCTCGCGCTCACTAGTGCGGCATCCCACAAAAAATAAACCTAGCTAATAATATGAAATTAGGGGCGCTGAAAATATCTCGCCTGGGGCGACGGCTGGCTAAGGCCGCTTAGTACTGTACATACTATTCATTTGTGTAATCGAGTAAGGCTTTATGTCTACTAGCGCGTAGTAACTAGGTATTGCTTAAATAAATTGCTATTTGTTCAGCTGTCTTTTGCTATACAAAGACGGTCGTAGAAAAATGTTAAACGGTGGAAACTCCATCAAATTTCATAATTTCATAATGTACTAACACAATAACATTCTAGCGAACATCATTTACTAGTAGCCATCTATATGCTGTAAGTATAATTTTTTTTCACTACAAGTCATTTTATTTAGTTGGCGATAAACATGAGAAAATCTGTTTTATGGCATAACATTGGTTTGAATAAAGTTGTATGTTCGATAATAATCATCACGCACTTGATAATAAGTCTCTGATACCGCGCACTTAGCGGTCTCCTGGATTCACATCCCGGTGATTCGTTCGGGCGAAGATATTGTCTGAATGTTTGTGGTTGTGCGAAAGAGATGCATGATTTACTGTTCATACGGTTTATTTTAAACGTTGTTTAAGTATGATAAGAATGATATAAAACAAAAACAAAATCGTAATTTCGGTGTGAAGTGCAACACTAATCAAAATATTATGATTTTATTAACAGTATATGCAGTGCAAGGAGCATTATCATAAAAATATATCCGAGTGCATACAAAGTCAAAAACAATTACGAAGCCAGCGCCTACTGATAGTACCGTAACATGTTATATTATTTTTTATATCGACGATAGGTACGCTACGTCAAATATAAAGTTAATATAAAATCCCTACGAGCTACGCTTCTAAAACTACCTCCACACAGTACCTTAAGTTAGACCTCGCACAAAACTACGCGGGAGATCCAAAGCTAAGCAATACGACCAGAACTCGGATATGACTGATTTGAGAACTTTTTCGCGGACGCCAGTGCTGAGGAGAGGTTTCCGAGCTGTATTTAACATGTATATGTGTCACAATCTACATTTAGGTACGATCCATACATTTGGATAAATATAAACTTTCCAACGTGTACACTAAAACTAGTCATATATATATATTCACTAAAACTTCTCACTTTTTAAAATTTATAGCATTATTGAATTAAAGACATTTTAAATTGATAGCATTATTGAATTAAAGACATTTTTTCAGGCAAAATTTGTTAATATGCCTGAATATAAGATTCTATTTGAATAATGGAAAGTTAAAAAAAAATCTGCATGCGAACAAACATTTTGTTATTTGAGACCAATGTTAACAATTTTATTATTCATGAATATTCTTATTAGTTCTAACATCAATTATTGCATTAACATTTTCGATAAAAACGTGAAAAGATCTTAAACTATGGAGGTTTTAAGATGTATCTCACAGTTTAAATCGTGTATATTAATAATATTTGTCTTATAAATTGGTGCAATAATATTTATAACTAGGTACATAATAAATTAAACATAAATTTATAAAATAATAACTATTTTAGTTACAAGCCTTTATACTGGAGGGCAAGCCAAGTTACAAGTTTTTATATATACAGGATGTAAGTGACACTGTACCGAATACTTGGGGTAGAGGTTACATTTAAGCCTATAATAAAAATAGCATAGCCATTTATCTCGGAAATAATAGGTTTTCGTCATTTTTGAGCACGCAATGTGTCGTATGCAACGCGATCACAACGCTACGTGATTGTTGCGATGACCTCATCTGTGAACTCTAGCGAAACAATAGCCGTTTTAGTTTTGATTTAAATTGCAATTTTATTTGAAAATGAATAGTTTATTGTTTTTATTCAAAATAACTTTAGGTTAGACGGAAAAACACATTTTATACTAAACACGGCTGAATAAACGGGAAAAAATATATCAGAAAATTCATGAAAAGACCGATGCTGATTTCTAACGCTGAGGGTTCCAGAATCATGTACTGAATCCATGGTATCAGTTTACGTGACGATGTCAGTTACACCCGTTATATTTGTTTTTTTTTTTACTGGATGCTTTATTATAGATTACACTGGTGGTTTACATATTGAGAATATTTTTTTTGGATATTATATAAGCATAACAAGCATGTTTTCAGTAAGCGATTTTATCGGAACAACGATCCAGGTGTGATCAATCAGGTCAGGTGTATCAAAATAGCTTCAGTTATACAATGAATAAATAACGAGACTTTTTATCTGGTAGTATTAATAACCATTTCGTTCCTTAAAAATAATCTGCACCTACTAATTCATCGATTGTTGGGATAATCAAATAAATTGGCTCATTAATGTGTTTCTATAGTGCAGCTCGAGACCCCGGTTAGTGGACATTGTTGGACACATTACGGATGCTTATCAAAGACAATGTTGAACGTTTCAGATAGGTGCCATGGCAAAATTAAGAACTGAAAACACGCTTAGAAGCCAACAGCTTTTCACTAAATGATTCAAAATCATTACACACTATATTTTAAATATAATACTGAATGTTTCTAGAATGTTTAACGAGTAATAATTTCTTAAACACAACTACAGTACGATTATAATTTTTGGTACAATTGGTCAATACTTGTTACTTTCAATACTATATTTCAGGTGTTACTAACTCATGAATGGCCTGTAATTTTTCCCAACAGATTTAAAGTAATATTTGTTACATACATAACAAAATTAAGATAAAGGGAAATAAAGTTGCACATATATTTTTTAATTGTGACATCTTCCAACTATAGAAGCTTCATATTTTAATGGTTAATTTCGATACATTTGTATCGTATGTGACATAACAGAAATCACTATACTACTGAGAGTTGCATAACACATGCGCGTGCGCGACTTGCGTACCATGCGCATGGTTGTTGATATTTTATTATTTATAGATTAGCCCTCTTATTTATAAAAAGATAAGACGATGATTAAGCTCATTTTAGTTAAAATATGTGTTTTCCTTATCTTTCAAAAACAAACGTCGTAATGAAAGGACCTTTTATGAATAAGAGGGTAGGGTTATAAATAATAAATGTAGTAATGAAGTTCAGTGTAACATTTTTATTTAACATGTACTATGGCGGTAGACATTCAATTACAATACCTATTGCCAATCTCAAGCGACTTATATTCCATCTGCGAAAATAAAAAGTATTATTCGTTCCAAATGCTGTTAGGACCTTTTAAAATGGAGCGCCGTTTGAAGTCAACTGACAGCCGTCAGTAACGTCAGCAACGATATCGAGCGGTTAGTAATGTTCTGGTTATTTATTTCTGCATTGTATTTATTTATAGTACTTGGTGTCCGAAATAGGGGCTTATAAACGAGATGTGCTAAACAGTCGTGCTCGGGATACGCTTATGAGAGTAAATGATTATATTGAAAGAGAAAGAGACGATTGCAAAAATATTACAAAAAATGATAAAAGAGAGTACGGCATAAATAGTGATTTCAAAACAGTTAAGGTCGGACATAACCCACTATTAATTTATCTAACAAATATATTTATCGATTAAATTCACTCGATTGGTTTTTCTGACACTACGCGTAATCAATGCCGAGTGCCGCGTAGCGTAACGCAATACCAAAGGTTCTATCCTAACAGCATTTGGAATGGATAATACGGCCCACCGCGTTCCATTATTAAAGAACTTTATAGTCAATATTCTGCTATATATTATAATAATCACTCAAGTCTGCGTTAAGAATTAACGGAATTATTGATTGTATGCAACTTTAAAGCATAGTACAATAATATAATTCAATTGACATAATTAATATATTGAGTGACATGCATTGCCTGCAAGGTACAAACAACGTAATACTATATGTATAGAGTACTATCATTATGTACTGGGAAATTTATACTAATCGATCGAAATCAATATTATTAAATCTAGCAACTAATTTTATCTAAATGAGGCCTTAACTTATCACTATAATTAAATATAAGGAATGTCAACTTTATAAAAGTAGAGAAACAGTGCGGTTGTCATTAGTTTGAGTGATTTACAGATTAGCATTAATTATAAACTTTAAAGTCAAACTTTAACGATACCTATGAACTATCAGCTTTAAGTTAGAATAGTTTAAGTAAAAAATATTTGTTCAACTATCTCCATCATCAGACCCTCGTCGCCAGGTGTAATGTATGAGACTCGTTAAAATAAGCCAATTGAGCCCGAACGAGGGATTAACTAGTAGCCATTGAAGAGTTCCATTATCTACCTCATGGCTTAATCATCAGATCAGTTCGATGGTAACAGATTATTGTATTGTCATCAGGATTACATATACATGCATAGTTTCAAATCGATACAATTTGAAGTATTTACTATTTAGTTAGTTACTTACAAGTAAAGCTAACAAAAGAGTGTTATTAAAAAAGTAATCAGTATGTTGCAGCTTGATTGCAGTATATTGCGCAAAAAATCCATACTTTTTGCTTCATTTAACCAACGAAAGCGCATACTTAACCTGAGTTCACCCATTTAATAAAGAACCAAAATGTATGTACTTGTAATTTTATCATAGACATCATTTACTGCCTTATAAAGACAGTTATCTTTATCAGGAAGTGATATAACTTTAACAAAGTTATGAATAGTAAAACAATCATAATTGCAGCTAACAGTTCATAGATAATGAGCGTTCGAATGTATTAACACCATTATCAAGCCTTTATTCGACTAATACTTTTAAAAGTCATGGAAAAAGAACGACGATATAGCTGAAATACATAAATATATTAGGGAGATAATCAGAGCATATTATTACGATTAATGAGCTTCAAAAATTGAATAGAAATATTTATAAATAGGGACAAACATAGAGATGGATTAACAATAATTGTTCTAAATAACATTTACTAATACTAAAGGACCGTACTTTTATAACCCTGCAAACTATTCGTATCTATCTTTTAACATTATAAACAGTTAATAAGCTTCCTATATACTGTATGGTTTGCAAAAGACGATAATGATACGCGATCTACAAACCCAGCTGTACAATAAACACTAACTCTACTCCACAAGATTACAAAATCGTGGATACAGATAATAGTAAATATATCACTGGGTATACGGCTTCCTTAGACAAAATAATTAAATAATTTTCACCTGGCAACTATAGATTGGTGACGGCAACACTGTTATTAAAGTGCGACCAGCCGTGTGTTGCATCCGTGCCATTTTTCTTGTAGCTTCCTGTGCTCTTCATATTGCTGCTCTGTGACTTGTTTGACTGCAACTGAGCCCTGGTTAGACATATATTTACAATAAGACATGTGGTTGCAATAAATGGAAGATCACAATGTCATTTAAAAGTGCCTTTGCAGTAAGTATAGGAAACAATGGGAGATATGGTTCATCAGAGGTTCGCTGTTCGAGCAGTCGTCTGAAGTATTATGACCGTATTAGCCCTTGGTTTTCATATATCGTATAGATCACATATTAGTACTAAAGATTTAAATCGTTAGATTGGCTTTTACCACACATTGCGACGCTACAAATAGTGACTTCTCAAACGAGTGATCAAGTGAATTTGAATTCAGACGCGACCGAGTACCCGTCTGAGAATGTTGTCTTATATTAATAAGAAAATAATATAAAGTATGACGTCATGCGCGTTCTAGAAATGAAAAACATCCCTAAAAATACTAACTACTACAAGGATAAAGAAATTACATTTCATTTGTAATTTAATTAAATATAGTTATAGGTAATGTTTTCAATACTTATTTAGATGAGTGTCACAATCCGTCATAATCCATAGCGACAGTTTTGTTTATTGTCATCACGGATGCTGACAATAGCGGTAGAGAACGAGCTATTTGAAATACTTACGAGAAGGATAGTGACATATATAGTCGTCGATTCGTACTTCGCCAAGAATGCAACGGCAATCCACTGCCCAAATTACATGTTTTCAATTTATCGATACAATGCGCAAATTATTACGCGTTACAACGCAAGTCATCAACAGTGTCTTGCGTCTTTATGTTGTTGAATATAGTTTTACGATAAACTTGTGTGAGTAATTTACACACGTCTAAATAACACGCCAAGGGTTTTATTCTTAAGGGCCTATCTAACGATTCAAATCTTTGATTAGTACTCCTAATATGAGCTTAACTTTCCAGTCGTAAAGTCGTCGTCGAGATTAACAGTGCAAAATTAGGCTCATTTAGGCTTCAGAACTATCATGTCAGTCTGCAGATGTAACAGTTGTTGAAGTTATACAATATCCACACACATCAGCCCGGAAACCCAATCATCGTTACATTGCCATAATCTGAGCTTGGCAGGAGGATTGGTGATCGCAGTATGTTGTCAGTGCGCGGGAGGATGCTCCTGCGCATCCTCTTGATATCAATCTCAGTTGTCTTTACGACACCCATGTGTTCTGTTTTCATTCAACACGGGGTTCCAAATGGACCATCCAACTAACTATATATTGTATTCAAATAATATAAGCTATTGATATGCTATTAATTGGTTTAAGTATGGGAAAATCCTATTCTTCGAAATTTCTGTACAGTACTTGTGGACTTATTCTAAACGCGTGTAAACTTTCGGTGTCGAGAACGAGTCTACAAAAGGCTGTATTAAAAAATTTGATTGAGATTTACGAAAATACTATTTTTATAATTAACGTGTAAAACTTAAAAAAGTTATCATTCAATCATTTCAACTTTTCATTGGTTTAAAGTACACGAGGTTAATTGCGTTTACCAATGGTTGTCTTCCAGCGAGAATAATGAAATATAGGGTGTAACATCTAAATATAAATCTAAATCATACCTTCATCTTTCTTGGATCCAAATTGGCACCAAGATTCTGCACTCCTTTAGCCAGCTTAGTAAGCGGCGAAAGCACCATGTCCTTGGTAGCACTGGACGAAGGGCTTGCGATGCTCTTGAACTGCCTTATAGCGGACTCACTGTGCGACTGCGCGATGTTCAGAGTTATATCATGCTGCGAGTTCGAACGGACGTGGAAGTTTACGCCTGCAGGCTGACTGTCATCGAAGTTCAGCTCGTTTGAACTGCGTGACAGCTTCTGAGTCAGAATTAGAGAATTCGGGGGTGGTGGCTTCACGAATGCCCCGTCTACGTGAATCTCAGGCGTTTTGGAAGAGTCTATGTTAAACGGATTGATTTTGTTCACATTGCTTGGAGTTTTGGAAGCTTGCTTGTCAACGTTGGTAATAACTTCGGAAGGAACGAACACTTGTTGCGTATCGTGGGGTTCGATTTTGGAAGAGTACAAAGGATTTTGTATAAGATCACAGTCGTTTTCGTTCTCGTTTTGTCCGGATTTGCCTAAATAATGCTGGGTGTTTTCAAAATTGTCCAATGTCGGTTCGAAGATATTCGTTCTGTTTTCATCATCTGAAGAATAATCCGAGCTCATGCCGTCTGAGAGGCTACCTTTTTTCCTGTTGTCTTTATTTTGTCCGAGTGTAAATATCTTTTTGGTCCGGGAGGCACTCTGGTCGAATTTCAGCTGTAGACTTGGTCTTGCGCGTGCGTTTAGCGAGTGACTCAGCTTGTTCAACTTACTAAATTGTTCTGTCATGTTGGTCAGGGCTTTTGATCCTAGAATAACATACTACGAATTTAGCATAGATGAGCAATTCAGAGTCGTACTTCTTTGAAATCTTAAAAATTCTTGACATTAATGCTCGCTGTATAACATAGAAAGGTTCATTATAAATTTTTATCAACATTACCGTCATATCAGCCAAAAGACGTCCACTGTTGGACAAAGGCCTCACAGATTTGATGCCTCGTGTCGTCATTGGAGGGAAGTTGCCAGTACTCACCACGCTTGGTAGGCGAGTTGATGCGAGCGGAATGGTTGCTGTTCCGCAGAAGGGACGCTGCTGCCCATCCGTCTAGTCTAGAGTATCTTAGTCACCTTTTACAACATCCACAGGAGATGGAGTAGTACTGTACTTAATCCGGATACCACATGGATAATTTTTATACTAACATTATTTAAAATAGTTAATGGTTCCTGATTACGAATTAGATTAATGTATTTTAAAATATAGGCATTATGAAAGGAAGCCGGGTTTCGTTAGCGGTCACACAGTGGAAAGGAAATGTAGCGTATACCGAAAGCCGCATATTTAATAGACGACGAATATCGTGTAGTAACGATCCGCAGTAAATTATGATGAGCTCCTACTAGACACAAAATAAGAAACGTAAAATGTTGCATAATCTAGAATCGCAACGGCAACATTGACACTTAACATATGAGGCCCTTTTTTTATTGGTGTCCAGTGAAAACTCTACATGGAACTTCCTTCGCCCCGGGGAAGGGCGAAGGGGTATGCCGGACTCCTTTTTTTTTTTTTTTTTTATTTTTTTTTTTATTGATGTCCAGTGGTAATTCTACATGGAACTTCCTTCACCCCGGGGAAGGGCGAAGGGGCATGCCGGACTCCTACCGGCTAAAACCACTGGAGCGGTCATCTTCGGCACCGAAGGGAGGTTCCAGGTCCTCGTAAGATCACACTAGAGCCGCTCATTGGTGTCACGCCTTTAGGCACATCACGGAGGGGATGACTGTAAAGCGGTCACCTCTTCTAGCGGATGGAAGGCGACTGTAAAAAGGTCGCCCCCCAGGCACTTCTCGGGGAGAACATATGAGGCCTAATTAATATGCAGCTTAATAGCATCCACTTGTAATTAATACCACCAAGGTATTGTCCAATCGGCTTGCTAAATGGAGTACAATAAATGTCTCATATTTAATACAATTTGAAATCCACGAACAAACATCGCCTGGCTTGTGGCATGTAAGCCTTGGTGCGCTAACATAGCGCAAGCCACCGAGTGTGAAATACGCCACAAGCCATAATAATCATCATAACAGCCAAAGCACGTCCACTGCTGAACGAAGGCCTCCCCCATCAACGAACCATTACATACCGTGTGTCATAATTTTGGAGAGAATTCGCCAGTACTCACCACGGTTGGCTGACGGGTTGGTGAACGCAGAATGGGTGCTGTTCCACAGGTTTAGAGTCCCTTTTACGACATCCACGGGAGCATATAGAGTGGTGCTATATTCTTAATCCGGACAACAATAGTGCATCGAGCAAGCACTGTCCGCATGTTCGGCTCGCATATTTCGAAAAGGTTTCCGATGTTAGATCCCAGTTTAAAATAAATGAGATGTGACTAACGGTCTGTGAGCTAGAGTGCGATCGGTCGCTGGTAGTAGCCATGACGTTGCGGTGCATATGCGTATGAGGCCGGGACACTTTGTTAAGGATCTGACCCAATACTGTGGTCGTCGCCGATACTCGGGGATAGCCGTCTGCCAGGAACGAGGAGAAAGAACAGGATAGGTATAGGTTAGAAATATACTAAGAACTAGAGGGAACTAGAATATAATAAGGGCCAGCTGTTACCCTTCACGCCTAAAATCATATTTATATTCTTGTCTTCTGAACCCTGCGAGCTATTGAAATGGAACTAAATATAAGTTCAAATTCCTGTTTTAATCCCTAAAATTTTCATTGAAATCCGTTGAGTCGTTTCGTTGCCTATTCGAGACAAACTTTCAGACAGACAGACAAAATTTCTAAAAACGGTAATTTATGTTTACGTCTCGTATAAATAACAGTTTTCACTTAAATTTTGGTATTTATTCTGTAATCACAGACAGACACTTCAATTTTATTACCCGACTGTTCCAGAAGGAGAGTAATGTCGTTCATGAGTATATTATGTATGTGTCTATTTCTTTGGCACGCTCTGTAGTCTAAATGCCTTGATCGATATTATATATTATATACATATGAGGTGTCGTTAGATTCGCACTAATTGTGGGAGTTACATAAGGGAAAATATTTAAATCTGGCGTAGGTAATTTACTGGGCAGTCGTGACATTTTTTTAGAACCGTCTATTACTTGTTATATTGCTATAAATAATCATGGATATGTTTTTGAACTGAAACATTTAATGGCGCGCCTACATGGGGGTAAAACGGCTCCTATGAAACGACCCGACGTTCCATTCGGCCAGCGTCGTGACTCCTCGGCTGTCTCCGCCTGGGCGCCTCGGCTCGGTGCACTTTACTTGTGTGTATCGGTTGAAATTTTGTAGAAATGTATTATATTGTTCACAGATCTTCGAAATATGTTTCTTTTGTACGTATTTCTCCAATGTTTCAGATCTGACAGGCCTCTCGCGCTGGCTTAATTTTTTGTATAATAGAGTTGACTAACAGGCAAAGGGGTCACCTTATGAAAAGCGATCCTGTCATGCGATGCATAGGCGATGACACCCATTAACACCCGGCACATCAGAGGAGTCACTGATGCCCATAAACATCCGCGACACCAGAGGAGTCACGGATGCATGGTCGAACTTTCAGGGCGACACTTTTTTCTCAAGATCTTTACTGCATGTGTATTTGTGGAAGCTGGTTTTACAATTTTGGCGCACACAGCAAAAAGCAGTAAAGAGGAGTGACGTATGAAACGTACAGTAATGCACCTTAAATCATAAATGCGAGTAAATATTGCTCATGCTGGGGCCACACTAGGGTTTAACGCCGTTAATTATCGCGTTAATGGACACTAGACATAGGGTGTAGCCACGACTTAACACGCTAATTTTGTAATAGCATTCAGAATGCCGTTAGACGTAAGGCGATAGCTCGGGTGGCGGTGTTTTTAGCACATCAAATAGATTTAGCGCGTTATTTAATGAGTGTAGTGGCCACATCTGCGTGTGGCAGTGTGAATCGAGAGTGCGATAGGACTGTACGTGTTTGTTGTCCACCTGTACCTCTAGTATGAGTTTCTTTTCACTATCGAAACGTAATAGTAAACTACACGTTTACTGCGTTCGGCGCTGCGATTGGTTGACGCGTAGTTTGGAGCGGGCCAATTACAGCACCGAATGCGGTAAACGTGTAGTTTACTATTACGTTTCGATTGCGAAATGAAACTTGTACCAGGGGTACTGAAGGAACTGTTGATCGACGGTAACTACGGCTGGCAAATAATATTAAGTCTTCTGTGGCTCTGTGACTCATAGCAAAAGGCAAAGGAAAAAAAAATGGGACGCCCATAAAATAACACAGTCAGCCACTTTAAGGTCCATCTTGAAAATTATTTGTCAATTAACGCGGTTATCTACATTAAGACGTTAAATATAGGTGTGGCCACTCAGTTTAACGCCTGATATATTGGAATATTTTTGTTCCTTAATTATTGCGTTAATGGCCGCTAGGCGCTGACCTTAGTGTGGCCCTAGCATTACGAACACGATTTAATTTGATGTGCCTTTTTCTCAAATTGACAACAATGTAGAATTAAGGTATTAGGATTGCGTATCTCGCTTGGGGTAACAGTAACACTTATAATTATGGACATTAAGGTAAAATATAGAGTTAGGAAGGGTTCTAGAAACAGGTCTGGAGTAAAAAATTTTTCTCGTCTAGCTCAGATTTGATCAGCAACTTTTCTTAATGTGTAATTTCTATTTATTATGTACTCACCGACGCTCCTAATATCTGCAACAAGTTGCTTCTCGCTGACGTTTCGTGTGAGGGTCGGTAGTCGCGACAAGTCCAAATATGGGGAGGATCGAGCACCGCCTGTCTGACCTGGATGTACCTATAACAGCAAGCAAATGTTATCTGAACTCTTGACAATTTTGAGCTCTATTTGTACAGGCTCAAATAAGCTAACGAACATTTTTTTGGATTAAAACTTTTCTGCATGGTATGGAAATGTTATGTAGAAAATATAGATAAAATAAGTAACATATTACCTTTGATTTCTTCTTTTCTAATTTGATTCCGTCGTGGAAGGGTATAGGCGGTAAATTAGCTACATCGCGAGCTACAATCAACGACTCGCAGATAGAGTGTAGCGATTCTGTCAAAATAAAGAATAGCTTCGTTATTTCTGAAAAAAATTGAGGCATGTCCAACTCATTTAAGTACATGATGTATATCCACAGGATGAAATAAAAACTACGGGTTGCACTCCGGGAGTGCCGACAGAAGTGAAAATTTTAATTGTTTTTTATTTTATTTATCTAGACGCGTTCGCGGTCTGCTATATGTACTTGCATATATGCACACACTACAGCTGCGTCTCGTAACGGTGTCGGGCGTCCAGAGATTTCATCTCATCTAAAAATATGCGTACCGCGCTAAAAGAAGTTTTCACTTCAAAAATATAAAACAGGGAGTCCTAGCTATAGGTATACAGCGGTGGACATTGTCTGACTGTGTGACTATACTTATCGTTCATACCTTCGTACGAGTTGATCACAACTACTAGGTTACTGCGTGCACTAAGCGAATGTGTTGTGTTTTTAAACTTGACCGACCGAGTGAGGTTTTCTTCCATTCTTTTTCAATTTGAAGGGTTGGTTGTCGAAGTGGTTATGTGATTGGTTCAAGTCCCGCACGGAATTAATTTTCGTTTGTCCAATAGTTGTCGTTGCAGCAGTTGTTGCGGTTCTCGGAGTTTGTGAATGTGAGGCTTCTGAAAACTGTAACCACGACTGCGCTATCCGCTAAGGACTGCTTACATCTTGCACGTACACAAGTAACAATGTAATGACCTTTTTTTTTATTGGTGCCCAGTGGAAATTCTTCATGAACTTCCTTCGCCCCGGGGAAGGGGTATGCCGGACTCCTACCGGCTAAAACCACTGGAGTGGTCATCTTCGGCACCGAAGGGAGGCTCCGGGTCCTCGTATGATCACACTAGAGCCGCCCACTGGTGCCATGCCTATAGGCTCATTTCGGAGAGGATGACTGTAAAACGGTCACCCCCACGGTGATTGTAAAGGATCCCCCAAAACGTCCCACGACAGTGCGTGACCACATGCGTGCTACCGTCTTTTCTTGAGTCGCTCGGAGTGGGCACGTAGATTCCCCAATCTACGCACCCGCAAACCCAGAGGTCCCCCACCTTACAGCAACGGCAGGGGGGTTTCAGGCGTATTGGAATTAGGCGCCAGGGCGGTGGTTACCCCGGCGCCGTCTCCTCCTTCTTCGAGCGGGATTGGCCCTCTCCCGGTCCCGCTCTGCGGTCTCCTTCTGGAGCATGACGCTCTCACAGAGGGAGACTACTGAATTCTAGTTTTCGTGCTGTGCCAACATAGCCGACACTACTGCTGGCAGAGAGAGATCTTGCCCGATCCGATCGACCAGGATCCGCCGCTCGGCGGCCCACGCGGGGCACGCCTCGAGTGTGTGCTGTGCGGTGTCCTGGTCGCTATCACAATGAACACTGTACTGACCTATCATCTCGTCGCGCGTGTTGATCACCACGGCCATATTGTTGAAGAAGCGCAGCGAGGTGGAGCGGAACATGTGGAAGTAGCCAGGCTCGCCGCCGCTTGAATAGTGGATGCGGATGCAGTAGATTGGTTCCGAGCTACTCTTGCGGCCCACGCTGAATATCTGGACAAAACAATCACTATACTGTCAAGACGGTTGATTGTTGACCTTCCCCTATCGAATGCTATCCTCTCGATTGTCTTTCGTCTCGTAATCTGCGAGTACTAGTAGTTTTTAACTTGGACAGTTTTGGTGTCGCTCGGAATTCTGTAATATCAATCTTGTAAAATCGAAACTTAATCTCAAACGATACGTTACTTATTTACGCTACATCATCATCATATCAGCCAAAGGAAGTCCACTGCTGAACAAAGGCCTCCCCCATAGATTTCAACAACGAGCGGTCACATGCCCGCATTGAACGACTCCCAGCGACCTTCACCAGACCATCTGTTCTGCTCTTTAAGCCGTCCCACGGTGTTCGCCGATGCGTGGACTCTACTAAAGAACCTATTTGCCCCAACGGCCTTCAGGTCTACGAGCAAGCAAGTGCTACCATAGTACAATCTTATTAACCACTTCCTTTTTCGCAGTTGTATAATTTGCAAAATGACGCATGAAATTCTAGATTTATATAGAGATAACGCTCAGATTTGACAGCACGGTCGGTGCAGTGGCTGATACAGTCGGCTGCTGCGCTCCGGATCGTGGGTTCGATTCCCGCACGGAACAAATATTTGTATGATCTGCAGGTAGTTGTTCCGGGTCTGGGTGTATTGTATGTGGAATTCATGTCTGTAAACGAACCCACGACACAGGAGAAATCGTAGAGTGGGGCAAAGTTTTATTAAAAAAAGAAAAGAAATTATGCTGTGAAAATCAAGGTTTTCTGAAACATAACCAGTACACTCACCGTACTATTGTTGGCGTCGAAGGGTCCCAGCTCTATAGCAGTGACGTCAGCGAGTGGCACACGCTCCACGCCCAGCAGTCGGTCCGACGTCTCGTCGTAGTCCGCTACGTAGTACGCGTTGTTCGTTAGCACTAGGACGCTGTCCATATCGGTCTCTTGAGGGTCACCAGTACTGATGGTAAAAATATACACATTAATAACAGGTATTTTGGTTTAAAAAAAGCGATAGGCGAAACTAAGCTGTCAATCTTTGGGCGGTTTGATTGCAAAGGAGAATTTCATTTCGGCCGAATGTAGTCCACTGCTGGACACAGACCTCCTCCAAATATCACCACAACGACCGATATGGGTGTGTTGTGGGCTCGCTGGGTTTTGCCATAATCGCCACGCTTGGCAGACGGGTTGGCGATCGCAGTTGCGTTGTTTATGTACTCGAAGGACGCTGCTGCCCATCCTCCAGCTAATCCCTTAGTCGCCTTTACGACACCCACGGGAAGAGATGGGGTGGTGGTATTCTGAGCCGGCACCACACGGCCAACACAGCAACTTCAGCTGAAGGAGAATTTAAAAGGTCGAAATTATGTAGCGAGAAATGCCTCGCTATAGTTTGCGCTACAGGCTCTAATTAGTGGCATATCATCCTCATCCTCCTTAAACTGCACCAATTAGAAACATTACATAACTGTTGGTTCTATTAAAATTGCTGGCGATACCCGCTGATATATAACGGCTTTGCCGAGCAGGCCCGTGCCGAGCCAGTAGCTTTAAATATATCCCTAAATCGAAATCATCATTCTGATCCAGCTTTAATTTAAGCCGAGGCTCGACTCCCACTGGCGCCCTTAGCTGTGTTTCATACGGCCGAATACTCAAACGCCATTTAACGTTAAGTCCCCGCTTAAACAATCTGAGGCGCCCGGTTTTGTACCAAAAACAGGTTGCTCGAATAGTTAAAGCGGGGACTTAAAGTTAAATGGCGTTTGAGTATTCGGCCATTAGTGTCTAAGTTATTGTCTGGCTATAGGCCCTTACGGCTTCGCCAGTTTGTGCGGCTAAGCAGCAACAGCGCCCCGAGCTGTCCGCGAAAAGCTTATAAACACAGAGCGCTCTCTTGTGCTTTTAGTATTTGGACAGTAAAAACCTATTGATGGCGTGTCTGTACGATTATTATATTGAATTTCATATCATATCATCATATCAGCCATAAGACATCCACTGCTGAACAAAGACCTCCCCCATAGATTTCAACAATTGTGTCATCATTTTGGGGGGAATTTGCCAGTACACACCACGCTTGGCAGGCGGGTTGGTGAGCGCAGTATGGCTAATATTCCAATGAAAGGACGCTGCTGCCCATCCCTCTGGTTTAGAGTACCTTAGTCGCCTTTTACGACATATATAGGAGGATATGGAGCGGTGCTATATTCTTAATCCGGCCACCTCACAGATATTGAATTTAATAGAAATAAATAAAACGGTTGATTATAAAAATAAATCTGTGTAAATATTAACTCATCTTACTTGGGATCCGCATCTATCAGCCCCCAGGATCCGAGCACGGGTTCCGTATCGACGAGCAGCTTCTTGCAGTCATCTATCAGCGACTTGACATGTTGCGCCATCGCGGCTGTGTCGGGTTCTGCTTGGTCCTGTAACAAATGAAAAGATTATCTATGTACGTGGGACTCCTGCAAAGAAGCAGCTAATTCTCTTGCGGCGGATATCGTAAATGGCGTAGTAACGCTGCCATCTTTGCAAAGCCTATTTAAGAACGGTTTAGACGGTGTCGAAAGTACTTTAATAAAATTATAATAAATACAAACATTTTATTTTTGTTATGAGCTCCGCAGATCAGGGCCTTCTCACTGCCGATTAATGACTGGCTCACAATAATCATACGTCTTCTGGAAGGATCTATTTTTTTTCATTCTTCTCGTACATGATTCTACGAAGCACGTCTATTTATGAAGTCACAATGGCGTCACGGCGAGACGAGCAGATGCTTGAACTGTTTTATCGACACTTGAGACGAATCTACCATGCTTTGTGATCACAATATGTAGTTATGAGCATACGCAATGGAAGCAATTGACAAAGTTGTGACAGGTAAAAAAAAAAGTATGTGTTGATTTAAACTTTGCCTCCCACTAGGATTTCGCCTGTGTGGTGGGTACAGTGTACAATCATAAATTACACGTGCACATGGTGCAGACCCGAAACGACTATATGTAGATCATACAAATATTTGTTCCGTGCGGGGATCAAACCCGCGACACGTAGCGCGCAGCAAGCGAATCGCTTAGCTGCTGCACCAAATACACATGGTTGCCTCTATATACTCTAGTTTGCTTGTAGATTTATGTCTGTAAATTATTACACCCACAACACAGGAGAAATCATAATGTGGATCATTGATTTGGTAAGCTCAGTATGGCTACTGTTCCTCAGAGGGGACACTGCTGCCCATCGCTCAGGTTTAGAGTACCTTAGTCGCCTTTACATGGTATATTCTTAAGCACACCACAGGAACGACCTTTAAGATATATATTCTTCTTTGAAGCTACCATGTACGTATCCTATATTTTAGGAGGGTGAGCTTTTTTTTAAAAATAAAATGTTGCTCCACCCCGGGATTTCTCCTGTGTCGTGGGAGCGTTTACAGACATGAATTCCAAATAGAATACACCCAGACCCGGAACAACTACCCGCAGATCATACAAAAATTTGTTCCGTGCGGGAATCGAACGCGCGACCCGGAGCGCAGCAGCCGACTGCATCAATCATTGTACCAACCGTGCCGTCAATAACATGTATCGTAAGCGTTGCTCAAAATACCTGCTTGTAACAGTAAAGGGAACGTATGAGTGGTTCATCATCATCATCATATCGGCAATACAACTTCCACTACTGAATAAAGACCTCCTCCACAGATTTCATCACATTGGGAGGAATTTGCCATTACTCACCACGCTTGGCAGGCGGGTTGGTGAGCGCAGAATGGTTACTGTTCCACAGAAGGGGCGCTGCTGCCCATCCCTCTGGTTTAGAGTTCCTTAGTCGCCTTTTACGACATCCGCGGGAGGAGATGGAGTAGTGCTATATTCTTAATCCGGACACCACACGGACGGGAGAGTGGTTAATATTAAACAAAAACAAGCTTGTCATGCACGCACATTGAACATAAGAACCTTGACGGAGGTGCACTTCGAGCCGTCTGGCACGATCAGCTGGTCGGGGATGGTGCGAGACTCGCCTGTCATCACGTCGATGGCCACTTGGCGGAGAGCGTCTTTAAATGTTGAGAGGTAATATCTGGAACAAGCAGGGTAGATAAATCATGCGCTTATTCTACTGTAACGATGAAAATCTAAAAATAATTATAGTAATTTTTTTAGAAATATTTATTTAATCCATTTAGCACCCATTGCAATAGACTTTATAATTGTAGTTTCTCTCATACAACAGTTTCTCACCTACGGGGACAATCCAAGACTACATTTTTATAGTGCAGCCAGAAAAAGTCCCCGGTTAGTGTCCCATTACATTTTAGATTAAAATTCTTTAAAGGGCCACTGCGTGTTAGACCCATGTTCCCGCTTAATCCTATCAAAAGACCGGGTTCCCCTTCACAGAGGATATAAACCCGCGAAGAGAGTAAACACAACATCGTATCCTAATGGTATAATATTTTGTTTTAAATTTTACTGTTTATAATCAGCACGTAAACATCGGCTTGTCAATGATTACTACAGTGAGAGGTCGTAGAAGACATTGCCTTTTTTTTTTTTTTTATTGGTGCCCCGTGGAAATTCTTCATGAACTTCCTTCGCCCCGGGGAAGGGCGAAGGGGTATGCGGACTCCTACCGGCTAAAACCACTGGGGCGGTCATCTTCGGCACCTAAGGGAGGCTCCAGGTCCTCGTATGATCACACTAGAGCCGCCCACTGGTGCCACGCCCATAGGCACATCTCGGAGAGGGTGACTGTAAAGTGGCCCCCCCGGGGGATTGTAAAGGATCCCCCAATGCAAAAAAATGCTTGGCAGGCGGATTCGCGATCACAATACAATTGTTACTGTTACACGGAGGGGATGCTGCTGCCCATTCCCTCAATTTCAACCCTTAGTCACCTTTTACGAAACCCATGGCTGGAGAGGGGTGGTCTTTGCCGATTCACCGACCACGGTAAATAATAGTAAAAAAAATATTATAAGATAAATTATGATCTTAATCTTAGACAGAAGCGTCCAAGTGTACTTAGTACTTACGGAACTTGGGAACTGAAGCCATAGTGGGTTAAGGTGCGGCTGGGGTGGCCCTTGAGCCACCCTAATGCCGGGAACAATGATACTTGATCTGTGCCACTCTCCCCGTTAAACGCCGACGCCGGAGCTATCCGGGACGCTAAAAATATTTTTCCTATCTGTCCCGTTAGCAGGACAAGGATACCGGAGAGTATGGTCAAATGGTGAGCAAGTCCTAATTGCGTGGTGGGTGCTTTTTGCTCATTAAAAATCGAGGTAAGGAGCAGCAATGGGTAAAGCGTGATTTACACGTCTGCATTTATTCTGTCTTTAGTTACTAAAATACTGTGCTTGACCAAATAAAATATTTGTTTGTACATATCGAACGTGTAGCAATCATAAACACGAACTATGTTATTCTGGGAAGCTTATATGGGGTCAGGAGTCTCTCCGGTCATAAATGCATAATTACGCTACCACCGTTTCAGCCGAAAAACGATCACTGCTGGACAAAAACGTCCACTGCTGGACTAAAGCCTCCCCCGAAAACTGCCTCAACGACCGGTATGAGTTTGTGTTGTATGTTCATTGAGTTCATTCATAATCGCCACGGTTAGGCGATCGCAGTTGTGTTATAAATGTACTCGAAGGACGCTGCTGCCCATCCTCCGACTAATCCCATAGTCGCCTTTTACGACACCCACGGGATGGGATGGGGTGGTGGTATTCTTAGCCGGCACCACACGGCACACTGATTACGCTACGTAGATAGGGTATCTCGAACAAATATTGATATGATGTACCGATAGTCGTTTTGTGTCTGGGTGTTAGTCCATGTGGTATTAATGTCTGTAAGCTGTATCACGACTTAGGAGAAATCATTGTGAGACATGTATACACGATATGGCAGTGCGTGCTTCTTAACATACAAAGTAAGTTAGTTTCAAGTTACTTATGTAGTTGTGAAGTTATAGTATGCTATAAAGCGGTTAGCTCTAGTTAGGAGTGCCGAAGCTTGACAGAATACGGAGAGGTCACAAAAGCAATATCAATTTTATTGGTAGAAGTTAGTAATCCAATTGAAAACTGACCTCCCCATCCCGTAAGCGATCTCCACGCCCAAGAGTTCTCTAGTCAACGCATGCCCGAAGTAACTCGGCATCATTTCTAACTTTGGCCGGCCACTGTCCATATTTTCTAACAACATCATTGACGCTGTTTTGAAATGGCACCATAAATTGTCATATGTCTCAACGGTCGCCATATTGACTTCCTGTCCAAGCAAAATGTCTATGGCGCATTGCGTTATATCGTCGTTAAAATGTCGGATGATGAATCTGGAAAAATGTTTCGTTTTTGTACCCTGAAAACCCTGAAAATGTTGGGTATGTTTCAGGATGCTGGAGTTACCTGTTAGCGGATGCGACGCCATCTTTCATCATGCCTGTCAATTTCCTTTCGCCCGTTCTTGTGTAATCGCCCTGAAGATAATAAACACTTGATTTATGCTCAAGGAGAGATAGAATACGGCTACAGTTGCACGTCGAGGTCGGATAGCATCATCGTCATCATCATCATATCAGCCGATGGACGTCTACTGTTGAACAAAGGCCTCCGTCATAAATTTCCACAATGACCGGTTACATACCACCTGCATCCAACAACTCCCAGCTATCTTTACCAGAGGTCATGTCCGTCTGTCTATCGCCCGACTAGCATCACGTGATGTAAACATTTATCGGCCGTGTAGGCAATGTACTGTATGTAATTTCTATGTCGACACGTTATAAAATATATTCTGTGGGTTCCGAATCGGACTGGCATAACGGAACTCCTGTAAGATCGCTTTATAGAGTGTCGGGCTGTCTGTCCATCAAGACCATTCTGATTAGAAAGGGCTATAGGTTTCCAGTTGAAATTAATGCCAAATACCAAAACCTACAGCCTTCATGGTCCTGTAGAATTTAAGTTTCTAACTCAATGCAATAAAATAGACGATTATTCTCGTTGACCTCTTGAAATTTAGCCTTAACGAAAGTCTCATAGCATATATAAACAAAAACCCCGAAAATAATTTATTTTATATTCTATGTGGGATTATTACTTAACAAATTTAATTTTAAGTTTCTAACATACAGCGTAGGTGGCGAGCGAGGAGTCACGAGGCGCCTCGAAGATGTGAAACAGAAGCTTAGATAGGTATTCGATAGTATCATATATTTTAACATATGATACTACTACTATAACAATTCCTGTTGGGAGCAATCTGGATAGGGGAAATGATACACGTAGATGCGTACTGACACAAGTATAATCACTAAGGAGATCTGACACCATAAGTACCTTCAACACTTTTATAACAATAATCTCAATTTACCCACAATAACTTATTACATACATAACACCTCCCCTCTTATTCTTAGAATATTTATATTCTTATAATTATAATATTTATGCCTTACATAGCTACATACACTTTTATGAATACCAGATACAATGCTTATACAATTAATCTATTTCAAATCGGACGACTGGTCTTCGTATTCGTTTGGTGTGGGTCACCGGTGGCGTCGGCTCAACATTACCATTAGTTGGTTCAGTGGGTGGCGATTTCGGAGGCATGACCATAACTTGAGGATCACTACAACTTTTACCTAACATGCTTTCCTCTGTTGTATCTTGCTGAACTTTACTCAAATGTCCTGCCTCCGATGCCTCCATCAGCCCATCAGCTTGTAACGGCACAACAGTCTCACTTCGGTCGCCTAATTCTGTGTTATCCTTATTTACTTGACAAGGCACATCGGACAGTCGAGAACGGCGCAAAATTTGATCAATGTGTCTTTTGAGAATTCGACCATCACCACTATCCACCACATACCTACGAGTACCTTCTACCTCTCGCACAGTTCCTTTCACCCACTTATCTGTCGCACCATACTGTCTCGCCCACACTGAATCACCTTCGCTCAAAGCTCGTGGCTCGAGTCCTTCGCTCTCTGCCTGGCGAGCCTGTACCTCACGCACCCTATTTTCTAATGACCGTTGTCCCCGTAACAAATCGAGCCGAGAGCGAAGTGAGCGCCTCTGTAGCAGTGACGCAGGTGTCTCTCCCGTAGTGCTGTGCACTGAATTACGGTAAGCTAACAGAAATGTTTGTAAAGCTGTATCCACATCAATATTGTCCCTATACGCCTTTTTTATGGCCCGCTTACAAAGTTTGACCGCGTTTTCTGCCGCACCATTAGATGCCGGGTGGTAGGCAGGTGAGAAGCTTTGACGTATACCATTTTGTTTTAAAAAGGAACTAAACTCCTGACTTGTGAACGGAGGGCCTTGATCTGAAACTAACTCTTCTGGAAGACCGAATCTAGCAAATGTAGCTCTTAAGACCTTAATGACGCTTAAAGCATTTGTGAGTTTCATTTCAAAAATTTCTATCCACTTCGAGCTAGAATCGACTAACACAAAAAATTTTGTACCCTGATATGGCCCCAAAAAATCTACATGCAACCTAGTCCACGGCTGCGCTGTATAGGGCCACGGCTGCGGCGGCGCCCGCGTCGGTGCGTCGGCCTCCGCGGCGCACGTCTCACACTGCTTACACATTGCTTCTATATCTGCGTCTATGTGGGGCCACCAAACATAACTTCGGGCTAGACTTTTCATTTTCACGATGCCCATATGACTACTGTGTAGCTGTCTTAAAACAAGATTTCTTAATTTTGTGGGTATTACCATTCTATATCCCCACATAAGGCACCCGAATTCCGAATATAATTCGCGACGCCTATAGAAATATGATTGTATTTCTGCCGTAGCCGGACACTCGTTTGGCCAACCAGACTGTACGTATGACATTATTCTGCATAACTCAATATCCTTTTGCGTAGCCTCCTTAACATCCCTATGCGTGATAGGTAAAAATTCTTCTACAAAATGTACATACGTACTGTCTTTCCTATCTGAATGTGAGTTTGTCATTTCAGGCAGACGGGACAATGCGTCCGCACAATTTTTCTTTGATACGACGTACTCTATGCTGTAGTTATATGCGGTCAACAGTACTGCCCATCTCTGTAAACGAGAAGCCGCCATAATTGGTATTCCTACTTTATTCCCGAAAATATAAGTTAATGGTTTATGGTCGGTTTTTAGTACAAACTTCCGACCATACAAATACTGATGATATTTTCTGACTCCGAAAACTATCGCCAGCGCTTCCCGATCAATCTGAGAATATGCTCGCTCAGCTACAGTAAGTGACCGCGAGGCAAAGGCTATCGGACGCTCGCCGCTCGGAGTGATATGAGACAACACGGCACCGACGCCCACGCTGCTGGCGTCGGTAGTCAGCACGAGTGGCAACTCAGCCGAGTAGTGTGTAAGTACCTCACTGCTAGCTAACAACGTTTTAACCTTCACAAATGAATTCTTACATTCCTCGTTCCATTCATACTTTACTCCTAATTTCAATAAATTGTACAAAGGGGCTAAAATTGTACTAACGTTTTTTATAAACTTAGCATAATACATGACCATGCCTATAAACGCCCTCAGCTCCGATATGTTCGACGGTGCCGCCGTGTTTATAATGGCCTTGACCTTATCCGAACAAGTATGTACACCATCTTTACTGATGACATGCCCCAAGTAAACAACTGATTTAGTAAAGAATGCACATTTTTCCCTCTTCACTCGCAAACCATACTGTTCTAATCGGTCAAAAACTTTGCATAGGTTACTCATGTGTTCGGAAACTGTGCGCCCCGTTATGATGACGTCATCAAGGAATACGCCTACCTGTGGCAAATCTGCAAACAACTGTTCTAAACGTCTCTGGAATATCGCCGGACTAGATGCCAGACCATACACCAATCTATTATATTGGAACAATCCCTTGTGCGTGTTAATCACCGTGTACTTCCGGGAATCATCCAGCTCAAATTGCGCGTAAGCTTGGGACAGGTCTACCTTACTGTAATGTTCGCCCCCATTTAACCGAATGAGTAAGTCTTCAAACCTAGGTAGTGGATAGCGATCGATCTCTATTACCTTATTCAATGTAAGCTTATAATCGGCGCATATTCTTATGCTGCCGTCCTTCTTTACGACAGGTACTATAGGCGTCGCCCAGTCGGAACGCTCGACCGGCGTGAGAATGTCGTCCCTTACCAACTGGTCCAGCGTGTGCTCCACCGGCTCGCGCAGCGCATACGCCAGCGGCCGAGCACGCATAAACACAGGCCGCGCGTCTGGCCGCAAGCAAATGCCAACCTTACCACCGGTGAATCGCCCCAAACCGTCCGCGAACACTTTAGAGTATCTGGAACTAAATATGTTTATATCAAAATTTGATTCCTTACAAATGTTATTGTTATTTACATATGTGTTATAATTCAATATTGGCAGCTGTATTTTTAACGATGCCATCCACTGTCTACCAAGTAGCATTGTTTTACCATTTTTTATGACGTATAAGTCTAAATGCATACATTTATCTTTATATTGGACAAGTGGTTTAATAACTCCCAGTGGTTTTACATACTCGCCCGTATAATACCTCAATACAATACTACTCTTTATAATTTTGAAGTTATTAAATAACTCTTTATATGTGTGTTCATTTATACATGAGACAGCACTACCTGTATCGCATTCAAATTTCATTATTTTCCCTTGAACCTCTAATGACACAAAAACAGGTTTACACTGAGTTACTGACAATTCATTAAGTTCAATTATTATTACCTCGTCACTATCTTCGCTGTTCACTACGTCCTCCTTGAACTTGGCTTCGACGGAGTAATGATGTGTCAATCGCGGACACATGCGTCGCAAATGGCCCGGTTGATTGCACACCCGGCACACGTAGTGCCCGAACTTGCAAGCGGCCACCTCATGTGGCCCACCGCACGCTCGACACTCTCGCTGTTGCCGCTCCCGCTCCACAGGTCCGGACGTAGGCGGTGGCGCCGCCGACCGGCCTGCCTGCGGTCGCCTGCGCATGTACTCGCCTGGCGACAAGCGGCCCACCGCGCGCCCTCTTCCTGAACCGCCGCCTCGTCGAGTATTCATCATCAGCTGACAATCTACTGTTCCCTTCGCCTCACTTGTTGCACTAACCGACACTACCGCCGCTGCATCTTTCTCCGCCGCCTCCATGCTTACGGCCAGATTATATGCCTTCATAAAATCTAATTTGTTCTCTGCAAACAGTCTTTGTCTAATGGTCTCGCTCTTAATCCCGCAAGCCAGTTGGTCTCTTAAACTTTCTTCGAGCCACGCCCCGAACTCACAAGTTTTTGACATTTTCTTTAAAACAGCCACATACGCCGAAATACTTTCACTGTTAATCTGTTTGCGATTTCGAAATTTGTAACGTTCAGCCAACTCACTCGTTTTTGGTTGCAGGTGTTTTTCCATAATAAGGGTAATCTGTTCCAACGTTTTTGTCTTCGGTTTCAGCGGAGTACATAAATTCACTAACAACTCGTAGCTAGCCGCACCCATAACGGTAATTAACGTTGGCACTTGTAACTCGCTTGATATTTTATTTACTAAAAAGTACTGCTCCAGACGTTCAACATATAACCTCCAATCGTCCTTCAGAATATCGAACTCAGCAATCTTGCCGACAGACATTTTTATTTTATTAATCCCGACAATCAACAAGCCTTATCTCGTAGTTTATCCTCGTCGCCACTGAACAATTCCTGTTGGGAGCAATCTGGATAGGGGAAATGATACACGTAGATGCGTACTGACACAAGTATAATCACTAAGGAGATCTGACACCATAAGTACCTTCAACACTTTTATAACAATAATCTCAATTTACCCACAATAACTTATTACATACATAACAATTTTATTTTAAGAAAATACGTACCTGCGTAAAATATTTCAAAGATCTATTAACAATATGTATTACTACAAAATTACGCCGGTACACAGATATACACAAGTAAAGTGGCGAGCGTGGAATACCGAGTCGAGGCTGGCCGAATGGCATGTCGCGACGTTTCATAGGAGCAGTGTTTATCCTCGTTTAGGTCCACCATTAGGTGTTTCACATAAAAAATCGCAAAATTAAGCTTTAAAGCAAATTTATGGGTTATATAATGGTATGTAACCATCAGGACGCGAGTCCGTCTTAACCTTATGTAACTTTTATCCATGGATTACTGAAGAATTACGTATTAAACACACTTAATTCTTCCACAGAAAGGTTCCACGGCTCTAGTATAACGACTTTTTTCCTGTCTTTCGGTAATGTTTACCTTCAGCGCCTTGGTTCCAGAGTACTGGCGGGACACGACGTCTCCGTTGTCGGCCCACATGGTGAGGAATGCCTGCCGCAGGGAGGAGGGTAGGCCGCAGCCTGGGGTGCCCAGCCCGAGCCTACATAGTTGCAGCTCTAGCACGTACTTGGCTATCGCCGTCTGTATAAAGTTATGTGTGATTAGAGTAAGATTACTGGTTACAGCGCGACTATACTGTAAGAACTCGCTACGAAACTCACTTCTGTGCTCTCACCGAGCGACCCCCGGGAAGACGGTGGTCGCGTGCCGCCGTGTGCGCAGCATAGCACAAAGCGAGGCTTGGGGGGATCCTTTACAATCCTCCCCGAGAATTGCCTGGGGGGAGGGGACCTTTTTACAGTCGCCTTCCTTCCGCTAGAAGGGATGACCGCTTTTGAGTCATCCCCTTCGTGATGTGCTTAAAGGCATGGTATCACTGGGCGGCTCTAGTGTGATCTTACGAGGACCTGGAGCCCCCCTTCGGTGCCGAAGATGACCGCTCCAGTGGTTTTAGCCGGTAGGAGTCCAGCATACCCCTTCGCCCATCCTCGGGGCTAAGGAAGTTCCATGCAGAAATTCCACTGAATTCCAAAAATCTGAATCCGCAGTAAAATCTCTAATATTGTATTGTTTTTACTACTTTTCACTGCGGATCCATAAGAGAAGTTGGCCAATCTCATTTTTTGTCACACCGTCGGGGCTCATCCAGGTTCACTTGCTGTGGTTCCGCTTTTTGAAGAAGGAGTTCATCTTAAAGAGTCCCTCCTTCTCCATGAAGCCCGCCAGTAGTTGGCCCCGATGGTTCCGACATCCCACTCCAAATTGTCCCTCTCCCAGCTCTTCTCTCGTTTGCCCAGTTTCGCGTTGAAGTCCTCCAGTGAAATCTCTAATTTAGTTTTATTTTTACTACTTTTCGCTGCGGATTCAGAAGTGAGTTCATACAGAATAGCACTGCAGAATAGGGTTGAGTATTAACATCTAGTTTCCACGCTAGTTATAAAATAATCATAGCAGGATTTCTACACAAAAATAAACATTGTTAGATAAGTTGGAATAGTTTTACTATCCTTGGTCACTAAAGAATAACTTTCGGTATTTAAAATATTTTTAGAACCCATAATAAATTATAATATTCCTAAGAAAATCATTGCAAATTGAGTTAATTCCTAAACGTATCATACTAACCAACTGTCAATGTTGTCGCTTCCAGAAATTAGCTCAATGAAAAGTTTGTAATCATATTTATAGTGCGCGGTTTTAAAAATACTTTAACTACCTATTCATTAGACACCAAAGATGAATTATTCAAATATCCAACATATAGGCACCATTCCAACTTCTCTTCAATAAAAATAAACTCAAAATGTTGTCGCTATCGCAACGAGGTGAATAACATCAAGGTATGCGGCGTCAGCGTCAAGGCTTGGGGCGGAGGCGAGGGAAAGAGATGCTCCTATACAGCAGACCAAGAAGACATAAATGTTGTTCGGCGATCTTGCAAATATAGTCAAAGCAGGTTAAATCCCTAGCAATCTATCCAGCTTGACATCGGAGGCTTGCAGCTACATCAAAATACGACTGCAATATCGCCGGGCTATACTACAAGATTGTGGGAAATTTGTGTGTGCACATATTCAGTCTATAAGTGGAGTTGCACGATATAGACGTCTATATAGTTTCAGCTAAAAATTGTCACTAAACTAGCCCGTTTACTAGTCTTCAGATATTATATTGACTCGTACATTAAAATTGATCAAAATGCATTCCAACATACCTGAACCACATTAGTTCTATCGAGACAGTCAATGCAGTTGACCCTGAACACGCCGTTCTGCGTACATATGAGGCCCCGGTCGTCTCTCCAACAGAACCGCATGTCGCTGATGACATCCGCGATCGCGTTGATCAAAATGCTCACGTTCTCATAGTGCATGCCACGGCTGGGAATGATTAATATAAGAATGTTTTGATCACTGGAAAAGGGCCAATTCTCGTAATTAAAAATGTTCAAAATAGTTTCGATCTAGTCTCATTGTCACAAATGGTTCTAAACTAACAAACAAGATATTGTGATGATATTGAAAATGGATCGATCCTTTTTCGATATCAACATAACATCAGTGACGTTGATCGAAGCCTAAATGGTATTCTGCTAACATTCTGAACTGACACTAATAATGAAATTTGTTTCCTCATTCTTAAATAAATATCTAAACTGAGATTGAAATTAGACTAAATTGAGATCATACTGAAACCGGACTGAACTTAAAGAGGAGCTGATTATTTTTTGTCAATTCATAGTTGTATGTCAGTACGGTCAACGTGTCAGCCAAAAGACGTCCACTGCTGAACAAAAGCCTCCCCCATAGATTTCTACAAGACTGTAATAGGCAGTTTTTTAATTTTTAAAAGCGTGTTTACAGTTACCATTCATAAATCTCACATGCACAAACTCCCAGACCCGGAAAAAGCTATCCATAGATAATACTAATATGTATATCGTGCGAGGATCAAACACACGCAGCACCGAAATCCAATCGCTAACTTGCCACTGCGCCAACCGTACCACCATATTTGACGACTCATCAGTATTTTAATGTCTAACGGCACGTAGATAACGTCAACGTTATTGGAACTTCAGCTCATGGTCTTCTTCTATATGATACGGTTGGAACACAACTAATCTACAAGTTCTCTATGTCTTTCATCGTCTTTTGCTATATCTAGCTCACCAGTATTCGTGGAAGTCGAAGGTGGCGTAGATGATGTCAGGGCTGTTGTACTTGAGTATGTGGCTGCCGTATGCCTCCCATATGATGCGTTCACGCCCCTGTTGATCCACGAGGTTCACTATGCAAACTTGCTTGTAGGTTGCTAGTTCCTCGGCAAAGTGCTTCCTGAAAGCCTCGTGGGATTCCTCTTCAGCTGGTAATGGAAAATCATAAGTGGCTGATTAAAGTCTATTTTTTTTTCAAGCCATGGATGAAATCTGCTATGGACCGAGCACACCCAGAAGATGCCTATTCACTCAAGGTTATAGGAATAATGGAAACAGGGAGGGAAAACAGACGCTAGCGAAGCATTTTCTTCTTTGCTGTGCGCATAATGAAGCTTGAGGAGAAGCGCTGACTACGACTTATCGGGATATCAACCAAGTGCGGGTGGTAACCTGCAGTGCATTTGGACTGGAAGTTCGAGGGTGGGATCAGTTCGTGTAGCTCCCACGCATACCCCTGAAGTACAATCTGTAGAAGACAGACAGGCAAGCAATTCTCGCCGAAATGCTAAGCTGTGAAGCTTGGCCGGCCTAGCCCCCTTGCAAGTCTTTTAGCTCTGCGTTCTACCAAATCAACTGTAGCGAGCTTATTAAGGACTGCCAACTTTATGGGTGTATGTGCTTTTGACTCTATGGTAGCGCTGGGGTTGTTTATGTTTTAAGTCAGCTCCATACTCAAAAGCTCAAAGCGGTCTGTTATAGATACAGATGCACTACGGAAAGTAGGAGTCAATTGAAACGGACTCCTTTTTGCGGTGAACAACCAAGTCTGACTTATGGAGCATTAAAATTTGCTAGATACGTTCACCCCATAGCGCGATTTGACTTCAGATTTTTTCGCTTACCATGACCTCTCTATGAGAACATTTTCCACCCATGCTTTTGCACTGAACTGCAATCGTTCTGCGACTGTACTGTCATCTGCGTACCTAACCACTCCTAAATGAAGGTGGGCGTTAATATACAGCAGGAAGAGTCGCAGAAAGAATAGACCCTTTAGGAACACCGTCATAAGGTGCAATGAGCAGCCATCTAGGGCAACTCTCATCTAACGCTCACTCAAGAAGTCAGATATCGAGTTGCAAAAGACAGTAGGGATTCCGTATTCGGGCAACTTACACAGCAGACTAGCATGCCAGACCTCATCAAAGGCCTTTGAGATATCTCCGGACAAAGCAAGATCTTCGTCGTGCTCCTCATTGGCCTCGCCTCAATAATGCGTCACATACACAAGAAGATTTCCAGTTGACCGTCCATAGCGGAAGCCGTACTGAAGGTCACTGTAGAGCCCATTGTCTTTACATAGACTGTAAATAGCTAAAATATTGCGGCCAAGTCCTTTAATTATAACACGATTTTTTAAATTAAGTATCATTAATATTTTTCAAGATTACTAACTTCGGTCAAGACGTGGTGGTGGTCTGAATTTAAACTCAGGTTGACTCCAAAATATAGGCACCGAACCTCGCACCTGTTAATAAACATAAATTTTATATATTATCATAATAATCATATTTTAATTTTGTTATTAGCAAGGCTGAGGAACTGATTAATAATCAGTCTCCCGACATAACAACTGCATTGATATTGATTGATTCTGAACAGAAGCATAAACTTTAGATTATGATAAACATTCAACGTTTCTCGTTTACACCCTTATACGGCTACATATCAAGCTATATATGTCCAGTATTAGCTGATCTCACATTGCTTAGACTTTCCATACGCTGAGAGAACAGCGTAAACTGGTTTTTATAGCTAGATATGTAGCCGTGTGTGAATGACGATGAATCAACCGAGTGGACGAGAATAATATTAAATTTGATGGGATTAAGTTTTTTACTGGATCAAAATAACTTCATCGCCTCGGGGTAACAGTTCAAACGAAGCCATTAGAATCGTTTCGTTTGAACTGGTTAAAACTAAATCCGTAGAACACCTGAAGTAAAAATATTGTTGCATGGTCGTCTTTATCCGTGTGGAGTCCGGATTAAGAATATAAGCACCACTCTCAAGGCCACTAAGTGGCTCTAAACCAGAGGCATGAGCAGCAGCGTCTTTTCTGTGAAACAGTACCATAGTCAGCAGTAGCCATACTGCGCTCACTGACCCGCCAGCCAAGAATGTGAGTAAATGACCCCAAGATGACGACACAGCTGTGCAAACTTATGGAGTAAAGCTTTGTTGAGTGGACTGCCTTCGAATTGATGACGATGATGATGGTCGTCTATCTGAGATTTTAAAGTCGCATATATTTGCCTTTCGTAGATCTTTAATACAAGAAACAAGCTTGTTCCGTATCCTCCATAACTAGGCAAGTAAAATTATATATATAGCTTAAACCTTTCAAAAACGATGACTAATGCAAAACTTCAGTGATTTATGGAACTTGGAAATATGTACAGTTAGTCTAAGTAAAAACTTCTGACTACTCAAACCCATCAGACCATGACATTTTACGTGAGCATCCGAAGTAACGGTAATATTCACAATTAGGTTCAATATAACCATTTGTAATACTAAAATAATTCACATTTTTACAACATTACAAGCAAATAATAATAGCTTTGAGTAATGAGATGTATATATGTAATTATTACAACACATTACCAGCTGAGTGTATATGAGATGTTTTCATACTACATAATTAAGCTATATGCTTTTTTTATCCTAAGCAAGTTTGTTACTTTGGCTATGTGGTTCTCGGCAAATAATAGGTCATAACTCTCAACCACTTGAGTTCAGTGTCGTGAAATGCGACTAAAAGATTTTACCTTTACCTTACTCCTTCCTCAAAACGAATGACCTGCTCAAATCTTGGGAACGCTTTTGTATATACATAATTAAAAATAAAACCAAATAACATAAATTATCTACTGTAATAAGTGCTCCTATCTCAGTCTCTTAAAAACATATAAAGGTTGTATCATGTCTTCATATCAACATATCGCGTTCCAAGCATTATGGTGAAATCCCTATAATCATTCGGAGATAAGCAGAAAAAAAGTTTACCTGAACAAAAGAGGCTCTATGAATACTGTCAGAACATATGATGGAGACTATCTGTTCAGTTTCCACGTAGTTGGCGACCTTACCACCCGGCTCGATACCTCGACGGTTGTACCTGAACAGAATTTCTATATAAGTAGGCAGGTAGAAATTAACATTGTGCTTATGGCGAACCGGGTATACCGTTGGGGTCACCAGTGTTGAGTAACAAGGTGTGGTGTTCCTCCACTGAAAATGGAGAATCCTCCAACCAGGCGGGTCGAGCCCAACAGTACTCCTGAGTTCTGCCGAAGATGATGGGCAGACACCAACTTGTTGAGGCACCCATAATCGTGGTCCTTGCGGCCTCCATAAACGTGGCCCTCGAGGGACGGAACTGTGGAAGTCTATCGCTCCATCACTAAACCGTTTGTGTACCGTGCGATCCGTAAAAGCGCACGGCGGAAATAACATTTTCCCCATTCGACTAGACGAGGTCGGCTACAAATACGAGAGCGCCTCCCGTGACACCAGCGCAATGTGCACGGAGGTACTCCGCGGGGTTCTAGACGGCATGCTCCTTCGCATTACCCAAAGCACACGAACTCCATCAGGATTTCCCCATTTTGGTGGGTCTAAAAAGGCTACATGAAACAATTATTCAAAAATTCTTTCACTTTCCCAACTCCATGGCGATCGTAAGCAATTTCCTTAATTTTCGTAAAATGTTCACGCAACAGGTCCCTGAACTACTCTTCGCCTAGCGATCTTGCTGTATCGTAGTTATTAAACGAAAAAGCAAATCCTGGCTGAATTATTTATTCAATTTGTTTTTCTTTGTGTACGGTTGCTTAACGCAATATAGGATACGAATGCAATATGGAATACGCACGTCATATTATATATTTATCGTAGCATGTGTCATCTCAATCATCATATCAGCCAAAAGACGTCCACTGCTGAAAAAAGACCTCTCCCATAGATTTCTACAAACGTGTCGTCATTTTGAGGGGAATTTGCCAGTACTCACCACGCTTGGCAGGTCGGGTTGGTGAGCCCAGTATGGCTATTGTTTCACAGAAGGGACGCTGCCGCCTATCTCTGTGGTTTAGAGTCCCTTAGTCGCCTTTTACAACACCCACAGGAGGAGATGGAGTGGTGCTTTATTCTTAATCCAGACACCAAACTGAATCTCAATTAAAAAAGCATCCAAAATGTTATATTCTGTAAACAAGGTAGAGATTATATTCTAAAATCAAACTAGAGATTTACGTTGATATTCCCTCACGAGTGCCTCAATAGTCTCTACATTGACAAGAATGCTAAGCGCTCTCAAAATATAGGAATAATTTCGAATTCTCATAAGAAAAAACGTTAAGTGACTCGCGCGGCCGCGTCTTGTGCGGTCTAGAACACGAACCACAATTTCGACAAAGAACCCAGGGCATTTATTAGTTCATCATATCGGCCATTTATACGTCCACTGCTGAACAAAGGCCTCCCCCATAGATTTTCACAACTGTGTCATCATTCTGGGAGGTGTTTGCCAATACTCACCACGCTAAACGGGAATTTATTAGTTATCAAAACATATTTGTGAATTTAGTCAGGACATTTTCTCGCTATAATCACAATATACCTGACAATAATGGTGCTTTTATCTTCTGTTCTCACATATTAACTACCATAAACAAAAAACATTTTCATTTAATGTTGATTAACCGTATGCCAAAATAGATAATAAAACCTAATGCTGACTACACTGAAATGCCCTCCGTCACCGCTACTTTTGGCTGTTATGATGATGACACAGATAAATACATTACAAGCAAAAATATTGTTACTGTCCTTTTTATCAGCTTATTGTGTAGCCCTGAGAAAATCTCTAAACTTACCTGGTTCCGGCCTGATATCTCGACCGTCTAGATATAAGTCCTAATGTGAAGGTTTCGTCACAAGAACAAGCGTTGTTTAGAGAATCAGCGTTGAGTGGGTTGGAGTCCGGCGGTTCCACCGCTATTTGAGACAGATGTACATAGCCTTGAATGATCGGCAGGATCCATTGATCGCAGTCTGGACTCTGTTGAAAAAAGCAAGGCTTTTTAGGCTCGGTGGGCTCAAATAGCCAGTTACTTGTCATTCAAAATGATAGCTTGCGACAGGGAGTTAGTGCTTACAGAGGCCTTAATAGCCCTTGATGGGGACCAGGAAGTTAAGGTATGTAAAGCTGTAAAAAACTCAACCGCAGTTTTAGAAGATACAGCGCACCGAGCTAATATTGAGGTTAGGATTAAAATTACAAATGGGGTCCGACACAAACTCGTTCTAAATGCATTTGACTATCGAAAATACTCACACCAAGGGTAATGATATCCTTCAGCATATGTTTATTCCAAAAGAATCTATCATCCACATGCTTCCACCACTTTGTTATATCTACTATTGGCTTCCCAGTTCCTGTTTCAGACTCCAGAATTTTCTCAATCTCATACTGCCTTTGAAGACTGTTCGTCAGGTCTAGAGTACGCGAGTAGTAGAAACTTTCAGAGTCGTCAAAAATCTTGAGAAGTTCATCTGTGAGACGTTTCTCGAAACGCTCAGCTATTTTCGGATCGCGTTGCTTTTTCACTGATTGTTTTACCTGTGCAATAGTAATAATGTAGTGTGGTTAATGATGTAAACATAATTGTGAGTCTAAAGGGATCGGGACGCGATGACGTTGATTTGCGACGCACCCCGGGCCAGGTGCTCTCAGCGTACAGTGGTGTACTGGTGGTCGAAGATCGCGCAGCTGCGCGCACTGCCTGGTATACCGCCGCCGGTACACAAGCCGACGCCGGCAAAATGCTACAGCCGGAGAGACTACCTATCAGCCTAGCCAGGCAACCACGATGTCTTTTCAAAGCGCCATCCGCAATGCGTAGGTAGTACTGGAGCGAGCTCTTGGAGGGACTGGACAGGGATCCGTGGGGGAGACCCTAACATATGATGGTGGCAAGTTGCGCCCTTGGGTTTCTATGATGGTTGAAACCATGGCCCTGCGAGTAGTTTTGCTGGAGTGCTTTTTACGCTTTTTCCGGCAGTCCGAAACCGTCTCGGTCCTACTCCACCCTCGATTGTCTCGAACTGGCCCAAAGAGTAGGGGTTCGGAAGGGGAGTAGGACTGGGCCGTTGGTCGCCTGAAGGCCCGCAACACCGCACCCAGCCCGAATGGTATTCCGGGCTGCGCGTGGTTGTATGCACCGCAGTCTCTTGGGGACGCTTGTGTTGGCTATTTATCAGCTACCTCCAACACAGCGTGTTCCCGTCCGTCTGAAAGGAAAGCGGATCGGTTCTTCTGAAGAACGAAGAAAGGCTGCGGAGTCTCCTTCTGCATCCCATTAGTCAGCTTGACGAGTCTTCAAAGCTACTCGAAAAAATAATTGCCTAAATACTCATTGAGCACCTGTCGCGAATTGGTCCCGACCTCGCAGACACCCAATATGGCTTCCGGCAGTGGCGGTCCATTATCGACGCGATTATTTCCGTCCAGCCGCTGTAGGACCAGGTAGTGTCCCCGGGCGGGGTCGAGTGACGTTGGCTATCAGTCTTGACATAGTTAACGCGTTCAACTCCATCATGTGGGGCGGGGGCACTAGTCCATCATCGGCGCCCTCAGTACCTGCAAGGCATCATCGTCTATCTACGCTGACGACACTCTAGTGTTGGGCAGCGGGGAGTCCTTCGAGGGAACCATACGGCTTGTCGAGCAAGCGGCGGCAATTTTAATGGCCAAAATCCACGCTCTGGGTCTGGAGACAACGCCTCACAAAACCGAGGTGCTATGGTTCTACAAAAAGCCGCGGAGCAGGGAGCCATCCATTTCGTGGATATGCGTTGGCGACGCGCAAATCAGGGTGGGCCAGTACATGAAGTATTTAGTGCTCACCCTGGACAGTCGTTGGGGCTTCGAAGAGCACTTTGCGCGCCTCGTCCCCCGAGTCGGTAGTGGGTGCATTACACCGGGAGCTGCCCACTCCGGGGGACCGAGCGAGGAAGTTCGCCGTCTGTATGGTCATCCCGGCTGTCAGTCGTCCAGCGCTGTAGAAGCAAACTTCACGGTCTGCAGCGCGGAGTGGGATACAGGACAGTATCCTAAGAGGCGGCAACGGCACGCTTTCCGCCTTTCGACATCCAAGCCGAGATGGATGCGTGGGTCTATGACCAGACACGCTCCCTCCGCCAAAGCGGCGAAAGCGTGCCTTCAGGGTCGTTCGACAGACTGAGGCAGTTGGCTCGACGGCGCGCACTCGAGATGTGGCGACATCGCCTACGGTTGCAGTTCGCGACTAAGCGCGTCGTCGAGGCCATTCTGCCACTCTTCGGAGCCTGGCTCAGAAGGAGCGAGCGCGTCACCTACCGTCTGACGCTGGTATTCACCGGTCACGGTTGTTTCGGTGCGAAAGTAATTGAGATTTTCCTTAATCAAATCATACATGATTTTGATTCCAATTACTTGCATACTTCATGAGATATGTACCTATTTACTGATTGCATTTCTAACTGAATATTAAATTATAATTATTTCAAAAGCTATCGATTGATTCATTACATTATTATTGAACTAAAATTATATTTTCCTTTAATTGAAAACAAACATGCCACATGCTGAATAACATTATGATATGATTTATAAAAGAAGTTTAAATAGTGTATGAAATTGTACATACTATATGTGGACTGCTAATGCTAGTCCCTAGTACCAGGTAGAGTATTCATTTCCACAAGCTGGCCACACTTACAAGCTGCCAAAAAAATATCAAGCCTGTTCTTAATGGCAACTTTTAGGAAAAGAAAAAAACATTTCTGCTTGTTTAACTGTTGTATTGTTACGCTTATTTAATAGCTTTGCCATCCGTACAAAGTTTTTTGTATAAGTAAGGGATCCAGAGGTCCCAGTATTAGGTACGAGCTTACATACATCCACATATGATTTTGTATGAGATTCGTCGATACAAATTATATTTTGGAGTGTAACTCGAACACAATGAACGACCGGCAGTGCTTGCAAAACTCTACACTGTCACTTGGGGATTACCCGCTATTAAACTTTGATCATTTAAAGAAGGCAGCAGTATGTATACACTCGCACACTATTTTCTTTTTCAAAACAAGGTACTCATGTTGCTTTACCAATTAAGTTGCGACTTTCATAAAAAGCACCAAACTATTATCGATTTCAACTATTCATCATCAAAATATGTTCACTGCTGAACAAAGCCCTCCCCCATAGATTTATTTCGCATCCATCCACTCCCAGCTTTACCTTTTCCCACTAACACTTTTTTTTATAAAGTATTTTGATTTCAAATTTTCAAAGCAGTAGACCTTACCATATTCTTAGTTTCTGGTTACTACACTGTATATATGTATAGGGTTACTGGTTATTGGCAGTTTGGGTCCTGGCAAGGAAATAATACTATACTGCCTATAATTAATCCATCTGTCAAATGTGGTACTGGTGGCCACTACCCATTCCTACTGAATTCATAAGATCAACATCATAGAACTCCTAGAAATAGGCCCCCCTTATGAATCTAGGGCTGACTTCTTATTTGAACTATGCTTTTTAAGGTTTTACAACACAATCAATTTTGTTATAATAAATTCATTTATATGTGAGATCAGGTAATAATATTTATATATTATAAATTATCATTTATGCATTCTCAAAGAAACATATATATTATATGATTTCTAACATTTATAGTTAAAAGTTGATATCCCATGAACATATTATGTAATTTATTATTTTATTGTAACAATAAAAAATATTTCTTACCTGAGTAGCAGCTTGCTGTGTAGTTGATTTTATGGTATTACTGACATTTTTAACAGCACCAACAGTTCTATTCAGAAAAGCTGAGTTTTCAAAGAGTCTTGCCCCCATATTTTTATTCAAGGATTTATTTGAACTTGTCACAGCACTCAAAGAGCCGTGTTTTGTACAAGGACTTAGGTCTACCTCCTGATTCATAGGTCCCATATTTAAAAAGCATATTGATTTGATTTTATAAATTGTATGGTGGAAATAAATGGTACCCACAGAAGCACTCTCTTTTATAATCATCAGACGAGGTTCGAATATATTGGAATGCTCCACCTTGCCTATTATCCCATCAGTGATCCCTAGACACTCTATGTCTTCAATATCAGAAAGATCCCATGCTAAAACAAAGGATAAAAATTAAATTAAATTAAATGCGCTACATTTTATCGTCTATTTGTTATAAAACACAGTTGTTAGGTAATATTAAAGCGTTTATCAAATTAGGATAATTAATCTTCATAGTGTATTTAAGAAAATCTAGGTCAAATATAACTGCAGTTGCCAAAAAAATTAAGATTTTTCATATTCACCTGATCGTACTGAAAATGCTCCTGTTATCCTGTTCCACCATAAACTTGATTCTTTTCTAACGAATATATAATACAACTCTGATCTGAATAATTCCATTCTGGCTTGATTTATTACACGTTCACTATGTTTCGATTTAATTTCATCGTGTTTATTATTGTTGTATTTTGCACTGATTTGACGTTTCTTGAAAGGGGAAGGGGCAGAACAAAATACGTATTTTAGAAAGTTGGTATCATGACTATTCTGTGCGGTCCACAAAGCATAAGCAGAATTTTATCACTTAGTATAAAATTATTAATATCCTGTTATTATTTTCAAGTATGCACCAGCTCCTTTTTTCTTTATTTAATGGCACTTATGTCAATTTATCGTTGATATGAATTAATTATTTTATTAGTTTACTAAGACATATAGGCAGAAAGGAACGAACCGATGCCGCGTCTTGACAGGAGCAAAATCTTTGTCATGTTCAAATTCAATGTTGGCGTTACTGCGAAATGCTCGAACTTCCGGTTAAGGAAAACGCTGCTTTTGTTGAGTTTTTAGCGTAATTATTGCAGATATTGCGGCCTTTCTACTTCAAAATGGATTGGCAATTAACGTGTCGAGTTTGTCTAGAAACTGGTGACATGGTTTCTCTCTTTGATTGGGATGAAAACAACGAACAACTTGGCGATAAATACACTTTCTGTTGCGGCGTGGAGGTATGTAAAAATTACCACATCAAAATGGTTGCGATGGCCACCCTATTTGATTTTTTACTACAATAATGTTGCTATATTGGTTTATTTGTAGCAAATTTAAGATTTTTTGCTGACATCCCAGAAGTATAAAATTTTGATGCTAAATGTTGCTGGCAAACAATTAAATTAACGAAATGATGGTTTACATTTTAGGTGTCCAAAAACGACAGTTTGCCTACGCTAATATGCTTGAATTGCGTCGATAGGCTAACTTATGCTTACCAATTCAAGCAGCAGTGTCTAGCTTCCAACGACACATTGAAAGAATGTTTAGAAGAATTCAAGAAGAGTTCGGCAGCTGTATCTGCAGGCAACTCGTCCAAAGGTTAGATTCCAGTTCACATATAAATTCTATGTGTATCATAACTTGTAATAATAATGAAATAGCGAGCTTTAATATTTTACCGCCGAAATGCTTCTGCAGCGAATGACACGCTAATTTTGTGTGAATCACTAAATTTCTCAAATTTAATCGAAAATAATTACATACGCTTCATGAATATAGTTGCAAATACCCAATATACCAATACATTGAGTCATAAACCACTTGTATTTTCATCACCTATATTTATCTTCAAATCTTCAGCGACAGAAACTGAAACAATTACCATCAAGCAAGAGAATGGCTTGCTGCTGCAGTATGAACTGCCAGTAGAACATGACCCACAAGGTCAATGGACCCGCACACTTGTAAAGACTCCGAGTAGTGCTGTAGTCACTAAAGCCCCTGGGCCACGAAAGAGAGGACGGCCTAGGAAATATCCTAATGAGCAAGGTCAGATAGGTGAGTAATCTGATTCTGTGTTAGAAATTTAATGGTTTTTTGTTTCATTAGTCACCCATGTTGGTTAACATAATCCTTGCTTCTCTGAAGAATAGTTGGGCAGTTTTCTAGCTTATTACCCTGACTTTTTTAAGTATACATATTTACTATTTATAACATCTCCAACTGGAGTATGTAAATATAATATTTTTTAAATATGTATGAATAATTTCAGTTGGTTTTTGCCACCTAGTTAAATGGATGATTTAATGATTAGTAATAAATTTTATCACACACAACAATTTCCTTTGGAGAACACAGTAAATGGTCATTTACCAGTTTGAATGTAGTGTTTAACTTTATGTTACCTGACTAAAACGTGGTGATCTACTTTTTCATATGAATTAAATACTGGTAACATCAGGTTAGCTGTAGTCTACTGTTGATCATACCCACAACAATGAGGGGAAGATGCATAATTACCATGTTTAGCCAATTACTTTAGTAATCTTGATGGAGCAGTTGGTGCATTGGCTAAGTGAATGGCTTCCTGTGCCGAATGCTGATGATGCTAATGTTGCTGATGTGATTGCCGCATGGGAATAATTTATAGAAAAAATAATGATAATATTTGTATGAGATGCAGATAGTTGTACACTTAAAACTAATCTCAGTGTGTTATTTGGCATACAGAGGACACAGATAGGTACAACATGGGTACCTTGGTACCGTGTTACTTTGTATAATCACCTAGTCACTTTTTATGACACTCATGGGGTAATTATAATCTTCAATCTTACAGAACTGTCACCATACCAGCGCAAGAAGCCAAAGAGTCAGGAAAAAGAACCTGAAGCGCTGACCACACTCCTAGCGGCTGGGTCACTAGACCTGAAGCAAGAGCCTGTTGATCCTGATGATGACGACTTTGGCAATAATGGTGGTTATTATAATAAAAATCATTTGAAAAAAATTATATTAATGATGTCTATATGTCTATAGTCTATATGTAGTTCTGAAATTATTTTATAGAAATAATTTTTTTATATCTTTATTTATATTTACTCTCGCACACAGATAGTGTGACACGTAAGTATGTAGGAGTATGTTTTTCGGAAGTCCCAGGCGCGCAGATCGGGGAGTCTGCATGCTCATACCAAGTGACCCCTGGGAAGACGGCGCGCACGGCGCAGCACAGCGCACAGCGAGGCTTGGGGGGATCCATTACAATCCTCCCTGAGACGTGCCTAGGGGGGCTACCTATTTACGGTCGCCTTGCTTCTGCTAGAGGGGGTGACAGTCATTCCCTCCAAGATGAGCCTAAAGGTGGCTCTATTGATGAGAAAGGCCGGCTCTATTGTGATCTTACGAGGACCTGGAGCCCTAAGTTGCCGAAGATGACTGCTCCAGTGGTTTTAGCTGGTAGTACCCAAATTTAAATATAACAGGTTCACTAATACAAAATATACGAGGGTCACACCAAATGTTTTTAGAATTGGCCAAAATGTATTTAAATTTAGAATAAAGAACTCTTTGGGAAGCTGTAGATGTACATTGAATTCATATGTCATGTTATGTGTTTTTATAAATTGGCAGCAATTTGAAAAGAGCGTGCCGTCCGTAGAAATGAATTTGACTAGAGAAAATTTTCGCGCCATGATTTATTACGACATTCGTTGCAGTCCTAATCAACAACTATGTTATGATAGACTTCGATTGGCATTCCATTACGAAGCCCCATCTCTAACAGGTTTCATGAGTTTAAATGTGGTCGAAACAATCTCACTGACGATTTGCGCGAAGGACATCCTTATACGAGTACAGCGACCACTAAAGAGAACGGGAGTGCTGTGCGGCTAATTTATATAAGCTGATAAAAGAATGACGTATTAACAGATCCGAGCATGCTTAGGCATTGGTATGAGACAAGTGCAAAGTCTTACACGAACATTTAGGCGTCAGAAAGCTTTGTACCCGATGGATACTCATACTTTGACGGAAGATCATAAACACCGGCGTTTAGATTGGTGCCGCGAAATGCTCGAAAAGTATAACAGAGGTGACACGAATGCTATGTTTGACATTGTCACAGGTGATGAAAGCTGGATATATTGCTAAGAGCTCGAAAGCCATAAAGACAATCTGCCCAATGGATCTTTCCTTTCGAAGATTTGCCAACAAAAGTAAAGAAGGGCAGAAGTCGAGGGAAAAGAAGATTGGCTTATTCTTTGGGCGGACGGGTCATTTCGCAACAATTTCGCTAGAGGATAAATGGACTGTTACTGCATACTAGTATGTTAGTCATTGTTCACTGGTTGTCTTGGTAAAAGGATCCTCCATCACGATAACGATCGCTCCAGCTCTCTGCACCAGACACAATGTTTGGCTATAGAAGTTTTGGAATTAGTTAGTCATCCTTCTTACAGTCCTGACCTAGCACCTTGCAACTTTGGTTTATTCCCCAAAATTAAAGTTAACGAACGAACGAACTTGGCTCGAAAAATTCGAAAAAAACGTGGACGACATTCCTAAATGAGAGTGGGCTCAGTGCCTCAGTCAATGGTTCCATCGCATGCGACGGTGCTTAGAAAGAAACGGAGACTACTAGGAAAAACAATAAAAATGTCAACAAGTTCCTACATAATTACGTTTTAGATTTTTTTTAAATGTCTAGTGTGACCACCAAATATAAAATGTATAATGAAAATATCTGTGTCTCCAAGATTAGTATTCACTCATTTTTCCCCTTCTGATTCTGATTCATAGATAATTGGTGTAAGAATTTACTTTTTTTTCGGGCAGCGCATATTGCCCTACCTAAGTAACACACAACCACAGTGAAGGAGGGCTGGAGACTGTCTAATCTCAAGGTTGCAGTAACTTGTACGCGCTTTATGCATGCGAGTATGTAACGTTTGAGTGCAGGCATCAGTTTTAAGTACGATTTCTGACACTGGACTTATTCCCTGGCAGGCCTTAAAGTTTTTGTATACATTTCATACCATCTATTGAATGTTGTTTCAAGACTTTGGAAGCGCGGATGAAGACCCTGACTTCGAACCTGCAGGAGACGACCATGAATCGGAACCGGAAGCTAAGGAGGAGATGGTATAATTTATCCTTTTTATAATATTAATTTGTATATATTATTGTATTATTCGTCATTTTGCGGGGAATTTACCGGTACTGACCACATTTGGAAGGTGGGTAAGAGAGCGAACTATGTCCATTATCCCACAGCAGGGACGCTGTTGCCTATTTCTCTGGTTTAGAGTACCTTAGTCGCCTTTTACGAGATCCACAGGAGTAGATGAGTTGTGCTATATTTTAAATTAGAATACCACACGGAAGAATCCCAAAATGACGATACAGTTGTGGAAATCGATGGGATAGGCCTTTATTCAGAAGTGGACAACCTTTGGCTCAGATGATGATGATGGTTGTTACTCCATTTACTCCATTGTTGAGTTAGTTGACTTGAGTTTTAGACCTGTGTTTAGTTTGTGTCTATTTGGGTTAATGCGCGCGTTTCACGCTCACTCAATGCTAAGGATACTGCATGCCTGCTTGCAAGAATTGTGTACATATTTATAAGAATAAATTTCCTTACCATCATTAAATCTTCTTATCATACATATAAGTCTATGATGTTGGCCTCAGATGACAAAAGCTACTACTTGTCTGTCGTTTGATGTAAGCTTTTCTAGGCCTGATGTCCCAAGCGTTACTAACCGGTCGTTTTCCGTTCAGTCGTCTTGGATTACTATCCTCGACCCTCTCCAGATGGCCAAGCCAGTAAGACTGCCTGATTTAATTTTATCAATTATATTAGGTTTGGTCACTAGTTGTTCCACCTCCTTATTCTTTCAGTATCCAGCTGCCATTCACCTTTTGTGTTGGTCCCACGACTTTCCCATATCAGATCCATAAGGATCTCGGATTTTCTTTCTATGTGACAGGCACTGCGAACATTGTCGGCCTACTTGATGATAGGTAGCAACCGTATCTGACATCAGCAATCTAGTGATTACTGATGCGTTGCCGACCCAAGGCTTTTTCGATCGAATGCTTTTGTTCCGGTAAATTCATTGGCTGTTCCTACCCTTCACCCAGAAGACAACTACGCTGACACTCACTATGAGTTGTTATGATATTTGAGATAGGTAGAACTGTCCCAGAGCCCTTCACAGAAAACTACTTCTCTCTTATTCCACTGCACAACCATCACTTTTGTTAACCTTTCAGTAGTGTTGTTTATTTATTATATTTATTATGACCTGCAGCCACCACCCCGCAAGCGCGGCAGACCACGCAAGATGCAGCAAGCACCTAAGACTAAGCCAAAGACGGAAGAGAGCGAAGATGTGTTGCTTAAGGAGACAATCATGGCTTTTTCAGAGCCTATCCCCGAGCATATCCTCAATCCCAAACCAAAGAAGAAGTATCCGTCTAAAAAGAAATACATTTATGAGAAGACGTAAGTTGTTCACAAATATTTTGTCTCATGTAATTCATCCCTAGACATAGCCCAGGTGAAAGAAGGTTTTTGGCTGCTCTGAATACCAAGCGTATGCCTATCGCCCCGGCGCAAACTCCAGCATTACAGCGTTCAAGAAGTTTGGTACTACTGACCATAGTTAGGGAACAGTTAGCACCTCCATGGAACAATTTGATCATCCCTTAGAACAGCGATCCTCTCTAGGGAACTAATTGGTTAGCACTTTGGAACTGCGTGAACATTCCTGGGGAACTTTTTCATTGCAATGTCTTAGGTTTTCGCGATTATTACTCATTATAAAAAAATAAGGGGTTACATCGCGTATATCGTAGATTTTGTTATCCCTAACGTTTCGAACACGGTAGAGCGTTCGTGGTCGCAGGATGACTGAAAAATTGTTAGGAAAACAATAATGTTTGTTGCAACAATGGAATATGTTATAAAGTGTTTTATTACATATTTTTGGTATTCCTAGAGACCTTCTCGTTTATCAATACGAAGCGATTGTGGAACTTGGTCACCCTCTGGAACTCATTATATCAGCGAAAGGACATCTATTGCTGCACGAAAGCCTCCATTATATTATATGAATTTGCCAGTACACACCACGCTTGGCTGGCAGTTTGATGGCTGCTGTTCGACAAACGTGTGCACTGCTGCCTATCCCTCTCGTTTACAGCCCCTTAGTCGCCTTTTACAACATCCACGGGAGGAAATCGAGTGGTGCACCACACAGGTTACTTTGGTACTACTTAATAAACAATACTTTTTTACAGGCATACTTGTGAGACTTGTGGCGCTTCGTTCACGTCTAACGCGTCTCTACAGGCACACATTCGACGCCATTTAGGAATCAAACCATTCGTTTGCAGGTATGTAACATAATAATATTGGTTACAATGTTGAGGCTGAAATGAATTAAATCCTAATAATTTCAAATTTTCATTCAAATTTTTTGAGCCAATTTTGGACCCTATTCGAGACACTTTCAGACAGACAGACAAACATTCTAAAACGGTAATTTATGATTAGGCATCGTATAAATAGCAGTTTGGACTTAAATTTTGAAATCCCTGTCGTGTGTTGCTGGCTACGAATAGCACCAACCCATCTAAATAACTAGCACTTATGAAACTTCACAATTTAAATGACATGGTTCCAGTTATTGATAGTATAGAGAAAAGCCGAAAAAACTCCATGGACACTCTTTAAAATAATTGAGATTACAATGTTGATTGATAACAAATGATGGAAAAAGATACAGTGAGAAACATTTTGTTATTGTGTAAAAAACTCCCGTAAACGGACATCGGGCATCTGGCAACCCAGTTTATGGTAGTAATCTATCAATATATCATTATTTAAAAATTAACCATTATCTAGACCACAGTGCAGACTCAGTTATTCACCAAGTTGTTTTGGTTTTGTAGTGTGCTCACATAAATCGCTGTCCGACTGATATATAATCTATGTAGATGGCATAATACTTTACGAGATAACGGAGCCAACATTTTAAGTAAGTAAAACTGTCCGGTCATGGAAGACTGACGAGATATTGGATAACTTAATCTTATGGCATACGATTTGCATAATGGTGTGTGATTGAATTATTTTGATTCATTTGTTTGTTTTGAATTAATGTTATGGTCTTTTTAATTAAAGTAATTAAATAGTAAATGGAAACAAATTGCTGATATACGTTACTTTTAGTACATATATACAAAAGCGAACAAAACCCCAATAAGATTTGGATAACAGGTGTCTGTGAAAAAAATAATGTAATTAAAACTATTAAGTTTAGGCTTGTTGCCCCGTATTTCGCGCCAGTACCTTCAGGCTTTATTTATGTTATTTTAAATTATTTTACTAAACAGCAAAAGTAGCAAAATTGGTGTCATATAAAGTGCTCTAGTCAAAAAACATAATTTATTTGTAAATGCCATTAAAAATGTTAATTTACAAATATTGATGATATATTAATTATTAATTTATAGTTAATAAATATTCTTACTGGATTCAATAACCAAATGGGCGTGTGAAATTATAAACTTTTAGCATTGGAGCCTGTAATCATTTTACGTATTAATAAAATTAAGCATATAACTATATTTATGAATATTGTTCACCTTCATGTGTTCTACGAGATATGGGTGCGGGTCGTCTGGTATTAATTAGACTTAATTTATTAAATCGATCAAATATAAAAATGTTTATTATTTAAGGTAAAATTATTGCTGAATTTCTAAGTACACCTGCGCCCATTTTCTAACGGTCATATTCCCGCACACGCTGTTTCTTTTAAATTTAGAATATACTAAGGAATATACTATCAATCATAAAAGAACGCACCCGCACCCGCGTCTCGCTTCTACCCAATTTTTGGTCTCACATTTATTTTAAGTTCAATCTTTTTGTTATCTATATTGTTTATTTAATTTATTATTTTAACATAAAATCTTGTATGAAGTGTACGTGATTATAAGTGCATATTGTCCATAAAATTCATGGTACAAAGATACTTGGCTTGGCTTATACGAAATTCAACCTTGCAGGCAGGGGCCTTATGTCTGAAGTCTACATAGAATTCCGTGTAAAATATTGCGTATGTGTGCCGAACGACGAATGTACGAAACAGCTTCAGTCCTTACTCATAATCCTGAGTAAGGACTGAAGTTCAAAGTCATAATACTTGTTAAACTGAAAATTGTTTTTATTTGGAAAGAGAAAGAAGAGCGGTTGTGACAAGCCCAGATTTTTTCCTTCAATTATGTATTGTGATTAGAAACTTCATCTTCGCCTAAAACTTCTTGGTAGGAAGCCAAGTATCTGTGTGAGGCCTATATGACACTACGAGTTCTTGTCAAAAGCCATTCATAAACTTCAACAATTTACGTCAACTTTAATATATAGAAATCTAACGACTTGTACAAATCTAATCTATATCCGAATATTGAGTTAGGCGATGCTGATACAGGCTCGTGAACACTTACCATCAGTTGAGACTGGTCAACTTACACTGCCATGGTTAATTTTGAATTTGGCTCAGTTGATTTACCCTGTTCTCACATATAAGTAATATAAAATTAATTTTTTTTTTTATCATGCATACCAAGTTCAAAAACCAACCCCTGAGTTACTTTCGTCATTCTTCAGAGGCTGTCATGTAGTGAAATGCCGTTCTTCCAATATGACGCGTAGTGGCTGTTATTTGCTGAATAAACAATTATATTCTACTTATTATTTTAAAAGAACATTCTGAGGTATTGGAACTGAAAACGGGATAATCACCATGTTTTTTATTTCTTTTGAGTTCCCGATATTTAGGCGCTGCTGCAAGCGCCATGTTCACGGATAAACATTTTTTCAGTTCCAATAAGAGTGTCAGTGACCATGTCAGTTTAAAAACTTATATTCTGAGGTATGTAAGCCACGTCGGTTATATAACTTCAGATATAGTGTGCGGCATTTGGAAGTTAAAGGCTGTTTTAATAAGAGCCCATATAGTGTCATATAGGCCGCATAGGTAGTAGTATGTGATGTTACCGCTGCTTAATTATACGCAGTGTTTGCGGGTACGCGTGCGTTCTGAACATGGAGTTGCGTCGCCACATGATGCGGCACACGGGCGTGCGGCCGTACAAGTGCCGCGTGTGCGACAGACGCTTCGGTGACTTTGGCAGTCGGCAGAAGCATGAAAGGCGAGTTTCGCTCGCTGCGTCGATGGGAATGTGTTTGGGACTGTTAGAATTCTGTTAGTAGACTGTCGTGTGATGAATCCTAGCTGTTTCTCGTGTCATCCTCGTTACCACGTACCAGGGATACCTATAAAGCACGGTGTGGTTTTGTGCATAAATCGACGCGATCATTAGATGTGACCAACGAAAAGCGTTTCACCTAGCAATTTTTTTTTTGTAGTACCGTTGTCCCTCACTAGGATTTCTCCCGTGTCGTGGGTGCGTTTACAGACATGAATTCCACATACAATACACCCAGGCCCGGAACAACTACATGCAAGTCATAGAAATATTTGTTATGTGCGGGAATCGAACCCACGACCTGGAGCGCAGCAGTCGACTGATTCAGACACTGCCCTTCAAAAAAATGTGTAGCCATTCTGAATGTGACGAAAATAAAAAACGAAACTACCATCTTACCAGTCTTTATTAACAAGTTTCTTGAAGTCGGTTTTATTTATTGATTCTTAAAAGATTTTTAATATGTGACTTAACGGGTCGAATACTGAAACGCCACGAAATATTTGAGACCTGAACAACTACAATTTCGGTATCATTACAGGCGTCTTAAATAGTGGAGAGGGTCTTAAATATTGAGTGGAGTTTAAGTATATGGCCGCTAGGATACTTCTCTGAAAAAATACATATGTTTTCGCTCAAAACAATAATCTGAGATAATATAATATAATTCTTTATTGACATAATACGTTACAAAACTTATGAAACCTCTGACTCCCGAACTAGGTAAACCTGTGTTTCAGAAGTCAGATGGTACGCTTAGGATATTCTTTGAATCAAAGCGTGCATCTTACGTCGTAAAAATGGATGCATCATTAAAATCATACATCATATCAGCGAAAATACGTCCTCTGCTGAACAAAGACCTTTTTTACTTTATTTCTATCCAAGTTATAATTGACCGTGAGTTTATCGCGATGCGTCACCCGATTATAGTTACATTCAATCCATTTAAAAATAAATCTTTCAATTTGACGGCACGGTTGGTGCAGTGGCTGATACAGTCGACTGCTGCGCTCCGGGTCGTGGGTTCGATTCCCGCACGGAACAAATATTTGTATGATCTGCAGGTAGTTGTTCCGGATCTGGGTGTATTGTAAAACGCACCCACGACACAGGAGAAATCCAAGTGTGGGGCAACGTATAAAAAAAAAATGCATCTAATACTCCGTCTGTTTGCCGTAGGGATGATCGCATCGATATTCGCTGATACCGATAATTATGAATCCCATTGAGGCTTATATAATTTTTGTTGACCGAAAGATTTCGTCATACTAACTACCAGTCCCAAACGCACATCCCATCGACCAGTACACATTAAACAGAGCTGAATTGAAACAGCGTGTGCGGTTTATCGGCAACAATGCGGCCCGGTTTGCGGCGACATATGCTGCGGTACGAACCCGTTCAAAATGTCGCTACTATGAACGAAGTTTCTACGAACATGGCGAACGACAGAAACATGAAAGGTGAACGGGTTGAAGGTAGAACTGTGGTAGAAACAAGGACGAGACAAAAGCTTTAAGAATAGTGTCCGTTCTCATGGCAAAGACGCTCTATACGAAGTAGAAAGAGCTCGATTCAACAATAATTTCTGCTGATCGGTAGTGATGCTCTTAACGGAGGTGTCCATCTGATTAGGTTTTGTATTGTCTTAAATTTTTCGCTGTGTTTATTCGTATGAAAACGTCCTTGTTTCGCCATTTTTTTTGCCTAACCAAACTGTTATAACTCCTACTGTAAAACGATAATATGGCAGCGTGTGCGGTTTCGCGAGCGTGATGCGGGAGGCATTGAAACGTCATATGCAACGACACACCGGCGAACGGCCTTACAAGTGCCGGATCTGCGACCGACGGTTCGGAGACTACGGTACGCGGCAGAAACATGAGAGGTATGAAAATTGCTTTTATCCCAACATACTCAACCAGGTTCTGGAAATCATCATCCCTCCGTAACTAGTGCGCATAGCAGTAGATGCATAAGTCCCAACCGTGGGCTGTGTAAAGCTGTGATGATTGATCGAGTTGGCTTTTAGGACAAAATATCAGTTGGACAGTAGTTTGGGTGAAAATGACAAAATTCTAAGGTAAGTGGTACTATATTCTATTGTAATATAAATATAATGTAACCTCCAAGGCATTGCTTTATGCTTTGTTTTTTAAATCTGTGTTCCTTTTTTCCAATAGATGTATATTTGGCTTGCATCTATTTCGTTTTGTAAATACCGAGACAATTTCTGCTGTGTGTACAAACACCCAGTATGGAACAAGAACTATCTGTGGTGACAGTATTGTCACTTATATTTGTTCCCTGAGGGTATCGACTCGCAACCTATATCCCAGCATGCTAAGGTCCGTATTACAGAACGATCCTCAAGTCCAGATTGATCTTTAATCACCTGATCACTGTTTATGTATAGAATCTGTACTTGAGTATCGGTCATATTCCAGAACGGTAATCAATCCAAACTCAGTTGAGACGAGATTCAAATCACGCCTCAAGCACATATTACTCAATGTCTATGCATCAGCCTGTTTTCGATTACGATTTATTTCTATTACCAACTTTGTTCCGATCTGCGCAGATTATGAAGTAATGAAATGTACTTCAATAACCCTATTCATTAAGAAATATAGATATTCACAAAGTAGTTCCTCTTTACATACAAAGTTCATTTTAAAAGAGTTATTTTATATACTAGTTACCTACGTAAAATATTTTGATATACTTTAACGAGATGAATGTTGTTGAAGTATAAACTAAAAGGAACGTGTATTGGTGTTGGCGCCTATTGTCATTGAACACTGGAACAGATGTTATGATGATAAATAAATATCATTTAATTAATTTGATGTACATATTAACATAATAACCTGTAGCGAAATCGTGTTGGCTCCTCCAGAAAGTTAAAGAAAAGAAAGTATGACGTTTTTCACCACATAATGGGGAAAAAATAATCTCATTAAAAAAATACAATTATTTAAGTCATGTACATCTCATATAGGTATATGTGAGAGGAACACTAAAGACTAAACTTATTTTCGAATGGTCGTTAAATACTTCATTGTAATAGTCAACTTCTCCAAAAATATCCATTTTGTGATAAATATATACTTCCATTCAATGACATTTTACATATACATTAATAAATAATATCATTGCAGAGACACTTATAAAAACATCTTAGCTTGTATTCAACAACAATATAACCAAAAACCAATGCGCAAGAAACAATATACATACATACAACTGTGCTCAAGCGCTATCCGGACCACACTCACGTGATCACAGTTCAAATCTCTGCTCAAGTACAGACCTACGAGTCACGACTCAGTTGAACTACGTTCAATAAATCAATGCTTGAGGGACGTTATAAAATTAATGCTCAACTCAAAACTAGTTTTAAACTGAGATCAATGCTTGAGTATCGTTCTGTAATACGGACCTAAGTGCTTCAATCGAGCCATACTTCCTTCTGACAGTCGGGAAATAAGGTTCTTAGTGAAGAGTACTTATTGACCAATCGGGCACCTAGTGCTTTAGGGTGAACCGGTACAGCAACTGCTCTTCCCTCCGGACGTATCCAAAGGGACCAGCAACAAAGATTTATGGCCTTGCACTACAACAATAAAACAAGAAATAATCCAACTGATCCTATCCAAAATCGAATTGCTGCAGTTATGCAGAATAAGACCCCTTTTTACTCTCGTTCTTTATGTTCTGGTTGTTTTTGCTGGACTTGCATTATTTATATTTATTTTAAATATGATACAGGTTGCACATGGGTGTCCGTCCGTACCAATGCTCTCTGTGCGGCAAGTCGTTCACGTACTCTTATGTGCTGGCCAACCATATGCTCACGCACACCGGGGAGAAGAAGTATTCGTAAGTATTTCCAGTCAAATTATGTAAATAATCAAACAATAGATTCATATATTGTGTGTGGAATTCATGTCTGTAAACGCACCCACGACACAGGAGAAATCCTAGTGTGGGGCAACGTTTTAAAAAAAATAAAAAATAATATGAAAAACTTTAAATGTGAGTGTTGCGAAGATGAGACAGAGCTCCCTCCTCGTAAATAAAAAAAAAAAGTCTATAATACAGATGTGATAGAGCAAGTTGAAGTCTCAGTAATGGCAGAGTAGACCATATCAATAGGTTCGACAGAGATTTGAAAAAAAAACATTGCAGATGCGGTCCCTGTAACAAGAAGTTCACCAAAGCCCACCACTTGAAATACCATAACAAGGTGCACCACAAAGAGCTGTATATTCAACAACAGCTGGAGCTTGAAGCTAAGAAGATGCGACAGCAGATCAACGTGACCGGACTATCCGGTGTCATCTCCGGACAGATCGTAGACGGCACGCTCCAACTCATTCACGCGCCATCTGAAGGTAAGTCAATCTCTCCCGGTCACGATGTTTCTTGCTACTAATTGTCGAGGTCTGCAGACCGACCAGATAATGTGGCGATGAACACGCACTATTCCATCATCATGTCAGCCAAAGGATGTCGACTGCCAAACAAAGGCCTTCCTCATAGATTTCCGCAATTGCGTCGTTATTTTGTAGGAAAAATTTCCAGTACTCCCCACGCTTAGCAGGTTGGTGAGCGCAATATGGCTACCCTTCCACGGAAGATACGCTGCTGTCCATCCCTCTGGTTTAGTAGTCCCTTAGTCGCCTTTTACGACATGCATGGGAGTGGTGCTATTTTTTTAATCCGGACAACCACACCGTTCGACCGGTATACTTATATTTTCAATTTAGAATTCAGTTTCATATTTGTTTTGTTAGATGGAGGAGAAGACTCGCAGATGCAGGTGGTGGAAGAGGCTGAAGATGGCGGCGATGACTCTGAGAAGGAGACGCATCGCGCTGTCGCTGGCATGCAAGCGGTAAGCCAGCACAAATATTATATTAGTGTTATACGCTTATCTAGCACACGCTTTGCAGCGGATATAAACTTACTGACGGGAGCGGGAGTTTTCATGCTGTTCCCCGACGCTCCTCAAGAGTTGTAAAATCACTTGCATCTACGCCGGCGGCTCAATTTGAGGGTAGAGCTGATTTCAGCATAAGATTGGCTCACGTTAGGCTACGTGGGATAGCTGACTGGTGCTATATTTACCAAAAAATAGACCAAATCAATATCTCTGTTTCGATTTTTCTTTCTCAGTATCTTTGTGGTTTTTCATATCAACCTAAGGGCTTCCATTGCTGAACAAAGGCCTTCGTAGATTTCCTCAACGATTGGTTACTTGTCGTCATCAACTCCTCCCAATAATATTTTGGGTAGATTTTTTATTACTCTTGGCAGGCGGGTCGCATCAGCACGCAGAATAGCTGCTGTTCCACGGAAGGGACGCTGCTGCCCATCCCTCTGGTTTAGTCCCTTAGTCACCTTTTACGACATCTACGGGAGGAGATGTAGTGGTGCTATATTCTTAATCCGGACCCCGCACGGTATAATATAATGGTTCTCATCCGATGGATGGTAAAAAACATGTCATACTCCGTTTTCATAATTAGGCAAAATATTTTTACAGGTTGTATTGGACGCAGAGTTTTGCATGGACGAAGACGTAAAAGAACAGTGAGTGAAATATAAACGTTGTTGGAATTGACTCTGAAAACAGTCTCAATCATTAACCAAAATGTAATATCAATTAATGTAGGTATTAATAACTATTTAATAAACAAAACATACATCTGATTACATAAGTTATGTACTGGGGCACTTGTAAATAAATATGTAAATAATTATTGTAGGCTGGAATAAATCTCTTATAATATTTAAAAGAGCTTTTAGTATACAATATATTCGTAGGCATGAATTTAGTTAGAGATATAAAGAAAAGTGGAATCAACGATGCTAGAAAAATAAACATGGAATAGTCTGTGTTGTTTTCATGAAATGTACTTTAATATGTCGAACAATCGGCGATGGCTTTGGATTTTCTAGTTTCACTGATTATATCATATAAACATCAACTGCTAAACATGGGTGTCCCAATCACCGCAACGTTATATTGTAATAATTAAGCAACTAGAAGCTATACAAAATGACATGGTTATAGATTGTAAATGTTCAAAACATAATTGTATATAATATTAGATATTACAAGCACGTTCGTATTGGAAACGTCCATTACAAACATACTGTCATCTAGAATAAAAATCATGGAACATAGATATGTTTTTATTTTACCTCGCCCTATCCTAATAACACCTTGACAATTTATACTATATCATCAGGAGCATTTCAGGCGAAAGACGTGCCATGTTGGACATAGGCCTCTCCCAAATATCGCCACAAGGAACGGTCTGCGTTTATGCTGCGCGCTCATTGGGGGGTTTTGCCAGAGTCACCACACTTGCTTTTTATATTTCATTAAATGTGTCAAGGCTTGCCGGCCATTTACATATAAATTTCAAACATTAACAATAATCAATCAGTTTAAGCAGTCGACCGCTCGAGCTGTTGTGTCTATCAGCATTGAAACATTGGTCAACTAATCTGACCTGACTAAATAATATTTGTGAGAGTTTTGAGGTACCCCATGGTCAGACAGAATATTGACTTACCCCATGTTTTAGCAGTACACTACGAACAATTCTACACACTGAGTGCTGAATCTTTGCAGAGGTCCTTTTCCCAGTGTGCGAGATTAGGATGAACTTTGATAAATAACTTCTGAAAATGAGTGAATGGATGGAACACCTGTACTTGATGCTATTTGATTCAGTCTTACTCAACGGCACAACGCTGCAAGCATGGAAAATTGTGGTGGAGCTCTTCAAGAAGGGTGACAACACCCTTTTGAAGAATTACAGATTCATCTTACTTTCCAGCCATATTTATAAGCTGTTTTCAAGAGTCTTCACGAATCCTCTCGATCACGTGTTTGATGACTTCCAATCTCCCGTTCAAGCCGGTTTCCGAAAGGTTTAATAATACCATAGACCACATCCATACTTTACGGCTGGTTATACAGAACGAAAATTATACTCAATGTGCCACTATACTTAGCGTTTGTAGATAAAGAGAAAGCCTACGATTCGATCGAAACCCGGTCGGTGCTGCAATCTCTGCAGCGGTGCCACATTAATTAACATTGCGGTGACGGTAAGGTTAACGCAGTGGCTAAGCAATTGTGTTTTTGCGCCATGTGTACTGGTTCGATCCCCGCACGGAACAAATATTTGTACGATCTACAGATAGTTGTTTCGGGTCTGGGTGTTTGTGCATGTGAGATTTGTTTGTAAACTGTACCTACGACATAGGAACATCACTAGCATGGAGGCAACCCTGAGAAGACTATTGACTACCTACGTAGGTACATCAAAGTGTTTAAGCTTAAACAAAAACGCCAGCATGTGTTACATGACCAGAGCACGGGGGAATTTCCAATGCGGAAAGGTATAAGACGGAAGGTATTTCCCCGAAAATGTTCAAACTGCGATGGAGGATGCATTCAAGCTACTGGAGCGGAAAGGATTCGGCATTAACACACCAATGGCGAGTGTATGACTCACCTGCGATTTGAAAGAAAGAAAGAAATAATTTTATTCTGATCGCACACAACAAGAAAGTAATTGTAAATAACAACACAGAATATTGCAAAATATCAAATTAAAATTAAAAGGCATGCAAACAGATTTTTGTGTGAGACATCAGAATAGGCTCCTATCTCAGCATTGCGCTGGTCTTCAGATAGGACCTTACATAAAATAGTCAAATTTGCTAATGGCATCGTAGTCATAGGAGAATCGCTGGTAGTGATTCGCTACAAGAGCTCAGCTTAAGTTCGATGATGTCTCCAGAGTACCACGTACAGTAATAGGTGAGCCTTAAAATTAGAATGGGCAAGATGACATCCAACATCCGCTGGGAATTCTATTCTCGAAGTTCTTAACGAGTATATATCTGCCTGGGACGAACTGTCCAGTTAGGTAGGTCCAATTTCGAGAAAGAGATCAACCGTCGAATCAAATCTGCTGGGCAGCGTTTGGAAAACTAACTTCCCAACGTTTTAAAAGACTAACCAGTGTGTGTTACCAGCGATGACATGTGGTGATACACTATGTTATGAGCTATGAGCAGAGCTATATTTGGTATTTATCTATGAGATTGAATCAGGAATGATGAGATCCGTAGAACTAAAGTTGTCGACATAGCAAAAGGATTAGCAAGCTGAAGTGACATTTTTTTTTTTTTTTTTTTCTAAAAAAACGTTGCCCCGCACTAGGATTTCTCCTGTGTCGTGGGTGCGTTTACAGACATGAATTCCACACACAATACACCCAGACCCGGAACAACTACCTGCAGATCATACAAATATTTGTTCCGTGCGGGAATCGAACCCACGACCCGGAGCGCAGCAGTCGACTGTATCAGCCACTGCACCAACCGTGCCGTCAATAGTATATAGACAGTGCCTATACTCGTATAGGGGTACATTGCTTGTAGTGCTGGTGGCCCTTGGGGCGGAAAAGTTCTCGAGTGGAGACTGCACCGGAAAACGCAGCGTGGGACGACCTCTAACGAGATGGTCAGCTGACCAGATGAAGATCGCTGGGAGTTGTTGGACGCGGGCGGCATGTGTTCGGCTGTTGTGGAAATTGATGGCCTTTGTTCAGCAGTGCACGTCCTTTAGCTGATATAACGATGTGATCGCAGCGCTAAGCCGCACCGGCTTGTGACAGTCTACGTGATTCATTGTCGATTTTTATTTAGAGATTTTGTTTAATTCTCACCTAGAATAAAAAGATTGACGTTCTACGACATCTAGACTTGTCTCGTTTCACAACACCTGTTTTTTTATCGATCCGGAGGTAATAACTTCATGTACTTCCTCCGTCCCGGGAAAGGACGGAGGGGTATGCCGGACTCCTATCGGCTAAAACCACTGGAGTGGTCGTCTTCGGCACCAAAGGGAGGGAGGAGGGAACATCTACATCCGGTAGCATATCTTGGGGGGTATGACTGTAAAGTGGTCACCCCCTCTAGCGGAGGGAAGGTGACTATAAAGCGGCCACCCCACTGGCTCCTCTCTGGGGGATTGTAAAGGATTCTCCAAAGCCTCGCTGTGCGCTGTGCTGCGCACGCAGCGACATGTGACCACATGCACACCGCCGTTTTCCCGGGGGTTCACAACATACCTATGCAATTATTATTTTGAATCAAAAATGCGTATGATCAGTGAGCACTCCAGTGTTACTGTGTTATTGGTTCTTACATATATCGTACCGAGGAAATACTTAAGCATAGATTCGATATTTATTATGTTCAAAGATACACTGGGGACGCTAAAGCATGTTACTGTAGACTAAAAAAATACGTAAGTTAACTACGTAAACTAGAAATAGAAGGCGCAGTAATCAAATACGTCGTAGAGTTCATCTATCTGGCCCAACTAGTTCCTTTCCGGGCAAGGCAAATGAATAATCGTATCTTAAACGCCTGGTAAGCTATTGGTCCATGAAATACTTAAACTCCCTCTCATCCTTAAGAAGAAACTCATGGATGTATTTTCCCTATCCTATACCTACGATGCTCAGACTTGGTATTCAACAAAACATAAGTCCGCACTCAGTTTGCTAGCGAGCCATGCGGCGCAGTATCTTAGGAGTCCGGCTATCAGACCATATAAGTAATAGTGGTACTGCACTCCAAAACTGTGATCCCAATGTTGCTCAGAATCAAAATCATATCAGCCAAAAGACGTCCACTGCTGAACTAAGGCCTCCCCATAAACGACTGGTCACATGCTATGTGTCGTCATTTTGGGGGGAATTTGCTAGTACTCTCCACACTTGGTAGCGCAGAATGGCTGCTGTGCCACAGAAGGGACGCTGCTGCCCATCCCTCTGGTCTGATATCCGAACACCACATGGATCAGAATGTCGTAAGTTTCAAATCGGCAGGTCACGTCTACCGCATGTCCGACGAGCACTGGGGGGAAAATCCCTACTCAGTGGAGCTCACACACCCTTAGAAGACGTAGTGGGCGGCCCAGAAGGAGATGTAGGGATGAACTAAACGCCTATTGGAAAGATTGGCCGCAGAAATGTTCAAATCGAGATGAGTGGAAAGCCGGTGTAGTTCCCCTTCGCCTGCAGCAGTGGCGATTTAGGAGGCCCATCTTGTACGTGACGAGTCACTGTCCGTCACAGAATTTTATTTATAGGTGGAAAAGCAGACGGGGTGTTTTCCGTTTTTGTAAGTATTAAATCCATTCAGCACCCTTTGCGATAGACCTTGTAATTGTAGTTTCCATTTCATACAATAGTTTTACACCTCCGGGGACAATCCGAGACTGCATTTTATAGTGCAGCCATGGAGAGTCCCCGGTTAGTGTCCCATTACATTTTAGATTAAATTCTCTAAAGGGCCTCTGCGTGTTGGACCCATGTCCCCGCGTAAGCCTATCAAAAGACCGGGTTCCCCCTTACAGGGGATACAAGCCCGTGAATAGAGAAACTTCGTCAGATATTATTATTAATATGCTTTTCGGCAGTATTCTTTGATAGGCATGAATTAGATCCCCACCGAGATTCCCACGTTGTCGTGGTGGGGCTGCGTGTCTCAATTAGCAAAGAGTCACTCATACGCTCTCTCTCACTCGCCAGACAGGCCCAAATGGAGAGACTAGACTAAGAGGGATCAGCGTGGATTTCAGTGTGGACGGGCCGCCAGATTTTTGAAAAGTGAGCGGCGGAAATCCGAGACACCCGCGACAAAAGTCAAAGTACTTCTTTCTCAAGAATAAGGATTTCGACTAATGTTAGCAGTGTACCGGTATGCTTTGTATGCATTACTTACACTGTTCTTAAACACTATACACTGCATTTTGTTGTTGACTTTTGTTGCATTGTCTATGTTGGCTGGGGTAGCGTTTCTAAGTAACCAAAGAAATTGAAGTCTTAAAAAAAACTTTGAGTACAAAAACAAAGCCCAGAGTACGCAAGTACACTTAAGACTGAAATAGTACACTATTCGTACCCTTCTGGTAACGCTGGTTGACACGCAACACGAATGAAGTGCATAAATCATAAATAAGACGTGAAATGACAGATGACAGATGATACCAATTTTTTATGGATTAAATAGATTTAACTTCGTGATTAAAATAAATAAATGTGATACTTATCTTATTGTTTAAGTTAATGCATGACATATTAGTCTTCTGGTAAAGTGTTTTTATGAATACAGGTAAATTATGTATTTTTTAACGAAATCGATCAACTGAATCGATTCCTATGATGAAAATAACAATAATTTTTGAATATTTTATTCAGACATTCTCTACTAGGTACGACTCCTAATTTTGTTGAACATTAATTGTAATATAACGTATAATATAATATATAAAATCTATGAATGTACAACTCGGTACCAATTTGGTTGTCCTTCTTGAATATGGGAGTAACTTTTGGGGGAAAAGTAGAACATTAAAAAAGCCTTTAAAAGCAAACTATACCGTGTAACATATCAAATGAAAGAGCTTGTTGTGAAGGTTTCAAATATATATATTTTAAAATTTAAATGTAAATGGTTTTAAAGTTACAAATTAATGAAATTGGTGAAAATTTACCATTCCCATTCATTTATCTCCGAAACTACGGAGAGTATAATTTTTTAAAGATAACGTTTGTTTTTACTTATAGATTACAGGAAAACTTATAAGAAGTCTATGAACTTAAAATAACATGGTAAATCTATCAATATTGTGCGTACAAACTTACATTTGCTGTTGGAATGTATGGGAGAACAAGTTTTTGAGCTATAATGTTAAGTTTGTTCTTGGGATAAATTACCTATTGGTACTACTCCTTCGATTTCACAAGGCCAGGTATCCATCACCCCTCGTACCTACCGCGCTAAAGATTGAATAATTGAAGAAGAAGAAAGCATTTGTTCATTTTTTTGTAACAACAGCAAATTATTACAGTGAGATCAAATTTTGAAAATATTGGCTTTCGTATACAAATTATATCAGAGTTGCTGCTTTAGAAAGTGCACTCTGTGCTTTGTTAAAAAGCTTTTGCAAAAATAATAATAAAGTTTCCTCGATATAAATAAAAGTGCCGAGTGCTGGCGCGGGAAATGTGGAAAAATAAAATACAAATGAAAACGACACGGTGAGTTCAAGAGGGGAACGTTTTTATCTGTATTGTGGGTTACATAAACTTGGGGCTTTTATACATGGTCTTATTCAAAAGTATAAATATATAAGTAATGTCATAAATACGTCAAGTGTCTAAGTAAAACAAATATATGAAACATTTTAAATGCATTTTGATAAATCGTCAATATTGGGTGTATCAAAGCTATATTATACACATTTTTATTAGAACAGCGAGTTTATAGTTATATCAAGACGTTGTCTGCAGCGAAAGTGCGCATTCATGAGATGCAAGATGATTACTGGGTTATAAAGACCAAAGTCAACCAGTATCGGGGCCTGATAAAGTTATATCAAAGTATTGGAGAGTGTTCATCAAGAGAACTTTAACAACTTGATAGAATCAGGTAGGTACACCAAGAAGAAGAAGATGGAAAAATTTCGCTTAGCACAGTTTATGAAAGAGCAAAATCGGACTTCTGGAGTGGAGGCCTGGTGACCTGAAACACAGGCTTCAGCCTAGCTTAGGCACACCTCCCACAATACATTTGAGTAATACTTATAGGCAATATTGTAGTTTGTTGCAACTTTTTTATTATTGTGTTGAGAAAATAAATTACTTACTTACTAGATACTCTATTTTGGTTATATTTTGTAAATAAATTATGATTATAATAAAACAATTTTAAACGGATTCTATCGCGTATATTTTAGATTTTTGTTTTTCCTGACGTTTCGAACACTTTGCAGGGTTCGTGGTCGCAGGATGACTAAGGTGACAGGCGTCGTTACAGATTTTAAGAAGTTGTTTTATTTTATCTACCTATAAACCTATAAATTATGATATTAATCTTAATGGCGTTTTCGATTAAACCAGCGCTCGACAACTTGTGATCTGGTACCAAATCACCTGTCATTTCTGAAGGGTATACCGTAGAAAGGCGTTCGCTCACTGGCTTAGACGACGATGGGCTATCACATGAGGTAATGATTTAATCACGGCATACAAACAACTACACAATTTTTCAGTATATTCGTTCAAAGATAGCGTATGAGGGAGCTTCACAAATGCTTTACTGCATTATCATTTTGTTCATATATTTATCATGTAAATCGTCGCTTTTTTAGCAAGGATACGTAATAATGAATTTAAAATCCTTTCTGATTGTCTACTTAACTCCGGTTGTACTGTAAAGCCTTATTGTAACTTTCCAATTTATTCTATCCGCGTTAGAGAACGAAATTATCTGTGCGTCGCGATTGCCAGCTGTAAATAAAATAAAAATGTAAATGACGACCCGCGCTCTGCCGAAGCGCCGTGCCGTGTGGATGATTCTTCTACCCGGACATAGGATCTCAATCGTTTCTATTCAAATTAAATATAGCGCCATAAAACAGTAAATGAAATAATAATTATAGAAGAAAAAAATACATACCTAATCGCATTGATCGCGTACACATTTTTTTCCTAAAATGAAAATTCACTAGCATTGCATTAATTCAATAAGGATAAAACCTGTAGCCACAGTAAATGGATATTATATACAACTAGCTGTGACCCGCGGTTTCACCAGCCGTTTAATTTAAAAGAAAGTGGATTATTTATATATAGAGTACTTCGGCATAGACACTTGACATAGAGTATGTATATATATACAGGGTTTCCAGTAAATAGCACGACATACTGCAGGGGGTGAAAGCTTGGGTCAATACCTACCAAAAAAACACAATATATGTTCAGCAAAATCTTACGAATTACTACTTAAGAAATAAGGAGATCCTAAGAAGAACTAAATTTGCCGACATAGCTGAAAGGATTAGTAAACTGAAGTGGAAATGGGCGGGGCACATAGCTCGTAGAACTGATGGCCGTTGGGGCAAAAAGGTTCTTGAATGGAGACCGCGCACCGGAAAACGCAGCGTGGGCAGACGACCTGGTGAAGGTCGCTGGGAGTCGTTGGATGAGAGCGGCATGTTACCGCTCGTTATGGAAATATAAGGGGAGGCCTTTGTTCAGCAGTGGACGTCCTGTGGCTGATATGATGATTATACAAATATTTGTTCCGTACGGAAATCGAACCCGCGACCGCGAAGAGTTGTAACAATTTATTTATTATTAGGTTATAATAAGTCAGGTATGTGCGTGCTAACAAAGTAGATTAAATGTATTTTCATATAGTCTACTTTACACACAATACTAAAACAGACGATTTCTTCTATAATACACAATAGGAAATTGAGAATGAATATAAATGCACCAATATCTTTTTATATAAATTACGATAAACAGAGTAAAATACCCAGTGAGCAAAATACCTAATTGAATTGTAAAATTTTATGCTGACACGTCATTAGACATTGAATCAACAAATAAAATAATGGTATTACTAAAACTTGTGCCAACAATCCATTTTCATAGACGACATATTTATTCAGTACTATCTTTTGCCCGCGGCTTCGCACGCGTTGTATTCATATTGTTGAAAACATACAAAACGAACTGCACTTTGATTAGGAACGTGCAATAGGTGTTGAGGGATCATGCTATATCTCCGAATGATACGACCCATAGGCTTGCCGCATATTGCATCCATCCTAGCATTGTTTTTGTTTGCAAGAGCTTCCGCCGTAGCACTGGGTGTCGTCATTCAAGGCTTGGGGGGGATCCTTTACAATCCTCCCCGAGTAGTGTCTGGGAGCGGCCTTTTTACAGTTCCTTTCCACCCCCTGCTTTACAGTCATCCCCTCCAAGAAGTGCCTAAAGGTGTGGCTACCAAAGAGGGTAGGCTCTAGTGTGATCTTACAAGGATCTGAAGCCCCTCTTCGGCGCCGAAGATGACCACTCCAGTGGTCTTAGCCGGTAGGAGTTCAGCTTGCTTTGCCCCAGGGCGGAGGAAGTTCATGATGAATTTCTACTGTGGACCAATAAAAAAAGGGGTGTCGTTATTAATGACTCTCAAAAATGAAGCTTGCCCTTTTGCCGCCCAGTATCAGTATTAATTTCAGATAATTTCAAATAATAATTCACAATGTATTTTCACACGATTAGTCCGCGATATTATTTTCTTCGCTTCATTTGCCTAACAATGAGCATAAAAAACTTTTTGTGGACACAATAAAATCTCGTACATATTTGAAAAGTTTGAGCACCATCATCATCCCCCCCCCCCACTCGTAATAAGCGCATTAGGGGTGGAAAAATTTAAACTCGCCGCGTCCCGAAACTTTTCGCGTTTTCTTTTTACATTAAGGACAAAAAGAAAAAAGCTTCTACTTAGAAGGGTGGCGCAACTTTTAATATCCTGTAGATATAAAACTCCCAGCTACGTCACTACAAAAATTATCTCTATCTAACGTTAAAGATAATAAGGTTTGTTTTTGTTTGGCCGGTGTTTATAATAGAGAAAGAAATAAAGAAAATAGATGTTGGTTTGTTTATAATATAAACACGGTGTACGTGTGTGGCGCTTAGCGAATTTAAAAACTGATGGGGACTAACTCGAAAGGGAGTGTTACTCCTGATGGACTCTTATACCTACATACCTACTTTTATTTATATATTGTACTCACTGTTGCCTCATTCTTTGTCGTTCCCGGCCAAGAATAGACGTGTCGTAATCGTGTCACTAATGGTCGATATCAAGAGGATGGGCAACAGCATCATCATCAACATGTCAGCCACAGGACACTCACTGCTGAACAAAGGCCTCCCCCTTAGATTTCCACAACAAGCGGTTACATGCCGCCCTCATCCATCAACTCCCAGCGACCTTCACCAGGTCGTCTGTCCACCTCGTTGGAGGTCGTCCCACGTTTTCCGGTGCACGGTCTCCACTCGAGAACCTTTTCGCCCCAACGGCCATCAGGTCTACGAGCAATGTTGCCACTTCAGTTTACTAATGACTTCAGCTATGTCGGCAATAAAAATATACTACGACCACCAATCTGCCCGCTAGGCGTGGTGATTATGAATATTACCTCTCATTGCAGTGATAATTTTCGACGGCACGGTTGGCGTAGTGGCTAAGTAACGTAAGCTACGTGTCGCGGGTCCGATCCCCGCACGGAACAATTGTTTGTATGGTCTACAGATAATTAGTCCGGGTCTCGGTGTTTGTGCATGTCAGATGTATGTCTGTACACTGTAAGGAAACAGGAAAAATACTAGTGTGGAAAATCGATAATCCCAATCACTAAACATTTATTATAAGTTTCTGTACTTTTATGCTTATGTATATCTACTTATGTAGTCGGTACCAACCACTTACTTGTACCAATAAAATAGCTACATCGTACAATAAATTTCATCATCTCCTTTTTCAAAAGACTCATGTAAGAGACCGGCAATAAAGTGAAAATCTTTAGCTCTTTCACTTAATTAAACAAAGACCATCCTAATATCCGTTATGAACTCTTTTCTCGAAGTTGTTGACAAACCGTCCAGTTCGGTAGGTCCAAATTCGAGAAAGAGGCCAATTGTCGAATACGAATAGAAGCATATTTTGGAGTTTTGTTATCATTAATGATGCATATATGTTGCGCACAAAAACGCAGGAGCCCTATCTTATTACTTGATTATATATTTACTGTGCCGTGTGGTACCGGCTACGAATAGCGCCAACCCATCTCATCCCGTGGCTGTCGTAAAAGGCGACTATAGGATTAGCCGGAAGATGGGCAGCAGCGTCCTTCGAGTACATTCATAACTCAATATTACAATAATTTGTATCAATCAACATTGTAATCACAATTATTTTAAAAGAGTATCCATGGAGTTTCTTGCCGGCTTTTCTCCACGAGATCAACTATTTGGAACCGTGCAACTTAGATTCTGACGTTTCATAAGTGCCAATAATGTTTTATTTGAAATAAAAAACTTTGACTTTGAACTACGATCGCCAACCCGCCTGCCAAGCGTGGCGAATATGGCAAAAACCCCATAAGCTCACAACACACCGAAACCGGTCATTGTGGTGATCATTGGGTTGACGCTTGTGTCCAGCAGTGGACTTTATTTCGGCTGAAATGATGATGATAATGATGATATATATGTGGAAACATGTTTGCTGATTACTAGAATTCCTTTTAATCCAGACTAAGTTACCCTAAACCTGTGTTAGAAGTGAGTCCATCATATTAGTGGATTAGGTTTAATTCTGCATTTTTTTGACCCCTTAATTTACAATACAATATGCAGATGGCGTCAGTTATCTCATTAACATATTCTCAGTAATGGACGCCGCATTCTCGCAAATTGATAATTTTGCCTGGAAAGCGTTTTACAATTAGAAGCTTGTTTAATTTTCTAAGATAAAGCGTTGGCTGAATTTTTATGGCTTGTTACATTTCACCCTTTATTTGTAAGCCGAGATTAAACGTGCTTTCGAGATTAATTAGCATACTTACTTTGTTATAATTTTGTTGTTTCTATCACAGCTGCAAGTTTTTTTTAATTAGTGTAATGTATGGTCTTTCACATTAAAAAATAATGTAGTAAATTATTCATTTCAGCATGTTTTTGGGATATTTCAGAACGTAAAACGTTGAATGATTGATGAGCGACTGACTGTGTTAAAAAGTTGATATTTAGGCAAAGATAATCTCTGAAGACTATGTATGTATTGTCTCTTTCAGGACACGCTTTTTCATATGACAGGTGAGACGTTTTTAACTACAGAAAGTTATGATTTTTATAAGCAAACAATATCCGTGTTTCCCGAACAAGGCATCAAACCTGCACCTACCATAGTTAAGTTTCATTAATTTGAATCTTAACTAAATAAAATGTTTATGTATTATATTGAAATTCTTTACAAATCTGAAGACAATAGAAGATTCAGTTGAAAAGCTATCGATGGTACCAGGGCAGCAGCGTTGCGAGCAAGTGGAGCGTCAAATGAGAAGCTGAAGACAAAACACTACGTTGCATTGCATTGGTGCCTCCCGTTTGTACGACATAGATTTTATCTCTTCAACGAATCTAGGAGAGAAGAATAATACATTCGTATTGTTGTATTTGCTACTGTAGTTATAATTGGATTGTAATAAAACATTTTTAAACGGATTACATTGCGTATATTATAAATTTTTGTTTTTCTGACGTTTCGAATACTTTGCAGCATTCGTGGTCGCAGCATGACTAAGGTGACAGGCGTCGTTACGACGAGCTACATTATTATGATAAAAAAATAAGTAATTTAGGTGGGATTAAATTTTTTGTCTCGTTAATTAAATGTATCGACATAATAGTTTTGTCCTTTTTCATTAATGTTCCCTCCCTGATAAATCAAATTTTTACTGGGCCAAATAAACATGGTATTTTACTGCTGCTTTACTAGGCATGATAAACGTGGCTATTTCTTTTCTCGAAATGCGCAGGTAAGGTTAGGTAGGCACATTCAGGGACATTAGCGGCGTGTTATGAAAGTTCATGGACCTCTTTTTAGGCGGTTTTAGGCAAGATTTTGGCATATGTCCTATTAGCTCAAATATATAATACTTGTTAGCATAAAAAAAATGCTGGATGGATACTAGGATGGATAGAAGAACCACCTGGTTATGAAAGTACATGAAAATTAGTAATTATTCAATATTTTTTATTATTAGTTATATTGAAGAAATGGAATTAAAATTTATACTAAAATATTATTAATTTATTATATATATAGTTTTACGAAATTAAGTTTTTTTTAATCTTTGCCCCACACTAGGATTTCTCCTGTGTCCTGGGTGCGTTTACAGACATGAATTCCACACACACAATTCATTACTTTTATTGATTGTTTTCAACTTTTATTGAGGATATGAAAATATAAAGTTAACGAGGAGTTAACTAATTAATATTGTGATCACTTTTCGGCAGAAATCAGTTAAAAGTAGTGTATAGTGCAACTCTACATTGCAATTATTTGCTTTTTAATCAAACTTACATTTGCGAGCTATAAAATCAAATAGGCCATTCTTCACATTTCACAGAGAAGAAATTTTTTGATTTATCATAAAAACTAACACTCCAACGTCAAAATACATTAGAGTTAATATTTATATCAGATATTTTTATGTATTCTATTTAACTGTTTATAATTATGTAATATAATATAGTATCTATTTTTATATTAGTATATGTATGTATTTCTATTTTTAATTCAGTCTTTTTTAACATTATCTGTAGTTTTGTTTTTATACCTCTTTCGAAGTGCTTTTTTTAACCCAAAGGTTGACTGGTAGAGAATGCCTCATGGCATTAAGTCCGCCTTATGTATACTCAATGTACATAAAACTTTAAATAAATAAATAAAATACAACTCTAAGGTTTAATTAAAAGCAGCCTAGTATACAATCTGAGTCATATTTTTTAAGTTATAGAATACAATCTACTAAACCCTGCTTCAAGGAGCGCAACTGCTCGAGCGGCGTCAATCACCGTAGTATACATTTAACTTCATCACTGGTCGAAACTTATTTCTGATGATAGAAAAGCACTAATTGAATATTGTTGAACACTGAATTGAACACCAGAGACAACTCATAAAGACACGCGATTGATGTGAACATTTTAAATAAATAATTAAAAGCGGGTGTCTAGATTTATGCTTCTTATGTCAACAAATTTTTACTTATTCAAAGTAAAGGGTAGGGGTGGTGATACCTAGGATATCGACGGTATCCTACGGGGCGGCAACGTTCCTGGCGTGCTTTCCGCCTTTGGACATACTGGTGGAGATGGATACGTAGGTCTACGACTAGACACGCTCCCTCCGGCAGAACGGCGAATCCTCCCCCATACATTTCCACAACGAGCGGTTACATGCCGCCCGCATCCAACGACTCCCAGCGACCTGCACCATGTGGTCTGTCCAGCTTGTAAGGAGGTCGTCCCCCGCTGCATTGTCCAGTGCGCGGTCTCCACTCAAAAACCTTTTTGCCCCAACGGCCATCAGTTCTACGAGCTATGTATTGCCCCCCATTGCAACTTCAGATATGTAAACTTATTTATCCCATAGCTCTCAGAGTGACGTTGAGCTTTCTTATGAGGCCCATAGTTTATTGATTGTTGTATTCTATATTGCTCTAATTTTCGCAGTACATAAGTTACAGAAGAAAATTACTTGATTCTATACATTTCTTCACGAGCTAAGTAGTCATCTATAATTTATAACGTTCGGAAACACTAAATAGAAACTCTACCTGTACTAGAAAAATACAGTCACGGAGTGTTCTCGGGGGTGTAGGTTGTATTAGATGAAGCTATTTTACAACTATAAGGTATATTGCAATATGGACAGAAACCTTAGGAATAAATTTAAATACAGTGCAGACAATAAATCGCCACGCAGAGTTGTACTCTATTACTATTTGCGACAAGTTACTATAAATAAACTGCCTTTGAATAAATAACCGAAATCATGATAATGATTGACACATAAGTGCCTACGAGTAGCTTGTTTACGAACCGCCACCGGCGGAACAAATGTGCGGCAAAGGAAAACAAACAGACAAAGTAAATAAATGCAAGTCTGAATAGCGCGCCGAGCGTTCCGTATATACCATACAATCTCTTGAGAAGTGATAGAATTATATATTTTGCTTGAAATATATTAATAGTCTTTTTTTTATCGTTGCCCCACACTAGGATTTCTCCTGTGTCGTGGGTACATTTACAGACATTAATTCCACATACAATACACCCAGACCCGGAACAACTACCTGCATAGATCATACAAATATTTGTTCCGTGCGGGAATCGACCCCACGACCCGGAGCGCAGCGGCCGACTGTATCTGCACTGCACCAACCGTGCCGTCATAAAATAGTAGTCTATAAACATTCATCATATCAGCAGCTATAAACATTACCACGCAATAAATAAAAAACGGACCTAAGAAAGTCTAGTTCAGATAAAAATATGTTTTAATGGGCACTACTGCATAGTTGAGCCTTTAGTCGCCATGATTCAAGATGTAGATTTCCTATGGAAAAGAACGGGCAAAAAACTCCATGGTCACTGTTTTTAAACTTATGAGTACATTGTTCTCGAAATGAAGATTATGTGAGGACACTGTAGGATAATCCTGATTGTAAAATTATGTTAGTGTATGATCAGCTCCTTATTCTTGTAAAGGTATTTTTGCCTATAGTACAAAAAACTATATCGGATAAATCGTTGTATATTTGTAAAAATCAAATCAAAGTTCTTCGACACTCAGTACTCAGTCACGCTCTTAATGATACCACAGTAATGCCGTTATAAGTGTTCATTTTTACTACAGATCCCTAAAAAGTGCGTTGAAGAGTGACAGATGTGGCGGTCATTCTTAATTAATTTATTTCTGGGTGCTTTTTTAGGCCTAGAGGCCCGATTAGTGTTATAAATTAAAATATTAAGTTTCATAGAGTCGACGAAGAGTAAAAGAATACAAATATTTAAACCTAGATCCTGTTTCTGTAAATTGTTACAAGTTCGATTGTAATTTGCAGCTACTTACTTTCTTTAAGTCCTTCAAGTCTTACAAGTTTCTGAAGTTTGACTAAACCAAAAGATACTTCAACCATACCAATTATGAAATTATACAAATCCGATACAAACGGGAGCAGATTGCCGCAAAATTATTCACAAAGCACCCCCGGCGCGGACTTGATGATATTGTATTAGGCGATCACATACGAATGCGATTTTAATGGATACGCCAAGAGCTCCCCTTGCAGTGCAACCCAGCGACTTAATCGCACATCTGAAAAGAGTTCAATTTTCCCGCTAAACCGTTTGACGTTTACGTCGTTTCGCGAGCAAACGGAACGCAACCCCAATCTAAATTAAAATCTAAAACCTTGTAAACAAGGCAAGTGCTCACTTTTTCGGGGATTTTAACCCTCGGAATTAACGAGAGATATAAAATAAAAGGGGGCTCGTTTCCGAGTGCGCCGCGGTGGTTTGTCATTGTTTGGGATGCGTGTGTTGACGTCATTTTTTATTGCGTTTTGTGATGGCTTGATCGACAATAATCATTCCATATTGGTTGTTTGTTTTAGTTACGATTCTAATATTTTAGGTAATGTTTTAATGAATTCTCTAAGGTGTCTGAAAAATGCGTGGTAAAGATTTTTGCAAGGTCAATGAAGTAAGTGCCAACTTCCTTAGATGGTCCCCGAGATTGGGCAGCAGCGGGTGTAGTGCACCCACTGCTCTCCAACGACTGTACAGTAACAGTGGTCCACTACTGTAATAATGATATGGTCTAGGTCCTTGTGTCTTACGCCAAAGAATTGACCTAACCTCTTCACCTATGAGTATCCTATAGATGACTAAGGGTTGATATCAATAGAACGGTAAGCTACGTTCTCCCATGTGTTTATAACAACATACTACATGGTGATCATGCCAATATGCTGCTGGTTGTAGTAATAATTTGGAGCCCCATGTTCAGCTGTGGGTTTTTACGGGCTGATGTGAGTGTATTCTGTTATATGATGGCTCGGTTGGCCCATTGGCTAAGCGATTGACTTTGCGCTACCGGTCGTGGGTTCGATTTCGCGGTTCGATTCGCGAACGGCACCAATATTTGTATGGCTTGCTGGCCTTTGTCCGACATGTACTGACTGTAAGCTGTAGCCCCGACACAGGAGAAATTCTAGTGTAAGTATTATATGTACATATATAGGTACTACCCGGTTAAAGCACCACTAATTCGTGCTAGGATGTTGATTTAACAGGAAAAATAAACGGGAAAATTAAAACACTTTCGGTTTATTTATAGCCAGACCCCTGATTCGATCCTACTACTACAAGGTTCAGTGTAGGCCTACGGGGCGCCTGTATGGTCATCCCGGCTACACGGATCGCACGGGGATACAGAAAAGTGTCCTACGAGGCGGCAACTCTCCTGGTGCGCTTTCTGCCTTTCGACATCCAGGTGGATTTCGCTTACAGTTGCAGTTCGCGACCAAACGCGTCGTCGAAGCCATCCTGCCGGTCTTCGGAGCCTGGCTCAGAAGGAGCTAGCGCGTCACTTACAATCAGACGCAGGTATTCACCGGTCACGGTTGTTTCGGTGCGTACCTGCACAGAATCGGACGCGAGGTTACGGCCCAGTGCCACCATTGTGAGAACGACCAGGATACCGTACAGCACACGCCCGAGGAGTGCCCTGCGTGGGCAGCCGAGCAGCGTATACTGGTTGATCGGGTCGGGCAAGATCTGTTTCTGCCAGCAGCAGTGTCGGCTATGTTGGCAGAGCATGAAAATTGTGCACAGTGAAGTTTAAGGGGTTTGCGGAGGGGGTGACTGCTTAAGAGTCATCCCCTCCGTGATGTGTCTAAAGACGTGGCACCGTGGCGGCTCTAATATGATCTTACGAGGACGTGGACCCCCCTTCGGTGCCGAAGATGACCGCTCCAGTGGATTTAGCCGGTAGGAGTCCGGCATACCCCTTCGCCCTTCCCCGGGGCGAAGGAAGTTCATGTAGAATTTCCACTGGAGATCAACAAAAAAAATGATTCAGTGTAGACCTATAAATAAAACTTCTGTATCATGTGTTTTATACAAATTTAAAAAGTAAAATACATCAAGGTAATAAATAGGTATAAAAATAAATATATGCCTACATATACCACAGCACGATTTCAACTATTTAATTTCACCAGCTTTGCATATGAGTATAAGAATGATTACATATCTTCCATTGTCTTAGGCGTGGGTGACATTGGAGGCGAATTTTTTATTACTAGTGAGCCCATTGGCGTCGCTCGTGGTAACAGTGGCTCCTTGCGGTGTCTGAGGGAAGTCAGGGAATGCTGCATCTGAGGTTTGTCAGTCACCCGATGTTCAGGTCTGCCCCGTTGTAATTCTGCCAGATTGCTTGCCAGCTCCGCCGCTGCCTTCCCGTAGAGCCTCTGCCCTTGGCGCAACTGTTAACGGATCGAAATTAATGGTCAGTTAGTCGGTTATTATAACCCACTATGAACAGAAAATCTATTACTTTTATTTAGACGTTGTACTACGTTCTTGAAGTCCACGTCGAGCTTCTTCTGGATTACGATAGCAGTCCGGTTGAAAGCAGCAACCTATCATGAATGCATTCAGTTTAAAATTTTAAAGTTAGGTACTAGATATATGTATATGTCTAGCACAGTGGCTAAGCGATTGGCTTCTAGCGCTAGGAGTGGGTTCGATCCCCACTCGGAACAAATATTTCTATGATCTGTAGATAGTTGAAGCGGGTCTGTCTGTTTGTGCATGTGAGATTTGTCTGTAAATTGTTCCCACGGTACTTGAGTAACCGTAGTGGGGGGCATCGTCATAAAAAGAAAAAAAGTGTTAATTAGGAGCTAACTGAATGGAAAATCCGTGTGCTGCCCGAATTTTGAATATAGCACCACTCTATCTCCTCCCGTGGATGTCGTAAAAGGCGACTAAGGGTTATAAACCAGCATCAGCGTCCCTCCTGTAGAATAGTAACCATACTGCGCTTACCAACCCGGCTGCCAAGCGTGGCCAGCACTGGCCAATTCCCCCCAAGATGACACAATTGTGCAAAACTATGGGGGAGGCTTTTGATCAGCAGTGAACGTCATATGACTGATATAATGATGAATTGAAAAAATACTTCACCCGTTGGCTGACTGTAAAGTGGTCATCCCCTTCGAGATGTGCCTAAAGGCGTGGCACCAACGGGTGGCTCTAGATGGAGATTATTCGAGTTCCTGGAGCCTCCCTTCGGTGCCGACAATGATCACTCCGGTGGTTTTAGCCGGTAGGAGCCCGGCATGCCCCTTCGCCCTTTCCCGGGGCGAAGGAAGTACACGAGGTATTTCCAACGGATCAATAAAAAAAAAAAGGTAACGAATGGTCACTCATTTTAAGCAGGACCGCAACGAGCCCAATTTTACAGATTGAAAGATCTGCGAGGAAGTCAACTCGCTTCTATTTTATGTATGAGCCATGTTTTATACGTTCCACGTGTAACTGTTTATTGTTTATTGACGCCTATATGGAACTTAACTTATTTAAATACAACAGGAAAAAAGGCACGTCTAGAATACTTTGAGAGAGAACACGGAAAACTGATTTATTTCTATGTTACATACTTGACAGTGTTGCCAGTAAAACTATTACTATAAACAATTTATAATGTAGGTTTCCTACAGTAACTATAAGTTCATTGTAAGATATTGTAGTTGTGGGTTATTTTCTTTTTTCAAACAGAAACATTAATGTCTGTTATTAATTATCTCATAATCATCATATCAGTCAAAGGACGTCCACTATTGATCAAAGGCCTCCTCCATAGGTTTCTACAATTGTGGCGTCACTTTGGAGGGAATTTGTCAGTACCCACCAGGCTTGGCAATCGGGTTGGTGAGCGCAGTACGGCTTCTGTTCCACAGATGGGACACTTCTACCCATACCTCTGGTTTATAGTCTTGCAGTTGCCTTTTACGACATCCACGGATAAATGTAAAAATACAAGTTGGGAATTACAAAAAATACCTCATCTTTCAGCTCTGCCCGCCTTCGCGAGACCCACTCGATCTGCTCCTGAAGCTTCTTGCACTCCTTCTCGTTGCTCAGTAGGTCCGTGCGAAGAGAATCCATGATTTCCCGGTACTGCGTCCTCACGTCGTGGTCTATCGCGTGGAGGTTCTCGATTTCGTTTTGGGTCTCTCGAATCTTTGACTTGGATAGGAGTAGACGACCCTCCTGTGAGAATGTATTGAGGTCTAGGCGCGACAAGTTGCGCAGGTGAATCCACCTACGCAACTTGTCGCGCCACTTTTCATTTTAGGTTCTAGAGGACACTTTATACATCAGGTATCCGCTGAAAAATCAGCGCTGCAGTTACATGCAGCATTTGCCGAGTTGTGGCCTATTAGATAAGCAATACCAAATCGATCTCTCTTATGACTAGATATACTTATATATTATTCCTCAGATGGATACGTAGACAGTAATGTAAAGATGACACCTTGTTCATGTTGTTGTTTAGCTGTTGGGTGTCCTCATCATTTCGGCCGAATGAAGACCACTGCTGGACACAGGCCTCCCCCAAAGATCGCCACAACGATGGATATGGGTGTTTTCTGTGCTCAAAGGAAGGTTTTGGGACGAGTGCTATTCGTAACCGGTAATTTATAATGATTTTTTCTGTGTACTTCTTGTTATTCTTTTTTTATATGTGTTTGTATGGTCTAATAAAGTTATATATTTCTTTCATTCTTTCTTTTAAAACTATATCTACCATACAATTAAATAGATTTGGCGATGCGTTTTTAAATATCTTGTCTTTGGAGTCATAATTAATGACAACAACCACAAAGAAATTGAAATAGATTTACTGTAAGCAGAGGTGTGATTGAGGGACAGTAAGTTCACATTTTCGACTTGGGACACGATGAAGCAGTGCTACACAGACAACTCCTACCCCTCTTAACTTAATAAACGTCTATTTATTACCTTTTCAGCAAGTTTCCTAGTGAGGACATCAAGGTGTTCGTCGAGTGAGTCCTTTTCCTCGACCTTGTAGCGCTGGACCACGTTATGGTGAGGACACAGCCGGTGAACGAGCTGCGCGGGTGGAAACAAACTCTGCGCCGACTCGGACTGCACACGCAAAATAAGTCTTTGGCTTCGGTTTTCAGGTGATCTCAGTAGTGTCACTCGTTTGGAAGAGAAAAGTATGTAAGATTTGGAAGAATTAAATTTGTAAATGCAAGCGCTACAAGTAGAGTTGAAGTACTAGGTACTTCCTAAAGGCAAATTTTTTTTTTTAGGCAAAAAGAAGTTGTGGTTATTAATTTAAATTGATTGCAAATAATATAAAGCAGAGATGAAGGTGCCTATTTGGTTTTCAAGATAGAAATAGAATAATAGATAGAATAGGCGAAGAGTCTTCCACGGGTTTACTTGATTACATTTTGACTATAAATATTAACAAGTAGCGCGAAGCTATTCTATTTCAAAACCATCCCGATATATTACCTACAGTTTAAAGAAACCTCTCAAGTACATATTACGTAATATTGACATGTTTCCATGCTATATTATTTCAAAACTTACTAATTTTCGTTACTTACATTTCCCTCCATTCCTATCTAGCTTAAGATCGACTGTATCACATCGTCAAAATTGAACTTATTGAAGAACGATTTAAATCTTTGATCAAAGGTTCTTTATCATTTAAACCATTTATAACAAATTACACAATCTCACAGTAGCCCACCTTAGAAGTATAAGATCTCCATTTCCATCTAAAAATGAGGAGTAGCATAATAATTGCCACACCTAAACCAGCGGCGGCCGCAGCGTTCATGATAACGCCAGGGTATCATTATACCACGCCGGTCATTACCACAGATTTGCAAAAAACGGTACAACCATATAAGCTTACTTTTGACACTGTCAGCTGACAGCTGCTATGTTTTGGATTTAGAATGACGTTTTTTTACTTTTTTCACTTTTCAGGAGGATTTTATAAAGACGCGTCTGGTATTTATTTATCTGGTTTTTACACAAAAAGATATAAAATTGGTGAAGTCTCAATAAATAATTGGCATTTTTTAAATCTAAACTTTAAAAGTGTCAATTAATAGTTATTACAGGCAGCTATGCCAAAACAAAATGTTGTGGCTTAGTAAGACTCTTCATTTTCCTAACATATATGTCGCAGCCATATTGTATAATACGGCGTATTACACAACAGCTAGTCAGTTTGCAATTCGGCTGAAAATAAGTACGTTGCTTTGTAATAGCAACTCGTGTTTCCTAAAGCGGCGCGTCATAGCCGTGGCCGTGGTTCAGTCCATCGTCTAGAGCAGGGGTTCCCAACCTTTTTTTGTCTACTGCCCACTTTAAGAATAAATTATTTTTTAACGCCCCCCTTTTTAAACATACTTAAAAACCGCTAAGTACTTATAACTGATTATTGAAACGCAAATTTATAGTATTCGGACAGAGTATCTTTTATTGAAAATAAAACAAACATAATCAATTCTTATATAAAAACTAATGTGAAGGTTGAATCTGATGCTGTTCAATAAGTTTGTTGATATCAGGTTCCAATTTACTCAAAAACAGCCGCAAGTCGCCACGTTCGGTAATACGCAAACGATTTCTCTTTTTAGTAAGCAGCGTTGCCACAGCACTAAATCCACGTTCACACAAATATGACGATGGGAATGCTATCAAAAATCGTTGAACAATTGACCACAATCCAGGGTACAATTGCGGGATCGGTTTTTGTAGCCAAAATTCTTGATATCCATTTTTGAACTTGATTTTTATTTCTTCGTTTGTTGTCAATTCTATAAGTTCTTCTTCCAGCTGAGGTGACATTGCTGTGTTGACATTTGAAAACGGATCCAACACCCAGTCTGGTATTTCCAAGTTTAAAATGTCCTGGTATCGTTCCGTGAAGTCAATGTGGAGGTTTTCCAAATGTTGGCAGTAGGCAAACAAGTCGTCGTTACTGCAGTATACTGATAAATTCGGAAAATTGTGAAACTCACGTCTGCCCATATTCTTTTTGTGCAGAAGCAGTTTGGCTGCGAAAGCAGCAACGACATTTTTTGTTTTAATTAAATTTAGTTCATCGCCTTGCAGTTGGAGGTTCATGTCGTTGAACATTTTATACAGGTCTGTCATGTAAGCTATATCATTCTTTGATGTTATGAGCTTGTTGCGCAGTTCTGTATCTTTAGTTTCCAAGAACTCTATCATAGAGTCAAACAGGTTGTAAAATCGAATCAGACAATTGCCTCTTGACAGCCAACGAACTTCAGTATGAAGCAACAAACGGTTGAAATCTTCGTCATTAGTAACACAAAGCTGATGAAATAATCTATCATTCAAAGAGCTGCTACGGATTTTATTGACTGCTTTGATGACATATTGCAGTAATTGAAATAGTTGTTCACTTAAGTTTCTAGCAACCAAATGTTGTCTATGAATAACGCAATGTATAGCAAGGACATCTGGAATTTTATTCTTTAAGTATGCTATGAAGCCTTTATGGCGCCCTGTCATAGCCGGAGCGCCATCCGTAGCAACTGATATAATATTTTTCAAAGGAATCTCTTTCTCTTCACAAAACTTTTCCAATGTATTGAATATGGTTTCGCGTTTTGTATCTGTCTCAATATTTCTGGCAAACAATAGTTCTTCACGTATTTTCTCATCTTTAATAAACCTCACGTAAGATAGCAACAACGCTTCATTAGTTGGTAAAGTGGACTCATCGAGCTGAATTGAGAATTGACTAGTCCTCAGATGATTGCACAATGATTCTTCAATGTTTTCAGCCATTTCATCAACTCGTCTTTGCACAGAATTATTACTCAAAGGAATTTTTCGGATAATATCTGCGGCCGGTTTATGAAGCACAGTAGTTATTACTTCCTTTATTGCTGGCAAAATTAACTCTTCTCCGATGTTGTGTGGTTTGCCTTTTTGAGCAATTAACAAAGAGATATTGTACGAAGCTCGAAGTCCGTCGTCATCTTGCTTAGCAGCCGCCGAAAATAGTTTTGATACACTTGGCTGAGTATTATGCTTCTTCTCTAGGTCTTGAAAATATGCTACATTCTTTTCTGTCTTATCTGGATGCATTTTATTCAAATGATCTTGCAGTCTTGAAGGCTTCATTGCTTCGTTCGAAAATGTTTTTAGACATAGAAGACACAAAGGCGACGACGGGTTTGTGGGATTTTCAATAAATCCGAATTTAATATATTCCGCAGAGTATTGCCGTCTCTTCTTTTTTTACTTCCGACATTGTTTTGTTTTAAGAAATACGTAAGTGTTGAAATCAAGTACTGCTTATCTATTATGCGCGAAACCGCAAATGAAAATAAAATAAATTTACGTCGTTTATATAGGATTGCATAAACAGCACGCACCAACAGGAATAAGACAAACGTGCATAAACTCGTTTATCTCATTCGACGCCCAATCGTACTCGACAAGCAAGAACAAGTATTATAGAACCAGCTGATTGGTATAGGAATGTACAATTCGGATTATTTAACAAAAACTTGTTAAAACATGATTGCCCGCGGTCTTTTATATCGAACCGAGTTTGAGCTATATCTTAATTAATATTAGTTGATGTTCACAAGATGTAGTCGAGAGTCGAGAGCTCAGTCGGTGTCTAAGAGTCTTCCTAGCTAGGTAGATGAAATTATAAATCGACCCCAAAGCCCTACACAATGCCCCTTTTTTTTTTCTGGGTCTCTTACCGCCCCCCTTTAGGCCTGCAGCGCCCACAAGGGGGCGTTATCGCCCACGTTGGGAAAGACTGGTCTAGAGCGAGAGCACGAGGGATGCCGTCGCCTCCTTTTACGAGGACGTGATGCAAGCAAAGGAGGCGGCAGAGAGGCGACGGGAGGAGACCACCAAGAATCCCCACCGCAGAAAACGCAACCGGCGCAGGAGGGCGCTGAACGATCTCCAGTCACCATGAGAAGCGGCATGCGGGAATAGAATTAGGCCGGGGATGGTAGTGTGTGTGTTCTGCGCGTGCCTCGCTGAAAAGGCCCGTCAAACAGCCGACCGATAACTGCCAGGGGTTCGGTCTAATGCTGACAAAGCGTGCACCACACGTGGAAGGACACCATGGGTTTTTAGCTGGTAAGAGCCCGGCATGCCCTTCCACCCTTCCCAAGGCGAAGGAAGTCCATGAGTCCATTTCCCCACGACAAAAAATTAAAAAGGGTACCGTACGATCTCCTACGAGGCAGCATGCGTTCTAGCCGGATCACCGCGATGGAACCTGGAGGTGCGAGCTCTAGTGTCATTATGCTTCTCGTGGGATGGGGATGAGGTGCAAGAAAAGGGCCACCGACTGATGTCACGTAAAGTTGAGCGGTGCAGATTGGAGCTCCACTAGCTCCTGGTGGGATTCACGGCGTGCTCTAATCGACGAGTTGGAGAGTGACCTCTCTCTGCCATCCATAGTATAAAATATGGTCGGTAGAGACAGCGATTGGTATGCGGTAGTGTCCTTTTTCTAGGAAGTAGTCTCCCAGAAGGAGGCCACGCAAGGAGAGCGGGAGGTAGTAACTGCTCTCCAAATCCACAGTAGACGGTCGATGAAGACGGGCAGATAACGCCTTCTGCAGACCCCCTTGGTCAGGCCCTTGAGGTGCAGACTTGGGGAGGTCCATCACTCCGATAATAAACAGGCCAGAGATGGAGGCGCGTAAGTGTTCCGCGCGCCCCTCAATAAACGCGGGGGGAACTACTCCCTTCCCCCCTTTTACGCGATGAGGTAGACCTCGCGTCACCTTGCGGATCAATAAGCGGGCCAGCAATGCCGGGGTCGCGGACGAATGCAAGGGCCTCTCATAATCCTGCCGTCATGTGCACTGGAAAAACACCGGGTGGTTTTAGTCAGTAGGAGTCTGGCATGCACCGCCGCCCATCCCCAGGGTGGAGGATGTACATGATGGATTTATCCACTTAAAAAAATAAGGTTGTTCCCTAAAATTGTCCCTGATAAGGGCGCGTTTTCAATATATATAGGTATCGAATCGCACTAATTGTCCGTCTGGCGGAGTGAGCTGGAGCGTTGCCTTGATGGAGGATGATCCGCCTTCTTGGGCTCTGCTGTCAAACATTTTCCAAGGCAACCGGTAAACAATGACTAACATACTAATCAGCAGTAAGAGTCTTTTTACCTTCTAGGGCAATTGTAGCGAAATGACCAGTCCGTCTAAAGAATGAAGTAATCATCTTTTACCTTGACTTCTGTACTACTTCTTTACTTTTGTTGGAAAATCTTCGTATGGAAACATCCATTGAGCAGATTGTCTTTTGGTTTCGGGATTGTAACAATATAACCAGCATTACAAACGGCGTTTTTGATCTTCCGTCAAATTGTGAGGTGCAAAGATTTCTCACGCCTAAATGCTCGTGTTAGATTTCTTGCACTTGACTCATACCAATGCCTAAGCTTGCCCGGATCTGTTGATATGTCACTCTTTGATCAGCTTCTATTAGCCACACAGCACTCATCTTTTCATTTAATTACGTTATCTTCAGTAGTCACCATATAAGGATGTCCTTCGCGCGAAACATCAGTGAGATTGCTTCGAACACGTTTAAAATCATTAAAGCAATTATAGACATTGGATGGGGTGTCATCATGAAATGAAAATTGAAACCTATCATAAAATAGTTGATGATGACCGCAACGAAAGTCGTAATAAATCATGGAGCGAAAATTTTCTCTAATCTAATTCATTTCGACGCACGACACGCAGATTTTATATAGCCGCCGACATTGATGTTTAAATGTTACCATCGTAGCCGTATAATTATGAATTCAGTGTTCATCTACAACTTCCCAAACCGTTTTTTAACGGCCTACACTTTGAGTAGGCCCTTTAATCGAATTTTTTAATTTTTTCATCGGCAGATTTTCTTACTGGCTAATTCTAAAAACATTCAGTGTGACCCTCGTATTATATTAATATATATCGATTAATTAGTCATTGTATGGATGCATTTTTGCATCTATCTTCTTACAAATACAAGTAACTTTATTTCTAGAATCTTGTATATATACCTATCATTTTTATTGATCTACACCACAGACATTACTTACCAGAATTTCTTTAATTCTCTACTTTTGAATGCATATAAAAGGGTGTCTGTAAAAGATCGCTTTTATACCGCCCATTGTGCCACGCTATTGTAAATTATCCTTCCTATTATTTTGGTGTACAATAAAGTTATATTCTATTGTATTCTCACTGTAACGGATGTGGCTCTGGCTATAGCTAGAGTAGTATATTTTCCGTACTTTCGCAGTATTATGTCTTACGGCATTTTAATATGGCAATCACTTGCTGATATCGAGTTATTTTTATAATACAGAAAGTCCGAGCAATATTTTATTGCCCAATAAGCTAATCTTGTATCCGAAATTATAAGCAGTAACAAAATTACATACCGTGCTAAACGAAATTTAATTACTTGGACAGTACGGGGCAGTGCACAGGGAACGGATCAGGGGACTGACATTTTGCGTCATCCATCACGCTTGTCGACGACTCAGGTGGCGGGATGAGACAGGACGATACATGTCGCTATGGCGATGCGCGATGGTTTGATTCTATTATTTAAAAAGTTAAAGCAATTGTGACGTCTCAATTGGGTTAGATAGACGTAAGATAAAAATAAACTGGGACATTGTAGTAGACAGACTGGTCAGCCGTTAACTGCCACGGCAAATAATTTATTATTAGAATATTAATGTGGTATGTTACATCTTTACACATTGTCCTACATTTTTCTCGGTATATATATTACAATAATTTGTATCAACCAACATTGTAATCTCAATGATTTTAAAAGAGTATCCATGGAGTTTCTTGCCGGCTCTTCTCCACGAGGTCAACTATTTAGAACCGTGCAACTTAGATTCTGACGTTTCATAAGTGCCAATATTTGGTTTATTTGAAATAAAAAACTTTGACTTTGACTTTGACAGAGGTGACGCGGAAGAAAAAGAAACAAGAGGGCCCGATGAAAGTCGGGCGTCGTTGTGAAAGTTCTTGTTGTTGTACGTTGTTGTATGTGATTAGCTGCCGGAATAGATAGCTGAGCTGTATGGGTGACATCATCATTTCGGCCGAATGAAGTCCACTGCTGGACACAGGCTTCCCCCAAAGATCACCACAATGAGTGATATGGGTGTGTTGTGGGCTCATTGGGGGGATTTGCTATAATTACCACGCTTGGTAGACGGGTTGGCGATCGCAGTTGAGTTGTTAATGTACTCATCCTCCGGCTAATCCCTTAGTCGACTTTTACGACAGCCACGGGAGGAGATGGTGTGGTGGTATTCTGAGCGGTCACCACACGGCAAACTAACTCATATACGAAGTAAAAATAGAGCTTTTTTTTACATTGTCAGGAATTCAGATAGATTGACGATTGACAGCACGGTTAGCGAAGTGGCTACACGATTGGCTTTTACTGCTCTATATCGCGGGTTCAACCTCCGCACGCAACAAATATTTATATGATCTATAGATAGTTGTTTTGGTCTGGGTGTTTGTGCGTGTGAGATTTTTGTCTGTAAATTCTACGCACGATACAGGAAAAATAATAGGGTGCGATATCGTTCTTTAAAAAACCTTTATTGTTAACTGTTGTCAAGTGCCTAACGTTTTAAGGTCCATCCAGGGGTAATATATTATAAGCAGTATAAGCTGATCTTGCATTGTATAGGCTTTCCGTACAACGAGAGGTCAGACTAAAGTGAATATTATAGTTTGCTGTGTAGCCGCACGAACACAAAACAAAAGTATACAGACATTTGTTTGTGTACATTTGTTTTACTAAAATACGCTTTGAAATGACGTAGGTATATTTTTATTGCGTTCATCATGAAACTTCAGTTTTCATAGCAGTATCAGGTTGTATACTTTAATATTCGATTTTAATTTCAAGTTGATATAATCAAGCCGTTTCTGACATAAATAGCCTTGACACACGGCCAGACAGAAGACGGACAATAAAGTGATCCTATAGCGTTCGGTTTTTCACCATACAGTAGGTACGGAATCCTATAGGTAAAGGTAGTAATATATGTATATAAGAAAAAAAACTATTTATGAAGTCGGGTAAGGTATAAAATATAACTTCTCGTTGGTCTGCATGAACCATGAGTTTTTTTTACTTTATAGTGTTTTTAATATTTTTATGACGTGTAGGGTTTTTGGTCGGTATTTATTTAGTTAAAAAGTTTTATTTGTTTCTTTTGCGCCGTCAAATTAACCTGTTTATTGAAGCTGGTTAAAAACTACTTAATCAAATGTAATGACATTTATATGGGACCAACTCAAAAGCATATTGCACTAATTAAAAAAAAAATGCTCAAATTTGACTACAAATGTCGGAGTAATTGTTGTACATACATTAAAAAAACATACGCGTCGAATTGAGAACTTCCTCCTTTTCGAAGTCAGTTAAAAAGACCTAAACCGTGGAGTTTCTTTTGGCATTTCTTCTCAGTGACTGTCATGTAGCGAAATGCCCTGCGTTGTTTCAATATGTAGATAATGTGTAAAAGTGTCTGTTATGAGTATTATACCTATTTACTGAAGAAATTATTCTACCACCACATTACTGTTATTTAATTGATTCAAGAGTGGAGAGTTCTTTTATTCAGTAATTGCTTTTTTTGTTGTTAAAAGCCTAAGACTCACATACACATTCTGCAGCGTAGATCGACTATACGGATCGCACAATCAAATCAAAACAGATCGCGTTCGGTATCCTTTAAGGCGGCAACTCTGTTGGCGCGCTTTCTGCATTTTGATATCCTGGCGGAGATGGATGCGTGGGTGTATCGCTAGAGCGGCGAGTGCGTGCCTTCAGGGGCACTCGGAAGTTTCAGTTTTGAGGAAGTGGCGCAAGAAGGTCATGCTGCCGTAGTACGCGCAAAAGCACGTCGTTGAGGCCGTCTTGCCGCTCTTCGGAGCCTGGCTCCTAAGGAGCGAACGCGGTATTCACCGGACACGGTTGTTTCGATTAGGACGCGAGGTCACGGCACAGTGCCATCTCTGTGGAGAAGATCAGAATACCGCACAGCACACGCTCGGAGAGTGCCCTGCATGGACTGCCGTGCGGCGGATCCTGGTCGATCGGATCGGGCAAGATGTCTCTCTGCCAGGCTATTCTGGCAGAGCATGAAAATTGGAGTGCTGTGGTCTCCTTCTGTGAAAGCGTCATGCTCCAGAAAGAGGTCACTGAGCGAGATCGGGAGAGGGGCCGATCCCGCCTGTGTCCAACACGCCTGAAAACCCTGTCATCTTGAGGGTCGCGAGGGCGCCTATTAGGAAATCTGCGTGCTACCGAGCGACCCCCGGGAAGACGGCGGTTTGCATGTGGTTACGTATCGCCATGTGCGCAGCACAGCGCATAGCGAAGCTTCGGAGGAATCCTTTACAATCCGCGCAAGAGGTGCCTGGGGGTGGCTTCTTTACAGTCGCCTTCCCTTCACTAGAGGGGGTGACCGCTTTACAGTCATCCCCTCCAAGATGTGCCTAAAGGCTCGGCACCAATGTGTGGCTCTAGATGGAGATTATTCAAGCTCCTGGAGCCTCCCTTTGGTGCCGAAGATGCCACTCCGGTGGTTTTAGCCGGTAGGAGTCTGGCATACCCCTCCGCCCTTAAGTAGTGAAGTACATCAATATTTCATCAATAAAAGAAGGACTCACATACACAAACACCCGGAGAAACTATCTGTAGATTGAATACAAATAGTTGATCCGTACGGGGATCGAACCCGCCTTATGTAGCGCAGAAAGCCACTCACAAAGTCACTGCGCCAACCGTGCCATCCGCGACTGCGCTTTGATTATTCCATACTACCACAATCAATCAATGCAAGACATAGCGGTAACATTTTTATTACATCCCGTGTAAAGACGTCATCAAACCACGATCAAGGCAATAGAATGTCCATCACACATAATCGGACCCATGTACCGCCCCTGGGTGGGGCTGGCGAAGCAATTATCTACCGATGCGGGGAATAATTGAAAGGGGATCGCTCTCTAATTGATTGTTTCTGGCCGACTGATTGATATGATAGAACGATTAACATCCGCGCGGCCGTGAGATATGACCGCTGACGTCATTACGTGGTGACGTGTTTCTCATGTAAGTTTAGGTGACTTTTAAGCAACAAACTACTTGAACTTTGTTTTAAATTTGGAACTATTATAAAGTGTTTGTCAATTACCGTGTAGAAACAATAGATTTTTAATTGTGTCTCGTTTTGCGGCAGATAGTGAAATATTTGTGTGTTATTTTTTTTTTAATAGAGATTCTGCGCCTGTAAGTTTCTATTCTGCCTATTAATCAGATAGATCCGGACTTTGAATTTATAACGGAAAATTTGGTAAAAAATACACAACAATTAGTTTTATACCAGAATAAATACGCACTTAAATTCAATGACGCCTGTCTCACCGATAATAAGTAAAATGAAGTCTATGGACGTATAAATGAAAAATGAATTTGAAAAATTTTATGAAAAACAACGGAAAATTTCATTAACATTTCAAAATCCTAGGTCAGTTTATTATTGGAATATTGATTATTAGCTGTTACCTAGTTCATTGGTATCCTTATTATAGGAACTTAATACCCTATGTCCTATTCCACGACCAAATCGGTAGTAATATTATAAAACCAGCCCATTACTGTCCCAGTCTTGTCTTAGGTTTTCGAGATTATTATCGTGGTCGACCACGAACCCTGCAAAGTGCGAACCGTCAGGAAAAACAAAAATTAATAATACACGCGATTTAATCCGTTTAAAATTGTTTTATTATAATGTGTCCCACAGTCTTTTCCCACAATTATGCTTATGCCTTACCCACCACGCTAGCCTAGTGCGGGTTGGCGGACTACACACACCATCGAGTACATTTAGTTGGTGCTCTCTCTGGTATGCAGATTTCCTCACGATGTTTTCCTTCACCGGTAACACAAGTGATCATCAAATTCTGATCCGCACATGAACCCAAAAAGTCAGAGGTGCCAAAAGCCAATACGCAATCACAGATTTTTTTACTTACATGATCTACAAACTTATTAATGAAATATGGATTTATCTAATAACAAATCGAAATTTTATAGTGATAGTAATTATTTTTCGAATATATTAGCTTTTGATATATATTGTCTATATAATATATACTTTGACATATTAATTTTACTGACATATTCAATATGACATTTAAAGCTCTGGCGTTTAAAATGCCTTTCATTTTATATAATTTAGTTTCTTCTACATTTTGTAAATGTGTGAACTTCGTCGACTTTATTAGTGCTATACCTTAATTGTTATCAGTTTTCTGTTGTGTTAGAGGCAATTGTCTGTTTTGTTATTGTGTGTATTTTACATTTAATTAGTCTACTTTGTTCGCACATACCTAGCTTATTACCATGTAATAACAAAATTGTAGTATAACTTTTTTTGAAAAGAGTATATCCATGGAGTTTCTTGCCGGCTCTTCTCCATAGGACCGACTTTTCCGAACCGTGCACTTAGCTTGACTTTTCGTAAGAGCCTATTAGGGCCTATATGAAATAAAAAATTTGAGTTTGAGTTTGAAACAAATCTACAAATTTTAGTAGAAGCCGTTGAGCTGTTTGAGCGTGATGGATTTTCAACACTCAAATTTTCACACTTTTTAATTACTTCAGTTCGTCAATTTTATATTTTACTAGCTGGGAACCGCGGCTTTACCCGATGTTTAATTGTAAAGAAATTGGACTATTTATAAATTTAGAGTAGGTAGGTACTTACGGCATAGACACTTGACAAAGAGTATATATATTTGATTTCATGGGTTTCAATTATTTTGGGCGGAATCTCAATTATTTTTCTAAAATAAAAGTAGCCTAAGTTATTTCTTATAGCATCAGCTATCTGCCAGTGAAAGTCCCATAGAAATCGATCGAGCCGTTTCGGAGACAGACAGACTCTCAGGTAAACAGGCAGACAGACAAACATTTTTTAATGAAAAGCTATTAAAAAGCTGTTATTTTGACATACAGACAAACAGACACTTCAATTTTATATATTTGTATGGATTGTACCCGTTAAACATCAAGATTAAGATTATTAAGAGAGGCGTCAAAGTTCTGTAGAACTAATTATATATATCGGAACAAGGCGTGCTGCCGTATCGGCCCGTCTCTGTTCGGCGATGGTCTGCTCTAAGGCCACTACGCTCCAGCATTAATGCGTCTGCTACGGGAGGGGAGATACATGGTAGCCTCTGCCTACCTTTTCGCCACCTCTTTTACATGCAACATGTCCTCGTAAAAGGAGGCTTTCATCGCGCTCTCACTGAGAACCATAGACAGAAACCACGTCCCGCAGCAAGAGATTATCACTTTCGAGGGGGTGACTGTAAAGCGGTCACCCCCTCGAAAGTCTCTAGTCAGCACTGGTACCTAATAAATTCTTGTATATGTATTTTATTTGAATACCATAATACTGCAATGGCCAAAATACTTGTTTACCGTGGTGCTTATTGATTATTATAAATATTCCCTTAATTCCCCAGTTTCCCCAATTTACTTTATCTACACGTTTAAATTTTGGGTCCCTTTTGGGATAGGCGCGTAGTACGAAACTATAATATAGGGTCTTACTTTAATAATGGAAAATATTTTACGAGGTAAATCTATACAACGATACGTTTTAGCAAAATAAATAATCATAACACCAAACTTTATTTTATTAAATAATACAGAGTCAGTAAATCATTCACTAGTCGACTAGACTAATAGGTAATTGCAGATCTGAATTGACAATTGTGCACAAAAACTTTAAGTAGCCGCTTGACTTTATAATGCCCAATTAAAATTATGATGGTACCGATGAACGTTGTTTCTAAACAGGTGCACTTACGAGTAAAAAGCCATAAAGCAATAGTTGGTTTGTAAGACATCTTCATGCGTGTATCGGCAGCGGAATGAAGCTATAAAATCTTAAGGGCCGACGGAATTCCCGCCACATTTGACATTAAACGCTCCGTTCAAAAATCGTTCAGTTCATTCATTCGCGTGTCGCGTTCCGTCTCACTTGTCGCGTGATCAAAGCGGGTGCGATGACGTCGGCGCAGTATACGTTAGATTTACAGCTTACGGAAGCTAATTAGTTTGAATTAGTTGGGAGGAGGCCCCTTCGTACGGCAAGTTATGCGCGCCAAGCGTGCATCCAAACGTGACGCTTTCGGAACTGAGAACGATTAGACGGTGCAACCACATAAGTAAATACGGTGCTACCAAGAGTTTGTTAGAGAATGTGTTTAAGGCAAGACGGGTGTCATGGCATTTCATGTAACAGCGAAACTTTATGATATGCCTGTTATTATGATTTTCAGTGCTTAACGTTTATTGTCAGAATATCGGTTTTGTCATAATCTGGTGATATTTACGCGAATAATACATGTAGAACTGAAATAAAATATGTTCAAATTAGGTATGACATAATAATAACGTGAAATATCCGTAAGTTTATTTCAGTTCTGTGTTATGTATTTTAAAATGCAAAGAAAACTGTATTAACCAATACTTATCGGTCAGAAATACTTTTCACTGAAAAGTACCTTGTTACAGCTGGCACGTTTGTCTAGGTCGGTCGGCTTGCGCAGTGGGCGAGTGCCCACTGCTTTGTGACTGCTAATACACTAATTGCTATGCCTAACTACTATCCCTTTTTAGGACCGTGTAGTTCCGGCATAGAATACCACCACCCCACCACTGCCTCTCACCCCGTGGGTGTAGTAAAAGGCGACTATGGGATTATTCGAAGAATGGGCAGTAGCATCCTTAGAGAACATTTATAACACAACTGCGATCGCCAACCCGTCTGCCAAGTGTGGCGATTATGGCAAATGCCCCCAATGGGCCCACAACCAAACCATACCGGTCGTTGTGGCAATCTTTGGGGGAGGCTTCAGTCCAGAAGCGGACGTTTTTCGGTTGAAATGATGATAAACTGCTTAGGTAGGTGTGAAGTACAAAATTACATGTTTAAATCATCTGAGTTAGCTCATAAGTAGGTAGTAGATATTGGAACATGGTTAGCTTCATCATTATCATCATATCAGTCAAAGGACGTCCACTGCTGAACAAAGGTCTGCAGATTTTCACAATTGTGTCATCATACTAAGGGAAAGGCCGTGTGGTGCCAGCTTAGAATACCACCACCTCATCTCCTCCCGTGGTTGTCGTAGCAGCTTCCTTCCGTGTGTTAATAACAACTTGCTGCGATTACCAATCCGCCTGCCAAGCACGGTGATTATGGAAATATATAACCGGTCATTGTTATGATCATTGGGAGGCCTGTGTTCAGCAGTGGTCGTTTTGGGCTGTTGTGCTGGGAAATGTTGTTGGAGAGCATGCTACGCCGCTTCTGCTTGCCAGCTAACAGTTTAGGATGCGATAAAGGGAACTTGGCTTACTTTACACGATTGCAGTGATTGTGCGAGCGAAAACTTCGTCACCGGCGGCTCAAGGAACACCATTTCGTAGTTTTAGTGTGTAAATACAGTTAGATGCCGTGTGGTGCCGGGTACGAATAGCACCAACCCATCTCATCCCGTGGGTGTCGTAAAAGGCGACTAAGGGATTAGCCGGAGGATGGGCAGCAGCGTCCTTCAACAACTCAACTGCGATCGCCAACCCACCTGCCAAGCGTGGCGATTATGGCAAAACCCCTCACTGATATTAGTCGTTGTGATGATCTTTGAGGGAGGACTGTGTCCAGCAGTGGACTTCATTCGGCCGAAATGATGAAAAAATGATGACAGTTAGAACATGATAATACTTGAAATACAGAGATTTTTTACTAACTGTAACGCCGCTTGGGTATGACAGTGTTCCCCCTGCCGTCACTTCATGGTGGGGGGGCCTCGGGGGTCGCGGGCGCGCAGATTGGGGAGTCTGCGTGCTTACACCGAGTGACCCCCGGGAAGACGGTGGCGCGCACGTGGTCACGTGCCGCCGTGTGCGCAGCACAGCGCAAAGCGAGGCTTGGGGGGATCCTTTACAATCCTCCCCGAGAAGAGCCTGGGGGGCCGTCTTTTTTACAGTCGCCTTCCCTCCGCTAGAGGGGGTGACCGATTTACAGTCATCCCTTCCGAGATGTGCCTAAAGGCGTGGCACCAATGGGCGGCTCTAGTCTTACGAGGACCTGGAGCCCCCTTTCGGTGCCGAAGATGACCGCTCCAGTGGTTTTAGCCGGTAGGAGTCCGGCATACCCCTTCGCCCTTCCCCAGGGTGAAGGAAGTTCCATGTAGAATTTCCCACTGGACATCAATAAAAAAAAAGGTATGACAGTGTTGGTCGTACTGTGTTCCGAACTCCCTTAGTCGCCTTCTACGGCACTCAGTTGATTAGACAGGGTAGCCCTAATCATGACTGGAGCTACATGAGTTCATCATATACCTACCTAAATGTATTTCTTGTTTACTACTTGAAAGATGTCCGGGTGGTGTCCGGATTAAGAATACAGCACCACTCCATCTCCTCCCGTGGATGTCGTAAAAGGCGACTAAGGGAATCTAAACCTGAGGGATGGGCAGCAGCGTCCCTTCTGTGAAACGGTAGCCATACTGCGCTCACCAACCCGCCTGCCAAGCGTGGTGGTCACAGTTGTGGAAATCTATGGGGAGGCCTTTGTTCAGCAGTGGACGTATAAATGGCCGATATAATGATGATGACTTGAACGATGAATGATGGGTTCATCATCACCAACATATCGGGAAAAAGACGTCCACTGAGGGACAAAGGCCTCCCCCATTACATTTCCATAATTAGGTCATAATTTTGGGGAGAATTTGACAGTACTTACCACGCTTGGCAGGCGGGTTTGGTGAGCGTAATATGACTACTGTTTCACTGAAGGGACGCTGCTGCCCATCCTTCTGTTTTAGAATCTTCTTAGTCACCTCTTTAGACATCCACGGGTCAAAATTGAGCGGTGCTATATTCTTAATCTCTCTTCTCTCTTCTTATTTCTATTACGAAGTCTATGTTCAAATATTCCCAAAGCGTTCCGGGAGATCATCCATAACTAAGTTCACGCCATTCTCACAACCGAAGGAACGTCTTATAGTTTTTGTTACATAATTTGTAACTAATTATGAGACAAAAAACAAACGGAGTCTTTGATCCGTCTGCAGCATATGGCCGCCCTTTTTAGAACATGTCGTTTACATGTTACATTAATTAATCGTTCAAGAATAATTAGGAATGAAGAGGAAGAATCTCTGTTGGAATTTTTATTTATTGTTTTAATTTATTGGGTATTTGGGTAATGGCTGGTCTGTATTCATTGTTTGACAAGGTGTGGTTAATAAAGGAAGAATAGTTAGCGGTGGGAATGCAAGTTGGTGTAAATATTTATTTCAGAAGGCACGGTTGGTGCAGTGGCTGGTACAGTCGGTTCGATTCCCGCACGGAACAAATATTTGTACGATCTGAAGGTAGTTGTTCCGGGTCTGGGTGTATTGTGTGTGGAATTTGTGTCTGTAAACGCACCCACGACACAGGAGAAAACCTGGTGTGGGGCAATGCTTAAAAAATAAAAAAAATATACGCGAGATCGTTTTGTTTTTTCCTGTTAATGGGGATACAGCGTGTGCTACATCACATGTAGCAAAGACATAAATAAATAATATTTTTTATTTCATCTTTTTCATTTCGGCCGAATGAAGTCCACTGCTGGACACAGGCCTCCCCAAAGATCACGACAACGACCGATATGGGTGTGTTACTGTGCTTATTGGGGGGTTTTGCCATAATCGCCACGCTTGGCAGACGGGTTGGCGATCGCAGTTGAGTTGTTAATGTACTCGAAGGACGCTGCTGCCCATCCTCCGGCTAATCCCTAAGTCGACTTTTACGATACCCATAGGAAGAGATGGAGTGGTGGTATTTTGAGCCGGCACCACACGGCTTTTTTATTTATTAGAACATAATAATACTTGACACGCAGAAATTTGTTGCTGAAAAGTTGAGAACGCTGCCGCGACTATTTTCTATAAACATTAGGAAGAGGTGAAAGGTGGGCGAATAGGCTAAGTTTAATATGTCGACGTATTTACCTATTACTATTTTATATTAATTATGGACACATTTTATTCTTTTATATTATTGATTTTTAATGGGTATGGTGCCTGTTATAAATTTCTTAATTATAAACATCAAGGGTTCAAATTAATTACGTTCTATAAATTTCAAATCGATCACCAGTAGGTATTACACCATCGGAAAATAGCGGGTGTAGAAAGAGGATCAAAGGTGCGATTGTTATGACAAGAGAATAACCGGGCAGTGGCTTAGTTCTTTATGTAGCGGCAAAGCTTACTAATATTATAAATATCAGTTTGCTGGACAAAATAAAAATTTGCCGCTGTAACTGGTCTATGCTCATAGTTAAGACTGAAAATATAAGCATTTGATTGGCACAGGAATCCAAAAATTCTTTCATCGTAGACTTTTCGTTTCCTTGAGCTACATAAAAAAGTAGGTATGCGATCATGAGATGTGCTTACGCATTTTGGAAATGAAGAAACTTCAAGATATTCAACAAAATGGGATCCTATTGTGACCTTGCCTGACCATTATTAATGTAGTTGTCGTCTGTCTTCAGACAGAACAGAACGGATTGATGTGATTGTAGTTATCATAAATGTTCCCGTAATGTTTTTACTTCATCTTAACATTTGCAAATTGCTCATGCTGAGAACGCAATATATGTCAAAGCGAACATTTACTGTGTATTAACAAATAATCACGTAGCGAAGGGATCATGTCTCGAAGGACTAAAAATAAAAGGAAATTCAAAATGGCCGACACTGAAAGCACGGCGCGGTTTCTTTCCGCGTATTACTAACATTACCATACTTCAGGCGGCGAAGCTTATTTAAATGCTCCACCGACTCCATTTAGAGCTTGGAAAAATAAAACCAGGGAACAGATCCCGCGATCTTTCGCTGAGCCGCTTTTGTGGTAAATATGTATAAACTTACCAAGTTAGTTTTGCGTTTTATTACCTTCTTCGTTTTTCATCTTAGCTCTTATTTTTAAGGAGATAAGTGAGTTCCAAAGATTCTTCGGTGTCTCGATAAAGATTGTTCATGTATAAGTATCTACGTTTTGTCGCCGGCATCTTTTTATTTTATCGCATTTTATTTGGGAGCTCAGCTGCCAGTCGTGTTGTTTGCCGCACTTGAGTATATTTCGTTAGCTATCTAATATCTACCTAAATATGAAAGGTTTCTTCAAAAATAAAAGACTTCGCCTATACTCACGTTATTTCTTTTTACAGTCTCTGTCTGCTGTAATATCCAAATACGGTTTAATATTTCAAAGAAATAAATAGGCAGATCTTCTTTGAATATAAAGCAAAGCAAAAATTAAGCTAAACGATTAAAAATAGTCCCCGGAGCGCTCACTGTTTCAACAATGATTCCATTATCTGAGAACGACGCTACGCTTCCTCTACTCAGACATAAAAGATAAAACTGAATAGCCGCCAATTTTGTTCCATTACTCTCGAGCGCCGCAGAATACATATTATCCGTAAAACGGAACGCAAACAAAGTGAACGTCGTTTTCCCGCCGACGATAACTTAATTTCAGTCCGCCATAAGTACGTAATTAGCGAGCCGCTGCCTTATCGGCCGGCGGGTAATTAACCTCTTCGGGGGAGTCCTCCCACTCCCCGGAGCCTCCCTTCCTCCCGTTGCACCTTGAATACCTCCTCGGCTCGTAATATTTCCGCCATATTATCCGGGTGTCCGCCCACCTCCTCCACCAATGGCGGCGATTCCCGCGCTTTTGTTTCGCGCCGTCATCGCTTCGTTCCGAAACGTTGTAACTTGGTGTGTTTTCTTTAGGAAATTTGGCTGTATTAGCAAGCTGGATGCGGTTTGTTTTCACTGGAACACGTTTATTATGCTAACGTTGTCTTCGCTTTTGAAATATCATAACTACGACCTACTTTTAATAAAATATGAACTTTATTAACTCTGTGTTGGGTTTATTTTTGGTCTTTGTTTGCGGGTCACAAGAGGGGTGTCGTCAGTTCATATTTCATGTGTTATCATCTTTTATTGAGTGCGAGTCAGGGCATTGTTGTCGGTTTACTGCGCGGTTATCTCGCCCGGCCGCCGGTGTTTAGCGACGCCTCGACTGATGAATGGCATATTGGTATTATGTTATAGGCGGCGGCGAAACCAAGAACCTAGTCAGGGGTGAATAGATGTGAGGGAAATGAAGTATGTTTTATCTTAATCATTGTGGTAAACTGGCCGATATAACATAGGTACGTAAATAATACGTGACGCTACTGTTTGACATTGTTACTATTTGACAGGTACTGTTCACCTGCCAATAATATATGCCATTGTCCGGAAAAAGGTTGGTTTTTGGTAACTAGAAAAAGGTAAGTTACATATAACTTACAAAACGGGACTCTGGCATACCTCAGTAAGATTATCCCATTCTATGGCATTCTCGTCGGCCGTAACCTAGAGCAAAGGGTAAACCTTTTGCTACTGCCGAATTTTCATGTTGTAGGCGTAACTTCAGTCGGATTCTTACATGTATTTATAGAACGTATTAATAAATGACCTAGTAGTCTCTCTAATCATGGGAACTATTATTGTGTGGGATGGAAATATTTATTTCCCCACTAGTAGTAGTAATAGTTCTATCCAATCACCGTCACAACGAATAATCGATTATAGGGCACCGAAGCGTGTTTCCGAACGAACGGCCGTTTGTCAAAATTACGCAGCAGTTGATAAGCCGCATAATTTTTGGCGCGAGACTCGTCCGCCGCCTTAATTGGGTGGCGTGGCCAGCGCGCCGATAAAGCCCGGTTTACACAGCGTTTTAATTAATAGAGGTCGTCAGGCGAGCGCACATAGGGTTGACCGGTTTTCATGTTGATTGAATTTAGAAATAAGTTCGTATTTCTGGACTTTCTACAGCTTTCAAGCTTTCCTCTACTTACTTGCTTTTTCTGATGTGATAAATAGAAAATTAAAAGAAAATTGATCAATAACATACGATTGGCGTACTTGTCTGCTTGGGTTCACCCAATCTTCAGATGACGCTACAAGTAAGAGATGACCTTTATCAGGAAGATGGTATGAGGGTGTGATCTTCCTGGAACTAAATGCATTCTGCTTCTTTAGGAAACTCTGCTGTTCTAGATTTTTATTATTTGAGCAAATTTATTTTACTGCTGCGCTCCGGGTCGTGGGTTCGATTCCCGCACGGAACAAATATTTGTATGATCTGCAGGTAGTTGTTCCGGGTCTGGGTGTATTGTATGTGGAATTCATGTCTGTAAACGCACCCACGACACAGGAGAAATCCTAGTGGGGGCAACGTTTAAAAAAAAAAAAAAAAAAAAAAAAAAAAAAAAAAAAAAAAAAAAAAAAAAAAAAAAAAAAAAAAAAAGGCAATTTTATTATAATACGATAAGTAAGTACTACAATACTCAAACATATTCATGTCAGTCCTGTTTTTACTTATTTACCTACTGTAACAAGATTTCTAATACCTACGCATTAATCATAATTACTAGTTCAAAATATTATTTTTACCCTAATCTTATCTTTACCTAAGGTAAACAGTTAAAATGGTGGAACACCCCTAATTTGTCGCTAGCGTCCATATTACTAGGAGTGTCATCAAACTAAATCTGCGTGGAAATATAAATCAGGCCAACATTTTGTTATCTCGGCTAGCGACAGATTAGAACGCTTTGAATAGATGTAGTTTAACTACTAACACACTGCAACAGAAATTCGAATGTACACGGAGAATATGTTCCGGTTCGTACTTACCTACCAAATTAATTAATAGAAATACGTTTGCAAACCAAGGGGATAATGTATTTGAACTCGAAAACAATACCTGCGGGGTATGTTAGAGACTGGACGGCTTTGGCCTAAGTATTTAAAAAAATGTAAAATTAAGGTTGAATGAATGAAATTAAATTAAATTATTTACAGTTTAGATTTTAGTTAGTTACTTAACAAGATATCTAACTGGTTGTTGACATATCTATACAAATAAATAAAATTGAAGTGTCTGTTTGTAATGTCAAAATAACAGCTTTTTACTAAATGCATATGAAAGTATGTACGTTACATATAACAAAAACACAATTTTTACATTTTTTGTCTGTCTGTCTGTCTGTCTGTTTGTTCCGGGTAATCTCTGAAACGGCTGGACCGATTTTGACGGGACTTTCACTGGCAGGTAGTTGACGTTATAAGAAATAACTTAGGCTACTTTTATTTTAGAAAAATATTTAGGGTTCCGCGCGAAAACAATAAAACCCTTGAAATCCAACATTATATATTCTATGTCAAGTGTCTATGTCGAAGTACTCTAAATTTCTTTTAAATTAAACGCGGGTGAAACCGCGGGTCCCAGCTAGTTTCCACTAAAATTCAAGACAGAATCCAATTTTGGCTTCAGGCTATCCCGGCTTTGTAGAAAAAGGAGAAATAATCTTGATAAACCATCGTTCTATTGATTTGATGAAATATAATATACTATATACTATAATATACTATTTAATATGAGATAAAAACATTATTACTTACAAGCATAGCAAAATAGTTTGTAGTTGCATTGTATTTAGTTGTCTGGATACGCTATTTGATTTTATTAATACATTATGAACACCACTACCCCTTTATTTTTTCCATATTTTTCTTATGCATCCAAAGGTTGTATGTAAGAAATCGCTAACAGCGATAAGATCGCCCATTGCAATATTACTGTTCTTAGAATTAATCCTAGCAATTGTTTTTAAAATTGACGGCACGGTTTGTGCAGTGGCTGATACCGTCGGCTGCTGTGCTCCGGGTCGTGTGTTCGATTCCCGCACGGAACAAATATTTGTATGATCTGCAGGTAGTTGTTCCGGGTCTGGGTGTATTGTATATGGAATTCATGTCTGTAAACGCACCCACGACACAGGAGAAATCATAGTGTGGGGCAACGTTTAAAAAAAAATAGGTGTACAATAAAGAATATTCTATTCTATTTTATAATATACTTAGGTACCCAAAATACTATTTCAGTAGAACGGTGCGGAACAGTGCTCCGGTCATTACGAAAGTTTTAGTTAGCAGAATGTCTTGTACGGAAACTCTACACAAAGTCTTATCAAAGTTGTAACCGACGGCAACTCTGTGAGAACGTTGCCGCAATCAACTCCGACCCCCGAAACTGTCACTTTTGTACCCGCGGTGTGATTTATAGACGTACCTACACAGAAAAGATTAATTAAATATGTTTGTTTTATTGCCTATTTAGTTAATATTTTAGTGACGTGCAATGACTATAATTTTGAAATTTGGGATTGCTGTAATTGTGTATCATTTCTTTTCCTATTTCAGAAAGTGTCTACAATAAAATACCAAATCTGAGCGATCAAATTTTAATCCTAAAACCGAAATAATCTGATACTGAGAATGTAAAAATGAGAGACCATTAAAACGTCTACTAAGTCATTGAATCACCAATGTAATTATGTAATTAATAATATCATTTGTATGACGTCGCAGTATAAAGCACAAATTAACATTATGGCCACGAAAGACGTGATTCATTTTCCGCAAAATTTATTTAACAGAAATTGCGCTGTAAAATACCCGCATTTTAGGTGAAGTAATATAAATTTGAGCATAGTTAGGTAGATGGAAAAACTTTGCTCACAAAATGTTCTTTATTGCATATTTACTTAGCGTAGCGTTATTTACTCATAAAAAATCTATAGACAAAGTAAAGAAATAATTCAATCGAAACAAGAAAATCTTGTTAGAACTAATTCTTAAAAGAAAACCAGTACCTATATTAATAAAAAAAAATTGAATGTGTTTTTGAATAAACTTAACGGTTGGCGCGCTCGCGTCCTGTCAAACAGGTGCGCGCGAACTTTTAGCGGGAGAGGGAAGCGGGCGACGCAATAAAAACCTTATAAAATTTCTAATGGGAAAACGTACGAAGAGTTTGCTCCGTGAATTATGAATGGTAACGAGCTGCGCGCTCGTTCCCCCTTTGTATTGAGTCTGACTGCGCCAAGTTTCCACTTGTTTCTTTTGTAGATTGCGGTCGTGGTTTATGCGATGCGAAAAACAACATTGTTATACTTTCGTAGGGTGTCAAAGTTGAGTCTCGTTTTGAGTTTACGAGCTGTTTTAATTGCTATAAGTCTTTTATTTACTATAAGTCCAGATTTGGTATACAGATTCAGTTATGCAGTGTGGAAAAATACAGGCTGAAAGAAACACATGGTTCATCAGTGTTACATTACATCTCTTGCAGTTAGGTACTAATTAGCAATGCATTAGCAATCTTTGAATAAGCGATATTGCTTAGGGAGCTTAGAGTACATTTATCTATGTAAATCGTGATAATTAGAACTGTTTTGCATAAAACAAAACAGATATTATGTGAATGAAAAACACACAGCGTTGGTTGAAGAAGCTGTCTTTAGATTTCGCCTTTTTAATTAAATAAATGGAATAACTTACCAAAATCCTTTGTCTCTTTACCTTCCTTTCTTTCACTATGGCAGTAGCTCGCACTAATCTATGGTTGCGGCGAGCTGTCATATGTCAGTCATAGAAGTCTTCAAAACTCACCAGCAAGAACCTTGCTGCAACGCTGTGTGTTTTTCATTCACATAATATCTGTTTTGTTTTATGCAAAACAGTTCTATTATGTGTTCTTCAAAACACACAGCGTTGGTTGAAGACCTGTTTGATATCTGCTGGTGAAAGAATATCTTAAGGATGATGTAGACGCTATGTGATGTAATGCATGAAATAAACATGCATTGAATTATATGATCTAATGAATATTTAATCAATCATATATTTATTTTAGTAAATAAAATAAATAAATAAAAATTAGCAACATACTCTTTGAATTTCATTGAATATTAATCCATTTTTCATTGAATATAACCCTATTCATTTAAACGTTGCACCACTGTAAAGTACAATATAAAAATAAAATAATTCTTATGAAGTAATTAAAGAAATCAATGATATCAATCAATTCAATCAGTCCCTTTGTTTCACTTCAACATACAGATACGTATTTGTAATTAAACATCTTTAAATGAGAAAAGTTATTATATAATAAATCCTCATGTGGGTTTTTTTTTTTTTTTTTTTTTTTTTATACCACACAAAAAAAATCGAAATATTTTACTGCTTATCAATTTTCCGCTATTGAAGATTTCACTAGTGATGGTCTACTAATGGTCTATTTTCTAGCCTCAAAAGGCTTCTTGAGGCTATAGCAGACCTTGTACTTCAATATGAGGCTAATATTTTTATTTATTTAATGATGGAATTAATCCATTCTGAGATAATGGTCTTTGTAGAATCAATGCTATTCTTCTTAAGATGTGTACTAACCTCTGGTAACTTTATTAACCAATCAAATAGAGTTTAGTATCCCATATAGCTAACTTTATAGGCTGTGGTTTAGCTAAAGATAATGCTTTTAAAACAAAAAGTCTTTCAATATAACTTCTGTTGGTATGACGCAGTATGTGGAAATTCCTGACTTACGTAAACGGATATTGCTGAAGGCTAGGTTATCCACTAGATAAAGTTTTGCTAAAAATCTTGCTATAACTTTGGAATCAGGTGTTTTATGGTTAATGCCATAGGAATTATACCCCCATACCCATCTCTGGATTGGACCCTTATAAGTATTTAAAGTATTTGTACTACTAAGTACTTTTCAACAAGTATTATTCTTGTCTGGTCCACTGGGCAATCTCACAGACCTCCTGTTTTCAAAGCAAGGAGATTCATTTTGGTTACTTGTGGGGATATCTGCCTGTTGTCAGATTGATCAAGTTTTTGTCTAGATCTTGAATTGGTACTGTTTCTTTGAGAACTCTCGCCTTCAAGTCCGGGAGCCAGGCACTGAGGGGCAGGCAGAGTTCAGATGACTGAGCACTCGTGACATTAAGTTGCGCGGAGGGAATACCCCTGCAAGCCGAAACTATCACTTTCGACTGGATGCATTACAGAAATTTGCCAACCCATCGTTTAGAATCCCAAGTGACGTATTGTCGCACAGCGGCCGACTTTTTGGACGCGAAGAGGTCCACGTCTGGGACACCCCATTTTTGGAATATGGCCCCCGAGGCCTGGGGTAACAAGTGCCATTCAGGCACGGGTCGGTTCAACTGAATGCGTGGCAGAAACTTGCCAAGTCCTTGTATGAGTCCCAAGTGACGTATTGTCGCACAACGGCCGACTTTTTGGACGCGAAGAGGTCCGCGTCTGGGACACCCCATTTCTGTAATATGGCCCCCGAGGCCTGGGGTTAACAGGTGCCATTCCGACATGGGTCGGTTCGACTGAATGCGTCGCAGAAACTTGCCAAGCCATTGTATGAGTCCGAGGTGACGTATTGTCGCACAACGGCAGACTTTTAGGACGCGAATAGGTCCACGTGTGGGACGGCAGACTTTTAGGACGCGAATAGGTCCACGTGTGGGACGCCCCATTTTTGTAATATGGCCCCCGAGGCCTGGGGTAACAGATGCCATTCTGGCATGGGTCATTTCCTGGATAGGCAGTCAGCTATGACGTTGTACCTCCCCGGGAGATAGAGTGATGTTCCGCCGATCTCGCTGTATCCATCAGCTTGATCGTTAATTTTAGGTGTGCAAGGGAGTTCGTACCACCCTTGTTTCTTAAATAGCTACCAGCGTTTAGTTGTCGGACTGAAATAGAATATGTAGACTGGACACTGGCTTCTTGTCTGCTTATTGCTCCATATACAGCGAACATCTCTTATAGATTTGAATGCCACTGTCTTTGATGTAATTGCCAAGTTCCTGGCAAGTAAAGTCCATTGAGATGAGCTCTCCACCCCTAATCTGCCGCTTTTGTGGTAAGGAAGTGGGTTACCTGCTTCTTGTGAAGAGCAACCGCACTGTGCTTTATGACCTCCCACCACCACATAAGCTCTTGGCAAACTACATGAGGTTGGGATCTTTTTTGCCTGGACCTGCTCTGTCAGAATGTTTTTAGAAATCCTTGTGTGTAACAACAGTGTAGGCACCCTCTTGTCATGCTAAGGTTGGCAAAATTCAGAAGGCCTAATAAGCTCTGAGCTTGTCTTAGGAAATAATATTTATTTTTGACTAATGTCCATATCACTTGTTTTATTTTTTCTATCTAGTTTACAGGTAAGGCTTTGAGATTGGTAGCAGTGCTCCATAGGCCTAATATAAAAAAATAATCCTGGGTAGGCTGCAGAACAGGCTTTTAGAAATTCACTTGCTATCGAAGCTGTGTTGGGACTGCCACTGTCTCAGAGCAATCAGTCTCAGAACCTCCCAACTGGTGGGCTGGTAAAAAGTTGTCCAAATATGTGAGAATGCAGCCAAAAGGAAGTGCTGTTAATTGTAATATTGCTTTTTTGTAACTTATTCTTTAGGAATTGTTGGTGTGAATTGGAAATTGTCAGTTGAAAGTGTGCTTGGTACAAATCTGTTTTCACAAGCTAATCCCCGTGTAGCGATTCTACATCTATCTGGAGTATCAGTGGGAAGTGTCTTACTATGACATGCTAATTCAGTCCTCTGAAGTCGAATATGGGTCTTAGGATGCCATCTGACTTCTTTACAAAAAACATCTTGGAATAATAACCTGGATTTAGATGTTTGGTCTCTCTAACACATTTTGCTTCTTGAATTGTTTTATTATGTTTTTCATCTTGGGGTTACTTTTGGTTGAAAATAATTCTATTAAGTTTATCGTGGGGTATGGCATTGGAGGCTTGGTTTTAAATGGTACCCGGCCACCTGTGGTGATATTTAGTATGAAATGATTTGCATCCCATTGTTTCCAAGCCATCAAATAATATTCTAGGCAACCTTCTTAAAAAGTTTGCATCTGTGTCTGGGTTTAGTCACTTTGCTCTGATCAATGATCAATGCTGGACTTGTCATTATGAGTGTTTCTATGATGAAAGGTATTATTCTTTCTGAAACCTCTCTTTTAAACTTTTTCTCAATCTTTTGTATCTACAAAACAAAACAAAAATTGGTCCCCCGCTTGTAGGAGTGTGAACGGCTGTCATGGCAGTCATGATGTCGAGAATTAATCTTTTGTTTCAACTATTCATGTTATTCAGGTTTCAAATATGCAAGTCATGTTTGAGTTCCATCTAAGGATTGCATAAATGGTTGCAGGGCTTCTCAACTAAAGAGGTACTCAGAGCTCAGTGGTATGTTGGACAAGGAAGACCTTAAATATTGGCTGATAATTTCCTTTAGAAGTCTACTTCTTATTTCAATATACTCACTCCTTCTTCCACATAGTATTTGCAGTGTTATCAAAACACTCTTGTACTGGTGAACTCGGACCAAAGAGTGTGGTCACTTGATAAAGAAAGAATTAGGTGTTATTTGTGGGTTGGCTTCTGCCCCATTCATTAAACCCTGGAACCACTGCCTTTGAAACTCTTTTATTCTAGCCCTGCATTGGAGAGTACCACCAAAACTCCCTGCACAGAGGGTGAATAATCCTTAGTTTTGCTCAGATGGTATAACTCTTCATTGGCTATTAATTGTATAAACCCTGGTGTGGCTGTGCATAACTGCAAGGTTTTCTTGTGGCGGATTCCTTTCTATGCCGGTGTATCAAACTGTCTTTTCAGCTCTTCAAGCCCTTTTCTCTACATTCACATCACCAAGCTTTAATGACTCAGATTACCTAAAAATTCCAGGATAGTCCAAAAATTTACCAGATTTTGAATTAATAAGAACATTGGTGTCAGAAAATTTGGAATTTGGTTGATGTGAAAGTTGAGTAAAGGCAAATATTTAATATTGGCAATCATGTAACCAGATATGAACTTACTTGGGTAATTAAATTTTCAAAGTGTGGATCCGGGCAGGGCCTCTTGACCGCTTGTTCGGCGGTACCCTAATCATCCGAGGATGATGACCGTTCCTCTTCGCTCTCATACATCAAAACACTGCTACTTCCCGCTGACCGGTCTCCATCCGAAGCACCGGTAGGGGCAGTGGTTTTATACGTGAGCTTTCACTCTCTACTTCAGAATTACGCTCACTCATTGTATAAATTACACAAAATCACTTAGGTAGGCACATTGTTATTTACTTACTATAAAGTTTGACGCCAAATAATTGTTAATTTACGAAAACATGCACAAGAGAAAACTTTTTACGTAAATTGGCGGCAAAATCTTTAGACGCTATGACTGACATATGACAGCTCGCCGCAACCATAGATTAGTGCGAGCTACTGCCATAGTGAAAGAAAGGAAGGTAAAGAGACAAAGGATTTTGGTAAGTTATTCCATTTATTTAATTAAAAAGGCGAAATCTAAAGACAGCTTCTTCAACCAACGCTGTGTGTTTTGAAGAACACATAATAGACATAGCATGATACGTTTATTCTGCTGCAAGCTGCAAAATCGATATAAATATCGTTCATTTATAAGCAAGGTGAGGAGAAATTAACAACGAAAAAGGTCGTAATTAAATATTATAAAACTTAGCTAAATAACACTCATCTAAAAATATCGAGAAGAATTTGAAATAACTAGGATGTAATGCTACATTATTTGACATCTAGGTAAATATTGGAAAAACTTGCAGGGTCAAAAACCTAAACTCGATTAAGCAGGGCGTAGATAAGAGGTTGAATCGTTTAAGAGTATACCCGATATGGAAGGTCCGGCTAAATATAACTTCAATTATATTATGCGTCATCTCTTAATAATTTATGGAACAGAGAGAGACGGAGAACGGAATGAATGTTCCGAATCTCCATCCGTAATTCAAGAGTAGGCTGGCCATATGCTTTGGCAGGAAAAGTCAGTACTTAAGATCTTGATGTGTTTTGATTTTATTAGGTGCTTACAATACAATTGCTTGAAAGAATACGTAATTACATAAGTACAACATCTGTTATGATAAAGTAAAAATGTATTTATTCAAATTAAACAAATATATAGAGCTATTGAAATGTACCCAATATTATTTTTTAAAACAACTAAAATTTGTCCGACAAGCTTGAACTTAGTTGCCATAGGGTTAACTACTTGGGTTACTGTTGGAATAATAATATAATAATACCTAAACCGGAGATATTGTACTAAATAAATTAAAATATTTAAGGTTATGGGAAAAACTGAACTAAGTTTTGGACGAAGTAGACTGAAATGACCTTATCGTAATAGATAAAGGTCATTTCATATAAACCGATCGCAGGACTAGGATATTCCGAAAGACAATCGTTTAGCTGGCCGCTGTACAAGCGTGTGAGCGTGTGAAAATGTGCAGTTTTTCCAGACTTAGCACAGTCCCTTTTTTGTAGCCGCGGGCGAACGGGACGGGGTATTAAAACTTGTATATCGGATTAGACAAAATTACTAAGTGCTTCAGTTAAGAGGGTGTCCCGTTAGGTCCACGCAAGTGGATGTGCGAATTAAAAAAGCTTTGCCGACAACTCGTACGGGATTTAATTTCCACTTTACAGGTTGATATTGCTTATAGTGTGCATGCGCTAAATTTGAAAATACTTTTCAACGTAACGGCGGTAATAGGGGATCATAATCGTTACCTATGTGACCTGTGTATAGATGTCCCCGTGACTTGCTATATGTTTTGGATTTTAATAGCGTAACGTATAGGTGCTCTGAAAATATCTTACTATAAATATAAAATATCTTAAAATAGCGCTGTTGATACAATGCATTGCATCAGTCACTCCATTAATATTCAGCATGAACTACAAGTCCTTTCACATTCCTTTACTAAGCTTTCCTTATCTGTGGCAAACGATTCCAAATTCATACTGATTATGCTCCACATCGCGCTGTTCGTTCAAGAACCGAGTTCGCGCGTCTGAATAAAAGATGCCCGACACATGTCTCTAATGCACTCATCAATTATTTCACGGGCCCGCCCCGTTTCGCCGAGAGCTTCGTTTCGCCGAGAGCCTCCCTTTAGCGCAACGTTTTGATAACGCCGTGAGATTCAGCAGTTTCGTTTTCATGTTTTATGTACTTACCCATGTCTAGAGAGATGTAGAGTTTTAGGTTGATGACTTAGTTTCAGTAGGTGTTAATCAGCTTTCCTATAGTTTCTGGATACGCTGGTTATTTCATCCTAGTCTTGATACCGCTATGGTAGAGTACAGGTATTTTACTAGGGTTAATATACAACCAGATAGATATATACTCTCATAGAATTAAATAGAATAGAATACCTACTCTTTATTGTACACTAGAAAAATCTGAATAACTATTATTAAAACTTAAAGGTATGCACAAAGGGTGGTCTTATCGCAGTCGGCGATTTCTACCCGACAACCTTAGGATGGAGAAGACAGAACGAAGAAAGACAGGAGTAGTTTGTGGTATACCAATAAGATGTTACAGTTATAATACTGAATAATAATCTGATAACAAACAAGAATGAACTCGACTTACTAAATATGATATAAGTCATTAAATGTTATACATATATCATTCTATAATTTATTAATACAAATGATAATAATTATATGAATAGATGCCTGCGTGCACTTACATAGGTCTATAAATATTTAGGGAAAAAGTTAAGATAAAGATTCTAAGATGCAGGAAACTAAGTTGAGGTACTGGTTATTACATAGTAGTCAGGTAGTATTGGCTTTTAAACTTTGCCAATTAATTAATAATTACGTCGCACAGTTAGTTACAACAACGCATTCCGTAGGTGAGCGGCCTGCACTACAAAGACTTTGCCATAGAAGTTGGTGGAATGCGTGGGTAATCTCAGACACGTTTTCTGATGTTGTATAGAAGACATAGAATATGTGCATTCGGGCAGAAGTGTATTGCAAACCACTTGAGTTGAGTACGAAATTCAGTTACATGATCATATTTTCGAAGTCCAAATATGAATCTTATACAGACATTTTGAAGTCTCTCAAGTTTATCAAGTTGGTCCTCGGAAAGTACTAAATAGCTGCTATTAGCGTAGTCCAGAATCGGAAGAAGGAGAGACTGTATATGCGCAATTTTAGTGGCAGCAGGCAGGGTGCGACGTCTTCTTAAAAACTCAGCTATAGGAAAGATTTTCTGACTAACTTCCTGTAATTGAGGTCACGCGACCAGGACAGGTTCTTGTCAACATATTTTACATCCAGGCTTTTGGGTATTGTAGAGCCATCATAAACCACCCGGGAAAATTGAAGCCCGTCAATTATTGAAATCATCCTAGCGCTACCGACAAAAATTACCTGTATCTTTGTGGAATTGACAGTGAGTACATACGCTTTGCTCCATACGCTAATTTGATCCAGATCTAGGTTAACAGCATTCAACAACTTATCCGGTGAAGCTTGGCAATAGATTTGTAGATCATCTGCATATGTGATAGGAAGAAAGATTTATTTTTATTTGGCTTCTCGCATACATTTCTTGGAAATGTGGTTGCTTAACCAGTCGTTTCTGGCGAAGTCAAAAGAGGCCTCCAGCCAGGAAGAAAGAAGTGAAATGGATATAGTATTTATTAACACAGATGAGATAAAACGCCGCCCTGAGGCACACCCAGAGCAGCGCTGTACCACCAAGAAAATGTTTCTTCAATGCAATTACGCTGTCCACGGCTAAACAGGTAACTACGAAACCAATAAAATCGTCGTTGAAGATATGTTAAGAGAGCGCAGTATACCCAGCAATATGCCAAAACCTACAGCATTGAAAGTGCTAGCGACAAGACAGCAATTCGGCATGATCCTCCTCCTCCTCCGTAATTTTTACTAGGGCTGAGACGGTGCTAGAGGGGGTGACCGCTTTACAGTCATCAGTCGGCTCTAGTGTGATCTTACGAGGACCTGGAGCCTCCCTTCGATGCCGAAGATGACCGCTCCAGTGATTTTTGCCGGCAGGAGTCCGGAATACCCCTTCGCCCTACCCCGGGGTGAAGGAAGTTCCATGTAGAAATTCCACTGGAAATAAAAAAACAAAAAGGGCTGTGACGGTACTATGACCAGGACGGAAGCCGGACTGAAGGGCATTCAATAGACTTATAATGATACACTTAACTTTGCTTTTACTTTGAGACTATTGTAGAGAGCAACCATAACTTATTTGTGTAATCTGTTAAAATTTTGCTCTATACCAAAGTCCAGCCAATATCCTGTGCCAGTTCAGCTGTTGAGGTTTTTGGGTTAGTAGTTGCTCTACGTTACCATATCATAAATCCACAACCTGATAAGTTCTTAGTAAACCGGTACCTGTCATTTGGTCATTACTGGGAAAAAGGATCTAGGTAAGAATGGTACTAAAATCGTACTTCAAATAAACAAAATTGCAACAGTTTCACTTTTATCGGTTCTTTTTAATAACATTAAAAAAAAAGAAAAAAGTTATACATTATAATCATAATACATTTAAAAATAATAATAATTCTTCATGAAAGTGATATGTAAACTTACACGGTCTGCGATACGATTCTGAACCAAGGGTTCTTGTCCGATCAAACACGACTTGCGAATTGATTGAGTTCTACAACACACCACTCTCTAGGTACCAGTAAACTACCGCTTGCCTGCGGTATTTTAAACCTTAGGCTTGAACAAATAAGAATGCTAGATAACTTCAGATTTGTGGTTCTCGAGAACGACTTGTAGAACCAATTTGTAATACCTCTTGGATATCGGCGGCGCATTGAAATTGGCCGAGTGTATTTGCTTGACTTTCTAAGGACGTATCGGGCTCAGAAAAAGTTTTCATTCTTCTAACGCAGGTACTAAAAATTATTGCACTGGAATATTATATGAAGTATTATAGTGAAGTCCACTGCTGGACACATGCCTCTCCCAAAGATCACCACAACGACTGAAATGGTGTGCTGTGGGTGCCTTGGGGGGTTTTGCCATAATCGCCACGCTTGGCAGACGGGTTGGCGATCGCAGTTGAGTTGTTATTGTAATCGAAGGACGCTGCTGCCCATCCTCCGGCTAATCCCTTAGTCGACTCTTACGGGAGGAGATGGGGTGGTGGTATTCTAAGCCGGCAACACACGGCTATTACGTGTGGAATATTGTAAACTAATCTAGTAATATTGACGACACGGTTGGTGCAGTGGCTGATACAGTCAGCTGCAGGCTTGTTTAGTGTAGACTTTTTTAGAAGTTTAGACTCCTTTCTCCTGCATTGTCCTCACATTACCATCATTTCGAGAACATTGTAGTAAAAAAAATACATTGTCACATAGATTTAAAAAGAGTACCTTGGAGTTTCTTGCCCGTTCTTCTCCATAGGAAATCTACATCTTGGAACGCGGCGACTCAAATCTTGACTATTCATAAGTGCCTATAAATGATATTACATGAAAAGGAAATATTTTTATCTTTATCTTTAACCTTCGAATGTAACAGAAAGGTAAAAATATTGAACTTCAACTATTCAGGAATCGCCAGTAAAAACTGCTGTACTCTGTTTGCTACGATAGGCTAGAAATTTAATCAAGCATGTCGATTTAAGAAAGTTATGTCAAATAACAGGTGTAACTTTAATGAATAGGCGACTAAAGGTATCAGCAAAAGGATGGGAGGATGGATTATGAGAAAAGGGATGTACTTATAAGTTATACTGACTAAAAATATCATTAACGTGTGATCAAGCTGTTGATAATAAGGGAAGAAACTAAGATATTCAAGAGAGCATGTACAACAATGGGGTACTGTACTCCCTGACTGCTGGTGACAGAATAACTCGCTCACTCATGAGCTCAAACAATTTATAATTTGCCATGTTATACAGGGCGTCCAGTAAATAGCACGACATACTGCAGGGGGTGAGAGCTTGGGTCAATACCTACCAAAAAAACACAATATATGTTCAGCAAAATCTTACGGATTTACAGTAGTACAATATTTTCCGAAATATCGAAAAATCTCTACCTTGACACAGATTTTTAAGCATCTCGTAATGAAAAATTTCTTTTCTAGTTTTTTTTTTTTACCTCAAATTGAGTTGTGAATAGTTACTTTACTCAGTGATAAGTCTTTATTAAACTAAAATGTTTTCAAGAAATACAATTTTCATTTAAATTTTCACAGTACAATTATCTGTGGAGAAAAAAAAATCCGTAAGATTTTGCTGAACATATATTGTGTTTTTTTGGTAGGTATTGACCCAAGCTCTCACCCCCTGCAGTATGTCGTGCTATTTACTGGACATTCTGTATGTCTCTACTTTCAATTTTATAACAACATAAAATCTATTTGTTATTGTACATACTAATATTTTATTAAAAATAAGTACATCATTATTTATTATTTCTCGGTATTCCGCGACACCTTCGCATGCAGAGAACAAGAGAGAGAGAGACAGGGAGAGAGATTGATCGACAAACTAATATATAATAATATATATAAAATAGGGAAACTACATAGAAACGTGTTTTATCTCATTCTCTCACAGCCTGAAACCTATAAATACATTTATAGTTGTCTTTCTTTCGTTACACATTTTCGTTTCATAAAATCCAATTCAGACCATCCCACAGAAGTTTCACTTCAAAAAAACTTTATAGATTTCAATTTGTAATTCTACTTTCTTTCCCACACATTAATTTGGTGTCTTTTAATTTTAACTATTTAGCTAATAGGTATTTCGAATCTATATTTTAAACTAAAGTTACGATATTTCTTGTTTTCGTGATAAAATCAAAAATACTGCGTAAGTTTCAGAGCACCGCTTATTTTATTCTTGAATTCCAAGGAAAAGTTTTCATCAGATTTAGCTATATAATGTCCAATGGACTTGTTTCTGAAGGAATTTTAGATCTTGGTGTATATTTCTCAAAATAAATACCCGAGAAACCGTAAAATCGTACTAGTTTAAAGAATATCTTTCTAATTAAGTAAATGATTTTGCTGGAAAATGCTGAATCGACATCCGAAGAGTTCATATCATATCAATATTCGGTTATTTGTTTGGAAAATCTTCAGTTCCTAACTCTTTCATTCATCTTAATCGACATATTTAGTTGCGGTCTGTGATACCTGCATAATATGAACTCAATTGATACCTAAGTAACTACTATTATATATTTTATGAGCTGATAAAATACATACCAATAGTAGCGTAAACCAGCGTAAACTTACAATACAATAAAAAGGCATTAATAAATCTGGACTAAAAACTTGCTTTTTTGCTCAACGAAAGACAGCACTCCACACGCTTCCTAGTGTAATAAGAGTCAATCGGATAAAATGAGTATTTTGTCCCTTTAAATAAGTATAATGTGCAGTCCTTTTGCCACACCTATTTGAAATTTAAAGTTTATATACATAGTATTATTGGAGATCCAGCCGTGAACTTCTAAACCTTCACCATCTTTTGAACCTCCCAGTAAATGTCTGATAGACTAATTTCGCCACAAATTACCTTTAAAGCCGTATCAACTATATCGGTTGCCAGTATTAATAGGGCTGGCACAAAGACAAACTGTAGTATAAACTGAACAAATAAGACTACCCGGCACTACTTATCAACCGTATTCTCCCGGAGGGGCGCCCTAAAAGCATGATCCTTGGTGTACTTGTTTCGTGTGACTTTGGACATTGATGGCTATTGCCATTGTTTTTTTGTGAGATTGAAAATTGATTCAAATATTGTAAGGAGTGGATGAAAATTACAAAGATGTAAGGTTTACAACATTTTGTGTGTTTCATTTGTCATCAACCGTGTGGTGCCGGCTCAGAATGCCACCACCCCATTTCATCCCGTGGGTGTCATAAAAGTCGACTAAGGGATTAACCGGAGGATGGGCAGCAGCGTCCTTCGAGTACATTAACAACTCAACTGCGCTCGCCAACCCGGCTGCTAAGCGTGGCGATTATGGCAAGACCCCCCAAAGAGCACACAACACACCCATATCGGTCGTTGTGGTGATCTTTGGGGGAAGCCTGTGTCCAGCAGTGGACTTCATTTGGCCGAAATGATGTGTGTTTCAATAGGTTATTTATTTTTTGTTTATTTGAATAAGTTTTCTGGACTTATTACTGAGTGACCAATGCAGGCAAGTTAGAAACTTAAAATAACTAAGGTACATTTTGTTGTTCCGGGGTATCGGTATCGGTCTCGAGATCCCAGCAGTGCTATTCTGTAAGAAATCACAAGCAACCACACTTCTGAATCTGCAGTGAAAAGTATGAAAAACAATACGAAATTCGAGATTGTAGTGCGGATGCAGAAGTGAGTTCTTACAGAATAGCCACGCAGGGATCTGGCACCATTTGGTACCGAAGATGACAGCCCAATGGTTTTAGCCAGTAAGAGCCCGCAATATCCTCCGGCCCTTTCCTCGGTAGCGTTGGACGATACACGAGTTTCCACCGTGATGATGAAATAAACCTAAGTAGTTGTTTTTCAAAAAGCATACTAGAGATAAGTTTAACTAGACCAAAGAGTTCCAGCAGTTTCCATGTCAATTCCTTCCGCACACGTAAACGTTCTGTCCCAGTATATTCGTTATCTTCGGGTCCGTCTTAATCACGGTCTGACAATCATTAGTCAGGACCGGGCTAATTGCCACATTTGTAGGTCGCAAACTACCCCAGCTACCTACACAATATACCTTTGTTTTTTGAGGGACGGAGTACTGTGATGGAGTAAGCGATTTCAGAGATTTCATTATGAGTTTGAAAATGTTATGTTGAGATATCGTTACTTATAGTACTAGTAAGACCACGGTAGTCCGTGTGGTGTCCGAATTAAGAACATATCACCACTCCATCTTCGCCCGTGGGTGTCGTAAAAGGCGACTAAAGGAATCTAAACCAGAGGGTTGGCCCTCCTGTGTATAACATACTACATACTGCGATCACCAATCTGCCTGCCAAGCGTGGTGATTCTGATAAGATCCCGCTCATTGTAGTGATCACTGGGAGGCACATGTCGCCGGGGGCGCGGTCTAATGCTGACAAAGCGTGCACCTCACCCCCGGCTAGAGGTAACTGGAAGGACACCGTGGGGATTTATTAGCTAGTAAGAGACCGGCATACAATCCGCCCTTCCCAAGGCAGAGGAACTCCATGAGGAGTTCCCCATGACACCAGTGGATATTTACGGGCTTATGTGCTTTGTGAATAATCGTATTAAATTACAACCGAGGAGAACCGGTAAGTTCTTTTTTCAACGAGTTTAAATGTTCAGATTAATTAACTACCTAGTTAATTTCTCTAAAAATCCAACTTTATAATGTTTCAGTAAACATTATTCCCGTTAGGCTGAAAACCTATATATGTAATTCAGTAAAATGGATACACCTCCCTTAGAAAAAAATAAACTGTCAGAGTGTAGCAGCTCATTCATCGTTTTCGTCAGTGTTGGAAATTCAATCACCCTTGGTATTTGAACAAAACCTAGTTTATGGATCTCATTCTTGTTTTCTTTAACTTAACAGCGTAACATTATTGTACTCCATTCATTTAAATCGCTCATTCCTAGCATACCCGTACAGATCGCAGCAGCACTTACGTTAATTAAAAATTGATGGGCCTGTACCTTAATCTTTATGTTTATTTTTAAATATCTTGAGAGTGGGGGGGAATTGTTTAGCGTTCCGCTCCGCTTATCTCAATCTCCACATCTGCTTCGGGCGCGAGAGGTCTCATTAAGCCCGCCTCCTCTAAACCTGGCCCATTGTCTGGCCTCACCTTACTAGTAAATTATGTATTGACAACACCGGCTAATATGGTCTGCTAGTGAGGTGACATAGTTCTTTATGCGTCCAACTATATAACTATTGTAAAGAAGTTTTAAAAGACAGTGATGTTTTTATGTATTGCAATACAATACTAATAAATTTTACCTGTTTTGTGTTTTCCTTAGGGTTAACTAAAGCTTGCGTGCTTATTAAGTTGTTTGTTTATTTCTTATTGCAAGCAGTTCCAATTACGCAAACGAATGCATGTTCGTATAATTTACATCGCTAGAATTTTTGGTAATTTTTTAAAAGGTTTAATTGTAAATTTTAATCACAAACAGATTACTTCGCTTCAGTTAACAATGTGGTGATCGAAATTTCTTTACATTATTGCACGTTTCGCATCGTTGACTACAAGAAAACCGTTATATTCATCTATCAGAAGACTATTTAAATGACTATACGTTACATAAAGATTTGTTGTTTTATCATTACCTCTGCCTGCAAGTAGAGCTCAGACGGTAGAAAGTTAATACAAACAAATAGAAGACTTCTCGACGCAGTCAACCATAAAAAAGTTTCCTATTATCTTTGTCAGGTTAATTATTGCACGACTGAAGCGAATACTATTAATTTATTAATGTTTGTAGCTTCTCACAATTTGCGTATCTTGGGTAAGAATTATCCAGGTTTCTTAAGTTTAGTAAGCTGCTTAGATTTACGAAGTTTACAGATGATTCTATTCAGTTTCCATCAACTTTTATCTCCTCAAAGGCTCAGCATAGAGTTTTATATATTTCAACTTTTGGGAATTAGAAATAGCATTTAACCTCAAATGTTGCTCTAAGTGGAATTTTAGTACCTACCTACTTGCATTGAGATGAGTTTTTTAATTTTATTTATTAAGTCATATTCTGCGCTTTTTGCAGTAATTGAAAACCTCATTACAACAAAAATAAAAATATCTGTCCTCCACTGGACGCTTATATCTTCCACAGCTTTGGGTAAAAGTCGAATGCAGTTGCACATTAAGTCAAAATAAAAATATTTTATTTTAATGGCCAAAGTTACTAACGTACTCGTATTTTACCTTAATGTACTTCGCTATTGTTAAAACAGAGCAATATTAAAGCACTACACTACGGCATATTACCACCTTATAAAATATAGAGGTGGCAACCCCGGCCGACTGAGATTGGCTCATTAATTTAACAGCGTGCAACACTTAAGCCAGGCGTACCAACATTTTCGCAAATGAAGTGGCGGGAATACCTTGCCAATCTAATTTTGCGATTTCTTAACCTGTATATTTTGAAATATAGAGCTTATTCAGTTAACATAAGTGTTATTCTAGGGTTTTTGTTGTTAATGATAGAGCGGTTTAAGGAGTAGGACTAAGCTTGTATTGTCGTCGCTGTGTGCACAGGTAGGGGAATATTTTGGGTCTTTGATTTGTTGCGTAATCTTTTGCTCGATATTACTCGCTTAATTGATGTAGTTAATTTGGATTTAGAATTAAGTACATATATACCTACCTATTAAATTGTATCTTATTTATCTGTTACATATACAAGGGTCACAATAAAAGTTTTAAGAAAATCTAAAACGGAATGATGTAGGAACCATATTTTTAATTAATTAATTTTTAAATATTACTGCGTGCATCGAAACAATTTTTGATTAGTTTTGTACGGTAGATAAAATAACTTTTTAAATCTGTAACGACGCTTGTCACCTAGTCATCCTGCGAGTCGACCACGAACCCTGCAAAGTGTTCGAAACGTCAGGAAAAACGAAAATCAAAATACACGCGATTTAATCCATTTAAAATTGTTTTAATATACCTAGTTGTTTATTATAAACCGTGTAAATCAAAATTATAAATAAAAATACTTTTTATTACTTACTCATGTTATTCTAATATATACTTACTTATTTATTATAGTTCATGTGTTTAAGCTCGATCTATTAATCAAGATTTCTTAAGTGTATTTTTAATAATAAAAGGTTATCCGCTATCATTAATAAAGATTACATTTACATTATTTAATCGAACACAATAATCTAATGATTCTGCTTAGTTGACACTAACTTTTGATCAAAAGGGGATGTAACTAGTCATTGTGTAATTTTATGATTACCAACAGCTTCATAAGTTTAAAATGCAGATTAGCACATTTTAAGTAGCTTTAACATATCTAGTCAATTGAAGAAGGTTAATAATCATCAACTTATCAACCAAAGGAACTGATGAAACAAAGGTCCCCCCCATAGATTTTATTTATTTTGTGTCGTCATTTTGGGTAAAAAATGTCAGAACTCGCCAAGCTTGGCAAGCAGGTTGGTGAGCGCAGAATAGCTACCGTTTCACAGAAGGAACGCTGCTGCCCATTCCTCTGGTTTAGAATTCCATAGGGCCTTTTACGACATCTACGGGACGAGATGGAGTGGTGCTAATCCTTAATCCAGACATCATGTGGAAAGGTACATCATAATCATCATATCAGCCAAAGGACGACCACTGCAGAACAAAGGCCTCCCCAATAGATTTGCACAGCAAGCGGTCCCATGCCACCTGCCTCCAACGACTCCCAGCGACCTTCACCAGGTCGTCTGTCCACCTCGTTGGAGGTGGTCCCACGCTGCGTTTTCCGGTGCGCCGTCTCCACTCGAGAACCTTTTTGCCCCAACATCAGTTCTACGAGCAATATGCCCCGCTTTAAAAAAAAAGGTTTTTTAAAAACGTTGCCCCACACTAGGATTTGTCCTGTGTCGTGGGTGCTTTTACAGATATGAATTCCACATACAATACACCCAGACCCGGAACAACTACCAGCAGATCATACAAATATTTGTTCCGTGCGGGAATCGAACCCACGACCCTGTGCGCAGAAGCTGACTGTATCAGCCACTACACCAACCGTGCCGTCGTTTACTAATCCTTTCAGCTATGTCGGCAACTTTAGTTCTTCTACAGATCTCCTCACGGAAAGGTTATGAAGATAAAAAGAAAGAATGGTTGATAATAAGTGCAGATCATTGATAAAAAATGGATGCGAGTAATAATGAGTATTTATTCGAACAAATATTGCAGTATTTAGCTTTTAAATTTTGAGGTTAATTTCTGTCGCTGCGCAATTGAATTTATATTTTAAAAAACAACAAGTTAATCAGACGTTACACATCATATGCGACTAGGTTTTGCAAGGCTCGCTCGTTTTTTAAATATATCTTAACCCCATTTTGCCACCGGACATCCATATTATCAAAAACAAAAAACATACCGATTACGCAAAGCTTGTCACATGTGTGTGTACAGATTACAATCAGCAAATCACAACTCAGGCGCTTTGTTCAGAATTATTTAGTGGCATTAAAATAAACGAGATGCTATAAAAACAACGCCTCCTCTGAGAGTTGAACGGGAATCGAACTGGCACCCCAGCAGTTATTCTTAATGACAGGCGTTTACTAGGCGCGCATATGGCAGGTTTGTAAGTGGGGTGTGTGTTTGTGTTATTAGATAATGTCGATTGCGGTAATGACTATGACACTTGTTTGCTTATTATTTTAATTGAGGTTCTTGTTCGAACAAAAACCTTTACAACTAGAGTTGTAACGCATATTCGGCAATTATTCGGTATTCGGACTATTCAGACACCTTTTCACTATTCGACCGAATATAAGATCTATTCGGCCGAATACAGAATACCTACCGATTTTATTTTAAATTCATCATGAACTTCCTCCGTCCCGGGGAAGTGTGAAGGGACATGCCGGATTGCTACCGGCTAAAATCACTGGAGCGGTGATCTTCGGCACCGAAGGGGGGCTCCAGGTCCTCGTTAGGTCACACTAGAAAGCGGTCAACCCCTGTAGGAGAGGGAAGGAAACTGTAAAAAGGTCGGGGGTTTTGGGAAGGATTGTAAAGGAAAGAGGGGGAGAGCACCTCCCGCATACGGTGCGCCAGGCGCTGCAGTCCTCACCATTGACGGACAGCACCTTTCCGCCGCTGGAAACTACTTATACCTACAAAACGATAGTAGAGACGAGAGATTCTGGTGAAAAATACCGTTACTGGTTTACGCTAAACTTTGACGACAGTATAACTAAGTTATTTCCAAGTCTCTCTCCGGAATACAACATTGAAGATTTTCCAAGACAGCAATTAGACATCAGCTTATCTGTTAGTGCAAACGTGCATTAGACTTTTATTCCAAGATTTTGCACATTCTTTCCACGCAACATTAAGAGAAAAATGTAAGTATTTACACTGATATGCATTTCTCACTAAGCTAAATTAAAACTACACACGCCTAAACTACAGGTCCAACTGTCACAAAACCTTAGTTGTTACAAAACTAAGCAATTCCTAAAAATACATCTAATAAAAATACATATCATCAGTCTCCAAAAACTGGATTTCATTATTGTCGTTCTATGCCAGTACTTGCGATTTGTTTCGCACTCACTATCTTTGTGTCCAGATTAAGAATATAGCACCACTTCACCTCCTCCCGTGGATTTCATGAAAGGCGATTAAAGGACTCTGAACCGGAGGGATGGCCAGCGACATCCTTTCAGTGGACGTTATGCGCTCACCAACCCGCCTGCCAGTCTTGGTGAGTACTTACTGACAAATTCTCCCCAAAATAATGTTACATGGCATGTAACCGGTCGTCTGTGGGGGGAGACCTTTATCCAGCAGTTGACGTCTTTTGGGTGATAGGATAACGATGATGCAGGTAATCAAAATATGAGCTTATAGGCGTAAAGTGTGTCAAATTCATACAGTTCTTACATAGCACAAAAGCATATATAGGTACAATGTATTTAGACAAAAATGACATAAACACATTAATTCAGCGGGCTAATTACCCGGCTGGTTATCACGCGCATTGTCTGCGCTACGATTACCAGCGACATAAATTGAGCTGCGAATATTTAATAATAATTGGCTTGCCTTTGTTTAACGGGGAGGCGGCCCGCCCACTAGTGCCACCCCTTGTACCGATAGCAGCAGTGACGTTATAAGGCTTGCAGTAGGAATGATATTAATTTTATTGTCTTTGTATAGTCGCTAGCATCATGTCATATGTAACATGTGATTTGTTTATTTTTTTACTTTATTAGTATAATTACAATAATGTAATATTGTATCTGAAAAGAAAATGACATCATTCAGCTAAAGGACGTCCACCGCTGAACAAAGGCCATAGAATTCCATAATTGTGTCATAAATTTTGGGGGGGATTTGCCAATACTCACCACGTTTGCCAGGTGGGTTGGAGAGCGCAGAATGATGCTGTTCCACAGACGAGACCTTTCTGCCCGTGCCTTTGGCTTACTTATTTTAAAATTTTATTTTATTGTTAGATACACCTATTTATGTATTTATGAGTTGATTAATATATAAATACTACTGGGAACCGCGGTTTCACCCGCGTTTATTTAAAAGAAATTTAGAGTAGTTCGACATAGAAACTTGACATAGAATATATATATATTGGATTTAAGGATTTTATTTTTTTGCGCGGAACCGTAATTATTTTTCTAAAATAAAAGTAGCCTAAGTTATTCCTTATAACATCAGCTATCTGCCAGCCAACATCGGTCCAGCCATTTCGGAGATAACCCGGATCAAACAGACAGACAAACAAAAACAATTTATTTGTTATTTTATTGTTAAAGTATACATTACTTTCATACATACTTTTTTTCATATATACTTTCATATGCATTCAGTAAAAAGTTGTTATTTTGACATTACAAACAAACACTTCAATGTTATTTATTTGTGTATAGATATTTTTTTCTTAGTAACCTTGATATTCGAGACATCGTCATACGGGCCTATCGGAATACCAGTGCTGGAGAATATTGTTTGCTGTAGCACTGGTTGAGCTGAGAGCTGAGATAGGTACCAATTTTGGCCTCATGCATTCACAATCACGTGCTATCATATTTCATTTACTGTAGGTGTATAAAATGTTCAATGAGCGTGTGTGTAAATGAGGACTCAAAATAAAAAAAATCCCTTTTTTTGTTTACATGTCTATATCCTGGTGTGGAACTGTGGCAAGTAAATAAGTTACAAGTCTTAACGTTCTGAGAATTTTTGATAGGTTAAATCAAATATATAGTTTTATTTATCAATAATTATTGACATTTCCATTTTTATTGCCTCTGTTGTTGGTTGATAAATTAATGTAAGAATTCTTATACAATTAAGTAAACAATTATTTAAAACTTGTTATCAATTTGCGGACGCTCCCCGGCATCCGGCTACACAGTTAAGCCGGTTATGAACGGCCGGTAATGACGGTGTCATTTGCGCGGTGAATTATAATTGGACCGATAACGCGCCGCGCGCCCGACATTAATAGACAAGTTAATTTAAACGCCCACGTATATAACGCCCTGATGTATATAAGGGTATATAATATGCTGTCATACTCAGTTTAGTGCAGTTAATTTTTAGTTAAAGGTTTAAAGAAATGACTATGCTGAACGATTGTTCATACTGCGGTAAAATATGTGCATATGTTAATATAGGTATACATCATCGACGACATTCATCATCATCATCATATAAGCCAAAGGACGGCCCCCATTAGATTTCCACAATAAACGATTACATGCCGCTCTCATCCAACGACCCCCAGCAGCCTTCACCAGGTCGTCTGTCCACCTCGTTGGCGGTCGACCCACGGTGCGTTTTCCAGTGCGAGGTCTCCATTTGAGAACCTTTTTTCTACAATGGCCATCAGTTCTACGAGCAATGTCCAATATCCCACATTACCTCATCATTTCGGCCGAAGGAAGTCCACTGCTGGACACAGGCCTCCCCCAAAGATGTCCACAACGACCGATATGGATGTGTTGTGGGCTCATTGGGGAGTTTTGCCATAATCGCCACGCTTGGCAGACGGGTTGGCGATCGCAGTTAAGTTGTTAATGTACTCGAAGGACGCTGCTGCCCATCCTCCGGCTAATCCCTTAGTCGACTTTTACGACACCCATGGGAGGAGATGGGGTGGTGGCATTCTGAGCCGGCACCACACGGCACCCACATTACCTAGGTACTTATAATAGGTAAGTATGTTACCGTAAATTTCTCTAATTATGTATATTTTATTTTTTATTAGCGGTGTGGTGCCAGTAAGAAACCAAAACCCCCCAATGAGCACACAATACACCGATATCGGTCGTTGTGGTGATCTTTGAGGGAGGCCTATGTCCAGCAGTGGACTTAATTGGGCCGAAATGATGAGACCAAACCCCCGGCAAATACCGGCCCGTCAATACTTGACTACTTGACGGGCCCGTTTTTGTGCGACCTAGCCGGCTGCACATATCTTCAGAAGCGTGCGCAGAACACGCGCTCCTGCGTTTCGGGCCTGTTTCTGTTCGGGCGACGGACTGCCCTTATTTCTTCGTTCTTACCAACTGGTAAGGTATTCTGATTCAAAATATTTATTTGCAAACCAAGAGTACATTAAATAGGTCTTAAATTATTTAGTAGGCACTTAAAACTTAGCGGCCTTCTACAGGCGTTGCAATATTGAGGGAGATCTAAGGCTTGTGCATACAATAGAAAGCAACAACCAGTTTGAGGGTTTGTAGTTGTTATAAGTTCAATATACTTAGTTTATATACATCGTATTTAGGTAATTATGACATCTCGGTACATCGCCGTGTTAGTAAAGAAATATATTTGTAAAATTTTCTGAAGTTTACGCGAATAGTATCCATCAAATTGAAAATAGTTTACGGAAATATATCGCGTTTAATTAATTAATTCTATATGCTTACGTACAGCATCTATACGTGCAACGTGCAGCCCTAGCACATACAATTATTACGTCATTAATACACAAATATATGAAATCTATACAAATAAATAAAATTGAAGTGTCTGTTTGTAATGTCAAAATAACAGCTTTTTACTTAACGCATATGAAAGTAAATACGGAACATATAACAAAAAAACAATTTTTAAACTTTTTGTCTGTCTGTCTGTCTGTTTGTTTGTTCTGGGTAATCTCCGAAACGGCTGGACCGATTTTGACGGGACTTTCACTGGCAGATAGCTGATGTTATAAGGAATAATTTAGGCTACTTTTATTTTAGAAAAATAATTATTGATCCGCGCAAAAAAAAAAACCCTTGAAATCCAATATGTGTATTCTATGTCAAGTGTCTATGTCGAAGTACTCTAAATATCTTTTTAAATTACACGCGGGTGAAACCGCGGGTCCCAGCTAGTACAAAATAAAACAATATTATATTGTTCTTCCCTATATCACACTTGTTCATAAAATTACCTGAAATAATCATACGTGCAATACACAATTAAGCAACACCTTTGTATAGTGGAACATAAATGCATGCACCATAAATATATAAAATAAAATACTAATATTAATTCGCTAATTTTGAGCAAGTGTGAGTATATAGGGTAGAACAATATAATATTGTTTTATTTTGTATTTCATATATTTGTGTATTGATAATAGATTTTCTGTATACGAAAAGATTTTAATTTATTATTAAATAATGTGAGCTTTGTTTCATTTTTAATATTTTGTTGTAGTTTATTAAATATTCTATTGCCATGTATTGTGGACTTTGATTTAACATCTGGATTCTTGAGGGCCATAAGCTATAGGTATTTTGTTAAAAACTGTTAAAACTCGCTCCTGTCTTATAAAGCAGTGAAGAATAACAAAAATCACATACAAAAAATGGCCAATTCACTAAAGCTTTTTACGGACGCATTTAAAAAGCGCATCAGTTAATACCAATTTAAATATTCCAAATCAGTGATTCGCTTGTACTTAATCAATGTTAAGCAGGTGGAGTGCTACAATAGTTTATAATTCCCTCTACGTGTGACGTCATACTACAGGTTGATTGTACCTGCACAAGCCTTTTTACTGCACGTGCATGTATGGATTAGACACGTGTCGATTGTGACGTTTCGTTGTATTAACTTTTTAGAACATCAATGTAAATGCTTTCTTATTTAAAAAATAATTATACTTAAGCCTTACTTCAATTACAAATCGTGTCAACCGAAAATCTTCCACTGCTGGAGTGGACAGAGGCCTCCACAAAGATTACCACGACTGGTATGGGTTTGTGTTGTTGCTCATTAGGGGGTTTTGCCATAATCGCCACGCTTGGCAGACGGGTTGACGATCGTAGTTGAGTTATAAATGTACTCGAAGGATACTGCTGCCCATCCTCCGGCTAATCCCATAGTCACCTTTTAGGATACCCACGGGATGAGATGGGGTGGTGGTATTCTGCTTTGTCGGCTGATATAGGTAGATGTAGATATTATTTTATAATACAAGCAAAGTTGTTCCGATTTTTTTTAATATTATTTTATTTACTAATGTAGGTACGACACTTATACTAAAGTTCTAACCTCAAAAAATTACAAAATAGATAAAGTCTAAAACAGTTAAGTATTGTAAACCAGTGACAGTAGCTTGCAGGTCAGAACGTCAGAACCTTGGCTATTATTTATTAATTACACGGCCGTGGCAAATTACAATAATTAAATTCTAAGTATGTACAATAACAGCATTGAAAGAAAATTATACATTGTAGATTTCATATTATTATAAAGTGAGGTACTGAATTACATAATATAATATCGGAACATATTCACATTCACACATTCTTCTCACTGTACTCCAAACACTCTGACAAAATCACTTTCCATTCATCCGCAAACACATCACAATCACAATATTGATTTCAGTTGCCGATTTTCCTTTGTAGGAAAGAAAATGCCCACAATTTTTTTTTACTTCGTTGTTTCATTTCGATTTTTGAGGTTTAATATACTACGTACGTAGTATACTTCAATGATTTTCATCTGCTTTTTTATGAATGAATACTAATTTTACTTCTGAATAAAAAATAATCTAGGGATCTAATATATGTAGGTACTGTTATACAGCCTGCTTTAAGGGCTTTCCAGGCTAAACTGGTGTCACAGTTTTTCATTTAAGGTTTTTTTTTACCAATATCTTTAAGCCGTAAATTATAGACAGGTCTTTAGTTATAAACATGTTCCTAAGGACACAATTAGGACAGGGTTATAGGTCTCTACACTAGGCAGAATTCCAACCCCATGCTGAAGCAAAGCGTTTGTGTTGAAGCAAAAATCTGTTTGTGAACCTTTGCACGACCTAAGGAGACGAGATTAGGACCTTAAGGGTGAGATTCAGAAATGAGTCTAAGCGTGAACTTACGCTTCCATCTGCCAAAATGCACTACTTACGCCCCTAATTTTGACAGATGGAACCGTGAGTTCACGCTAGACTCGTTTCTGAATCTCACCCTGAGTTCGCAGCTTTGGTTGCCAACTTTAGCAACATCAAGGAACAAAGGCCTTGTACCTACTTACCTTTTAATGATTACATACCTATAAACTTAAAATCATTATCATTTAAAATTAGTTTCAGCCAACTAATACCTAATGAGAACAGTATTTATTAGGTACCAACATTATATTTTAACAATTATAAATCGAACTACCTATAGTTGATAGTGATACCTACGCCGAAGCGACGGCATAATACAAATTAAACAATTTCGCGCTACCGGGTGTCACGTAATCCATTCGCCGATTTCCCGCCAATTAAGTGCGTTGCTAGGCAACCGCGCAAAACTGTCATGGTGGATGCTCGTAGTTCCCGAAATAAATGCGATAACGCAACATTTGAGGGCAAAATAGTAATTGAAATAAATCATCATTGAGTAGGTATATGAACGCGTGGGTGTTTGCTCTGCAGTCTCTTGAGGATCGCTTGAGGCGGCTGTTCACGAGCCGCCTCCGCCTCACCGTGTTCCCGTCCGAGTGGAAGCAAGTTGGATTGGTTCTCTTCGGGAAGGAAGGAAGGGCAACGGACTTTCCCTCTGCCTGTTCAATGACGTTTCGAAACGATTCGAGCGAATGATTTCCCGAAGACTCGTTGAGCAACTGTCGTGTTTTGGTCCCGATCTAGCTGACAGCCAGAATGCTTCCGGCACCGGCGTTCCACCATCAACGCGATTCTTCGCGTCCGCTCGCTGTCGGAGCAGGCTCATCCCGGCGAGGTGGGGTGGCGTTCGCCGACAGCCTATAAATAGTCAACACCTTCGACTCCATCTATGAGGCGCGATTAGGGTGCCCCCTAGTCCACCATCGGTGCCCTTCCCCTACAGAGCATCGTCGGGGCATATCTGGTCGGGGTCTGGCAAGGACGGTAGCGTAAAGTGGAGGGACATAACGTGTGGAGTTTCTTAAGAGTCGGTTCTTAGCCTCTAATGGAAACAAGCCTACGACGCGGTCCTGCGTGTCGTTCTCCCCGCTGGCGTTAGTGTAGTCCGTTACGCTGACGACACTCTTGTGTTGGCCAGCGGGAAATGCTTCAAGGGAATCATTCGGCTTGCCTCTCTCTGCCTTGATTCAGTCACCCGAGATTGGGCAGCAGCCGGTGCAAGGCACCCACTACCCATTTGATCCGAGGGAAAAGGTGCTCGAAGTGCTCTTCAAAGGCCCAACGACTGTCCGTAGTGAGCCCCAGGTATTTAATGTATGGGCCCACCTTGATTTGCGCGTCACCAACGTATATCCACAAACTGGGTGGTGCTCTGGTCCGTGGCAGTTATGGAACCAGTTCTGGTTTTGTGAGGCGCAATCCGCAGACCTAGAGCGCTGGTTTAGATAACGACAATTGCCACTACTGCGGAAGCAACCAGGATACTGCAGAGTATGTCTGCCGGCAGTAGTGTCGGCTATGCTGGTAGTGGCTGGCTGGTGGTGGAGCATTAAAATTGTAGTGCTGTGGTCTCCTTCTGGAGCATGATGGTCTCACCGCAGTTCGGGATCGGAAGAGGGCCGATAACTGCTATCACGCCGAATCACGCGCATTGTCTTTCTTAGCAAAAAATCAGAAAAATGTAGATACTTTAAACCCATGAGCTTTTGTAAGTCCACAAAAACGGTTTCCATAAAACCTTTTGTGCGCGCAGATCATGGCCCGCTAACGGCGCGTTTAACTATGCAAAACGTTATTCGAAAATGGGATCCGGTTCAACAACGTGGAGCTACCATTTTGTTAATAGTTTAATCTGCAGCGGTGATCCGCGGGCAGCCGCATGGAATAACTACACGTGAATATTTCACTAGGCTGTTCAGTTTTACTGTCTTTGGCAGCCGCGGGCTGCGAGTCTGATGTTTGCGTTTTGTTTTTTGTCGATCTAAACGTGATTTGCTTTTGGTATTATTATGTAATTTTATGCGATGCAGACGTTTCTAGATACATATATGATTATTTTACAATCGCAATTATGCCTTGTTCTTTCTACTATCGCGAAGCGCGTGCTCCTTACATCACAGCGGTAAAGCACCGTCAAGCCAACAAATCTGCCTGCCAAACATTTGCTCGAATAAGAACCATACCTCTGGAGTAACCTAGACGACCCGATAATCCTCTCCACTGACTGTCATTTATAAACCGGAATTGTTCGTAACACGATTGGAAAGAAAACTGGACAACTGCCACTGCGATTGCCAACCCGCCTGCTAAGCGTGGCGATTATAGCAAAACCCCCCAATGAGCACATAACACATCCAGACCGGTCGTTGTGGCAATCTTTGGGGGAGGCTTGTGTCCAGCAGTGGACTTTATTCAGTTGATATTATGACTTAAATTTAAATTGTGTTTTAAACTAAGATCAGCGGTTTGTCGGGAGATTATTTATTTTTTCGGAACTACGGGCTATCTGGCAACTCTATGTATGTATATATATTAACGATATCTGTGGTGAGTTCTTTTCGACGCTAAGCAGAATAAGACATGGATTGGATTATTTGTAAGCCCGGTTAGTGGACAAAAAAAACGACGCTCTCGGTCCTTACATTTGTTAGGGATTGATTTTGCTAAACGATCGTATTGCGGTTTTAAAATTAGATTGTATTTAACAACGATTTTTTAATGAAATCTCTGTATTTTAGAAAAGAAACATTCTGTTTCTTTTGTACCGTAACGTTGGTTCACCACTTTATTTATTTATTAAATACTTTATGCACTAAAACTGTACAAAGGCGGACTTAATTCCATTAGGCATTTTCTGCCAGTCGACCTTATATGCCAAAGATGAGACAAAATATGTTAGGTACACAGACAGTGTAACTGTGAGCATTCAATTAGCGAAAGGCAATGTACACAATAAGTTTTAAATCGTTAACATAATATAAGCATATACATATAAACGTGAATGCGGTCAACAACACCACATAACACATACGGCTATATCATTCCCCTGATGGGCAATGGCCTCTTCCCATGATTTCCAGACCTTTCAGTTCAGAGCCAGCGTGGACCGTTCTCTATTGATGTTGTCTGGCTCGTCCGGCCATCTTCTTCGTGGTGTGCCCAGTCGCTGTCTCGCTGTCTGGGGCTCCACTTAATGGTAATTTTGGCCCACAGCTCCATTGGCATATAGCAAACCAGGCCAGGCCAACACTATATATTTAAAAAGTATATGTTGAGTAAGTGTACAATGTGTGTATTGTAGCCGCAGCATAGAGGTCTTATTGTGAGATTTTATTATCAGTCGGATACCACCCTCAAGCTGTCATTTTGCATGAAAATAAAACCTTACCATTTCTTTTTCTTAATTATACTTTGCCCAACATTATTTCTCCTGTGTCGTGGGTGTGTTAACAGACACAAATTCCACACACAATCCACTTAGACCCGGAAAAAGTACCTGCCGATCGTACAACTATTTGTTCCGTGCGGGAATCGAACCCGCGACGCGGACCGAGCAGCCGACTGTATCAGCCACTACACCAACCTTGCCGTCAAATTTAGTATTAACTGGCTGTTAGAGCTCATATTAGCTCACTGATCTCCTAATAGTAATACAATTCCCTCGCTGGATATACACAGAGAACCGCAAGTTCTTCTAATAACTTATGTTATTTATTGCTGAGCAAGTGTCCACCTTATCCTTTCGCCCCTTATACTATATCATAATTAATATAAAATCAAAGAATATAATTAAGTAAACATGTTACCAAAACTAACTCGATATAATTACATCTATTTTATTTTTTAAATAACATGTTGACAAGAAAGACATTCGCCTGGTGGTAAGCGTTATGCTTGCCCATTGAAATTGTAATGCTACCCAGGGCTAGACCTACGTGGAACCACACTGCGCTCATCCCGTCGAGACAATAAGTTATTTAGTCTCTTACGCCTAGTGATTTCACATATAGATTTATGTGAAACTAGCTGGGACTCGCGGTGTCACCCGCCGTTTAATTTAAAAGAACTTGGATCACTTATAAATAATTTAGAGTACTTCGGCATAGACACTTGACATAGAGTATGGGTTTTCATTATTTAAGCGGAACCCTAATTATATTTCTAAAATAAAAATAGCCTAAGTTATTCCTTATAACATCACCTGTCTGCCAGTGAAAGTCCCGTAGAACTCAGTCCAGCCGTTTCGGAGATTAGCGGGAATAAACAGACAGACCGACAGACAGACAGACGGACAAAAAAGAAAAATAGTATTTACAGTGTGTTTAAAAAAGTTGTTATTTTGACATTACAAACAGACACTTTAATTTTATTTATTTGTATAGTATACTCGTAAATAAATATTTTACATTCAAAAAATACATTCTACATATTTTATATGTGATATTTTGCACTAGCAATATCTTCGAACGACAGTCCCGGTGTGTTTTTAATTTGTCGGCGTGTGCGCGCTCTCACATACATTACCGGGGACACAAACAAACGCAGCGAATTAGACCTTCCCGGGAGCGACTGTACAAGGGGTGATCACAAGTCATACAAAAAACTATATTTATAACGTTCAGTAAAATATAAGATCTGATTGAGGTTTTAAACGGACGTTACGATTGGCGCATTGGATACGCAGTTGGCTTTCTGCGCTATGTGTTGCGGATTCGATCCCCGCACGGAACAAATATTTCTATGATCTACAGATAGTTGTTCCGGGTCCGGGTGTATGTGCATGCGAGAAGTGCCTGGGGGCCGGCCTTTTTTTTTACAGTCGCCTGCCCTCCGCTAGAGCGTGTGACCGCTTTACAGTCATCCCCTCCGAGATGTGCCTAAAGGCGTGGCACAAATGGGTGGCTCTAGTGTGATCTTACGAGGACCTGGAGCCCCCCTTCGGTGCCGAAGATGACCGCTCCAGTGGTTTTAGCCGGTAGGAGGCCGGCATACCCCTTCGCCCTTCCCCGGGTGAAGGAAGTTCATGTAGAATGTCCACTGGAAACCAAGAAAAAAAGGTACGGTTGTGGCAAAGAATCTCACAACAAAAATTCAATTAGAGGTAAAAAAACAGTAGGTCTGGGGATTCCTTGCCTGCTCTGAAAACTCGACACGTATTGTTCTTTTGAAATCAGCAATGTCACGCCAAGCAATATGCAAACAAATTCTTAGTAAGTATAGACAACAAATTCAACGATTTATGTAAAGATACCAACCTCACCAAACCGCTTTGATGCATCGCATATTGACGTAATCGCGACCCGGAACCAGGCCGCTTTCTCTTTCTGGATCGGGAAAGATCCATCATCATACCAACCTACGGATGTCCACTGCTGAACAAAGGCCTCGCCCATAATTTCCAGAATTGTGTCGTCATTTTGGAGATAATTTTCCAGTACTCACCACGCTTAGCAGGCATGTTGGTGAGCGCAGTACGGCTACTTTCCCACAAAAGGGACGTTACTGCCCATCCCTCTGGTCTAGAGACCCATACTCGCCTTATACGACATCCACGGGACTAAATGGAGTGGTGCTATATTTTTAATCCGGATACCGCACGGACCTGCATACAAACCCGTGCGAAACCGGGGCGGGCAGCTAGTTAAATACACATAAAAAGCCTAGCAGCCAATAGAATATTTTCACTACATTTATAGGTCCAAAATTAGCTAATACATCAAAAAAGCCCAATAAAAACATCGGCCTGTATAGGGGCTCCCATTTAAATTGATATAAATTAATCCTTTAGCAATGTGCCCCTCAAGAAAGAAATCCCATTACGTCCAGATTCGATTAACGTTTTAACGGGATCCCCTTCAACCGACCCCTTGCATCTTTTGCTTGAACCTTTGCGCTGTCCACTAACTGTATAAGTATTTGTAATTGTGTGTATATAGTTTATTGATGTATTGTATTGTAAGTACTGTTTATATGTTAAGTAACTAAATTGGATTTTAAGTCACGGTTATCGCTTTTGATCGTAATATGGTTTACATCTGAAGTTTTGATACTCAAAATGCAGAGTATTCAATCTCTACCTGCCTGTAGCGAACTCCTCATTCCCAGCCAGAGGTAAGTCGAAGGATACTGTGGGGTTTAAGCAGGTAAGATACTGGCGTGCCCCAGGAAGTCCATGAGTATTGCCGACAACAAAAATAAAAAAGGGATAAAATTTCGACATTTTATACTACCATCCTACAGTATCGTCTTCCAAGTCTTCAGTCTTAGATCTAAGCTACATTTATCGTCACCTGCCTTCCATATAGTATTCAGATTACTTTATAACCTAGCTTGGTGACAACTGATAGTTGTGACTCCGTCCAACGAGTTACTAGTTTGACGGCACGGTTGGAGCAGTGGCTGATACAGTCGGCTGCTGCGCTCCGGGTCGTGGGTTCGATTCCCACACGGAACAAATATTTGTATTATTGTATAATAAATGTAAATGTAAATATATTGTAAAATATATTGTATGACCTGCAGGTAGTTGTTCCGGGTCTGGGTGTATTGTATGTGGAATTCATGTCTGTAAATGCACCCACGACACAGGAGAAATCCTAGTGTGGGGAAACGTTTTAAAAAAAAAAAAGAGAAAAACAAAAAAAAAAAACTAGCTTATTATTGAAAAGTGAATGGGTATATCATCATATCAGCCACAGGACATCCATTGCTGAACAAAGGCCTCTCCTTAGATTTCCACAACGAGCGGTCACATGCCGTTCTCATCCAATGACTCCCAGCGACCTTCACCAGGTCTTCCGTCCACCTCGTTGGAGGTCGTCCCACGCTGCGTTTTCCGGTGCGCGGTCTCCATTTGAGAACCGATGGGTATATATTCCCAGCAATTAGTAGAGAATACCACCGTTCGACGACATAATATGTAGAATCATAATAACTCGAAAGGCTCTATCAGGGTAACTTTAGCAAGCTCTATTGAAAGGGCCAAAATGAAAGATGACACACGACAAGCCTGCAAGTTCGAATGTCGTAAAATCTTTTGTCAAGCGTGTCCTTCCTTACCGGTGAACGGTCACAAGCGAGATGTGGACGGTGGCAAAATAGTAATCCCCTTCCTACTTAATTTATCCCACCTTCTGAAAATATCCCACCTAGACATGAATTGCCTTACCTAACCTGGACCTAAACAGACTTTGGACTCGGGTGGGTGGAAGCAAGCAAAGCCTGTATAGGTGGGGAATAACTCCAACTAGGAGATAGATGCTGTGCTGTTCCGCAAATAGGGCATTTTACATCATGTCCTGTGTGCCCTGACGCCTGCACCCTAGAAGAACTCATGGATGGTACTGCAAGTGCAGTCCATGTAGCTAAATTCTGGGCTGATACTATTAAGATTACCATCGGCACGATAAGAAGGAGGGCTACTGTGAACAACTCAGAAAAGACACATTACAAGCGTGGTGCTAAAGCAGCTCTGCTTTAATTTTTTATTTAACGCGGTGGAATAGAACCCAGCCTCTCCCAATCCTGCTTTGCGGTCTTCTTCTGGAGCATGATGCCCTCACAGAAGGAGACCACTGCACTCCACTTTTCATACCCTGATGCTTTTTTATATATTCATCATATCAGCCACAGGACGTCCACTGCTGAACAAAGGCCTCCCCCTTAGATTTCCACAACGAGCGGTCACATGCCGCTCTCATCCAACGACTCCCAGCGACCTTCACCAGATCGTCTGTCCACCTCGTTGGAGGTCGTCCCACGCTGCGTTTTCCGGTGCGCGGTCTCCATTCGAGAACCTTTGTGCCCCAACGGCCATCAGTTCTACGAGCAACGTGCCCTGCCCATTGCCACTTCAGTTTACTAATCCTTTCAGCTATGTCGACAACTTTAGTTCTTCTACGGATCTCCTCATTTCTGATTCGATCTCGTAGAGAAATACCAAGCATAGCTCTCTCCATAGGTCGCTGAGTGACCTTGAGCTTTCTTATGAGGCCCATTGTGAGTGACCACGTCTCTGTTCCATATGTCATCACTGGTAACACACACTGGTTAAAGACTTGCGTCTTGAGGCATTGCGGTATTGTTGACGAAAAGACGTTGCGAAGTTTCCCGAACGCTGCCCAGCCGAGTCGGATTCGACGATTGACCTCTTTCTCGAAGTTGGACCTACCTTACTGGACAGTTTGTCCTAGGTAGACATACTCGTCAACAACTTCGAGAACAGAGCTCCCAACGGATATTGGGGTGGGCACGACATGGACATTTGACATGACTTTTGTCTTGCCCATGTTCATTTTAAGGCCCACCTGTTGGGAAACTCTGTTGAGATCATCGAGCATTGTGCTGAGCTCTTGCAGCGATTCTGCCATGACTACGATGTCATCGGCAAATCGAAGGTGAGTGATATACTCGCCATTGATGTTAATGCCGAATCCTTTCCACTCCAGTAGCTTGAAGGCATCCTCCATTGCAGCGGTGAACAGTTTCGGGGAAATGACGTCCCCCTGTCTCACACCTCTCTGCAATGGAATTGCCCCCGTGCTCTGTTCATGTACTCGGACCGACATGGTGGCGTTTCTGTATAAGCACTTCAACACTTCAATGTACCGATAGTCAATCTGGCACCGCTGCAGAGATTGCAGCACTGCCCAGGTTTCGATCGAATCGAAGGCTTTCTCATAGTCCACAAACGCCAAGCATAGTGGCAGATTATACTCCTCGGTCTTCTGTATAACCTGCCGCAGCGTATGGATGTGGTCTATGGTACTGAAACCTTTTCGGAAACCGGCTTGTTCGGGAGGCTGGAAGTCATCAAACCTGCGCTCGAGACGATTCGTGATGACCCTTGAGAACAGCTTATAAACATGGCTCAGAAGTGAGATGGGTCTATAATTCTTCAATAGGGTGTTATCACCCTTTTTGAAGAAGAGCACCACCTCACCTCTGTTCCATGCTTCCGGCGTTGTGCCCTCGAGTAAGACGGAATTGAATAGCTTCTGAAGGACTTTAAGTACCGGTGTTCCACCCGCTTTCAGAAGCTCTGTCGTAATTCCGTCTCCACCCGGCGCCTTGTTATTTTTAAGCTGTTTCAAGGCCATCCTAATCTCGTACAGGCTGATGTCCGGGATATCCTCGGTATAATGTCGGGTTAGTTTGGCTCGCGGGCCTTTGTCAGAGCCAATGGTAGGTATAGTAACCGAGGTGTATAACTGCCGGTAGAAGTTCTCAATCTTTCTCAAAACCTCTGGCTTAGTCGACGCTACACTGCCGTCCTCGGTCTTCAGGTTCATAATACGACTTTGCCCAATAGACTTGTCTCTTGCGAACACTTTGGAGTCTTGATTCCGCTCAATCGCCTCTTTAACACCGTTGGTGTTAAAGGTGCGGATATCGTGCCGCAAGGACTTCCATATCCGTCTATTGAGCAGTCGGTATGCTTCAGCATCATCGGAAGACTGCAGCGTCATGGCGCGTCTTTCTGCCATAAGGTCGAGAGTGTGATCGGAGAACTTTTTGGTCTACCTTTACGGTGGGCTTTAAAGAACTTAGACCCAACCGTTTGGACAGTTTCTACAAACCTACCATTTAAATCGTCCACAGATACGCAATGTTCCAGGGACTCGAAGCGGTTTTGGAGTTCGAGTTGAAAGCTCTCGGGGTTTTGGATATGAGCACTAGAGGGCCGGAGCGTAGACCTCATCAGACGAGACCTCTCAACTTTGAGATTAATATACAATGTGCCTCTTACCATTCGGTGATCACTACCGGTTTTCACCCTGTGGATCACAGAGACATCATTGAATATTTGTCTTTTATTGGTCATGATGAAGTCAATCTCATTCCTCGTGGAACCATCGGGACTCATCCAGGTCCACTTCCTGTGAGGCGGCTTTTGGAAAAAGGAGTTCATCATAAAGAGTCCCTCCTTTTCCAAAAAGTCGGCCAGCCTCTGTCCCCTGGGGTTCCGTTGCCCATATCCAAATTGCCCCACTCTCAACTCACCATCGCATCGAGTGCCCAGTTTTGCGTTGAAGTCCCCCATCACAACAGTGAAATGTGTCTTCGAGATATGTATGGCCCTACTTACGTCCTCATACATACTCTCTACTTCATCATCTGGGTGTGTCGAGGTCGGTGCGTAGACCTGTATGACCTTCAACGAATATCTCTTGGATATTCTGAGTATAAGGTACGCTACCCTGCTCGACACACTTTCGATGGCCACTATACTGTTAATGAGGGACCTGCGGACGAGAAACCCGACACCACCTTGAGACAGATGTTCGCCTTCCCGGTAGTAGAATAAGTTGCCGGATTTCAGGGTTATCGTGTCCTCCCCCTCTCTTCGGACTTCTGATAGACCCATGATATCCCAGTGCAACTTATCTATTTCTTCTTCCAGCTCAACAATCTTTTCGTCTGCCCTCAGTGTGCGTGTGTTATATGTCACCAGGGCCAGTTTTCGGTTTGGGTGGTAGCCGGATCCCATCCGGAGATTCTTAGCACCCCCTGCCCCGCCGTTTCCGTGGCCGCTACCATGACCAGGAATGGCGGGGCTGCCGGGAACTGGGGGCCGGTGCTTATGTTGTGTTGTCATTTTGGGGGGAATTTGCCGATACTCACCACGCTTGGCAAGCGGGTTGGTGAGCGCAGAGTTGCTACTGCTCAGCAAAAGGGACGCTGCTGCCCATCCCTCTGGTTAAGAGTCCCTTAGTCGACTTTTACGACCTCCACGGGAGGAGATGGAGTGGTGCTATATTCTTAATCCGGACACCACACGGATGGTCGGGACACCACATTATTTTATTATTTCATAAAACGTAGGATTTCTCCTGTGTCGTTGTTGCGTTTACAGACATGAATTCCACATACAATACACCCAGACCCGGAACAACTACCTGCAGATCATACAAGTATTTGTTCCGTGTGGGAATTGAACCCACGACCCGTAGCGCAGCAGTGGACTGTATCAGCCACTGCACCAACCGTGCCATCTAGTATACATAGCTGACACTAGAGTTGGTAGAGAGAGTTCTTGTGTGATTCTATCGGCCAGGATTCGCCGTTCAGCAGCCCACGCAAGGCATTCCTAGAGCGTGTGTCAGTATCTGCTCGCTTCCACAATGGTGTATACAGCACTCCTATTCATGGTCATTTCAATAAAACATATATAAACTTAAAAGCACGATAGCTGTCCTATTCTTGTTAGTATTTTTACCACACTATTTACACGGTCATCCGAGCCTGTTTAAAAACCAATTTCCCTGTACAAACAACTAACAACAAACCAAATAAAAAGCTGACATCTTCAATTACACTCCTTTACCATGGACTGTACAAACACTTGATACGGATCGTTGCGAGAATCGAATGTAATTCGACTATTCGTCTCAACTATACTCGTAGAATCGATGTTCTCGCGTCCCATGGGGTCGCGCCCTAGCCGCATAATGTGATTCTATTATACGAGTATCAGTGTCAAATGAGGTTTTCACCAGTTGGGAATATGAGGATGTTTGAGATAATATTTATTTAGTTTTTTTCTTTTTGTGCAAGTTATTAGAAAGGATAGGTATTATGGAAAAATTGTCGTAAAGCGTATGTATGTAGGTCTGAGCAAGTTATACATTGTATACATGGCCTATAATATTAAATCACTTTAGATTCAGATTATAAATATGTAATTGTTTCTTTTATCTTTTTTTTAAACGTTGCCCCAATTAGTTATCGATTAATTAGATATTCTCATTATTTTTAAACAAATCACGAACCATGTAGCGTAAGAAATAATGAGCTCAAACAGGTGGGCATCACTATAAATCAATGTTGTCAATTGATGTCGCCCTTGTGGACCCCCCTTGTTGGTACTGTTGTTAATACTTGTTGATTAGACCCAATGATATTATATATTAAAAAGAAGTAGACCCAAATGCCATGTCATAAATATAGACAATAAGTTCCCGAATAAGAGAATGTACGGCAGAAGAAACAAACGTTTGGAAAAATACATATCATAATGTAACTTCATGTTGTTTCTTATGCTTGCTATGTTTAGGGATGTTTATACAGGATGTCCAGTAAATAGCACGACATACTGCAGGGAGTGAGAGCTTGGGTCAATACCTACCAAAAAAACAGAATATATGTTCAGCAAAATCTTACGGATTTACAGTAGTACAACCTTTGAGTAGTAGAAAATTGTACTGTGAAAATTTAAATAAAAATTGTATTTCTTGAAAACATTTTAGTTTTTAATAGAATAAAGACTTATCAATGAGTAAAGTAACTATTCACACATAATTTGAGGTAAAAAAAAAAACTAGAAAAGGATTTTTTCATTACGAGATGCTTAAAAATCTGTGTCAAGGTAGAGATTTTTCGATATTTCGGAAAATTTTGTACTACTGTAAATCCGTAAGATTTTGCTGAACATATATTGTGTTTTTTTGGTAGGTATTGACCCAAGCTCTCACCCCCTGCAGTATGTCGTGCTATTTACTGGACACCTTGTATGTCTCTGAACGATCTCTGGCTTCCGTGAGTTGCGGCCTACGGGCGACGAACTAGGGCCGTCCCCGCCGCCCGTCGCCCGAATAGAAGCAGGTCCGAGACGCGCCTCTCTGAAGGGATGTGCGTACGGTCGGGCAGGTCGCACTGAGACAGGTCCCGTCAGTCCAAGTGGCCGGCCAATACCTTCCAGGGTTGTGGCCTAATACCTACACGGCGGACACCTCAGCCCTAGCCCCCAGCCATAGGTAATTGGATAGAACATTGTCGGGTTTTAGTCGATAAGAGTCCGACTTGCCCCTCCCCCCTCCAAGGCGGAGGAAGTCCATGAGGATTTCCGCACAAAAAAAGGTCTGTTTTCATGGTTTAAAGAGGGAAACTGGTTGTTTCTGTCTGTTCCAGCTAATCTCCGAAACGGCTGGACCCATTCTGACGGGACTTTCACTGGCAGATAGCTGATGTTATAAGGAGTAACTTAGGCCACTACTGTTTTAGAAAAAGAATTAGGGTTCTGCGCAAAAAAGTTAAAATCCATGAAATCCAATATATATACACTATGCCGAAGTACTCAAAATTATTTATAATCCAATGTCTTTTAAATTAAACGGCGGGTGAAAACCTGGGCCCAGCTATTTTTAAAATATAGTACCAAGCTTTTTCTTTGCCAAGTGCATGTTTTCATTTCTTTAAAAAGTATTAACCTGTAAGTGTAAAGTAAGTAACCTGTGGCCATAAAAGGTACGAATCGTTTATAATAAACGCGAGTTCCCTTGCAATAGGGGGATGGCGCATCGCCACCAACTCATTGATTCTGCTAATCCTGCGGGAATCTTAATGGCGAGCGCAGCGCGGGAGAAAATTAGACGGACACGTGTCGCTTCTGTTGTGTAATGAGATCTTTTTAATATGTCTTTTTTTATGATTTTGTCTCAGTTTCTTTGTAATCTTTGGGCATGACTTCGAGGTACGTTTGGATGTTAGTTTATATTATAAAAAAGTCGTTCTTATTTTCCTACGTACGTTATAGTGGAGTGGAATCATAAAAATGTAATATATTCCAACCAAAATATCATACCCGAGTAGTGCCGGCAAAAAATACCACTACCCCACTTCATCCGGTGGGTGCCGTAAAATTGGGGATAGCCGGAGGATGGGCAGCAGCATCCTTCGAGTACATTTATAACTGAACTTCGATCTCCAACTCGTCTGCCAAACGTAGCATTATGGCAAAAATCCCCAATAAGCACACAGCACAAACCCATACCAGTCGTTGTGCCAATCTTTGGGGGAGGCTTCTGTCCAGCAGTAGACGTTTTCCGGCTGAAAGTATGGTGATTAAAGTATCATGTGATGCATGCCATTAAAACGAACTATTATTTTAAACATAATAGTATTCGATCATCGGTGCGGCGCAGGTCGTTATCGCAACACTACGCGATAAAAGACCCTATTATGTCATCTGACAGTTGCGAGCGGTCCCGAAGGACAGATATTTTACTTTACTTGATTTATCGTCTATTTGGGATTGCTAGGTGTTGTGTTTTTGTCTCTTCGGTGGGGTAATTAGCCATTATAGTTCTAAGGTTCATATAATTTTGGGGAGTGTTACCTTAATTTGATGCTGGTTCATAAATAAGGTAAAAGCGAAATTTGTCTAGATTGTCCGTGTGGTGCCTGAAATAAGGATCAGCACCACTCTGCCTCCTCCTGTGGGTGTCATAAAAGGCAACTAAGGGACTCTAAACCAGAGCGATGGGTGGCAGCGGAGCAGTAAAACGTTTTTTTTTTTATTACACTATGATTTCTCCTATGTCGTGAGTGCGTTTACAGACATGAATTCCATATACAATACACCCAGACCCATAACAAATACCTGCAGAACGAACCGTGCTATATAGCGTATACCTACTGCACTCATGCACCAACCCGCTTGCCAATCGTGGTGACAAGACGACACACAGCATGGTCGTTGTGGAAATCTGGTTGTTTGAGCACGTGAGATCTATTTCTGTGTACTGTACCCACGATAAGTGGGGCATAGTTTTTTTATAAAATATATTAAAAATCATCCCTTTAATAACTTGAGCGTACATTTAAAATTGACGCCACGGTTGGTGCAGTGGCTGATACAGTCAGCTGCTGCGCCTGGGGTCGTGGGTTTGATTCCCGTACGGGACAAACATTTGTATGATTTACAGGTAGTTTTTCCGGGTCTGGGTGTATTGTATGTGGAATTTTTGTCTGTAAACGCACCCACAACACAGGAGAAATCCTACTGCAAGACAAAGTAAAAAAAAAAAGCAAGTGTGCGTGAGCAAGTAAAGCAATGCAAGCCTCATGCACAAGTTTAAACTTCTAGCGTACTAAGGCTGCAATTACATGTGTGTATACTTTTTAAGATTACTATTCTCTATGCAAAAGCCAAACATTATTGTTAAATCCAACAATAAATCATGTCAAAGTAATAAGTAGTAATTTATCACATATGAGTACAGAATTAATTAATTGACACAAAATTGAAACATCTGTAAGCAGATTTTAAATATGAATGTGTTCACTGACGCGTGACCGATTTCACAGTATTCGAAATTTGAATAAAGACGTCGAAACCGCGACGTCAGTAAGAAAAAAATTAACGTGCATTAGCGCAAAATCGTTTATCTAAATTTTACACGCAGTTGACTCTGAATGAAGAAATATGGCGTCCAAACTGAAAATATAAAATTATCCCTGTTTGTCTAGTTCGGAATACAAAAGAAGCCCAGTGCATGTTTACACGCTATTTAACAATTATTTAACATTTGATTTGTATACGGACACGTGATTCGAATTCAAACTTATTTGCATAATCCCTTTTATTAGAATTAAAATTACAATTTGCCATAGCAATTCGATTATATTTGTGACAAATAAATTTATATCACCGCTTATTAGATATTTATTTAAATTTGGCTTACCTAATCGATGTTTTTTTGCATAAAATAAATTAAACCAATTTCCCGTGTGAATAAAAGTTTATAAAGAAATAGTGTGTAATGAGAATTAATAAATGTTATTGCACGCATCTTCACGTGCCATCCTCCGCCATTACCCGATCAATCATCTGAGAGCACATCCGAACAAATTCACGCCACGCCAGGCGATGTTGCCCATCAAAATAATTTTCACGGGATTCTGAGTCTAACGGCCAGTGCCAACAAAAGAAGAAAGTTTTAAAACTGCTTACACACTTTTCTATCAAAATATGTATTTCATTCCGCGCCAAAAAGTGTCGCTGCAAACATGGCGCCCCTAGGGACTTTATTAGCGTCAGCGACCCACCCATTATACATTTTTAAACCGTATCCATATAAATTAATGTCGATACCACCCTAGCGTAATATCAATCTCGTGCCGTAGTTGTTCGCGGATTATGTTACAAATAATATCATTTTGTACGGTGATTCGTTATGAATGGTGTTACCCTGTGCTACCTATGGGTTTTAGTGTATACTTTAGCTGTATCAACTTGATTATTGACAATTAAAAAAGTTCGAATTTAGAATGTTAATTATAAAAAATATAATACTCGATGTTAATAATTGTACGGTAAATCATAAATAGAACACAAAAAGTATATTTAAATACAGCGTTAATGAATAATACAGCGGCTGACTGAAAGTGACCTTTGCAAATAATTAAGTTGACACTTGTAATATCGCTCATACCCGACAAGCTGTTTAAACTATTTGAATAATTATTTATTCAAGAACATTGAACGAACAAATGAACGATGTGCTGGCTAATTCGTATTCATAGCTCAAATCAATAGCTTATGTTATCTACTACTGCTAACAATATTTTTTTATTTAATTAGGATTTTTTATTCTGGTCGGAATATTGTAATCGTAATAGTTCATCTAGACTTATTATGGTCATTAAGCTATTATGTACTATGGTTTTAGTAGATTCCAATTATGTATCGATAGGGAACTAAACGAGTTATAAAACTAAACAACATAACCTCTTTAAGTGTTTAAAAAATAGTATCTATTTTATTGGCAACACGACCAGTATCAATTCCATTTCGTCCAACTGTTCGTCGAATAACGAAGTGTTCCCCCAACAAGAGAAGCCAGTTTACTGTTTCTTTATTCCATTATGTTTTGAAGAGAATGTCATAGCTATCGGCCAAGTGCAGTGCGGAACGCACCCAAAATGCCGAATTAACGGAGGGCGCGAACAATAGCTCCCGATTCAAATTGCGAACGCGGCTTTTAATTGCATGATAATTTCCCAACCGATTCTTTTTATAAATTGGCTGTCAGTTCATTTTGATTTTCATTAAAGTTGACAGTTCATGTAGAATTTCCACTGAGCCCAATAAAAAAAGGCGGTATCGTTTTATTAATGTTCTTTCTTAATACTGCATCTAAATATCTAACAATTTGTTGTTCATATTATCAATAGATAGCGGTATACAATATAATATGATTGCACTTACTACATTCTCGAGGCAGCGTGAGTTGACAATCTGATTAAGATTTCAATAGAAAAACTAAATATTCCGTTCAAAATTTAAGCTATGATAAGACACGTATATAATATTAAATACATAGAAGTTTCAGTAAATAAATGCCTTCTTTATTATAATTGCCGTGTGGTGCCGGCTGTGCCGGCTCAGAATGCCACCACCCCATCTCCTCCCATGGGTGTCGTAAAAGTCGACTAAGGGATTAGCCGGAGGATGGGCAGCAGCGTCCTTCGAGTACATTAACAACTCAACTGCGATCGCCAACCCGTCTGCCAAGCGTGGCGATTATGGCAAAACCCCCCAATGAGCCCACAACACATCCATATCGGTCGTTGTGGACATCTTTGGGGGAGGCCTGTGTCCAGCAGTGGACTTCATTCGGCCGAAATGATGATTATAATTGGCGGATCCTCCGGGGTTCTACACGCAGGCAGCTGCAGAGGCACCCACTCACTCGGCACGCACGCACACATCAGCCCGTAAACGTCCACTGCTGAACATGGGCCTCCCAATGATCACTACAGCGAGCGGTCATATCATTGTCAGCATCACCTCGCTTGGCAAGCGGATTGGTGATCGTAGTATGTTGTAATGAGCACACGAGAGGATGCTGCTGCCCATTCTGTTGATATTGAGGGTTGACATTGAGTCGCCACCAATGGGTGGTTAGGTGTGGTCTATTCTTTACTAGCAACCACAGTGAACTGACACTCAGCATACTGATCTGGATATCTTCCATGATTCATCATCATATCAGCTAAAGGATGTCCACAGCTGAACAAAAGCCACCCCCACAGATTTCCACAAAGTCCGGTTACATGCCACATGCATCCAACGGCTCCCAGTGACCTTCACCAGATTACCGTCCATCTCGTTGGAGGTCGTCCTACACTGCGTTTACCGGTGCGCGGTCTCCACTCGAGAACCTTTTTGCCCCAACGGCCATCAGTTCTACGAACAATGTGCCCCGCCCATTGCCACTTCAGCTTACTTATCCTTTCAGCTACGTCGGCAACTTTAGTTCTTCTACGGATCTCCGCATTGCTGCTTCGATCTCGTAGAGAAATACCAAGCATAGGTCCCTCCATAGCTCGCTGAGTGATCTTGAGCTTTCTTACGAGGCCCATTGTGAGTGACGACATTTCCGTGCCATATATCATCGCTGGTAACACACACTGGTTAAAGACTTTCGTCTTTACGCATTGCGGTATTGCTGACAAAAAGACGTTGCGAAGTTTCCCGGACGCTGCCCAGCCGAGTAGGATTTGACGATTGACCTCTTTCTCAAAGTTGGACCTCCCTAACCGGACGGTTTGTCCCAGGTAGACATACTCATTAGCAACTTCGAGAACAGAGCTCCCAACGGATATTGGGATGAGCACGACATGGGCATTTGACATGACTTTCGTCGTGCCCATGTTCATTTTAAGGCCCACCAGTTGGGAAACTCTGTTGAGATCATCGAGCACACCATAAATGTATCCCTTATTTTGGGGGTAATTTGCCAGTGTTCACCACAATTGGTGGCGAGTGTGTTGAAGAATACAGAAGAGATGCTATTGACCATCCCTCTGGGTTTAAAGTCCCTTAGTCGCCTTCTACTACATCCATAGAAGAGATGGAATGGTGCTATATTCTTAATCAGGACACCACACGTACATGGTACGTCACTCTGAGTAGGTATGCAAATAAATGATGTAAAAATCTTTAAAATCGTATTATTTCATTAATAATAAAATTAAAACACGAGTCACTTTAGTAAAATCATTTATATCTAGAATGATTCTAAAAGGGCATTACTAGTCAAGAAAATGATGACTGTATAATGTCACAACAGTTATGCTTGTGGCCACGAAAGTAATAGCTACCAAGGATTATACAAAAAAAGTTTGGGAGATATATCGATAAAAAGCATACTAATCAAATAAACAAGGGACGTCCCGTCGATCTGTCGACGCAATCTCTAGCCAAAATAGCGATTTGATATCTTATGTCATTGAAGCCATCCCCTTGGTGTTGCCATGATAATAATCTGTTATAACATTTTCATCTGTGGTGTCAGTTTGTGGGTAGGTATTATTTTACACTATTGTTCTTATAGTTGGCTTCTATGGATGGGTGCACTTGGTTAACTTATGATGATAGTCGAAGTTTAAAATCACACTTGCTCCTTATATCTTCGTAAAGATCTTATTTTCTGTATTGGCGCAAGATATTCCATAATAATCATGTATTTTTAAAACGAGGATTGACCTTAAGAATAAAGCCCATAGATATGAGAACACTCGTAATTGTATTGTGATCAGTGACCAGGATCACCGATGAGATCATAAAACAAAAAATTGCGTGAGAACGTACCAAAATCAAAACAGGAAAGTCATTTTTAATAAAGATGAATCCTTATTATATCAACAAAATCCAGTTTTTCACCCCCTGGCATTGTAGCATGTAATTTTAGGCCTATTAGATTAAAACGCTACTCTATTCGAACGACACGTGTCGCGCATGCGCCTAGCACATGAAGCTTGACAGCTAAACAAACATGGCGCCGATAGCGGAATCATATCTTTATTAATATTATATTAGTAAATACATTGTTCTTTATGCGGGGTCTTGTACAAATATAATTATTGTAATTGGTCTTGTTTCCTCCCCTTGTAGGTTTTAAGTAGTTATTTAACTTTAGGGTAGAAATGATATCTTTTGTAAATAACGGTTTGATTAATTACTGCAAGGTATTTATGTAATGGATCATGAATTTAGTTTTGTGATGACCTGCAGTGGGTAACGCGATTCTAAAGCTAAAGTACCAATACCTTAGGGTAATAATATGATGAAATGACCTTTATTTTAGCAATTAGGTTTCAAGAAACACTCCTCAATAAATTTGGATGCAACCAGCATTTTCTATTGACTGCCTCTGAATAGAAACGCCCAAACAAACTCAAAGGCATGAATCAGTCATCGTGTAACCCAACCCTATTTTAAGGAGCTTAACGACGCTTCGTTTCTCTATACCATCAGCATGACATTTGTGTAGGCCACATGAATACTTAAAACCATCAGACTGATATTAAGTGTAAGTATGTAAAACTAGCCCACATAGTACTCGCATACAGAAATATTTTATCAGAACGAATGTCAAAAAATATGAAAATGTCATTAATTATTCAATAAATGTCATAAAAAGCAATTATACATTCAAATATCATGCAAATAATTACAAAGATCGGACTAACTTACCTAGTGACGTCCGATCCTCAATTATGTGAAGTAATCTCGTCCTCATTTAGTACTATGTAGTTTGCACCTTGCACAACTCACTGCATCACAATTTTAAAGATGAACACTTTCATTAAAATTTTTAATATAGTCTGTGGTTCCTACGCGCTCTTTCGCTATCTGTAATGTACATGTCATTAATTCAAAGCATAAGAACACAACTTTCAGCAGGGATCTAGATTGCAATTTTATAGAATTCTAGATTTATTTGGGATGGGTTGGGACTCGATGAGGACGAGATTACTTCACATAATTGAGGATCGGACGTCACTAGGTAAGTTAGTCCGACCTTTGTAATTATGTTCCGTAATCTCGTCCTCATTTAGTACTATGTAGATGTTCAAAGAAGAAAGTTGTGTTAATAATCAACCTTGTTTATTCGTTAATAAACATTATTACAATTTATTATAATTATTTATGAACCTCAGTCTTGTGTCCTCTAAGACTTATAGTAGATGAACAGGTATAAATAAATACGTTTCGCATTATTCATATAAAAATAAACTTGGCGGAAGCACTGCCGTACTCCCAAAAGTGCAATTCTTTGCATTTCTAATTTATATGATTATATGGTGTACTTATAATACCTATTCATCACATAAGTTGGCTCTTATTTTAGTTTGTGTTTATTATTTATTTAAGAAATATCCATATAGAACACATAGCTTGAGCCATTGGGATCATAAATAAACATTTGGCCTCTTGCAAAACCAAGCCAAGTTGAGGCGTTTCTTGCTTTTGTGTAGTATGCTGTAGATTTACTAGGATCCAATCCATTATTAGTTAAAACTTACTTCAACCATCTGCTTAATAGATGCGGTGGAGGCGCCGTAATAAGGCTTCCTTAATGTAATAATTATGTATTACAGTTCGTCCTTTATTTTATTAACATCTTAATAACAAAGTAAGGTTGTTCCAGGACAAATATTAATGGCAATTATCTTTAAAATAATTGGTAAGAAATGCTAGTATTAAAAATGGTTAAGATCAATGGTAAGACAAAAGGTAAGATCTAGATGTTTTTACCATTTTGTAATTTTTATGTTGATATTATCTACTTTAACGGTAATTTTATCTATACAAATCAGCAACAAGGTTTGACCCCGTGTTTGGGTAATTCCACACAGGCTTGCGTTGGGAAACATATTCAACAATAATTATTCTTAATGTTAAAGTCACATAGGTACAACATAATACTTAGGGTTTGTTGCCCTACCTTTAAATATTTGCTTAAAGAACTTTGTTCTTCTCTCATCTCTACTCAAGTGCGATACTAAGTGTAGGAAGAGAGGAAAAAAAAAAAAAAAAAAAATTGTTGACCTCAGTGTTGAGTGAGCTATAGGAAAACCTTTAATTATTAATTAAACTTCGATGCTAAGAATAATATAACCAGGGGATGCACATCATAACTTTTACAGTTGGGGATTCACTGATGATTGCAGATTAATATTGCCATCCTGTTTTGTTCTATAACGAAGCTAACATTTTGTCCGTTGAAGAGGATGGTATACTTCTTAGAAACGCGCTCTCCTGAAAATGTGGTGGCAATCAGTTTTAGAATCCTGTGTAAAGGATTGTGATTCCCTGGAAGGATACGACAGTAAGTCACGACTAGGTCGCAGTATATTGTATGTATATAGACATCTTTTAGTTTTTATTATAGATATATATGTATATATATATATATATATAAATATATATATATATATATATATATATATACATATATATCTTACTATACACCCATATATATATAATTACAATGCTCTGTTTTTATTTTCCGAAAAAAATTAAAATCTACTATGAGTGCAAATGGAGGGAACACAGAAGAATGTCCCATGCCATTCAAGAGTAGAGGCATCTATGGTGTATCTAGGTCAGGAACCCATGATACATAGTTGATGCACCTAGCAATACATCCATTTGCAAACATCATTCTATCGTTCACCAAGATTAGCTATAAGTGGTTCAAAGGCTACGGCCACATAGTTCCATTTCAATTTCCGAATGAAACACTTTCATTCTTTATTAGCAATGGCATTCTACACATATAATATGATCAAACGACTACAAAACTACCACAGCTTCTTTGTCATTGAAGTGTCTGCCCATATCTTATTAATATAGGTTATGGTTCATATCTATTCCAAGTGAAATATTACCTTGTTTTATTTCAAAAGCAACTGGTTTCTGTGCTTATAAGTGTAGGTAAATTCATTTAGTTTTAATTCCTTTCAATATAGGAGGCCACCATTTAAGTATGTGCAAATGTATCCTATATACATAAGATTGCACTATTACTTTTTCAGGGCTACTGTTGTAAGATTTTTCCATGACATTGGTAGGTATAAAGTCAAATGTATTCTATAGCTGGGCCATGCACAATGTTAAGCTATGTTGAAACAAGGACACCTTTTGGTTGAGATAATTATTATTTTGTACCCGTTTATGGTTTCTCTAGAATTTAGAAATAAAATATTATCTTCTTCTGGGAGAGCAAGATAGAAAAAATTGCATGGAATCTAATATGGGTCCCAAATTCTGCTATTTTTGTTCAGCATTTAGGCATATTTTCTTTGATATGAAAACACCAAGATTTTCTAAGAAATTTTGGTTGGTGGACACATTTAGTTTACACTTTTCATAGGAGTCAGCAAGACAAGAATTATTATTGATAACCGATGCAATGATCTCATGTAAAAATTAGTAGTTTCATGATCTAGGTAAAATCATATGGTGCTGTACTAAGCCTGAAGGGATGGCATGTAAATTCATACAAATAATCTGGAAATAGGGAACATGAGTGTTTCCTATCAGATTCCCTTATTGACAGTACAATATGCATTTTTTTAAATCTTACAAAAAATTTGTTGCAACAATTTTTTAAATCTTTTCTCATTTTGATAAAAATTTACTCAGTTTCTGAGTAACCTGGTTATTTAATGGAGCAGTAGTTTGTACAGGAACATTAGTGAAGGGTATAGTATAACCTTTAAACCATTTGTGTATGGTAGGACTTTTAGTGATACCTAGTATCGCAGTAGTAGGAAAAGTATTTCAGTTGATTGGTATGTACCTTATTCATCATTGATCAGGATCCAGGCTAGGGCCTCAGCAACAGGGATAGTGGTGTCTCCGCCAGAATATCACGAAAACCACCAGCAATTTATTCACATATGTTGTTGGACTCGACATGGTTTTGCCCGCTTGGAAAGACATTTATAGCTGTTGTACTCCCCCCTTTTAGTTTCAAGTTTTAGGGGATTTTGATAGCTACTTACCTTCACTGGGAGTATTCTTTCATTCTCACCCAGATTTTGAACAGCTTTAATGGTATTTACTTTATCCTATAGTTTGTTCCCAAACAGGTATTATGAGATTGCAGGCTTCTCTGATATCAATTTATCAATGATGTGCAGGCTATAACTTCATACAATAAGTTGCATAGCAATCCAGTTGAATCACTGATTGCGAAATGTGGTTTTCATCTCATTGTGTACAATCATGTTGTTGAAAATCTTTTCAAGGGTTGAGATAGTACTAAGTGTCTCATAATAGCATTGATTTGACTTTTCCATAAATGCTTGTATGCTTTATTTATAGGGCCATGTTTCTTGATTATAGTGGATCTAGAAGGCCATTCTGCATGAATAGTCGTTTTTTTTTTATTTTTGTATATTGCGTGTTATTCCTACTGAATTATCTCAGAGGTGAGCACTATTTTTGCAAGCCTGCCCCCCTCCTTTCTTTTATCTGATTTCATCACTAGGTGAGACACTATATTTGTAGCCACTTATAGGTGACGGAAAGGTGTTTGCACCTGGTTCATTAGAGCTTGACTGCATCAGCTCCGCTCATGTAATGAAAAACATTGTCCTTGTCCGTGTGGTAAACTACCTCGGCTTCGACTGAAGAGGTCTTCGTAATCATCTAGGCTCCTGACTGCAAATCCAAGGCTAACCCCTCGTGAAAGCTCTAAGGATGCATCAAACAGCGTTTTATCTTGCTAATAAAAGATACTTAACTGGTTAGCCTCTCGTGGAAGCTCCCTCGTCCTTCGCTTGTAAACGAATACTGCACCGGCTTACCTCTCGTGAAAGCTCTATTGGTGGTGTCGTTTTAAACTTGTCACGGTTGACCTCGAGTTCAGGCTTGTAAACGAATACACGACCGGCTGACCTCTCGTGAAAGCTCTATTGGTGGTGTCGTTTATTTTTAAATTAAGGCACTGTTGACCTGTCTTCGTCCTTGTAAACGAATAACTCACCGGCTGACCTCTCGTGAAAGCTCTATTGGTGGTGTCGTTTATTTTTAAAATAAGGCACTATAAACTTCTCACCGGCTGACCTCTCGTGAAAGCTCTATTGGTGGTGTCGTTTATTTTTAAATTAAGGCACTGTTGACCTGTTTTCTTCCTTGTAAACGAATAACTCACCGGCTGACCTCTCGTGAAAGCTCTATTGGTGGTGTCGTTTATTTTTAAAATAAGGCACTATAAACTTGTCACCGTTGACCTGTCCTCTTCCTTGTAAACGAATAACCCCCACCGGCTGACCTCTCGTGAAAGCTCTATTGGTGGTGTCGTTTAGATTTACGTGCATATAGTGTATATTGCTGCGGCACTGCGGATCCATATCCTGTGAAACATGTAGTTAGTAACTTACCGGTACGGTCGTGTAGACTCCCGCTTTTTTTGGGCTCCCACAATCGATTATTTAGCTTTTCTATTGCCTCATCCTTACTCCTCCGCCAGTGTTTCCCCATTTTTGAAGAAAAAGGAGGATAATTGGAAGATTTTCTTGAGTTGCGTATACAGCGAGCGGCACAAAAAAGTACAATGACATGTACATTACAGATAGCGAAAGAGCGCGTAGGAACCACAGACTATATTAAAAATTTTGATGAAAATTTCGACTAGGGGACTGTATGTTCTTTACTAATGAAAACTAATAGGCTGGTTAAAATAATATAATTATGAATTTACAAAGATAAGGAATGACTGGCGGCGCGCGTATTATAATTGTTTACGGTCGCGGGTGTCGCTCGCTGTGGTCGATGGTGCTGTGTGTGCGCCGTGCGGCGGCGTGGCCGGCCGGAGCGAACTCGTCGTTCCCCGCGTCCCGCGCTGCCGCCTCCACCGCCGACGTTCGGGAATGTTCCGAACAGACTGCCCGGGTTGAAGTGTTGTCTTCAATAGGTAGAGGACATATGTTATTGAAGGCCCTCGTAATCATGCCCCTCTTCGTCTTGATTTGAGCCACCCTCGTGACACCATCTGGGCCAGGAAACACCTTGACAATACGGCCCAGTAGCCAAAGCAGTGGTGGTTGCGCCTTCTCTCTCTGACCAGAACTAATTGGTCAAGTTTTAGTTCACCAGTAGATGCCTGCCATCGATTTCTCTGCTGCAACATGACGACATATTCGTAGCTGAATCGATTCCAAAAATGTTGTCGGAGATGCTCAATCCTCTTGTAGCGATCCAGTTGATTGATGTTGATAGAGTGTACCTGCGGCTGAGGAATCGATATTAGCGGTCGTCCAATTAAGAAATGGGATGGCGTAAGAGCGGTCAAGTCTGAAGGTGACGAAGAAAAGGGGACAAGAGGACGCGAATTTAAAATTGCCTCTATTTGCACTAAATATGTAACCATTTCTTCATAAGTTAAATGAGGAGAACAAGTAATGGTTTTCAAATGTTTTTTTGTTGAACGGACAGCGGCCTCTGTTATACCATTAAAATGGGGGCTATAAGGAGGTGTGAAAGTAAACCTTATACCATCTTTAGCAAGGTCGGCTTCCAAATTTGACTTGGATAAGAAACGAGCAAGTTCATTAAAGGTTCCCACAAACGCTGTGCCATTATCGGAGTGGATGCTATGTGGCTTACCCCGCCGAGCAACGAATCTCTTCAAAGAGGCCAGGTAAGCATCCTTGGTAAGGTCCGTTACAAGCTCCAGATGAATAGCCTTTACAGCTAGACATACAAACACACATATATATGATTTTATTAATCTACTACCTCTACCTTTACGGTCGGCTATCAGCATTGGCCCAGCATAGTCCACACTACAATTGTAAAAAGGAAAGTCAAGCTGTGTTCTCGTACATGGTAACTGACCCATGATTGGTTGCACCGTTTGTGCCCTAAATCTGAAACATTTAACACATGATCTAAATATGCGTTTTGCCAAAGGTCTGCCTCCTAAAGGCCAATAAGTTTGCCGAATGTGAGACAAAAGAAGTTGTGGCCCAGCATGCATAAGCTGAATATGTTCATAACGGAAAATAATCTGTGTGATGTGATGTTTACTGTCTAACAGTATGGGATGTTTGACATCATAACTATAGTAAGTGGAGTTTTGCAACCTACCACCCACACGGATGACACCTTGATCATCCAAAAATGGAGATAATGAAATTAATCTATTTTTTTTAGATAAGTGCTGGTTTAAAGCCATTATTGTGTACTCAAGTGCAAACATTTCCATTTGACAGACGCGTATAATAACTATTAATGCCTTTTGTAACTCTTTAACTGATAAATATCCTGTTACTTTATTATGAGGGTTTTTCAAGTTATGCATATATCGAAGTATATATGCAAAGCGACGTTTTAATGCAATAATATCTGATGTACTACATATTAACTTGCTTAATATGGATTGAGTTTGTTGATTATTGTTAACTAAATGAACTTTTACCTCTGGTATGTTAGAAATTGTGGTTGTACTTGGCATTTTTGGCCAATAATCATCACTTAGTTTTAAAAACTCTGGGCCCGACCACCACAGTGAATTAGTGCCGATCTGATCGGCCCTGAGCCCACGAGAAACGAGGTCTGCCGGGTTCTCTTTCGACGTGACGTACCTCCAAGAGTTCTCGCCAGTGCTCTCTTGTATCTCACTTACACGATTACGAACGAAAGGCTTTAATTTATTGGGTGATGTGCATAACCAACACAGAACTATGGTAGAATCACACCAATATTGGAATGTATTTATTTTAATCGTTAGTGAGGCTGCTACCTTTGCACCCAGTCTTGCTCCCAACAGAGCCCCACAAAGTTCGAGTCGGGGTATGGTTGTGCTTTTAATGGGAGCTATTTTATTTTTCGAGGTTAAAAGAGTAACGGTTGTTGTGCCATCATTGTTTAAACAACGTATATAGACACATGCTCCATACGCGCATTCTGACGCATCTGTGAAAATATGCATTTCAATTAATTTATAGTTAGGATTTATTGCATGCCGCGGTATATTTAAATAATTAAGACACGGCAGCATTGTAACGAAAGATGACCAACGGTCTTGTATATCACGTGAGACTGGGTCATCCCATGAACATTTTTCCAACCATAATTTTTGCATAATTACCTTTGCCTGCACGACGCATGGCCCTACGAGGCCTAAAGGGTCGAAAATTTGGCTGATAATTGACAAAATATGCCGTTTAGTAATTTTGTTACTTAAAGATATATTTACTGAAAATTTTAATACGTCCGAGTCGCAACTCCAGTTTATACCTAATGTTTTATGGGATGTATTTATAGACTGACTGCGGTTTAGATCTATTATGTTATTGTTGCTTATCTCTAGACCGCCAATTTCTTTTAAAACCTGTGGAGTATTAGATTGCCATTTTCTTAATTTAAATTGTGCCGATGCGAGAATCGAACTTACTTCCTTACAGAGCTGGATAGCGCTGGATTCGCAATCAGAACCTCCCAAATAATCATCGACATACATATCATGTTGAATGGCACGCATTACATCGTCGGCTGAGGCTTGGGTCGCAAGACTAACAAGAGACTTTGTTGCTAAATATGGAGCTGAAGCGGTGCCATACGTAACTGTATTTAGCACGTACGTCTTAAGAGGTTCAGATTCATCAAATCTAAATATGATTTTTTGTAAGGAACGTTGAGATTTGTCAAGTTTTACCGCGCGGTACATCTTTTCGACGTCAGCCGATACTACGATTCTATGCTGTCTGAAGCGTAATAAAATAGAATAAAGATCGTCCTGAACTGTGGGACCGATCATCTGCAAGTTATTCAAAGAAATCCCCGAAGTTGTGACGGCTGATGCGTCGAAGACAACTCGCAATTTTGTCGTGGAGCTTTGCTCCCGTAAGACACCATGATGGGGTAAAAAATAATTATTTGCATTTTCTGAATTGACGTCTTCAGACATATGGCCTAGATCTAGGTACTCGCGCATGAAACACATATACCTATGTTTATATAATTGATCACGTTTGAACCTACGTTCTAATGAAAGAAATCGTATCTTTGCCATGGTAAATGAATCGCCTAATGTCTCAGGTGATTGTTTAAGAGGCATTTTTACAATAAAGTGACCGTCTTTACCACGAGTTGTTGTACTTAAAAAATGTTCCTCGCATGCCTGTTCCTCTGCTGACAAGGAAAATTTACTTTCGATCGAATCCAATTCCCAGAAACGAGTCAGTTCAGTTGGCATATCCTGAACCAAATGACAAAATGGTTGGCAGGATGATCTAGGTTGAACAATGTACCCAGAAATAAGCCAACCTAGTTTGGATTCATATAATCGAGGTTTGTGTTTGCCTAAGTTGATAGAATTAGTACCTAAGATATTCCAAAACTGTTCAGCACCAAGTAATATGTCCACAGTTGATGGCTGATAATAAGAAGGATCAGCTAGACATATACCCGATGGCAGTGAAATATTACTAATATCTATATATGTTGTAGGCAATGATTTGGTAATTTCTGGCAAGATTAAACAGTCTATGTTTACCTTATAATTACCGGAAAAAGACTCCAAAGTTAAGGAACAAGACTGTGTGCTTCTAGATGTATGCTGGTTAATACCCGTTATTGTTGAATGTACGTAACGTTTAATTGAACCCAGCTTACCACACAGCTTCTCTGTGATGAAATTAGCGGTACTGCCGTTGTCCAGCAGTACCCGTGCGGTGTGATAGTCGCCCCTGCTGTCTCGCACCTTCACCCGCGCTGTGGAAAGCAAGACGGTGGAAGAAGTAGGAGACTGTATAGCATCAGTCGATAGAGCGATACTATCTACCATAGGAGTACAGTCAGGTTCTGTATTTTTATCCATGTGTAGAAGCGTATTATGCTTAGCCTTGCAGTACTTGCAACGCGCTAGTAGTTTACATCTTTGCTCAACATGTCCCGATCGTAAACAATTGAGACAAACTCTGAACTCCTTTGCCTTTAGATTACGAATTTCAGTGGACAGTGCTCGAAAGCTGTCACACTTATGTAAACTATGATTTTGCTTACACATTGGACAACTAATATTCAAGTATGAATACTTATTTGAATAATTGGAATCATTTGAGGTTACGGCAAAACTTTTTTGTTTATTAGTTTTATTATTACAATTTTTATTTTTATTCTTATCCGATTCCTCAACTGACTCCAACAAGTCCGCTCTATTATTTAAAAAATTTAAAAATTGTGATAGCGTCGGTGCCTCTGATAATGTGGTTCTATGTTCTTCCCAGTAGAAGTACGTATTAGAATCTAACTTTTGTGCCATTATATAGATAATCAAGGTGTCCCAGTGTTGTGTAGGTTGATCTAAAATTGTTAAAGATCTAAGATTTTTTGTGGTTACGTCAACTAAATAACGCACTGCTTTGCTGGACTCCTTTTGTACCTGTTCAATATTAAATAAATTTTGCACATGGTTGTTCACTAATAGACGATTATTATTATAGCGTTTTGATAATAAATCCCACGCGGTACTATAGTTGTCTGTATTAAAGTCTAAACTACGAATAATTAATGCAGCAGCACCTTTCAATGAGGCCCTAAGGTAATGAAATTTACTTATGTCGTCTAATAACTTATTTTTATGTATTAGTGAATCAAACGTGTCTCTAAACTCAAGCCAATGCTGATAACTACCATCAAAATGTGGTAGACTGATTTGCGGTAATTTAACAATACTATGTTTAGAATGTGTGATGTCATCTGTGGCTAGCACGGAACTCACCGGAATGCTGGCTTTTCGCTCGTTATGACGTCGCAACAAATCACGTGCTGAAGACACCAAGGTGAAGTACTGGGTTTCAAAAGACTCGCGCTCTTTGGTTGCCTCGTCGGGGTCTTCCACCAGCATCTCGATCCCTTCCTGTATTTTATCATAGTCATTATATAGTAAATCAATTTTTTCAAGCCTAATTCCTAGTTCAGCTACCTGTAGGTCGCTAAGCGAGGCACAAGACACAGCTACATTTATATAATTGCTGAAAAGCGTGAGTTTGGCTTTGCAACTGCCACGTTTCTTACTCAACTCTTTAATTTTGGCCTCCATTGCAAATAAAATCGTATAAGCTTGAGCACGCTAATTGAATAGGCAAAGTAAATCACTGTTAAGACCGGTGATAAATGCACCGAGAATGCAGGTAAGCGAGCGTTAGTGATCTCGGCTCGTTAGCGATCGTGCGTGACTAGAACAGGTTTCTGAGAAAAAAATGTACCTACGTTATCAAGTTATAACTTTTGTAATGATGATATTTTTAGCAACCATGCCATATTTATGGCAATAATGATTTAAATGGATAATGGAACAGATTTAATGACCAAATGAGAAAAGCGAGGCTAAGTTTTTAAAAAAAATATTAGGCGGATGGGAATATTTAATTGGAACGACACACTAATTACCGATCTGTAGACGCCGCAGGCATCGCAGTCTCGTTGTCCGTTTTCGTGGATGAGTCTCCTCTTCACGGAATTACCGATGTGCCACGTGTTGTCTGCAATTTTCTTTGTTCTTGTTCTTGGTATTATTTTTCTTGCGAAGGACCAATTTGTAGGGGACTGTATGTTCTTTACTAATGAAAACTAATAGGCTGGTTAAAATAATATAATTATGAATTTACAAAGATAAGGAATGACTGGCGGCGCGCGTATTATAATTGTTTACGGTCGCGGGTGTCGCTCGCTGTGGTCGATGGTGCTGTGTGTGCGCCGTAGTACTGGGCGTTTTGTTCAGAAACACTTTAGTAAAACAGTTTTTAGACGAAAAACGAACGGACGGTTTCTCGGCTAACTGACATTACGTTCCAAAACGAACGAGATTTCTAACCTGAGTAATCACATACTGCAAACTTCGTTCTCTCAAAAATCGTTCCAGTCGCCGTTTCTTCACAAACGTTCGGTTGGTACAACTACTTTGCACGTTTTTTGAACGACGCATCTAATTAAATACCTTACGATGATTGTAATAAGAACTATTATCGTGTGAAGAACAACCAGTTGTTTTTAACCGCCAAGTAACTACTTTTAGTTACAACGCTAAAATGAATCTTATATGTATTACCAGAAACTACAAATTTGGTGGTAGAAAAACATGATGGAGAAAAACTGTTTCTTTTTGGCTCTCGTTTCAAGGACGGCTAGTCGGACGTTCGTTTTTGTTTCAAATTTGATTCTTGCATAAATTGTATAGTGTTGGTTGACGTCATACGTGCATGGTTCCCGCGTTTTTATATGTCTAGAAAAAGTATGACGAACGGTTAATAAATTTATTACTTTCGTATTTATGAATGCAATTTATTACAATTTATGTATTGAATTATATTAATTTATAATTACGACCTAAGTCACTTTCGAAACCACCCAATATCCGTTAATTGATGAATTCATTTTTCAGTAGAATGTTTTCGTAGTCTAATTACGCGGAAGCACGGAAGAATAATATAGGTATATTATAGATAGGGCGGAATGGGAGGGGGAGGCCTTTGTTCAGCAGTGGACGTACTGTGGCTGATATGATGATACTGAGGTCATGGTCATGGAAAAACAGTTTCTTTAAAATCTGTTTTTGGAAACTCTTTTTTGAGAAAATAAAACTGTTATGTTTCATTTTCCGAAAAATCTGCAACGACCCAGTACTAGTGCGCCGTGCGGCGGCGTGGCCGGCCGGAGCGAACTCGTCGTTCCCCGCGTCCCGCGCTGCCGCCTCCACCGCCGACGTTCGGGAATGTTCCGAACAGTGTTCATCTTTAAAATTGTGATGCAGTGAGTTGTGCAAGGTGCAAACTACATAGTACTAAATGAGGACGAGATTACGGAACATAATGTCCGATAAAATGTTCTAATCCAACAAAAGCATGCAAAAATAAGTATGTTAGATTAGAGCAGCTCAATCCCAAGCATTTTTGTCGTCCATATATTCTGTAACTGTATAGAAACCCTTTTTACATAGTTTATTTTTGGTAACAGTGTTAATTTATTAAGACTAAGATTTTTAATACTACTTGTGATCTTGTTGTAGAAACGTATCTGTAGACGCCAACCTAAATGAATTTAAAAAAATATTGGACTCTGGACATTGGATTTACGTGATTTTCTTCATTTTTAGTATTGACGCAATGTGTGTCGCTTTTTATTGAAAATAAATGTATGTTCTTTTTAACGTTTATTAGATTCATATATATATATTGAGATGCGACATTAAATGTGTTGATTTTAAAAATAATTAATTATGACCATTTGGACGATAAGTGGTGCTCCAACTTATTAATAAAATATTCATGGTGTGACAATATAACTTGCCATAGATCAATTTGTTTTAGATTTTTTTAAAGTCGTGTCATTTAAAAAACGAATGTTGTAATTTATCAAACCGCATATTAATAGCATGTTTCTAATTACAATTACTGGAAAAAATAACTACCTAAACTGTTACTTGCTACCTAATCATTTGTGTTCGATTATATAGGTAGCGTTGTTAGACGACCGCCCTCGCGATATCATCTTTACTTAATACTTAAGAATTTTACCTGTCTTACCATCTTATCTTCTTTTAATTTGAAATCTACATTGTCTTTGTTACGAAACGAAGTCTAATATAATAATGCCTTAGTTATATTCGTATTGTACTGATTTAAAAACCCATATGAGCCCAAACTCGAGAGGTTTATTTAAGGGCTTTATTTATTTAAGAAATGAATGAAATGAAATAATCATTTATTCAAAATAGACTAAATTATTAGTTCTGTTTGAACGTAAACATTAGACAGCACCCATTAAGCCCACCCTTCACTATCACTATCGTATAACACTATCCACCTCCTGTCTTCATCATCAGAGCAGTTCGATGGTACCAATTATTGTTTTGTCATCCGGATTGCAATACAATGCAAAGTTTCAAATCGATACGACAATTATTAGAAATAGACCATCCTACAACCACGAATCCTGCAAAGGGTTCGAAATGTAAGGAAAAAAACGAAAATCTATACGCTCTAAAATAATACGCGATGTAATCCGTTTAAAAGTGTTTTATTAAAATGTGTAATAGTCACGAAAACCTAAGACGATTAAAATCAACGTCCAAGATTCGTTAACATAGTACGTTAGTTAGTAAGCTACAAGTAAAGCTTACAAAAGCGTGTTAAACATTCTGAATTAAATGACCAGTGTGTATTACCAGTGATGACTTATAGAACTTTATTTTTTACAAAATCGTTGCCCCACACTAAAATTTCTCCTGTGTCGTGGGTGCGTTTACAGACATGAATTCTACACACAATACACCCAGACCCGGAACAACCTCCTTGCAGATCGTACAAATATTTTTTCCCTGAGGGAATAGAACCCACGACCCGCAGCGCAGCAGTCAACTGTATCAATCACTGCACCAACCGTGCCGTCAAACTGATACGATGGGCCTCATAAGAAGGTTCAAGGTCACCCAAAGGGCAATTATTCTTCATGACTACGCTTGAATTCCCTGGGAGATTGAATCAGAAATTAAGACATCCGCAAAAGAACCAAGGTAAGCGACGTAGTCAGAAGAATTCCTAAACTTAAGTGGCAGTGGGTGGGGCATATTTTTAGCCGAATGGATGGCCGATCGGGCCAAAAAGTTATCGAACAGCGACCGCGTACCGGAAGACGCCGCATGGGGTAGTTTATCATAGTGGGATATGGTCCACCTTGGGGCCCCCTCAACTATCTACTTTAAAGAAATCAACTGATATGGAATTGTCAGAAACGACAGCTAAAATATACGTCATCGGAATATACTCGGAAATACTCGGAACATTCAAACCGGAGCATGATATTTACCCACAGTAGAGCGGAACACGGCTATTAATTTACATACTAATTTATCTTGTAATTAAGTACGCCGCAAATTGCTATCTCAGCCCTTCATAATCCTTTCGCACTGTTGCTTGGTGCTTGAAAACGATGAGGTTAACGTAGACGCTCTCTGGATAAACATTTTCTTTATTGTAATTCATTATTTCATTACCATGTAAAGATGTCTCTAGTTGATCACAATACGAGACACAAGCATTTTATAGGTTTACAGCAACCCCACTTATACTGTAGCGAGATCTCGGCCGTATCAAATTAACCATTATATACCTTTTTTATTTATATTGGGCCCAGTGGAAATTCTTCATGAACTTCCTCCGCCCCGGGGAAGGACGAAAGGGCATGCCGGACTCCTACCGGCTAAAACCACTGGGGTGGTCATCTTACCAATTAGGGACCTGAGAAATATAAGTACATTTAAAATAAAGCTGAGATTATTTATTCTCAACTCAACTGCGATCGCTAGCCCGTCTGCCAACCGTGGCGATTATGGCAAATCCCCCGAATGAGCCCACAACACACCCATATCGGTCGTTGTGGTGATCTTTGGGGAGGCCTGTGTCCAGCAGTAGACTTCATTCGGCCGAAATGATGATATGTATTTATAAAAAACATATTTTTCCTTAATTACCTCCGTCCGTGTGTCACTGCAGGGGTGCCAACTGATAACCAGCGCCGGGTGTCTCGCGCCCAGCAAATAATAATAATATAATAATATATGACTTTATTTCTCTTTCACAAAGGTAGGTACATAAAAATAAAAATACTATACAGTAGTACTTGCGACAATTTTCCTTTGTGAGAGACTGGTATCCGTACTAGGTTTCCCTGTCTGACAGATTACCAGGCCCCCGATATTACCAAATTACTCTTTTATGTTTAAATTTACAAGTACTTTATGATACAAGGCTACATATGTAAGAATATGTGAAAGAAAAAAAGAAAACAAAAAAAAAGAGAAAGAACAATGGCAATATGCAAACAGAGAGATTATTTTAAAGGCAGTGGTGTGTTTGAATTTATTTGCATGCGCGCGTGTGTGTTTGTATGCGTGGGTGTGGGTGTATGTGTGCGTCTGTGTGTGTTGTGCGTGAGTGTGTGGTTGCGTGAGTGGACAACTATGTGTACTCGAGCTTATAAGGGTGCGAGTTATTTTTTAGAGCATTATGAGACAACAGTCAGCAAATCTTCGGTAATAATCAAGTTTTAGAAGCCAATTTATTAGCACTTGTTTGCACTTTATTTTAGGAAGCGCATATATGGATAAGTTTAAGTTTAGTTTATTATAAAGATAGCTACCAAGGAAACCAAAGAATTTCTGTGCGAAACTAGTTTTGAATAATTTGGAAGAACAGATCAGGTTTTTATTACGTTTGTGAGAGAGTAAAAGAGGGTCATATTTGAGTAGTGAATGTTTTTTCATAACAGTGGCAAGAATAAAAAGTTGTCGGACAGTGAGAACTTGACAAGTATGGAACAAATCTATGGTAGGATAAAAGAATGGTAGGGAATAGCCCACTTTGAGTACTGCCCTTTGCGCTCGTTCAAGTTTAAGTAAATACGTCTTGGAGGAACCACCCCATATTGTTACGCAATATGACAACAATGATTGGCATAAGGCATAGTAGGTTGTTTTAATTATATTAAGGTCAGCAACATGCCTAATGTTTTTAAAAATATAGATTAATTTCCTAATTCGCGATGTAAGTTGATGAATGTGCTCATGAAAATTTATATTTTTATCAATTAAAACGCCCAAATATTTGATTTTATCGACGTTTTGAAGTTTGGGACATGAATATGTGGTAGATGTATGATTGAGGCAAATGTGCGCTTTTATCGAATGTTTGGGATTTTGCAGATGATTTGAGTTTTTAAGTGTGAATGGAATATATTTTGTTTTATCAATATTGAGCGTAAGCAAATTTTTGATGAGCCATTCCAGTACAATATTAAATCCTTGCTGTGCAAATTGATACACCTCCGGCCACGAGTCACCAGTGAAGACAAGCGCTGTATCATCAGCGAAGGTAACAACTTTTCCATTGGCTAATTTGATTTCGCAGAGATCATTAATAAAAGCTAAGAATAGTGTAGGACCTAAAATACTTCCCTGTGGAACTCCGTGAGTGACTTTAAGGTCTTTACTTATCCAGTCATCTATTTTAACGCATTGAGAACGATCTTTTAGGTAACTATTAAATAAATTTAGTTGTGGGCCCCTTATACCTAGACTTTGCAACTTAGCTAGCAAAAGAGGTGCAGAGACTGTGTCGAACGCTTTGGCTAGGTCTAAAAAGATAGCAACGACTTTCTTCTTTTCGTCCATCTTCGTTACTATGTGATCAATGAGTTCGTGGACAGCATCACTAGTGGATTTGCCTGCACGAAAACCGAATTGATTAATGCTGAGTTGGTGACATTTTCGGCTCGGGCATGCCCGACAGCAATCTTTACTGTCAATTAGTTGGTTAAAGGTAATCTTGTTTTTGCTATCATATGATTTTTATCCTTTTAAAATCCTTTTAAATTTGATTAATGCTGTCACTATGAACCGTACCGAATAAATACGTTTATTCCTTTCTTAATTAATTTACACTGACAAAAACGTAAGCATATTCAATATAAAAAATAAAACGTCCTATCCCCCTTATCCTTTCGTTAGCTTGCGGCTGGTGTTGACACGCAGCCGACAGACAGGGATTAAGGTTATCTGCATCACAAAGCCTGCACCGTGGAATTGCGCCGATTGCCAGACAACCCGGCTAGCGATATAGTCCACGTTTTTTGGACTATTTCAATGAGTTTTGAGTTAAGTTTGTTTTACTTTAAATCTAATATGCTATGCCGTGTGGTGCCGGCTCAGAATACCACCACCCCATCTCCTCCCGTGGGTGTCGTAAAAGTCGACTAAGGGATTAGCCGGAGGATGGGCAGCAGCGTCCTTCGAATACATTAACAACTCAACTGCGATCGCCAACCCGTCTGCCAAGCGTGGCGATTATGGCAAAACCCCCCAATGAGCCCACAACACAGTCATATCGGTCGTTGTGGTAATCTTTGGGGGAGGCCTGTGTCCAGCAGTGGACTTCATTCGGCCGAAATGCTGCTGCTGCTGTCTAAAAAGGGAAGTAATAAAATCTTCTTTATAATTTAAATGCAAAGAATAATCGTCGTCATAAAAAAATACAACTAGTTATGTAGTTACATAATTTTATTTCTGTGGCATTTAACAAAATATCGTGCACAATAAATTGCATAATTATTTGTAGAACATCCTATCTGCACAATTATAAAAATATATCTCTACAAAAGAAAGACACAAAGATAAATTTAAATATAATATGCTCTTTGTTTTCTGCGTTATGTACGTTTCTAAACGCCCGTCTAAAAAAATATGATGTACGCGCGTTAGAAGTAATACTTCAATCGACTACTAAACAAAAAAACCCGATCCGATCCGGTTCATAGTAACATGGATAAATAAAAATACGTGTAGCAAATAATAATAGTGGAAGTAGTATGCAGGTAAGTAATATAATAAAGTAAATATGTGTGTTGTTATGTGTAGAAGAACTAAGTGTTGTAGTTATACAACCATCATAAACACAAATATAATAAATTAATAATAATACGGGTCGTCAACTGTTTAAATATGTGTGTTGTTATGTGTAGAAGAACTAAGTGTTGTAGTTATACAACCATCATAAACACAAATATAATAATAATACGGGTCGTCAACTGTTTCGAGCGATGGCTGTGCATTAATCCGTGCACAAAAATCACAATACGCTGCAGGTAGTCGAACGCGTCGACAATTTAGCGACAGTTTCAATTTTGATGTGATGAAAGTTATATATGTAGTTAAGTACGAGCTTGATAGAAGAAGGTAAGTGCGTATTAGTACATACCTACAAAGGCCTCCCCCATAGATTTTCACCACGACCGGTTACAGGCCACCCGCGTTCAACGAATCCAAGTGACCATCTCGTTGAAGGTCGTCCCACGCTGCGTTTTTCGGTGCTCAACGGCCACCTTTATACGCAATATGCTTCACCTATTGCCACTTCAACTTACTCCTTTCAGCTATGTCAGCAGTAGCTTTTCTACGGAACTCCTCATTTCGCTTCGATCTCGTAGAGACATACCAAGCATAGCTCTCTCCACAGCTCGCTGAGTGACCTACAGCTTTCTTATGAGGCATATAGCGAGTAACCACGTCTCTGTGCCATATGTCAGCACTGGTAACAGACTTTTGTCTTGAGGCACTTAGGTTTTGTTGACGAAAAGACTTAGCCTAGTCGGATCCGATAATTGACCTCTTTCTCGAAGGTGGACCTTTTCTTTTTTTTATTGATGTCCAGTGGAAATTCTACATGAACTTCCTTCACCTCGGGGAAGGGCGAAGGGGTATGCCGGGCTCCTAGCGGCTAAAGCCACTGGAGCGGTCATCTTCGGCACCGAAGAGGGGCTCCAGGTCCTCGTAAGATCACACTAGAGCCCCCACCACTAGAGTCACCCCCTCTAGCGGAGGGAAGGCGACTGTAAAAAGGTCGCCCCCCAGGCACCTCTCGGGGAGGATTGTAAAGGATCCCCCCAAGCCTCGCTGTGCGCTGTGCTACGCACACGGCGGCACGTGACCACGTGCACGCCACCGTCTTCCCGGGGGTCTCGAAGGTGGACCTAACTAACTGAACGGTTTGTTCGGTGGATATACTCTTCAAAAACTTCGAGAACTGATTTCCCTGCCTTTCGTTTTGGCCATGTTAATTTCAAGGCCGTTGGGCAGCTCTATTGCGATCACCGAGCATATTGCCGAGCTCTTGCTGCGATTCTGCCATTACTACGATGTCATCGGCAATTAGGAGGTGAGTGATATACTTACCGTTGATGTTAATTCTGAATCTTTTCCACCCTAGTAGCTTGAAGGCATCCTTCATTGCAGCGGTGAACAGTTTCGGGGAAATGACGTTCCCCTGTCTCACACCTCTCTGCAAAGGAATTGCCCCCGTGCTCTGTTCATGTACTTGGACCGACATTTTTTTTTTTTTTTTTTTGGGACAAGCCCGCCACACATTCCCAACCACTGCAACTCCTGTAAGCCAGGATCTACAATGGCGACCACCGAAAAGAACACCGATCAATGAAGCTCGGTGTGTCCCAGAGAAATGAATAACTGTCTTGGAACCCGCACCGAAATTAATCAGAAAAGAAAAAGGAGGAGTAGGAAAGAATATACGTTCCACTTCCCTCCGTAGCAAGCAGGAGACAGAGAATAACGATAGGCCATAATAGGCACAATAAATGGGAGTTTACAACAGGGTTAAGCCCAGTTGCCAAGCACCACGGGTACAATTTTTTTTTTAAATTTATTTACGGGTCCTATGTTGTGAGCTATTGTGACTGATTCCAATAGTAGGTATGGCAAAAACACTTGAACGCACGGAAATTCGTCCTAGTCGCAACAAGGTCTGTATAGTAAACAACCCCGGATGTAACTTGCATGCTGTCAAACATAATGTTGCGTTCATCTTGCCAAAGAATACACTCCCACAGGATATGATGTGCAGACTGTTCATATTCACAGTCCGGTGTTCAACATTTGCAGAATGGTGAGGTAACAAGCTTGAAGCTAAATAATTTACTCTTAAAGTTACCATGACCGGTGAGAAATTGAGCCACGCAATGATCAACTTCCAACCATGCACTTGCCAGCCGCTCACGAATGGATGGAAAGTACTGGTACAGGTGACGGCCCTTAATAGACGTGTCCCACCTGCATTGCCATTCTGCCAAGAGTTCCTCCCAAACACCAGTCTGTGGTTTAAACAATCTGCAGATCCTAACACGATCGCGTTGTAGCAGAAATTCCGCGTCCATGTTTTCTCTAGTTGAGTAGTACATTGCAGCACGTCGCTGTATCTCAAGATCAACTGGCAAAACACCTGCTAGCACAGGCAGAGCTTCAGTACTTACTGTCCTATATGCCTTGCACAAGAATATCAACGCTAAGCGCTGGCTTTGGAGCAGTTTACGTCTTGCCGCGCCGATAGTAGCCCTATCGGCCCACACAGGTGAACCATAGCAAATACAACCTAAGTAGGTAGCGCTGTAAATAGTTTTCAAAGTATTAAATGAAAGACCCCATGTAGCTGTTGATATCCTTGTCAGGGCATAAAAGTTCCTTTTAGCTTTTTCGCCTACAGATTTTATGTGTTCAACGAATGAAAAATTTCTCTCCAATACAAGACCAAGGTAGCACACGGACTCCTTTCTTTTTACGGTAACATTATTGAATTTAATGCTCGGTGATGTCTTAAGATTGCCTTTTAAAATTAGTTGAAAGGTTTTTTGTGGTGCAAACATTAAGCGGTTTCGTTCGCCCCAACTAGAGATTAAACGTAAACAAGTATCCGCCAATTTTTCAAGGCTCGCCCTTGTACTTGACTGAATAAGCAGAAGGCCGTCGTCTGCGTAACCAGTCAATGAACAGCCGGATGGTAATGGAATCGCTAGAAAATCATCGAAACCCATGTTCCATAGATAAGGACTAATAACGGATCCTTGAGGACATCCCATCGTCAGTTCCTTTGACACAGCGTGATGACCAAGTTTAAGTTTTGCAGATCCGTGTGCAAAATATGAGTAAACGAGAGTGTAGATGTTTCTGAAGCAACCGCGGGCTTTCATTTTAAGTAGTAGCATTGGCCACCACGCGTTGTCGAAGGCACCAGAGATATCAAGGAAGATGCCTATCACGTACTTATGTTCAGATGAATTTACTACTTTCCTGACAGAGATTGCCGCGTCAATAGTAGATTTTCCTATTGTGAAGCCGAATTGGTTATTATGAAATTTCGGTCCATCTGGCAGCAAACGTGGAACTATAAGGCGCTCGAGAAGTTTCCCTAAAGATGGTAGTAAAGTTATAGGCCGGTATGATTTAGGATCATCCGGGGGGTTGTCACCACTTTTTGGTATTATGCGTATAAAACCGGAACGCCATATACGAGGGAAAATGCCTTCAGCAATGCAGCGATTAAAAACGGTCAGTATAGAGTCACCCGATATTTTACAAGCTTCTTTAATCATTCTATTCGATATTTTGTCTTCTCCAGATGCTTTATTAAGTGGTAGTTTATTGACAACGTTTATGAATTCGTCAGTGGATGGTAGGTCAGACGCTGGGGATTCCGGCGGTTCAGCAGCCCATGATCTGATCTGTTGATGATACTCGTTATCATTTCCAGGTAGATCATCAGGTATAAGAGTATTGAGAAGAGCCTCCGTGGTCTCCTCAATACCAGTGGTATGCATGTTATTAATTTTAATATTTTGGATATAAGCAAGATCGACTGATCTATTGGCTTTAAACTCGTGGTACAGAGGAGACCACGGACCCTCCCTATCTAGTGTTTGCACTACCTTGTGTAACAGATTTCCCTTCGATTTTGCCACCGCGGCTCTATAACTATATAAGCACTTTAACAGTTCGATGTACCGATAATCGAAATCTTTCTGTATTTTACAGATGGCAGATTATACTCCTCGGTCTTCTGTATAACCTACCGCAGCGTAGGGATGTGATCTATGATACTAAAATCTTTCTAGATACCGGCTTGTTCGGGAGGCTTGAAGTACTTAAACTTGCGCTTGCGACGATTCATGATGACCCTTGAAAACAGCTTATAAACATGGTTCAGAAGCGAGCTGGGTCTATAAATCCTCCACAGGGTGTTATCACCCTTTTTTAAAGAAGAGCACCTCGCATGTTTTCCTTGCTTCTGGCGTAGTGCCCTCGAGTAAGACGGTATTGAATAGCTTTTGAAGGACTATAAGAATCGGCGTTCCACCCGTTTTCTGAAGCCCTATCCTAATTCCGTCTCCACCCGCGGTGCCTTGTTATTTAGCTGTTTTAAGGCCATCGTAATCTCGTATAGGCTGGGTATCTTCGGTATAAATTAAATAAATAAATAAAATTTTAGCAGCATATTTAATTGCTTGGCCTGTATTAAAATAAATCTTGATTTATGGACCTTCAAACCGACTTTTGTAATTTTAATGGCAATTTAAATCTTAATTTGTATCAAAATGAAACACTAAAATACTAACTGAAACCAAATTTATAGAATCCGAAATCCGATTCTCAATTGTTTTGCACAGCTTGTTAAGAACTTGAGCTTAATTGGATTGTTTCTTCAGTGGACTTGGAAGTTGCACGATATTCAGCCAGATCGATCAGGCATAAGTTAAGATTATAGCGAATCTCAAATTTAACGGTATATATTGTAGTTTATGCTGGTTAGATTTCATTTGTTTGGTTCTAGGTAAATATAATAAAAACTAGGTAAATATAATAAAAACTTTATCGATTTCCTGCTTGAACCATTTAAAACTGATTCCACTAACATCATCATCATATCAGTCTTAGTCGCCTTATACAACATCTACGGGAGGAGATGGAGTACTACCCCCGTGCCAGATATTCGCCGCTAAGCAGACAGACATTACTGTGTTCAGGTTAAAATGGGCACTTTAGAAATTACTGGGCATATGAGACTAAATAACTTCGTCTCGAAGTGACGAGCGCAATGTGATGCCTAGTCCTGGATAGCATTCTAATTGTTATGGGCAGGCACGTCGCTTACCACCAGACGAAGGACATGCTCGACTCATCACCAAGGTGTATAAAAAGAAAATATGAAAGGACACCGGCCATCGCCAATAGTAAGTCCCCACTTCGATATGTCGACGGACACGAGCGATAATATAATCAAAATACTGCCAAAAATACACAAATAATTATAAACAATTCAAAAAAAAAATTGCTGTGGGAATTCTAAAAAATTTGAGTGTAAAGATACACACTCAAATATTTTTGAATTACCACGGTACATTTTGAGGTTATATGGTTATATTTTGCAAGGGAACAATGCTAATAAAAGCTGAATACAAATAAATAAATAACTTACACATTTTAGAACTAAAACTGCAGTCTCAAAAGGTATATTTCTTAATCTTCATATCGTAGACTGTTTCATATTCATAGTAATAACAAATTTGACGAGACATTTCAATCGATTTGGCAGTTAGTCTTTTAGCCAAAGACAAAATATTTGTTTAATATATAAATTCTTGCGAAAGTATCTTAGAGAACAAAACTGTGCTTTATAAACCGAGATAGATCATAACGTTAATTTAAAGTCATGAGTTATTTATTACTAAAAGAATATCACTCACTCACTCAAATGACAAAACAGTTTTAATCAATTTCTTTTTTTGTGATCTCCACTATCCCGCCGTTTTGAGCTATTTATAAATTACGGTAGCAATTTTTTCATATACATTTCATTTTTGTCCTCTGGTGGACCTATTTTGGCCGATATCTTTTGTGACTTAGAATAATTATAACTAATTACTAGCTTATGCATGCATAGACCTAATAGCATGTTAATGCAATGCTTCTTTTGTTTCTATGTCAGAAACTTCTTTCACGCATGTGCCAACTACAAACTGTGTAACATTTCTACTCAATCGGATGAATGGTAGAGGAATGCATACGTTTTTAATCTTTTTCATCTAATATACATACATATAAATATCTCGTGTCACGGTGTTTGGGGTCACACGATAATGTTTTTTTTTGTATATTTGGTAGGTATGAGAATAGGTGGTAAAGTATTTTTGACCCTCCTACCTCCACCCCCTTTTTTATCGCGTTTTTAGTATTATTGTGTAAACAATATCCATGATATAGATACCAAATTCCACGCATGCGACGCCGCGGGCAAAAGCTTGTATCAATATATATTTTAAATAGTATGTGTGCATCTTACCTATATTATTGTTTATTAGTTCTAGAATTCTGTTAGATTTATAATCATAATAAAACATTTTTAAACGGATTACATCGCGTATATAATAGATTTTTGTTCTGACGCTTTGCAGGGTTCGTGGTCGCAGGATGACAAAAGTGCAAAGCGCAGCTACGATTTAAAAAAAATGTCTACTGTACAAAACTAATCAAAAACTGTTTCGATGCACGCAGTAATCACTGAGTCGTGTTGTTTTTTTGTATGGTGTGTTATTTGCGACTTTATTATTTTAATAACCGGATTCCAAACAGGTACTGCTACCCAACCATATTTTCTATTAAATTACGATGTTTTTAATTTCAATAGTCTCACGAAACATCTCTCGCGCTTAAAGGATACAACAATAGCAGTTAACAGCGAACAAATAACAATATTTATAATCAGACGGAACAGAACTGTAGCAAAAAATAATTTTCGATCGATTCTTTTTATCTCACTCTTGTATTCCATAACGTTGCAGGCAGGCTTCGAACAGCTCATTCTCAAAACATGCAGAGCTTAACAAAGTATCAAACGGTTTCGAAACACGAAATCTGAATGCGTTGTCATCCAACACTGCGGCGAAGTCTATTAATTCCATTCAAGAGAGGGTACAAACCCCTAAATCGATATACGCTAAGAGGGACCCATTTCACGGCTGAACACCCACACGACCAACTTGGAAATCGACTTGTACGTGATATGGAAAGTGTACGCCGTAAATTCTCCCTTTAAAATATGTAGAAAATATGTGACCTTATGTACGTCGATGTAAAAGTTTGCCGGTGCCACATATTGTACGGGTGGTTTAATGTGTATTTTTTTTTATCGTAAGTCAAATGTAAATTATAATTAAAACATGTAACTAGTATACACGGAGTTCATTTAAACGGGACACCTGCTCCAATATGCTATAGTATAACGTGAAATACGGATTAAGAATATAGCACCACTCCATCTAACCCCGTGTATGTCGTAAAAGGGAATCTAAACCAGAGGGATGTGCCAGACAAACACAACCTCAGAATAAGTTGCACAATAGATTTTTGTTGGTTTTTGATTGAGAAACAGTTGAAATTAAATTGTATGAGAGATTGAATTGAAACTGAGATTGGAGGTAAACTGTCTCAATATTTAGAACATTCCATATACATACATTGCTTAACAAGGTAAATCTTTCTACAGTCAACTCTAAACCAACTAATCCGACTAAATTCCTCTGAATACATTTTGAAACCTCAGCTTGACCTATTATTATCGTTTTAAATAGCTTTTAAAAGCAACAATAGGAGCACGCGACGCGCGCCCGTCCGCCGTGGCGTCCCGCACGCGATTGCATAATTTTTAATCACACGACCGAGTAAGCAGCTAATACGGTAGAACGGGATATTGAGGGTAGTTATAGCTTAACTGGCGGCAAAGCGGAATTGGCTTTTGTCATCGCGAGCGGAACGGATTTTCTTTATTTTCTGAAAGCCTGGTAGTCGTGGATTTTTTAATTGTTTTTAGAATATCTATGTATGTGGGCGAAACACTGCACAGTACATTTCATAGTTAAATGACGGTAAAATAATAAATTGAAAGAATTAAACTAAATAAAACTATTGAATAGAAATAGAAAGACTCCAGATTACATACTTAATAATCATCGTATTGTAGTGGCTATTTCAGCCTAACGACGAACATTGGTTTCGTATCGCGCGTATTTTAGTATTACATATATATCCGTGTGGTGTCCAGTATCCGTGTGGTGTCCTAATTAAGAATATAGCGCCACTCCATCTCTTGCCGTGAATGTCGTAAAGCGACCAAGGGATTCTAAACCAGAGGGATGGGCAGCAGCGTCTCTTCTGTTTAACAGTAGCTATACTGCGCTCACCAACCCGCCTGCCAAGCGCGGGGGGAGTATTGGCAAATATATCCTAAAATGACAACACAATTGTACGAGTAGAAATCTGTGAGGGAGGCCTTTGTTCAGCAGTGGACGTTCTTTGGCTGATATGATGATGATGATGGACGTATACTACAAAATTGTTATCATAACACCAACATTGTTATCATCACTTAACCAATAAAGTTCTATTATTAAATTATATTATTACAGATTGCGGTGTGGTACCGCGTAGTAAGAATACCACCACCCCATCTCATCCCGTGGGTGTCGTAAAAGGCGACTATGAGATTAGCCGGAGGATGGGCAGCAGCGTCCTTCGAGTACATTTACCACTCAACTGCGATAGCCAACCCGTCTGCCAAGCGTGGCGATTATGGCAAAACCCCCTAGTGGGCCCACAACACAAAACCATCCGGTTGTTGAGGCAATCTTTGGGGAAGGCAGGAGTGGACGTTTTTCGGCTGAAATTATGATTCATCATCATCATAATTTCGGCCGAATAAAGTCCACTGCTGAACACAGGCCTCCCTCAAAGATCACCACAACGACCGACATCGGTGTGTTGTGTGCTCATTGGGGGGTTTTGCCATAATCACCACGCTTGGCAGGCGGGTTGGCGATCGCAGTTGAGTTGTTAATGTATTCGAAGGACGCTGCTGCCCATCCTCCTGCTAATCCCTTAGTCGCCTTTTACGACACCCACGGAATGAGATGGGTTGGTGCTATTCGTAGTCGGCACCACACGGCTGATTCGTAGCCAGCACCACACGGCTGATTGATGATGATGATGAAATTATGATTACAGATTAGTAATGTCTTAGATTTTCGCGATTATTACACATAATAATAATACACTTTCAAACTGATTACATCGCGTATATTATAGATTTTAGCTTTTCCTGACGTTTTATCGTGCTTTTCCAGTCATCCTGCGACCACGAACACTGCAAAGGGTTCGAAACTTTAGAAAAAGCTAATCTATGTTTAAAAGTGTTTTATTATATCTATTACAGATTATTTTTGTGAAAAAGTAATTCAATATTTTACAGTTGAAAACAATCGATCTCTTCAGCATTTACAGAGTTCAGGGTCGGATATGGACATGGAATTGTAACACTGACGAAACAGTAAAAATAATGACAGCAAGAATCTGAAAAAGTATTATTTCAATTAATTAATATTTGCGATGGTATAGTGACAATCTCTTTTATCTTGATTATACTAGCCATGTCTAATGACAGAACAATAAACGTTTTAAATAAGCAAATCAACATGTGGTATCAAACTTAATATAGATCATTTACCTTTACACTTGGCTAAATTAAGGCAGCACTTTAGACTATAGAGTAACGGTATCGTTTCATGCATTAATCTGTCCATTGTAATGGTAAGCAGTCTGTGATCTATATTTTAATAACACGCCTCGATGAACGGCTAATAAGGGTGAAAATTGTGTTAGGGCGTCTCATAGGGACCAAAGGACCAAAGCATGTTCATTTTAATCGTATTTATATCACATTTTTATTATTTTTTCGTTACTACTGTCTGGTGGCTGGTTGGTGTAACGAATACATTAATAGTAGTTATAGAAGACCGGGGTGCGACCGGTGTGTATGTGCGTATTTACTTATACCAAAAGCTTAATAGGATAGTTAAATAATTCAACGTTAAAATGACCAAACTGTACAACTATAGTAATGTCTTACGTTTTCGCGATTATTACTCATTATAATAAAACACTATTAAACGGATAATATCGCGTATATTATAGATTTTTGGTTTTCCTGATGTTTCGAACACTTTGCAGGGTTCGTGGTCGCAGGATGACTTAAGGTGACAGGCGTCGTTACAGATTTTAAAAAGTTATTTTATTTTATCTACCGTATAATTTTAATCAAAAATTTGTTTCGATGCACGCAGTAATCACTTACAGTGTCTTGATGTTTTTTAGTGCGGTATGTTGTTTGGGACTTTATTATTTTAATAACCGGATTCCTAACAGGTGGTACCTGCCAACCATCTTCTCTATTAAAATTAGGATGTTTTTAATTTCAATAGCCTCACAAAACATTCTAGGTACACATCGGTTCTCTTTCGCGAGGACTCGCGGTTGATCAAAATGAAGATAATGATTCGCTTACCTAAGGTATGGTCACACACTGCAGACTTTGTGGAGAGTCTATGCTTGACGTCAGCTATGTGTTCTTTTAAAGCATCAGCTATGTGTTTTGTACAACTATGTCAGACGTGCAAAAACTCATGTACAGCAATACTAGCAGAGGCTGTCTTTTTTACCAAATGGTACAGGCGCCCCGTGGATCGCAGTCTAGGGTCTCCAGCAGCCGCAGCAGCCCTGGGCTGCCGAGTGGCGGATCCTGGTCGATCGGATCGGGTAAGATCTCTCTCTGCCAGTTGTAGTGTAGTGGCTATGCTGGCAGAGCATGAAAATTGGAGTGCTGTGGTCTCCTTCTGTGAGAGCGTCATGCTCCAGAAGGAAGTCACTGAGCGGGATCGGAAGAGGGCCAATCCCGCTCGGAGAAGGAGGACATGGAGCCAAGGTAACAACCAGCGCGGCGCCCGTGCCCAACATGCCTGCGCCCCCTGTCGTCTTTAAATGGCGGGGGCCTTGAGGGTCGTGAGTGCGCCTATTGGGAATCCTGCGTACTCATACCGAGCGACCCTCGGGATGACGGCGGTGCGCATGCAGTCACACGCCGCCGTATACGCAGCGTACGTTCGCCGTATACGAGGTCTGCGTGGTGAAGTCGAAACGGATATAGTGGTGATCCGACAACGTCACTACCTCCTTCAAGACTCCGGGTCACTGCGCGTCAGAGCGGGGCTAGCAAACGATACGTCCACCTAGCTATAACACCTGGCCTAGCTGGCCTGGCTTAGCTTTCTTAACAGCATTATAAACGGTAACCGATGTGAAATAAATGATTAGTTAGTAGATTATGAGCTATTTCATTAATTTAATTTTCGCCTGACTGTTGAATACCGCCACCCTATTTTCTCCTGTGGGTGTCGTCGACTAAGGGATTAGCCGGAGGGTAGGCAGTAGCGTCCTTCGAGTCCATTAACAACTTAACTGCGATCCCCAACCCGTCTGCCAAGCGTGGCGATTATGGCAAAACCTGGGGGTTTTGCCATAATGAGCCCACAACACACCCATATCGGTCGTTGTGGTGATCTTTGGGGGAAGCCTGTGTCCAGCAGTGGTCTTCATTCGGACGAAATGATGACTGATGAATTATTTGCGTCATTGTTTATTTTTTTATTTTTTTAACTTTGCCCCACACTATGATTTCTCCTGTGTCGTGGGTGCATTTACAGACATGAATTCCGCATACAATACTCCCAGACCCGGAACAACTACCTGCAGATCATACAAATATTTGTTCCGTGCGGTAATCGAACCCATGACCCGGAGCGCAGCAGTCGACTGTATCAGCCACTGCACCAACCGTGCCGTCAGATTATTTACTAGATAGTACATTATGCTTGCGTGAGCAGTAGCAAAATCAACTTCTATCTATTTTAATCAAGTGTAGTGAATATTTAAAAATACACGATTGAATTATGTAAATGTATATTGGGCACGCAAAAATACGAAGTTTGTTTGAACAAATCGTCGGAAGCAATTTTCTCGTAGAGATTTAAAGCGGGATTTTACTACGCTAGAGGGTACAGGTGGCGGCGACACTTAGTCGTGGATTGCCTGTGCTCAGATTTATTTATAAAATTATCGATACAATACATGACAGTTACAACTGGACAAAGAAGTTTGTCTAGTAGGAATTTCGGAATCTTTCGCTTGATAAATTCTAATTCGGAAATTTGTCTGAGAATAAAACGAAACTATACTCATTTGTCTGGTTTATAAATTTAATGCGGAGAATAAATTCGCTGGATTGTCCCACTCGTATAGTCTCACTAGATATTCTTTTTCATTTGAAAATCTACCTATGACCCCAGCACGGATTACAGGCATAAATCTCACATCCATCAATCACCAGATCCACCAAGCCGTCTAAATGTGACGTCGATAAAATGTAATGGATTGACGATAGCTTATGTCATTGTGTCATTCATGTTATCCGTAAATAGAACTCGTATACATTCCACTGCGTTTTTATTCCTTGAGAGATTGTCAATTTCTCTTACGGCTGAAATTAATAATCGATCTAATCCAAAATCTTTGGATTTCGGATAACGGATATGTCTCTTTTTTGTGTTAAATGTAATCGTAACACACCAACGGATGAATTTCAAAATCTTAAATCTGATGATTTTGGATTAGATTGATTATTAATTTCGGCCGCTAGAATGCTGACTAAATTCTCTGTACAATCCTTAAAAAACAAATAACATCTAAATGTAGATAATAAAATTCTCGTGATACAGTTTCACCAACGAGTGTACAGCGCTGTGGCTATGATTCTTTTTAAAAGCTTAAAGCTCATTCAGGATTCGTCTAAATATGCAGTCTTTTAAATGAAGTCTTAGATACGACGCGTTTCCATTGATACATTTTGATCCTTCCGGCGAAAAACCTTATTACTATGACAACATAGTAATAAGGTTTTTGCTAAGTACTACTAAGTAATAAAACAATTTTAAACGGATTAAATCGCGTTAAAATTAAAATTAGGTTGTTTTTTAATTTCATAGAGAAGATGGTTGGCAGGTACCACCTGTTTGGAATCCGGTTATTAAATTAATAAAATCCCAAACAACATACCGCACTAAAAACATCAAGACACTGTGAGTGATTACTGCGTGCATCGAAACAATTTTTGATTAAGTTTTGTCCGGTAGATAAAATAACTTTTTAAATCTGTAACGACGCTTGTTACCTTAATATTATAAAGTACTCTGTGGTCATCCTGCGACCACGAACCCTGCAAAGTGTACGAAACGTCAGGAAAAACAAAAATCAATAATACACGCGATTTGATCCGTTTAAAATTGTTTTATTATAATGTGTAATAATCGCGAAAACCTAAGACATTACTATACTAGTAAGTAAGTAACTGACATAATATATGTATAAAATAATAATCACTAACATTAGTAGTAATTTTTTTATTTTAGTTACTAGTCGAGTTAAACCGTCAAGTCCTGGTGGGATATTACATACATTTATCGTCCCAGCCGGGCTTGAGGGGTTGTCACATTGGATGCGTTCTACGTCCTGTGGTCCGGGCAAAGTGATGGATGAAAGGTAGTTCACTGCTGAACAAAGGCCTCCCCCATGCATTTGTACAATTGTATAATCATTTTAGGGGGAATTTTCCAGTACTCACCACGCTAGCTAGATAGGTAGGTTGGTGAGCGCAGTATGACTACTGTTTCACAGGAGGGATGCTGCTGCCCATAGTTCTGGTTTAATGTTCCTTAGTCGCCTTATCCAACTTACCCAACATTGTTTGCGATTTTTATATATTTTGTACAAGATGTGATCTGACTGGTGTGGAAAGAACGCAGAAAACGCACCGGGCAGGCGCTCGGGGAGGGACGCGGAAGGGCTGCCCGGCGGCGGGCAGTTCAGCGCCCGTGTCCCACCGTTAACTGGTTGCCCTGCCCGACGAAAAATGATCTTCATACATGATGCGGGCGGCGAAGTTCGCTTTGACTGGACCGCAGAACGCATTCTTTCTTTTTCTTTTCTTTTTAAAAAACGTTGCCCCACATTAGGATTTCTCCTGTGTCGTGGGTGCGTTTACAGATATGAATTCCACATACCCAGACCCGGAACAACTACCTGCAGAACATACAAATATTTGTTCCGTGTGGGAATCGAACCCACGACCCGGAGCGCAGCAGCCGACTGTATCAGCCACTGCAGCATCCTTTAAATGTTAACGAGTTAAGTTTATTTTTATTTTTATCGCATGCCTTTTGGCCGAATATACTGGGTACAGATTTCGTCACCATCAATATTCCAATGCGGTACAGCACTGTTCTCATAAATATTATACCCATAAAAACAACACCTGATAATGTAATTCGTATCCAGCCAAAATCCTTTTTTTTACAAAACCCAGTGACGAGACGAGCATGTCATTCGCCTGGTGTTACCTAAGCGTAATATGTAAAGTTTAAACACTACTCTTGGCGGAAAATATCTGGCACTGTGGTGGTACCTACCTAGCCAGCCTCTTGCATTTGGAGACCTACTATTGCAGCTTATATATGCATCCGTCTCATACAATAATTGAACGCGAGGCTGGCCATGCGGGGATGTTTGGTACCTTCCTACCTACCACTCGATCATATGGTAGGCCATTGACTTCCAGTTGTTTTGAATAGCTTCTCTTCTAGAAAATAAATGGATACATAGGTTAGAACCTTTTTGCCCTAACGGTCATCAGTCTACGAGCAATATGCCCCGCCCATTGCCATTTCAGTTTACTAATCCTTTCAGCTATGTCGACAACTTTAATTCTTCTACGGATCTCCTCATTTCTGATTCGATCTCGTAGAGAAATACCAAGCATAGCTCGCTGAGTGACCTTGAGCTTTCTTATGAGGCCCATTGTGTGTGACCACGTCTCTGTTCCATATGTCATCACTGGTAACACACACTGGTTAAAGACTTGCGTCTTGAGGCATTGCCGTATTGTTGACGAAAAGACGTTGCGAAGTTTCCCAAACGCTGCCCAGCCGAGTCGGATTCGATAACTACCCCTTTCTCGAAGTTGGACCTACCTAACTGGATAGTTTGACCCAGGTACTCGTATACATACTCATCAACAACTTCGAGAACAAAGCTCCCAAAGGATATTGGGATGGGCACTGGAACGATTGAGTAAAACGTCGGTTGGAGACTAACTGATTTATTAAAACATTTTCATGTACCGACATAATATAAAACCAAACTTCTTATATCTACCCCATTTTCCCCCCTTTAAATTACAAAACATTTTTCTTAGTTCTATTGTATGCACGTAAAGCTCGAGCTGACGTACCGGTACGGGGCGGGGACTGAGATTCCTCAGCCTGTACCTGAGATGCAGGACCTGAAGGTTCCACCATGGACTCCTTCACAATCTCCTCCGTCCCGGCACCGTCCGATGCGTCAACATATTGATCGGCTTCCACACATTCACCTTTTGTATGGCTTGAGTATGTACTTTCATCGGATGATGGTCTTTTACTTGTGCGCATCAGTGAGTAACGATTCTTAACTGAAATTAATTGATCTTGATGTCTGCGCCATTCACAGCCGTCCCCCAAATTTACTTTAAAGGAAACCGGTCCCGTTTTATCGACCACTTTACCCTCTGCCCACTTACTTCCCTTCACTGAATAGTCGCGTGCAAGTACAGGATCAACAACTTTAATATCTCTGTGTGTGCCACCTGCGTTGGTGATCTGCCGGTCCTGGGCTGTGCGCACTACCGCGGCCACATCAGGCCTAATCGCGTCCAGTCGTCCACGCAAACGACGACCCAGCATAGCCACTGCCGGCGACACTCCAGTGGTAGCGTGCTCACAATTACGATAATGAAATAAAAATTTACTCAGTGTCTGAGATACATTTTCGCCTTCATGCAAAGCCCTTTTAATTGCTTTTTTGACAGTTTTAACTACATTTTCTGCGGCCCCGTTCCCTTGGGGATGGTACGGCGCCGAAGTTACATGCCTGATAGAATTATTATTACAGTATGTCTTAAAATCAACTGAAGAAAATGGTGGACCATTGTCTGTCACAAGTTGTGAGACTAGACCAAAACGAGCAAATATAGACCTTAGAGCCAAAATAGTGCTTTCCGCATCCGTGGGCTTCATGGTCACGACTTCTAACCATTTAGAATGGGCGTCTACTAAAATAAAATATTTGGTACCGGCCAACTCCGCGAAGTCCGCGTGGACGCGTTGCCAGGGATGAAGTGGAAACTCCCACGGGTGAAGCGTGGCGCGCGCGGGCGCATCGCGCACCGCCCGACACGCCTCACAGTTCCGGCACAAATTTTCAATATCGTGATCTAGACTAGGCCAATAGATATAGTTCCGCGATAAATTTTTCATTTTAGTGATACCCAAATGACCTTCATGAACTTCTTCTAGGAGTCTTTGGCGCAAGGATGACGGAATTATGATTCTGTATTTATAAATCAAGCAGCCTAAATCAGTGACTATTTCATCTTTACGGGCAAAATACGGGTTTTCCGCCTCAGAACTTGCAGTCGATGGCCAACCAAACATAACATAACCGAGTATCTTACTTAACAATGCATCTCCTTTTGTTTCTTTACAAATATCTTTAAAATTTATAGGTAAACAATCTTCTACTAAGTTAATATAACTAAAAACTTGGGATGGGCAAGCTCTAGCGGTAAACGAGATAACGCGTCGGCCGGGCCATTGCTCGTCGAACGAACAAACTCCACTGAAAAATCATAACCCGCCAGTCGCGCGGCCCACCGTTGCAGACGGCTAGCAGCCGTCTGCGGTATGCCGCCTTTTACGCCGAATATAAAACTTAACGGTTGGTGATCAGTGCGTAACACAAACTTCCTACCAAACAGGTATTGATGGTGTCTCGTAATACCAAAATATATTGCTAAAGCTTCTTTATCGAGTTGACTATAGTTTTTTTCCGCTTGATTAAGTGTTCGTGAAACACAGCTGACCGGTCGTTCAGATCCATCAGCATAAAAATGTGAAAGGATAGCCCCCAGACCATAACTGCTACTATCTACTGAGAGCACGAGCGGCCGCCCCTCCTCATAATGCGCCAATACGCGCTTACTTAATAACGCTCGCTTAGCATCTGCAAATGCCCTAGCACACTTAAAATCCCACTTCCAAAGAGCCTCCTTTTTCAAGAGCAAGTGCAGAGGATGTAATAAAGAACTTAGATTAGGAATGAATTTACCATAATAGTTTAACAATCCCAGGAAGCTCTTTAGTTGTGTTACATCACTTGGTTGAGGCGCGTTTTTAATTGCCTCAATTTTATTGGGGTCCGGATGCAACCCCACTTTATCAATAATAAAACCTACGTAAGTTACACTTTTTTGTAAAAATTGACATTTATTTAATTTTACCGTAAGGCCCATTTGTTGTAATCGTTGGAGTACAGCCCTCAGATTGCGCAAATGTGTATGTCTATCTCTACCCGTTATACAAATATCATCCAAAAATACGACGGTTCCCGATAAGCCGTGTAAAGTCTCCTCCATCAATTTTTGGAACATTTCCGGCACGCACGACAATCCATAAGGAACGCGGCGGTATACAAACGTTCCTACATGAGTCGTAATAGCCGTAAATAGTTGTGAGGTCTCATCCAATAATACCTGTTCATATGCATGTCTAAGGTCAATCTTTGTATATTCTTCTCCATTACTTAAATTAGCAAACAACTCTTCGATCCGCGGAAGTGGATAAAATTCACGTTTTAATTTAGGATTTATGGTGATTTTATAATCACCGCAGATTCTTATCTCACCATTGGATTTTACAACCGGTACTATTGGTGTGCCAAAATCGGAATGTTCCACTCGATATATCGAGCCGTCCCGCTCGAGCCGCTCGAGCTCGCGCTCAATCTTTCCCCGTAGCGCCAGTGGTACGGGCCGCGCGCGCACATACACGCCATTACTATCTGTGAGCTGTAGACGCAGCGTTTTCTTACACATACCTAATTTATCACTAAATACTTCAGGAAACTCTACCCGAAGTCGGTTCACAAATTGATCATCTATAATTTCGTTGATACTAATTTGATTAATTTTTAAAGCTCTTAACCAATCTCGACCGAGTAAGGGCCGACCCCCTCCTCTGATAATATACAACATTAAGTCATTAGCTGTAATATTATTTAACGTAACGTGTACAAATATATATCCAAGAGGCTCAATTCGTGAACCGGAATAACTACGTAAAATTAGATTATCGGGATTAATATTTTTAGATTGAAATAATTGTTGATAACAATCTTCATTAATCGCCGAAATACGGCTGCCTGTATCCATCTCACAATCCAAGAAAACGCCGTCGATCTTAAGCTTAATAAAATAAGGTTTGTTACCTTGCGAAGAAATATGAAGATTGTAAAGATCGTCCTCCGAACTTTCGTCCATAAAGTTTTGCCGCTTAGCGTAATAATTACCACTATCACGACTACGCACCTCACTTCTTTTGCACATCACCTTCAAGTGACCGCGCTGATTACAATAATCACAATTGTAATTGATAAACCGACACTTATCCGCACGGTGCGCCTTGCCGCACCGCCAGCAGGCCGAATCCGCCCGGCGCGTGACCCTTGCTCCTGCAGCCGGCTGCGCTGCCCGCGAGCTCGCGCCGTCGCGCCGCCCCCGCACTGCATGCAGGCCCTCGCCCGCCTCGCCGCTTGCACCCGAGGCGCCCGCCGGCGCCGCGTTCGCGCCGCTTACCTCCGCGTGCCTGTCAGCGGCCTCTAATGCCAGAGCTAGCTCCACCGCTTTACTGTAGTCAATATCTTTTTCAGCAAATATTCTAGACCTCATCACGTCACTTGCCAGCCCCGAGACGAACTGGTCACGAAGATTTTCCTCTAATTTACTACCAAAATTACACGTCGCTGCTAAATGTTTCAACTGTTGTAGGTATTCTGTTAGTGATTCACCTGGTCGCTGTTTACGTAAACGGAAAACATGTCTTTCCGCTATTTCTGACCGCTGCGGCTCCAAATGGTTGGTTACCAAATTCACCAACGTGTCAAATCCTTTGGTCTCCGAGTGATCCGGTGCACAAAGGTCACACATAAGGGCGTAGGTAGCCTCACCAACTACTGTGATCAACATCGGTACTTTCAATTCTTCCTTTACTTCATTTAATAATATGAATTGCTTTACTCGTCTGATATACGCCGCCATTGTTTCGAGTTGAGGTCAAAAGTTTCAATTTTCCCGATCGGCATGTTGTACGTTGACAATATTTTATATATCACTATTACCGGTATTAACCCGATATTATTCCTACCAATTACACCGATGAACACGCGTATTATAAATTTTTATCAAGCTCGTCGCCAGTGGAACGATTGAGTAAAACGTCGGTTGGAGACTAACTGATTTATTAAAACATTTTCATGTACCGACATAATATAAAACCAAACTTCTTATATCTACCCCAGGCACGACATGGGAATTTGACATGCCTTTCGTCTTGCCCATGTTCATTTTAAGGCCCACCTGTTGGGAAACTCTGTTGAGATCATCAAGCATTATGCTGAGGTCTTGCAGTGATTCTGCCATGACTACGACGTCGTCGGTAAATCGAAGGTGAGTGATATACTCGCCATTGATGTTAATGCCAAATCCTTTCCACTCCAGTAGCTTGAAGGCATCTCCTCCATTGCAGCGGTGAACAGTTTTGGGGAAATGACGTCCCCCTGTCTCACACCTCTCTGCAATGAAATTGCCCCCGTGCTCTGTTCATGTACTGGGACCAACATGGTGGCGCTTCTGAGTAAGCACTTCAATACTTCAATGTACCGATAGTCAATGTGGCACCGCTGCAGAAATTGCAGAACTGCCAAGGTTTCGATCGAATCTAAGGCTTCCTCATAGTCCACAAAAGCCAAGCATAGTGGCAGATTATACTCCTCGGTCTTCTGTATAACCTGCCGCAGCGTATGGATGTGATCTATGGCAATAAAACCTTTTCAGAAACTGCATTGTTCGGGAGGCTGGAAGTCATCAAACCTGCGCTTGAGACGATTCGTGATGACCTTGAAAATAGCTTATAAACATGGTTTAGAAGCGAGATGGGTATGTAATTCCTCAATAGGGTGTTATCACCCTTTTTGAAGAAGAGCACCACCTCACCTCTTTTCCACGCTTCCGGATTCCGGTTGTGCCCTCAAGTAAGACGGAATTGAATAACTTCTAAAGGACTTTAAGTACCGGTGTACCACCCGCTTTCAGAAGCTCTGTCGTAATTCCGTCCCCACCCGGCGACGCCTTGTTATTTTTAAGCTGTTTCAAGGCCATCCTAATCTCATACAGGCTGATGTCCGGGATATCTTCGGTATAGTGTCGGGTTAGTTTGGCTCGCGAGTCTTTGTCAGAGCCAGTGGTAGGTATAGTAACCGAGGTGTATCGTTGCCGGTAGAAGTTCTCAATCTCTCTCAAAACCTCTGGCTTAGTCGACGCTACGCGAGGTATCGTGTCAATTATTTTTACTCAAACCAGTAAACGCATATTTGTCCAACCTTCTTAGCGAACACCCAATATAACAATAAAGTAAAAAAAAAAACAGAATTTAGCTTTGAAAAAACGTCGCTACCAATAATAGGTATAATGCGAACACACACCCAAGCGTAAGTCGAAAGTTTATGCGGAGGGCAATTTATTAAAGAATTGAATACTCAATTACTGGCGATTTGTGACGTTTTTGTGCCGATTGCGCGTCGATAAATTTACTCCAATCCAAGCTCCAAATAAAATGGATTTGTACAAATTTGCATTACAGTCTTATCTCTCGAATACCGCATAAATTATATTGAAGTAGAAAGCTCTTAATTTAGTTAAGTACCTTCATTTGCCATTTTTTTCATACGTAATATAATAGTTTTTACCAAGGCATATAAACCTGTATAGTACGCATTTTCTTCTGTTATCTTTCTACTGCTGCAATAAATACAATAACATCCTGGAACATAAGTACCCAAACTTGTACTTTATTATCCTGTGTCTATTAACGAACAAACGTCGGGACACAATTTATCCGTATATATCATCAGGGAAAGTCAAAGTGGAATCGGTGCCGAAGGCCTGGCGATATAGTATATTGAAGCTGCAGCGGATGGAGTCGAGTAGGACAGCAAATTTCAAGTCCTATAACCTCCTGATTCTAATGCATATTTTCGTATTCCTCAGCCCAGAATTTTGGCCATCAGGAGCCGGACTCCTCCTTTGACGTCCTTTGGCTGATATTATGATGATGAAACATACATACAAATGAACAAAACTTAAATTTAAGGTCAAAGATTTTTTCGATCTAGCTAAGGGAAGCTAGATCGAAAAAATCTTTGACGTCCACTGCTGAACAAAGGCCTCCCCCTTAGATTTCCACAACGAGCGGTTACATGCCACCCGCATCCAACGACTCCCAGCGACCTTCACCAGGTCGTCTGTCCACCTCGTTGGAGGTCGTCTCACGCTGCGTTAACCAGTGCGCGGTCTCCGCTCAAAAACCTTTTTGCCCCAATGGCCATCAGTTTTACGAGCAATGTGCCCCGCTCAATGCCAGTTCAGTTTACTAATCCTTTCAGCTATGTCAGCAACTGAAGTACTTCTACGGATCTCGGAGAGAAATATCAAGCATAGCTCTCTCCATAGCTCGCTGGATGACCTTAAACTTCTTATGAGGTCCATAGTGAGCTGATGTATGTTTAGGTTAAACTATTTATGGGACCTAATTAGCCTGATAATAAATAAAATTAGTCTAACTAGTTTTCAACTAAAATTAGGGTCATGTTTCATGTAGGTAACTGTAATGTACCTTTTTTTTATTGGTGCCCAGTGGAAATTCTTCATGAACTTCCTTCGCTCCGGGGAAGGGTCATCTTCGGCACCTAAGGGAGGCTCCAGGTCCTCATATAATCACACTAGACCCACCCACTGGTGCCACGCCTATAGGCATATCTCGGAGAGGGTGACTGTAAAGCGGTCACCCCCCGGGGGGATTGTAAAGGATCCCCCAAAGCGTCCCACGGCAGCGCGTGACTGCATGCGTGCTACCGAATTCTCTTGGGTCGCTCGGTGTGGGCACGCAGATTCCCCAATCTACGCACCCGCGAACCCAGAGTTCCCCCGCCTTATAGCAACGGCAGGCGGTTTCAGGCGTATAGGAATTAGGTGCCAGGGCGGTTTTACCCCGGCGCCGTCTTCTCCTTCTTCGAGTGGGATCGGCCCTCTCCCGATTTCGCTCTGCGATCTCCTTCTGGAGCATGACGCTCTCACAGAGGAAAGCCAACATAGCCGACACTACTGTTGGCAAAGAGAGATCTTGTCCGATCCGATCGACCAGGATCCGCCTCTCGGCGGTCCACGCAGGGCACGCCTCGAGTGTGTGCTGTGCGGTGTCCTGGTCGCTATCACAATGGTGGCATTGTGCCGTGGCCTCACGGACTGTAATATACCTACGAGATAATTACTATTTTGACTTCCTTTGTAGGTAATATTTCCAAAAAATATTAATAAGAAATTAACTGTGCAATATAGACGAATCAGCATAATATTTTCCTACCCTGAATCTTGTATTTCACTGTAAACCTTTTTCATAAAAATACACCTTAGGAAGCACTGTATAGAGTTATTCTTGTTTAGGAAACGAATAAGATAATTTGTAGCCGATACAGAGTAGTAAATAAAATAAGGTTTATATAGATGACTGTAACATTGAGCGAAACATGCAGTTTGCATTGTAACAGATGGCGTGATTAGGGAAATTTGAAACAAAATCAACGAAACAGTGGATATCTGCGCTTCGATGCAGATGTTAAGTCAGTACAAATAATTATTAAAACATTAAAGTAATCCATAAAACCAAATCATTTATATTCTACATATATACGAAATTAGTTTCATTTTGATTCTTAAATACTTATGTAGGTACTCGCCTTATTTTAGAACTGGCACAGTAGACAGGTTTGGTCCTTAGGTACGTATTGTAATTACGGTGTAGCTAAGGTTTCATTTGAAAAAAGTACTTCTTTTAACTCGTATTAGGTTTTTGGCAAAATTTGGTTATCAAATAAAATCATCATCAAATTTTCTTGTATTTAATGGATTAAAGCCACTACTATATATGTATTTTTTAATATTATAAGACATTTGAAAAATAATGTTTCTAACCTACTATTTTCAATTATTATATAAACATTAAAATATCATTCTAGTAAAAAAATCTCCACGGATTTCGTTAGTTAATTAAAATTAGTACCTACGCAACATTTGAACACGATATCGCAATAAATTTTTGCCAGCGGCCCGTGGCTAAACGATTATCATTGCTCTAATTACAGGGAATGACTAAACAGATAGAGAAGTCTTTATTTACCCGTATTGTTACTGATGTGGATAAAATGATGCTGATGCTAATCTTGATTATATTTATTATTAATTCTTCATTTCTTCATTCTTTAAAGCGTATATTTACAGATTACAACAAAAGAAAAAGTTGATGAACATAGGCGTGTTTAACTCAATATTCAGTTCTCTCTCTCTTTTGAGTGATAGAGTACCTAATGTTATATGAGGACCGACTTACAACAAGAATGAATGAATAAATATAAAAGTAACATTAAAATACATACCATACCAGTATAAATAGAGACATACTTATAAAATATAAACATACAAAGTAAAATAATATATAGACATAATAATACAAATATATACAACAATATTAATAATATTACGTACACCATCATAATCATATCAGCCAACGGATGTCCACTGCTGAACAAAGGTCTCCCCATTGATATCCACAACTGTTTCGTCATCCGACGTGCAGGAAGAATCTCAAAACAACACAAGTATGGCATTTTCTTGAGTGTCTTGGTATTGTCAAGGCCTCGAATGACAATAATATTGTAATGGACCTTAATGCACCTAATGCACATTTCTCAAAATCTCCTGTTACTCTAGATGACTACATACAATCTTCTACACTTAATTATCTTTCTAATTTTCTTAGAAAGATAAACACAACATCATAATCATCATATCAGCAGAAGGACGGCCGTTGCTGAACAATGAGCAGAGATTTCTATAACGACCAGTTACATGCAGCCCGCACCCAATGACTTCCAGTTACTTTTATCAGGACGCCAATCCATCTCATTGGAGGCCACCCCACGCTGCGTTTTCCGATTCGTATCCTCCACTGAAAAACTTTTCGGCTTCAACATTCATTTTTTATTCATTGCCACTTCAGCTTACTAGTCCTTTCAGCTATGTCGCAAACTTTAGTTCTTCTACGGATGTCCTCATTGTTTTTTTCTATTGCGTTGGGAAACAGCAAGCATAGCTCTCTCTCTCTATAGCTCGCTAAGTGGCATTGGCCTTTCCCATGAGGCACTAATTACCAAAAAGAAACCTGCCAATATTAAACATACCTACTTCAATATTCGTAGATACTTACTATAGGCGCTGTTAGGTACATTTTGTGTTTCCAATTACTTTTGTAAATAGTGTAGAATCAGACTATGCATTTTTTTATTACAGCTAAGTATCGTCAGCCATGGAGTGCTGTGTTCTCCTGCTGGGAGAGGGCCAATCCCGCTTGGAGAAGAAGGACACACTGCCGAGGTAACAACCAGCGCGGCGCCCGTGTCCATCGCGCCTCAGCCCCCTAGCGTCTTTAAATGTTCCTTGGGGGTTGCGAGCGCGCCTGTTGGGGAATCTACGAGCTCATACGGAGCGACCCCCGGGAAGATGGCGGTATGCAAGTGGTCACGTGCCACCGCACAGCGCATAGCGAGGCTTCGGAGGAATCCTTTACAATCCCACTGAGAGGTGCGTGCGGGGGTGGCCTCTTTACAGTTGCTTCCGTCCGCTGGAGGGGTGGACCGCTTTACAGTAATCGCACCAATGGGTGGCTCTAGTTAGAGATTATTCGAGTTCCTGGAGCCTTTGATGCCGAAAATGACCATCCGATAGTTTTAGTCGGTAGGAGCCCGGCATGCCCCATGGCCCTGTACCGGGGCCGAGAAAGTACATGATGTATTTCCACTGAATCAATAATTAATAAATATAAAATAAAAACAGTTATCGTCAGCCAAAAGTAGCATAAAGCAGTCTAATTTTACAGTCACTAATACGAAATACTAACCGTAACAACAGCTGTTGTCACATACATCGCTTGACTCGGTGTGACCGGATCAAAAGACCAGTGCATGACGATGGTAATGGGCGCAAATATATATTAAATTAAACATAACGCGTTATAGAGCACCCATTTTACATGCGTTTAATAATAAGATGGTTCATTATGTTTCTTAAATTAATTCTCTGGCATTACACGTCCGTTAACATTTCCTAGTTTAAGAAGGTTAAACAAGGTGCTAGTTTGTAATGAGGTAATAAGAAAAACTGATAATTACCTAATAAATAACACGAACGTTTTTTAATGTTTTATAGCCGGCAGTAAAATATAATCATCATCATCATATCAGCCACAGGACGTCCACTGCTGAACAAAGGCCTCCCCCTTAGATTTCCACAACGAGCGGTCACATGCCGCTCTCATCCAACGACTCCCAGCGACCTTCACCAGATCGTCTGTCCACCTCGTTGGAGGTCGTCCCACGCTGCGTTTTCCGGTGCGCGGTCTCCATTCGAGAACCTTTGTGCCCCAACGGCCATCAGTTCTACGAGCAATGTGCCCTGCCCATTGCCACTTCAGTTTACTAATCCTTTCAGCTATGTCGACAACTTTAGTTCTTCTACGGATCTCCTCATTTCTGATTCGATCCCGTAGAGAAATACCAAGCATAGCTCTCTCCATAGCTCGCTGAGTGACCTTGAGCTTTCTTATGAGGCCCATTGTGAGTGACCACGTCTCTGTTCCATATGTCATCACTGGTAACACACACTGGTTAAAGACTTGCGTCTTGAGGCATTGCGGTATTGTTGACGAAAAGACGTTGCGAAGTTTCCCGAACGCTGCCCAGCCGAGTCGGATTCGACGATTGACCTCTTTCTCGAAGTTGGACCTACCTAACTGGACAGTTTGTCCTAGGTAGACATACTCGTCAACAACTTCGAGAACAGAGCTCCCAACGGATATTGGGGTGGGCACGACATGGACATTTGACATGACTTTTGTCTTGCCCATGTTCATTTTAAGGCCCACCTGTTGGGAAACTCTGTTGAGATCATCGAGCATTGTGCGGAGCTCTTGCAGCGATTCTGCCATGATTACGATGTCATCGGCAAATCGAAGGTGAGTGATATACTCGCCATTGATGTTAATGCCGAATCCTTTCCACTCCAGTAGCTTGAAGGCATCCTCCATTGCAGCGGTGAACAGTTTCGGGGAAATGACGTCCCCCTGTCTCACACCTCTCTGCAATGGAATTGCCCCCGTGCTCTGTTCATGTACTCGGACCGACATGGTGGCGTTTCTGTATAAGCACTTCAACACTTCAATGTACCGATAGTCAATCTGGCACCGCTGCAGAGATTGCAGCACTGCCCAGGTTTCGATCGAATCGAAGGCTTTCTCATAGTCCACAAACGCCAAGCATAGTGGCAGATTATACTCCTCGGTCTTCTGTATAACCTGCCGCAGCGTATGGATGTGGTCTATGGTACTGAAACCTTTTCGGAAACCGGCTTGTTCGGGAGGCTGGAAGTCATCAAACCTGCACTCGAGACGATTCGTGATGACCCTTGAAAACAGCTTATAAACATGGCTCAGAAGTGAGATGGGTCTATAATTCTTCAATAGGGTGTTATCACCCTTTTTGAAGAAGAGCACCACCTCACCTCTGTTCCACGCTTCCGGCGTTGTGCCCTCGAGTAAGACGGAATTGAATAGCTTCTGAAGGACTTTAAGTACCGGTGTTCCACCCGCTTTCAGAAGCTCTGTCGTAATTCCGTCTCCACCCGGCGCCTTGTTATTTTTAAGCTGTTTCAAGGCCATCCTAATCTCGTACAGGCTGATGTCCGGGATATCCTCGGTATAGTGTCGGGTTAGTTTGGCTCGCGGGTCTTTGTCAGAGCCAATGGTAGGTATAGTAACCGAGGTGTATAACTGCCGGTAGAAGTTCTCAATCTCTCTCAAAACCTCTGGCTTAGTCGACGCTACACTGCCGTCCTCGGTCTTCAGCTTCATAATACGACTTTGCCCAATAGACTTGTCTCTTGCGAACACTTTGGAGCCTTGATTCCGCTCAATCGCCTCTTTAACACCGTTAGTGTTAAAGGTGCGGATATCGTGCCGCAAGGACTTCCATATCCGTCTATTGAGCAGTCGGTATGCTTCAGCATCATCGGAAGACTGCAGCGTCATGGCGCGTCTTTCTGCCATAAGGTCGAGAGTGTGATCGGAGAACTTTTTTGGTCTACCTTTACGGTGGGCTTTAAAGAACTTAGAGCCAACCGTTTGGACAGTTTCTACAAACCTACCATTTAAATCGTCCACAGATACGCAATGTTCCAGGCACTCGAAGCGGTTTTGGAGTTCGAGTTGAAAGCTCTCGGGGTTTTGGATATGAGCACTAGAGGGCCGGAGCGTAAACCTCATCAGACGAGACCTCTCAACTTTGAGATTAATATTCAATGTGCCTCTTACCATTCGGTGATCACTACCGGTTTTCACCCTGTGGATCACAGAGACATCATTGAATATTTGTCTTTTATTGGTCATGATGAAGTCAATCTCATTCCTCGTGGAACCATCGGGACTCATCCAGGTCCACTTCCTGTGAGGCGGCTTTTGGAAAAAGGAGTTCATCATAAAGAGTCCCTCCTTTTCCAAAAAGTCGGCCAGCCTCTGTCCCCTGGGGTTCCGTTGCCCATATCCAAATTGCCCCACTCTCAACTCACCATCGCATCGAGTGCCCAGTTTTGCGTTGAAGTCCCCCATCACAACAGTGAAATGTGTCTTCGAGGTATGTATGGCCCTACTTACGTCCTCATACATACTCTCTACTTCATCATCTGGGTGTGTCGAGGTCGGTGCGTAGACCTGTATGACCTTCAACGAATATCTCTTGGATATTCTGAGTATAAGGTACGCTACCCTGCTCGACACACTTTCGATGGCCACTATACTGTTAATGAGGGACCTGCGGACGAGAAACCCGACACCACCTTGAGACAGATGTTCGCCTTCCCGGTAGTAGAATAAGTTGCCGGATTTCAGGGTTATCGTGTCCTCCCCCTCTCTTCGGACTTCTGATAGACCCATGATATCCCAGTGCAACTTATCTATTTCTTCTTCCAGCTCAACAATCTTTTCGTCTGCCCTCAGTGTGCGTGTGTTATATGTCACCAGGGCCAGTTTTCGGTTTGGGTGGTAGCCGGATCCCATCCGGAGATTCTTAGCACCCCCTGCCCCGCCGTTTCCGTGGCCGCTACCATGACCAGGAATGGCGGGGCTGCCGGGAACTGGGGGCCGGTGCTTATGTTGTGTTGTCATTTTGGGGGGAATTTGCCGATACTCACCACGCTTGGCAAGCGGGTTGGTGAGCGCAGAGTTGCTACTGCTCAGCAAAAGGGACGCTGCTGCCCATCCCTCTGGTTAAGAGTCCCTTAGTCGACTTTTACGACCTCCACGGGAGGAGATGGAGTGGTGCTATATTCTTAATCCGGACACCACACGGATAAGTAAAATATAAGCATATATTTTTTTTAAAGGTAGGTAGGTATTTTTTTAAAGTAGATAAAATGGTTTCACCGTAACATAGCCATAATAATTACATTCCGGGTGGTAAAGGAAGAATAAGATCGCCTAAACACAATTATTAAACTAAATTATTTTCTTTTTCATATATTACAGGATAAATAAAAATATTGCATCAGAACAATTATACTGACGTTGTGTGTAAGGCGACAAAGTTACATAATATTATTGTTATTACTCATATACTCTGACATGCTGTAATAATCTGTTTCTCTGCTAAATAATCTGTTGTAAATTTTTGGTGCATACACTATAGTAAACACTTTTATGTAGTAAGGCCTTATTGGAACTTCTCACACGTATACATTAATAATTAATATAAGGTCAAGGTTTCATACGAGTAAAAAGAAATTGCGAACAAAAGCATGTATATCACTCATAAACACTTTTAAAACTCTTTGGGACGCGAAAATATAATTCATATCATATTCATATACAAAAATAATCAGCTGCCAAGTTAATGCGCCAAGAAGACAATAATTCAGAATGAAACATAATAAAAAGATACAACAAGAGATGTTTGGCGCGTTCTGACAACCACTATCGCTTGTTAAAAGGGTCGTAATTAATATTAAAAATAAACTTTGAAAAATATTATAAGTGGATATAAAATGGTCATGTGGGCAAAACTATTTTCTATGATTGTTTTCCGACTAGTAATTAAACGTGGATTTGCCTGTTTTTGCCACGAAGCATTGTATAAGGTAGTTGTCAGATCAATATCACTATAGATGCGTTGTTCCGAATACATTGTCAGTCCGGTAAATAATGGAAAAGGCACCACAACTACGCATCGTTTAAATTAATTTAAACGGTGTCTTGTGCATAACTAACTGGACTTTCGTATTCGGGAAAAGTCGTTGGCTGTCGTTGGTTGAGGTCGACAGGATGCGGAAGACTAAGGAAGGGGTCATATAGCGCAGGTTGATGGAAGCCTGTCCAGCAGCAGACAGCAATAGGTTGAATTGAAAAATCGTTGCAAAAGTATATTTTTTTTGCCTACTTTGTAATATAGTCATAACATCTCATCATCAACAAAGGTTGTCCAATGCTAAATAAAATCCCATCGATTTTCACAACGACTGATTACACACCGACCGCATCCTACAACTCCCGGCTACCAGGTCCTCTATCCATCTCGTCTGAGGCCTTCAAACCATAACATCTGCTTAGTAATTAACAAACACTAATCACGATGAATCAGTAATTTGTGAAGCATTTTGCCCATAACATTATTTTAAATATCAACAACTTGACATTTTCATTATAAATTACCCGATGCATTTTGTTTGATAGACACAGAATTGCTTAGAATATTGTTTTAGTGTTTTTTAATTGCGTGTTAAAAACCAGCAAAAATATCTCTCAAATCGAGTTACAGACGAACTTACACCACACCCAACGATAAGATATATTAAAAATATCTATAGTGCCTGTCAAAAGAGGACATTGGGTATTTCTGTCTCAAAAACGACCGCAAATAATTTACGAAATTGTATTCGTACACTTCTCTTTGGAACGTTTATTGCTTTTTAATGTACTAGACGACATGGCTATACAGCCAACGGTCACGCGTCATAACATTACTGGACATTTGCTTTTATCTTTTGTTTTTCAGTCGTCCAACAAATTATAACTGCTGGCAAGCGCCAACAGCCTAGATACCGCCTTATTTATGATAGAAGGTCTATGGTCCAATATTATTAGTCTCATTTTAAATATTCACTTATTCGAACTTATCATTAATTTTACATTAAAATCTTTTACAAATGTCGCCGTTAATATGACTATAAACGTTCTATTAGTTAATTATTTTTAAATAAAATACACCTTTTTAAAAGCTCCAAGCTTTTATAGATGCTAATAGGTATATTACTTTTTGATAGCAGAAAATTTATTGTTTCTTCCTCTAAGGTTGTCATTAGCAGAGATAGCCCGGTGGTTAAACGCTTGCCTTCCATATACTAGGGTCTGGGTTCGAGCCCGGACCGCACGTAAGAGTTTTAGGATTCATGTGCGGATCAAGAATTTGATTATCACTTGCATTAACGGTGTACCTGAGGGTGCTCCAAAATTTTCCCAATGGTGTGTGTAATCTGCCAACTCGCACTAGGCCAGGGTGGTGGACTAAGGCCTAACCCTTCTCATCACTAAAAAATACTCGTGCCCATCAGTGACACAGTAATGAGCTGATTATGTAACGTTAATATGCTAAATTGTCAATTGGCTGACAATTACCCAGTGCAATGTTCGTATGTGTTCCGTATGGTTTCTTACCCTTCTCTCCCCGTGCATGCTAACCGACACGACTACTAGAATACATTATGCATAAGATGGATGAAAGGTATCATCTGCATGCGTCTTCAAAAAATCTTATTGAGATCAACAATCCGTTTGCCTAGCGTGGTGATTTCGGCATTACCTTACACAGCTATCTGTTATAGCAAAAAGCTCATATTAAGCAGAGAAAGCGAATGAGCTGAAGAATAAGAACACATAGGGCAGTTGTAACACCCTTAACAATTATAAACGTCATAGATAACTCCCAACTTGAAGTGTAGATGCGGCGGTGTTCTGCAAACGATAGGGCACTTAACACCATTTCCTTCGTGCCCTGACGCCTACTTGCCGATGGAGCTCATGGACGCTACTGAAAATGCAATACTCGTAGCTAAATTCTAAACGTGGTGGTGGTGGTCAGTGTGGGCCTCGTAAGAAATCTCAAGGTCAGTGAGCGATGGAGAAAGCTATGCTTGGTATTTCACTACGAGATCGAATCAGGAATGAGGAGATTCGTAGAAGAACTACAGTTGCCGACAGTACAAAGGATAAGTAAGCTGAAGCATATTGCTCGTAGAACTGATGGCCGTTGGGGCAAAAAGATCCTCGAGTGAAGACTGCGCACCGAAAACACAATGTGGGACTACCTCCAACGAGATGGACGGACGACCTAGTGAAGGTCGCTGGGAGCCGTTGGATGCTGGCCGCATGTGACCGAAGTTGTGGTAATCTATGGAGGAGGCCTTTTTTCAGCAGTGGACGTCCTTTAGCTGATATGATAATGATAAAGTTCAGCCTGATTCTATTTAGATTGAAATCGACACGAAGCTGAGAAGAATAAGTAATATGTTATTAACCAGTGTCATTATATTACAATTACATTATATACAACAATAATTTACTACACGATGTTTCATAGCCGTTTATTGCAGCTGTGCAACCCATGTACCCTCAACTGACGTAATGGCTTGTCATTTTTGTTTTATGATATTTATTCGAATCAAGGTATGTCTCCCGGACATACGGGAAAAGTGCCCCTGTCGGAAACAAGATCAGAATCTTTTCTGCTTTGAAACAATAAAAAGTATTTTTTCCCCCGAACAAGTACGATTGCTAACATGAACATATTAACTAAAAACAAGAAAAACGTCCACGCCAAACTGCACTTAATATGAATCCCAAAAATTACCGCACCACTATCAAAAGAATATCATAGAACAAATATTTTTTTAAGTGATCATGGCACTGTCATCGCTTGCGAAGTGGACAGTGAAAAGATCAGAGAGCGGAGTCATGTCTTTGAAGCGTCGTCGGAACACAGCGTTACAACATGACATGCGAGGACTTATAACTCATACCATTTGTCACTTTTAATTGCCACTTGTTCTTGTCGAACGTCTGAAGAAACGTTATATAAATAGTTCAGTGTGAAATAAACGCGGTGCAGTCGAGAAGCATTGATTCGGAGATAACTTTGGTGGCGCTCTCAAGTGCTACACTGAAATAACGAAGTTGTTTTATAAATAGTATTTGAGTAGTCAGCAGCTTTTTTCTTCTATGTGGAAATAGCCGTTTGAGGCATCGCACCGTGGTTTCTCACGTAGGTCATAATTCCGAAAAATACATAATGATAATATGGGTTTACATATTTCATTACTTCAATAAACAAACTACCGAAAAGTATTAAATATGTCATTCGAGTGCTATTGTTTGACGTGTTTGTGAAATCAAATATCAAGAACAAGGTATAAGCCTTTTTAATTTTACTTTTAGTGTAAATATTTATATAATATATACAGTAATGAAGTTCTGCGCCACACATTTAATAGTGTATATTTAATTTCCATACTGAAATCACATAAACCTTTGGAATGTTGAGCAAATTTGTGCAACATTGGCTTCAACCTAAAAATAAAGCACTATTAACATATTTTATAAACCTGTTACATTTCTCTGCCTTTATTTGCCTAACTGTGATTTAGAGAGGCGCTTCGTCGTCTATGCACTTGGCGTAGCAGGGTCTACGAAACAATGCCTAATTGAATTGTGTTCTTTTCAGGTACTTCGATGCAATGTACTTTTCCAAGTATGCATTTCTTGTAAAGTTGGGGTAGTGCACGCGAAAAATACGAACGTATAGCTACTCAGACATTCTCATGATACTAGTATTAATGACAAGCTGGATATAAGTCCATTAGAAACACTTGTATTTGCATTGTGTAAACTTCTGAACGATTCACGAAAATGTGTATATAAAATCAGCATTTTTGAAGAGGCATGTGAATTGGCATAATGTGTATGTATCTGTAGAGTTAAAAATAACACACCGTGGTTCAACTAAGTGCATCTAAACCGCCGGCCACAAAAATATTTCGCTAAACTTAGTAAACGGTCTTAACGTACGCGGCTTACAGAATTGTTCCAGGTTGATATTTCTACTGTGGATGCGCTACTCAACGTGTCTGAAACATCAAATTAAAGTATATCGAGAAATAGTCCAGGCTATGATAAGGAACTATGCTTTAGAGACCGCAAGACTTTTGGTTAACAAATATCCGTGGCCGATGCTTCCGTCCACAAAGTAAAATACGGATCAGAGGTTATTAAATATGGAACATTATTATTAACAATTAGGGAATTTTAGGAGATGTGTAACTTATTAGGTTCAAATCAAATCATACATTTTGTCATTTAATAAAGGTAATATACTAAAATTCTTGAATGTGAAAGTTTAAGATTTTACATTATTATAATATCATAATACGTCCCTGCAAAGTCCTTTAAGAAATTAAGACATTAAAAGTGTCCTGGAGCAGTCTGGCGTTCAAAGCGATCATAAGTACGTCGATGGTTGGATTGACTTTGATGTGCCAACAATCGTGTCGTTAATGACCGGCATTGGACTATAAACACACAAATGACATCCTATTCGACGGTATAGGATGTCATTTGTGTGTTTAACTGAACGCGGTTAGACGACTATTATATTGAATTTAAACTTTCCTATTTTGATTTAGACTGAATATGGATTCAACATGCGGTTTGAATGAATCTGGGAAAATTTGGTGTTTGGCGCTGATCATGAGACTGAGTTCCTTCTGAATATTGATATAAAATGTGATATTACTAGTCAAATATGATAATAAGTTTGAAAGTTTGATCTGTTAGAGTGGCTGTTGGAGTTGTTGCATTACAGCCGAAATTCATAATCGATCTTGGATTTCGGATTAGGGATATGTCTGTTTTTTGTGTTAATTAAATGTGATCGTAACACAACAACGAATGAATTTCAAAATCTTAAATCATAATTCATCATAATTTTGGATTAGATTGATTATAAATTTCAGTTGTTAGACAATTAGTCGTTTTCCATCAACCAAAGAAAATTACTTTACATGGTGTGTGTTACAAAATAAGTCATAATTTATTCTTTAGGCGCGGTAGGGAACAAATTTTTGTGTTCTGTCTATGTTTTTTATGTGCTTAGAGTATACATGTAGGTAGTAGTATGCATCCGCGTTTCTAAATTATATGGATGCCTCCCACAGATCAATGTGTATAATTGTATTTATTTATACAATCACTTACCACAGTCTTACACCAATGACAATAAAATAGGTACAGAAAATCTAGAACATGCTGACATGATCAGGATGAATGCATCGGGCTAAATGGTCCTATCTTCATAACATACATGATCAGCCCATTATTGTCCCACTGCTGGGCACGAACCTTTTCTCACGATGAGAAAGGTTCTCTTTTCGGCCTATTTGACACGGAATATACTTCCCGATACACCCATGGTACGAGAGTACCTGCGTTTCCGAAAGGTGAGGGGGCCATGCCGCCTCTTCACCATTCCTCCATGACGGATCTTACCACCGCTATAGCGGCATGCCCTACACACTCATCAGCCTGTAAACGTCCACTGCTCGACATGAGCCCCGCAATGGTCACAACAATGAGCGGTCATAGGGAATATTTCCATAATCACCACGTTGTTAGCACACAGGAAGATGCTGCTACCCATCCTCTTGATATCAAACCTTGGTGGCTTTTTACGACACCCTTGGGTGTAGACTCAGTCTATTCTTTGCCGAGAACCACACGGGATACCATTTATTAAGTTAGGTATTCGCATATCCTTTTTACATGATTACCTAGTCTAGATGATGTACTCATTGGATGTATTGGGTAATTATTTAATATACATTTGCTAATGTTCATAGTTTTTCCGATATCAACACTTTTCTCAGAGATGTCAGCTTATATAATTGATTATTGAATTAATCGCAGTTGAGTTGTTAATGTATTCGAAGGACGCTGCTGCCCATCCTCCGTCTAATCCCTTAGTCGGCTTTTACGACACCCACGGGATGAGATGGGTTGGTGCTATTCGTAGCCGGCACTACACGGTTAATTTGTAATAATGTGTTTATAAGTGTTGTATTATAAATATAATTATATAATCCTATTCGTCTTGCCGCCATGTTGAAATGTTATTGAAATACATAAGTTAATGTACACTTTTGCATTACATTATAACAGCTAGTCAAATCACTGTGAATATATAGATTAATTCAAATAATAGTAAAAAACCTTTCAATAGTTGAATCTCTGTCATCTGGTCTCCGCAACTCGATTAGATAGATACTCGGAATACCAATATCCGTATATTACTAGGGCAAAATACTAGAGGCATGAGAGGCAGGCTAGTTAAAACATAATTTATTACCTACCTGCACATTTTCCCAACCGAACAGTAGCCAAATTCAAATTAGGGCCTCCAATAATAGCTTCGTTTATAACGCAATAAACTAAATATACTTAATGCCTCCTCGTCGGCAAGCTATCCTGAACGCGCCGTTTGACATACAATTAAAAATGACAGATGACTAGTCGCCATTTTGGAAGAGGACAAAGCGCGCCGCGCTGGAAAAAAAATCGTTCAACACATTTTTAGCTAGTTAATCTCGATAGATGGATGTTAAGGTGTCAATCATGTGGATTTTGAGAAGGCGTGAAAATTTCTAGTTGTCGTATGTGTCAATTATTTTATTCTTTGAAGTATTTGCCAATTTTATAACGGATTGTTTAGAATATTGATAGTTAAAGAGGAACGGTACTTACGAAAATTTAAGGCTGTTTATAAATACATTGAACCCTCGTTCATCACTTGTTATAAAGTTTACTTTAGTTAAGATAGGTATAAGAAAAATATAGTACATAAGAAAAAGTATTTTACTCGATTCTCTTCTCCTTACATAGTATCTATACTTTTTTTGCACCCTTCACCACCCCGGAGAATGCGGCGGGACTTTCCGGACTCCTACCGGCTAAAACCATCAGAGCGATCATCTTCGGCACCAAAGGCTCCATGTCCATGATATAATCACATTAGTTCAATCAATCACATTGGTGCCACGAATTGGTACATTCCGGAGGGGATACTGTAAAGCTGCCATCCCTTCTGGCAGTGGGGAGGCGACTGTAAGAAGGCTGCCCCGCGGGCATATTACAGACATAATTAAAATCATTTGTATCTGGAAAAGACAGGCCACTCTTGGTCTCATCACCTCAATTATTTATATGGCTATTTTTATTATTTTTTGTTTGGTTATCGTCCCGGAATATAGCACTACTCCATCTCCTCCCGTGGATGTCGTAAAAGGCGTCTAAGGGATTCTAAACCAGAGGGATGAATAGCCTTCCTAAAAGGAAAATTATGCTAATAACCAGCCCACTTGGTGATACTTACGTCTGTCACAGGTATCGTGTATTTAGGTTGGGTAGTTGAATAGCTACCCCGCTATCTGTCGCACAAAAATTTCACTAGGTATGTATAATTAGACTGTTATTAAAATATATTTCTTGTTCGTTTTAATACTACTAGCATTTTCTATTGGTCTCGTAGTCGCAAGTGTGAATGCCGATTGTAAGGTCTTGGGTTAAATTCTACGATCGGGCAAAAGTCCAAAGTTTAGAAATATGGCCGCTTAATAGTAATAGGCTTAACCTCTATTACACGTCCAGCCCGGCTCAAACATGCAGCGCATTTTTGTAGCGACAATTGCCTTGCTCCCAATGTCTCTGGGGCCGTGATCACAGTCACGATCCCGGTTGGCCAAAGAATAGTGCACCCCTCTTCACCCCTGGGTGTCGTAAAGTAACTAAGGGTTGATATCAAGAGGATGAGTAGTACTATCAATGTGCTACTAACAATATACTGCGATCAGCCATCCGCCTGACAAACCATAATCACCAAATTATGGCAATATCTCCTATATCCACTCAAGACAGTGATCAGGGAGGGCCATATTTAACAGTGGAATTTACGGGATGATGTGTTTCAATGAGATGGGGCCAATACCCACCCACACAGTGCAACTTGCATCGGCAGATTCCCTCTACATTAGCGATGAGCGATTGTTATTAAAAATAATCAAAATATTCGATTGTTTCATTTATTCAATTACAATGGAATAACAATCGTTGTTATACAATTTTTAGTCTATGCTAATTCATCGGCCATGACGCGCTGGCGAAATGCGTTGCGCGCAGATCACAATTGGCGAAGCAATGTCGACTGTGTCGAATCGCCGTGCGCTATTGTTCACTTTGGATTGTTGGGATTAGATTGTGTACTAGCTGCAACACACTATACGCGACTGTATTGGATTATTCATTTTCATGAAATTGTTTTTCGGTATCGACGATTAACTTGACAATCGAATACGTAATTGCACAATTGTCGATTTAATCGATTGTTTTTAGTTACAGTTGCCCATCACTATTCTACCTCGCTGAGATGCAGTCTGTTTGTCGATTCAGTTGCGCTACATATGCAGTTATGTTCTTATGAATTTCCAGCTATTTGGTAATAATAAAAAATGCTCCTTATGTACGCGTAGATGTTAATTCGATTTTTAATTAAATATGTATTTACTGCGTAGTTTTATTATCATAATACACACTGTATTTTTTTCATACTAAATATTTAAGATAGTATAAGGGTTGCTTACCCTTATAGAGACGGCTTGGGGCGATAGGACTGCCCTCCCTATAACCTCCCAGTTTAATAAATAATAAATGTAAAATAGGTATGGTAAATAAAACAAGTATATTATAACTTGAACCTATTTTATGTCAACATCGAGTATTGTAATCGTCGAACTACTTACAAATATTTACAGCGTTGAGCATCGCATTAGCAAATCCTATTTATTTAAAAGCATGTTCAGACATTTTGGAAGAAAATCAGGAGTTGGTAAAGATGCTGTGCATATTGTAGGATTAGGATTGAGACATAGGTAGGTAGTAAATAATTACATCCTTCTATATGGACTCAAGTCCGTGTGGTGTCCGGATTAAAGAATATAGCACCACTCCATCTTCTCCCGTGGATTTCGTAATTCGTCGAAGGTAAATCAGGGACTCCAAATCAGAGGGATGGGCAGCAGTATTGCTTCTGTTGGACATCAGCCATTCTGCACTTACCAACCTAGTTGCTAATCGTGGCGACTGCTGACAAATTCCGTCAAAATGACAACACACTGCATATAACCGGTCGATTATGGCGGAGACTTTTGCTCAACAGTGGACGTCTTTTGACTGATATGATGATGATTATAAAAGCTCGACACTTTAATCGGTATTATTGTGTAGGAAAACCCTTTGTTTCTGATATTGACACCTGGAAATATTCTTATAGTTTACAGGTAAGACGCGTATTATATTGAACTCGCGTGGATAGAGTTCCGAAATTGCTGAATATGACATATATTGTTAAATTCTGTCTTGTACCAATAATTATCACTAGAACAAATTGAACGTTGTTTTCCCATACTTTCTAACTGCTAATGTAAGTTTGTACGCACAATGTTGAAATATTTACCATCTTATTTTAAGACCATAGACTTCTTATAGATTTTCCTGTAATCTATAAGTAAAGAACAAGTACTTAATATATGTTTTTTCCAAATTATAGGGTTCATTAGTTTGGAGCTAAGGGGGAATGGTCAATATTCATCTATTTTCTTAAATAACTCTAAAACTAAATACACTAAAATCATAAATAAAATATATTTCAGCCCCTTACAACCACCCTTTCCATTTGATATGTAACACGGTACAGTTTGCAAAACGTTTTTATTTTATTTTATAATTTATGACCCCAAAAGTGACGCCTATATATTAAAAATTAATTTATTAACGTTACACGCTCGTGTTTGGATCGTAGAGATGCATCATCATCATCATATCGGCCATACAACGTCCACTACTGAACAAAGGCCTCCCCCATATATTTCCACAACTGTGTCATCATATTGGGGGAATTTGCCAGTACTCACCACGCGTGGCAAGCGAGTTGGTGAGCGCAGAATGGCTAATATTTCACAGAAGGGACGCTGCTGCCCATCCCTCTGGTTTAGAGTCCCTTAGTTGCATTTTACCACACCCATGGGATGAGATGGAGTGGTGCTATGTTCTTAATCCGGACAGCACACGGATTAATGTATAAAATAAGGTCAAAAAAGAAAAATTGATTGAACAGCTAACGTGTTGCGATGAAGTGTTCCAAAACTAAAATGTGATTCAACACTATCTATGATTATTGTCTGAACATGCTTTTGTATTCCTCTTATGGATATTTATACTGTGGTATAATAAATAAATAAATACACAATAAATAATTTCATTATAATTGATCAAAAATAGGTTATTTTGCATCTATGGATTTTATTTGCGTTGCAACAGAACCTGGTTTTAGCCTGAAGAATATTTATCATAAAGTCGTCATACAAAACGCTCTATAGAGAATAGAGAATCTCTTTTATCTTAACGGGTATCATAAAGTATAGAGAATCTACAAAAAGCTTATGTCTTCCATAGAAAAAAGAAACACGTAAACGTATAACATGATTCATTACAAAAACTAATCCGACCAAGGTTAAAAGCATAGGAAATAGTATTCTTAAGTACCGATATAATTATTTACAATAAGTTTATACATTGTTTAATATTAACTAATATTTACACTTCTAATTAATAAAATTCAGTTCGGGGCTACATTTTTCTTCCAGAATTTTGCTTTTTTAGCCTTGATAGTGGTTATACACAGTGAGGCCCAAAGGACCAGCTTTTTGCACACAGTGTAAATTAAATCAATTTGTAGTTTAAAAAACTTAACATTTCACGAAGTCCAAACAGTGCTATGCTGTCCCATGAAAGTTCCAATATATTGCAGTTTTACTGCTTTAGTTCTGACTGCTATGAAACGGTATTTGTAGGCTGTGGTAGTTCACCGTGTAGGTATAGTAAACCTTGTCAGCAACATTTATGACAGCAAAACGCAATTTTTTGTATTCAAGCTATGAAAATATTTGAGATCTTTTTGTGTGTGGTTTGAAAATGCAAAATAAATTTTCTTATTATAGTATCAATAACACTATACTAATAAATTTGATTTCGGAATTTATTCGTTTGGTTTATCGCAATAATACAATTAGAGTAAAGTTTTAAAAGTCACATATAAAAAAAAGTCGAAAGGTTTCTTGAGCATTTGATCATAAAGAAAATTTTAATACATAGGCATATATCATAAAGAAAATTTTAATACATAGTTCTCTTTGTATATTAAAGTAATGATTAATCAATTTTCATGTAGTCTCACACAGTAAAATTATGCCTGGACGTCCGATTTGTCGTTTCTCCAAGTCACGCATCGTTAAATGAGGAAATGAGTAATTGATTGATGCGAAAGTTAACAATATCATTATGTCCTTATTTATCTTATTAAATACATATCACAATCGATTCATAATGTTACCTTAAATAAATTGCACTAGTATAATACAGTTTCGTCACTTAAAATTGGACACAAGCTTTGTTCGCGATAATGGTTTTTGTGTCATTTTAAATTAAGTTTCTTTGATAATAACAATTTGAAAACCTATAGCTCAACTTTGGTAAAAGCTGTGGTAGATATTATGTTTGATTTATTTTTTATCGGACACATGTCGTAAAAATGCTGGCGACCTATTTTATTTTCTTTTGCATGCTTTTTGAACTGCCTAAAACAGCAATGAACGTCCTTATTTGAAAACAGTTATTACTTTTTATTGACAGTCAAACACTATCGCAAACAAAGTATGAACATATTCGTCCTTATAACACAACACTAACTCGTCCACGAGCACTGCTAATTAGGAAGTCCACAACTGTTTTCGTTGTCTTTATCGACCCTAGGGTCCTGAGACCCTGGTCGCTGCCATAATCACGTGTGAGAATGTCCCAGACTGCCGTGTGAGTGATGATGATTAGCTGCGAGGTGGTGGAAGTACGGGGCGTAAGGACCAGGTCCCGTGAAGGGGTATGGAACTCCATGAGAGTATAACAGGCCCCCAGGATAAGGCCCTGATGCAAATCCCCCGGCTGAAGGAGGCGGTACGGTAGGACTGTTGACGTCCATCCCCGGATTCTGCTTTTTCCATTTCGTGCGACGATTTTGGAACCAAATCTTGACCTGTTGAAAATAGTGTTGTTAGAATATTCTAGTACTACTGTAGACAAATGAGGCAAACTGTGATAAAACGAATTTAAAACTTACTCCCCATTCCACTATTGTTAATTTTGACAGCTCCATGTGGACCTACCAATGTTCACTATGGTCACTAGTGGTCATCATTAGTCATATTAAATCTAATTCCAAGACAGGTTTATGGATCTTGTCTTATAGGTACGTTTGATCATGATCATCATCTTAGCCTTCCAACTATGTAACCTCCATCAGACCACTGCAACCCATATACACACACATCAGCCGGTGAACGTCCACTGCTGAACATGGGCCACCACTACAATGAACGGTCATATGAGATATTGCCATAATCATCACGCTTGGCAGACGGATTTGAGATCGCATTATGTTTTCACTACATATAGGAGGATGCTACGACCCACCCTCTAAATATCAACCCTTAGTCGCGTTTAACGACACCCATGAGAGGAGAGAGGGGTGGTGTATTCTTAGCCGACAACAAGACGGAATATTGCCAGAGACCACATCGATTGGACTGATCCAAATAAAACACTAATATGTCTTTTTTTATAAACTTGGATAGAGCCGTGGGGTGCTCATGACTCATATTACTTAAGACCCCACCTTAATAGCATTAGGAGCAGGCTATTCTCAGAAGTGCAAGGTGGGATTCTGGTAATAGCTCAGGAGTCACCTCTTGGATGCTTGTCCGACGCGACGCCTTAGCCGTTGTGTGTTAGGCTATTAACGCTTTTAAGATCAAAACTACAACTCTGTTAGTTGATCACACACACACATACATCAACCGGTAAACGTCCACAGCTGAATATGGGCTTCCCAATGATCACTACTATGAGCGGTCATAGCAATCATATCACTATAACACACATGGCAGGTAGATTAGTGACCCGTCTGCACAGCGCACAGCGAGGCTTTGGGGGAATCTCATACAATTATCCCCTCAACCCTTCCCCGGGGCGAAGGAAGTCCATGAACAATTTCCACTGGAGACCAATAACAAAAAAAGGCAGATTGATGACAGCAGTAAGGAGTAAGGCCAAATTAGCAGACGCGACGATGCTGCTGCCCATCCTCTTGATAACTACCACAAGTTGCCTCTGGTGGACAGGGGTAGTCTATTCGCTACCGGAAACCACACGGAACACTCATAAAATCTCCATCACCTACCTGAGTTTCTGTCAAACTTAAGCTGAGCGCCAAATTAAGTCTCTCGCACACCGACAGATATCTCGTAGTTTTGAACTTGTTCTCCAAAGACACCAGCTGCTCGTATGTGAATGCTGTCCGAGCACGTCTCGGCTTGGTCCCTCCTTTGGAGTCCCTCGAAGAGCTTCCCTTCCCTTTCTTAGAGCTAGAACTCGTAGGGCTCTTGGGTTCCCCATTTTCGTCTAAGTCTGATTGTGTGAGGATGTCATCGTCGAGGTTTGAAGTCTGGTCGTCTGTTTCAACTTCCTCGGCTTCAATGTCTGAATGCTGGAGGTGATCTTTTACTGCAACAAAAATATGGGATATGATAAAAAATTGTGGTTTACTTTAAGCGAGCTTAAGCTTATAAACTAGGTTGGTAAAACCGACGTGATTATTATTTATTTGGTCCAGATTAATCAGCAGCAGCTTCATATTGGACATAATACCCTCCAACGATACGCCACAAGACACGGTTGTCTCTTACGCATCCGGATTACCCTTTTTTCTTTTTTATTGGTGTACAGTGGAAATTCTACATGGAACTTCCTTCGCCGTGGGTAAGGGCGAAGGGGTATACCGGACTCCTACCGGCTAAAACCTCAGGAGCGATCATCTTCGGCATCGAAGGGGGCTCCAGGTCCTCGTAAAATCACACTAGAGCCGCCCATTGGTGTCACTCCTTTAGACACATCTCGGAGGGAATGACTGTAAAGCAGTCACCCCCTCTAGGGGAGGGTAAGCGGCTGTAAAAAGGCCGCCCCCAGGCACTTCTCGGGGAGGATTGTAAAGGATCCACCAATTCTCGCTGTGCACTGTGCTGCGCACACGGTGGCACGTGACCACGTGCGCGCCACCGTCTTGCCGGAGGTCACTCGGTATGAGCACGCAGACTCCCCAATCTGCGCGCCCGTGACCCACGAGGCCCCCCACCATGAATCCGGAAGTGTCTATATTATAGCCGACACTTCCGGATTACCCTAGATAGAATTAGAAATAGGAATCGACTGGGCAGTTCAAGATAGCAAGACTTAATTTCTTCTATTATCAAACATCTCGACTTTATAAAACCAATAAGTGTACTGAGAGTCTGTGAATACGTCATTCCTCATAGTTAATTGTCCTCTTTAAATACTCGTTTATTTTCTAAAGTCGTTTAGAAATAAAATACATTTATCGTTTCCGCGATTTTCATAAAATATCATGTTTTTCAGATGATATAATGGACATTTCCGTTTCCTTCTCCGTCGGCGTGCGTGGCTAGTGTTGCCAATGCAAAATAGTTTTAAAACAGCTATTAATTTTTAATGTGGCAACATTGGTAAGAAATTCGAAGTCCGGAAACATTAAAATATAATTTATAGCAAGACAGTTTTGTATTTAGTAAGATTACTAAAATGCGAATTTTAATAGTAGACAGGAAATATAAATATTAGCGAAATTGGCTCTGGGTTTTATATCATTTAATATTGAGTTTCGGAAGCAGAGAACGGCTTTCTGACTGGCGTTAAACACTGGTGTTACGGTCGATTTATATGTGGACACATATTCTGTAAACATGAGTAAAATAGTTAACAATCTGTTAATATTTTCAGCTTTGCCGCGTTGACGACATTACGTACTGAAGAAAGCATAATTGACTATAAATATGAGGTGTGACTTAGATGTAAAACATTTTAAGGAATATAGGTCATGAAGAACTATGGAGAACAATTTCTTGGTTTCCTAATAGAATCTGGATTAAAACTAAACAAGTATCAGATTTTTTACTTATTAAGGTAAAAATGAAATTAAAAACAAATTTGCAATAGTGTTAAATAGAATTCTTAATGTCATTTTAAGAAACGAAGGTAAAAAGTTAATACTCTTTAGATAATAATTCCGGAAATTACAACTTTGAAATCATTGCAAACAGTACCTATTAATTCTTCTAAATGAAAATGCAAGTTATTACCTCCCATAAATGTTATTCCAGATCATTCAATTCAACATCAACTTAGAATACTTCTCACATCTTACAACAAACAAATAAAACACCCTATTGAAAAATATTTCCACGTCTCACAAAACTTAAGAACTAAACAATTTCCCACAAGAATGATTATTGTAGTATAGCCTTAAAGTTTAAATTACAGTGTGTAGTAGAGTCGTTTAAGATCTTTGTATTAAAGTAGGTTGTCCACGACACGCAGCACGAATTAGCGCGATAAAATAAGGACCAGATGTCGCGACGACGGATATATTATTGGTGCGCATGCGGCGCGCGCTGTTCGAATTAAATACGTATTGTCAGGGATGGACCATACGGCGAGCTAGTTGAATGATTTATCTTCTATCTACTCTACTGTTTCTCATAAGATAGCGGAAAATATTTTCAGTGACGTATTAATAATGTCTCTCTTGTCACGGGGTCTCCAGTAAGGGGACACCCGGTCTTTTGATAAGCTTACGCGGGGACATGGGTCCAACACGCAGAGGCTCTTTAGAAATGTTTAATCTATAATGTAATGGGACACTAACCGAGGACTCTCTATGGCTACACTATAAAACGCAGCCTTGGATTGTCCCCGGAGGTGTAAAACTATTGTATAAGATGGAAACTACAATTATAAGGTCTATTGTAATGGGTGCTAAATGGATTATATACTTCTAAAAACGGAAACAACGGCGTCTGCTTTTCAACCTTTAAAGTGAAATTCTGTGGCAGACGGTGACTTGCCACTCACAAGATGGGCCCCCTAAATGGCCACCACTACAAGGAGCAACACCAGTGTGAGCGGCTAGGGGTGTAGAGAGGTGCGGCATCGGTTTCACCATCGCGCGTCTCGAAGACTCGGAGCGGGTTTCCCCGTTTTAAATGTTAATAATGTTATTATTACGCATATATAACGTCTGTCGTGTGACAGTATGAGCCTGTCATGCGTACTAAACATCTGGCTGATGGGGAGTTGTGTATCGGGCCGTTGAGTTCCCTTCAATATAGTAGAATTAAGCGACGCTGACGCATGCTTGTGGACAGATAATGTCTGTAGGGACTGTTCAACTCTAAACTGCCATGCAAATTTATTATACAGCATTTTTTTTACTTCATATATTTACATTTTAGCATTATGTTATTCAACCATAATTTCTCGACGGAATATTTCTCAAGTATTTTAAAAGAGTGTCCATGATGTTTCATGTCCGTCTTCTCCATAGGAACAACAACTTTGAGCCGTGCTATTACTTAAATTCGGACGATTCTGACGATTCATCCGTGCCTGTAAAAGGTTTACAGGAATAAAACCTTTTGGTTTGATCTTAAATGGCTTTTGTTTAGAGTTCTTGTTAATTCTTAATTTATTTTAAACCACCACTTACACAACGAACCTTAAAATTCAAAATCAAAAAGCTATATTTTAAATCACCATTAGATTTATGATTGTTTTAAGACTGAATCTAAGAATCCACTAGCACAATGCTCTACACAATTTTATAAAATTATCACTGCAGCGCATTGAACATCTATAAAATAACTAAGACAGGAAAAATCATTCCAATGATACTTCAGTCCGACATAGTTACGCTTCATTTATCGCTTTACGTCGCTTCCGACTTCCACTGGACAGCTCACCGAACAGTCTCAGACAAATAAAGCGCATAGTTTAAGGAGATCATTTGTCTGTCCATGACTAGTTGGCTGCGATACTCAGCATACCTTGTTAATTGACTCCCCGACACAAAAAGTACCATCACTAATAGACAGAGAGGAATTAATTAATTCGAGGGACGTTTCTAAAACTTGAACTGATTTATATCGATACGTAGTAATCGGAAATGCATTCTACTTTTATCGGGGTTTAAGAATTCAAGACGTATTTCCAAAATGAGCGATTACATTTCAAAATTAGCTGTGTCCCACGGTTTAATCCGCCGTTTAACTTAGAAGAAATCGGATTGTCTATACATACAAATAAATAATATTAAAGTGTCTGTTTGTAAAGTCAAAATAACTAGATTTCATGTACTTAATGTTTTTGCGCCGATCCCAATAAAATGAAACCGAGTTACTCCTTATAACATCAGCTATCTGCCATTGAAATTCCCATCAAAATCGGTGTATCCGTTTCGAACATTAACTAGAACAAACAGACAGACGAAAAAAAATTAAACATCGTTTTTATGTTATAGGTACCTACCTGGTATACTTTATATGTATATGGTAAAAAGCTGTTATTTTGACATTACAAACAAACACTTCAATTTTATATATTTGTACAAATTTAAAATTATTCAAGTTGCAAGATAATTTAACCAATTATACATTACTAGCTAGTGCGTCACAATGTCTCTTTCAATTGACCCGATTATTTATTCTAGGTCAGTAACTTTCACGTATGTGCCAATAAGTGAACTCAACCTATTGAAAATAAACTTATATTTAAATGCATATAGATTTCAATAAGTGGCAACCGATTAGGATCACATCGATCAATAACTTTCAGCCATTTCATATCGACGATGATTAGTACGATCACTTACGATTGGCTCCACGGATATCCAGGGATATGCCCTGAGCGCAAGCAATGTGTCGCCTGCATGCGGTGAAATTGACTCTATACGAGAGCGACGGCAATTCGCTTCATTTACGGCCGAAATTAATAATCAATCTGATCCAAAATATTTGGATTTCGGATTACTGATATGTCTGATTTTTGTGTTAAATGTGATCGTAACACAACAAGGGATGAATTTCAAAATCGCAAATCTGCAGATTTTGGTTTAGATTGATTATCTATTAATTTCGGCCGTTAGTAGTTAGTAACGTAAGAGGCCGCGCGCGTTCCGTGTTTTAGACTTTTTCAAAATGGGTAACTATCCTGTGGTTGTCTGCAAAAATAAGACAACCACAACAATCCTTGTGACAAGTGGCGTGTCCTACCACCGGTAAATAAACAATTACTTCCATCCATTCCATCAACAAGATGTTTGGCAACAACTTATGACTCATCGAGTGGAAGCTAAACACAGTAAATATTTATGAAAAAAATACCTTCTTTATCATCATTTGAGCCGAATGAAGCCGACTGCTGGACACAGGCCTTCCCCAAAGATCGCCACAACGACCTGTCTGGGTGTGTTGTGTGCTTATTGGAGGGTATTGCCATAATCCCCACGCTTGGCAGGCGGGCTGGCGATCGCAGTTGAGTTTTTAATGTACTCGAAGGACGCTGCTGCACAGCCTCCAGCTAACCCCATAGTCGACTTTACCGACACCCACGGGATGAGATGGGTCGCTGCTATTTATATATACTTTTGGTGTATTACCTATTCTCTTTCTCTTCACACTTCCTCAGTAAAACAAAAACAAAACATCAGCGTCGTGTCACGTCACATAGCTTACATTGATACGTAACGTGTCAACACGCTGGGTCCGGCAACACGCTTTTGCAAGTTCACAAGCGTGTTGCCGGACCCAGCGTGATATGTGGCTCTACGTTCCGCTGCAACTGGAGAGTAGAGTGACGTCATAATTATGTTTACAACACGCTCTTATAAACACTTTTGACATCAAATCAATATTACGTTGCTTTAATTTTAGTCTCATCGTCACAAGTCAACGTTTTTTAATTAAAATAAACCAAATATTGGCACATATGAAATGTCAGAATCTAAGTTGTAGGGTTCCAAATAGTTGATCACAACAACAGAATACCCGGCGAAATTTATTACTCGAAACTAAACATTTTTGCTGTTATATTTTATTTTTCACTTCTCTTTTATAACTAAAACGACTATACACGTTTTCCTCTCAACAAAGCCTACATCGATAATCGACCCTGAACATGTAAACACATCGTGTTACTGCAAGTGGATTTGCACGCGTGTTGCGGGTCGAAAAGTAAAGCCTGGCTTTGCGTCCCGCCGCAATAGGGTGAAGGCAGAATACATGTGCACAACGCACATGTATTCATATTATATTTATTCATAGTATGTATATTAAAGTGTTAAAACATGCTCTTTGTAATGTGTGAATTAGTCAATTAGGTCAAGGAAAGTTTAATTTGATTTTAGTCATATCGTTATCTAAATAGGTATTGAGGTTGGACAGCTGGGTTGGGTGAACCCAAGTAGCGTTGTTAGACGCTAACTCACTCAAAAAAGTTTGATCAGCAAATAATGTCGAAGGCAACTCTAAAGTTGGCTATAGGTAATAATAACTTGCAGTAATATTACTAAACAGGCAAATTGTAAGAGAGATTTAATTTAGGCGATCATTGTGTATACATGTTCCCAGCATTAGGTTGGCCCAAGTGCCACCCTGGCCGCACCTTAACGTATTGTGGCAGTCATAGATTATAGATATTATGTTTGTGCCAACATATTTTTTTAATCTTGCTGACCAAGCTATAATTTTGAATTACTTTATGTTGCAAACACATATATAAATATCAAGATGATTAAAGACGTGTTTCTTTACTAATTATATTTAATTTGTTTACTAACCAAGTACTGAGCCAGATTCTTTTTCTGTCTACAAAACTATATTATGATTTTCAAATGATTTAATGGCAGATTTTTCTTGTTAACCCAATACATGGCGAATTATTTAATAAATTCTATTTTAAACTATACCTATGTAGCTCGTCTGTCGAATTGTTATGTACAGTCTGAAGATCTTAGCTCATAACAGTACTGGTAGATGTATAATTTGATAAAAATAAGATATTGAAGCTCAAAATTACTATTCTGTCGTTCAAGTTTAGTAAGCCTACGTGATGAACACACACACCTCAGCCTACTAACTTCTTCTACTGAACATGGACCTCCCAATGACAGCTTGGCAGGCAGATCAGTGACCATCATTATATTGTTATTAACACACGGGATGATGCTGTTTCTCATCCTCTTGATATGATCCGTTAGTCGCCTTTGAGGCCACTCACTTTTGCGTGGAGAGGGGTGGGCCGTCTATTCTTACCTTATTTTTACTTTTATTTAGTCTCACATTAAGACACTATATAGACAAACTACACGTGCATTCAACAGAGATTGCTTCGTGAACTTAATAATATGTCGGCGAAAATGATTAAGTAAGAAAACGTACATAACTATGATGTCAGCTTAGTAACTATGTACCTATGTGTATTACCAAAAAGTGAGTCGCTTTTTCAAACTGTACAAACCAAAGCGCGGCAACTCGCAATACTCTCTCAGTCTTCATATTCTCTGTGTCAGAACATTAAATATTAGGCAACATTTAAGTGATGACCAGTAACGGCGGCTGTTCATCCGCAACATCAAAACAGTAACTGATGCTATTAGGTTATGTGGTTACTTTTAGGCTACTGCATTGCGTATAATAGATTTATGTTTTTCCTGGCGTTTCGAACACTGCAGCATTCGTGGTCGCAGGATGACTAAGGTGACAGGCGTCGTTACAGATTTTAAAACGTTATTTTATTTTATCTACCGTACAATTCTGATCAATAGTTATTTCGATGCACACAGTAATCAGAGTGTCTTGATGTTTGTAGTGTGGTATATTATTTGGGACTAGTATTCCAAACTGGTGGTACCTGCCAACCATCTTCTCTATTAATATGTGAGTGTGTTTTTTTCTTTTCAATTTCAATAGTCACACGAAACATTCTCAGTACATATAGGTTCTCCTTCGCGATGACTTGAGGTTGATCGAAACGAAGAAAATGGTTGGGTTTGTCTCAGGCATATTCGCACACTGCAGACTTTGTGGATCGTATATGCTTGACGTCAGCTGTGTGTTATTTTATTCTAGTGGCAATAATAAGCTTTGTTTGCCCTGTGTATGACAACCCACATTCACAGTCAATCTTATAGACGTCATCCTGCTACCACGAATGCTGCAGAGTTCGAAACGTCAGGAAATAAAATATAGTAATATACGCGATGTAATCCGTTTCAAAGTCTTTTATTATAGTAACTAATAAAAGCGAAACTGTAAGACATGACTACTTTCAGCAGGTATTCTGTGGAACTGCGACACTTCCCCAGTTAGCCAGCATTCATTTTCGAGCTTTAGGTACTACTGTCTCTTCCTGGAAAGAATATACCGTGCCCTATCTATACCTGTGCTATACCTGCGCGGTCTACCTTTCTTTGAATCGTTACATTACGAAAGTAGGTGGCTCCGAAAACCATGTTTTTACTTAAACTTACTAACTTACTATTCAACCGTGATTTAAGTACACTACTCTATCAGTATAGCCAGATCACTGGAGCAAACAAACAGCAATAAACTCTAATTAAAGAGTTATTATTCTAGTTATAACAATATCAATCGTTACCCACTCAGTAAAACATTGGTAGGTACTAACAAACAAGGGCGAAACGGCATATCTCCCCAAATCCCACCGAGGAAAGGCACTTGTAATCGAGAGGGCTTTATTAATTACAAACTTGGACCACAACCACCCTGCTACTCACATACCCTCCCCCCTATAATCAACGCATTACCCTTAATACATGTTTACTAAGGTTTAAAATCCTATAACAGGTACCCATTAACCCAACCCAGTCTTATCTCTTGGGCGTAAGCGTCAACAGTAAGGACGGTTAAATTCTAAGGATTTTCAACTTAATGTCTTGGGCTTTAAAAGCGTTTTTCGGTTAGTGCGTATCGTCAAACAAATCCCATCAATTTGTTAAATGAAGAAAATGGAGATGTGTAATTTAGAAAGGATTCTTGGTCGGTTGGTTCTGATAATGTGTGCCGTGTTCACAGCTATGCCAGTAAAGCGTCATCATTTGTGGTTAACTAGCTTCTAGAGTCGCACTAGGAATTTTATGAGATTAAAGTATTGGTAAAGTACTATGAAACGATCAAAATCATTTCGGCCTAATGAAGTCCACTGTTGGACACAGGCCTCCCCCAAAGATCATCACAACCACCTATATGGATGTGTTTTGAGCTCATTGGGGGGTTTTGCCATAATCGCCACGCTTGGCAGGCGGGTTGGCGATCGCAGTTGAGTTGTTAATGTACTCGAAGGACGCTGCTGCCCATCCTCCGACTAATCCCTTAGTCGACTTTTACGACACCCATGGGAGGAGATGGGGTGGTGGCATTCTGAGCCGGCACCACACGGCAAACGATGAAACGATAAAGAAAGAAAAAAGATAGGTTATCCGGAAAAATCTACATACAATTATTTTAGAATTGAAGAAATGTTAACCGTCTTACGGCCGAATACTAAAACGCTGGTGAATATTAAGTCCAGTTTTAACTATTTGAGTCGCGCGGTTTAGTACCGAAAACATGTTTTTCTAGAATAGTTTAACCGGGATTCAATATTAACTGTCGTTTTTGACATGTTAATGTATTCAATATGACATTGTTTACAGCTTGATGGCCATATTGCCCTTTATTTTAATATAATTTAGCATCTTCTACATTTTGTAAATGTGAGAACTTCGTTGACTCGTACCTGTGCGTTAATAATTATCAATTTCTGATTGTGTATTACAGAAGCAATAGTGTGTTTATTATTGTGTATATGTATTTCACGTATAGTCCACTTTGTTTCCACATAGCTGTCGTTTTAAATTGTAATATCACTTTTTTTTTAAAGAGTGTCTATGGAGTTTCTTGCCGGCTTCTTCTCCATAAGATCAACTTTTCCGAACCGTGCACCTTAACTTTCGACTTTAAGTTAAGTACCTATTAGGGCCTATATGAAATAAAAACTTTGACTTTGACTTTGAACTAGCGTTTCAGTATTCGGCTGTTAGAACATAAATAGTTTAAGAAGCTCTCAAAATCTTAACTGACAATCAGCCAACATGTTCGAACTTCCAAGCACGTATTTGATATATTTTATTAGACTGTTTACCGAATGTTTTATAACAAATTTTACTTAATATCGCCACTAATTTTAGTTTAAAGACATTTGCAGAGGTTTAACAATCCCATTCTGTGGAATAGGCTTTGGACTTTACTAAAATGGAAGCACGACTTTTAACTCTTGAAATCAGCGTGGAAATATTGCGTGAAATCAGAAACTATTTAACCAAGAACTGAATGCCATTTTATTCCATAAGTACTTAATAAAATGTTTACAGCGACGCAATTTATAAAGCTATAAGACACGGTATATTTAAGTAGATGTATCTAATTGAACCAGAGCGTGTTTATGAATAGACAACGTCAATCAGTTTAGTCCATTACGGAAATCGTACCTTAACGTTACTGCTCTCTGCACATCTAAAACATTAGGATCGCTTTTTGTTGACGCAGAAATGCACAGTCATAACAAGACCAAAACAATAGATAGTGTAGTTATAAACAGTTTCAGGAAGCTGTTGGGTCTGCCATGATTTTGTAGCGCATCAGGAGTGATCGCGGAGGCGCACACACACCGATGTTTTTTTTTAAAACTTTGCCTCCACTTGGATTTCCCCTGTGTCGTGGGTGCGTTTACAAACACAAATTCCACACACAATACACCCAGAGTCGGAACAACTACCTGCAGATCGTACAAATATTCCGTGTGGGACCGATTTCTTTGCAGTCATGCCAAAAATTACTGTAAATTGGTTGTGTAGCTTGCTTGGCAGTGTTAACAGTCTTCTAACCGATATTGCTGATGACATGTGACACAGTGTGACATGATGACAGGCTCCTAAAAGATGAGGGTGCATGCGCGGGCATAAAAGGTGCGGGCGTATGCGCGAGCAGCTTTCACTTCTGTGACGTGGTCTTTTTTTTTTTTTATTAACCCTGTGGAAATTCGTCATGTGCTTCCTCCGCCCCGCGGACGGGTGAAGGGGCATGACGGACTCCTACCGGCAAAAACCTTGAGCACTCATTTTCGGCACTGAAAGGGAGCTCTAGGTCCTCGTCCACATCACACTAGAGCCGGCATTCGTGCCATGCCTTTAAGCACTTCTCGAAGGGGATGTTTGTAAAGGGGTCACCCCCTCTGGCGTGATTGCAAAGGATCTCCCCGAAGCCTCATTGTGCGCTGTGCTGAGCACACGGCAGATCGTGACCACGCGCTACCGTCTTCACGAGGGTCGCTCGGTGTGAGCACGCAGATTGACCAATCTACGCGCTCGTGACCCCAAAGGCGCCTAATTCCCACCATATAGTGTGAATCCACAACCTAGTACCTATATAAAAAGTAAGTCTGTAAATCGCCGGGTTACCATAACAATATAAGATAAATTGTTTTTATGTTACTTATACGTATTTCATAGGATTAGCAAACTAAAGTGCCAATGGGCGGGGCACATTGCTCGTAGAACTGATGGCCGTTGGAGTAAAAATGTTCTCGAGTGGAGACCGCGCACCGGAAAGCGCAGCGTGGGACGACCTCCAACGAGGTGGACAGACGACCTGGTGAAGGTCGCTGGGAGTCGTTGGATGAGAGCGGCATGTAACCGCTCGTTGTGGAAATGTATGGGCCCCCCCCTGTTCAGCAGTGGACGTCCTGTGGCTAATATGATGATCATGATGATGATTTCGTAGTTTTATTTTCCCATACAAATATGTTTTGATTTTCACACGACCCGATGTGATAGCCAAAAACTACATAATTATTAGAGCTTTTTTAATTAAAAGTAATAATTGTAAGAATAAATATAAGTAGTGATAGTATAGTGTCCGATAGTGTCCGGATTAAGAATATAGCTCCATTCCATCTCCCGTGGATGTCGTAAAAGGGGACTAAGGGACTTTAAACCAAACAGATGGTTAGCAACGTACTACACATACAACATACTGTGCTTACCAACTCGCCTGCCAAGCTTGGTGAGTACTGGCAAATTCCCTCGAAAATGGTAAGACAATTGTGAAAATCTATGGGGAATGCTTTGGCTGATATGATTTCATAAAGTTTACTTTTACACATTTCACATTTTCCTACGACCCGACATGATGATAGCCGAAAACTACATACCGTACAGTGCGTTATTATATTCAAATGTGTTAGAATAAATGTAACCCAGAAGATATGTCAAGCAAGGTCCTCAAAATTCATATGTTACCTTTTTCTTTTCTTCTTCCAAAGATTTCTTCAAACGCTCTACAAAAAGCTATAATAGCTTATTTAGCAATGTAAATTAATATTCTTCAGCGGTTCGCAATCCATTTAGTATAATAATAAAAGCAACAGTCTCCCTCGATTTGTATTCACAACAAGCTTCAGGCATTTTCACGTAATTTCAGTGCCGTAATTAAAAAGTCAACGAGAACAGTGCTGCCAACATTAAGCCCCTCGTTAACACGCCGCGAACACTTCCGGTAATACCAGAAAGATGGTTACCTACTGTAATAATTTCAACGTTCCGCGCGATGAAGTAATAGATTTTTGTAAAAAATATTGTTTAAATAACATTTTATGTAAGCTGGTTTAACTGTTTCCGGTAATGCTTCGGTTGGTTATAAGCTTCGAGATGGGTCGTAATTATAATCTAGTGACAACGACGATAATTTGTTTGTTATTTTGTCTCCTGGTCGTTAGACAGAGATTTCTAAGTATTTTTTAGTTGATGACGGCGCGGTTGGTACCGTTGCTGATACAGTCGGCTGCTGCGCTCCGCGTCACGGGTGCAATTCCGGAACAAATATTTTCATGATTTGCAGGTAGTTGTTCCGGGTCTGGGTGCATAATGAGGGGAATTTATCTCTGTAAACGCATCCACGACACAGGAGACATCACTGTGTACGTTTTTATAAAAAAATATATACAAAAGAGTGCCAAATATTATTTTAGCCTAAAAACGTCCACTGCAGTACATAGGACTCCCCAAACTTCATCATTTCAACATGTTAGCATGGTTACTAGAATATTAAATTTTCATAATTATCATTTCGGCCGAATAAAATCCACTGCTGGACACAGGCTTCTCCCACAGATTGCCACAACAACCTGGTTCCTGGGTATGTCGTGTTATCATTAGGCGGTTTTGCCATTATCTCCAAGCTTGGCAGGCGGGACGGCGATCGCAGTTGAGTTATTTATGGACTCGCCTGCCTTTCTTTTTCTTTCTTATTTCTATTATTTCTTTTTTCTTTAATCCCATAATCGCCTTCTACGACACCCACGGGACGAGATGTGTTACTGCTATTCTCAGCCGGCACCGCACGGCAATTTCATAATAACTGATTATGATTCTGAAACACAATAAATAAACTAACGACTCAATATATTAATTTTATTTGGTTCTTCGCTTTTTTAGTTTCTTTGCAAATCATTTTAATCGTGGTCCTTTTCATAATGCTTATTCACATTTATAAACAGTAATTTTCATTTGATTGCTACCTACTCACAGCTGTGCAAAAACCGGATAGGTGTTTTTACACCTTTTGTCAGTCATCGAACTTAACAAAAAATAAATAAGGTTAGATTTTTCTTACTACAAGTCCAAAATATTTGCGCTTTGTTGTCAGTTATTTTTATCTTCTAATGTTTCATCATTTCGGCCGAGTGAAGTCCACTGCTGGACACAGGCCTCCCCCAAAGATCACCACAACCACCGATATGGATTTGTTCTCGCTCATTGGGGGGTTTTGCCATAATCGCCACGCTTGGCAGGCGGGTTGGCGATCGCAGTTGAGTTGTTAATGTACTCGAAGGACGCTGCTGCCCATTCTCCGGATAATCCCTTAGTCGACTTTTACGACACCCATGGGAGGAGAAGGGGTGGTGGCATTCTGAGCCGGCACCACACGGCAATTCTAAATCTAAATTCTAATGTTTAAAACTCGTATAATCTGGTTTTCTTCGTGAACTTGCTGGTTTCTGGCCAAATAAACCATTTTTGAGCGCTTAGGATGCGTATCTACTCCGCGCTGTTGCAATGCGTCCTTTGTTTTCACACTTCATATCAGCCATAGGACGTCCGCTGCTGAACTAAGGCCTCCCCCGTAGAATTCCACAATTTTGTCGTCATTTGGGGGGGGATTTGCCAATACTCTCCACGCTTGGCAGGCGGGTTGGTGAGCGCAGAATGATACTGTTCCAGAGAAGGGACGCTGCTGCCCATCCCTTTGGTTTAGATTCACTTAGTCGCCTTTTACGACATCCACGGGAGGAGATGGAGTGGTGCTATATTCTTAATCCGGGAACCACCCTCCCCACTCAATATTCATCACGATCCATCCAAGTGGTACTAATAACCAGCTCCACTAACTGATTGGATTTATCAGCGAGATTAAGCAATGCTTGGCGCGGTAAGTCTAAGGATCGGTGACCACATAGTGGTATTTGAACTGAGCATCGTCGGTCCCAGTATTGTCATTAGACAGCAGTATCGGCAGTAGGTACCTAAAGCCAAATTGGCTGCCCTTGGGCAGCTTGAGAAACACGAAAAGAAAGAAAGAAATTATCCATTTTCGAACTGGGTACGTTGGAATCGACCTTCAGTGTCCAGTTCAATGTGACGATTGTATATTATTTTATATACAGAGTGCAAGCTATCTGACCTCCACTGCCACTACATTATATTATTTGTTTAAGTCTGATTCAAACTACGCACTTGGTCGATACTTTCATAGTGCCTATTAAATAAAAGCCGTTTGAGTATTAACAAACCGAAGCAATTTTATGCTTCTCGCATCATAGTAAAGCAAAACCTTTGAAAAAATCAAACTCAGTTCCATTACATGGACGCGTTCATCTGTACCGTCCGAAGCGTCCATCCGGACTTAAAGGCCCGAAAAATAAGCCAATCCTAACCCTAAACGCTTCCAAAATTTATGTCCGCCTCTTGACCCTCGCACCGCCTTATTCACCTTTTATTTTTATTTGAGTGAGCAAGGAACAAATCTTAGCGTAAAAGGGATAATAAAATAATCGTTAGATTTGTTTAGACGACTCTAATTTCACGGATTGCTGCGCAAAGGGACGCTGGCAACGTAGGGTTGACTCGGTCTCACTCTGGAGCGTTAGGGACAATATGCCTGTCTCCGTCTAACTCCGTCCAATCGCTGGGAGTGAGTTGCACAAGTTGCAGACTTGGTCCTCTTATTTTTCCTTGTTTGCGGGTTTTTTCGTTGTATGCGAAGTTTTTTCCGCGGTGGAAATGTTTTGGTAGATATCGGAGTTTATTTTAACAAGTTTCGTTCGACGCCTACTATTTTATTCAAAATTTGTTGAATCGATATGAATTACTGCGATTTTACGTGTATGCATTTACAGACTTTATTAAATTTCATCAATAATTATGAAATTAAATTAAGAAACAAGTTAGGTACCTCTAACGTCGCTTTAAAGTTACAAGTATACATAATGTCGACTTTACGAAAAGGCAACTCATCGTAAAAATCGTCATCATCCAATATCTATACTACATGACGTATCTTACAATAGCCCTCCCGATGTTCAAGCGATAGTCCAACCGATTGCACAAAACGGTTATTTCACATTATTTTCAGCGTTCGCGCAAATCGAATAAGAGCCGGTCAAAGTACATAATAGATCAATCGCTATCGGATATTTCATCTTTATAGGATGGCTATCGTATCGGTCCTAAGGTCCGCGTTGGCAAATTTTACTTTCGGCGCAAAACGATTAGACTCTATTGGACGATAATTCAAATTGTTGAATTGTTTATTAATTATAAATAACCTTGTGTTAACGTCATCGTAAGAGCAGAGTACGTTTGCCTTGGTAATACAAACAAGGTTCATTTCGTCGGCTAAGTCAGATGATGACCTCCAGGTCTTCAAGCGACTGTCATACTCCAATACGAGATTCGCCTTGGACTAAAGGTGAAAAGGAAGGATAGAAAATATTTATTTTTGTAATTAACGAGCCTCCGCGAAAAATTTAAATAAAAGAAGCCACTACCGTCATATGTTCCTCTCGATTGTGGAAAATAGCCCAGCATAGATGAGTCACATGGTGGCCGGGTCTTAGTTTCCAACTGAACCGGCCATTTTCAAGTAAACACGTATTTAAAGTAGCTTAGTCTGCGTTGAAATGATGGCTGGTTGCGTTAAAGCCAACAAGAAACCTAAAAAACTAACAGCTTAACAGAAGACTTAGACCATACGATAATCCACTACGAAGAACAAGAAGAAATCTCCGATCCCAGCCCGACTACGAGTTTTTCTTTCGTGCGTCATCTCCACAACAGACCAAAACATTTGCCTGAAGTGAATTATAAACTACTTATACGGTAAGAATTTGCCCGAAGTGAATTCTAAACTACTTATACTTAGTACGATAATAGCGACAAATCAACATGCTACGAAAAAAACCATCACCGAAATGCGAACAGATAGAAAAAATGTGAATAAATTGTGAAAATCATTGAACAAAATCCGGATAGCATCAAAGGTAAATTAAATACTAAACACAATTACTTCAATAATAATGTCATTATTCGCATTGTTATCAGTTATTTTTAGAATTGTTAACGAAGGACTACTCTGTAAAGTGTTAATATACGCTTGGTGTTACACTTTAGACATCACGAGGGTGAAAGATTTGAAATGAATAAAAGAAATTATAATCTAAGGAAAAATAATATAGTTATGTAAACTTATTATGGTAACCCACTGACTTTACCGATTCATTTAAAACAATCCTGTTACGGGCTATTAAATAACAGTTATGCAAGTCTCTATTACTAATGAACAGTTATCTTCAGAATCATTCAAAAATATCATGCTAATTAATTATATCTAAAGCTACGCAAAAACAATATTTAGAAAGTCAAGTAGTTTTATAAAACAAATATGTAACTCGTAAAGAGACGATTCAAATATAAAATCTTTAATTCATTTGTTTAAAACATATCTATTAATTCGACAATAAAGCAAAGAAAACGATATTTTTCAGCCAGAAACTAGGTACTATGAAATTGACGCGGGTTCGCTATATATCATTGTGCAAATAAATCAGTTTGTTCGTTTGTAGAGGTCGCCACTCGCCCCAGCTGCCTAGTGATGACAGCTTGACGGCTTCCCGACTGACCGATTTAGTCGATTTAATCTAGTTTTAGTGATTAAACATTCGTTAAATGTGAGTTAATAATATATCAAATTCAAAAATAATTCATAATAAGAAAACATGTATGCTAATTATGCTTTCTGTTTATTATTGCTATTTTGGTTTATATTTATAATCATAATAGATATCTATTAAGTATAAGACTGGTAGACTAACCTTACTTTATTCTATTTAAATTACTTACAGTTTTATGACGTAATTTTCTAGGAAACGATTGAACTTTTTATTATTTAAATGACAATTGTAATAGATTTCGACGGCCGTTTAAGATGCATGATTGGTTAGCCTGCACGTTGAGAAATTCCATAGTCGATTTTCAGGCTTAATAATACAAACTAAATAGGTAAAATAAGTGCAGTGTCAAAAAATATCGCTCCAGGCAAATATAAATCACATACCAGTATATAATTTTTTTAAAAGAATCTTAAATCGGTAATATTTAGCCCGACTACGGCCCAGCAAAAGAAGCAGTCTAAGAAGTGTGGATTTTATGTACCGAAAAACAGACAGAGGTCGATCAATTTGTCTTTACCGTAAGAATGCATGGCCAGCTTGCTACGTATTTTATATACGAAGGCAAAGGTGATCGCGGTGACTCAAAAGATATTGGTATTACTACGGTAGCAATCAGTAACGTAGCATTTATCTTTTCAGTATAGTTAGTAAGCTTTTCGGTAGAGTTCTCCTATCTTATTGGTGTCCAGTTTAGAAATTCTTCATGAACTTCCTTCGCCCCGGGGAAAGGCGAAGGGGTATGCCGGTCTCTTACCGGCTAAAACCACTGCAGCGGTCATCTTCGGCACCGAAGGCGGGCTCCAGGTCCTCGTAAGATCACACTAGAGTCGTTTGGTGCCACGCCTTTAGGCACATCACGGAGGGGATGACTGTAAAGCAGTCACCCCCTCTAGCGGAGGGGAGGCGACTGTAAAAACGTCGCCCTCCCAGGCACTTCTCGGGGGGAGTTCTCCTATCTAGTCTCCAAAAGCTTGCAGAGCGCATCTATATCCTAAGGCATAGTGTGGATTTCGACCCAATCCCCGGTGGACATAAATTTTACGCTTTCGCTTTTTTCGCTTTACCAATTACTGAAAAACGGTAGATATTATAGTTATCTTTCCGTTGGTTGGCCACAGGATATTCACGAGGACTGACGGAAAGTTAGTAATGTCTTAGTCTAAAATATACGCGATAGAATCCGTTTAAAAGGGTTTTATTATGACGGAAAGTTGTTTAACATCTCTCTCCTCAAATCTAAGAGAAAACGTGAGGACCTTTTTGTTGACAGTCTTCTCTTTGCCCGTGACGCAGCATTCGTGGTTAATGCCGCACTTGAGCTTCAGTCAATATTAGATACATTTTCCAGGACGTGCTAACACAGAGTTAGCCGTTTCTAAAAATACCAAAAAGACAGTTGTGCTAGATCATAGTGCTCCTGTGGCCCCAGCGATTTCAGTTAGTGACACGCTGTTGGAGGTAGTTGACAGGTTTCACTACCATAAGCTAGCTATCAGTATGACAGAAGCTACGTATATGAATTTGTTTATTATATTTCTACGATTTTCCAATAAACAGACTAAATTACTCAACTTTTGTTTGTCTGTTTGGCAAATTAATCGGAATTGAATTAGTTATTTAGTATAGATACCACTGATACAGGAGTATGCCTTAATATTACACTGAGACTGATACAGGAGTATGCTGAAAAGTGTTACTACAGTAGGATATGAATACAGTCGTAGGTACCGGTTCTGTACACTCGAGAAGTAGCGAGACCGCCTGAAGCTGCAGTTTGGGACCAACTGCGTCGTCCAGGCCGTCCTACCACTCTTCGGAGCCTGGCTCAAAAGGAGCGGACTTTGTTACCTACCAGCTCACGGAAGTATTCACATACAGGAGGTATTCATAGTTATTTCAGTACCTGTACAGGATAGGACGCGACGTCACGGCACAGTGCCACCACTGTGAAAGCGACCAAGATACCGCACAGCACACGCTCAAGAAGTGCCCTGCTTGGGCTGCCGAGTGGTGGATCCTGGTCTATTGGATCGAGCAAGATGTTGGCAGAGCATCTAAATTAGAGTGCGGTGGTCTCCTTGTACTCTCAAACAAGGAGTGCCAATCCCACATGCGCCTGGGCCCCTTGCCGTCGCTTTGTGGCGAAGAAGCCTTGGAGATCGCGCGTGGCACAGCTAGGCTTCGGAGCGGTATTTTAGTCAGTAAGTCTAATGAATGGTAGATACTCATGGACTTTAATCCCAGTATGTATCTGCATAAGTAGTGGCATTTAAGGTATTACGTACTATATTATAACCTGTAGGTATATACCTATACCTATGTAGAAACTATATCAACTAGTAAGACTAAGCTAGACACTTCGGATATAGAATTTTCTCCACAAAACGTGAAGTATAATTGATTGCACCACATTAGACGCGACCACTTTACATATAATTTATTCTGCAATAGCCAATTAACGTATAAAGACTCACTCCTCAGGTTAACAAAAGCTGTTGATAGAAAAACGCGACTATTAACCTGATTTCTAAAAGAACTATAGCACATTGTTCGATCCGGGTTATTGTATTGTATGTATCTTTGTGTTCATAACGGGAAATCATTAAATTAAAATGAATCTATATAATAAAATACTTTTAAACGAATTACATCGCGTATATTATTAGATATTTGTTTTTCCTGGCGTTTCGAATACTTTGCAGCATTCGTGATCGCAGGATGACTGAAATGTGCTACAAAGTGTTCGAAACGCCAGATAAAATAAAAAGCTATAATATACGCGGTGTCATCATCATCATATCGGCCATTTATACGTCCACTGCTGAACAAAAGCCTCCCTCATAGATTTCCACAACTGTGTCATCGTGGGGTATTTGCCTCTCAGCACGCTTGGCAGGCGGGTTGGTGAGCGCAGTATGGCTACCGTGGCTACCGTACAGAAGGGACGCTGCTGCCCGTCCCTCTGGCTCAGATTCCCTTGGTCGCCTTTTACGACATCCACGGGAGGAGATGGAGTGGTGCTATATTCTCAATCCGGACACCACACGGAACGCGATGTAATCAGTTTAAAAGTGTTTTATTATAATGAGTAATAATCGCGATAACCTAAGATATTACTATTAAGTATAATAATGGAAAATAAATCATAATCGTAGTTGTGATATGAAGGCATCCATTTGTATGCAAATGAATAAAAAAAACCGTTTCCAATAGAGAAAAAGAAACGAAAATATCAAGCTCGCGACCTCAAAACTGGCAGTAAAAACATTTTACAGTGCAAAATGATAACAAACATCAAGGAACAGATACACTATCAAGATAACAACCATCTCTATAAATTTTCTGAGTTAATATGTTTTTGATGGACTACGTGACTTCGGCAGACAAATTTGACAAAAATACATTTGCCGTTGATAAAATTCATTGTGTACTTGATCACAAGTTAATAAAACATATAATAAACTGATGTTCTTAGTACGACAAGGTATTTTATCTTTGTATTTTTGACACTTGATGTCTAAATTGAGTGGGGGTCACGTGGTCTAAGTGTAATTTTATCATTTTAAAGATCCGTTTATTGTGATTGAAATTTAAATTGATATGTTAAGTCCGGTGTATTGTTGAATGTAATTAATTTATAGGCATTTGTTGCCGGTGGATATAATAAGGTGCAAATTAATGGAGCTTTAATTATAGCAAAAACTTTCATTATAATTTTCTGTATGGTAATTGGTTCATGTTTGTTTTAACTGGTTGTATAATAGTAAAGTGTAAAAATATCTATGTTTTATTAGATGCAGTTCCGGTATTACACCCAAAAGACTGCTATGTAAGCTTTTTTATTAAATTACCAAACCTAACACTTCTTGTCCTGTGACGTAATCTCCTCACAACATGACCGAAGGGATCTGTGGCTGACGGAAATAGTATTACTAAAGTAAGTAGGCTACTAAAGGTAGGGGTTCCTTGGTGCGTATGTACGCAACGCATAAACGCAGAAGTTGCCCACTGACCGATGCGTAAGTACGCTCAACGCTGTACATTTGCGCGCACTAAGTATATAAACACACTTTCAATAGTTTGACTTTGTACGTTCCGTAGAATCCCCTACCTTAAAATGAGAATGAACTTTCTATTTGGTTAACAAATGAACTACTACAAATACATGTCTACAATAAAGCCATTTGTGTGAAAAATAACACACATTCTCATAACTTACAATAAAAGCTCACCTCATATCGAATGGAAATTAAGGTAAGATTAATCAAAATAAAAAACATGTCTCACCACATTATACCTTGGTATTGCTCTTTTGATAAATAGAGTAAAAATAATAATAACGTGTAGTTAATAACGAAACACATCAGCTGGGTACACATAGATCGCCTATACGTATAATAAGCACCGCAGATTACCTACAGCTTCCGTATAAAAGGACCAATGTGTAAATTCAATTATTGTACATAATACAGATTCTTGTATTTTCTCAAATGATTTTTATAATCATAGCTATAATCGTATAAACATAAATAAACCTATAAAGAAATATTCTGTAGAACTTATTCCTAGCTCTTTTATAGTTTAAAATTATTGGTAACTAAAAAAGTACTGCATAGGTACGCTGTTATAGTCTTGTTACAATTGGATTAAATTGTTCTAAAAAAAGACTAACATTGTATGTAATGTTATACTTGACATGTCTTACATGTCTTTATGCCTGTGCCACTAAGCCTTATTGGATACAGTATGGAATGTAACTACAGTCCAGCTGGTTCTATATTAAACTAGAAATCAACTCAGTTAAGCTGTTTGGTCTCAACCCAATGACATAAAAGACCTAATGTCTCAATCCCAACATGTCCTTGTATTACCGGTTAAAACATTTCGACAAAAAAAGGCATCTCCAAAAAAAATACACACATTTCTCAATAACTATACGTTTCAAACATAATTATATTAAAGAAATTACAATTTCAGTTACATTTAACAGATTTAATTCCCACCAATTTGACATACTGTGCCAAGCTTTATTAAACGAAATACGCAATACTCGTTAAAATGTCAGCTAGTGCAAAGTTCTGAAGGAAATAAAACTTTTAGCACAAAAAGTATCAATAAGATGACGCTTTTTACGCACCTCTAGTTTTTTTAAAATAAATTTGTCTATCTAACACTATGTGCCAACAAAAACATTTCATTTTGCAATAGTCTACACTCAATTACTTACTGATTACTTCGATCTAACGAAACCGTGACAGAAACTGGCCAATTTTTTTTTCATTGTTATTTCAATTTTAGTTCAAAGATATTTAAATAAAAACCCGTATGTTCTTTTTTATTCTTCCTTTCAAGAATATTACTTTAATGATGAACTGAGTGGAGGGAATAATTAGATATTGACAATAGAAAGAATATAAATAAAACTGTAATAGAAGAGCAGAAAATTGTGTTTAATAATGAGTAAAAAGTATTAGTGAAGTTTCAAAAGAGCTAAATCGTGGGATCATATGCATTTGTTCATTAATTTCAGTAGATTTAACGTATTGTGTTTCATGGTATCTAAAAGCTTTCTAATAAGAAGCAGCTTCTCAATTATAGCTCGTGCCTATTTCTATGTATGAACTCCGATAATAGCTAGATGAAAGCTACTAAAAATTGAGACGTAGGTGCCAGATGCTCACGTAGGTCAACTACATAAAAATATACTTCAATATATCGATCTGAATATTGACATTATAGACTTTAAAGGGATACAGCTGCCCTATTTACAATTATTTCTATATAAGTCGTACATTTAATTGATGTTAATTAATTTGATTTCGGATAGGCGAATCAAGTAGATTTCCATATCACATCGCCAAATTGTATCATTTTTAAATACTGGATTATTATTCAATACAGACATAAAGATATATCTAACTTGTACGTTCCTTCCATGGGTATATAACTGCAAAAAAGTTCTATAAGGCTGAGGGAGCTCGCTTTTTCTATAAGAGACAGCTTGTAAAATTGTAAGTTTACATGATAATAGTATTTAACTGTATTTGAAAACTTCTTTGGTAGTACTTTACACCGAATGGTACAAAACGGGACATAGTAATCAGGGGATCGCTAATAGGGCTGGTTTTTATAGGAGAACTGAATAACATGAAGGTTTTTAAAGTTAAAGACCTTCTTAGGTTCGAGGTGACTCAGTTTTCACTATCTAAATCATCACCATAGCTCGGAAGGACAGTATCATTCGCTTACGCAAAATAATCCGTATACGTTTACCTAGAAGAGTATCGGCCCCAAAATTGCACCTTGCGGCGCCCCTTCAAAGATTGTTTACCCACTAGCGATTCATTTATCAATCTTCAATGTTTGAATATTTCTAGTAATTCATCTCTATATTTTTCGGTTTATTTAGTAGTAATGGATTAGAGACGGTATCAAAAGCTTTAGAGAGGACCAGAAAGACATGGTAGCATGTTTTGTCTACAAAATGATTTACTACAGAATTGGTAAGGGTTGGAAAAATTCTTTCGTAGGACTATACAGAAGTGTCCAGTTAGTATTTTAGTGAAAAAAATAAACTTTAGATGACGTGGTTCACTGCTGCTCTAATTATACTATATTGTATACATATATATGTTGCAGGGAGATGATCAAACTATATAGATAGATAATTTTATCAAATCTCAAAGGTAGAAGATCAATTCCCGGAAGATGTTAAAAATACTACTTATTGGTGGGATTTCCTCCTTAACTTTCCTTAACTTCTTTAAAGTGATTTGATAAAATCCCTTAATTGTTTTGATATAAATTATCCGATGTCCGTATGGTGTCCGGATTAAGAATATGCACCACTCCATCTCCTCCCGTGGATGTTGTAAAAGGCGACTAAGGGACTCTATAAACAAGAGGGATGGGCAGCAGCTTCCCTTCTGTGGAACAGTAGCCATACTGCGCTCACCGAACCGCCAGCCAAGCGTGGTAAGTATCGGCAGATACAGGGGGTATTTAAATGATGAAACAATTGTGTAAATCTATACGGGAGGTCTTTGTTCAGCAGTGAAACGGCCGAAATCATGATGATGACTGAAACTAAAGCTCACAAATGCAAGATGATAACTCGATTATAAAGGACAAAATCAACAGTATCGGGGCCTGATAAAGTTATATCAACTTATTGGAGAGTATTAAACAGAACTTTAACAAGAGGAAACAACTTGATGGAATCAGATACACGAAGTACAAGCAAATGAAAAAAATCGTTCATGGAAGAGCAAAATTGAACTTCTGGGGTGGAAGGCCTGGTGACCTGAGATACAGGCTTCAGCCTAGTTTAGGCACCAGTCTCCCACAGTAAATTTGAATAATATCTACTGTAACTTTTATTGAGGTAAGAAATAAACAAATAGGTCTAATATAAAAATATAAGACAATCTAATAAAATCTTTTTCGCATAAATACTGACCAGTGCTGAGCAGTGGTTAAGCCGCCCGAGGCACGTTCTGGTCGATCCAGACGACAAAATCACGTTAGATCACATAAAGAGACTCGCGTCGTCTCATTCACTCAACACCCGACGTTGTACCGGTCTCGCCGCCAAGGATGCCCGGCTCACCGACGTCGCGGAAGCCTATCGCCACGTCACCTTCCCGTTCAAGTTAGCACTTCTCCCTCCCGTCTCTTGCTCGCGCCGGCCCGTGCCGAGCCTGTAGCTTTAAATGTCCCCTAATACAATTTAAATAATACCGCTCCAGCTGTCCCCAAAACTATAGCTTGTTATCCCCAGCAACGCCCTAAGCCGAGGTCCGTGTCCCGCAGGGGGCGCCCTTAGCGAAAGTTGCTTAGTTTTTAATATTAAATTTAAGCCTGGCTGGAGGCCTCGTCAGAAAATGACCGGTTAAGCAACCACATTTCCCTGAAATGTATGCGAGAAGCCCAACAAAAAAAAAAGCAATGGTTAATTAACTTTTTCATACAACCTGGGACGAGACGAGACGAGCAATTCGTTCACCTGGTGGTAAGCGACACGCCTGCCCATCACAATTGTAATGCTACCCAGGACCAGTCCTGCGTGGCACCACACTGTGCTCCTCACCTCGAAATATTAGTTTTTTAGTCCCCTATGCCCATTAATTTTAGTAGCTACAGTGCTTTTCGAACCGCAAGTTAGTACTTAATGTCTAAAGTTTAAAAGCTACTGCTTGGCCGCGAATATCTGGTACTGTGGTGGTACCTACCTAATACCTAATACGGAGTCTTGTCATAAGAGACCTTTTTTTTATTGATGGCCAGTGGAAATTCTACATGGAACTTCCTCCGCCCGGGAAAGGGCGAAGGGGTATGCCGGACGCCTACCGGCTAAAACCACTGGAGCGGTCATCTTCGGCACCGAAGGGGGGCTCCAGGTCCTCGTAAGATCTAGAGACACAGAGCACATCTCGGAGGGGATGACTGTAAAGCGGTCACCCCCTCTAGCGGAGGGCAGGCGGCTGTAAAAAGGCCGCCCCCCAGGCACTTCTCGGGGAGGATTGTAAAGGATCCCCCCCCAAGTCTCGCTGTGCGCTGTGCTGCGCACACGGCGACACGAGTCCACGTGCGCGCCACCGTCTTCTCGGGGGAAAATGTAATAAGAGACCTACCACCGGCAGTAAGAGAACTAACACTGTAATATTATTAGAAGTATAAGTAGTATAGCGCAAATTAGCTTACAATTAATAAAACGATAACAAATAATCATGATCATCATCATCATTTCGGCCGAATGAAGTCCACTGCTGGACACAGGCCTCCCGCAAAGATCACCACAACGACCGATATGGGTGTGTTGTGTGCTCATTGGGGGGTCTTGCCATAATCGCCACACTTGGCAGACGAGTTGTTAATGTACTCGAAGGACGCTGCTGCCCATCCTCCGGCTAATCATTTAGTCGACTTTTACAATAGCCACGGGAGGAAATGGGGTGATGGTATTCTGAGCCGGCATAAATATATAAATAAATAAATTTTATATTGGGTTTAAACCTGTATGCTGAGATAAAGGACAGGATTGTATATCGACGTTCAGCGCCAACCCCTCCGAAATTAGAAACAATGCTCGAGACTATCTAGATATTTAAAGACATACACAAACTTATACAAAAAAAAAAACTAATAAAGGTAAGATGTCTGTACATAATCAGCACAAAACTGTCCCACTGCTGGGCACGGGCCTTTTCTTATGATGAGAAAATGTAGAGGGCTTAAATCCACCACGCTGGCGTAGTGGTTGGCGGACTACACACTCCATTGAGAACATTTAGAAGTCCCCTCAGGTGCGCAGGTTACCTCACGATGTTTTCTTTCACCGTTAACGAAAGTGATGGGTATTCAAATTCTGATCCGCATATGAATCCGAAAAGTCAGGGGTGCGTTCAGATACTAGGCTATCACATACGATACTCTGGTCTGTTACGGTCTTACCCAGTAAAAATATATTTCCCATTTATCTGATGTTTAGATCCAGACATGGTTATCCTGAGCTTCCTTTGTTCCCAAAGACCGACATTAATTATGAACCTAATATACACGTAACTATCAGATATTTTGTCTTATCTTGCTTTTCAAGTTTGGAACATGTATGATAAACCGACATCGGGATCTTTATACGAAAAAATGAATGAGACAAGAAAAATCTTTAAATCTAAATTAAAATGGTGCCAGAATAATCAAAACCAAATCAAAATGGATATCATAGCGGGGCACCATTCAACTAAAAAATTTAGTAAGTTCTGGAAGAATACAAATAGGCTAAATCCTAAGCCGAGTCTCCCAGTGAGTGTGGCGGGACAACATGACCCTACTGCCATAGCAAATGCTTTTGTAAATAGTTTTAAGGTACAGTCTCCTCTTGGTCGGGCATCGCAGGAGATCGATGCTGGACATCGCTCCGGGACGGTGAGTGTTAGGTTTTCGACCGAGGATGTCACTTCTGTGATTAAGAACATGGGAAACGGAAAATCTCCAGGACACGATTATCTTGGTATTGAGCACCTGCAACATGCTGGAGTTCACCTCCCGAGGGTTCTGGCATTTTTTTATTCTCTCTGCCTTAGTCACTCTCACCTTCCCGAAGATCTTATCAAAACTATAGTCGTGCCAATTATTAAAGATAAGACAGGTGACACTTCAGATCTTACGAACTATAGGCCTATATCGCTTGCTACTGTCATGGCCAAGGTGCTGGACGGTCTACTTGATAGACATATGGCAAATCGCATTGATTTGCATGATGCACAGTTTGGATTTAGACCACATTTGTCAACAGAAAGTGCCGTACTGTCTCTTAAACATACGGTTCAGTATTATACGTCTAGAAAAACTCCTGTGAATGCGTGTTTCCTGGACATATCCAAAGCGTTCGACCTGGTGTCATATGAATTGCTATGGCAGAAGCTTGCGGATGACACAGAAGTGGCCGATGAAGTAGTTTATTTACTAAGATACTGGTACAATAATCAGACCAATCGTGTTCGGTGGGCAGGCTCATTCTCGGATATCTACAGGCTGGAGTGCGGGGTGAGACAGGGTGGCCTAACTTCCCCACGCCTCTTTAGCCTGTACATTAACCGGTTGATCATTGAACTCGGCAACACCTATCTAGGCTGTCACGTGGATGGCGTATGCGTTAACAACATTAGTTACGCAGATGATATGGTGTTGCTGAGTCCATCGATAAATGCTATGATGAGACTGCTTCAAGTGTGTGAAGAATATGCGGAGGCTCATGGGCTCAGATACAATGTTAAGAAGAGTGAATTACTTGTATTTAAAGCTGGTGCTAAATTCTACCCTAATGGACCCCAGGTTAAACTTTGCGGGATTCCTCTAAAGCAGGTCACAAAATTCAAGTATCTGGGCCACTGGGTTACCGAAGATCTACGTGATAATGTAGATATTGAACGTGAGCGCAGAGCGTTGTCTGTTCGATGCAATATGTTGTTCCGCAGGTTTGCGCGATGTACAAAACATGTAAAGGTTACGCTATTTAAAGCTTACTGTCAGTCCTTTTACACGTGCAGCCTGTGGGTGGACTATACGCAGAGGGCATACAGCGCTCTGCGCGTTCAATACAATAATGCTTTCAGAGTGCTGATGGGGCTACCCCGCTACTGCAGTGCGTCTACAATGTTCACAGAGGCGCGAATTGACGGGTTCAACGCCATTATGCGTAAGCGATGCGCGTCCATTTTGCATAGGGTACGAATCAGTCCCAACGGCATTCTAGGCACTATAGCGGACAGATGGGATAGCCCGATAGTGGGACATTGGATGCGTCTGCACACTCCGGTGGTGTAAATGATAAGTTTTAGAGTTATACGGCCGAATACTCGGACGCCATTTGGCGTTGGGTCCCCGCTTAAACAGTTTGAGCCTCCCGGTTTTGTACCAAAAACAGGTTTCTCGAATGGTTGAGACTTAGCGTTGAGTGGCGTTTGAGTATTCGGCTGAAAATTAGGTGGTTCTAGAGTAAGTACTAACATTAGTTTTTAGGTGAATGTTTGTATACTAACAATAATGGACTTTAGTCTGAAATATAAAATAAATTAAATTAAATATGCCGCTCTATACAAAACGCTCCTGTTCCCTCAGTAATAAATTTCTATTTTACCATGGACGTACCTATTCAGTCGCTGCTCTGTGAATTATAGTCCCGAAAATCCTTGCTGGTAAAACTAAAAATACTACTACAGTTACAATTGGTTCTTATAAATGCGTTTTGACGGCACGATTAACATTTGAAAGAAGAAAAAAGGAAAGAAAGAAATTGTATTTTTACACAAACAAGGACGCACAAAATATAGAGACAATATATAAAAACGTAAAAGTAAAAATTACTTAATTTAAAAAACAATAAAAATAATTAAAAAGGCAAATTGGTCATACAGGTTTGTCCTCGCTATATAAGTATCAAAGCGCAGCGTGGCGGTAGAACGCAAAACATGCAAGCATGTGAGTGTACCAGGCACATTGCATTAAACAGCTAGTACATAAAACAAATTAATAAAAATAAAAACCGTTATGTTCATTGGTGTTTATCCATATACGGAAAAAAGGGTTGCATTAAACAGCTAGTACATAAAACAAATTAATAAAAATAAAAACCGTTATGCTCATTGGTGTTTATCCATATACGGAAAAAAGGGTTGTAGCTCAGCATGAAGCTACGATTTTGCGACAAGGCAACACTGACAGCGCCGGTTTTCCGTTACATGACATGTTGTAATTTATTAATTTATTAATTAGTACAATCATATTTCTTTTTTTCAACGCTAAATTCTACGAACACGGACATGGCCAATTGAAGTCAACTATAAACATTCAATAAACTGAACACTTATAGCCCATCAGTGTCGAGACTACAACCAACCCTAAGCCGTCGGCTTGTTGAGGCTTAACGCAGCCCAACCCCTCGGCCGCTACCCTATACCTACTGAAACATAGTTAGTGCATTTTGTGGAAGTGTAGTTTCAGTTTGGTAGGTACCGCCTAATTAAATCGGGTCGAAAAAAGGAAAGAATTGAGATTTTTGTTGGCAGGTTAGTGACTGCACAGGACATTGCTGTTGGCGACAGGATCCAGCACTTTTTCTCAAACATTTGACATGTAGTTTATATGAGTTAAATAAAAAAATATTGCTCTTGGGAAGTTATAATATAAATATTTTTTGGAGGTACCTTCTAATCTATAATCAGTAATCATAATAAATAAACTGTAAATATTTTCTTATGCTTCTTTGGTGCAGAATGTACACTAAGATGTTGTGTGCTTTGGGCGTCCCATAAAACAATGATTTCCAGTAGTTAGATTCTTATCAGATTTTCAATATGCGATCTTCTGTCTAGTTAGCTATATTAAATTCTTGACACATTAAATCCGAAACAACGGATTAAATACAAATTATGTATCATATTTTTTGTTTCCGAATGTATTACACCTGGCCTACTTAGGATGCTAGGTACTATTTTATATATGAGCGCAAATTTTGCTTGGCCTTATAAGCGCTTGGAACGGGAGGCTAAGAACCAGAAAAACGATATTTAAATATTTATTTCTTTTATCTATGGTTTTTCTACAGCAACTCAAGCATTTTCAAGGGATGTTTCGTCAATGTTGTCAGTAGCGCATTATTTAATTAGTTTTCTAACTGGAATATATTCATACTTTTTAATATTACCATCACTAACTATAACGGCACGGTTGGTGGAGTGGCGAAGCGATTGGCTTTCTGCGCTACGTGTTTCGGGTTCAATCCCCGCACGGAACAAATATTTGTATGATCTACAGATAGTTGTTTTGGGTTACCATTTTTGTGCGATACAGGAGATTTCCTGGTGTGGGGCAACGTTATCATAAAAACGAAAAAGTAACAACCATAATATTTCAAAACGACCACAAAAGTCGACACCTACTCACCGGAATCACTGTCATCCCTATCATAATGTGGCCTCCAATACTGCTCATCAAATCGCAGCGGGACTTCAGAGCGGCCGGTAAACTTGGTAGGATCTAGGATGTTCTCCACGGAGAACGCAATAGCCGGCCTGTCCGGGGGCCTTGTTAATCCCAATCTTCTCGTCAAGTCCACCGGAGCGACTTCTTCGACCCCAACTACGTCGACTTCTCCATTAGCCTCAGTTTCCGCTTCGGCCTCATCCTCGGCCTTGTCCCGACGCTCCTCCGATCCTCGCGCCATCGCAAGCATCGTCATAGCAAGGCCTATTTTGTTAGAATTTGGACTCGAAACATTTGAAAGTTCAAAGTGACATCTCAGTTTGTTAACACTTTCACTGCACAGGGCTTCTTATTTAAAAAGGTAAATTTTTTAATGTCCTTTTAAACGCTACTTTTTAATGGGTCTTATATGTTTACATAATAGATCAATTAGCACAATATGTTAGTTCAGTTCGCACGATGCAACGCGCAGCGAGCGAGCGGACACGTTCGTTCCAGCCCAACATCCGATAATCACAACTCGGTATCAACTAAAACCGGGAGCACAGAAACGGGCGGGCACCGAAAAGGAGGGGACGGGCCCAAAGTGGGGGCCAAAGTAGAATCTCGTCTCCCGATTGGCGGCGGGAAACGAGGCGTGCCCGGGGTGGAGAAACGTAATCGAGCAATAAGGTTTAAACAATTTCGTTTAATACGTTGAATTATGTAAGAGAGCGGCGAGCAAGTAATCGCGCACAAGCGATAAGGCCATTTGCGCTACTTCGTTACGTATTAATGGGCCAGGAAATTGACTTATGAATATTAGAGGTCGCGGCGAGTTGAAGATCGGGCTAAAGCGGCCCCGGGCGGCCGCGCGCGGTTATTTTCCTAGTTAAGCGCTGAAACAATGATGTTTATTGAGTTTTGAACTTAATGGGTTTGGGCGCGCGGCCGCGGGCCATTTGCGCCATTAGCTCAGTTTGTTTAGTCGACAACGTAACGACTTTTCATGAAAATGCTTTAGATGTGCCTATTACGTTTCAGTTTCAGCGTTTGCTGTGATGGAAAATATAATTACATATAAAATTAGTATGGACAGCAATAAATTGATGACAGAAATCCAAAACGGCAGTGTTAGGTGTCTTTATAAATTGGACATGGGTCAATTTCTGATGTATGACATCTATTGAGACTTAATCGGTAAGCACTTAAACAAGTATGTAGATATCGTATTTAACTTTTAATGGAAGCTATTAAAAATAGGAAATATCCTTACGATATAACAGAAGAATTGAGTAATATTTTACTCAATTCTTCTGTTATATATCATTCAATTAGTGTAACGGATTTTGAAGAATATTTTGCCTATTGCCCACAAGCCACAAGCCTGTTTTTATTCCTATCAGTACAAATCTAAAGTACACTCCCCGTGTACCTACTTTAGTGTAAGCTTGACGGCTTGTAATAGACCCTCTATTACTGCATCCGATTCATCTTTAACCTGCGTAAATATGACCATGTGTCAAGGTATAGGTCTGAGCTTAAATGGATGCCCATTCGCCAGAGAAGGAATGTGCGTGCGTTGACCACGCTTTTCTCCCTACTCAATTCTCCCACACCTTCTTATCTTATGCCTCACTTTCAATTTCTTTGTTCTACTCGCTCTAGAAATCTACGTTCTTCGAAAAATCTTCTCCTACACTGTCCCTCTCATACTTCTGGATTTGTACACTCTTCCTTTCATATTCAATCCATATGGAATGCACTTCCTCCGGAAATTAGGATGACTACAGGTAGGTACGCATTTAAGCGGAAAGTTCGTAAATACTTTTTCAATAAAATGTTAGCAGAATCATCATAACATCTTCACTAATACTTATATTATGAATATGTATTTATTTATACTGTTAGATATGTATGAATGTGTAGATAATTATTTATAAATTTACTTGTGTATATAATGTATTGTTAGATTTATTTCGTCTTATGTTGTTTGAACATATTGCACCCGCCATATTGTCTCTTCATCACCCTATGGTTGACTGGTAGAGAATGTCTACGGCATTAAGTCCGCCTATGTACCATAATGCTGCATAAAGTTTAAATAAATAATGTACAGTTTCGTTTTCACATTTCTACTTAATATTTTATATAGCCTTTTTACCTTTAGTGTGCTCCTAGCCTCAGTTCTACGGCCCGCTACAAGGCTGGCAGTGAGAGGGTTAACGACACGCTAAGTACGTTACCTATTTAAGATCACAATATTTATTTTAAATTCTTTCTATTTCAGTTCAGTCCGCGTGGTGTCCGGATTATGAATATAGCACCACTCCATCTCCTCCTGTGGATGTCGTAAAAGGCGAATAACTGCAGAATTGAAACGCCAGTTAATATTAAGTTCCCGCCGCCCGGTTTCCTACCGAAAACAGGTTTCTCAAACAGTTAAAGCGGAATTTAATAATAACTGGCGTTTCAGTATTCGGCCATAAGGATCTCTAAACCTGAGCGATGTGCAACAGCGTCCCTTCTGCGAAACATTAGCCATTCTGTGCTCACCAACCCGCCTGCCAAGCGTGATGCGTACTGGCAAATTCCCACCGAAACGACGATACACGGCATGTAATCGGTCCTGTAATGGGGGGAAGCTATTGTTCAGCAGTGGATGTTTTTTGGCTGATATGATGATGATGATGAAGTTCTGAGATGAAAATTAATAAAAATAAAAACATTCTTAAATTGAAGGAGGCCATAACACAGTCAAAGTTCCCTATAATATGTTGAAGTTGTTCCAGACGTCTGTCGACGTAAAGCCTACCGCATTTTACGTCAAAATACGATAAGTATAGTGAACCGATTACTGTGGAGTCATTTTGGGGAGGCGAGAATTACGGATTATTTGATTGTTCGATAGTTTATGGCATCAATCAATTTGACGACACGGTTGGCATTAGCTCAGCGATTGGTTTTCTGCGCATTGTGTCGCAAGTCGATCCCCGAAACAGAAAAAATTTTCGGGCCTGGGTGTTTAAGATTGCTCACAGGAGAAATCTTAAACGGCCTACTCGAAGCCCTACTTACAGAGGCCTGCATGCAGGGCTTTGAGTAAGCCCCTTTAGTGTGGGCAAAGTTTAAAAAACAGAAGGGACGAATAAAGGAAACATTGCTCCACACTCTTACTTCTCCTATACTTATCGCGGTTAGATACCGTTTACAGACATGAATCTCACATGCACGAACACCCGGACCTGGAATAGCTATCTGTAGGCCAAACAAAAATGTGATTATTGCGGGAATCGAACCCGCAGAAAGCCAATTGCTTTCGCACAATGAGCCGTATTTTTTTTCGAGCTTCGTATATTCTAGCTCAGAATAGGTAGGTATACTTTTGAGCCGCGCCGCGGACGATGGCCTCGCTATAATTACTATCATTTTATCTCGTAAAGCCGGAAATGATTTTGTAAAAATCACCATTAGATGCTGAGAGAAAGTTTTCTATAGTGATTAACACGTCGTTATTCATCTTTTCAGCCTAAAAACGTCCACTGCTTGACAGAAGCCTCTCCCAAAGATTGCCACAACGACCGTTATGGGTTTTTGTTGTGCGCTCATTCGCGGGTTTTGCCATAATCGCCACGCTTACCAGACCGCAGACCGCTTGGCAGGCGGGTTGGCGATCGCAGTTGAGTTATAAATGTACTCGAAGGACGCTGCTGCCCATCCACCGGCTAATCCTGTAGTAGCCTTTTAGGACACCCCTGGGTGAGATGGGGTGGCGGTAATCTTAGCCGGCACTTAGCATAGTGTCGTAAGATATCAAGAGGATGGGCAGCAGCATCCTGCCGTGTGCTAATAACAATATACTGACCACTCATCGTATTGATCATCGGGAGGCCTATGTTCAGCAGTGCACGTTTACTGACTGATGTGTATGTGTGATTTATACCAGCTGCAGCGATGTTAACCAGTTGATTATCAAAACTATTCCACTATAGATTCAATTGAAATTACTGGGCATAAGAGACTAAGTCTCGAGCTGACGAGCGCAGTTTGATGACTCGCAGGACTAGTCCTGGATAGCATTCTAATTGTTATGGGCAGGCATGACGCTTACCACCAGGCGAATGGCTTGCTCGTCTCGTCACTAAGTTGTATAAAAAAAGTATAAATCCACTAACGGACCTTTTTTTTAAAGACTAGCGTTTTTAGTTTCTCCGAGAAATTTTACTCAATTCGGCAGCTAACTGCACAAAAAATAAAGTAGGTGTTACAGGAAGCATGAGCTTCAAATGGGAATATTTTGATAAAACGACGTCATCGTAGTAGATTCAATTTATTTACTTATTTAAGTTATATATACAATAGAGCAGTGATACCTTGCCTACCAATGTTCAACATCCATTGCTCTTTTCATTTTCAAGACTTCAGCAAAATAGTTTGTGTTCTAGCGATGGACATTAAAGTGTTTCCAATGTGTGTTGCTACTATTAATAACAATTACCATAGATATAGTATTAATTTCTAAATTTTGGAGTTGTTCCATATCTTTCGCTTTGTTTCTTAATTACCAAGGTTCTAGCAACGGTTAAACTAATAACTTCAAAACAAATCTTATTTTAAATACTAAATACTTTAGCAAACATAATGGTTATAAGGAATATCAAGTAAATCGGTACCTAAGCTAAAACTTGGACTTAAAACTTAATTAGTAAGAATTTAAAACAAATATAACTAACAGGCGCCACGTCTAAGGCTGCGGGAGTTGTCTGACGAAACACATATTGACAAGATAGTTCCTTTCACAGAAATGGCACTGGATAGGACATGTACTGCAGAGACAGGACAACCAAACAACGTTTTACGAGGCAAGCTTATTACAAAAGACCGGCGAGCTGAGTAGCTAAAAACAGCAACAGCAGACGCGATAGCAGCTATCGCGCAGCCAAGGCCCCACCGGTGGCAAAGCGTTAAAAAAATTGGTATTACGTAAGGCATCGCCCGCCAGTCGCTATTGTGGAAGATCCATAATTGCTAGCGCCAGTAGCCACCAGTGGAACTAAAAAGAATGAACTTTTTAATTCATTGATTGTCCGACAGAGGCGCGTCAGAGATCTTCGCCTGTTTAGTCGCTATCGGCAAATAGGTAATACCGAATTGACGTTTGACAGCGGCGTCGGAGCAAATTTACGCCTGTTGCAAAGCTTCTGCGACTTAGGTAATCAGCCCGCCGGTCGCCCTTCTCCAGAACTGAAAAAGAGATTGCATGTTAGTGTTTTCGGCTGCAAGAAGATATAAGTTGCAGCTCAAGATCGGAAAAAGTGGATGCGCTCCGCGAGCCTAATGTCCTTGGGGGGTTAACTTAAAGAAAAGTTGTAAACTGGCCGTCTCAATTGTCGTTTAGTATTTGTTTTAAGCAGGTTTTTATTCAAAAGAAATAATTTAGAGTATATTTGTTTTTTCGTTAATGGACCAATTAAAGCCTCAAGTAACAATGAAATACAATAACATAATAGGTGGAGCTTCCAGCTTTTCTTATAATGGACATGTGAGTCAAAGTACCTACTTAATCTTCCTAGAAGAAAAGTTTAGACGTTCAAAGAATTGCATTAAGTGTCTTTAGTGTGCTTCCCTAACTTCTGAATTTGTCCTCCTTAAAACAGAATAGAATATAATAATTTATGTATCATCAGGTCCTTCTTCTATTTTTACCATCTTTGTTTCAAAGTGGTTCTAGCTGTCCAAAGGCCTCTGACTTCCAACTTAACGACTGCCGTCTAATGACAACGACTGGGATCGTCAATTTTACGTGCCCTCCGAAGCACGGAAAGGCTCAGTTCAAATACCATTATGCGGTCACCCTTACATATACTGACCGCGCTGGGGGTGGCTTAACCTCACTGATTGTTTACCGATCAATGAGTGCAACTGACTATGAGCGCCCTAAGTCCGCATTAAGTCCTAACAAACACTTTTACGGGTAGGTACTATTGAAATAACCAGACCATAATGATTCTATTGTTTTAAAACTAGAGGGCCAATTCTCGTCATTAATAATGTTTAAAAAAATAGTTGTCGTAAATGTCACAAATGCTTCTCTCCTAAACTAACAAACAACGTCAAACGTGTACTTATAAGTATTGTGATGACATCGAAAATGAATCGAAAGTTGATCGAAGCCAAAACGGTATTCTGCTAACATTTTGAACTGATACAGGGACAAAAAAAATCCTTATCATCATATCAGCTAAAGGACGTCCACTGTTGAACAAAGGCATTTCATTATATAAACGTCAATATTGACATTGAAATGAGACTGAATTGAGATCATACTGAAATCAGATCAGATCAGAAGACCAGAATACCTATTTTTCGACAATTCATGATTTAATCTCAGTTCGGTAAACTTTCAGTCTTAGTGTAAATTAATTACGAAAATTGACCCTCGGATCAAGTTCAGTTTCCCGGATCACAGCTATCTACACCAGCGCGTCGTCGCGGCGTGCCGACCACTGTCAGCCCATCACCACTGGCCAGCCGCGAGTTTTGCTCCATTTTCTATTTACACGGCTAATCGCAGCAAAAGATCTAACATTTAGAGCCACCAATGACATGCACGATCTGTGCATTTCGTCACGCTACTCCAATGAAACGAGATTCGGTTACAGGGTGATTAGTTAAGGAGCGAATTTTTTTGCGTTTAGTGGCTTTGGTTGTGACCCTATGTGTGGTTGTGATAAAACCATGCCAATCCCATCATATCTTTAAATGACCTGATCAGTTATTTTGTAAATAAGATATGGTGCATTAGAGAGAGAGGCTCAGACAAAATACTCTGTAAACCAAAATCAGTAAAGCTCTAGATATTAATTAACTTTTTTTGCCGAGATCATTCACGGAGATCTTTAGATTTTGGTCTACAAATACTTGAGTCGCACTCATTTTTCATGAAATTACTTCGTCTGCTACGGTATTATATATTTAGATTTGATTTAGTTCATGACAGTGAACCTCTTTTAAATATACCGTTTAGCAATCGAACTTTTATATCGGGTAAATAATTAATATATTTCGACCACGACGTTTGGTTGCTACTTGTTATTATTCACACATAATTTAATCCTGTTTAGAAAAAAATATTAGAAGACTAAATTACACAAAACATAACATGAATAGCGCACACAATTCATTAGGACAACTTTGATTCATACTTTTCATCCCCTTCCATGTATACAGCGTATTTTGCTCTAAATCTAGTTTTAAGTTGTCCGGTAGTGGAGGCTGCCTATCACCTATTCAACAAGGCAAGGCCTATTTTCAAACAGAGAAGGAACAAGCATTGATCACCATGCTTACTAACTGCGTATTGCCAATTTCGCACCCTTTAATTTAGGTTCCTTACGATGTTCCTTTACTTAAAGCCAGTGCTGTCTTAGATTATCTAAGAAAGTACCATATAACATTGAAAAAGCCACACTAGTACATGCCATATTTTGTACCCACAATCTAGTGCTATGGGCCTCATAAGAAAGCTTAATGTCACTGGACGAGCTATGCTTGGTATTTCTATACGAGATCAAATCAGAAATGAGGATAGCCGTAGAAGTAAAGTTGCCGACACAGCTGAAAGAATTAGTAAACTGAAGCGGCAACCGGTGGACACATTGCTTGTAGAACTGATGGCCGTTGAGGCAAAAAGGTTCTCGAGTGGAGACCGTGCACCGGCAAACGCAGTGTGGGACGACCTCCAACGAGGTGGATAGATGACCTGGTGAAGGTCGCTAGGAGCCATTGAATGCGGGTAGCATGTAACCGGTTGCTGTGGAAATCTATGGGGGAGGCCTTTGTTCAGCACTAGACGTCCTTTGACTGATATGATGAAGATAATGACGATGAACCTAGTGTTTAAGTATCGAGTCAGTAAACCTGCTTACCACCACCCGTTATAAATATCAGTAAAATCTATCTCCATCAAAAGTAGAGACGATTTAAAAACAAATTTCACTGCCTTAATAACCCGAATGACAACACACCGTATAAATGTCGAAATCCCAACAAAAAAGTGTCAAATTCCTACTCGTAGCGTTTTGGCTGTGAATGATTGGAGGCGCGACGGGGTCCCATTGTCCCCACAATTGACCCACGCTGCCACCCCGTCATTACCACCACTTTACAACACTTTTTTGAATATTTTCTGCTTGAATACTTAACACACGTTTAGGTACTTTGAGAGTTGTCAACAAACTGAACTGACAGCTATTAGTTGATAGAATCAATTTAGTTGTTTTGTGGATATGGCGACATGTCGTCTATTTTTGTGGATAACATTAACAGCTCCTATATTCGTCCATTCTTCTTCTACCTATACTTCTCTCAACAATGCTGGGTTTGGTCTCCAGTCTTACCAGATTGGGCTGAATATCAGCATTTTACATGAATTACCTATAGACTTGATAAGAAAGCTCAAGGTTAGTCAGCAGAGAGCTATGGAGAGAGCTATGTTTGGTACTTCTCTACGAGATCAAATAAAAAATGAGGAGATCCGTAAATAGTAAGCTGAAGTGGTAATGGGTGGGGCATAGGTATAACTGGTAGAACGTATGGTCGTTGGGGCAGAAAGAATCTCGAGAGGAGACAACATACAGAAAAATGCAGTGGGACGGGCTCCAACGAAATTGACAGATGATCTGGTGAATGTTGCTATGAGTCGTTGGATGCAAGCGGCATGTAACCTATGCTCGCTGTGGAAATCTATGGAGGAGACCCTTGTTCAGCAGTGGACGTCTTTTGGATGATACGATGAAGATAATAACGGAGCTGATCACCATGCATCTTAGGTTTAGACCAGTTCTTGCCGGGGGAGCGGCAAATGTGCGAGCGAAACCCGCACCTCAAGCGATAGGTAGGTTGACAGAACACAGCGGTGTTTTAATCGATATGACTCCGGCACGGGCTTCCACCTTCCTCAGGAGGAGGAACCTCGTGAGGATTTCTCTAAGGGCAAATAAGTTAAGACCAGTTGTCAGAATTTACGTGGTCTCTTTTCTTAAAGTGGAAAGCATGGGCAGTGTAACCTCATAAATCAACCGTTCTACATTATAGCCATATAGCCCAGCAGACCAGCACCTCATTGGATGGATTTTATTAAATTTACCATTAAAGAATACCTACTTAGTCTTAGGATTCAGTACTGGGGTTGTTAAGTATTTTTATATTATGTAAAATTTAATAAGATTCGTTCTGAGTAATTGAATTGTAATACGTTGACAACTATATAATACATTTGCACGCTGTAAACTGTTGAAGAGAACCATGAATCCCCGGCAAATGTGCGAGTAAAACTCGTACGCCCAGCGATAGAAAGGTAGAACATCTTGGGGTTTTAGCTAGTGCTGGTGGTTCCACCATTCCCTAGGGCGGAGGTAGGCCAAGAATATGTCCCCAAGAAAGAAAGAAACGGGGCATAAGTGTAATTAAGTTGTTGTTAGAGACAAACATTTCTTGCCAGCGCCACAAAGTTACGCACAGATTGGGGAGTTTGCGTACTCATACCGAGTGGCCCCCGGGAAGACTACGGTGCGCACGTGGCGACGTGCCACCGTGTGTTCAACACAGCGCACAGTGAGCCTTCGGAGTATCCTTTACAATCCTGCCAAGGAAGTGCCTGAAGGGCGGCCTTTATACAGCCACCTCCCCTTCGCTAGAACGAAAGAAACAAGAAGAAAAAGATAGAACGAAAAATAATTTTAAAAGGTTTAAATAATATAAGGCCTGTCTAACTAAATGTTTAAAATCTTAAAAATTATATTAATTTTAATAATATTAATTATATCTAATAACTAAACGTTTACAATTAATACATTTTAATACTCGCGCTGGCTACACTGATAATTTTTACATCATCATAATCATTATTATCATGTCAGTCATAGGACGTCCACTGCTGAAAAAAGGCCTCACCCATAGACGTCCACAACGAACGGTTACATGCCGCCCTCATCCAACGACTCCCAGCGACCTTCACCAGGTCGTCTGTCCACCTCGTTGGAGGTCATCCTAAGCTGCGTTTTCCAGTGCGCGGTCTCCACTCGAGAAACTTTTTACGCAATGTGCCCCGCCCATTACCACTTCAGTTTACTAATCCTTTCAGCTATGTCGGCAACATTAGTTCTTCCACGGATATCCTCATTTCTGATTTGATCTCGTAGAGAAATACCAAGCATAGCTCGTTGAGTGACCGTAAGCTTTCTTATGAGGCATATAGCACCACCTTTTTTTTAAACGTTGTCCCACGCTAGGATTTCTCCTGTGTCGTGGGTGCGTTTACATACACAAATTTCACACACAATACACCCAGACCCGGAACAACTAGCTGCAGATCGTACAAATATTTGTTCCGTGCGGGAATCGAAACCGCGACCCGGTGCGCAGCAGCCAAATGTATCAGCCACTGCACCAACCGTGCCTTCGAAAGCACTAGATTGTGGGTACAAAATATGGCATGTACCAGTGTGACTTTTTCAATGGTATATAGTACTTTCCTAGTTAATCTAAGAGAGCACTGGCTTTAGGTAAAGGATCATAGTGAGGCACATCTCCGAGGAGTTGGCTGTATAGCGGTCATAACGGAGGGGAGGCGACTGTAAAGAGGCCCATCGTACCCACTATATCTTCAGGGGAATCCCTTGTAGCCTCGGTGCTTACACGGCGACACGTGACCACAGGCGGGCCACCGTTTTCTCGTGGATACTGGGTGCACGTAGGCTTTACCCCCAATTAGTAAAAGATAAAGATAAAAATATTTTTTATTCATGTGCCATTTGCAGGCACTTATGAATAGTCAAGACTAGTTGCCGCGTTCCAAGATGTTGATTTCTTATGGAGAAGAACGGGCAAGAAACTCCATGGTTACTCTTTTAAAATCTAAATCATTGTTACAGTATTTTAGATTACATTGTTCTCAAAATAAATAATGTGAGGACGATGTAGCAGAAAAAAGTAAACCTCTTAAAAAGTCAACACTAAACAACTCTAACATTTAGAAAATAATATGATTAAATTGTCACGGCAGCATTAAGATGACCAATCCCAACAGACAGCACTCGTTCACGAGCATTACGAATAATTATTAATTCATAACTTCCTAACTCTACATTTCTTAGGCCTGTCTCTAATATATATATATATATATACTACTTATTTAATAGACAAAAGTAACGAATATGTATACGTGCAGCGTGACGCAAAATGCATACACACTGTAAGGTAAATTTCCCTGTGTACTTTCACTGTTACCCACCTAATAAAACACGGTGTCAACAGTTGGAAAACATACAAACACTCCACTGCTCCGGCAAACAGTACTCGCTATCACATTATGTATTTGATTTACGCACCACGGGGGTGTATTGTGTCTCGACACTGTGGTCAATCATGCTGCGAACAGTTTACAGCACCGCGGGGGCATTCAGTGGTACTAATAGACGGGTTGAAATCACTAATTGTGTTTATTATTGTAGGCTTTGTGACCCAGAAAGGTGTTTGAAGTGATCGTAATCTCCTTGTCGAATGAAATTGAAAGAAGTACATTCCGAATACGGATTTCTATTATTAACATTTTTCATACAAGTAGGTACTCTCTATATTATGGTAATGTTTAAGATAAGTGCACTATCATTGCTCATTGCCCTGCCCGGCGTGTGGTGCCTGCTAAGAAAACCACCACCGCATCTCATCTCGTGGGTGACAGCAACATCCTTCGAGTACATTTATAACTCAACTGCGGTCGCCAACCCGTCTGCTTAGCGTGACTATAATGTCAAACCCACCTTTTATATATGTCCAGTAAATAGCACGTCATACTGCAGGGGGTGAGAGATTAGGTCAATACCTATCAAAAAAACACAATATATGTTCAGCAAAATCTTACGGATACACTGGAGTGGAGGAATTCTACATGAACTTCCTTTGCCCCGGGGAAGGGCGAAGGGCCTGACTCCTACCGGCTAAAATCAATGGAGCGGTCATCTTCGGCACCAAAAGGGGGCTCCAGATCCTCGTAAGATAATACTAGAGCATGGCAAACCCCCCTAATAATAACACAACATAAACCCATACCGGTCGTTATGGCAATCTTTGGGGGAGGCTTCAGTCCAACAGTGGACGTTTTCCAGCTGGGATGATGATGAATAGCAAGGATTTTATTCGAGATAAATCAGTGTTTATATTATACTCCACAGTCAAATCTAAAATGATTTACCCATCAAACAGAGTCTAACAAATAAATATCACATCACTTTACTGATGTTTATATATACGTATAGTGACTTCAATAATGAAACACAAAATTTTCCCAGTTTAAATAAAATCTCGTCATTAATCGCACAAACAAGTGGCACCGTAAAACAGCTGTCCGTTTCACTGGAGATATTAATTAAAAAGTTTTTTATGCGAAAAAAATGGACGAGCCCGCCACGCCTCTGGTCCAATTAAAATTCTAGCCGGATTCATTACGACACTTTATTTTTTAAGTGTTCGTTAACGAATTCTGTCAAAAAAAACGTAAATTTATTTAAATATTTTATCAGAAAATATCTTTAAGGCGTCTAGTTTTTTAAAGAAAAACATTAAATATTATTTGAAGCATTTTATTGATATTTCAATAAAGATATTTTATTCTGGAATAAAAAAATCACTCTTCACCCCACATCCATTTTTATTAGAGGACGCATACGTAATATTTTGATGTAATAGATTGAACTGAAACAAATAAATCAATATTAGTGATATCAAACTAACATCTTGATTTTATTTCATTGAAATAACGTATCATGTCGAAATCACATCTAGTCTGCGGAGAACAAAGTTGGTAAATATTATTCAATTTAGTTTATACGACGCAAGTCCATCATTTTTTTTTTAATTAAAAACACCTAAATAATCTTATTGTGAATTGTGTATCCAATAAATAACAGGAGTAAATTAAACAGTCTATTTAAAAAAAATCGTGTGTCATCGCGTGGGATGAACAGATCTTTTAAATCGCAATAAACTTGTGAAAGATATTATTCTCTGCGGATGCGCGACGCTTTGATCCCGTGTTGTGAGTTCAAAGCTATAGATAATATATCAATACAATCTAAATCAACTGAAGAATGCGGGAATGGTAAAATATATTTGGTGTAAATTATTTGTTATTTTCATGATTGGCTTAGAAAAATTTAGTAACAAGCCCCACCATACAGTTACGGAAATAGGATAATAAATAGTCATATTTATGAGCTGTAACAATGCTTCTGTGGTCTCATCATTATTAGTTTTATTTTTCTTTTTTCACTGTATTCCGAAAACTTCTTTCTTTTCATAGCAAATAATGAAATCATATGAAAAATTAAGTCTATGGTTTCAGCGGTGTTTTCTTATATTGCTTGGACTTTCTGCTGACTGCTGATCTAGACCGCTACGCGGTAAAGTTATCTTTACTAATAGGTAGCTCTATCCACTGTCTGGTCAAATCTGTATTCTTCTAGCCCCCATCAAATCTCAGCCCTAAAGGCATTCGGCGGGTATGGCGCTATAAGTTTGCAGACTGGGATGTGATCTACGTTCATTCTTTACGTCTTAGCCTTGGTAGCTTACTTACTTCTCTTCTGTTGAGAGCCGTTGACAAAGCGGGCAAGTCCTGCAAGAAGGTTTTATGGAAGACACAGGTTGAACACATAGGATGGATTTGGAACAAACTGATTTTGTACCAAAACGTGTAGTAAATTTCCTTTTATTCCTAGGCAAAGTCGGTTGAGTCGTACTTCTGTCGCCTCTCCATACCTCCATTGCTGAGACCTGACGGGCGGTGGCAACACTGCTGTGGAGAAATTCCAGCTATAGTCCTCAAAACATGTGCCCGTGAGTTGTTCCCGATCCTGACACACCTGTTTCAACTCTCATTAGATACTGGTCAAGTGCCGATAACATCGAGGCTGGCGTTACGTGTAGTCCGTGCTCAACAAAGGCAATTGAGCTGACCCTTCCAACAGCAAGCTCATCTCTTCACGCAGACTATAGTATGTGTATTGAATGACAGGCTCCTGCATTACCTAGAAACGAATGAACTCCTCAGTGATTGGCAATACGGCTCCCGACGAAACCTACTTCCCTTGACATCTTGAAGGCCTATAACAGGGTTGGACGCGATACTGTTATTTATCAACATTGCTTGATATGCGTACGATTGATACGCGTATTGACGCGTATGCTGGATTATGCAATTGGGTATCGGATAGGTAATATGCGCGCTCATTGACGGTTGCTCGTCCGACCAGTTGGTCGACCACTATTACTGCTCAGGGATCGATTCTCTCTGCAACGCTACTTTTGCTGCATATAAACAATCTGTTAAAGGGACGTAGACAAGAGTACATTTGTTGAGAAATACATATACAGTACACCTAGAAATAGATTACCAGTGCGTCTCAAACCCAGTCCCTTAAGAGAGTCCATGGTCGAGTGCTTGTACTTTTACCTGAAGATAGTGACCAAATTCAACTCCAAAGGTTTTATTATATAGGACTCGACTGGCCCATAAGAAAAGTTTGTTAAGGTGCACGGTTCGGAAAAGTCGATCCCAGAGATCTTCTCCCGCCGCATGGTCTTCATTCATTCTTTTAGAAAAATGTAATGTTACATTTTGTATGTTAGGTACAGTTTTGCCGTGTGGTGTCGGGTAAGAATACCACCACCCTATCTCATCCCGTGGGTGTCGTAAAAGGTGCCTGGGATTAGCCCGAGAATGGGCAGCAGCGTCCTTCGAGTATATTTATAACTCAACTGCAGTCGCCAGCCGCTACTAAGCCTGGCGATTATGGCAATATCCCCCAATAAGCACACAACAGAAACCCATACCAGTCGTTGTGGCAATCTTTTGGGGAGGCTTCTGTCCAGCAGTGGACGTTTTTTACGGCTGAAATGATAATGAGGTACAGTTTTGACGAGTTCGGCATGGGAAAACAAAGTGGACTAATGTGAAATAGACACGACCAATAATAAAACACACGATTGCTTTTATAATAGTAGAGAATGATTGACGCATAGCACTAATCAGGTCAACGAAATTCTCACATTTACATAATGTAGAAGATACTAAATTATATGAAATAAAGGGCACTATTGCTAACAAAGTTTACAAATGAATATGGCAAAAAATGTGTTATTAGTTAATAAATTCTAACAAGAATTATATCCACTTTCATCGTAATTCAAATGCGTTAGTTAAAAGATAAACGCATAAATGTTATTAGCAAGGTTCCACGGAAGCCTTATGTGCAGAAATGCCAAACATCCACATTTATTAGAAGCTCTATTAATAAGGACGTATTTAATATAGGCCTTAAACTTTCCCTCGGTAAGATCTGTAGCAGATTTGAGCAGTTTGTCATAAAAATGCACACAATTTCCTAGTTCAAACGACTTACTTGTTTACTAATCAAAATTTGGGTGTACTACTATTTGTGTCGTATTTTTATTGTTGTGAAAATCGCTTTTTATATAAAACCAGTGCAGATTTTTGCGGACATAGAAAATGTTTTCAAAGACAGCAGTGTATAATGATATTTTTAACACTTCGCGAGCGATACGTGATTGTAATATACGTTTTAGTATGACAGAATGCAAATGCGTATGCTATATATACGAGTATATGCGTTCAAAAGCAAAATATCATGAATGAATGAATATGAACCTTAAAGTAAAAGTCTGTTAGTATGAAGTTCTGAACCATGTGTCACGGCATATCAAATACTCTAAAGTATATTGTCATATAAAACTTTGTGAGTCAGATGGTTTAGTATACAATAGCAAAATGTCATTATGATGGTTTTTAAATATAAAAATTGATCAGCTTTTATTCCAGATGTTTATTTAAATAATGTTAAAAAGATTGTGTTGATAAGTTTACATATGTAGGCCATATTGTAAATGAACACTTAAATGATGATGATGATGATATAGAGAGAGAGGATTGGTGATGCGCGGTAATATACTGGCTCGGAAATTCACACACTGTTCAGACCAAGTAAAAATCACACTGTTCAAGGCATATTGTTAGACACACACATGTGATCTCTGGATCAGTTATACCCAGCGATCATAATAATGTATTACGTGTCCAATATATAATTAGAACTATGTTTAAGCTTCCAAGATATCGTGCTTCTTGGTTATTTTGTAAAATGCGTACAGATGGGTTTGCTGATGTCATAAGAAAAAGACTAGATTTACTTTGGCCCTAGGGCGTGTGAATTGTGGTAGCCAGAATAAGGTCATTACAGTTATAGGCAGCATTTATGAATCATCCATCCCGTCAAAATCAGTCCTGCCGTTTTGGACATTAGCCGGAACAAACATACAGAAAGACAGACAGAGATACAAACAAAAAAATCAGACTAGTACGAGTTGAACTCGCGTGGTTCTGAAATCGCTGAATATATTGGCTATTATTGAATTCGCTCTTGCACCAATAACTAATATAAATAATAACCATAAGAACAAACTTAACGTCGTAGTTTAAAAACATGTTTCCCTATACATTCCATCCGCAAACGTAAGTTTGTACACACAATATTGAAAGATTTACCATGTTATTTTAAGACTAAGTATACACTTCTCATAGCGTTCCCTGTAATTTATAGGTAAGGAGCTAATATATATATCTAAATTTGACTATGAATTGACGAGAAGACTTCTCGTGACCACGGTCAATGCAACTTGGCCGAAAATTTGAGGTTAGTCAAAACATTCTTTTGATTTATGTGTGAGCGAAAAGTCCCGAAATCATAGTCTAATATGAGTGGAATTCGCGATAGATTAAAAACTATCTATTTTTTTTTCTCAATATTTTAGTCTTGGTAGTTTCGTAGATAAATGTGGGGGAATGACAATTTTCGTCTATTTTCTTAAATAACTTAAAAGCGGTATGTTTTAAAATTATGAAATAAATACATTTGAAACGCCCATAACAAGCCCTTCCATTTCATATGTTACACGGTACAGTTTGCAAAACTTTATTCTTTAATTTTTTTATTGCCCCCAAAGGTGAACCCCATATAAAAAATCATTTATTTACGTTACACGTAAGTGTTTGGATCGCAGAAATCCATATGTGTACCAAATTTCAACTTCATCGGGCCTGTAGTTTCGGAGCAAATTGGCTGTGACAGACGGACAGACAGACAGACACACCAGTCATCCTATAAGGACTCCACCATTTTTTCCTTCGGACGTTCGGAACGCTAAAAATAAAAATAATTATTTTGTTAGAAATACCGTAGATACTTATATATGCATTTAGTAAACAGCTGTTATTTTGAAATTAGAAACGGACACTTTAATTTAATTTATTTGTATAGATAAAACGTAAGAAGTAAGAATATGGATTTAAATTCCAAATAAAGATTATATAATAATAAATAATAGGATATTGTTGTCTCTCTATTACGAGTTAATAGCCTCTGCAAAGAGGAACCCGGTCTTTTGATAGGCTTACGTGAGGACATGGGTCCAACACGCTGAGGTCCGTCAGATAATAAGACACTCTCTGCACTGTAAAATGAAGTCACGGATTGTCCCCGGTGGTGTAGAACTATCTAACTATAGCTAGCTATAGCTATGCAGTGAGTGTAATAAAAATGAGAACTTAAAGAAAAACGGAAAAAAATGGCGTCTACCTTTCCATCTTTAAATGAAATTCTATTGCAGATCGCCACCCACAAAACAACACAAGCCCTCTAAATGGCGACCATGTTTTTAGAATTGGCCAGTAAGAAAAGTTGCCAATGAAATTTTTTATCTCACTAAAGATTTGCGTGAAGTACGTCTTTCTGCAGCAACCACTGTAGATAACGTTAGTGCTGTGCGGCTAATGATAGAAGCTGTACCACAGAGGATAGCGTTCATCACGTGGTTTAGTGATCGGTATACACTGTTTAATAATTCATCATCATCATCATATCGGTCATTTATACGTCTACTGCTGAGCAAACGCCTCCCCCATGGATTTCCACAACTTTATCATCATTATGGTGGGCATTTGCCAATACTCACCACGCTTGGCAGGTGGGTTGGTGAGCGCAGTATGGCTACCGTTTCACAGAAAAGACGCTGCTGCCCATCCCTCTGGATTAGATTCCCTTAGTCGCCTTTTACGACATCCACGGGTGGAGACGGAGTGGTGCTATATTCTTAATCCGGACACCACACCGAAAAATAAAATAAATAATTATATAATAAAACACTTTTAAACGGATTCTATCGCGTATATTTTGATTTTTGATTTTCCTGACGTTTCGAATACTTTGCAGCATTCGTGGTCGCAGGATGACTAAGGTGACAGGCGTCGTTACAGATTTTAAAAAGTTATTTTATTTTATCTACCGTACAATTTTAATCAAAAAATTAGTTTCGATGCACGCAGTAATCACTCACAGTGTCTTGATGTTTCTTAGTGCGGTATCTTGTTTGGGACTTTATTATTTTAATGACTGGATTCCAAACAGGTGGTACCTGCCAACCATCTTCTCTATTAAAATTAGGATGTTTTTTAATTTCAATAGCCTCACGAAACATTCTAGGTACATATCGGTTCTCTTTCGCGAGTACTTGAGGTTGATCAAAACGAAGATAATGGTTTGGTTTGCCTAAGGCATGTTCACACACTGCAGACTTTGTGGAGCGTCTATGCTTGACGTCAGCTATATGTTCTTTTATTCGGGTGGCTATGCTACGCTTTGTTTGCCCTATGTATGATAAACCACAATCACAGTCAATCTTGTAGACCCCTGCATCTTGTAAGGGTATGTGACATTTCACTGGTTTGAGAAGTTGGCTGATCTTCTTGTGCGGCTTGAAATAGGTTTTTATAGAAGCACGCTTTAAGATATGACCAATTCTGTCCGTGACTCCCTTAATAAATGGTAAAACAGCGGGCCGTCGATCAACCGTGGTGGGTTTCGGGCGGCTTCTGCGACGGGGATGTGGAGCTTTCAAATTGTTATTTTGAAGAACTTGCTTCACATGGTTAAGCTCCCCTGCCAGGTGGTCGGCGTCGCAGATGCCGTGTGCTCTCTGTAACAAAGATTTGGCCACAGTAGCTAACTGACAAGGATGGTGGTGAGATTCACCGTTAAGGTACCTGTTTGTATGGGTAGGCTTTCTATACACAGTGTGGCTAACAGAATGATCTGGATTATGGATGAGAAGTATGTCAAGAAAGGCTAAGCAATTGTTATCCTCCAATTCCATAGTAAATTGAATTTTACTGTGTATTGAATTTAGGTGTTTTAGGAATGCAGAGACCCTATTGTGAGGCAAGATGGTAAATGTGTCATCTACATACCGTTTGAACATATTTGGTTTAGCCGGGGCTGTCATCAGTGCTCTCTCCTCAAAATCCTCCATGAAAATATCGGCGACTACAGGAGAGACCGGTGAACCCATGGCCACACCGTCAGTTTGTAGGTAAAACTCATTGTCCCACAACAGGTAGCCGTTGGTAAGGCAGTGCTCAAGTAACTCTGCATATTGAAGAGGCATGTCATGCTCACTTAACCTTTTCTTAACAACATCCAGGCAGTCCTTTACTGGTAAATTGGTAAATAAGGACTGCACATCAAAACTGACTATCACTTCGCTTTCAGCCAGTTCAAGGTCTTTTATTTGGCTGACAAAGTGATAGGAATCCTTCACATATGTGCTAGACGTTCCACGAAGTTTTGAGAGTATCTTCGCTAGATGTTGTGCCAGTTTGTAAGTTGGTGTATCAATCTGGCTAACTATTGGTCGTAGGGGAACATTGCTTTTGTGAATTTTCGGCAACCCATACAGCTTTGGTGGTTTTGCGCAAGATGGAATTAATGTTTTTACGTCCAATTCTAAGATGTCGGAGTGTTTAGATATTAACTCAGAGGTCTTTTTGAGAATCTTGTTAGTTGGATCTTTGTTTACCTTTTTATATGTACTTTTGTCCGACAGGAGTTCTTGAATTTTATGTTTGTAATCGGACGTGTTCATTATAACCGTAGCATTACCCTTATCGGCACGGAGGATAGTCAGGTCTGGGTCTTCATTAACGGTTTTCAGCGCAAGAAGCAGTCCTTATTTACCAATTTACCAGTAAAGGACTGCCTGGATGTTGTTAAGAAAAGGTTAAGTGAGCATGACATGCCTCTTCAATATGCAGAGTTACTTGAGCACTGCCTTACCAACGGCTACCTGTTGTGGGACAATGAGTTTTACCTACAAACTGACGGTGTGGCCATGGGTTCACCGGTCTCTCCTGTAGTCGCCGATATTTTCATGGAGGATTTTGAGGAGAGAGCACTGATGACAGCCCCGGCTAAACCAAATATGTTCAAACGGTATGTAGATGACACATTTACCATCTTGCCTCACAATAGGGTCTCTGCATTCCTAAAACACCTAAATTCAATACACAGTAAAATTCAATTTACTATGGAATTGGAGGATAACAATTGCTTAGCCTTTCTTGACATACTTCTCATCCATAATCCAGATCATTCTGTTAGCCACACTGTGTATAGAAAGCCTACCCATACAAACAGGTACCTTAACGGTGAATCTCACCACCATCCTTGTCAGTTAGCTACTGTGGCCAAATCTTTGTTACAGAGAGCACACGGCATCTGCGACGCCGACCACCTGGCAGGGGAGCTTAACCATGTGAAGCAAGTTCTTCAAAATAACAATTTGAAAGCTCCACATCCCCGTCGCAGAAGCCGCCCGAAACCCACCACGGTTGATCGACGGCCCGCTGTTTTACCATTTATTAAGGGAGTCACGGACAGAATTGGTCATATCTTAAAGCGTGCTTCTATAAAAACCTATTTCAAGCCGCACAAGAAGATCAGCCAACTTCTCAAACCAGTGAAATGTCACATACCCTTACAAGATGCAGGGGTCTACAAGATTGACTGTGATTGTGGTTTATCATACATAGGGCAAACAAAGCGTAGCATAGCCACCCGAATAAAAGAACATATAGCTGACGTCAAGCATAGACGCTCCACAAAGTCTGCAGTGTGTGAACATGCCTTAGGCAAACCAAACCATTATCTTCGTTTTGATCAACCTCAAGTACTCGCGAAAGAGAACCGATATGTACCTAGAATGTTTCGTGAGGCTATTGAAATTAAAAAACATCCTAATTTTAATAGAGAAGATGGTTGGCAGGTACCACCTGTTTGGAATCCAGTCATTAAAATAATAAAGTCCCAAACAAGATACCGCACTAAGAAACATCAAGACACTGTGAGTGATTACTGCGTGCATCGAAACTAATTTTTTGATTAAAATTGTACGGTAGATAAAATAAAATAACTTTTTAAAATCTGTAACGACGCCTGTCACCTTAGTCATCCTGCGACCACGAATGCTGCAAAGTATTCGAAACGTCAGGAAAATCAAAAATCAAAATATACGCGATAGAATCCGTTTAAAAGTGTTTTATTATAATGTGTAATAATCGCGAAAATCTAAGACATTACTAAATAATTATATGTCTGTATTATTTGTATATAAATAATGTTAATTATTTATTTAATTAGTATATAGTTTAGATATATATGTGTGGATCATCGATGGCCGTATATTTTGCCTAATTCAGTTTTCTATCCTAAAGTTGCCTGGAAGAAATCGCCGAGTGCGATAAGGCCGTCCATTGATTATTAAAGCGAAATCTGATCATTCTTATTATATTATATGAATATTATTTACTTAGTTGGTATAGAATTTGTTAATCACATGATACAAATTTAGTCTTGTCTTCAAAAAACTCTTGCAAAGTGTAATAGGATTTTTGCTTTGAGTATTTATTGAATTTTACTTTAAAAACATTGTAATTTAATGTGGCTTTTATTGCCTGGGGTATTTTATTATATATTTTTATAGACATGGCATACGGGCCAGAGTGGAATATTGTTAGACTTGAGATGGGAAGGGATAGATTATTTTGATGTCTTAAATTACGTGATTGTGAATATTGATCTTTCCTCTGGGAGTACAGATGGTTGTGTTTTTTGACAAATAAACATATTTAGAGAATGAAGAGTGATGTTAGAGTAAGGATGCCTAAATTACGAAAGTATGGCCTGCAACTATCCATTCCTCCTACATTAGCAAGAATTCGTATACATTTGATTTGAAGCGTTGACTACGGTGTTACATTGGTAAAGATCATTAAAAGATAGCATGTCAGTTTTTTTATCTTGATCACTACTACTTCTTCTTGGTGTTTATTACTGTCCTTCGTCTCGAATAGACTTCTTTTCCTCTTTTGAAAACATAATTGAAAACCTAACACCTTCTTACAGTCACACAATTATCATGGGGGATTTTAATACTTGTCTGCTTAAATGTGATTCTCGTTCTACTTGTTTACGTTCCATTTCACAATCTTGTAACTTATCTATACTTCCTCTAAGTGCCACACATCATTTTCCAAACTGCAACCCTTCACTTTTGGACCTTATTCTTGTTTCTTCTTCTCATCACGTCAGCAAGTATGGTCAATACCCAGCTGACGCCCTCTCTTATCATGACCTAATCTTCCTATCATATAAAATTCGCCCACCCAAGGCAACATCTAAAATACTCTTGCAGCGCAATTTTGGTGGCATGAACTCGGATGATCTCCGTAAAGATGCTGCTAATATCAACTGGGCTCCTCTCATAACCGCTGAGTCAATTGACACTAAAGTTGAATTATTAACATCTACATTAAAACAGCTTTATGATGTACATGCTCCCATACGAGCAATAAAAATAAAACATCTCCCGGCACCGTGGCTGACAAATGAGATAAAAGCTATAATGCACAAAAAAGCTATAGCCAAAACAAGATATAAATGTCGGCCCACACCTTCAAACCGAGAATAATATGTGACTGTTCGCAATCATTGCAATAAGGTGTGTAGAGATGCACAACGCCACCATATTCACAACTCCGTTGAAAATGGAGATCCAGCGAAAGTTTGGAAATTTCTGAAAACTATGGGAGTTGGAAAGTCGCGGCAAGATGATATCCCTAAAGATTTAGATATTGATCTACTGAATCAACATTTCTCATCTTCGTCCTATTGCAACAGGGCCACAAAAGCAAAAACGATTACTTATCTTTCTAGTCTTCCAACACCCGATCACTCACCATTCGCTTTTAGTCAATTTTCCGCTTGTGATGTTGAGAAGAGCATAGTGTCAATTACGTCCAACGCTGTTGGAAGTGACTGCGTCAGCCGTAAGATGGTACTCCCTGTCCTTGACGAGATCCTTCCAGCCATCTGTCATATCCTCAATCACTCCATATCTTGCGGCGTCTTCCCATCTACATGGAAAGATGCCCAAGTCATACCCTTACCCAAAACGGCAAAACCTACATCTTTTTCAGAATATCGACCCATTTCCATACTACCATTCCTTTCCAAAGTCCTTGAACGCCTTATCCACAACCAGCTCAGTACTTTCCTCTGTAAAAACAGTCTCCTGAATCCTTTCCAGTCCGGATTTCGTCCTGGTCATAGTACTGTTACTGCTTTAGTCAATATTACGGACGATGTTAGATCAGGTATGGAGCATGGAAATCTGACGGTTCTTTCCCTACTCGATTTTAGTAACGCCTTTAACACCGTCGATTTTGATATTCTGCTTGGTATTCTTTGCTCTCTCAACGTATCTCCAACCGCGATTGACTGGTTTCGAAGTTACCTGTCTGGCCGCCGACAACGTATTTGCATCGAAGATACTTTGTCTTCTTGGTGTATTACTTCTGTTGGTGTACCACAGGGTGGCGTTCTATCTCCTTTACTCTTCGCAATATTTATTAATTCAATTTCTAATCAACTTCTTTCTTCCTACCACCTTTATGCAGATGATTTGCAAATTTACTCACAAGGTTCCCTTGGAGAGTTACCGAAAGTCATCAATATCATAAATAAAGACTTGGCCCGTATATGCGAGTGGAGCAAAGCATATGGATTTTCGGTTAACCCTTCGAAGACCCAAGTGTTAGTTGTTGGCAGCCCTAGGCTTACCTCTAGGATTAACTGGTCGCAGCTTCCTCAGGTAATTTTCGATGGCACTGTGGTACCTATAAGTAAAAGGCTCAAGAATCTGGGGATACACTTCGATATAAATCTTTCTTGGGGTCCACAGTTACAAGAGGTTAGTCGAAAATTATTTGCATCAGCAGGTTCTTTGAGGAGAATACGCAATTTTCTCCCAACTGCTACTAAAACTGCGCTTGCTCAATCCCTCCTTCTTCCTATCCTTGATTATGCTGATGCCAGTTATCTCGATCTTACTGAGGCACAATTAGATAAACTTGAGCGACTCCAAAATGTTTGTATTAGATTTATATTTGGTTTACGCAAATATGATCATGTTTCAGATTTTCGTACAAAACTCAAGTGGCTTCCAATACGCCTTCGCCGGAATTCTCATATTCTATACCTGCTTTACAATATTTTGTTTAATCCTACAACCCCCTCTTATCTTAAAGAACGTTTTAAGTTCCTTACTGACGCACATTCGAAATTCCTGAGATCTTCGGAGAATCTGAGACTTGAGATGCCAATGCATTCTACAACATTCTTTGACAAATCCTTTACAGTCCAGGCTGTCCGATTATGGAATGCACTGCCTGTGTCAATAAGAAGAGCACAGTCACTAGCTATTTTTAAAAATCTCGTAAAGGAACATTATCTGTCTATTTAAATATTTGTTGTATTTGCTCTTATTTTATTCATTAAATTTACGTACGATAAACTATATATATATTATTATATATTTTATTTTTATGTATGTATTAGTATTAAAGGATTATAATATTCCCATCTATATTGTATTAGATTGCCTAGATACGGTATTTGATTTTTCTTTTAGTATAATAAGTACACCACGGACTACCCCCTCAGTATTTTTTTCATATTTTTCTTGTCCACCCAAAGGTTGTCTGTAAGAAATCGCTAATAGCGATAAGACCGCCCATTGTACAATTACTTGTGTTATGATTTATTTTCCTACAAGTTATTATTCTAATGGTGTACAATAAAGAATATTCTATTCTATTCTACATATTTTTGGGACTAATATGCCAGGATTAATATGTAGTATAAGTAAATTGTGTGAGTTTTTTGGTACTGGTATGTTATTGGAAGTTATTACTATAATTGTTTTTATATCAGTCATACTATCATTGCCCTTATATCTCGACTTTCCTATACGCACACTACATAGATCGCGTAGATTGGCCTTTTTGTAAAATAAAGATAGAATCTACGTCGGCTGCTAATCCCCACAACATAATGTCATAAGACTCTCTCTAACGTTGCCGTAGCTACATCAGTCAGCTGCCTACGAAATGCAAATGCGGCAAAAAATTTCACATCTGAAATAGCTTTTATGTGGCCACTCCTTTACAAATATGAGTCAATAATTATTTCTCCATATTTCCATTACAAGTCTTCAAGCATGGGTGAATAGGTTAGATACTTCTTGGCAAGCATGCTCTATTGTCGACCGCATTGTCGCTTAACATTAGGTGAGGTACTAGTTAAAAGCTAAGTAGCATATTCAAAATCAAGAAATCCTATATTCCTTTGGGTAGGTTATACCTACGCTTCTTAAGTTCTATTGATAATTATCTTCATATCTGAAAAAGCTTTTTAATAACAACAAGATATTTTTAATCTCTTAATTTCAATAAGACCGAAAATTATAATAGCTACACTGCTACCGTTGGAAATATTACAATATAAATGTAGCGAAATAAAAAGTCATAAATATAAGTAAATTGCTTGCTGCAGCAAATGCCGGCCATCAGGTTGTCACGCGTAACGCACGCCAAGAATTTTAATAACCAATTTGTATTTAACAAATCTGTCTCGAGTTAACAACGTTTTGGGGTTCCGTAAATTGATTGTCCAATCGTTACTCCCATATGATTGTATTTGTAATAACTACTGTACTTAAATTATCGGACTTGAAAATCTTTCAGTAGGCCAAATATTGCCGTGTGGTGCCGGCTCAGAATACCACCACTCTTCCCGTGGGTGTCGTAAAAGTCGACTAAGGGATTAGCCGGAGGATGGGCAGCAGTGTCCTTCGAGTACATTAACAACTCAACTGCGATCGCCAACCCGTCTGCCAAGCGTGGCGATTTTGGCAAAACCCCCCAATGAGCCCACAACACACCCATATCGGTCGTTGTGGTGAACTTTGGGGGAGGCCTGTGTCCAGCAGTGCACTTCATTCGGTCGAAATGATGAGGCCAAATATTTGTTTTTAATTTCAGATATTGTGGTTGTGAAGATGTGTGCCTATTACAGTGTTTAATGTTTAAGCAGGCCTAAACTAAAATAAAGCAAACTGATTCCACCCCTCATGGTTTACAGTTTTACGAGATGCTGCCGAATATTAGGGTTTTTACATTAGATGGCTATGGTATGTTATTGTGCCCCGTCCGTGAGAATCACTATCAATCAATCAATAACCAAACTTTGAGTTTGAAACTCCTCCGATAACTAGGGGGGGTATTTTTTATTTAAATACAACTGTGGAAAGATGTTAATATAGAGTATAATAGGTATACCTGATGTCTAACGCAAGTTGTGGAAGTCGTTAAAACTACTAGTCTGCTTGTGTTAGTGATAAACCCGAAACGCAATAATAGCGCAAATTCCGCACGAGACTTACACTAGGACCTCTGATACAAATAATTACGGAACCACAATATGCAACGGATAAATCTCACACCGCACAAGTTTTACTCAGAAGTCAGAGACTAAATTACAAACGGCGTTTTCCTCAGTTAATTGAATGTTCCTTGGATAAATTAGAATTAATATGCGCGTTCTGAAACCGGATTGGATTGTTATTGCTCTGTTAGGTTGGCTTTGATGCGTTTGAGTAATGGAACGCACGCGCGCTCGTACGTCGCGGCCAATAGCGATTTTTTATTTCATTGCACAGATAAAAATAACAGGTAAAGCACCCTTTATTGTTTAAACATTGTCGCCGTGCGTGTTATTATTTATTAATATGAGATTGAGCTATTATACACTACGTATGTATGTATACGTATAGCTTATATAAATTGCATTTGTTTAGAACTTTATGGAGCTATAAGAGATATCCTATCAGCCTGCATATGGTTATGTTAATGTTGGATCTATTTAATTATTATTCTGATAAATATGGAGTGTAAAGACTAAGGCCATGCGTACATTTAATTGGGAAATAGCCAAAAGTACTTACTATAGAACAATCGATTCATGAATAGCCTGGCCATTAATACGTCCATACCAATATTATTATTATAAGTATGGATGTAGTTAATGTATTCATAATTTATCCAAAGGAGTTATAAACTCCCCACTAGATGGCGTTAAGGTAATTTGTCACATACACCCAACCAGTTGCCTGACGGCCCAAATGATTTATTGCCTTCTGAACAGACAAAGACTTCTCCAAATAGGCCCCCTCGTAAAGCAAACACTCGATTTGAAGGCAATTACTAAGGGAAAATCAACTTTAATTTGTCTTTGCAAAAAGATTACTTTCCCGCCAATAAGCTACGCGTAGCCCGCGCTGTCAACGAGTGCGGATGCGTTCGGATACATTCCTCAGCTAATTGTATGTATCGCAGCGCACAAAACACATTTGTCAATTGTCGCCGGTCTCCCTTATAACGGAACATAATTAGTTAGTCAACTATTTCGGGAACGCTTTGACGGCTTATTAAGATTTCAAATTGAACACAAATTAGGTGTCATGCCTAACTGATTACTAACCTATGATTTGTTTTGGTGTTTCACCAGGACATTGAAAAATTTCAGTGTGGACGTGCCGACAGTCTCGTTTTCCGGACATCAAAAAGCTGTCTTTTAAACTGGGTTTTTAGACAACTGAATATAAGTTTCTTAAAAAATGAGGATATGGCCGTTTTTAACACAATAATTCACTCAAACGATTTAGTGGCTACTGTATTCCTAAATTATAACTTTTCTAATTACTCATTTTTCAAATGGTTATTTAACACTTCATCATATCATTTCGGCCATTTATACGTTCAATGCTGAACAAAGGCCTCCCCCATAGATTTTCACAACTGCGTCATCATTTTGGGGGGTATTTGCCGATACTCACCACGCTTGGCAGGCGGGTTGGTGAGCGCAGTATGGCAACCGTTTTTCAGAAGGGACGCCGCTGCCTATCTCTCTGGTTTAGATTCCCTGAGTCGCCTTTTACGACATCCACGGGAGAAGATGGAGTGGTGCTATGTTCTTAATCCGGACACCACACGGAATTTAACTTAATTAACATTAAAATACCCACGACACAGGAGAAATCCTAGAGCGTGGCAACGTTTTTTAAACAAAAAAAAATAAAAAAATCTAACACTTACGTTAAATTAAGTTTCAGTTCGGCTGATACCAACTATTGCTAAAGTGATTGATTAAACGGTCGTTCGTCGTGGTAACATGTCCCAAATTGTTGGCCCATTGTTGTTAACAGCCTTGATTCGATATTGCAGAATTTTGTTACCCGTTTCTCTGTATCATAATTTATCCCGAATCATCAGTAATCCTATTCGCGTCATATGTAACACTTTTATCCTCAGAATAGCAACTATTTGTGTACCTCAAGCTAAAACTTTTGAAACAGCTTTTTCTGCATCTTCGTATAGATGATTTTAACGGTCTCCTAATAAAATGTATCTGCGACGACAACGGCGATCAGTGTAGTTGTACCTACCGAAATCACGTGTAGTGGTATCATCACATATGACCCTAGAAGCCGATGAGGCAGCCTTTGCATATTTGGAATTAAGTTAATAACATATGAAGAGTTTACATGACATTGAAGATAGGGTTATTATGCAGCATCCAGTACAAATAGACGATATAGAAATTGTTTAATACTTGTACTGTTTACCAGTTGTACTGTTGTGTTGTGTTGTTGTTGTAGTTTCAGCGGTTGATTGATCCTCTTTTTTTAACTGTGCTCCAAGTCCAAACTATTATACCATCTGTGATTTGGGTATAGCTTACAGACAAATCTTGATGCACATATATCCAGAGCCGGAACAACTACCGGACCATACACATTTTTCCGTGGGGAAATCGAACGCGCGAGCAGTAGCGCAGAAAGCCATTCCCTTAGCCACTAAGCCAACTATGCCATTAATTTCGGAATATTTATTAGTATTAATTACTTAATCATTGAGAGTCTTTTGACAGATACGTAGTAAGCCGTTCTACCATTTTAAAAAACGCATAAAAGGTCCTAAGGCAAAGGATTCTGATATTTAATGTATCTACATTGTCAAAGCATGTTATCAGAGAGGAAGTTCCTCTCCTTCTTCGTCTACCTACTTAATTATGTGATAGAAAGCTTATAATGACATAGAATTTACTTTTCACGAGAACATTTCGTAACCTACATCTATCACGTTTCCTAAATAACTCCATGTTTACACATGTTAGAAGCAACCAAATCTAATTAAAACACAATAATAGATTTAAATTGAGTCAATCTTGCCACATGTTGAAATATCACCCAACTAATCAGGGACCGTGATCATGATCGATTCTGGTTTCCCAAGCAGTGCCATCTGTGAACAGACGAGAGATCGACTGGTGGCAACCGTAGAAATCGATTCGATACATCGACTTTTTGTAGAGATGCGCGATTGTTGTGAAAACGAATCGATTAATTTGTGTTCAGAATGGAATGAAGTTTCCGATTTTACATTCGATATAATAATAATGTTTGTGTGTTAGACCCAACGTGCAGTGATAATGGATTACAAGATTTCTGTACTAAAATCTATGATTCTACAAGTAAATGTTATTTGCATAATGAAAGTGTTCGTCTCTTATAAAACAAAAGTACCTAATCAAATTCCTCAAAATGTAAAACCAGTACAGCCCAGTAAATAGAAATCCTGAGATTGAGACAGCATTGAGACATCGCTAAAAGAACTACAAAATAATTTAACTCACTCGAGTTACATTTAGCTCACCCCTAGCACGTCTTTTTAATCCGATGCCTTTACACGAATGCACCGCAACGAATCCGAACTCCGAGCCATCAATTAGTAAATGCTCTCACAACATCGTGTACAGTTTTTTCAAAAACATACGGCTTTGGAACCGATCGACAACAAAACTAGGAAGAAGTGAGATCGCATGCTGGAGGTGGCGTAAAAAAGATGAAAACAGTCAGGACACTCCGGAAATCGTTACAGAGTTTTGATTGCGTTCGGAATCCGTTAGATTTGATTGGAAAGATATCCGTTCTGTTTTTGCGTATAAAAACGTAAGCGCAATTAATCCCATCAATTATATTTATTTATTTAGCAATGTCTTAGGTTTTAGTCCAGTAAGTGCCCAAAATTATGATCTTTGTATGTTATAACTATTGCACCTAGATAAATTAAATTTGAAATACGGCTTTTCATTGGTAATCCTAATTCCCGTAGCATTGTAACTCAAATATCTAGCTAAGGAGGATTACTACCCGAATTAGTTCGTGTAAATATTACATAGTGCGCGTCCGACTACGTATTATTTGATGTTTAATTATTTGTTCACATACGCATATGCCTATTTTATTTAATTATGTAACTTTTATTATTGTTATTTTTATTGTTCCCATTGTTTTATAAATATTGGTTAGGTTAAGCCGTAATTGGCTAGTGTGTAAGACTGAGGCCAGTTATGTTTAGTACTGAGTTGACTATTGTACACACAACCTGTGGGAACACCTTGATAAATAAATATGCGAACTGTAATCTACCAAAATTAGTATTTAATTGTATACAGTACGAATACCAGTCGTAGTATCAAAATCTGTACACCTTTACGTAATTTGACGGCACGGTTGGTGCAGTGGCTGATACAGTCGGCTGCTGCGCTCCGGGTCACGGGTTCGATTCCCGCACGGAACAAATACTTGTATGATCTGCAGGTAGTTGTTCCGGGTCTGGATGTATTGTATGTGGAATTCATGTCTGTAAACGCACCCACAAGACAGGAGAAATCCTAGTGTGGGGCAACGATTTTTAAAAAGACAATAAAGAAGAGAGAATAAAGAGAATTTATTTGTTACTCCAAGCGATGACTAAAAGTTGCCTTGGATATTCATTTCGTACTGTAATGTAAATGTCATTATCTATTTCTTTGTATATGTGTCGTGGCTACAGTTTACCCACATAAATCTCACATGCACAACCAACCAGTACCGAAACAACTATCGGTGATCATACAAATACTTATTCCGTGCGGGCATCGAATCCGTGAGCCATAGCGCAGAAAGCCAATCGCTTAGTTCCAAAAACTTCTAAAAACATAGGTATCTAAATGACCTGAGTCTGCAAATATAATAAACAAACGCCAGTTCGTTTAACAATCATGACTGTAACACAACGGAACTGCACGTAAACCTGAACAAGTTGTAAACATATAATTGATCTCAGCGATGTTAGCGACATCTGTTGAAAAATATAGTTGATCCCAGCGATCTTAGCGACATCTGCTGAAATCTCTGTAGTTAATATGACAAACAAACTACGAATAAGGCAGTGATTGTCGTAACCTTTGTGTTACTATTCATTCAACAAGTAATGAACAGATGTCACTATATTTCATGAGCATTTTCCGAACTATTTTATTAATATACGAGAATCAAAAGAGTCGGAATGGCACAGCTAGTATTATTGCGAGACGTGCGAAGCGTGATATTTTGCGTGTAGTCAATTAAAGAAGAATAATATTATTAGAAGTAGGTAATAGGTTTGTTGCTCTATTGTGATCTTACGAGGACCTGTAGCCCCTCTTCGGTGCCGAAGATGACCGCTCCTGTGGTTTTAGCCGGTAGGAGTCCGGCATACCCCTTCGCCCTTCCCCAGGGAGGAAGAAGTACATGATGCATTTCTAATGTGACAAAAATCTAGTTCTTAAAAAAATAAACACCAACAAGAACGTATAAAATAATTTAAAATGTCACTATTTATCATCATCATCGTTTCAGCTGACAAACGTCCACTGCTGAACAGAAAACTCCCCCAAAGATTGCCATAACGCCCGGTGTGGCAAAAGTGTTGTGGGCCCATTGCGGGGTTTTGCCATAATCGCCACGCTTGGCAGACGGGTTGCCGATCGCAATTGAGTTATAAATTCGAAGGATCCTGGCGACGGCGCCAGAGTTGAAGGAACGACTGAGGCAGCCCCATCCCTTCCGGATGACGCAGGTACTCTCGAACCATGGGTGTTTCGGGAAGTATCTACGTCGAATAGGCCGAGAACGGACGCCCGGTTGTCATCATTGTGGAGACTACCCTGAGGACACGGCGCAGCACACGGTGGAGGAGTGCCCAGCATGGGTTGCAACCAGGGGTTGACCTCTCGCTTCCGGCCGTTTTTCGGTCCATCGTCCGTAACGAAAGCGCGTGGGATGCCGTCGCCTCCTTTTGCGAGGACGTGATGCAAGCAAAGGAGGCGGCAGAGCGGGGACGGGATAGACCACCTCTGATCCCCGCCGCAGAAAACGCACCGGGTGCAGGTGCCGGAGGAGGGCGCTGAAAGATCTCCCGCCACCATGAGGACCGCCTGCGGGCGCCGAATTAGGGGCGGTCCGTCGCCCGAACAGAAACAGGCCCGAGATGGCGGCGCGTGTGTTCCGCGCGAGCCTCTCTGAAGGATAGGTGAGGTGAAAAAAACGGGTTACATCTGGAACCACTGAACCGATTCTAAAAATATTTTCGTCTATGAAAGCTACAATATTGCAAAGTGATATAGACTATCTTTATATTTATATATATATTGACCTATTCACCACGATATCGTAGTCTGACTCCACGTACGGGAGAAATAATAGTGGGTCCCCCCCGGCCAGCACCCCTTTAAAATGAAGTGTGTAAAATCCAGTGGCCACAAAACTTCTTCATAAATTAGTTGTTTTTTTTTTCATTTGTATTGAGATGCCAACATTAATAACTTTTGTATATGCTGTTCTTGAGGTATTATGTACGTACGAAACCCAAGGTTTAAATTATAGCCGAATTAACCTGGTTTATATTCAAATGACACATAAATAAATGTGGGCGATTAGCTCAGCACCTTAAGACTGTTAGAAAATAACAATTTTTATTCAAATATATTATGTTCAGGTAGAAATAGTTATAATTGATTTTGTTTATAAATTACGTACCTATAGTGGTGTAACTTAGTAATTCGTTATGGAAACAACAATAAATTTTCTTAACTCTTAAACGGCGCAAATACAATAACCTCGTTGGAAATTACGTGTTTGAGCCGTTTGAGGTCGAAACACTGGGGTGATGGGGTCCGAGTGCATGTCTCCTTTTTAAGAACATTGCTAGTCGCTTGGTCGACTCTTCACGTGGCCAGAGGGCTGGCCTATTCTTTGGACAAAGAATTAGTATTGCCATCCAACGTGGTAATGCTGCCAGCCTCCTGGGTACGTTACCTTATGACAGTGATGCGGAGGAGTATTTTGACGCTTAGGTGTCTTTTGAATAATATTTATTTTCACCTTTTTATATAGATACCTTAATTGTATATAGATATTTTGTCTTATAGTTTATAAAATATTGTAATATGTAGTGTCATTCATTTAAATGTGTTACATATAAACATTTTCCAAACTACTTCTTCATATCGTCTTCAAGCTTCATCATCATATCAGCCAAAGAACGTCCACTACTGAACAAAGGCCTCCCCATTGGTTTCCACAACGACTGGTTACATCTACGTCGTAATTTTGGGGGGAATTTAACAGTACTCATCACGCTTGGAAGGCGGGCTTGTGAGCGCATAATGGTTCCACAGAAGGACATGTTGCTGCCCATCCCTCTGGTTTAGTTCCTTAGTCGCCTTTGACGACATTTACAGGAGAAGATGGAGTGGTGCTATATTCTTAATCTGGACACGTCCATGGTTTTTTTAATTGAAATAATTATTCAAGGGTGTAATTATAATATATTTACTCAAAACCGTCATGAAATCAGCCTGTATCTACGTCCAAAGAACGGAAAGAGAAAGAAAAGGCCCGCTCTTCAAGGACCGCCACATCGCGTCGTCTTAAGACGTTACTATAATCAGCATGCTAGGTAATCGCATAGTTGATGAATGCAGTATAGTGTATATAGTGCCATTCTGGTATAATGTGCTAGTGATACTAGCGCATTAGACCAGACTAGCACTACTCGTCTTCGAGTATTCATCTCTTGTAGTTTCTTTTACGTTCCCCCAAAAAGCTGTGAGGTGACTCATTCTTTGCCGGCACGATCTCACCTGCAGGCGGTTAACCTACGGGCCCGAGTGATATAGCAGGCTTTGTCTGAGTGATTGCACTCTAGTCTCTTGGGGACTGCTTTAAATGCTTTCACCAATTGCCTCCGTCATCGCATGTTCACATCTGGTTGGAAGGGAACCGGATTGGTTCTTTGACGAAGGAAGGAAAGGCCGTGGAATCTCTTCTGTGTACCGTCCCATTCCCGGAACTGAGTCAATTGCCAAACTAATCAAACAAGTAAATTTATATTAATTTAAAATAGTTTCCAAAGTATAAAATAGCAACTGTTATCGTGACTCCATTATTCAGACTTAAAGGTATTATTCGTAAAACCTGTTGGCATTGGCATATTGCGCGGATATTATCATATAAAACCAGTTTGCAAAATAGAACAAAGAGATCGCGGCTCATTGACATCAACAGCAAAACTCGAATTCCCTACCTGGAAATTGCACCAAGATCCGTGGCTACATATACATACATTCGTCCACTCGAGATAATATGAGAACAGACTCTTGGAGCAGGCCGGGTTTCGAGGAGGATACAGCACCATACACCACATCCACACAGTCCGGCAGATTATACAGAAAACCGAAGAGTAGAATCGGTACTTGTGCTTAGCATTTGTGGGCTATGAGAAGGCCTTTGACTCTATCGAGACGTAATCAGTTCTGCACTCCTTGCAACGATGCCAAGTCAACTGGCGATATATCTGAGTATTGGGATATCTCTACGACGCCGGGAAATTGACCGTCCAAATACAGAACCAGCAGTATGAGACTATTTTCATGCATCGAGGTGTGAGACAAGGGAACGTTATCTACCCCAAATTGTTCACAAATGCAATGGAGGATGTGTTCAAGACGATTGACTAGAAAATACGTGGCATAAATATAAACGGCGAGCACATCTCACACTTGAGATTTGCAGACGACATCGCCATCATGGCGGAAACTCTACACGGATATACAAGAAATGCTGAACGGCCTAGATGCGCTGGGAAGAATCATCCCAACGCGTCGGTCTCCGGATGAACTTGAATAAAACCAAGATCATGTTTAACCAACATGTCATACCGGAACCGGTTGCAGTACATAGCAGGGCTCTCGAAGTTGTTCAGGAATATCTTTACCTTGGGCAATCTCTGCAGTTGGGTAAGAACAATTTCGAGAAAGCGGTAATAGAAGAATTCTGCTGGGGCTGGCATTTGGGAAATTGCGGTGAGTATTTTCGCCCTCTATGCCACAGAGCCACAAGACTAAGGTCTCTAATCAGTGCGTTCCACCTGTTCTGACATGCTGTGCCAAAACGTGGACACTAAGGGATGGGCTAGTTCACGAATTTAAAGTTACTCATCTTGGTATCAAGTTGCTATGCTTGGTGTTTCTCTGAAGGATCGAATCCGAAACGAGGTGTTCCGACAGAGAACCCAAGTCACCGACATAGCCAATCGGATTAGCAAGCTGAAGAGGTAATGGGTTGGCCATACTATCCGTAAAACCGACGGCCGTTGGGGCAAACGTGTTCTTGAGTGGAGATCGCAGCTTCATACCTTCAGGCTCGGTGGAGTGACGATCTTCGCAGGTATAAAGTGGATGAGAAAAGCCGAGGATCGTGCTCAGTGGCGTGACATTGGAGAGACCTATGTCCAGCAGAATGGCAAAAAAGTTAGGCGTCATTGTATTAATAGTTTTAAAACTACTATTATAATAATTTCTTACGCCTAATAGTAATAGTTTTTAACATATGCAACGTTATAAAACCCATGTAGTTTATATCAATATTTTTTTCTATGTTATCATGATTAAAATCACATACAACGTGGAAATTAAGTTAGCGTGATACATTTAATATTTTATTTCCATCATGACTATAAGTTAAATTGGTTACAATAGTTATTATAGGCAATCACATATGTTCTCTTGGTCTATCTCATCCTAATCGTTGGTGCATCAGATCTCTTACCTTGGGTTATCATAGCTCTTCCTATAATCCCTTTTATTTCTACTTTATTCTTCGCATATCAATTAGTTTACTTGACTTGACTTTGTACTGATTAAAGCTGCAATCTTTTACTGTGAAGTATTTACTTTTAATTAGCTTAGTACACTGCTTGAGTTGCCGTGTGGTGCCGGCTCAGAATACCACCACCCCATCTCCCATGGGTGTCGTAAAAGTCGACTAAGGGATTAGCCGGAGGATGGGCAGCAGCGTCCTTCGAGTACATTAACAACTCAACTGCGATCGCCAACCCGCCTGCCAAGCGTGGCGATTATGGCAAAACCCCCAATGAGTATCTTCAATACTTTTGTATTCTTGCAGAATATAAACAGTTTGTTAGTTGTTTTTACAGTTGTCATTGAATATAAGGCTGACTGTCGTTCAGAAATAAATCGTCTTATTCTATAAGTAGATTCTAATTCTTTAATGACTACTTCGATTACCCTTGATCTTGTGATTATAAATCTAGTATAAACTTGTCCAACGAAACTTAACCTTAAAGACGTTAACAGAAGTACTATATTAAAATGTTTCAGCTAGTGATAGTAATGCCCAGTGGCTAAGGTCTGCTGATTCCAATAATCATTGTTTTTGTATCTTTTTTGTTTTCGTTGATTAGATTTCTTATTGTTATGCTTATTAGGAAATTGAGTCGATTAACTGTTAATGGGCACAGAGTGACTGTCTCGAGTGTGGTTGATCTAAAGTATTGTCTATTTCAGTAGGTACTAATTCAGGATATTTGTAAGGAAAGTCTGTCTGTTGGAATTGGTCAGCTTAATGAATAAAAATATTTTTATCATTATCAAGAAATAAACCAAGTTTTAGAGATAATGAAATTCACCATGGAGTGGAGCCCACTCGGACGACGTCGTGGCAGGCCCGGAAGATGACGAGTAGGACGGCTATTGGAAAGATTGGCCGCAGAAATCTTCGAACCGAGAAGAGTAAATGGAGTGTAGGGGATTTGCCCTCCAGTGAAACGATCATGGATATGATAATAATAAACACCAGATTAATCGTGAGCCTATTAATATTGACAACCCGACTAATATAGTGGCAAAACACTGCGGAGTTTCCGTAGGGTGTCCAGATTAAGAATATAGCACCACGCCATCTCCTCCCGTGGATATCGCAAAAGGCGGTTAACGGCACACTAAACTAGAGGGATGGGCAGCGGCGTCCCTTATGTGGAATAGTAGCCAGTAGTCATGCAGGACGAATATCGTGTTCATGCTTGTAGGTATCGTTATTGCTTCATGACCTTCAACAGGACCTACGAGAAGTGAGAAATATATTTTGTGCCAGGATCCACGCACACTTTCACTTTCAACGGGGTTGTGAAACCGGATTTTCGTAAAAGAAACAAACATGCCATGGATCTCGCCCACAGATATTGAACATGAACTGGAGTAATGGAAACGACATTTAGGTATACAGAGATGTGGTGTCCGGATTAAGAATATAGCATCACTCCATTTCATCCGATGGATAACCTAAAAGCAACCAAAGGACTCTAAACCAGAGAGATGGGCAGCAGCGTGCTTTTTGTGACAGAGCAGCCATTCTGCGCTCTCCAACCCGCTTGCCAAGCGTGATGAGTACTGGCAAATTCCCCCCAAAGCAATGCTCACGGCATGTAACCGGTCATCTTATGAGGAGGCTTTCGTTCAGCGGTAAAGGATTTTGGACTATATGATGAAGAATATGAAAACGCTCGGAAGGTGCTACGAGTTGCTATTCCCCACATTGTCCACAGAAGCAATATTTTCCTGTAAACAGCAGTGCCGGGTCTGAATGTCAGAATTGTGTCTGAAAAACGTAGGTAGTCGCAATAAAGGCGGAATGCTTACGTAGTTTAAAACGACAAAGACTGTTCACAATTATAAATAAACAGAAGCGGCCCAATACATATTATATTTAACATTTTATCGGTCTGACACTTGTAACGCTGGAAGAATCCTAGAATGTTTTATTTTGAGTGAACCTATTTGTGAAAGTTCCCAACCTGAGTTACTGAAGGGCCTGTCATAGGCCGAAAACCAGTGTGCTGTAATGTTGACAGAAGTTAAATCTCAACCTGTAATAATTGATTCAGTAGGCATGAACACAAGTGAAACAATCTTTGAATTGAATTGAATTGACGGCACGGTTGGTGCAGTGGCTGATACAGTCGGCTGCTGCGCACCGGGTCGTGGGTTGGATTCCCGCACGGAACAAAAATTTAAGTACGATCTGCAGGTAGTTGTTCCGGGTCTGGGTATTACTGTGTGTGGAATTTGTGTATGTAAACGCACCCACGACACAGGAGAAATCTTAGTGTGGGGCAAAGTTTTCTTAAAAAAAAATTTGTTATGGCAATGTCATGTATTCAGACAACACAGGGAAAGGTCTTGGGGGTTTGTAATGCAACAGCCTGGGTCATTCCGCACATAATAACTGTATCAAATAATAGCATCACTTGTGACACATAAGTTCAATCCATATACTAATAAACTTTCAGAGACATCAAGATATTAATCGCTTCTCTTGCAAAGTTTTAGAAGTTGAATTATTTACTGTAGTAGGAGCGCGGGCCGCATAGCTCGGCAGGCAAATATTAATGACATTATTCGTCGAGCTCTTGTCACCTCCTTTTTTTTTTATTGATGTCCAGTGGAAATTCTACATGGAACTTCCTTCACCCTGGGGAAGGGCTAAGGGGTATGCCGGACTCCTACCGGCTAAAACCACTGGAGCGGTCATCTTCGGCTCCGAAGGGGAGGCTCCAGGTCCTCGTAAGATCACACTAGAGCCACCCATTGGTGCCACGCCTTTAGGCACATCACGGAGGGGATGATTGTAAAGCGGTCACCCCCTCTAGCGGAGGGAAGGCGACTGTAAAAAGGTGCGCACACGGCGACATGTGACCAAGTGCGCACCGCCGTCTTCCCGGAGGTCGCTCGTTATGAGCACGCAGACTCCCCAATTTGCGCACCCGTGAACCCCCGGCCCCCCACCATGAAGGGACAGCAGGGGGCTCAGGCGTGTTGGACTTGGGAGCCGGGGCGGTTGTTGCCCCGGCGCCATCTCGTCCTTCTCCGTGCGGGATCTCCCGATCCTGCTCTGCAGTCTCCTGTTGGAGCATGACGCTCTCGCAGAAGGAGATCACTGCACTCCAATTTTCATGCTCTGCCAACATAGCCGACACTATTGTCGGCAGAGAGAGATCTTGCCCGATCCGATCGACCAGGATCCGCCACTCGGCCTTCCACACAGGGCACTCCTCGAGCTCCTCCTGGTCGCTTCCACAGTGGTGGCACTGTGCCGTAACCTCGCGTCCTATTCTGTGCAGGTATGCTCCGAAACAACCGTGATTGGTGAATACCTGCGTCAGACGGTAGGTAACGCGCTCGCTCCTTCTGAACCAGGTGCCAAAGAGCGACAGGATGGCCTCGACGACGCGCTTGGTCGCGAACTGCAGCCGTAGGCGATGTCGCCACATCTCGAGTGCGCGCCGTCGAGCCAACCGCCTCAGTCTGTCGAACGCCGCTAAAGGCACGCTTTCCCTGCTTTGGCGGAGGGAGCGTGTCTGATCTTAGACCCACGCATCCGTCTCCGCCTGGTTGTCGAAAGGCGGAAAGCGTGCCAGGAGAGTTGCCGCCTCGTAGGACACTGTCCTGTATCCCCGTGCGATCCGTATAGCCACTCTGCGCTGCAGATTGTGAAGTTTGTTTCTGCAGCGCTGGACGCCTGACAGCCGGGACGACCATACAGGCGCCCCGTAGAGGGCCACGGATCGCATGACGCCCCCGTAGAGACGGCGAACTTTCTCGCTCGGTCCCCCGAGATTGGGCAGCACCTGGTGTAATGCACCCGAGGCGCGCGTAGTGCTCTTCGAAACCCCAACGACTGTCCAGGGTGAGCCCCGGGTACTTAATACCGTAATAACCAGGTATAGCTAATTTTAGGTAACATAAGTGACGTGTATAGCTTAAATACTAGCAATAAAAACAAGCTCGTTGTACCAGGCTTGAGACTTAGCTGAACCAGCAAGTAGTTTATGGGAAACAGTTTCAGCTTCTATAACAATATTCCTTGTAGAATTACCGACTTACCAGAAATCATTGATTAAGCGCATTTTAAATTCGAAAGTGTACTATAATATAAAACATTACATCGACTATTATACACATACATTAACCTACATTATGCTCGTTATATGTTTTACCATCATTTGTATCAATCAACATTGTAATCTCAATCATTTTAAAAGACTATCCATGGAGTTTCTTGCCGGCTTTTCTCCATAAGATCAACTAATTGAAACCGTGCAACTGAAATTCTGACGTTTAACATTAGTTTATTTGAAATGAAAATATTTGATATTGAATTTGACTTTATGATATTTATATAACTAAGTAATGAATTAGGTAATAAGGTTTAATTAGTTATTACAAAAAGTCTAAATCTTTTTTTCCCTATGTTTTCTAAACATTACTAACTAAGTGTCTAACTATTGTTTTCTTAACCTTCATGATGACCTTACTAAAAACTTACAATCCCTAACTATCTCGCCATCACTAAATTAAAAACCAATTGAGTATGCATTTTTTTTATATTGAAAAAATAAATGTGAAGGGAATTCGCGCGTTTATAGTAATCTGTATTCTGTACACATTCAAATCGACATGGCTTGCTGTTAAGACGTCTTTGTCAATTATTTAATATATGTAGAAGAAAACTATACATCATTGTATAATTTAAAAAAGTGCTGTATGACTTTGTTAATCCTACGAGGGAATAAGTCTACAATTCGGATAGTGTTCTTTTTAAATAGTGTTGTATTATGTTCGATAATTTAAAAGCGCATTTGAAATTAAAATGGCGCCAATACTTAGCGGCATCATTAGGTAAGACTTTATCTAATAATTATTAAGACTTTATTTGGATTATTGGACCCTGCACCCGTAGTAAGTAACCGTTGTTGCTTCTCATAGAATGCAATATTGCTGTGTTGATTCCTGTTGCACTTAGTATTGGCTACGTAGGGACCCATCTTATGAGTTGCAACCATTGAGCTACGTATAGGTACGTGGTCTCACCTTCTGCGGCAGAATTGCTTTAAATGTTAACGGGTAGATACTTGTCTCGGGATCAAAATGATAGACCCATGTTTCGTCCATTGTTACGAAACGAGACAAAAAGTTTTCAGAATCTTCTTGAAATTTGTCCAACAATATCTTCGAAATGTCAAGCTTTTGTCTCTGACTGTCGGTTAACATTCTCGGCACCCATCTTGCGGAGACTTTTCTCATATTCAAAGATTGTTTCAATATGGATTGAATACTTCCATATGAAGTGCCCGTTTCTTGAATTAAGTATCGGATGGTAACTCTTCGATCGCTCAATACAGTTTTCTCGACTTTCGCAACATTTGCTTGGGTGACTGACGTCGATGGACGGCCGCAACGATGTTCGTCTTCCGTGCTCTTTCTCCCCACTCGAAATTGAGAAGCCCACCTTGCGACAATTAAATACGGCGGAGCAGGCTCTCCTTATGTTGCCTCCAAATCGCAATGAATCTCATGCGTCGTTAACTTTTTTAAACATAGATATTTAATAACGGCTCGCACTTCGTTTTTCTCCATTTTCGAGAACACGTTCCGACACGAAGCAAACAAATGAGTATTCAGAAAAAAACAAAAGAGAATCGATTTTTTTTTCTTTATTAATATTACAAATATGTATCTGAGCTTTGCCTGCCAGTACTTTTTTTTCTTACCAATGAGTATGTCGTTCCACTACTTTTTGATCCCTCCTAGTATGTATGTATATCATAGCGTAGCGATTAAAATTGAGGTTTTTTAAGTTTTTTTGCTGTTTTATATTCAATATTGTTTGTACCCTGTTCAACTATTTTTACTATGTACACATATTATAATGACAAGAAGTAAAGGACGATAGGTACGTTACAAATAGTTGTATCGCAAAGTACAACCTTGTGAATAATTATTGTATAGTTAATAACTACCTGTATTATAATAAACCAGTGATACTCAACCTAAAGTTCACCGCGCTTATATCAGAATGTCATCATCATCATCATACCGGCCATTTATATGTCCACTGCTGAACAAAGGCCTCCCCCATAGATTTTCACAACTGTGTCATCATTTTGGGGGGTATTTTCCAATACTCACCACGCGTGGCAGGCGAGTTGGTGAGCGCAGTATGGCTACCGTTTCACAGAAGGGACGCTGCTGCCCGTCTTTCTGGTTTAGATTCCCTTAGTCGCCTTTTACGACATCCACGGGATGAGATGGAGTGGTGCTATATTCTTAATCCGGTCACCAGAATGTAAATTATCTATAATATAAAAGGAGAAACTGACTGACATAATACCGCACAGCCATTGGTTTACACTGAGGCTAGAAACTTGAAAGACAGTAGATACCTACAATGTAAGCATCAACTAAGGAAGGAATTTTAGAAATTCCACCCCTTAGATGGTAAAATAGGGTTTGAAAGGTTGTATGAAAGCCCGTCATTTTATAAGTTAAATCTATGAAAACTGGTAAGGGATTAAATTTTTGTATTTAAATCCGTCAGTTTTGATGTTAGATCTATGAAAACGATTTTTGGCTTTTGGGGTGAAAATTGAGAAAAATATTTCGGTGTTTTTGGAAATCAAGCCTTAAAAAAAATACTACCTATAACAGTGGGAGTAAAGTTGTATTAAGAACCATTTTTTTATGAATCCATAACAAATGTATTAAGTTAGTTAGTTATATATCAAAAAAATTACATATTGCTGCAATTATTTAAGGGGAAAGAAATGGTCTACAATTTCATAGACTCAGTGGTAAATAAAGATGGAACTGTTAATTATCCAGTGAAATTTTAAACACTTTAATCCACCGGGTCTGCCATGGCATAGGAGTGTACTGCGGGTGGGCACTCCTATACTATTATGAACTATATTAATGAGAAGTCGCCCAAATTGTGTAGCAGCACTAGGCTCCAAATCAAAGGGGCTCTATCACAAGGTGATGCAACCGTGTGATAGAGGCCAAAATTTTAACTGAACCAGCCTAGGGGAAAACAGTTTTTATGTCGCATATTCCTAACGCCCGCTCTTCCGTTTGAATTTAAGATACTGCTATTTCTACTATAGTAGATTTATTTATTTATTTATTTATACTTAATGTACATCATCATCATCATCATATCAGCCACAGGACGTCCACTGCTGAACAAAGGCCTCCCCCTTAGATTTCCACAACGAGCGGTCACATGCCGCTCTCATCCAACGACTCCCAGCGACCTTCAACAGATCGTCTGTCCACCTCGTTGGAGGTCGTCCCACGCTGCGTTTTCCGGTGCGCGGTCTCCATTCGAGAACCTTTGTGCCCCAACGGCCATCAGTTCTACGAGCAATGTGCCCTGCCCATTGCCACTTCAGTTTACTAATCCTTTCAGCTATGTCGACAACTTTAGTTCTTCTACGGATCTCCTCATCTCGTAGAGAAATACTTAATGTACACTAGTGTACAAAAGCGGTCTTAATGCCGTAGGCATTTTCTACCAGGCGACCTTTGGGTGATGCAGAGAACAATAAGGTAGATGCACCAACAAAATATGAAAGAAAGGTATAGATGCGAAGACATATTATACAAATACATGGACGTACATAAACATTACATGTATAACAATATATTTACCTATGTATACGAAATAAACACATACATATATATTATATAATAAATATGAAAAAAAGATAGAAAAAATAAAAAATAAATAAGATCAGAGTTGAGATGAATCTGATGACGTCTTTTTGAAAAGGTATTTTCGTAATTTAGTTTTAAAGTTGTTCCGATTGTTAGCCATTGTAGATATACTGCGTTTCACCAACCCGTCTGCCAAGCTTGGTGGGTACTGGGAAATTACCCCCTAAATGATAACACAATAATTGTATAAATCTATGGGGGAGCCTTTTTTTTACAACATTGCCCTATCCTAGGATTTCTCCTGTGTCGTGGGTGCGTTTACAAACACAAATTCCACACACAATACACCCAGACCCGGAAAAACTACCTGCAGATCGTACAAATATTTGTTCCGTGCGGGAATCGAACTCACGACCCGGTGCGCAGCAGCCGACTCTATCAGCCACTGCACCAACCGCGCCGTTAGCTTGAGATAAGACTGTTTCTTAGTCCTGTTTTGTTTCTATTTGTTTGTTTGCCGTGTGGTGCCGGCTCAGAATACCACCACCCCATCTCTTCCTGTGGGTGTCGAACAAGTCGACTAAGGGATTAGCCGGAGGATGCGCAGCAGCGTCCTTCGAGTTCATTAACAACTCAACTGCGATCGCCAACCCGTCTGCCAAGCGTGGCGATTATGGCAAAACCCCCCAATGAGCCTACAACACACCCATATCGGTCGTTGTGGTGACCTTTGCGGGAGGCCTGTGTCCAGCAGTGGACTTCATTCGGCCGAAATTATTGAAGACTGTTTCTCCCATGGTCTGTTTTATGTGGCGTGGTGATATGTTGGTCACTCCATCATCAGATTATTCTAGTGCCACCTAAAAATGGTAAAAAATTGGTACTTATACAAAGAAATATAAACGTCATCGTAACTTAAAAACGTAAAATTTGGTAATAGTTTAGATTCCCTTAGTCGCCTCTTACGACATCCACGGGATGAGATGGAGTGGTGCTATATTCTTAATCCGGACACCACACGGACTAAGGTCCGTATTACAGAACGAAACTCAAGCATTGATCTCAGTTTAAAACTAGTTTTGAGTTGAGCATTAATTTTAAAACGTCCCTCAAGCATAGATTTATTGAACATAGTTCAACTGAGTCGTGACTCGTAGGTCTGTACTTGAGCAGAGATTTGAACTGTGATCACGTGAGTGTGGTCCGGATAGCGCTTGAGCACAGTTTTTAATGTATGTTGTTTCTTGCGCATTCAGTTTTGGTTATATCGTTATTGAATACAAGCTAAGATGTTTTTATAAGTGCCTCTGCAATGATATTATATATTAATGTATCTGTAAAATGTCATTGAATGGAAGTATATATTTATCACAAAATGGATATTTTTGGAGAAGTTGAATATTACAATGATTTATTTCACTATCATTCGAAAAGAAGTTTGGTCTTTAGTGTTCCTCTCAGATGTATATGAGATGTACAGGACTTATATAGTTGTATTCTTTTTAAAAGAGGTAGTTTCATGTTTCCCCAATATGTGGTGAAAAACGTCATATTTTCTTATCTTTAACTTTCTGGAGGAGCCAACACGATTTCGCTACAGGTTATTATGTTAATATGTACATCATATTAATTATACGATATTTATTTATCAACATAACATCTGTTCCAATAGGCGCCAACACCAATACACGTTCCTTTTTAGTTTATACTTCAACATCATTCAACTCGTTATAGTATATAAAAATATTTTACGTAGGTAACTAGTATGTAAAATTACTCTTTTAAAATGAACCTTATGTAAAGAGGAACTACTTTGTGAATATCTATATTTCTTAATTAATAGGGTTATTGAGGTACATTTAATTACTTCTAATTCTGCGCAGATTGGAACAAATTTGGTAATGGAAATAAATCGTAATAATAATAAATACTCATAGACAATGAGTAATATGTGCTTGAGGCGTGATTTGAATCTCGTCTCAACTGAGTTTAGATTGATTATCGTTCTGGAATATGACCGATACTCAAGTACAGATTCTATACATAAACAGTGATCAGGTGATTAAAGATCAAACTGGACTTGAGGATCGTTCTGTAATACGGACCTAAGTATGGATAGAGACCTCTAATTGAAAGAGGCAGCGGACGCCTACCGCGCGGGATCCGTCACGCCGTCCCTCATACTCGCCCATATGGCCACCGTGCCGGCGCGGCGCCCTGCCGCTGCTGATATCAGCATCGTCATTTCAGCCAAATAAAGTCCAACAGGCCTTCAAAGGTCGGCACAAGACCGGTCAGGGTGTGTTGTGTGGTTATGTAAAATATCCCCCCGAACACTCGCTGTGCGCTGTGCTGCGCGCCACCGCTTCCCCTTTCCCGGGGTTTTGCTTGTACCAAGTGTACAGACATCGTCGATAAATCAGCCAAGCATTCTGCAACAATTAGTTACATATAACTTTTCTATTTTATACCGGGTTTGGCCTAATTTTGTGAATTTCGAATTTTCACCTCTACAGCAAGTTACGGGAGTCTGTGCACGGGGATGTCAATGGGATGGACGTCTCCCGTACTTCCGCAATTGCAAAAGCTCGACAGTTCGCCTCTGCCCCAAGTGCCTACGCTGCAGCAGGAGTCCTGGGTAGCATCGCTGCTAGTGCTCGGAGGACTCTTGGGTAAGTACTCGGATAACTATCTGCTGTTGGATGTTGGCCTCCTAAACTAGGGATACTTTTTATGCTAGTATAGGCTTGGTGTCACTGGGCTGAGGTATCCCTTTAATATTGTGGTCGTCAGAACTTCGGGTCTGGGTCAGGGATGCTGAAGCGGACGTTTGTGAAGCTGACCGTTGTCCGAATCCACCTATCTAAAGTAATGTTAGGACAGCTTTGAGTAAGATTACATCTTACTCCCTACGCAGTCAACGCCAATCCTCAGTACGACTTGTTTGCGAATGGATGGCCAAAAATATTTTTAGAGTATAGGGAGAATAAAGGGATCGAAAATGATGTGTGATTGAGTTATTTATGTCCTGGTGCTTTTCTTCTTTTCTCTGCGAAAATCATTGGGTTAACAACAAGTTCATTTTGTAATTATTTCCATCTACAACGTTTCAACCTTACAGGTCCTCTAATAACAGTACCGCTGTCACGTCACATCGGCCGGCGGTGGATAATCATGGGGTCCAACATTCCTCTACTCCTGGGGTGGCTGCTAGCCGGCGTTACCACTAACCTGGAGACGCTGTATGTAGCCAGATTCATGTGGGGGTGCGCTACAGGCATGATGTTCGCGACTGTGCCTATTTATATTGGAGAGATAGCTGAGGTAAGAAATGTTTGCAGAAATAGATTCGATACACATATATTTTTGGAAGGCTTCGGGGGATACTTTATAATCCCTCCGAGATATGGTTGGGGGGCGGCCTCTTCACAGTCGCCTCCCCTATGCTAGAGGGGATGAGCGCCTTATAGTCACCACCACTGAGATAAGATGTGATTGTTCTCGAGATCCTGAAGCCCTCTTCGGTGCCGAAGATGACCACTCATGTGTTTTAGACAGTAAGAGTCCGGAGGAGTATAACGTCGCATTCCATGTCGGATTTTTCCACTACCAAAAAAAAACAATCAAAGCTGTGTTTGAAAGTGCGCTATATCTACCTTTCGTGCTTACATTATTTTTCTGCTAAAAAGCATTTACTTTACGATGTAGATCTCTGTCATTGATTTCCACATCAAACCTTAGTCGCCTACTATTAGTTTCTATGAATGAATGAATGAATGAATTACACTTTTATTTGGAAACAGCACATTGAGACACAAAATATACAAAAAAAAAAGACAACAGATAACAAGTAACAGAAAAAAAAAATAGTATAATAGTTAAAGATATTCCTAAGTATGTGTCTCAAACCTGGTCCAAATAGGTATTAATATTATTAATTCTACCGTATTACTTACTGTCTACTATTAATAGTAATGCGCTCATATTATTTGTCCCAACATCTACATCGCTAATTTAGGAGCTAGAGTCATACAGTGACAACTATGTATACATCCGGAACAGTCTGCCAAAACCAAAATCCTGAATCACAATATCCAAGTTTGCGCGACAAGCCAACGTGGCCGATGCTACGATGGCTTAGAAGAACTGAAAATTTTAAGTCCTAAATCCTCCAGATTTCCGCGACGTACAAGTCCGTGTTTCTCAGCGCCGACTTTTGGCTATCAGGAGGGTTTGGTTTGGTTAATCCCATAGTCGCCTTTTATGACACCCACGGGATGAAATGGGTTGGTGCTATTCGTAACCGGCACCACACAGCTAATGGCTAGTGTTTAATTACGTATGTTAGTCTATAAGGTATTTGTGTATGGGTCTTGGTTACATGAATAATAATTAACACAATCGTTGAATCCACTGCCTGCTAGGCAACCACCTGCCTACGGCCAACGAGCACCGGTGATACTGCATGGTTCAGTTGCTATCGGAATTAACGCTAATCCATTTTTTCCTTTGGTTGGATGTGTTTTCTGGCGTATGGCCTTCATATTCCGCTCCTTACATACAAATTCTTCCACCAGGACAACATTCGCGGCGCTCTTAGCGCGCTCTTCCTGCTGTTTATCAACATCGGATTCCTGCTAGCATACGCCATTGGGCCCTTTACTTCGTACTGGGGTTTGACAGCCACCGGCGGAATCCTGTCACTGCTGTACGTGCCCTTCTCCTGGTTCATACCGGAGACCCCCTTCTATTTGGTTTATAAAGGTACGTCTTATTTACTGAGAGATTTTAGGGTTCCGAACGTCAGATGGAAAAAACGGCAGAACCCTTACAGGATCACTCGTGTGTCTGTCTGTCAGTCTGTCACAGCCAGTTTGCTCCGAATCTACTGGACCGATTAATTTGAAATTTGGTGCACATATGGATTTCTGTGACCCAAACACGGACGTGTAAAAAATAAATGAATTTTGAATATGGGAGTCTCTTTGAGGGGCCAATATAGAAAATTAACGAATAACATTTTCCAAACTGTACCGTGTAACATATGAAATGGGAGTAAGTCCTTCCATATTCCATTCCTATTATATAATTTTAAAATATATAATTTTAAAATACATAGTTATAAAGTTATTTAAGAAAATTGACCATTCCCCCTACATTAACTAAAAATATAGATAATAGCTCTTTACCTATAAATTACAGGAAAACTTATAAGAAGTCCATGGTCTTAAAATAACATGGTAAATCTATCAATATTATGCGTACAAACTTACGTTTACAGTTGGAATGTATGGGAAAACATGTTTTTAACTACGATGTTAAGTTTGTTCTTGGGATAAGTTATTGGTACAAGACCGAAATCAACAATAGACAATATATTTTAATTACGGCAAACATCACCTCGTACGGAACCCTCTCCATGCGAGTTCAACTCGCACTTACTTGTCCAGTTTTTTTATATGTAGGTAATGATTTTTGCTACGGGTTAGGGAGACATTGTAGCACTCCATGTGCGCGGAACGTCTGCTACCTCCTGATATTACGACTGATAGTAACTACGTTGGAAACACCCGATAAAATGCTCTTTTTCACATCACATTCATAAATTTGACTAAAGGACAATGGTGAATAGCGGGAAGTCGGGAGACATGAAATTTAATTTAATGTATTTGATTTAATTAATGAAATTTAATTTCAATTAGTAATTTTATAATGCCAAAAAGTTTTTTAAAACGCGTAAAACAACTTTACCCCTAAACGCCACTAAAATGTGGCCGCAGAGAAAATGCGTTCCTGGTACTTTTAGTTGGACTGCTTTCTTTTATATTAAAGACTTTAATTTAAGCCGCCGTTTAATTTAAGAGAAATCCGACATAGACAGTTGACAAGAGAGATATTGGAATGCATGGGTTTTATTTTTTTGCACGGAACCCTTTTCTTTTTCTATAATAAAATTAGTCTAAGTTACTCCTTATAACATCAGCTATCTGTCAGTGAAAGTCCCGTCAACATCAATTCAGCGGTTTCGGAGATTAGCTGAAACAAACAGACAAACAGATAGACAAAAAATTACCGGATATACTTTCATATTATTTAGTAAGATATATAACATGAATAACAGCTTATTTTGACATTACAAATAGAGACTTCAATTTTATTTATTTGTTTAGATAAAATTTAACATATAAATTTATTTTTAATATATCTAGTAACGTCAACCGACAAATAAAATTAAATAGTTTAGCGCGAAATTAAATAATTATTATAACAAAAACTATACCAAAAGATGTCAGGAACGCATTCTCTCGGCGGCCCTAATGTAATGGACGAAAAGGAATCTACTATGCCAAACTTTATTATTCGTAAAAATAAAGATACGAATTGAACCGTACGACGTTGCCCACATATTTAATAGATTTTTTCATTTTTGAGAAATATTTTATGAATATGTAAAGATTAATTATTCTAAACACCGTAGGACGTTGCCTTATACTTGACATTGGCGAAATTGTGGAAGATACTCTACAGAAGCCATCATCTAAGAGAAGAAGAAGAAGAAGAAAATAAAGATACAGGAATCTATAAATACTAGTTGGCAGAAAATTAGACCGTGATCTAGGAAACCAGACTAAAAGAATTGTTATAGTAAATTTTAATCCTTTCAGCCCGTAAATGATATCTGATAAAGTATAGGTCCAATCCAAACTGCCTATTAAAATTTTCATATTTTTACAGGAAACATCGATGAAGCATCCAAAATCTTGCAAACCCTACGCGGCACATCTAAGGAGGGTGTACAGGTTGAATTGGAGGGGTTGCAGGCGATGGTCGCGCGAGAGTTCAAGGAGGAGCCCAAGATACAGGACCTTTGGGCTACCAGGGGCAATGTCAAGGCTTTGGGTGAGGAAGAAGATACTTAGAGAAAACATGTCTATACAGATTTATTTTTACTATTTAGCTGAGAATCAATCCGTGAAAAGATATATCGATAAAATCCTATATATATATATATACACATTAAAACTAATGACACTACATATTACAATATATTGTATACTATAAGAAAAAATATCTATATACAAATAAGGTATCTATATAAAAAGGTGAAAATAAAGAATGTTCAAAAGACACCTAAGCGTCAAAAAACTCCTCCGAATCGCTGTCGTCTGGTAACGTACCCAGGAGGCTGGCAGCATTACCACGTTGGATGGCAATGCTAATTCTTTGTCCGAAGAATAGGCCAGCCCTCTGGTCACGTGAAGAGTCGACCAAGCGTCTAGAAATGTCTTTAAAAAGGAGACGTGCACTCGGTAAATATATATTTTATATATATACAAGGTCTTATTTTAATAATCCACGATATTTTGCACGGCACCTTGGCAAGTGCTAAAGATGTGTACGCACGGCTAAAAATCCAGATATACTTTTCCAGTATAAGCTGATCTAGCATTGTATAGGCTTTTCGTACATTGAGAGGTCAGCTTATAATGGAAAATTATAGATTGATCTGTAGCCGTGTGTACTATCACATTTTCTTTTAATTCGAATCAATTGCATGTTACCTATTCATGAGCGCGGAAAAAACTACACCCGTTTGTTTCTCCACAGCTGGTTGGTCACTCGCTGTGAGCTTGTGGAATATTAATACTTAGGTACCTACCTACCTGCATTGGATTTACCAACTACAAAGTTACATTGAAGGTTAATGACCTTTGATTATCTTATTTAAAACTAACATCCTAGTAGGTAATCAATATCTCTTTACGAAATAAAACCGTAGTTACGTAACAAATTAAGCAATGTTTTTAAATAATTCGGGCTGTAAGAGGTCAGTGACATTGACGAGTTTAGTAGGTATCGGTCAGTGAACTTTGCAATTGCAATCCTAAGTTACCTGCTGTTTTTATAATTATGCTGATTTATAATTTTCCATCCCACTTTGCCAGGCTATGGACTGACAAAATAATGTAAACATGTTATCCCGAAATCCTAACTATTAGGTATGTTCAAAGTTGGTATCGGACTTGTGATACAAACTTATTCATTCAACACTTATTACATACCATTAGCATCAAGTAAGTAGGTGATAGGCTACATTCATTAATTAACCGTGAAGTAAGTAGGCTACATTGATAACAAATTACAATAATTTGGCGTGTTTATTTGTTTAACTTTTCAACCCATTTTACAATTATTAAAAGCACGATATTTAGGAGTTCACTTAACGCAATAATTGCTGCACATACCCACCTTCTTGTTCAATGCACAATTCAGCACGTACACTCACATGGTTGTTTACACGAATTAATGTCTCCCTGTCAGATTTCATAACGTCAAATGCGTTCACTATCCTTCGCTTCAGGTCTCCGGCACTGTTAATAGTATGGCCATTATTGCCATACACCAGCTCCTTTACTCGTCCCCACACGTGGAAGTCGAGCGGCGTAAGGTCAGGTGACCGAGCCGGCCAGGCTACAGGTCCACCTCGTCCTATCCAACGTTCTCCATACTGCCTGGACAAGTACTCCCGAACTGATCTCGCAAAATGAGCTGGTGCCCCATCGTGTTGGAAGTACATGCTCCTTAGGACGTGGAGTGGAACCTCATCCAACATATCTGCTACCTCACCACGCAATAAGTCCAAATAAGTGGTCGCATTTAAACGGTTTAAAAACAGTGGCCCTAAAAGTCTATCGCCGAGTAGACCAGCCCACACATTCACCATGAACCGTGTTTGAAAATGGTCCGGCTTGACCACATGCGGATTTTGCTCTGTCCACCAATGTGCATTATGAATATTAAAGAGTCCTATTCGAGTAAAAGTGGACTCATCTGTCCACAAAATTGGGCTCGTCGGGTCTTCACAAAGCCAGTGGCAAAACTGGATGCGTGGTGTATAGTCCGTAGAGACTAATTCTTGCACCCTTGTAAAATGATATGGATGATTTCCTTCCTCTCGTAACAAATTCCACACGTAAATCGGACTCACACCATAAATAAAAGCGGCATCAGCAGTGCTCGCCATTGGATGTCGGTGGAAAAATTCTAACACCTCTTCTTCGATGATAGCTGATAGACGAGGTCTTCCGACGTCCGCTGCTGCCGGCCTGAAAGTGCCGTAGTCGCGATGGCGCTGCACTGCGTCAAGTATTACTCTGACGTCCGGTCTACGTCTGTATCTCTCCAGGTACAATGCTTGTGCCCTGGGTAAACTATGGCTGCACTCTTCGTAACATACAACCATATTGAGGTATTCTTGGTTTGAATATCGATAATTCGGCATTTTTGTTGCAAAACATACAAAGCAGCTATTCCAAACAAAATTATCTTCGCAACTAGCTAACTAAGCTAGATCACTTCATGCGTGCGGTGTGGAAGGTGTGGCGGGGCGGTTATGCTATCTCTCTCACACGCATAAGATCGAGCATAGCGCGGCAGAGAGGCGGCGCGCGGCGGTGGCGGTATGTTTTATGTTTCTTTCGTGCGATGCCGACGCCGCGGCCGCGCCGCTTCCATCGCCTGCGACGCCGCCGCGGCGCCGCCTGTTCGTTTGATGTTGCCGACTACATAATACCTATACCGTCAGCCAGCTGCGTCCGTTATGTTCTTACTAGACGCATGCATCATGTGAATAAGTAAGATAAACAAGTAAGTAAATAAATGAATAAGTTCTTAAAAAATTATGCCTTTTTTATGATACCTATATTATCTTTATCGTTCACTAAGACGCCATGCAAAATATCGTGGACTATTAAAGTAAGACGTTATATATATATATTTAATCAATCTAATATATAAAATTCTCGTGTCACAGTGTTAGTTACCATACTCCTCCGAAACGGCTTGACCGATTTTTATGAAATGTTATATGCATATTCAGTAGGTCTGAGAATCGGCTACTATCTATTTTTCATACCCCTAAGTTATAAGGGTTGTCCGCCCCTAATTTATTTTTTAATATTTTGGACAAAATTTTTTTTTTTATTTTTTTATAATGTGGCATTAAAAATACATACAACCCTGAATTTTCACCCTTCTATCAACAACCCCTATTTTTTAATAGTTGTTTTAGTAACTTTTCATCCCGCTCGATAACTGATCAATTATCACTTGGTAAGTTATGGGGGATAACCAGGCGTCTACCGGTGTCACTTCTCGCCCAGTAAACAGCACGGAGTAGGGATGAGACCGAAGCTCCTGTTTCTCTCACACAATAAGCCTTCTCTCACACCCTCCACAGTTTTCGGCCATTATATTATTATTTATGTATCAAGCGTAATAGTAACGTTTACAATTATCATTTTACTATACTGAATGTTATCTCGAATAGGCGCCGAAATGGCTCAACGGTTCTCAATGAAAATTTTCGCGATCAATACATGAATTATACTTACTCCTTCTCCGAGACAGGTTAACAAGTAGTAGCGCTTATTGAGCAGCGCTTGTCACAATATATCAAAGCTATAAAAAATAAAAGGTTTTCTCACGTGGTAACATTTTGATATAGTCATTAGAAGTGGGTAATAAAGCTTTTTGCGTGAACCGAACCGAAACTATGTATTGGTATCCGATAAAGTGTTTCAAAACTATGTATTTTCAAAAACTATTTATTGGACGATATGCGTATAAAGTGTTTATGAAATGATAAACGTTTTCGTGTCGGTTCAGGTATTTGCTTTGAAACATGCTATCAACACAAAACTATGTATTTACGGTAACTATTTATTGGACGAGATGCGTATAAAGTGTTTCAAAACTATGTATTTTCAAAAACTATTTATTGGACGATATGCGTATAAAGTGTTTATGAAATGATAAACGTTTTCGTGTCGGTTTAGGTATTTGCTTTGAAACTTGTAATCAATAGTAAACAAATTAAAATTCGCTATCAACTGAAAATTTTATACTTTGGTTTTTTGTTCTTTGTCTGTGGTAAATGATTATTATGACTGGTAAAATACAATAATTTGACACAATAAATTATAGTCTTATGCAAAGTTCTAATATGTAATTTATACTCGTGCCAATATAGGATGGATATACCTAAATAACGTGTCAAAGATTTGATAGCAGCATAAAAATGATTCCTAATAAAATAGAATAAAATGTGATTTTTATTATTATTATTTAGAATGACTAAAATTCATAAATGCGCGATCTCGCTTCTTGATCGTGCGATCGTCGGTATCGGTCGGGTTTACTTCGGAATAACTCGGTCGGAGTCATTCGGCTAGTTTCGGTAACTGTTTATCGACGATCCAATGCTGTGTGAATAAAGTGTTTCGCCCGATAAATAGTTTCAGAAGAGACCAATACATAGTTTTAGGTATTGGACGCGATACATAGTTTCAATAACTGTTTACGGTTTGCAACGCACACCGCTAATAGTCATTACGTTTTTTGTGCATAGCGCTGTCACTTCCTTTTCTCACAAATAATAAAAAACTTGTAATTATACATTAAATTAACGTGATAATCACACTCAACAAGTATCTAAGTATTAATTTAATTATGATTAGTGTCGTATCTTATGATATTGGGATAATTATCATAAAATAACAAGTGTGTGTGCCCCGGAACCGGCAATGGCGGGAGCTTAGTTGTTTTGGGTTTGTTTACGGAAGACAGGTATGTTTTTAATTGATAATACATGATAACAAAACAGTTTTAACTATCCAGGATAATATCCAGTAAAATCTGTTAAATATAGTCTTCTTCATGCGTTTATAGGTTATAACCAAAAAAGGTAAATAATTGGTTATTTCCGGTTACGGCGGTTAACAGAATTTAGTAAATTCAAATTTACGTTGGTACTATTGTTCCAAAACATAAGTACCTAAATTATCCGTCGCTTTTCCTTTCCTAACGTTTTTTCATTAAGCGGGAAAAAGTCGTGTTGATAACTTAAAAATTGTACTGTGAATATGGGAAAACGAAAGAATAAGGAAACTAATGAAGAATCCATCAAAAAGAAAATAAGGAAATTAAAAAGAAAACTGAAAAGGACTCAAGTAGAAGTAGAATCGGAAAATGCTTCGCCATTACCGTCACCATCATCTTCACCACCACCTTTAGCAACGCCACCGTTGCTTTCTCCTGGCCCGCTGTTGCAAGAACCACCGCTCCCGCCTCCACCCGTTCTACCTATTCAAAGTGATCATGAACCTGACACAGGTCAGTAATTATATTTACCTTAATCCCATTTAATGGAGAAGCCCCATACAACTGTGTTATAGGACATTTAAGCGCTACCACAAGAGGGTAGACACTATGTCACTTAGTGTAGTATATAGCAAGCGCTATCACATGGCGGATAGACAACGCTAATATTATTTAATCCATTGAGATATTTATGATTCACTTTCGGCTATCAATAAGCAGATGGACATGTTTATATAGCTATGTTGGTATTTTCAGAGGTTGATCTACCTGAAGAATTCCTACAAGCTCTTGGGACAGAAGGAAATGAGAGCAAGGAGGTTGGTGAACCCATCAGGTCAGAACTAGCACTTAGATGGACAAGGATCATGCACACAGGGCTTGGTAGAGAAGCAAAGGACGCAATTGTTACGAAATATCCTACTCCAACCAACTTTTCAAGTGCAGTAGGTCCAATAATGAATCCGGAGATATTGGCTTCACTCTCAGAACAGTCTGTGAAAAGAGACAAAAGAATTGTTAAAAGACAATATCTAACAGGAAAACTAATGATCTGCTTAGGAAAATCCCTAACTAATATAATGAAAGGGAACATAAACAGCAAGCTTCTAGTGGAAGAGGTAAACGATGCGGCAAAGTTAGCCGCCGAGATTTTTTATCAGGACTCAGCTTCTAGAAAATTCTTTTCCATATCTGGTGCCAATAAAATCGTACAAGAGGCTGTCAGATCTGCAACAACAGATGAGTTTTTATTTGGTGCAGATTGTGCCGACAAAATAAAAGCTGCCCAAGCTGTGCAAAGAGCAGGCTCCCAAATAAAACTGAAAGAGAAAATGACAAAAGAAGTAAATAAACCAGGGGTACCGCCAGCAAAGAAGCAGGTAAACTGGAAAGGCCCACCGCAGTATCATCAATATCAACAAGCTCGCAGTGGGCACCACCAGCAGCAACAACAGCAGCAGAATCACAGACAGTCTCGCTTCGATGTCCCTCGCCGGAGGGGCCAGAAGCCAGCTCCACCCAGAACCAGATACCACCAATAGATTCTCAGGTACATGCTGGCAGGGTTAAGCATTTTAAAAACAATTGGTCAGAAATGACAAATGATTCAGTTGTGCTAAAATGGGTAGAAGGTTATGAAATTCCTTTTAAGGGAGTTCCACCTGTTTACTCAACAAGACCACAATGTTGGCCTGAAAAAGAAAAACTCATGATTAAATTAGAAATCCACAAACTTATTATTCTAGGTGCGGTCTCAGAATGTTCATATTGCCCAGATCAATTTACATCCCCAATTTTTTTAGTCCCTAAACCTAATGGATCATATAGATTTATATTGAACTTGAAAAAACTAAATAATTACATAGAAACCGAACATTTTAAGCTAGAAGATATTAGAACTGCTTGTAAACTTCTATCAAAAGGTTGCTATATGGCTTCCATCGACTTAAAAGATAAATTTTTTAGAATTAAAGGCTGCATTTCTGGGCCTCCAATGTTTTGCTAAGGACTTGGTAGATAGTGAAGTTTTACTAAGGATAGATAACACCACTGCCGTAGCGTATATTAACAAAATGGGAGGTATTCAATTTCCTCACTTGAATGATATCACTAGAAATATATGGCAGTGGTGTGAAGATAGGAACATTTGGATTTATGCGTCGTACATCAATACCAAAGATAATTATGAGGCAGATAGGGAATCTAGAAAAATTAACATAGAATGGGAGCTATCCCATAAGGCTTATTTTAAAATAGTTAGTACATTTGGAAAGCCTGATATAGATTTATTTGCCTCCAGAATAAATAACAAATGTGAAAAGTTTGTATCCTGGAAATGTGACCCTGAAGCATTCAAAGTTGATGCATTTACACTTAACTGGAGTGATTGGTTTTTTTATGCATTTCCACCTTTTTCACTAATATTAAAATCCATACATAAGATTAAAACAGATAGAGCTACCGGTATTTTAGTTTTCCCTTATTGGCCATCTCAACCATGGTTTCCACTTTTAAAATCACTTGTGATCAATAAACTATTAATTTTTGAACCTAATAAAAGTTTACTGTCTTCTCCTTTCAGAGAAAGTCACCCTCTCCACCATCAGCTTACCCTGGCTGCAGGGCTGTTATCAGGGAGGCATATGTAAGGCGAGGCACGCCAACCTCAGCCCTTACAATAATGATAAATTCACTCTCAAATAGCTCTATGAGACAATATGACTCTTCATTAAAGTCTTGGTGGCTTTTCTGTGAAAAATATGGCATTGATACATACCAAGCTTCTATTCCCTTCATACTAAAATTTCTAAGTGAATGCTTTGAGACTGGTGCCTCCTATGGTACGTTAAATACAACAAGGTCAGCCTTATCGCTAATTATTAGTTCAAAAATAGGAACCGATGACAGAATAAAACGGTTCCTGAGAGGAGTGTTCCGACTAAAACCGCCTACACCGAAATATGATTTTACTTGGGACCCTGGAATCGTATTGTCGTATTTAAAAAACTTTTATCCCAATGAAGATATAAGTTTAGAAAAACTGTCAAAAAAGGTGGTTACAATTCTTGCCCTAACCACAGGACACAGAGTCCAAACACTCTCTTTAATTACTGTAAGAAGCATAAAATTCGTGAATGACGGAGCTCAAATATATGTTCCTGATATTATAAAGACCTCAAAAAGAGGTACCAGTCAACCCTTGTTACACCTTAAGACATTCAGAAATACGCTTGAGATTTGCCCAGTCACCACCTTAAAGTCCTATATAAATAGAACTGAATCATTAAGAAGGAGGGCTGATAAACTAATACTAACATTTAAGAAACCACACCATAGTGCTTCAACACAGACTATTAGTCGCTGGATTAAGGCAATTTTAGAAGAATCTGGGATTGACGTTAACACCTTCACAGCACATAGCACCAGGCATGCCTCTACATCTGCCGCAAGAAGGTCTGGAATCAATATAGATAAAATACAAAAAACGGCTGGCTGGTCTCAAAATTCTGCCACCTTTGCTAGGTATTATAACAGACCAGTTACTCAAGATACTCAGTTTAGTGATGTCATATGTAATACAGTGAATCATTAATATAATACGATTGTAATTAATTCAATTGCATTTATAATAAACATTTTTATTTTTATTATTAATGAGTAGTTACTCACAACCCTGACTTTGAACATCTACTTGTTAATCTGTCTCGGAGAAGGAGTAAGTATAATTATATGATTAAACGAACTTACCTGAAGTGAAGTTCTATCATAATTATACGAAGCTCCTTCTCCGAGACAGGACTCCCAACCCCAGCCCACTAGTCTTACCCTTAATATGGGGTTGTTCATAATAATCTTATCTTTAAACGTAATGACTATATCAAAATGTTACCACGTGAGAAAACCTTTTATTTTTTATAGCTTTGATATATTGTGACAAGCGCTGCTCAATAAGCGCTACTACTTGTTAACCTGTCTCGGAGAAGGAGCTTCGTATAATTATGATAGAACTTCACTTCAGGTAAGTTCGTTTAATCATATAATTATAACTTAAATTTTCATGTATGTTCCAATTTTATATCTTGCAGCAGGGTCCAGAATACATGAATCGGTGTAAATATAATTTAGCGTAGCGGGCGGGCACGGCTAGTATAAATATATATTAGCCGGAGGATGGGCAGCAGCGTTCTTCGAGTACATTAACAACTCAACTGCGATCGCCAACCTGTCTGCCAAGCGTAGCGATTATGGCAAAACCCCCCAATGAACACACCCGCTGCGGTGATCTTTGGAGGAGGCCTGTGTCCAGCAGTGGACTTCATTCGGCCGAAATGATGATGATATATATAGATAGGTACCGTGTTGTTTAGGATACCTACAGTGTGGTGCCGGCTAGGAATAGTTCCACCCTATCTCATCTCGTGGGTGTCATAAAAGGCGCCTATGGGTTTAGTCGGAGGATGGACAGCAGTGTGCTTCGAGTATATATATTTACAAATCAACTGCAACGGCAACCCACCTGCCAAGCGTGACGATGAGCACACAATACATACCCAGACCATTCGTTGTGGCGATTTTAGGGGAGGCCTATGTCCAGCATTGGACGTAGTTTTTGGCTGAAATGATGATGATGATGGTGATAGTTTAGGATCTTTCGATCACGTACGTAGTAGATGGTGCTCGAACCATACCCTCTCCGAAGGTCCTTTGTAAGTGGATTCTCTCCGAGACTAACTTTAAATAGATACCTTATCGAATTTAAGGTATCTGCGTGTTCCTTGCGATGCTGCTGCAGCTGTCCGGCATCGACGTGCTTCTGTTCTACATGGAGGACCTGCTGTCCAAGGTTGGCACCAACCTCTCGCCCTCCGATGGCACCATCATCATGGGAGTTGTGCAGGTGACCAACAGTTTAGAACATTACACCAAGAGAATTGTTGATAAAAGATTTCTAACAATAATTGTCTCGGAAGACCTATTCTTAAGGGTAGTCAGTTCCTTGCTTATTAAACTGCAATATATATAATACTTAATCTGCAAACTTGCAACTATTAGCAAGTGTTCGCTCGACATAAAACTAGAGCTCTGCGACCTCATACAGTCCATACGGATAATCTAGGTACCTTCTGTCCGTGGAGCTGCAGAGTTTCGTTCGTTGCTCTTGTTTTACGAAAACATATGTCGGGATAAATGAAACATCTATAAGTAAATCAATAAAAAAATAATGTTCAGGTGGTGACGAGCTTTATAACTCCGCTAGTGGTGGACCGTCTCGGAAGAAAACTGCTGATGTGGACCACGTCACTAGGACTTACCATATTTTTAGTGAGTATTGCTTAGAAAATATTGTTTTGGAATTAGGTTTAACCGGACCACCGTCTCCAACTTTATAAGTCCAGTGGCTCATCGGTAATGCCCTCAACTCTGGGTTGGATCACCCCAATCTTCCTTCCACTTGATGGTATTCGACGTCGAGCTACTCGTTCCTCGGTGAACTTGCACATTTCAACCGGCTCGATTCAAAGTCAAAGTATAATAAAATAAACCAAATATTGGCACTTATGAAGCGTCAGAATCTAAGTTGCACGGTTCCCAATAGTTGACTCGTGGAGAAGAGCCGGCAAGAAACCCTATTGATACTCTTTTAAAATAATTGAGATTACAATGTTGATTGATACAAATTATTATAAAACATATAGCGAGAAAAATGTAGTGTAAAGATGGAACATACCACAATAATATAATAATAATAATTTATTTGCCGTGGCAGTTAACGGCTGACCAATCCCAACAGATGGTACCCGTTCACGAGCATGACGCATGCATCAGCATCGCTTAGCTCAACCATATTGTAGGGAACGGAACGAGCCGATACGTAACGCCACCGCCAGCATGACATTTTAGTGAGCATGACAGACCTATATAGCCAGGCAAACGACAATCAATATTAGTACTAAAAATAAAATTCATACGAAACTGTAAATGTGTGAGAATCATGTAGCCATTGATGTTATTTTTAGTCAATCAATCAATCATCAATCATTTCAGCCGAATGAAGTCTGCTGGACACAGGCCTCCCCCAAAGATCGTCACAATGACCGATACGGGTGTGTATTGTGTGGGCTCATTGGGGGGTTTTGCCATAATTATTAATTATATAAAAAATATACATAAATATTTACATAAATAAAACATAATTAACGGGTTGGCGATCGCAGTTGAGTTATTAATGTACACGAAGGACGCTGATGCCCATCCCTTAGTCGACTTTTACGACACCCACGGGAGGAAATGGGTCGGTGGTATTCTGAGCCGGCACCACACGGCAAAAGCGTTGCTGAATCGTAATACTGTGCGTAAACCCAGGAGTAGGTACAGTGGGTAAATCCTCTGTCCTCTGTGTAGTAGTGCCACCAGCCAGCAGCGCTGCCTTCAATGTTCGGTGCCATCTCGCTATCTGGCCGTTGGATTATGGATGATATGCCATGATACGCATTCGTAGTATGCCAAACTTCATCATCAGTGACCGGAACAATGAAGATTCAAATTGACGTCCTTGGTCAGTTGATATTCTTAAAGGGCAATCAAATCTGGCAGTACAGTTTTTCTTTATTTTTTTAAACCGGCAACCGGCCACACTAGGTTTTCTCCTGTATCGTGGGTGCGTTTACAGACATGAACCCACGACCCGGAGCGCAGCAGCCGACTGTATTAACCACTGCACCAACCGTCAATTCTCGTAAAATTTTGCAGGCTGCTTCTCATGGTGGCTGGAGACCGTTCAGCGCCCTCTAGTACGGCACCGTAGACCTTATTGATTGATTAATATGAAATTCTTGGAAATAATAGTTTGTGTAATCTCGGGATGATTATCATTCCGGGATTTCAGAGGCAAGTATTTTTAAGAAAGAAAGAAAGAAAGAAAGAATTTTTTTATTTGAAAGCAAAGTGAGACATCACAAACGGTAATAAAACTTAATATAAAACAATATTAGGCTAGAGTTTGTTGTGTGCCCCACAGTTGCGCCAAACAGGTAACCAGTTCAGCATTTGCCAGACAAGAGCAAAAAATAAATAATAAAATCGAATATATTTAACAATAATTTCATAATTGGCATTTAAATAATCTAATGAGTAGGTAAACGAGACCGCCCATCACTAAATAAAAAATAATCTTATGGTCTGTCAGTGCTCATGGCGTTTATGGTGGTAATGGCAATACGCGACAAACGGCGGCGCGACGCGGCGCTCACTGTAAGCGTCTCCGTCTTAAAAACATAATAGTTAAATAAATAGATAAATGAAGAAGAAAAAATTACAACTTTAGTGTCAGTGTGGTTATACGAACATTTTTAAATTTAAAAAGGTGGACCCACCACAATCACAACCGGAAGTGGTAGATAAATAATAAGAAGCGGAGAAAACGAAAGAAAGATGGATGGTACTTCCTTCCTTGAAGTATAGCAGTTATAATAAGGTTATAACGTTCCATTATAGACCTCATTTAACTTCCATCAGGTGAGATATGCGTTCTAGAGGGGTACCAGTCATATATTTAAAAAAAACTAACTTAGTTTTAGAGTTCCTAAGACGTCCGTCGCCTTCAGGACAATAAAGGCTGAATGCTGAAACGCCACTTAATATTTAAATCCTACTTAGCTATTTGAGGCACCCGGCCACTATAAGTAGTGCCAATCTATCATCTATCTACTACATCCGGTACGTTTATTGGCAGACATTGATCGGCGTGTACGCGCTGATGGACTCTTACTACAAGTATGATGTCTCATCCATCGCGTTCTTGCCGCTGCTCTGCCTCATCGTGTACATGATACTCTTTACGTTGGGTGAGTTAATTTCATACCATTAATTAAAGCCATTTCTCATTCAAACCTGCACAAAAGAATGTGGGCTTCACACTGATATATCGGGGAGATATTGCCGCTTGTGGTGACACCTACTTGAACGTAAAGTGCAACTCTCCAACGTCGTTAAAGAATCCAGAATCGCACATGTAGAGTTCGCATAACGCTGCTTATAACATCAACCGCTGGGCCGCCAGCCATAACACCCACCTGCTTGGAGGATCCTCCATTTACAACACCACACCTCGTTTCTCCAAACCGCTGAACAGAGCATTCGGACGAAGCTGAAAAGGTCTCCAGCCAGAAATAAAGATACTTACAAACTAAGCAACTGCAGCTAAGGGTGCTGCCTGCGGAACTCGAACATCAGGTAAGGCATTGCTGGGGGGATTAATCTAGGGAGACCACGGGATCGGCATCGGTATTATTTCAATATTTTTAGGGCATATTTAAAGCTACTGGCTCTGCACGACCAAGGGTCGGAGGGGGGCGGGGGAGATTGAACGGGCGGTCACGGTGACGCGGAACTCTGCGGCGACTGTAAACCGGTGCTGCATGAATGACTCTCGAACGAGGGTCTCTTCTTGTGTTCTTCGTGGCTAGGGTGATAGTATCTGGTTCTGCGCGTGCAGCCCCGGCGAAAATTCACATGGGAGGGTCTGAATCGGGCGGATTGATTGGTTTTGACACACAAAATGTGCGCGAGCTCAAATGCTGCGACGCACCTCATTGGCTGGACAGCGAAGGTATATAATTGCCTATGTGAGTGAGCGAGACACACAAAAGAGTGTATAGTATAAGTATAGAGACAAATAAGAAAGTATTTAATGTTTTAATTCTTTCGTTTTGATTCTTACTTCTCCTCGTATCGTATCCTCTCCTGTCCTTTCCTTTTTTAAATATTGTACTCGTATTTGTATAAACGCCTAGGAATTTTTTTGACTATACTTATTAAATTTACTGCGGTCACCAATCCGCCTACAAACGTGGTGATTATGGCAATACGGTCCCCTATGATCGCTTATGGTAGTGATCATTGGAGGCCCATGTTCACCATTGTCGTTTACGGGCTGATATGATGATTAATAATTGCCTTGTTGAAACATGAATCCAATAAGAGTATTTTTAGGTGTCGGTCCGGTGCCGTGGATCCTGGTGGCCGAGATGTTCCCGGTGAAGACGAAGTGTCTGGCCGGCGGTATCTGCTCCTTCATGTGCTGGCTTGCTGGCTTCGTGTGGACCAGGTATGGTTTGATATTAATTCAGAAATAAAAACAATCTTCGTCCGGATCCGATATAGGGAATTCCTGGCTTTACGTGATATTACTAGCCTTAGTGTTATTCTCAAGAGAAAGTGTGATTTTGAAGATGACAGGAGACGAGGGGTGCTATATTCGTAATCCGGACACCACGCGGAGAATTTTCGTATAATATTGCTATATTTATGCTTATGCTTATTTATGTGTGGTTTCCGGATATCCGTATGGTGTCCGGATTAAGAATATAGCACCACTCCATCTCCTCCCGTGGAGGTCGTAAATGGCGACTGAGGGACTCCAAGCCAGAGGGAACAGTAGCCATTCTGCGCTCAGCAACCCGCCTGCCAAGCGTGGTGAGTACTGGCAAATTCCCCCCAATATAATACACAGTTGTGGAAATCGAATGGGGAGGCCTTTGTTCACTAGTTGACGTTGTATGGCTGATATGATGATGATGATATGCGTACCATCTGTCAGGATAGATAAATCCAAAACGGCTGCGGATTTTCCGCAAAAGGCCATTCCAGAAGTCAGGCGTCGTTACGGAATTTCTTGACAGATGCAGTCAGTAGGAAATAGCTTTATAGCCAGCCAGCTTTATTCTATATTACATTAATGAACGAGTGTTTTTTTGAAAACATTTTGTTAAACATCTTTTATCAGGTTGCCTGGAAGAAATCGCCGAGTGCGATAAGGCCGCCCATTGTACTCTATATACTAGGCTTTTCTGTTTTTATTTTTTGTATAGTAATTGGTGTACAATAAAGAGTTTAATAAATAAATCATATATTAGGTTCTTCCGCGACGTAGCAGCTTCGTACGGAATCTACACAGCGTTCTGGATCCTTGCGGTGTGCTGCGGTATCGGATTCATATTCTCCGTCACACTGCTGCCAGAGACCAAGGGCAAGACCTTCGATGAGATACAGGATATGCTGAACAACAGGTAACGTTTTGTTAACGTTCGTAAAGTTTAGTTATAAATCTCAGTCAGATCTGGAACATTCTGGAATCGAATCTGCAAACCGTAGAGCAGAAATCAAATTGCTTAGGCATTGCGCCAACCAATTCCATTGCTAAAAGTTTCACACTATCACAGATATTTGGTAGTAATGCAGTAGATCTGCTGCAGGTAAGACCTTTTGCTTAACTACTGTATTTTTTAAGGTAAAGGATTTGAATACTACAAATTCAGGCAATACAAGAGTTTATTTTGTACTTGCTGTAAACAATAGAATACAATATGTACACCCTAAAAGATAAATTAAGATATATTTATTGTCGTTTCAGAACAAACGAAAACAAGCCCGTAGATGTATAGAATATCAAGAAGCATAGACGTAAGAAGAAAATCCAAAATTGTAAATAGTTTTAAGCCTGTTAAAATTAATCAGATGTTATGACACAAATAAATTATTACTAAAAACGTGATACAATACTTTATTCTATAATCTTACACAATAATTTCATTATCATTATAAACGGTAGTAAAAGTTAAAGATTTATCTCTGGAATTGCAGCGGACAGATTCTCAGTCCGATTACATCTTTGCCAATTTCAGCTACGCCACAGACGGGGCATAGTTTTCCTTTATGTTCAGGCAGGAAGCTTGCGCCACACAGCGCACACTTCTCCTCGGGCTTTCCTCTATATATAGGCTTGTAGCTGATGCCACAGATATTAAAAGGATTGTGTTCATCGTACTGTAACTGGTGCTCGTCGGTAAGGGACTTCTCACACGCTTGAAGGATCTTTCTCGCTTGCTGTGCGACTTCGGGCCTAGGTCCGAGTTCTAGAAGTCTTCTGGCAAAGGATGCGGCTGTTCTGTAGTTCTTAAGTTTGTAGAACATGTTGAGAGCTGTTCGGAGGGTCAAAATCTGGTGGACGGGTTGCAACTTGCAGTGTGTGAAGTAGGCAGCCATCTCGCATGTTCGTTTCTGCTCATCTAAAGTGTTCTTCGGCATAGCTGTGGAAATATAGTAAGATATAAATACAACCTATTATATAATAGAACGCATGGGTCTTACCTGAACGCTAGATAAAAAAAAACCTTGGAAAGAAACACCCGACGTTTTATTGATTGATTTAATTTATTGAATTGTTTTTAAACTTTGTCCCACACTAGGATTTCTCCTGTGTCGTGGGTGCGTTTACAGACATGAAATCCACATACAATACACCCAGACCCGGAACAACTACCTGCAGATCATACAAATATTTGTTCCGTGCGGGAATCGAACCCACGACCCGGAGCGCAGCAGCCGACTGTATCAGCCACTGCACCAACCGTGTCGTTTGAAAGTATGATTATAAATCTAAACACATTTTTGACGAGGACATAAAAGCGGTAAGTATGAGAATAATGGCCGACTACTGAAAGGCCTCTCAATATTTTAAGACCCTGTGAACTATTTGAGACACCAACTTTCGGTAGGATTGCGAGCGTTTCAAATAGTTTAGGCCTTAAATATTGAGTGGCATTTCAGTATTCAGCCGTGGAGAGACCAAAATTTCGTTAAAAAGTGCCTTTTTGGATCCACTGAATTTACGACTATTCTACACCGAGCACACAGTACAAAAATCAATCCAAGTGCTTGATATCCGTCACCTTTTCTAGCGGTCTCCATCTGCAGCCCCAGCAGGTACTCCCTCACTATACTTAGTAGTTGCTGCGCTTCGGCCAGCTCTGGCTTGGTGTCAACATGTAACAGCGGCACAGATTGCGCGATTCGCTGCAAGCGCTCGACCGCCTCGGTGAACTTGCCGGATGTGGTCAGCTGATAGCATTGCTGGAGTTGAGTTACCAGGTCGTTGAGTTTGACAGCTGGAAAGATAGAATAGATTGTATAGATCGATACCTTAATTGGCAAACCAGTTAACTCCATTTGAGTAAAATTTTCAGGAGACACTTTAAATGTTGTGATATTTTATGTAGACTACTTGTGAGAAAATCTAAAATACTGTCAGTGGATAATATCGTGAAAAGGGAAGGAAGTATGTAACAGGAAGCCGGGGAAGATTTAAAAATAGAATCAAATTGTAACACTTTTTCTCTAACAAAATAAAGATATAATACTTTTTTTATCATACGATACAGGGTAAATCCAAGAAGTTAATATCACCAAGGAGATTCCATGTTTTTCTTCTCCTAATGGAACGCTTACGCCGTGCGCGCAATTTTTATAGCATAACAAAAACGTTTTGATTCCAATCATTACTTATCTGTTGCAGCGCCCCCTATAGCGCATGCGCGGTGATGTGCTGAGTTTTGGCGCCATTCATAAATTTTGTTGTACTGAATTTCGATCTGTTATTAATGTTGCTTACTACCAAGGTGAGATGTCAGATGTTACACATCATATGCGACTACTGTAAGGCTTGCTCGTTTATTTTAAATACATGTTTGATTATAATAATAATGTTTTTATTTACCAAAATTACAGATAAGTAAACAAATAAGTAAAGGTTGATATCAATTGCAAAATCTGTACATTACATTAACCCTGCCTCTTAAACTAGGATAGCCTGTATTTTAAGAGACAGTGTTCGGCTATGAGAATCCCTAAACATGATTTATACGGTTACAATAAAATATCTTATTGGTAATAATACCTATGTTCATTCCATTCTTGTTTTCAGTTGGTGTATGTGTGTGCGTTGTGAGTGTATGTATATGTGTGTATGTAAGTGTATGTATATGTGCCTGAAGCCTGTGCCTCATATACGTATATGAGGGGGGCTATGCGTGCATAGATTCTATATTAGGCAATGTAAGTTAGTAAAGACACCGTATACGAATAATCCTTCTGCAGTAGCCACTCTGTAACTCTAGATTTTAGTTTGTGTGTGTTTAAGTCCAATAAATTTAGTTCCTTATGAAGATTTTTATATATAACATTCAACAAGAGAAACGTTCCAAAAGATAGCTAAAAGGGACTCACTGACTACCGGCAGCAGGTCCTTCCCGCTGGCCTCCTTCCAGTTGCGGTGCAGCGCCGCGCCCAGCGGCGGCAGCGAGCCCAGCGCGCCGAACGTCACGCGGCCGCGCCCGAACATGCTCACGAACGTGTCCAGGTACGGCTCGAAGTTCACGATGCCCACTTGCTCGTTCAGTAACCTGGCGAACACGGTGTCAACGTGAATCTATGAAGCTCTGTGAAAATGCTTTATGCATCATCCAACGCCCCTAGGGAGAGGGGCTACCCAGACAGTATCGGGCGGTAGAGGTCACCCCCTCTAGCGAAAGGCACGCGGCTGCACTCAGCGTGTACTATGACGCGACTCATCGCGGGGTGATTGTAAAGCCCCACTCAACAAGTTTGTCACTTCAAACAGTTCGCCGTTGAGTGTTTGCTTCATCATTTCGGCCGAATTAAGTCCACTGCTGGACACAGGCTTCCCCCAAAGATCACCACAACGACCGAAATGGTGCGTGTTGTGGGCTCATTGGGAGGTTTTGCCATAATCGCCACGCTTGGCAGACGGGTTGGCGATCGCAGTTGAGTTGTTAATGTACTCGAAGGACGCTGCTGCCCATCCTCCGACTAATCCCTTAGTCGACTCTTACGACACCCGCGGGAGGAGATGGGGTGGTGGTATTCTGAGCCGGCACCACACGGCTGTTTGCTTCCTGTTGCGTAATGGCGATTAACTCAGCTGTAAGTCGCTATCAAACTTTTGCTGACATATTGTCAGCAAAAGAAACCACCTGCAGAATGTCAGCAAAAGGAGCCGCCCACAGAATGTCATAAACAAATATGATCGCGCAGTGTGAACTCTGCATTTACCTTGTGTATTAAATAGTATTTGCACTAGTACATAGGTGACATTCAGCTACAAGCTGTTTGCCAAAACTCAACACCCTAAGTTGAGTATAAATTAATTTTTATTCTTCAGTTATAATGACTCATTTCGGGTGGTTTCCGCATAAAAAAATATAGCACCACTCCATCTCCTCCCGTGGATGTCGTAAAAGGTGACTTCTTCTGTCGTTTCGCTCTTGACAGTGTTCGTGGTCGTTATGTAGTACTGATAGCGTATGTAGCTTGTCTCACGGTACATCACCATCTAACTCTGATAGAAAATACACTCGTTCAAGGTTCCGCTCAAGCAAGATTTTATCTGGTCGGTCCATCGCATGGGTCCTCTCCCGCGCGGACTGGTGCCCTCTACTTTACATTGCATGACAAGACGTTCTATCGAGCCGTGCTCACGCCTTGAAACATGCCCAAATAATTTCAGGATGCGGGTTTGGACTATAGCTGACAGACGCTGCTTGATGCCGAGTTCTTGGAGTATGGTAATATTGGTACGGAACTCGGTCCACGATACCCCAAGCATTCTTCTCCAGCACCACATCTCTAGAGCATCTATCTTCTTCTTCTCAATTTCTCGCAACATCCACGTTTCAGCAGTGTATAAAAATATGGGTATAATCAGTGTTCGAACAAGCCGGATCTTAGTGGCTTTGGTGATGTTTCGGTTTGTCTAGCCTACAGACTGTCCATGGCTGAAGAAAATATGGACATGGCAGTTCCCGTAATAGCCATAACGTGGTTTCACTTCGACCACGCACCCTATATTGTTCGTGATTTAAGTACTAAGGTATATATAGATAACTGGACCACTTCGCAGTTCGCAATGTGAGTAACTTCTGGCGAGTTATTGTTACCGCGGTCCACGATCATCATTTTGGTGACTAAGGGTCTCTAAAACAGAGGGATAGAGGCAGCAGCGTCAGTTCTATGGAACTGTAGCCATACTGCGCTCACCAATGACTAACTAACCCGCCTGGCAAGCGTGGCAAGTTTCCCCCAAAATGTCGACACAGCTGCGGAAGTCTATGGGGAAGGCTTCTATTCAGCAGTGGATATCCTTTGGCTGATATGACGGTTATGACTCTAAATAGTCCAAGAAGCTTCCGTTACCTGAGCGCTACCTCGAACTGTCCGGTAGCAACGTGATCGTGCGCAGTCTTCAGTTTGCCAGACATCTCCACGCTGGGCCCACGCGTGGGCGCCACGAAGTAATCTGTTGTCTCGTCGCCACCGTCTATGTCCGCTGTAAAATAAATACAATTAGATGACAAACTTCAATAATTCTTCACACACCACCACCACTCTACCACTGAGTATGGGGCCTACCAATGATCACTATAATTTGGTTTTATTTTTTTTGTTTATTAAAACGTTTATTAGAAACAATTGGATCACTATAATAAGCGGTATGGCAGGTGGATTGGTGATCGCAGTATGTTGTTATTAACGCACGGGAGGGTGCTGCTGCCCATCCTTTTGATATCAACCCTTAGTCGCCTTTAACGACATGGTCATTTTTTGCCGGCTACCACAATGAATCAATCATTCAGATTAATAATAAAAAAATGGCAACAATAATCATGCTTTCGAAACATTTGCCAGCCAGCATTACCAGCAACTACTCCTAAAAACCAGTTTAATTTTAAATGTAGTCCGTGCGGGAATAGAACCCGCAACCCGGAGCGCAGTAGCCGACTGTATCAGCCACTGAACCAACCGTGCCGTCATTTAAAGTTGAAACTTATATTAATTAATGGTGTAAAGTGACAAGACGCGTCACCATGACAACTGTTTATGTATTAATTTTGTGTAAAATTAATCCATGATCATATGAAACTCGTGCTCAGTAAAGCCGTAGTATAATAAGAATGAACAAATACTCACCAGAAACAGGCGCCAACTCCTCAGGCAGTTCCAAATCTTCATCTCCGACATCCCAGCCGCCGTCGTCGCAAGCATCTTCCATAATTTCCTCACCTTCGCCGTCAACCTGTGCATCATATGGATATAATACTGTACTCATTTTTTTAAAGTGCCCCGAAGGGGGCGGAGGCACTGTTTTGGCAATGAAGAACATTATTGAAAGCGCAACACGCATGAAGCTTAAGGCTAATGTTGGTGGTCCCCCGCCTTATAGCAACAGCAGGGGGTTTCAGGCGTATGGGAATTAGGCGCCAGGGCGGTTGTTACCCCGGCGCTACTTCGCGGACCTAGTAATCTCAATTTCCAGCTGTAGTCAGACTACCGCTAGGCCTAGCCAAGTTTGCATACAGCTGACCTTAGCATCCGGCAGGCCCTCGTCGTCTTCGCCCCAGGCTCCCGCAGCCTCCAGCGGCTCGTCTCCCAGCGGCGCTGCAGCCGCCACCCCGCCCGCGTCCGCGGCCGCTCGAGCTCCGCCCGCTACTTCGAAGAAACTCCTACGGCAAAAAATGGCAATATTAATGTACTTAACTTATGACAGGCATGGACAAGTCGGCTGCCAGTTCTGTAAGATAGCTATCGAAATCTTCAAAAAGGTTTCGATATCAATAAGACTGGTTTACGAAGCCATAAACAAATCCATATGAAATATTACAATATTTCTGTATGACAGTCCTAGAAATGTATTAAATAAAGCATGTTCACCACAATCATCATCATTTCGGCCGAATGAAATCCACTGCTGGACACAGGCCTCCTCCAAAGATCACCACAGCGACCGATATGGGTGTGTTGTGTGCTCACTGGGGGGTTTTGCCATAATCGCCACGCTTGGCAGACGAGTTGGCGATCGCAGTTGATTTGTTAGTGTACTCGAAGGACGCTGCTGCCCATCCTCCGGCTAATCCCTTCGTCGACTTTTACGACACCCACGGTAGGGGATGGGGTAGTGGTATTCTGAGCCGGCACCACACGGCACACCACAATAGTCGTCTATAATAAGAAAACAATAGGTGTCTGTTTGTAAATTCAAAATAACAGCTTTTTACTAAATGCATATAAAAGTATATACGGTGATTATAACAAAAAAAAGGAAACATTTTTTAGATTTTTTGTCTGTCTGTTTGTTCCAGCTAATTTCCAAAATGGCTAGACCGATTCTGAGGGGACTTTCACTGGAAGATAGCTGATGTTATAAGAAGTAACTTAGGCTACTTTTATTTAAGAAAAAGATTTGGATTTCGAGCAAATAACTTGAAACCCATGAAATCCAATATATATACTCTATGTCAACTGTCTATGCCGAAGTACTCTAAATTAATTATAAATAATGCGAATTATTTTACTGCCAAACGTGGTGATTATGACAATATCCACTCATTGTAGGAGGATGGGCAGCAGCATCCCCCCGTATGCTAATAATAACATACTGCGATCAACAATCCAGCCTGCCAAACATGGTGATTATGACAATATCCACTCATTGTAGAAGGATGGGCAGCAGCATCCTCCCGTATGCTACTATCGACATACTACGATCAAAAATCCAGCCTGCCAAGCGTGGTGCTCATAACAATATCCACTCATTGTAGGAGAATGGGCAGCAGCACCTTCCCGTATGCTAATAATAACATACTGCGATCAACAATCCAGCCTGCCAAACCTGGTGATTATGACAATATCCACTCATTGTAGAAGGATGGGCAGCAGCATCCTCCCGTATGCTAATATCAACATACTACGATCAAAAATCCAGCCTGCCAAGCGTGGTGCTTATAACAATATCTACTCATTGTAGGAGGATGGGCAGCAGCACCCTCCCGTATGTATGCTAATAACAACATACTGCAATCAACAATCCATCGCCCGATTGAAGGCCGTTTCGGCTTCACCAGTTTGTCCAGTTAAAGAGAAAGAGCCCCTGAGCAGCCTGCAAGAAGCTCATAATAAAAAGACAGCAGTCTGAGTTCATTAAATGGTGCTGATGATAATGTTGCTTACTTAGATACAGCAAGGAGCGGCCAGTTAGGTTGAGCACTGTGTACAGGAAGTGGCGGTCGAATCAACTGGGCGTCAGGGTTCGCTTCGGGTATCGGCAGGTTGGCAGCTTCCAGCATCGCCTTCAGCTGTTCAGCCTCTTCGAGCTGTTTGTGGTTGATCGCTGTCAAGTAGGCCAGGGATATCTGAGTGATAAAGTAGTATGTTAAGTCACAAATTAAATAGTCATATAAAAAGTGCCAAGTGCGTGCTACTCATCGAGAAGTGTTTAGTGAGTATGATGATTTATGTATGGTTCATATATATAAATTACGTGTCATGTTGTTTGTCCGCTATGGACTCCTTAACTACTGAACCGATTTTAATAAAATTTTGCACATTGTGTGCAGTTTTATCCAACTTAAAAGATAGGATAGTTTATTTCTCAATTTATAATCGCAATATTATTTTATTGCGAATTATTTGTTTATTATCTGACAAACAGTTTGATAAGATTCTAACAGATGGCGGTGTAAGGTAATTAGTTGACTAGATTGAATAAGTATCCAATAGATGGTACTATGTTTAAAGTACAAACGTTTTATGTAAGCTACAATTTATTTGTATAATCGGCCACGTGTTGCTGAGGCCAAAGTTTAAACTAAAGATAGGATAGTTTATATCTCAATTTAAAATCGCAATATTATTTTATTGCGAATTATTTGTTTATTATCTGACAAAGAGTCATAATTATCTGTTAGTTCGATAAGATTCTAACAGATAAGGTAATTAGTTGACTGGATTGACTGGATCCGGTAGGTGTCACTGCAATCGGGTTTGCATGTACCTGCCCGTGCGAAGCCGGAGCGGGCAGCTAGTGATACATAAAGTTTTATTTGGAAACGATGAGCGTTAAGGTCCTAGTTGCATGATCGCTGAACAACCCAGGCAGACAATTTTGCTGTAGCACGTGTCCGACCTTAATGGCCGATATATATAGAGGCCTACAATTATTTTATAATATCACTTGTAGTGTTGTTTTTAATCATTTTGCTATTCAAATGAATAAGGATGTGTGCTAGCTAATAGTATGTGGCAGTAACATACCTATCTACTGCAGGTAACCCTTTAGTTGTTCATTAATCTATATATACATATAAACGAATGTTTGTGTGTATGACCTTTATAGAATCGTAAACTATGCATTTGATCATATCATGATCTTCAGCAGTGTTGTGCATGAGCCTACAAAGGTTTCTGAGTTGGTACCACCAATCTTTGACAGATAGCGCCACTATCATTCCAATGAATTTAATTTCTATATATATAAAATTTTTATTATTTTATTATTATATATAAAATTAAACGGCGGGTGAAACCGCGGGTCCCAGCTAGTTTTATATAAATATGTATACAATATTTAAAATAACATGACAGACAGAGACGTGTTACTGGGGGGTTTATTGCGCCGTTTTTTCTAGTTCCAGCCGTTCCAGCTTATACACTAGGAAGCAGTAAAAGGTGGGCGTTTTAGGGTCTCATATTATGTTGACGTTCTATGTTTTGTCTATTTATAACAAACGATTTTTTTTAATTTATTTACCCAAAAATTCAAGAAACAAAATTAACAAGCAACTTATTTTCTAAATTTGTTTGTAGATGTAAATTTTGTAGATCTAAACAATTTTAATCATAGGTTCTAATCAACTTGTTATTCCGTGGTTCTCGGTAAAATATAGACCACCCACCCTTCTACATCCATGATTGTCGTAAATTCGACTAACGGTTGATATCAAGAGGATGAGCAGCAGCGTCCTCGCGTGTTCTAATAACAACTTACCGCGATCACCAATCCGCCTGCCAAGCGTGGTGATTATGACAATATCCCCATGACCGCTCATCATAGCGATCGTTAGAAGGCCGATGTTCAGCAGTGGTCGGTTCCTAGCTGAAGTGTGAGATCAATTTCTTCTGGTTTTTATACAGTCGGATTTTGACGGACCTATGTATAAAAGGCCTGAAGTAATTGATGGGCAGACGGGCATGACGAAACTATAAGCTCTCCTTGTTTTATTGCGGAACACTAAAAAAGTAAACTGTTTTCAACGTAAATCTTTTGTCTTGAAGTACGCGAGCAGCAAAGAAGTTCGCTGAATGTTGTGGATCGGATCTCCGCTATCTGCCATGTCTCTCTGCAGCAGGGAGACCCTGGAGCTGCCGGAAACGTTCCTCGATCTCCATAAACTTGCCTTTATATGGAAGTTTAATCATTATCCTCACCTGTCCAGAGTTCTTGAGCAGCCGTATGCTCTCCCTCGAGTCTCCCAGCAGCAGGGCTCCTTGGAACTGCGCGGACACATCCTTGCGGATTTCCGCTATCTTCATCATCTTGCGCAACTTGTCCAAGTTGCCCGTAATCAGGTATAAGAAGGACAATTTGTCGAAGTTCTTCGTGCGTTGGTAGCACATTTCTACTATCTGGGAAAAATATAATAAAAATCTATTTATTGTTTGAATTAAAAGTAATCCGTCGCATAATATCATCATCATCATCATATCAGCAAAAGGAGATCCAATACTGGACAAAGGCCCACCATAGATTTCCACAATTGTGTCGTCATTTTGGGAGGAGTTTTCCAATAATCACCACGCTTGGCAGGCGGGTTGGCGATAAATATTTAGAGATTTATAAAGCGGTGAGCGTTTAATTTTTTTTTTAACTTTGCCCCACATTATGTTTTGTCCTGTGTCGTGGGTCAGTACAGACACAAATTCCACACACAATACACCCAGACCCGGAACAACTACCTGCAGATCATACAAATATTTGTTCCGTGCGGGAATCGAACCCACGACCCGGTGCGCAGCAGCCGACTGTATCAGCCACTGCACCAACCATGCCGTCTATAGTATCGGCAACGACGCCGAGGCACCGATATATCGATACACACAATTAAAGTGGCGAACGTGAAGTGCCGACTTGAGGCGGCCCCAAGCGGAAAGAGCCGATCAGTCACGAGGCTAGCCGAATGGAACGTCGCCACGTACCATAGGAGCGGTTCTTACCCTCGCATAGGCGCGCCATTAATGTTTTACATCATAAATCTAAGAAATTCGCTAATATCGCAAGCCTACTAAAAATGTATATCTAATGATTGACACTTACCTGATGGTTGCCAGTAGCCAGAGCTGCCTTGGCCAGTTTATCCCACGCAGCTGGCTCGTCGAGACTCTTGGCGGCTTCTAGAGCCACCTCAATGTTGCCACATTGAAGAGCAAGGGCGAGTCGGGTGCGGGCATCTTTTACAAAGTGCAGAGCCACTTCTGGGTATCCTGTGACACGAAATATACTTTAGTACTAGTTCCATAGAATTTATATGTAAAGGAAGGCCAACGAGAAGCGATAACGAAAGTGAACAAAGCCAGTGCAAGGTTTTTTAAGGATTTGCTAATGCAGGATTTCGTTTTCTTTTAGAAAAATATATTACTTACTAGCTGTTACCCGCGGTTCCACCCGCGTTTAATTTAAAAGAAATTTAGAGTACTTCGACATAGATACTTGACATAGAATATATGTATTGGATTTCAAGGGTTTTTTTTTTGTGCGCTGTACCCTAATTATTTTTCTTAAACAAAAGTAGCCAAAGTTATTCCTTATAACATCAGCTATCGGCCAGTGAAAGTCCCGTCAAAATCGGTCTACCCGTTTCGGAGATTACCCGGAACAAACAGACAGACAGACAAAAAAAATTAAAATTGTTTTTTTGTTATATGTACCGTATGTCCTTTCTTATATTATTATTTCTTATATGCATTTAGTAAAAAGCTGTTATTTTGAAATTACAAACAGACATTTCAATTTTATTTATTTGTAGTTATTTTTAAATATCTGCCTAATATATTTTCATTATTTTTAAAGCTGTCTATAAGTGTTAGTAATAATTATATTAAGATGTTTGTGTATGGGCTTATAGACTAATACACACAATAAATAACAGAACTTCAACAAATAAAAAACGCAAACAATTCAAAGCAAACAGAACACAAAAACAATAAGTATCACCACGAGCGCTTTCCGACGCATGAACCAAGAATATATATATATTGGCCGCCCGAATGTTGGCGTGCGGTGACTGACTGGAGCTTCGAACATGACCTTCAGCACGCGGCATTATATCAAATACACGAGATCGAAAGAGATAGATAAAATAGATTGTCTGTTTCATAATAGTGTTTTAGGTGAATGACCTTTCGTATCGCTTCTCGTTGGCCTTAATTTTGTATTTAAGTTTTGGGTAATGCCTACCAAAACTGAAAATCATTAAAGAGTCTAGCCGGGAATGGTCTTTCGCCTGGTCAAAGTATGATAAACAGACCATTCAACTTTTAACATGTTCCAATTTAGGTAACCCTAGAGGCTAGAGCATCATTGAGACAATTTATATGTGGATGGCCAAGTCTCTCCATGTGGTGTCCAGATTAAGAATATAGCTCTACTCCACGGTTGGTGCAGTGGCTGATAGTCAGCTGCTGCTCTGGGTCATAGGTTCGATTCCCGCACGGAACAAATATTTGTATGATCTGCAGGTAGTTGTTCCGGATCTGGGTGTATTGTATGTGAAATTCATGCCTATAAACGCACCCACGACACAGGAGAAATCCTAGTGTGGGGCAATGTTTTTTAACAAAATAATAAAAATTAAGAAAATTCCTCCCGTGGATGTCGTAAAATGGGACTAAGGGGCTCTAAACCAGAGGGATGGGCAGCAGCGCGCCTTCTGTATAATAGCAGCTATTCTGCGCTCACCAAGTCAAGCGTGGTGAGTACTGGCAAATTCTCCCCAAATTGACGACACAATGTAAAAATCTATGGGGAGGTCTTTGTTCAGCAGTGGGCGTCCTTTAGCTGATACGATGGCAGCAAGTCTTTTCTTGGCAAAATACTAACAAGTTTATGTACATCAAGAACGCAAAGATACTGAGACGAAAGCGACGTGGCCTTAAACTTAAAAATATTACTTAAGATACCGTATTACTACCTTTCTCCTGAAGATACGCGATGATGCTCTGTCCCACCAGTTTGGCGGTGCGTACCATGTGCAGTACTTGATCGTATTGACGAGTCACCAGCGCTAACTTGAACCTGCAACCAAAATTTCAGTACAGATTGCGTTGATAAACTTTGTCTTCGAAACATATTCGGGCTCGGCAACTTTTAAGTTGATTAACAGTTGAATTTTTCACCATCATCATATCAGTGAAAGGATGTCCACTGCTGAACAAGGCCTCCCCCATAGATTTCTATAAAAAATGGATGTTGGATGTTTAAAAACATGTTAAATAGAAGTAGTCTAGCGTTTCTTTCAGGCTATGTTCCAGAAACATTCCCATCAAATATTCAGTTTATTAATGAAGAAAACATCTGTCCACCAGTCGACTCCTGCAGGTATCGCGATGCCCACGATCTTCCTCAACCTTACATGAACCCCCAGACTACTCTTTTTAAACAAGTGATATCAAGATCTGGTGTGGTGGTGTCCGGGTTAAGAATCTAGCGCCACGTCATCTCCGCCCGTGGAAGTGGGTGTCGTAAAGGCGCCTAAGGTACTATCATCATAGATCAGAGGGATGGCCAACAGCGTCCCTTCTGTGAAACAGTACCCATTCTATGCTCACCAACCCGCCTGCCAAGCGTGGGTTCCCCCCAAAATAATGACATAACTATGGAAATCAATTGGGGAAGCCTTTGTTCAGCAGTGGACGTCCTTTGACTGATATGATGTGTTGATTTTCTTATAAAATATCCGTTGGTGTGAAAGGGACAGAAAAATACTAAATATATCAGTATTCCCGAATTGTATCATCAAGTTGTATAAAATTGGTTGATTATGAGTGTTATGACTGTTACAGGCTCGGTGAAAAATGCGGTGTATAAAACGTCTAACATGTTTTGATAGAGTGTATGTGCAATGCAGGATGAACGAGGGACTTTTTTATGTTAGTACATGTAACGTCATTTTGTCGATCAAGCTGAGGTGCTGTACAAATAAGCCTCTTTCATTTTAAATAAGTAGCTAAGAGTTAATTATTGTACTGTCGATTTTATGGGGCGATCCTATACCTAAGCGATGTAGCCCTTTAAATAAAGCTTAAAAAAGGGCTGACACGAAACTTTCTGGTGAGTACAGTGTTGTTCCCGGCAAAGAATTTACTTTCCTTTTCCACCCACGGTTATCGTAAAAAGCGTAAGTTACCTTTTACGGCTGTTGATTGACCAATTTTGGCCTCATGCCTTCACATTTTTTAAGTACAACTAAATGTATGAATGGCGCCAAAACCCAGCACATCAACGCGCATGCGAAAAAGCGGGCGCTACCACAGATAAGTCATAATTGGAATCAAAACGTTTTTGTAATACTATAAAAATAATAATGATGGAATCTCCTCGGAGATATTAACTTCTTGGATTTGTAAAAATGTAAATTAGGACCACGTTTAAGGCCTAATGAGTGTGTGCGTGTGTGTAAGAGCGAGTGTGCTTGAGTGTATGCGTGGGTGTATGTGTGAGTATGATTGTAAGAGTGGGTGTGTGAGAAAGAGAGGGAGAGAGAGAGTGAAGCAGGCCTGCTGCACAGAGTCCTGCGGTGTGGTGACGGTGCGGTACCTGTACTCGGTGGGGTCGATGGTGAGCACCTTGGGGCGGCATTCGCGGTCCAGGCACACCACGCGCGCGCTGTTTTCTGCCGCCAGCACCCGCACGGCGTACACCGGCACGTCCAAAGTGCGGATGATGCCGTAGTCGCTGCAGCAACCAACAATGATTATTGTTTCAAAGTTATCGAAATCAGATCGTTAAGGCAGGTTAGCCGCGCCAAAATTTAACAAAACAAACTAACATAACATGCTAAGTGAACATGTCAGCAAATATAGCAATCTGCTGCAACTTTATAAACAAAAAGTCAACGAAGAATTTAGCTGACTTATCCCAGAAGCTAAAAGGCCTATAAGACTTGAATTCTTGATGTTTGAATTAACTTTTATAGCACACCAATATTCATAAAAAAAGATTAAGACTTAGAAGCGTGATATAGCAAATATTCATTCAAGTTCATGATTCAATTTTCATGGCAGCATTAAGATGGCCAATCGCAACACACGGCAAGATTGCCAGAAACAACGCTCGCGAGAAATGTAATTTTAAAGAATTACTTATAATTAAACTGGCCTACTATACTTGACTATGACAAAATCGCTCACCCATCTTTACAGCAATACTTGATATGGTTAGCCGTGGTGTATATGAACACAGGCTGCGGTGTAGAATCATCGAAGGCACCCGACTTTACTCTCGCGCCCTCCGTCACCGTGCACAGCTGCTCCAGCTTTTTGGTGCACAAGGTGACGCTGTGCTTACCCAGTAAGGCTACGAGGGTCATATCCGCGTTCCATACAGCGTAGCGGCATTTTGCTATTTTCACCTGTAAAAGATGATAACAACAGTTTAGTACTCATCAATTGAACACAATAAACTTATGGATGTCTGTCTCGATCGAAGACTGAAAGTGTCATCACCATGTCATCCGAAAGACATCCACCGTTTATCGCCCTTAGTCTATTGTTATAACATCACCTACATTTAGTATGTATACTCATAAACATAATGTGAAATGAACGGCTCGCTGTTACACAGGTAAGTCCTTAGCGGTTTTCGTGTACGGCAACATCATTGTATTGTGTAGAATAATGTATATCTATACAAATAAATAAAATTGAAGTGTCTGTTTGTAATGTCAAAATAACAGCTTTTTACTAAATGCATATGAAAGTATATACGGTACATATAACAAAAAAACAATTTTTTAATTTTTTGTCTGTCTGTCTGTCTGTTTGTTCCGGGTAATCTCCGAAACGGCTGGACCGATTTCGACGGGACTTTCACTGGCAGATAGCTGACGTTATAAGGAATAACTTAGGCTACTTTTATTTTAGAAACATAATTAGGGTTCCGCGCAAAAACAATAAAACCCTTGAAATTCAACATATATACCTATTCTATGTCAAGTGTCTATGCCGAAGTACTCTAAATTTCTTTTAAATTAAATGCGGGTGAAACCGCGGGTCCCAGCTAGTTGGAAATATAAAGCCTAAGAATATGAATACGAGCTAAGAATGCCAACAACCACATCTCATCCCGTGGGTGTCGTTAAAGGCGACTATGGGATTAGCCAGAGGATGGGCAGCAGCATCCTGCGAGTATATTTATAAGTCAACTGCGACCGCCAAACCGTCTGCGTGACGATTATGGCAAGACCCCTAATGAGCACACAACACAAACCTATTTTGGGGAGGCTTCTGTCCAGCAGTGGACGTTTTTCAGTTGAAATGACAATGAAATAAAAATTTTTAAATCCACTCTGTGTTAGAACCGGAAGTCGATCCATGCACGTTCGGGGTCATAGTAGTATACTCACAGAGGCAATGGTCCTTTTCTGTTGTACATCTAACAGTTGAACCGCGTCAGCCTCTCGGAGAAGTAACATTCCGGTGCCTGCGTACATGATCTCCTCACAAGTCGGTGTGGATATTTTCTTAGATACTTCGTTCTTTAGATTCTTGATGACCAGCTGTGGAGAGATGGAAGCTAGAGTATTTTTAATTCATTGTTACGTCATATTCACAGCGAAATAGTTCAATTGTCGAGAAAATGAATTCTTTCAGAAATCCCTACTAATATCTAAATGCGAAAGTATGTCTGTTGGATTGTCCTTCTTTCGCACAGTGATGGAGCAATCTATCGGCGTGAATTCTTGCAAAAGGATAGTTTATGACCGGAGAGTGACATAGGTTACTGATTATCACGATTGAAATACAAGTCCTGTGGAATAAAGGGTGAAACTGCGGGGCGCATAATAACTTGATCATTTCAAATGAATCTGTTTTCCATTTGTGTTACATTTAATAATTGATATCAAAGAAAGGCGTATGCACCATACATTTGACAGTCACATATCTATTTTAATCCTAAAATAAATATAATATAAATATTTAATCTTTTTTCGCCCAGATGGCGTCAAGCTGCCAACAAACCTGGTTGTTTTTCTCCAGTGCTGCGAACCTGTTCCTGGCGACCCACACGGCGCTGGTGGCTTGGCCGCGTGCCGGCTCGGCGCTGGGGGCTTCGCCACCTTCGCGCGGCGCCGCATACAGCTCGTACGAACTGTTGTCGCCGATACGCCAGTTGACGAGCATACACCATTCCGCGTGGTTTAGGGACATGCTGTGTGAAGGAGGAAATCGTTTTTGTTTATACTTGAGCCATATCATACAATACTTGTACTGGTGGGTAGGTCTCTAATTGCAAGAGTTCGGCTGGGTACGTCGAGTCCCGGGAGTCGTGGGTGCGCAAATTGGGGAGATTGCGTGCTCATATCAAGCGACCCCCGGGAAGACCGCGCCCACAGTACGGCATGGGGGATCCTTTACACTCCTCTCCGAGAAGAGTTTGGGGGTCGACCTTTTTACAGTCGCCTTCCCTCCCTATCCCTATGCTGCAGGGGGTGAACGCTTTACAGGCATCAATGGGCGGCTCTAGTGGTATCTTACGAGGACAGGAGGTAATATCTGTGTATATGTGTACGTTACTGTAAGCCAATAAAATATTGTCTTTCTTTCTACTCCGGCTTCTGGTTGGTGGTCGGAAAATTTGAGCATTTCATCAGGCGATACTACCTCGAGCATGGTGCTTTCAAACGATACCAGATAGTTTTTTGGAAGACCAAATTTATTACCTGTATGGCTGATTCCGTCCGCCTCCCTTGATCTGCATGACGGGTGCGTCGCGATTGGTCGCCATGTCCAACTTGCGTAGTTGTCTGTAATAAATAAGATTATAAAAGTTAAATTTGTAATTCTTAGGACACGATAAATTATGAAGCCCAAAACAAAATTACGACATCAATATACGAGGTGGCGATGAGAATACGATACGAATATAAATAAAAGCACGATAATGCGGTATTCAGACGTACATAAAAAACCAAACGTGTTAATTAAATAGTTTTTAGTTGATGTGTGAAGAAAAGGTTCCCGAGTCCAGTCACCGGAAAACGCAGCGTGGGACGCCTACAACGAGATGCAGAGACGATCTGGTGAAGGTTGCTGGGAGTCGCATTGTTATACTCAACTCGTATTAAATCTGGCTTTCTTTCTTTCTTCTTCTTTCTATTAATCACATTATGACTCTGACGCTAAACTAAAGACCATAAGGTTGATTGTGTTTGTTTCACATAGTATGAACGTTAAAACGCTAGAAGCAGTGATAGCCTCATGGTTGAACGCTTACATTACATATAGGAGCGTCTGAGTTCAATCCCGGCCCGCACCTCTGACCTTACGGATTCATATGCGAATCAGAATTTGATTATCACTTGCGTTAACGGTGAAGGAAAACCTTTGTGAAGAAACCTGCAAGGCAGGCAGTAAAGGCTCGTGCCCAAGAGTGGGATAGTAATGGGCCGATTGTGTATGTATGAACGTTACAAAATATCAATGTGTGCGAAAGTGAATTATAAAATAATAACCAAATAAAATACTACTAAAATATAATTAAATGTCGGGCTCAGCTGTCGCAACTTCATATCGGCCATGTATACGTCCACTGCTGAATAAATGCCTCTCCCATAGATTTCCACAACGGTGTCATTTTTTTGGGGGGTATTTGCCAATCATCATTTCGGCTGAATGATGTCCACTGCTGGACACATGCCTCCCTAAAGATCACCACAACGACCGATATGGGTGTGTTGTGGGCTCATTGGGAGGTTTTGCCATAATCGCCACGCTTGGCAGACGGGTTGGCGATCGCAGTTGAGTTGTTAATGTACTCGAAGGACGCTGCTGCCCATCCTCCGGCTAATCCCTTAGTCGACTTTTAGGACACCCACGGGAGGAGACGGGGTAGTGGTATTCCCAGAATACCCCGGCACCTATTTGCCAATACTCACCACCATTGGCAGGCGGGTTGGTGAGCGCTGCATGGCTACCGTTTCACAGAAGGGACGCTACTACTCATCCCTCTGGTTTAAATTCCCTTAGTCACCTTTTACGACATCCACGGGAGGAGATGGAGTGGTTCTAAATCCGGACACCACACGGACATACTCGCATCGCATATGTCGCAACTTATTATTATTAACATTTACTATAATAATTTTTAGGGCAGACGAAAATACGGACAATAATATTAAGGCCTGCGCAAACGAGGAACTATTGTCCGCGAAGTGTGGAAAATATATCCGCTTGAACATGCCACGCACTAAACGCACACTGTATTAGATCATTTGTTCACTGGAAATTTGGTTAAAGCGTACGCTATGTAAGCGAATATTCTGAGATTACAATGTGTTGTAATAAACTCGAAGTTAAAGAATAATGTCAATGTCCGCAGTTCTTTGGGGGAGTTTTTGTGGGCGTTACCATAGTGCGTTATGCGATTTTAAGCACAAAAATGAAATCTTGGGATTGGCCCTGCCTGCCCTGATCTGCACAGGCCTTAAGAATTATGATAGCGTCAAAAAATAATGATGCGTATCGTTATCCATACATTTCTCTATTGCTTAGGCTTCTTACTGCGTTTCATAATACGTGGTGGAGTGAGCGACGCCGTCTTGAAGTGTGGAGATTTCTACCCATTACCATTACACAAACGATGAGCTTTCACGGTAGCTCCATGATTGTGTGGTGATGAATAAGTCCCAAGTTGCGTACCGAGTTGGTTATCGTCGAAAACCAGCTAATTGCTGCATGATACATTGAGAAGATCCTACAGATCATGATTTGCCTTATTCGGGATTTATTGCATACGACGAATTTCCCCTTAATGCAGGACAATGCACGCCTACAGGTCGCGCACTGCGTGAATCAATACCTTCCGGGAGTAAGTATTCAAAAATTTAAGGATTCAGCTCGTAGTTCAGTCCAAATTCAATCGAGCATATCTGGGATCTGCTTAAAAGAAAGATAAAACCACTTCTAACCCACCACAAACTCTTAATCAAGATCAAGAAACATCATCCAAAGCATGCCTAGAAGATTTGATACTACATCAAAAATAAAGTTAATAATTAAAACACACTTTTACGAATTTTCGACACTCACACTTTAAAACACTAGAAAATGAAGGATAATACATTTTTTACCGATGTACCGGATGGTTCCTCTTCTAGGCAATCGTTTGATTCTAATGAAAAAGTTAACAATGCTATCAACACAAATAGCGGTATTGACAGATTTTTTTTCGGCATTACATTATTCTTAATCATTAATTAAGGAGACCATTACAAAATTTTGGCTAGAAGACGTGACTAGTGAAAAAAAAAAGTAAAGTCGTCAAACATACCTGTCCTTAATATAGAAGAGCATGTTATTATGTACAGCGTAGGCAGGTCTCTCTCGCTGTAGCTTGAACAGTATCATGCCAGCGTCATGGCCCGCCGCAAATAGATTTAACGATGGATGGGAGGCTAGCACCCAGTATCTGGAACAAGACATTATTAATTATTATATCTGCCAAAGGTCCTGCTGAACAAAGGCCTCCCTCATAAACGACCAGTTACATGCCGTGTGTCGTCATTTTGGGGGGAGTTTTCCAACACTCACTACGCTTGGCAGGCGAGCTGGTGAGCGTTGTATGGCTGCTGCTCTGCCAATCCCTCTGGTTCATAGTCCTTTAGTCACCTTTCACGACATCTACGTGAGGAGATGGAGTGTTGGTATATTCTTAATCGGGACACCACACGGAGACACGATTTTAATATATTGTATAATAATTATGCTACAAGCATACACACACATCAGCCTGTAAACCTCCAGTGCTGAACATGGAGGCGCGTATGACCCTATGACGGTTCTTGTAGTGATCATTGGAGCCTTCCATATTGTCATAATCACCACGCTTGACAAATTGGTGATCGCAGTATATTGTTATTAACACACTCTTGTTATCAAGCCCTTGTCGCCGAGAGGGGTGGTCTATTCTTTGCTGGGTACCACACGGAATAATAATGCCATGAGCGTTAGGTGAATATAACTGAATTGCACTTTGCCTGATAATGATCTGGGTATCAGGTCAGGAGAAAACAGAACCAATGATTTTAAACTCCCGTTGGTATATAGAAACCTCACACTGCGCTTGCAGAAGTTTAGGATTGGACAGCTGGATTTCGTATTTTCTTAACCTTCATAGCACTTACTTCTCATGTTGAGATACCGAATGTGGGCATCAAGCCTGCTTGGTCATCAACGTTAACTTGTCCTCAGTGTTTGACAGAATGAGTTTGTTGCACGTGTGGAAGATCATGCCATATATGTTGTTGTAGTGGCGCCTTCTTCATAGCACTTACCTCTCATGTTCCCTCCTGAACGAGTGCAAACAAGTCCGTTTAGTCATGTCCCACACTCGGATGAACTTGTCTTCACTGTTGGACAGAATCAACTCGTGGCGAGCGTGAAACAGCACACAGGAAACGTTGTTGTAGTGGCCACGGCATGTGTCTACCTCCCATGCCTGAAGAATGGTGATAGTAACATGGATATTTAGGATAAGAATATTAAGAATAATAATAAGAATATTTAGAATAAGAAAGCTCAAGGTCACTCAGCGAGCTATGGAGAGTGCTATGCTTGGCATCTCTCTACGATATCGAATCAGAAATGAGGAGATCAACTTTAGTTATTCTACATAACTAAAGTTGTCAACATAACTGAAAGCATTAGTAAACTGAAGTGGCAATGGGCGGGGCACATTGCTCGTAGAACTGATGGCCGTTGGGGCAAAAAGGTTCTCGAATGGAGACCGCGCACCGGAAAACGCAGCCTGGGACGAACTCCAATGAGGTGGACAGACGACCTGGTGAAGGTCGCTGGGAGTCGTTGGATGAGAGCGGCATGTAACCGCTCGTTGTGGAAATTTAAGGGGGAAGCCTTTGTTTAGCAATGGACATCCTGTGGCTGATATGATGATGACGACATTTAAAAAAACTTAATGCTACTGATGGTGATAGAATAGAAATTACGTGAGTAATATTGGTATCTTATACTAAACTATGATTGGAATCAAAGATTCTGGAATTATCAAACGAGACAGAATGGATTTTCAGTGTTTGGATTGAAAAAAAAGGTCTGCGAGAAGTTAACTGAGAATCTTAAATTACTATTTGGAATTTAGATAATGTAGATTTTAAAATGCTATTCTTAAATTGTCCTCAAGTCTATTATAGAAATAATTTACAGACGGAAATTAAAATATGTACATATTTAAAGTTTAACATGTTAGTAGATAAACAAAGATTTGGCTTACCTTTCTAAAAACTAACTAAATTACATAGAATTAAACAATGAGAAAAGAATTATTATACTGTATACTAAAATTTAAAATCCCTTGAAAGCAGAAAATATCCCTGTTGAAAAATAAATCATGCAACACAAGTTCCATCATGACCTACACAGAATAAGATCCGAAAATGTCTATAAGTGTATACGGCTTCACGCACGTGTATTTTTCGAGTATGCCCCAACAGTATTAGTTTTAGGGCTTAACCACGCTTATCACCCCCAAGCGCTAATATAGGAGGCGATCTACCCAGATCAACTACAAGTTTCTAAAGAATAAAGCCTTATAAACTTACAATGCGAATGTTACGGAGCTTCGACTTCTTAACTAAAATCTTAACTTACTTCGGAGCGTAACGGTACAAGTTGCAACTTAGCGCTGACGAGCGACAACGAGTCAAGTGTCGTGCGGGTTTACAATTTAAAACAGCGGTTGAAGGGAGTAAAAATATATTTTATAAAAACCAGAAAACCAGACAAGTGCGAGTTGAATTCGCGTGGAGAGAGTTCCAGATACGATGAATACGTTATCTTTATGCACGAGGAGTGACGGATTCCGGGTCTAGTTAATGCGAACGAGTAGTACCAATCATTTATCCCAAGAACAAACTTAACATCGTAGTTAAAAAAAATGTTCTCCCATGCATTCCAACTGCAAACGTAAGTTTTTACGCACAGTATTGAAAGATGCCGTGTGGTGCCGGCTCAGAATGCCACCACCCCATCTCCTCCCATGGGTGTCGTAAAAGTCGACTAAGGGATTAGCCGGAGGATGGGCAGCAGCGTCCTTCGAGTACATTAACAACTCAACTGCGATCGCCAACCCGCCTGCCAAGCGTGGCGATTATGGCAAAACCCCCCAATGAGCCCACAACAAATCCATATCGGTGGTTGTGGTGATCATTGGGGGAGGCCTGTGTCCAGCAGTGGACTTCATTCGGCCGAAATGATGATTGAAAGATTTACCATGTTATTTTAAGACCATAGTTAAACAAGTTATTATTTATAATATTTTTCAACATTTTCGTTTTCCGATAAAACCAGCTCCTTATATCCTTGATTATAAATAATATACGAAAATAGATGGAGTTATAGACCACCCCAAACATGATAAAAGATTAGCTGGACATAGCTGAAAAAAAAATACAATCGAAAAGTGAATCAGAATAAATAGAGATCATAGTAAATCTAGCCAAAACTATTGAAAATACGACCATAGCTCACTGTAACTCTATATATACGATAGTAACTTTTTTTTCTTATTGTTGTTTTCTTTCATTTTAATCAACGAAAGCAAAAAAGCACTTTAAATAATACATTACATTATAATTCCTTTTAAAATATTCATTTGAAGTGAGCGGCTAGAGCCAGGGCTGCCCCAAATACACGTTTTTGCTTATAACCCATGGCCTTAAACTCAATTAAGTTCAAGTACAAAACGCAGAACGAAATTGACAAGAAGGAATACAGCGAGCTTATTTACAGAAGACGCTTAACACCCAGATCGTCCGAGCAGGGGCAGAACAAATTAAGACGATACCTTGAGATTGAAACCAGAAATCCATGCTAGAGAGTAGAGAGTTGTTATAACTTTAGAGCAGACAGACCCATCGTTGATAAGGCGCGGCTTTCACAAGCAGGTACCTTAGCATCATTCATCCTCCACAACTTGACTTGTCGATCATCAGCCGCTGACACGATGAGAGGCAGACTAGGATGAAACGCTGCCCAGTTGACTCCTCGGTCGTGGCCCTCCAAGACATGCTTCACCACAGCATCTGCCTGTAAGATCAGTTGCTTTCAGCAACATTGGTGATGTGTTATACATCAATATATAATATACATACATATTTATAGGTATATTTATTATGTGATGTGTTGTGATATGGAAATATGAAATTGTAACTAAAAGATTTAATGGCTCATGTTTAACGGACCACAAGAAAAAATACCTTTGATTGCCAAAAATTGTAAATGACCTCTATTTTGTGCCTTTTTTATACTAGTGGTCGCCCAATGGTCGAAACTCGACCGTGATTCTTTTCTTGATACATAAATAATGCGAAAGATGGGTGATTTCTGTAGTTACATAGGAAAGGTTACAACAGTGCATACTGATATTCAGTTTGGTGTTTTGGATATTCATTGTGCATATGAAAGGTGGGTAAAGATCGGCCTTATTTCGCCAATCGTAAAAATTATAAGTTTACTACAAGTGTTTTAAGATTATAACGCCACCACCTCCTCCCGTGGAAATCGTAAAAGGCAACTAAGGGGCCCTTAACCAGAGGCACAAGCAGCAGCACCCCTTCTCATTGCTCCCTATTTAGTACTTTTTATCCCCGACAGTAAACAGTTTCCGAAGGATGCGCGATAAGTCTTTCTGAGATAAGCCTTTTACGGGGGCTAAGCAATAATGGCAGTTATTTAATATAAATTCGTCAGTGGGCCTAAGATACGAAGTGCCTGAAATCTGAATCCGTCTATGAACTTAATCATGCGATCATCGTATGTTTATTAGAAAACTTCACTGGCCTGCGAGTAATAACAACTATAGATACTTACACAACGTAATGGCTTAAATCAGCTTTGCCCCAAGCCGAGGGAGGGATGAATATTTGACTCTACTATCTCAGCATACCTCACAACCAACTATTTATTCTTTCATGATAGGTTGTAATAGTAAAGTGAACAACTGGCGTTATTTAATCAGTTGTATCATGCCTACTGACTACCAATATATATATCTTTTTACTTTACTAGCTATTTATGAATATGTAAATATCAAATAAGTTTATAACATTAATTTGTATTTAGTAAAATCTACAAGTACTGTCAAAAGTTGCTATACTAATGTATCTTATAGCCAATAGCACTTAATATGCATTGTACGCTAATATCAGTTATCATCATCATTTTATGTTACAAAATTAACTCAAACCAACTCAAACTCTTATTTCAGTGATACTGAATTACTGTACAAGGGTAAATACCTGATGCTAAGGGTATGTCAGTATACACATAGGATAGCGCATGGGGAGGCCCCTGGATTGCCTATATTGAGAAGGTGATGTACGTAAAGGAGGCGTCGAAAAGGTCCGAAAAGGGCACATATCTTCCCTTCCGTGGCAGACGCACTGGGCGCCAAAGGCATTTGCCAATCACTGGCTTCCATGAGTTGTGAATCGCGGGTGGCCAACTTGGCTTTGCTTGGTGGTGTCCATCGCGCGAACGGACAAAGGCCCGACACGACTTGCGAGACGTGTTGCACACGCATCTCTCTAGAATTATATGGCTGGCCAGGCCAGATCGGGGGCTGGGGCCGGCCAGAATAAGTGGCAGGCCTAAATCTGGGTTGGGTGGGTGAATGCGCGAATAAATCCCGCGCCGTCATGGCAAGCTGAAGGAACTCTATGGTGGTCCTACTTGGTAAGAATCAAAGTTACCCATGAGGATTTCGCAGATATGGATAGCATGGAGGCAAAACTATCAACTATTTATTTGTTTAGTAATCTATCTACTTCTACAGTTTAATGATTTGTTCTTTTAAATACAGTATTATTTATATTAGAATTTATCTTTGAAAGATCTACTTACAGAAATTAAAACATTTATCTTGGTTTTGCTTTGCTTGGAATGAGTCCACACACACTAGCAAATGGAAAACTAGTTCATTCATCTTAAGAAGTTTTGGCTTTTATAGCAGAATGATGTTATTAGTGTACAAACCAAAGCCAAAATTGGTAGCAAGAACTAAATAGTTTTTAAATATAAAAACATCATTAGTTGTTATGTAGTCTTTAATTTTAAATTACAAAACATGTAAAATTCCCCTTTTTTACATGTAGGACACACACAATTCTTAAAAATGTTTATTATACCTGTCCAAATAAGTCAGTAGCCTGTGGGTTCCTTAAATGTTCTGCCAGTCCAGTAGGCCCTGGTGCCACACTTTTCTTCCTCAGACCTGAGAAATCCCACACTCTAACAGATTGGTCCAAGGAGGCCGAAACAAGGAGGTCCTCGGTTGGATGGAATTGTGCACACATTACATAATGGTTGTGCCCAGTGAGCACACTTATACATTGTCTGGATTGCCAATTCCATATTCTTATAGTCTGAAAAGAATTAGTCAATATTTATTTGTATTGATATTATGATATACATAATGTTTTTTGATTTGGAAATGTTATTGGAAAATGCAAAAGTAAACTAAAGCACAACACAAAATATGTAAACTTCACAGCAACAGTTATTAGCATTACAATGGCATTAAGCACATTATCGTAGATGATGTTTTCTACCCAAAACAGTATTTTCATAATTGAATATTAATATAACAGGCTTCATAACTAACAGCTTACTATATATGTTATTTTGTAAGCAACTAAAACTTGAGTAATAACAGGAAAAAACAGACCTGATCATCAGAAGCACTCAATATCCAGGGGTACTCATGATGGAAAAATGTTGTGCGGATGTAATCCAGGTGACCCAGCAGTGTGAACAGGCACCTTCTTTGCTTGTAGTTCCAGACCTAAAATAAACATCAGAAATTGAGAACGAAACTATATTCGGAAGTCTTAGCTTTGTTTGGTAACCAACACTGGGTATACAGAGGGTACATATCATTTAAAAATTATAATTACAATACAACTCCTATAGTAAAGCTTAGAAAAAAGAAGTTAATAATACAGATATTTAGAAGTACAAGTACTTACTACATGGACTAAATATAGGTGAAAATAATAATTGATACGCCTGCTATAATATACGTGTCATAAACATGATGAAACATGCATGTAAAATATTTAGCTAGCTCTTTAAACATATTCCCATAGCAAACCTTGATCTTATAATCGTCACCACCGGATACGAAGAGTGGTTGTTGAATGTGGAAGCAAATGCCACGCACAGGACCGTCATGTTCATCGAATTTCTCCAGTAATGTACACATACGATAATCCCAAAGTTGTATCACGCCATTGTGCAAACTTGCCAAAACCCATGGCCGCTTCGCGTGAAAGGATATACCTTTCACCCGCGCTGACTTCGTTTCAAATTTTGTAAGCATAACTCTAGTAAAACTTAAGAGTTAATCAAGAAAAATCCCATAAAACAGAAGCGCTTCGCACAATCAAACGTCAAGTCAACCGGCTGACGTGACACGTCCAACAAAACTAGGGACGCGGGAAGTGTCGATTCTTCTAGGCTAATTTGGAATCGCGTTCTTTTTGCGATATAGAATCAGAATTACTTTAGCATTTGATACTTTTATTGCTAATAAGACTTTATGACAAGTATCGTATCAAAGAATATTATGAGAATACCTACGTATTAGGTCTGGGCTGTAATGCGTTTTCTGAGAATCAGCCCCAAATTTCGAGTTTCAATCATCATCATCATATCAGCCACAGTTCATCCACTGTTGAACAAAGGCCTCCCCCTTAGATTACCACAACGAGCGGTCACATGCCGCTCTCATCCAATGACTCCCAGCTACCTTCAATAGGTCGTCTGTCCACCTCGATGAAGGTCGCCCCACGCTGCGTTTTCCGGTGCACGGTCTCCATTCGAGAACCTTTTTGCCCCAATGGCTATCAGTTCTACGAGCAATGTGCCACGCCCATTGCCACTTCAGTTTACTAATCCTATCAGCTATGTCGAAGACGTCGAGTTTCAATATATGGTAACAAAACTATATTTCAATATCTAGATAATGTGCCTACACCGTACACATATGTATTTTCATGCAAACCTAATCGGATACGCAGTAAAATATTTTTATGTATATCGAATACATACCGTGAACCGTTTCCTTTATCTTTTTGGAGCTAATGCAAAATCCTACTGTACTCGAAGTTTACTTTATTACCTATTTTAAAGTTTTGCATTTGGTTTCGGCTAGGTCAATTTAGTACAATTTGCTTTAAATTTGGTCCGTATTTATAACTAGTTTATAAATTAATTCAAAAGAAAGGTTAGTTTATAAGTGAATTTACTCAAAAAGGGAAGTTCAAGTTATATACCTAGTTTGAAATGATACGAAGGGATAGACACTAATGAAGAGTGAACTCGGAAATATTGTGATTCAAGTTACTCGAGTTGGTATCTCAAGTTCAACGCGAACTACCCAACTAGAGTTGGTTGGAAAAACCGAGTTCGGACACGTAAACAAAACAATTTAATTGAATTATAAGATAATAGCAGTGATAGTAAATATTTAATTGCGTTTAAAAAATTGTCTACAAGTAATATTCCCTTGAACTTTTTAATCGGTTAACTAAGGCAAGCCATAGTTGAAAATCCTGCGGGCACTCATGGGGTTTCACTGAAACTGACCAATAAAGGCGAGCCGAAGGAGACGAGGCTATGACCGACTCTCTGGAGCATTCGGGTACGCAGTGTCACCACTCACATTCTGCTCGCCACAAGCTGCTACTCAATGATCCCCTTACGATATACTTTTTTTATCAAAAGGGAGAAAGAAGTCAAGCAGCTGCTTTAGTTTTCCCTCCGGGATTACGTTATCCCATTACCTACTATGCATACACATACAATACAAATACATCAATGCCAAACGCCTCTAACCCACGCCTTATAAAGGCGTGATTTGGTTAGGGGCGTTCTTGAGTTAGGAAACAAAACTAACGGCGGGGACACCCCCGTGGGACCTGGTGGCATGGGAGCTCACTGAAGTTTACTGGAGGGGAGCGAACGTTCGGGGCGAGAGTAGCAGTCACCCTCTGCCTGAAACTGTCACAAGGTGGCGCGTGCCTTCAAGGGCCAATGGAAGTTGGATTGTTGGATCTTAGAACCGAGGGGCGTAACCGTGGGTGTGGAGGCGACATGGAACGTTATCCTTCCATCTGGTGCAGGTATTGTCGAAGCATGGCTGCTTTGGCAAATAACTGCAACAGTGCAGCTGCAGTGAGGACGTGGCGCAACACATTCTCGAGCGCTGCAATGCTTGGGCGGTGCAGCACCGTAATCTCGAAGCAGTAACCGCGGGAGACCTCTCGCTCCTGGCCTTGATAAAAGCCATGGTCGCTAGTGATGGGGCTTGGGAGGCAGTCGCATCCATCTTGGATGAGGTAATCTCGCGGAATGAGGTGGCGGAGCGGGTCAGGGAGGAAAGATTTACTAGTGTCTTTTAGCGAACGTTTTTTTATTGACTAGCGGATTTTTTTGTATTGGTTAGCGAATTTTAATTTTATGGAATGGCAACACTAGTCGTATTTGCAATCATGCGCATCCGAGATAGTAAATAACTAACTCATCTTATACCGAGTTGACATCTCGATCGACACATCTCTAGTTATTAGATTAACCTGATTAGCCACAGAGTACATAACCACTCGACTTTAGATTACATCTCTATTTAGATTTTAGTCTGTGAACATTACATAGTTTGTCAACAAAGCTACGTGTTTTCTGTTGTTTTATTTTATTTTTATTACATAATTAGAGCTTTCATAATCATCAATATTATGCAATAAGAAAAAAAACTTATATCGTAATTTTACACTACTGTATTCAAATTGGTATACATCTAAATTTTCGTCATAACCTAAACATGTCTTCAGAAAAGGATGTGGGAAAATTATGTATTCCCGGCATGCGATTAAGTTTATCAAATAAAGAATTTATCGTCGGACCTGGGACTTACGAACTCAAAGGTTACATTTATGCTACATTATGTGGTACACTGAAGATGGAACAAAATGAAAACAAGGTAACATTTGCAAACTTGATTTTATGCTTGACCATCATCTGTTTTAAAATTATTTAAGTTATATTTATGAGATTTTAGAAAATACAGAGTAAGTTCCAAAACATATAATGAATAATAATATTTAAAGTTTCTCTAGTCAGTACAAGGGAAAGTGTTATAACTTTACTATTTACCCTCAATATTACAGGGAGACCTGGTTTGGGTGGAGTCAGTACTCATAATTTTGATTTGAATGGCAAATTTATAAATATGTTCAAAAAGAATAATTTAAAAATAAACTATTCTGTGTGAGTAATTTGACTTAAGGTGGGTGTGTCGCCCCAAAATATTACAAAATAAACTAATCAAGCATGTTTAGTGAACATTCACATCAACAACAACAGCAATCTGCTGCAACTTTATAAACAATAAATCAATAAACAAAGTTAGATAACTTTTCATAAAATCTAAAATGAATTCTGCCTTCATGTTCTATGTTATTTTTCAATCAAGAATAACTAACTGATATTACATTGGCATCTACAGCAAAATATGCATTAAAACAAACTTCTAATGTCCTTATTTATCAATTATTCATATATCAATTCAATTAAACAATCGCAAGTGTCCTCACTTGCAATTGTTTAGTTATTACATTTAAAACAATCCACACAAGTTTAAATATTAAAATACTGCCTACCAACCATTAAAACAGTCGCAAGTGAGGAAGGTGCGAGACACACTTGTGATGTTCGAAAACAACAGTTGGAACAAACACTCATCTCCCTGCAAGCAAACATGAGCATGTTATCCATCTGACTAATATAACATGATTTCGCTTGGCCTAACATTTTGGTCACACCCTCATTATTTAGATATCAAGCTAGGACCCATTTGTAACAAAAATATAGTTGTAACAAAACCAGCTTACGGGACAATATTAAGATGTGTGGACAAAGTTGAAAGGATTTTTATTCATGCAAAACTATTTACAGGCACCACTGGTTGCAAACATAAAATTTACATTGTTCCAAGTAGGTTATCCTATTGAGAAGAGCCAGGGAATAACTCCATTCATAAATCTTCATCTTGAATGTGGAGCTATTGCCAGGTTCAAACATAAAAAGAACACTATTACTGGAGAATTAACATTCATATGAAATAGAACTAAATCATAATATGATTAAATATTTGTTTTACAGGCTACAGTAGTATCGGTAGAAAGCCCAAGGACACCAAGTATTCTGCCCAGAACTGGTGATATAGTGACAGCAAAGGTTACAGTTGTGAACCCACGCATGGTCCAATGTGTTATATTGTGCGTTGGTTCATCAGTACTTGTAAGGCCATACAGGGGAATTCTAAAGAAAGAAGACATAAAAGCAACTGAAAAAGATAGAGTTGACCCATATAAATGCTATAGACCGGGTGATGTGATTTTGGCTAGAGTTGTATCCTTTTTTGTAATCATACTACATTTTTTATGTCATATTCTGTATTCAATTTTGATGCATGAAAAATGCCTTAACATTAAAATATGTTAATCATACAATCACAATGTCACTAATCAAAGTTTAACCAATAATCATCATCATCATATCAGCCATAATGTCTACTGATGAACAAAGGCATCCTCTATAGAGATTTCCATCAGTAGTGGACATCATCTGGCTGATGGTGATGGTGTCAGCAACTTTACTTTCTACAGACCTCATTTTTTATTCAGTCTTATAGAGAATTACCAGGAATTATTCTCTATCTCCATAGCTCACTGAGTGACCTAGCTTGCTTTTAAGATGTCTATAGTGAGTGACCACATCTCTGTACAATATGTCATCTGCTAACACACAAACCAAATTATAGCAGGGTTTTTTGAAAAATGGATATGTATGAAAATACCTACTCAGTAAACCTGTCTTATCTCATTAAGTCATTAATAGAAGTGGACCATATTCAATATTGTAATATTTCTTTTCATAACTCACTTATTGCTATTAATCTTGCTTAATCCATTTAAGGGTAGGTTATCCTAATGTGATGGTTATAATGCTGCCCCAATCATAATCATAGCTAAACTTTACTGTGTCCTATATTTTCCTTATCACTGAACCAGTTACCAATGACAGAAATCCACTGGTACCACTTGTCAACAGCGGAGAATGAGTTAGGAGTTGTTATAGCAACTGCTGAAGGCTCCCCACAAGGTATCGGCATGGTACCCATAAGCTGGTCAGAAATGCAATGCCCTAAAACATTTGTAAAGGAACCAAGAAAAGTAGCTAGAGTCATACCAGAGAACATCAATCAGGCACTATTTCCTGCTAAAGATAACTGTAAAATTGAACTTGAAGATATTACAGAAAAACAATAAAACACCTTTGAACATATGTTGATACGTTGTATTTATTTTTTTAGACATGTGTTACATAATTTTTTTTACACTTTCCTCCTTCCAAAAGGAGTGAATGCATCAGTAAATCACAGATTATCGAGTGCAGTACATCTTACTTTATCACTGAGCATATGATTCGATGTTTATCATTTGACCCATGCATAGATGCAAGGGCTGATCCAGCCTTCGAGTCAGGGGGGGTCACAGTCAAGGTCCAGTCAGGACAAGCTTCAAAACTTGTATTACGCGACCGCTGTTAGGTACTCTATTGGACAATTACTGAAACGTCACTTAATATTTAAATCCTGCTTAACGATTTGATACGCCCCACTACTTTCCGAAAACGGGTTTCTCATATCATTGTCGGGATTAAAATATTAAGTGGTGTTATTCATCGATTCCTCCGTTTTTTAGTTTGGAAGAGCTACCGCTATCAAAATATGCGTGTCTTAACTTGCAAAGCGTTACTATCTACTTTTGAATTAACCACTTTGAAGACTGTCTGCTGATACTAACTTTACATTTTTGTTTATCCCAATAAGAATAATTTTAGTAGAAGGAATCCAAACAGCGGCACCAACAGGACTATTATCAGAGATTTTAGAAGCATCAACATATATAGTAAACCAACTATCATAATCACACAGAACTTTGCTGGAGAACATTCTGTTCGCTTCTATTGAGCTCTTTTCTATACCAAAGTTCAAGATAATGTTGGGCTTATGAATCAGCGCTTCATAGGGCACAGAATAATGGCAACATAGAATTTCGGAAAAGAGGATTAGGAAGACGATTGAACATCAGATAGGCATGTAAAAGACAAGGGATTTTATAATTTGAACAGTGACTATTAAAGTCAATTATATTAGATAGTTGGTCTAGTTTGTGAAGAAGGGGATAATCAGAATTTTGTACAAGTTTAAAGAAAAACCTGTTAGCAAGATACTGTCTACAAATACAGAGGGGAGCATCAACACACTCGACTTGCATGGCATTTATAGGGGGCGATTTCATTGCTCCAAGGATTATACGTAAATTTTTTGACTGGATTTTATCTAGTTTTTGGGAACCAGATATATTACTTGGGTCTAAAACAAATAATCCATAATCCATATGACTACGGATTATGGCATTGGAAATTAATTTATGTGTGTAGGGGTGAGCACCCCACCAAACACCAGACAGAGAACGTAGAATATTGACGTTTCTTTCACATTTTTGAGAAACATAATCAGTATGTGATTTGCCTGATAACTTGTAGTCTAACCAGACACCCAGTAACTTTACTTTGCCCACCTGTAGAATATTTTCACCATCAACTCTTATTACGACAGGAGGAACAAATCGTTTTTTAGTGAAAACAACCACATAACTTTTAGAAGTCGAAAGGGACAATCCATGATCAAGAAGCCAGTCAGACAAGTATCCGAGGGCAGAATTGAATCGTCTGACAGCCTGTTCAACGGATTTATCAGACTGATATAATACCAGATCATCAGCTTATTGCAAAATTTGACACCTCAAACATTTTCTGAAACCATACTGAGTTTTTTCCAACAAATTTCTATTCTCTACAAGCTATTCAAGTTGATGACTGATGATAGGGCTATAGGTCTATAATTACTTGAATTAGAAGGGTCCATGCCCGGTTTCAGAATAGGAATTACAACTTGGATTTTCCATGGTTTAGTCACTATGCCATATTCGAAGAAACTATTTATAAGTTCTAGATAATATTCCTTAGCTTTAACTGAAGCGTTTTTAAAAAAAGAATATGGGATTCCGTCTGCTCCAGGAGAAGAATCAACTAAACCGTCAAGTGCGAGTTGAAGTTCACGGAACGAGAATGGTTGATCGAAACTATTTGTGGATGGGAGACGAATTGGAATAGAGGGAAAATAGTCCATATTTGGTACAAAAGGAAGGGACAATTTATCTGAGAAAGACTCAAGCCATGACAAGGCGTCATTAACTATCAAGTCGACAAAGCTACATGAACCTCTGTATCTTTTGATTAGTTTCCAAACTAAAGTGGATGGAGTCTTTGGGGATAGAGTTTCACAAAAGTGAATCCATCCCTTTTTCTTTTTTTCAGAAAGAAGTTTTCTTGCCTTTGCAGCTTTCTTTTGATAGTTAAAAAAGTTATCAAAATTCTTAATTGCATTATAATAAAGTTCCGCTATTTTCCTTTCAGAGACTGCTTTTGTACATTATGAATTTATGAGTAGGGGTTGAAACCTTAAATTTGAATTGCTTTTTTAATGGGAAACATTCATTGGCACTAGAGATGACAGATTCAACAAATTAAGAATAGCAATCTTCATGATTGTTGTTGTCAGGTGAAGGAAGAAATTTTAATCTCCTTTCAAGAGAAGAAGAATACGAGGACCACTTATCCTCTGCTAATCTATATTTAAGGGACGGGTTAAAATGTTGCACTCTATTATATATATATTGTCATGTGGTGCCGGCTCAGAATACCACCACCCCATCTCCTCCCGTGGGTGTCGTAAAGGTTCACTAAGGGATTAGCCGGAGGATGGGCAGCAGCGGCCTTCGATTACATTAACAACTCACTGCGATCGCCAATCCGTCTGCCAAGCATGGCGATTATGGCAAAACCCCCCAATGAGCCCACAACACACCCATATCGGTCGTTGTGGTGATCTTTGGGGGAGGCCTGTGTCCAGCAGTGGACTTCATTCGGCCGAAATTATGAGCACTCGATTTAGGGTTATAAGAGCTACTTTAACTTGCGACAGCCAAAATTAACAGGATAGAATGATTCGTTTATAAAGAATTCCAAGAAATGCATTATAACTTTTAAATAAATGTTTCTTTCTTTCATAACAGTTCAGAGGTAAGAGTGCACCGGATCTAACGTATTTCATTGGTTCAAACTGTAAAATATTTATTTGCGATTGCTACCTACCAACTACCTACATTATCTTTAAATTTTGCTTAATTTTGGGACAAAGTTTGGATCGATTACGTATGCTGTACTTATATATAAAAATGATGTAAACATAGTTCCAGTGTAAAGTGTTAGTTTTAGTTCTCTAGATAATAGACTGTACATGAACAAAAAACATTCATGTCGCGTTCGCGGCAACGCACTGGGACAATCTGGAACTATTTTGTAATAGATAGTGTGTATATGTAATAATAGTGTGGATAAAATAGCAATGCTCAATTACTGCAAAAAACATAAAAAAGTAGAATATCAAATTTGAAATTAGAACATATAGCAGTTTACGAAGAGTTCTAACAATAACTAAAATAAAATTGAACCGTAATATCAACTCTTAAAACGCAGGGCAGCTTGTGGCGAGCTGAATGTGAGTGGCAACACCTCGTAACCGAATGCTCCAGAGAGTCGATCAGGGTTTCGTCCCAGGTGTATCTTTATTGGTCGGCTGGAGTGGAATCTCATGAATCAGGACTTTCAACTCTGACTTACCTTCGTTGGCCGATCAGAGGGCGGCCGCCAGAGCTATATGCTCGGGGGTTTCTAATGGCGTAATAACGGGGAAACCCGCGCTAAGTCTTCGAGACTCGTGATGGTGAAACCCGTGCCACACCCCTCGACACCCTGAGCCGCTCACACCAGTGTTGCCCCCTGTCGCCTGTAGTGGTGGCCGTTTAGGGGGCTTATCTTGTGAGTGGCAAGTCACTGTCTGCCATAGAATTTTACTTAAAGGTGGAAAGGCAGACGCCGTTTTTCTGTTTCTCCTAGTATTAAATCTATTTAGCACCCATTGCAATAGACCTTATAATTATAGTTTCTATTTAATACAATAGTTTTACACCTCCACAATCTGAGAATGCATTTTATAGTGCAGCCGTGGAGAGCCCCGGTTAGTATCCCATTACATCATAGATTAAAATTCTCTATACGACCTCTGCGTGTTGGACCCTTGTTCCCGCGTAAGCCTATCAAAAGCCCGGGTTCCCCGTTACATATATATGGCATATAAGCCCGTGACTAGAGAAAAAAACTCATACATTATAATTAAAGTTGGGCGTTATAACACATAACACATTAAATATTCAAATATATTTTTATAGCAGTATAACAAATTATTAGAAATCTAACAAGACTGTTATAATATATATTATAGCCATTGTTTTAATTTTAAAATTTTGGTTACAGCGCCATCTAGCTTCGTTTAGATCACAGTACATGTACGTACGATATCGAAGAACTAAGTAATTCAATCTAACTAATAATAGATGGCGGTTGTTTTACTTATTCAAGGTTAAATGAGCACTCTCTACTTAGAAATAAGAGCTACTTTGACTTGCTACAACCAAAAATAATGAGATAGCATGATTAATTTATAATGAACTCCAAGAATTACATTTTAACAGTTTAGAGTTCATTGCACCGAATATATTTCGTTGGTTTTAAATTGCGAATATTTATTTGATACCGACAAACTACATAATGTTTAGGTTTTGCAAAATTTTGGAACAAGTAGGTAGTTTAGTTTAGTAAATATTTTAATTTCGTTTTCATCATCATCATCATCGTAGTTCGATTACGTATGCTATAAGGTGTAAATATCATCATTTCGGCCGAACAAAGTCCACTGCTGGACAAAGGCCTCCCCCAAAGATCACCACAACGACCGACATCGGTATGTTGTATGCTCATTGGGGGGTTTTGCCATAATCACCACGCTTGGCAGGCGGGTTGGCGATTGCAGTTGAGCTGCTAATGTATTCGAAGGACGCTGCAGCCCATCCTCCGGGTGTAAATATAGGTCTAGTGTAAAGTGTAAATGATTTAAGTGTTCTAGATATGAACACAACTTATTTTGTACCAAATACAACTCAAAAGACTAAATAAAATCAAACCGTAATATTAACTTTCATAATGTAATACAACTCTTTCAATACAATGTAACACTAAATAACATACAACTCATTATAATTATAACAAACAACGCTTTAACCAAAAATAAAATACAACTCATTATAATTATAATAAACAACACTTTAATTATAATACAACGACGCATATAAGTTATAACACTCTAAGATATAACATTATTTCAAATAACATTTTAATAAATATTATAACACTTTAAAACAACAGTTTAAAAAATATAACACAGCAGTATAATTCATTGAAAAATTATAACACTTTAGCCCATCTTTAATTATAATACAACTGTTTAAATATATTACAACACTAAATGTAATACAATACAACCCATTATGTAATATACAACGCCATAACTAAACAACAACGTTTATAACATTATCTATTATTATATTTATATATATAAATAAAAATGAATACCTCAATTTATTATAATTCCACGCGTGCGAAGCCGCGGGCAAAAGCTACTTTCAAATAAAAGAATATAATATTACAACAGTTTAAAAATATAACATAACAGTATAATTTATTGAAATAACTTAGCACTTAGCTTATCACATCTATAATATCCAGTAACTATTCTTCCAGTAACCAGTGTTCTGTCAATTATTGCTGTCAGATGTCACATCATTAAAATAACTTCTTGTGTCATACAGTCTTATCATTCAGGTGATCACTGATCACAAGAAACTGTACACCGTTTGGAAAGTATAAACCTTAAAAAGAAATAATTTGCTCATAAAAATACCGTATCATTCCAGTGTTTACTTAAATAAATATACTCTATGCAATGAGGTCACCATTACCAGCTATCGTAAAGTAAACTAAGTTTGTCCATGACAAACAATTAATGCTGGATATCGTGAACTATTGTTAGTGTATAAGAGAAGTTCCAACGGCAAAGTCGTGGTAAAAAAATCCTAAGATGAAGTTCGCAGAGCACTTGAGTGCGCACATAACGCCAGAGTGGCGTAAACAATATATCAACTATGAGGCAAGTATTGTATATTGTACTTTATAAGAAGGTTATTTAATTATCGCTATTGTGCCCACAATTTATTAATACCAGTTACTACTAGAAAATACGGTTTGGTACAACAACAAAATCTATATTATGACTATCAATATTGGTTAATCTAAATCATATATAAAAGGAGAAACTGACTGACTGACATACTATTGCACTGGGCCACTGACTAAACCAATCAGGCTAGAAATATGAAATGTTGACAATAGAAACCTTTTATATCGTAGGCATCCACTAAGGAAGGCATATTAGAAATTCTACCCCTAAGTTGGTAATATAGAGATTGTATGAAAATCTGTCATTTTATAATTTAGATCTATGAAAATTGGTATTCAGTCTTTTGGTTCAAAATAAAGAAGTATGTGTTTCAGTGTTTTTATACATTCTACCCATAGAGGGATGAAAGTATGTAAGGAATATCAGTTATTTATAAGTTATATCTATTAAATTCTTATTAGGCTTTTTGGTTGAAAATGAACAAAAATGTGTTTCAGTGTTTTTGTAAATTCTACCTTTAAGAGGGTAAATGAGGGGGTGAAAGTTTGTATGCAAAATCAATTATTTTAATTCATATCAATAAAAAAAAGTATTCGCTGCCTTCTTGGTAAAAAAAATAGTACAGACAAACATAGCGTTTTTTTAAAAATCCATGATAGAGGGGTAAAATTAGGGATGAAAGTTCATATTAAAATAGGTAAGTTTTATAATTAGACCTATAAAAATTGTATTTACCTTCTCAGTTAAAAGTAAGGAAAGATGTATTTCACCATTTTAGAGGGTAAAATATGGGATGAAAGTTTGTATATATTTATGTATATATCCATCAGTTTTGATGTTAGATCTATGAAAACTGATATTTGGATTTTAGATTGAAATTTCATAATATTTTCTTCTAATTTTATATTGCAAAACTATATTTTAAAATACTTAAATTAGTTGATATGTTGCTGCAGGGGGAAGAAATGGTGTACAGTTTCATAGACTCGGTGATAAATAAAGATGAAGCTGTTCATTATCTATATTATGTTGGGTACTCTTATACTAGTGAGAACTATATAAGTTTGAAATTTGAAGCTGGCAAAATTGTGTAATGGCACTAACAGTTCTAAGTCAAAGGTTTGCATCACCATGTGATAGAGGCCACTATTTTCACTGGACCAGCCCAGAGGGAAGCAGTGTTTATGCTGCATATTCCTAATGTACTTCTATTTGAATTTAAGAGACTGCAATTCCCTATTAAAATGAGTTTCACTATGAATATTATAATAAGCTGTATCAAACTTTTAAGTTTGCGGTAGTTGACTTGAGACAAGACTGTTCCCCCATGGTCAGTTTTATGTGGCGTGGTCACATGCTAGCTCCCTCCATCATCTAATTATTCTAGTGTCAACTAATGGTAAAAATGTGATACTTATACAAATAAATATATACATCATCTTATATAGGCCATTTATATGTGAGAAACTGAACAAAGGCCTTCCCCATAGATTCCACAACTGTGTCATCATTTTTGCAGGTATTTGCCAATACTCACCATGCTTGGCAGGCGGGCTGGTGAGCGCAGTATGGCTACCGTTTCTCAGAAGGGACGCTGCTGCCCATCCCTCTGGCTTAGATTCCCATAGTCGCCTTTTACGACATCCACTGGAGGAGATGGAGTGGTGCTGTATTCTTAATCCGGACACCACACGGACAATACATCATCATCACCTCACAATTTGTTAACACTTATGTATAATCCCATTAAATGCCACAAAATGAGACACAATTAAAAATCTATTGTGTCTACACTGCTGCTGGCAATTGACAGGCAAGAGGATATGTATGTTGAGTCCCATTTCACTATCTTAGTATTAGGTACCCCACATATTATTCTCGGATGCCGTAATCCATCTCATGTAATAGAGGGCATACTTTTTGCAATTTAATGGACACTTCCAAATTCCGGGCTATTACTGATACTCTACTTATGGAAAAGAAAACCTTATATGTGCTTATCTATACTAATATTATAAAGAGATTTTGTTTATATATTTGTATGTAGGGGGTCCTACATACAAATAGATAAACAAAATCTAAAAAAGCAAATCAAATGATACAACACAACTGCTTAATCTGATATTCGGGGTTTGATTAACTGGTCAGGCAGCCATAAGTTTTTCTTTATTAATTATTATTAATTACTAGAACTACTAAAAACGATTATAAAATTGATTTCACTATAAAAAAGTAACACTATCCCTATATGGGCATCATGTATCCATGGGCAACAGCTAGTGTAATTATAAAGTTATTATTCTAAATTACGAAAGTATAGAAATTAAATCAGTAGTTATAGCACATAATACATTGCCAAGGAGAAAATTAAAAATATACTATGACCTTGAATAATATTTGATGGTGAGCCATAGTGTATTTCACCACATTTTATTATTTATTTTTACGTAACAGTAATGGGTTCTATTTTGTATCATGGTGCTAATCAGCCAATCATGCAAACCATGCTGTTTAAATATGAATTGTGATAGTTAGCAAGTGTTATTATTAATTAACACTTAAGCATGATGGTTTGGGATGATTAAGCTTTTTTACTACCTTGGAATTTATCAGTTGTAATGATTTGTTTGATGCAATTATAGCTTTCAATGAGGATCTATTGCAAAGATAGGCTGACTAGAAAATGTTTATGAAAACTAATATCATGGAATTTAAACATCCACTGATGAACACAACACTCATACTGAGTGTGTAATTGACACATCGGTATATTAGCATAATCACTACACATTTTCCGCCAATACCACCACCCCATCTCTTCTGGTGGGTGTCGTAAAAGTCGACTAAGGGATTAGCCGAAGGATAGGCAGCACCGTCCTTTGAGTACATAAACAACTCAACAGCGATCTCTAACCCGTCTGCCAAGCGTGGCGATTATGGCAAAACCCCCCAATGAGCCCACAACACACCCATATCGGTCATTGTGGTGATCTTTGGGGGAGGCCTGTGTCCAGCAGTGGACTTCAAATGGCCGAAATGATGATGATGATGATGATGATCACTACACATGTTAAATTGGTCATGACAGTGTGTCGTCCATCATTCTAAAATTGCACAAAAACAATCTTTAACCATTTTGATTATGGTGGATACATCACCATTTGCCTGACCTGATAGTGCCAAGTAATTCCTAGGTGAACCCTGCACCTGAAAAATACTGTTATTATGATGTGATGCAAGTGACTGACTATAACAACATTATCTATATGCTTGTGTGTGTGACAGTGGAAAAAAACATGCTGCTTACACCTGAATAGTGTTTAGGTTACACTTTGTGACAGCGGTCCGTAAGAGACTTTCCTTCTAGATATTGTTATTCTAAGGTATTAATGTCCATATGCCAACCCATCTGCCAAGCGTGGCGATTACGGCAAAACCCCCCAATGATCCGCCAACGCATCCATATCGATTGTTGTGATCTATGGGGGAGGCCTGTGTCCAGCAGTGGACTTCATTCGGCCGAAATGATGAATGTCCTTATGTGGACAGGACCATAACTTAAAACAGTATAAAATATACATGCATATGCAGCATAATGCTGCCTGCTAGCATGCTGTATGGTCTGAATATGTTGTATATAATATTTTAAACAATTCAGGCTTGATCAATATTTTCACCCTATTTAAATAATCTTTCTAGATAATAATTGATGTCATAATACTGCACTGTAAATAATGCTGATAATGGCGTATGGCCCCTTGGACCATTAAATTTAGAGGTCATTGCAAGGCCTATGTTCAGCTGTGGACATAAGAGGGTTGATGAGTGTTTGTTGTAAATAAAAAAATATATTGTTTTTGTACAGGAAATGAAGGCAATGCTATACACAGCAGTGGAGGAAGCCCCATCGGCTGAAAATGTAGAACCGGAGGTTCTGTCACGTCATTTTGCAAACTTTGATGAAACATTCTTCCATTACTGTGATCAGGAGCTTAAGAAAATCAACACATTCTACTCAGGTGAACACAAGACGTGTAAATAATTATTAAAGGCTCCCCACCAGGACAGTACGGCATAGCATGGCACAGGATTGTTTTGAGCTGAAATGATTAGAGATCTTATTTTAATACATTTAGCACTCATATTTAGTTGATATCATTGCAAGAAGACTTGAGTATATCGTGGCGTGGCGGGCTTAGGTTTGCCGCGATATGTCGAAATACACAAGTGTTAAAAGGTATTAAAATCATATTTAAAACCAAAATATCAAAGAAAAATCTTCTAAATTTTTAGTAACCTTTGACTTTATTTATATTCATCTTTTTTTTTACTATTTATTTTTTTGCTATTTATTTATCTTATGTTCAGCAGTTTATAGTATGTACAATCATAATAAAACAATCATGATCTTTGAGACAACAACCCTAATAATATAACTGCCTACAGCTCTTATCCTTTTTTTATTTCTATAATATCGAAATATGTCATATATCCGCCGCCGGATTTACATCCAGGTAAGGCTAAAAACACCACAGCGGTCATCTTCGGCATCGAAGGGGGGCTCCAGGATGTAGACTACAGTCAAAGTGGAGGTGCCCATTGGTGCCACGCCTCTAGGCACATCTCGGAGGGGATGACTGTAAAGCGGTCACAACCTCTAGCGGAGGGGAGGTGACTGTAATAAATAGAGCGCCCACCTGCGTATGTCGGTGGGGATTGTAAAATATCCTATTAGTCTCGTTGTGCGCTGTGCTACGTACGTGGCGGGACGTGGCCACGTTTGCGCCGCCGACTTCCCAGGGGTCAGCTCTTATAGTAAAGCATTTGACTCTTGAAAGATCAAAATAAAACAAACGACAACGTCACAACACAGCTATTATGCTGAGTGTTGACCTGTTTGCCACTTTTAAGACGTGCACCAGCAAACTGCTATTTTATATGATTATTTTCTTTTGTATGTTATTTTACGATCAATCTTTCTATTATGTGGGTTTTTATAGCAAGTTTAGTGTAGTTTTTAGATTAATTATTATGAATGTACCGATGCGCGTTTTGTTGTGGTTATAAATCGCTTTTCTTTCTATCTTTCTTCTTCATATAAAAATTGTTGGAGTCAGCTTCCAGTCTAATCAGAGGCAGCCTTTGCTCTGTGTAAAACACTGATATTTAATCAACGGGTTCTATAATAACGAAAAGACGCGCGACGGTACAGTGGGTGGAGTGGCTAAGATATTGACTTTCTGCGCTCCGGGTCGCGGATTAGATTCCCGCACGTAACAAATATTTGTATGGACTACAAGTAGTTGTACCGGTCTGGGTGTTTGTAATTTGTAATTTATGTAGTGTAAATAGTAGCCACCAATGTCGTAAAAGGCGACTCAGGGACTCTAAAGCAGAGGAACGGGGTGCAACGTCACTTATGTGGAACAGTAACCATACTCCGCTCATCGACCCGCCTACCAAGCCTGGTTAGCACTGGCAAATTCCCACCCAATGGCGACACAATTGTGGAAATGTCTGTATATAAGAACAGTACCTTAATGTTTTAGGTTTTTGTGATTACTACTCCTTGTAATAAAACACTTAAGTGGATTGCATCGGGTATATCAATGATTTTGGTTTTTCGTAACGTATCGAATACTGTAAAATATTAATATTTTATATACTAGAACCTACCTGTGAGTATACAGGGTCTTACTTTAATAATGGAAAACATTTTAGGAAGTAAATCCATGAGTTGCAATGGTGCGTTTTAGCGAAAAATTAACGTAGCAATCGTACGTAACGTAGAAATGAACTATACCATTCATAGAGCCTAGCCTTAAAATATTTTCCATTATTAAAGTAAGACCCTATATAGATTACCCCGGTAAAAGAATCAAAATATCGGTGGTGTAGTATCTATATGAAAAAATCGCGCACGTACGTCTATAAGTTGTGTGTGTAGACATACACATACCTGTATAGTCATAGGGTAAACAGGACCTTCCTTTTTTTGAAGTGGGTATTATAAAGGCCAGGAACAAGAAGCTGACTATGGAAGAGTCAGGGTTTGGTCGACTATAGCCAAGGTAGAAAGTCCTAATGTCAAGAGACCATTCTCTGGCTATTTACGAAATAAATAAGCTACATTTAATTCTACTATTTCAGAGAAGCTTGCCGAAGCGACTCGAAAATTCGCAACACTTCAAAGCGAATTAAAATCACATTTCGAAACTATAAAGCCCAAAGGAAGCGGCGACAGCAAGAAGGCGATACCTCGACGGAAAGTTCAAGATTTAAAACTAGCTTTTAGTGAATTCTATTTAAGTCTCATATTACTTCAAAACTATCAGAATCTAAACTACACTGGCTTCAGAAAAATATTGAAGAAACACGATAAGGTAAGTTTTGTTTGATAAGATATCTCTAGAATTATTTATAAGGGATTATCGTGGACGCACTGACACTGGTCTGATGTTATCACTTCCTAATATTTAGATTTTTTAATGATAGCTTGTAGTGTTTGGTATTAGAATATTTTATTAACCGACTGACCCATAAAAAGGGTAATGTCTTTCGAGTATACGTATGTATTTCTATTTCTTTGACGGCGTATCTGGATGGTTGGATGGATTTATTTTAACATATGAGTTGTCGTTAGATTCGTCTTAATTGTGGGAGTGACTTAAGGTATAATATTTAAATATGCTATAATGTAGTTTTTTGCGCAGTCGGGTATTATAGTTTTTTACAATCGCGTTTTGCTGTCATTACACAGAGGCATCATAACGTGGGATGTTTTTTGAATTATTCGCGTGATGTTGGTCGCTAAGCAAATTCTCATGTGAATAACACAAAAATAAATCCCGTAGCCTAAGATGTTTTTATAAGTGTAGATGCGTCGCCCGCGCTCTTCTATGGTCACACGAAAGCAAGGTAATTGCCCGGAGTTCAATTAGTCACGCACCGACCATGGTCGCGGCTCGACCTGAATCATAATCATAATTCAGCAACATATTGCGAAAAAATAATGCCATCCTATGTATTGACGATGCACGAAGTAAACTGCAACTGTGAGAGAGAGAAACAGACGTTTTATTTCATGAATAAATCAATACGTAACGTAAATCGATTTTGTAAATAAAAAAAAGTATTTCGTTTTATTTTTTATTACGCGGTCTAATGTCTCCGCGCCGCCGTTCTGTAGTGCAATAATGTTCGTGTATGGCGCGTCTATTTGTAAAACATAATTGGCTGTAGCCTTTTACTTACTAATATTACAAAATGTGACTGCATTTTTGGCGCAGTGGCTAAGCGATTGGCTTACTGCGCTACGTACCGCGGGTTCTATCCCCGCAAGGAGCAAATATTTGTATGACCTGCAGGTAGTTTTTCGCGTCTGGCTCTTTGTGCATGTGAGATTAATTTCTGTAAACTGTAGAAACTTTCTCTGAACAACTTGCGAGAAAGTATTCGTATCGTAATATTAATGTGAGTGAATTTTGAATCGAAAATACAACTATCCTATAGCATTTTTTGTTTAAATTTATACGACAAACACAATTCGTATCATATATAGGTATGAATAAAGTCTTCAGTTCAATTGTGCGAATCGAAGTATTTTCAATAAAAAATTACTTATATTAACGTTACGATACGAATACTTTCTCGCAAGTTGTTCGTGGTAGGCTCTGTTGTTGTACTCACGATAAAGAAGAAACCAACGAGGGAGGCGCATCGTTAAAAAAATCGTTGAATCATTGATATCAAAACGTATTTTTACATAAGAACATGTAAAATACGTAATTTACTTCACTGTGGATGTTCTTATATTTTCCTCTATCGGAAACATAATCTAAAGACAAAAGTAGAACAGTTGTGATCGGCCTACGGTCTCAGTTAGCTTCTTTTTTTGACAAGGTTTGTTTTTATCATAACCAAAGCGGCGCTACTGCTTGGTAACGGCACGAGACACGCCTAGCCAGTTGCTCTCACTGATGAGTATATGATCGGCAAGTTTAAGTGACGCTGGGGCGCGGTCAGTATAGATAGAGATGGGTGATCGCATAGTGGTATTTGAACTGAGCATCTCCGTGCTTAGGATGGTACGTCGGTCCCGGTTGTTGTCATTAGAGGGTAGTCGTTAAGACAAGTCGGGAGGCCTTTGGCTGGAACAACTCTGACACATGGTTGGCCATTAAACACACGAAAAGACAAAAACATAGTAAAGTTGGGAACTAATAATTTTGGTTGAGGTTTCCTAAAGATGTGCTCCGTCAACAACCAAAGGATCAAAAGGTGGTTGTTTGATAAACATGCGGAGCTAGCAATGATGTTTTGTTGATTTTGTTCAATCAACATAGGCTGTGACTATTTCTTTTTACGATGACCTAAACAATTTTATAGTCTTTAGAAAGCGGGTATTGTATTTAACCCAAAAAAAGAACTCTCTATTATCAGGCTTACAGAATATTGTGCATAATCGGAAAAATCCCCATTTTATCTGTGCTCTTCTCATCGAGAATACTTTTTGCATTTTTAGTCACGAGAGAACTCTCAAAATTATAGGTAGGTTATTCATCATTTCGGCCGAATTAAGTCCACTGCTGGACACAGGCCTCCCTCAAAGATCACCACAACGACCGACATCGGTATGTTGTGTGCTCATTGGGGGGTTTTGCCATAATCACCGCGCTTGGCAGGCGGGTTGGCGATTGCAGTTGAGTTGTTAATGTATTCGAAGGACGCTGCTGCCCATCCTTCGGCTAATCCCTTAGTCGCCTTTTACGACACCCACAGGATGAGATGGGTTGGTGCTATTCGTAGCCGGCACCACACGGCGAGTAGGTTCTTCATTTCATTTTATCTTATTAAATCATATAATTTTTTCTATAAGCCGTCCACACTGAATATGTTACTCCCAATCGATCATAGTTATAACTCTTGGCTTGAAAACAATGTTCTGCCATCAACAATATGCCTAGTTGATGGCAGTACTTTGTTTCTAGCATACAGAAGGAAGCCTGTCCTCTGGATTTACCCGATAGGTGTAGTAAAAGGCAACTTAGGAGATAGGCCCTTAGTCGCCTTTTACGACACCTAAGGTGTCTAAGACCCACAGGGCCAGTGATTACATTTATGCAATTGTTCCTACAATTCATTAGGTTAAGTCACTACTCTCACCCAAAAGTTCTACCACCAGGCAAATACCCAACTAACGAACAGTCTTCCACAGTTATTAAACGTAAGCAACGGAGCACAATGGCGAGCAGAACACGTGGAAACTTCACATTTCTACACCAACAAAGACATAGACAGACTCATAAGCGATACAGAGGCAACAGTCACGAATGATCTAGAAGGCGGGGACCGTCAGAAGGCTATGAAGAAGCTAAGGGTACCGCCACTTGGTGAACAACAGAGCCCGTGGACGACCTTCAAAGTGGGGTTGTTCTCAGGATCTTTTATTGTGCTGTTCATCACTGTTATTTTATCTGGTGAGTGATATTTTAATTAAAGCATCGCATTCATATGTGTCCGCCGTATAGTCTTTGGGACTGAATACTGTCTGAACTGACTGAAGACTGTTCTCGTAGGAATGTTTGTCATCGAGGTTTTTTAATAGCATTGACGCAGAATTCATTATTTCGGCCGAATGAAGTCCACTGCTGGACACAGGCCTCCTCCAAAGATCACCACAACGATCGATATGGGTGTGTCGTGTGCTCATTGGGTTTCGCCATAATCGCCACGCTTGGAAGGCGGGTTAGCGTTCGAAGTTGCGTTGTTAATGTACTTGAAGGACGTTGCTGCCCATTCTCTGGTTAATCCCATAGTCGCATTTTACGTCACCCACGGGATGAGATGGGTTGGTGCTATTCGTAGCCGGCACCACACGGAGTACGCAGAATTAGTTGATTAAAATGTTATAGGACTCGTCTGCTCCATCGGCCTTCGGCTTTTCGACAGACGTAACCAGCCCACTGCCACTTTCCGTTCCACTTGCCCACTTAGCTTTCTTATTCGACGAGTCGTAGAGTGGATACCGCGTATGGACAAACGTAGTGTAGGACTCCCATCGGCCAGATGGATGGACCTGAAGAAGGTTACTGGGTCTGGCTGGCTGGATACCCAAGACAAGACGGTAGCACGCATGTGCTCACGCGCTGCCGTGTGTCGCTTTGGGTGATCCTTTACAATTCCCCCGAGGGGGTGACCGCTTTACAGTCACCTTCTCCGAGATGTGCCTATAGGCGTGGCACCAGTGGGCGGCTCTAGTGTGATCATATGAGGACCTGAAGCCTGCCTTAGGTGCCGAAGATGAGCGCTCCAGTGGTTTTAGCCGGTAAGAGTCCGGCATACCACTTCGCCCTTCCCCGGGCCGAAGGAAGTACATGAAGAATTTCCACTGGGCACCAATAAAACAAAAAAGGGTCCGGCTGAATGCGGAATGCTGATGGCCGGGTGTTGTGGTGCACGCTGGGAGAGGTCTTTCTCTAGACGTGAAGGCTGATAATGATAAAAGTTATAGGCACTCGTCATGTCCTCGTAAACGTTTACAAACTTTTTTTTATGTATAAGCTTATCGCGGGAGCTGTTGCGGCTTACCCTTACAAAATAGCGAACCCGCGAGTGTGTACTACCCTCCTACCTAGTGGGACTCGGGCCCCGGCTTAGGGCCCAGCGGGGGTCAGACTGGGCAGATGGTTGAGACTGATTATTTGTATTTAAAGCTGACTCAGCACTGGCCGACTGGAACACGGGTTGAGAAGTTTGTCAACGATTACTGGCTCTTTATATTGCTTCGTAGAACTGTATTGTTCTACCAAGTATCAGGTTTAGCTGATTAGTCTTGTTTATCATCGTAAGTTTATCCTTAAGAGATCTATACGACAACTTAAATATAATCTTTAGGTATATGCGTTTAGTCGCCACTCTATACAAAATATTCTTGATACATCTACTTTTCTTAATTATTATTTTTATACATGTTGACCATCTGTAAAACTATGGAGCAGCGATAAAACCCATATAACCGCTTACTAAAGTAGCGCAATTCCTAACTACACAGTCTTTATGCGTCAGACCTTAATAATTTATATCGTAGATAAATTTTATCGTACTGATTATAAAATTAAACTAAATCCTAATCGAACCCATAGTAGTTATAGTACAAGTAATTACAGGAAAAGAACATACATTTATCAGTGTTGTTATTATGATACACGTCTGTTAAATGCGATAAAGGCCTTACTAAAAATACCGACAGTAAATGCAATTAAGTGGTCGAGCGTTGATTGATTGACTGAATGAACGATAAGTGCTATGACCTGTTGAACTACTGCGGCGTAGCTTTTTTTTGTGATGGGCTTCTCACACACATTTAGAGAGAAATGTAGTTGCTTTACCGGACAATTTGGCGAAGCTTGAATAGTCTCCAGCCTGGCTTAAAATTATGTATGCTAAGTAACTGCGCCTGGGGGTGTCCCCGGACCTCGGCTCGGGGCGTTACTGGGATAAAAATCATCGCAAGGGACTGCTGGATCAATGTTAATTGGAGTTTAAGGGGATCACTCGTATTTACACGACACGGGCACGAGCAAGGGTCGGGGGAACATTATCGTTAATCGGGTGGTCGCGACGTTAGGCCTCCGTGACGGCGTAGAGGCAGGTCCCGGCGGCGGGGTCGATATATCGATCTGTTTTTTGACTGAGACTGCGCGAGTCTCTTCATGTGTACTACGTGGTAGAGGGTGATTGGATCGTCGGGATCCTCGACAGCATGTCTTGGTCGGCGGCATTTTCTTATTTTAGAAGGCCTGTAATTAGCGGTCGTCACTACAAGGGGATTCAGGTGGGGAAGGATAGATCGAAAAACTCGCTAGCTTAATGAATTGCTTTATAGTAAGCAAGTTCAAATCGGTATGCAATTGGAAATTGCGTATATACCAGGGGCTACCTGTAGCTTTGCTCATATTTTAAAGGACTTGGAGTTTTTAAAATAGGAAGGAGCACCGTGTGCAAACACAACACTTGCTTAAGTCATAATAGGTCTAATACACGTTGGTTAAGAAGTAGTTTACTATGTGTATTTAACATGAAGTCGTCCGAATGCAAAGGTGGCACGGGCGTGCACCATCTTGATGTGCTCTCAGCACGATAAGTTGCGGTGTAATATTACGCCTAGGTATTTGGCGTAGGGTTGCCAGGGAATCGGTTTGTCAAACATTGTGATTCGTGCTTCAAGCGTTTAAGCTCGTCGCCGTGGCAGGAAAAAAGGACGGCTGCGCCTTTTGTGGGATTAAGCTCAATACGTCATTTACTGAACCAAATGGCCAGTGAATTGGCTCAGGTTTGAAGCATGAGAGAGATGCTATCAAGACTGGGTGGCGTAGCCACTCGTACTGCTACTTATATACAGAATTTCCTGTCCTGTCCTGACTTCCTGAGTGGACCCACGGTGGAAGCTAATTAGGAGTGGCCGCATCTAAGAAAAAATCATATTGATAAGCAATTATCGATATATGAATTATATCTAAAAATAAATATCGATGTTTATCTATCAGTGTGTGTATAAATTAGGTATTTTAGAAAATATTTACATAAACAAACAAACCGGCAACCAAACTAACGACGACGAAACGTCGTCTCACTAAAATATTCCATATTAAACTACATAATTCACAAAGTATGGACTAAAAGATCAGGATCAGGATTTGTAATTTATATTAAAAAACAATAAAACAAAGCTTTTGGTTGCCGGTTTGTTTGCAACAACAATCCGGCAACCAGCCAGTTTGTTTGTTTATGTAAATGTTTTCCAAAATACCTAATTTATAGACCTAGTAGCACTAGTACCTATATTAAAACCTCGAACTATTTCGAGTTTTAACATTACAGTTACCTATAGTAATGTCTTAGGTTTTCGCGATTATAACTCATTATAATTATAATAAAACACTTTTAAACGGATTACATAGCATATATTAAATATATAAGGTCTTATTTTAATAATCCACGATATTTTGCATGGTGCCTCAGTAAATGCTTAAGATGATGTACCGAACACAAAAAAAACTCATGGTAAAAAAATCCATTTCTTTCTTTTGTGTGATGTCGCTACCATGCGCCATCTGTTTTGTTTAACGTTACAGACTATCTAAATCAGTCAACCAGCCCTGTCCGCCATTGTCTTATTAGATGCATGTGAATATTATCACAACTAAGAGAACTAGGAAGTAACGAAATAATTGATTTAATAAAATAATTTTTTGAACAGCAAATTTACAAGTTTTTTTTTTTATACCTACATTATCTTCATCGTTCACTATAGCGCCATGCAAAATATCGTGGACTATTAAATTAAGACCTTGTATATTATAGGTTTTTGTTTTTCCTGACGTTTCGAACATAGGGCAAACAAAGCATAGATGCTCCACAAAGCCTGCAGTGTGTGAACATGCTTTAGGCAAACCTTACCATTGTCTTTGTTTTGATCAACCTCAAGTCCTCGCGAAAGAGATCCGATATGTACCTAGAATGTTTCGTGAGGCTATTATTATTATAAAAACAACCTAATTTACAGCTACAGTGCCCTTTAAACCGAAGTACAGCAATGTTTAAACACTAATGCTTGACGGCAGAGCTTTGCTTGGTACCATTTTTTTAAATCCCATCTTTCTCGAGTTTTGTAGAAATCCTCATGGACATCCTCCGCCCTGCGGATAGGCGGAGAGGTGTGCCGGTCTCTTACCGGTAAAAAAGACCTGGGTGGTCATCTACGGCACCGAAGGGGGCTCTGGGTTCTCGATAACGAACACACTAAAGCTTGCCCATTTGTGCCACGCCGTGAGCCACGTCCTCCATTGAGGCATAGCACATCTAGAACATCTTTAGGGAACTGTAAAGGATCCTCCCGAAGCCGCTCTGCGCTGTTTTGCGAACACGATGGCACGTGCACACATGCGTGCCGCCGTCTTCCCGGGGATGCTCGGTATGAGCAGGCAGAGTCCTACACGCTCGTGACTCTTGAGGCCCCCGCTGGGTGGCTGGGGTCACAGGCATGTGGGGCATCCTTCTACGTGCGGGATCGGCCCGCACTCGATCCCGATACGGTCTCCTTCTGGAGCATGTCGCTCTCATAGAAGACCACAGCACTCCAATGTTTATGCTCTGTCAACATAGCCAACACACTGTGGCAGTACCTACTTAGCCGAATCCTAGCAATAAGACACCTACCACAGCAATTGACTCAGCTCACGTCATCTTATATACCAAACGTTTACATAACCAGCAATAAATTCAAATAATCTCCACCTTGCACACAATTTATTACACAATATCTCATAATCTTTTGTACTCACACGATCCCTCGTAATATTTTACCGAGAGATATGAAGAAATCCCAACCACAAACATTGTGTAAAATTAACTTATCGTTTACTGACCACAGGCAATGAGTATCTTATGCAAATGAACAGATAAAAGATTATGCTTGAAGAGATTACGTTATCGTGTCCCTATGACCTTCGGCAATAATATTTAGTACTTCTTCACCTTTAGAATGAACAAGGTGATTCCATTGGGGATTAAATGTTGCAGTGGAAATTTCGTAAGGAGGTGTACAAAAATATTTTTTCCGCACTGCAACCGGCCAACGGGCTACTTGATGATAACAGACAACACAGGCATAATTTGCTTATAAGTAGACTCCAAGCACTAACTTAAGAAATGAACTGTTAAAGCATAATAATAATATTATAAATTATTATATAGTAATTGCTGATAGCCTAGTGGTTGGGATGGACGCTTGCCTTCCATACACGAAGGTCTGAGTTCGATCCCGGCCCGCACCTCAGGTTCACGCATTCGACCATAGGTTAACTTTAACTTTACATGATCACATGCTCATGATCCTCAGCGTCTGCGACAGTCGCTAAGGAGTCATATATGGATATTGATTGATTTTGTTTTCAGAAATGCACGTGATTTCCAGAGTTAGATAAATGTCATTTAAATAATTTACAGCGCATTGTTTAAAGCAGGTTGGAAGTAAGCGCGTCTATCTGTAACTTGTAGACTCTTCTTGTGACACTCTTACTTGAAAGTGTACAAAATGCCTACTTTAGATACCTGTATAACTGTGTCCGTGGGCATTAGCCATATCTTTACCCTACTAAGTTTATCCTGAGAGAGAGGCTTGGGGGGATCCTTTACAATCCTCCCCGAGAAGTGCCTGGGGGGATCCTTTACAATCCTCCCCGAGAAGTGCCTGGGGGGCGGCCTTTTTACACCTGCCTGCCTCGGCTAGAGAGGGTGACCGCTTTACAGTCATCCCCTCCGAGATGTGCCTAAAGGCGAGGCACCAATGGGCGGCTCTAGTGTGATCTTACGAGGACCTGGAACTCCTCTTCGGTGCCGAAGATGACCACTCCAGTGGTTTTAGCTGGTAGGAGTATGGCATACCCCTTAGGGGAAGGGTCCCCGGGGAATTTCCACTGGAGACCAATAAAATAAAAAATAAAGGTAATGTATGTATTATTGTTAACTAAATAGTACCATCTGCAGCTAAATAACCGATACGACAGCGTGTTATGACCGTTAATATCCCACGCCATTCGATCATATGCTTATATCGTACAAATGCATTCTCAATACGTTGCCAGACACAACAAAAACCTATTCTTTCTATTTTAAAACACTAATTTAACGTACTTACATAAATCTCCCGGAGCATTCTTTTTTAACGTCAATGCTTTTCGTTAAGGACTTTTGACAAGAATAACATAGTTTACTAAATTTTCGGCATTCTTGGGAATTTTGTGTCAAAAAATACCAGATAGAGAAGTTATTTTAGCGAGTTTACAATAGAACTTAAATAATAGAAAAATACGGGTTGCACTCCGGGAGTGCCGACAGAAGTGAAAACTATTTTTATTTATTTATCTAGATGCGTTCGCGGTCTGCTATATGTACATGTATATATGCACACACTATAGCTGCGTCTCGTAACGGTGTCGCAAGTCCAGAGATTTTATCTCATCTAAAAATATGCGTACCGCGCTAAAATAAGTTTTCACTTCAATAAGTTTAAAGTGGTTCGTTATTAATTAAACTTTTGCTGGAATATGGGTTATCCGTGTGGAGTCTGGATTAAGAATATAGCACCACTCCAGCTCTTCGCGTGATGTCGTAAAAAGCGGGTAGGGTCTCTAAACCAGGGGAATGGGTAGCACCGTCCCTTCTGTGGAAAAGTAGCCATGCTGCGCTCACCAACCCGCCTGCCAAGCGTGGTAGGTACTGGCAAATTCCTCCCACAGTGATGACACACGGCATGTAACCGTTCGTCTTATGAGGGAGGTTTTTGTTCAGCAGTGGACGCTTTTTTGGTTGACATGATGATGATGATGGGAGGTCAGAAGTAGATCACTACCTCAGAATAATAACGCCTAGAAAGGAAGTCTCTTGCGAAGCCTAAACACAAAACGTGTGTGCCAGTGTGCGTAGGCAATGCATGTTTACTTTCTCCGTCGCAAGCGCATAAATAATGTATTATAGTTATTTAATTATTGTCGCTTCAGAAATCGTCATGTATAATTATTATTCGGAAGCAGCGTTCACAAGAAAATGAGTACTGACGGGCCGCCCAACGAATGGTGTCATAACCGTCACCAATCTAATGGTTACGCGTTGCGTGTACAGGCTATCCTTTTTTTTATTGGTGCCCAGTGGCAATTCCTCGGGAACTTCTGAACTTCGCCCTTCCCCGGGGCGAAGGGGTATGCCGGGACTCCTACCGGCTAAAACCACTGGAGCGATCATCTTCGCCACTCCAGGTCCATACTAGAGCCGCCCAATGGTGCTCGGAGTGGGTGACTGTAAAGCGGTGCACCGGCAATGCCCCGCCCATTGCCACTTCATCTTACAAATCTCGCTATATCAGCAGATTAAGTTCTTTTACGGATCTCCTCATTTCAGATTATATCACGTGAAGAAATACCAGATGGCAGTCCCTTCATGTAAAATAATGATATTTAGTAGCATCTAGTTATTCTAGAAGCCCAGTCCATCATAGTTGGGAGAAGGTCGGAGTACTTGACAAAACAACATGCATCTGCGCACTGGAATTGTGTTAGAAAATTATCAGTTAGGACACTTCACATCACGCACTTAGTGCGTCGGTTATAGTAGGTCTTGGCCTCTATTGAATTCCCTGGGCTTGGAGAGTGGACTATTTATTGAATAGCCAGCAAATTCATATACTACTTTTTTACTTCGATTACCTACATTTCTGCGCACATGCGACGCACAACTTGTACATCATTAAATTATTTTATTTTTTGTGTATAACTGTAACCTATTTGTTGTTATTTGGTTGCACAGACTACTTAGGCATACTACTTTTTTTATTAGATCGAGCAATCACAACCAAAGATAATACAGACCCATTGAACTTTATAAACTGAATTATCACAGATTAGTTTCTTACGGACTGATAGTTTTATGAAAAACGAAATACTTCACGAATTGAACCGTACGACGTTGCCCACATATTTGATAGAATTTTTTCATTTTTGAGAAATATTTTATGAATTTGTAAAGATTCATTATTCTAAACAACGTACGACGTTGCCCTATACTTGACATTGGCGTAATTGTGGAAGATACTCTATAGCAGCCATAATTTAAGAGAGAAGAAGAATAATAGAGATAGAAGATAAGTTATAATTAAAATCTGAGCTACAATTTTTTATATTTCTGTTTTATGATGTTATTATTATTTTGGCTGAACAAAGTCTAGTTTTAAGTCTTGTATGTCAATTGGGCGTAGAAATAAAATCTTGTTCTTTCTTTCATTCTCGTCAAAATGTTGAATTCGTCTAGACATGCATTAAAATCGCGCTTGTAATGCTTTCTCGGATTGTTCTATACTTCAGCGCAGTCGCAGTGACAAAGAAGGTATACTGCTAAAGTAAATAAACTGCGACTGCGTTGTGTAACTGTCAAGTGAATTTTCCAAACTGGTCGCGTCTGAATCGCTGAAAAATGCTACCAAAATGAATAAACAAACTAGTTGGTGCTTTTTTAAACAATCAACAATAAAACACAGTATGGTACCGTGCCCACCCGTACTGTTCCACTGCTGGCCACGGGCCTTTTCTCACGATTAGGCCTTAGGCGATTAGGACGAGATTAGGCCTTAGTCCACCACGCTGGCCTCCTGAGGTTGCCGGATTACACACACTATTGAGAAAATTTTGGAAGGTGTGCGGGTTTCCTCACTCTGTTTTTCTTCTGTTAATACAAGTGATAATCAAATTCTGAATCCGAAAAGTCAGAGGTGCGAGCCGGGGTCGCTCTAATACCCTCTTGTATGGAAAGCAAGCGTTTAGCCATAGATCATCAATGCTACTAGAAGCCCACCCAATCGCTACCTAATACTAAAGCTGGGAAGAAAGAAGTATTACCATTTTGAAAGGCCATTAGACCTTTGTAAATTCCTGAATAGTTACAAGTCCATACTTGGAAGTACTTGTAACATCTCGCGTTCGATAAGGGACACATGTACATTATCTTATTCATATTATAAATGTGAAAGATGGCATGTTTGAGGCTCCATCACGCTCATCAAATGTATGAACGGATTCTAATTGAATATGGCTTAGGATTAAATAATCTCGTAGAAGTAGTATTAGGACCAATGATATTATACCATAGATATGTTACGTCCATATTAAATGGCGCGCAAAATATAGTTTCATTTACGCAACCATGTCGTGAGAAACAAGATACAAAAACAACAAGAGTAAAAGAGATAACTATCTAGGCGAACCGATTGCGAGGTGCTACAATTGGGGGAGTTTTAGTTCTTACTTTTGGCACGCATGTAAACGTATCTACTTCTTTTTAATATAATAATAGCTGGGGCCCGCGGTTTCACCCGCCGTTTAATTTTATATATATAGAAATGAAATTCATTGGACTGATAGTGGCGCCATCTGTTAAAGATTGGTCGTACCAACTCAGAAACCTTTGTGGGCTCATGCACAACACTTTGCTGAAGATCATGCCATGATCAAATGCATAGTTTACGATTCTATAAAGGACATACACTTGTGTGTCACATTCATTTTTATATATATAGATCATTGATTAGGACACTTTGTTCGAATTATAAAAAACAATCGTCACATTTTTTTACTGATCCACTTTGAAACGGGCGTATATCGGCTAGTATTCCGTATAAAGAGAAGGAGTATAGTAGTTTACTTACAATTTCATATTTGTTCCAGCGTTATTCCACGAAGGCGGCGCGGAAAATATAAAGACAGCCTTCAGACTGTACCGAGGCCCCTTCTTATTAGTCGAGTTTATATTTTTAATCGGCATCAATGTCTACGGCTGGAGATCATCGGGTGTTAACCACGTGTTAATCTTTGAGCTGGACCCTCGGAATCACCTTTCTGAACAGCATTTAATGGAGCTAGCGGCGATTTTCGGCGTCATATGGGCACTGAGCATCCTAAGCTTCATATATAGTGCTAGTCTAAGTATACCACCGTTTGTGAATCCGCTGGCTTTGGTGATAATAATGCTGGCGTTTCTGATGAATCCGCTGAAGGTGTTCCGACATGAAGCTCGGTTTTGGTTTTTAAGAATAAGTGTGAGTATTTATGTTTCTTCTATCGCTTTCCTACTTATCGGAGCTTGTTATTTATGATTTATGCTTTGTCATTCTCTGGGTTCTCGTTGTTGAATAGCGAAAACAAAACCACAGCTTAAATTATGTTCCTCTACCCGTCTGTCCGTATGTCACATTTATTTCGAGCAGGGATCGAATGTACCTGCGATGGGTACTACACAGTAGGGATGCAAACCAGTAAAATAACTCCGGTAAAATACGTATTTTTCGGTAAAATTAATATATTTTACGTAATTTTCGGTACAATAGGTTTTTTTCGTTTTTCCCGATGGTGGATGATTGCTCAACTCAGCTTAGTCGCTCGGTCAAAGTGCGAGGTGCGGGCAGTGTGGGCAGGGTACTCGAGTACCAAACAGGAGTTCAAAACAGAAGTTTGAACTGGAAGCGCGTACTTACGAAATAGTGTGCATCTCCGTTTCAGTGTTTGACTGCTGAAATTGCAATGATTAAGTAAGAATATTACAATAATTTATCGTCTAAGTATTCTAGCAAATTAATAGTTCATTTTATATTTAGGTATTAGGCATGTATTATGTGCTGCCGGTGCCAGATTGACTATCGGTACATTGAAGTGTTGAAGTGCTTATACAGAAACGCCACCATGTCGGTCCGAGTACATGAACAGAGCACGGGGGCAATTCCATTGCAGAGAGGTGTGAGACAGGGGGACGTCATTTCCCCGAAACTGTTCACCGCTGTCACTCAGCGAGCTATGGAGAGAGCTATGCTTGGTATTTCTCTACGAGATCGAATCAGAAATGAGGAGATCCGTAGAAGAACTAAAGTTGTCGACATAGCTGAAAGGATTAGTAAACTGAAGTGGCAATGGGCAGGGCACATTGCTCGTAGAACTGATGGCCGTTGGGGCACAAAGGTTCTCGAATGGAGACCGCGCACCGGAAAACGCAGCGTGGGACGACCTCCAACGAGGTGGACAGACGACCTGGTGAAGGTCGCTGGAAGTCGTTGGATGAGAGCGGCATGTGACCGCTCGTTGTGGAAATCTAAGGGGGAGGCCTTTGTTCAGCAGTGGACGTCCTGTGGCTGAGATGATGATGATGTGCTGATAACACGTAAACATTTATACAATCCCCAACTAGTGTATAACACACACGCACATATAAAAGCCGCGTTCAGTATCAGTGCCGTAACAATAGCAAAGGATAGTTAATTAATGTAATGAAACACCCAGACTTCAAATAAATGATAATAGTTGATATGATAATAATTGATAAACTGAACCGCCCGCACGGAGGTTAACAAGTTTTGAACAAGATCATAGCCCGCTACGGTCCCTGCAATTTGAAAAAAATATAATTAATTAGTTTTAAAGTAGACGGATCTAAAAATACCGCACAAGGTCGCCGGTAATTTTACCGTAATCTATATAAATGACCGTAAATTACCCGTATTTTACGCGCCTTTTCGGTAAAATTTCGTAATTTTACAACACTGTAATAACAGACTGAAAGACAGACGGGCGTGGAAATGAGGAAACTATTGGGGTCCCGTTTCTGCTATAATTTTAAGAAACCCCAGCAAGGGCCATGCTAACCAAGCATTCTTTATATATATATATATATATATTATTTTCACATATTTTCAAAATGCAAGATAAGCAGCTATTCATAGGAGACGATAGGTACTTTTTATTTTTTTAAACGATGACACTATTATCTATCTTGTATCGTAATTACAGGTTACAGACACAAATCTCACATACACAAACACCACCAGACCTGGAACAAGTATCTGTAGGCCATACTTACTTTACTAGTGGTATGTCTCTTATTGCAAGAGGCCGGCTAGGTAGGTACCACCCCCAGCGCTGCAGAACCAAAATTCACGGTCTGCAGCGCAGAGTGGCTATTCGGATCGCACGAGGTTACCGAACAGTGTCCTACGAGGCGACGCGTTTTCCGCCTTTTGACATCCTGGCGGAGATGGATGCGTGGGTATACGATCAGACACGCTCCCTCCGCCAGTGCGGCGAAAACGCGCCTCCAGGGGCGTTGGACAGGCTGAGGCGGCTGGCTCGGCGACGCGCACTTGTAAAGTCGCGTCACCGCCTGCGGATGCAGTTTGCAACCAAGGTCTTTCTAGTGTAATCATACGAGGACATGGAGCCCCCCTTAGGTGCCGTAGATGACCGCCCTAGTGGTTTTAGCCGGTAGGAGTCCGGAATGCCCCTTCGTCCATCCCCGGGGCGGTGGAAGCTCATGTAGAATTTCCACTGGGTCCACAAAAAAAGGTACCTCCCCAGTGCCAGATATTGTCATGGGTAGGCATGAAGCTTACCACCAGGGAATGAGATGCTAGTCTCATCACTATGTTGTATAAAAAACTTATATTTCCTCTCTGTGATGTGCCTAAAGGCGTAACAGCAACGGGCGGTTCTAGAGCGATTGTTCTCGTGATACTGGAACCCCCCTTCAGTGCCGATGATGACCGCTCCGGTGGTTTTAGCCGGTATGAGACGGCATACCCCTCCGCCATTCCCCGGGGCGGAGGTAGCCCATGATGGATTTCCACCGGGTGAAAATGAAAAAGGACTATAAATTTATACCGTTTTCGTAACGAACCCGCGACCTGAAGCGTAGTATGCCAATTGTTTAGCCACTACGCCAAATGTGCTGACGAATCATCATCATCATCAATCATCATCGTGATTGACTTCTTAATGATTTGTGTCGTGGGGTTCACCACACTAAAGCGATACGACAGGTACCGTCAGATTTTTTGCTTATAATCATGTATAACAACAGCACGTTAACATTATGAGATTTTAGACAAGACGGTAATTGCCGCTTTTTATGACGATACACATGAAAGTGTGATCCGATCCAAACCAATCCGTGTGGTATCCGGGTTAGAATATAGCTCCACTCTGTCTCTTCCCGTGTATATCTTAAAAGGCGACCAAGGGACTAAACCCGAGGCATGGGCAGCAGCGTTCCATCTATGGAACTGTAGCCATTCTGAGCTCACTAACCCAATTGCCTGCCAAGCGTGGTGAGTACTGGCAAATTTCCCGCAATATGATGACACAGTTGTGGATATTTACGGGGGGGAGGCTCACGGCATGTAACCGGTAGTCTATGGAGGAGGCATTTGTTCAGCAGTTCAGCTGGCTTTTGGCCGATAGGATTTTGATGACGTATAGTAGTCCTTATTACATTTATATATCAAATGATCCAGTGGTCGCGGGTGCAAGGATCTATTCTGTAGTCGGGAAATGTTAAAGGAAAGCGCACGGTTCATTTGTTACGGTATTTTCCCGAAGCAAAATATAGTCTAAACCCATACCGAAGAACAGTGTTATCGAACAGTGAAAACCCCATTCGATTTTTTTTTATCTCATATACTTCCTAAATCCTGGGGTGGGTGGACGGGCATGCCGGACCCTTACCGACTAAAACCCTACGATGTTCCTACTCGCACATCATGACTGCATGACCCCGGCAGTGCTGTTCCGCATGAGTGGCAAAACGACCAATATCAGGTGGGGAAGCTCGTGGACACATATGCGCCGCCAGCTCAGGGTCTTGTACAGCCCTGAGATTATATGAACTAGACTCACATAGCTCAAGAAATTAGGTTAGGATCTGATCGGTGTCGCATTTAGAGCACGACCGACCCAGGGGAATCTCCCCCGAGATGGGCTGTGCCGAAGCACAGGGAGGCTCCGGTGCGTTCCACTTGAGATTCCAGTGCTCTCCGTATATGCTGAAGATGCCCACCGAGGAGTTTCAGCCGGTAAAGAAGATTTCCCCATGGACGAAAAAACGCTCCCTTTAAGACTAAACGTTTTCTTTCTTTCTTTATCCAACATATTTCTGGGGTGTGGTTTAATATCATCTTCATAACAGCCAAATGGTACTTATGAAACCAGACCATAATATGCTTGTGCTATGAGTGGGTTCACTTTATTGTATTGCAACGGACTCAGCAGTCCGAACCCATAGCAACTATAGTATTAGTGCCCCTTCATTTTTTAGATTGTCGGCCATGTTGGCTCTGTGCCCAAGCAATTAGCTTTCGCGTTACGTATCGCGGGTTCGATCCCCGCACGGACAAAAAACGAGAAATACATCTATGGCCCACATAAAGTAAGTTTTGATGATGTTTTGCTTGTTCCAGGGTCGGATCCTCGCGGCTCCGTTTATGCCGGTGTTGTTCGCAGACTTCTGGCTGGCTGACCAGTGGAACTCTTTCGCGACAGCATTCTTAGACTTCCACTATCTTATCGCCTTCTACGTGGCAGGCAGCGACTGGTTTAATGTTAACGGTAGGTAGAATCTTCTCATGTCAATACTCGTAGCGCAGCCTATTCCGAGACCTAGCCTAGGCTTGTCCATAAAAAAGAGATCCGGCCCCCTTTTTTTATTTTTCTTCATTGATCCGGTGGAAATTATCTTGCTTATTAGCTTATTGAACAAACAAATATTTTAAAAGTTGGCTGATGCACATCGTTACTGTGGCAAAGAGGTCAACGAGGTCAAAGAGGTGTTGTAACGCGCGGTCAACGCTCGGCATCATCCCGTGTTGTAAATTATACTGTAATTGTGCTGTAACGTGAGCCACAACACAGCGCTGTTTTTCAGTGTTAACTCCAAGAAAGAGTGTCAATTGTCATCCCAGTAATGGCTTGACAGCGCGGCTTACGCAGCGGGTGACTTACTTTCTACAACCAGTTATACTTAAGTTATTAGTACCGATCGAAAATTCGGGTGCAATTATAACTAAACGTTTTTCCGTTCTGAATAAATTTAGGAGCTTATTTTACAATTGAAAAAGAGCATAGAGTTACAACGTAACTTTTTGCATCAACTGATTCAATTAGTTTCGCGAAATATTTAAGGTCACATTGTAACGTCAATCTACAATAAACTAAAATATGAACTATTTTAGTTTAATGTAGATTGACGCGCGCTGAATTAAATGTAAAATATAAAAGTAACCAGTCAATTGATGGGTGTCAGGAATGCATTCTTTCGGCGGTCGCACTTTAGTCGAATTCCAAATCCTGGAATTTGAAAATAATATTCAATATGTTTAATTTGGCCATGTTCAAATTATATTAACACTGAAACTTCAGGTAAATAAACGTTTAATTCACGAAGGCGTAATGTTAGCTCAACAACTTGAAGTATAATTGTGGCCGAGTTTCTCTGATCACTATTTATTAGACAAAAAATTACGTAGCCTAAAAAAATCTCATACCCTATTTACTTCTGTGACGAAGTTATTAACATACTTAATAGCTTTTCTCTTTAAGTTACATTCGAGTCGACGCGCTGGTTCATTATAACGAGAGCGCTGGTGAACGTGGTGCCAGCGTGGACGCGGTTCTTCCAGTGCCTGCGGCGCTACAGAGACAGTCGAGAAGCATTCCCGCATCTCGTCAACGCCGGGAAGTATTCGACCACGTTCTTTGTGGTACTGTTTGCGACTCTCAGGATTCTATATAACGGTTAGTATAATTGGATTTTTTTGTGTGGTGTCCGGATAAGGATACAGTACCGCTTCATCACATCCCGTGGATTTTGTAAAAGGCGACTAAGGGACTCTAAACCAGAGGGATAGGCAGCAACGTCCTTTCTGTGGAACAGTAGCCATACTACGCTAGCCAATCATGGTTAGCACTGGCAAATTCCACAGAAAATAACGACACACATGTGGAAATCTATGAGGGAGACATTTGTTCAGCAGTGGATATCCTTCAGCTGATATGATGATAATAATTGGATAGTAATTACCGAGATTTTTTTCTAGTGTAAATGAGTAAGCCCAGTTCGGTTTTCAGAGGAAATGTATCGAAGAGATTCGTGGGGAAAATCTGGATATTTTTTTATGAACCAGGCAAATATAAGAGTAAACAATTGGAATAATAATGCTCGCTAGTGTGTACACTGTAAACGATTGCATTATAATATTTTACTGTACAAAGCGCAGCGGAGGCATCGCCCAATTATCAAAACTAATATCACTGTTTGTTGCACGACATAAAAACAAAAATTAAGATGGCATTTGTAAAAGCAATTGTAGACTGGGCGGTCTTATAATAACGATTTTTTTACATTTCCTTTTTTTGCACATTCTAGAGGGAAATTTATGCTGCATTTTATTACTGATCCATGTAACATTCCAGACATGTAAACGTTATATTTACTGAAATGTTTAATACCTCTGCCAAAATCGGTGTTCCTTCCAAATTTATATTCTTTTGTGGCCTATGAGTATGCTTCTATATTCTGAAACAACATCGTAAAGGTTCTTCTTACGTTTACATATTCCAGACAAATACACAGACTCATATGACAACCCGTTCCTGTACGCATGGTTCGCGTGTCAACTGGTGTCCTCGCTGTACACGTACACGTGGGACGTCAAGATGGACTGGGGACTGTTCAGCTGCGGGCCCAATGCGGAGAACAAGTTCTTGAGGGAGGAGATCGTATACAGTCCTGGGGTAAGTTGTCGTATCGCAGCCCACCAGATATGGGCGTCTGCTTAAAAGAGCTGTAGTTTACTATTTCTTCTGTAGTGTGATCATACCAGGACCTGGAGCCTCCCTTAGGTGCCGAAGATGACCGCTGCAGTGGTTTTAGCCGGTAGGAGGCCGGCATACCCCTTCGCCCTTTCCCGGGGCGAAGGAAGTTCATGAAGAATTTCCACTGAGCACAAATAAAAAAAAGGTATATTTCTTATTCTTTTCGTATGTATTTTGGTAGTTCTCTCTCCAAGGATCTTCATCTGCTTCATCATCATCATTTCGGCCTAATGAAGTCCACTGTTGGACACAGGCCTCCCCCAAAGATCATCACAACCACCGATATGGATGTGTTTTGAGCTCATTGGGGGGTTTTGCCATAATCGCCGCGCTTGGCAGGCGGGTTGGCGATCGCAGTTGAGTTGTTAATGTACTCGAAGGACGCTGCTGCCCATCCTCCGACTAATCCCTTAGTCGACTTTTACGACACCCATGGGAGGAGATGGGGTGGTGGCATTCTGAGCCGGCACCACACGGCAAATCTTCATCTGCTTAACCGGACAAAAATGGCGAAGTAAAATGACTGATGCTACTGCTGGCTGAGGCAGCGAACCCTTTGTCTCAGTCCCCCGAGATTGGGGGGTAGCCAGTGCAAGGTACCCACTACCCTCTGAACCCGGATGAGAAACCGCAACCTAGTACTTAAGAAGCAAGTTCGGAAATCCGTATCTTACTGTTTTTTTATATATATATTTATTTCACAAAAAGTAATACAACTAATTTCTACATATTATTTGGCTATGTGTTAAAATTTTACAAAAATACATGAAGCATCTGTAGCCGAACTAAGCAAAGCCTGTATTTCGGCTATCAGCGCTAATCCCCTCGATTAACAACATTGTCTAAGCCATTCAAACTAATGTTAGCCTGTTAGTTTTAGTTTAACAGTAAATTTTTATATTCCAGTTCTATTACTTCGCGATACTGGAGGACTTCGTGCTGCGCTTTATATGGACGGTGTCGTTCGTGGTGACGGAAAACAACATAGTCGGCGCAGAGACCATGACCTCCATACTGGCGCCGCTCGAAGTGTTCCGGTATGTTCTATAACTGATGCAATTTTATGTACTACCCTCAATTAAAATAGAGTACAGAATATGATCCTTCAAAAGGGACACTCAGCATGGTTCAGGTGTTGCGTTTGTTGAAACATGTAATTTCTGTTTTTTGTATTTTTTAATTTAACACCACAACAATCTATACTAATATTATAAATGTGAATGTAAGTTTGTTTGTTACGCTTTCACGCGAAAACTACTTAACCGATCATCATGAAATTTTGTACATATATACTTGGAGGTATGAGGAGAAACATAGTATAATGTTTATTGAAAAGAAACTTGTTTAATGGCTCCAATGCGAGCGAAGCCGCGGGTAAAAGCTAGTAAATAATAATTATATTGTTAAGGACGACACGGTTGCCATCTGTCGGGCATGTCACCGTCCGGGTGAATTCAATATACATATACTCGTAATTTCTGGTTGTTCTCGTCTTGCTAACGGCGAATACTTGCACAGACATAAGCAAGTGGCCAGGATCATCCACCAGCAACTTGCTCTGAACTACAATCTTGTGGACTTTGAGGTATCGTACTAAAGATATGTGCCCGATCCAGTTCTAGAAAATGGTCATGTCACAATGTACTGGAATCGATCTTTCATCACTGATAGGACTATTGTCGCCAATAAGCCTGACTTAGTGGTGATAGATCGATTAGAGCGCCGCACGATGATAGTTGATGTTACTATTCCCCATGATGAGAATCTCGTGAAAGCCGAGAAAGATAAACAAATTAAGTATCTGGACTTAGCACACTAGATTGTCAACACGTGGGATGTGGACTCTGCAATCACCGTGCCGATAATTGTGACAGCCAATGGCCTTATGGCCAAGAGCCTCGATCAACATCTGAAGAGGCTCTCGTTAGGTGGCTGGATGAAGGGCCTGCTACAGAAGGCTGTACTTCTAGACACTGCACGCATAGTGAGGAGGTTCCTTTCTCTGGAGCTCGTACACCGGTAGCTTGGACCCTGTGCTCGTCGTCGGTTGGTCTCAATTTTTACATATACTGTATTTTCATATATAAAAAAAATGTAATTAATATGTTTTAATGTTTGCCGTGTGGTGCCGGCTCAGAATACCACCACCCCATCTCCTCCCGTGGGTGTCGTAAAAGACGACTAAGGGATTAGCCGGAGGATGGGCAGCAACGTCCTTCGAGTATATTAACAACTCAACTGCGATCGCCAACCCGTCTGCCAAGCGTGGCAATCATGGCAAAACCCCCCAACGAGCCCACAACACACCCATATCGGTCGTTGTGGTGATATTTGGGGGAGGCCTGTGTTCAGCAGTGGACTTCATTCGGCCGAAATGACTGATGAAAAAAAAATTTTAGTAAAGGAAATAACAATATCTCTGAGCAAAAAAAAGAGAGGCTAGCGGAGCGCTCGCCGTCGATTGTTCCTTGCAGTTGGACTCATCATCATCATTTCAACCGAGTAAAGTCCAGTGCTGAACACAAGCCTCCCCCAAAGATCGCCACAACGACCGGTCTGGGTGTGTTGTGTGCTCATTGGGGGGTTTTGCCATAATTGCCACGATCATCGGGTTGGCGACCGCAGTTGAGTGTTTAATGTACTCGAAGAACGCTGGTGCCCATCCTCTGGTTAATCCCATAGTCGCCTTTTACGACACCCACGGGATGAGATAGGTTGGTGCTATTCGTAGACGGCAGCCACACTAGCATGGATCTATATCTGCCGCCTACCTACTTACAGGTGCCTAGCCTGTTGGCAGTGGCATTAATAAAAGTTCTAATAAACCTATTTTATTTCAGACGTTTTATCTGGAACTTCTTCCGCCTGGAAAACGAGCACCTGAACAACTGCGGCAAGTTCAGAGCAGTGCGTGATATATCTGTGGCGCCGCTGGACTCCTCAGATCAAGCGGACATCATCCGCATGATGGATCTTCCCGATGGAGTCATCAATAGGTCAGTTACTAAAAAATCTATCATAGTCCAGTATGTCGCACTCACTGATCGGTAATCGTTCGGTAAGGTTAAGCAACGCTCGGTACGGTCAGTCTATAAATGGGTGACCGCAAAGTGGTATGAGCATCATATGCTTCGGAGGGCACGTAAAATTGTCGGTCCTGGTTGTTGTCTTTAGAAGGAAGCCGGTAAGCCAAGTGGACTTTGGGGGGCTTGAAGGCATTACATTGCCTACCAACGCAATGAAAAAGATCCTCGAGTTCTGGATACCCTCACTGCAGATTTTAACACCTAAAATTATGAATATCAAAGTAGCTTAATATGTTATTTGAACTTGTGGTCTCCTATGACTATACATGCTTTTTCTTTGAATTTTTTAATGGTTCCTTATATTTTGTAACAAAATGGGGCGTGGCCCAAATGTTTGGCCAAACATAAACATACTACCGCAAACTTCACTTGCACAGAGTCCAGTTCTAGTATTTCGATAGATTTCGCGTGTTCATACCGAGCGACCCCCGTGCAGACGTCAGTGCGCACGTGGTCACGTGCCACCCTGTGCGCAACACAGTGCGAGAGATTAGATTAGATTTGAAGGCACGGTCGATGCAGTTGCTAAGCAATTGGCTTTCTACGCTACGTGTCGTGGGTTCGATCCTCGTACGGAACAAATATTTGTACGATCTACAGATAGTTGTTTCGGGTCTGGGTGTTTGTGCATATGAGATTTATGTCTGTAAATTGTACCCACGACACTGGAGTGATTACTACAGTGTGGGACGTTGTTTTAAAAAGAAGACAATAGTTTGTTTTTTATCGAACTGATATTCCGTGTGGTGTCCGGATCTAGAATATAGCACCACTTGCAACTCCTCCCGTGGGTGTCGTAAAAGGCGACTAAGGGAAGTACTCGCCAACCCGCTTGCCAAACGTGGTAAGTACTGATCAAATTCGCACCAAAATGACGACACAATTGTGTCGATATATATGGGGGAGGCCTTTCTTCAGCAGTGGACATCCTTTAGCTGATGTGATGATGATGATGATGATACGCGAGCGCTCGACGCGACTTTTTGCTTATAAAGTAACAGCAGACCGCTATGTTTTGCTAGCATGTTTACTGAACATGTTTTGTTAGATTTTCGGCGTAAAAAGTTCCATATTAGTACTTTATCTCTTGTTGTCTTTATGTCTTGTCTTGTAAACAAGTCCGCCTAAAGCCTGAAATGTTTCACTGTACATAGTAGTTTTCATAGTATGAAACTTTCCAATACCCTGAAGAATTTTTTCCATAAATAAGCACTAGATTTGTACTCAATTACTCCTATTTGATGCGTCTGGTGCGGTTTGAGCCGTGTGATGCCATGGGCAGCAGCGTCCTTCGATTACATTAACGACTCAACTGCGATCGCCAACCCGCCTGTCAAGCGTGGCGATTATGGCAAAACCCCCCAATGAGCACACTACACACCGATGTCGGTCGTTGTGGTGATCTTTGAGGGAGGCCTGTGTCCAGCATAGGACTTCATTCGGCCGAAATGATGATGCGTCTACTTTATCCCTGTTGTACATAAATTATAAACAAAAAATAATTATTTCAGATTAACGAAAAACAAGAAAAACATTAGAAAGACAAAAGAGAGTGATCGCAAACCTTTGCTGAAGAAGGTGTCGATTCAAGACATGCAACTGGAACTAGATTTATCCTCCAAGATGCTGTAACTAACTGTGATACCTGTACTTATACTTTAGATATTATTGTTATATGAAATATATTTATAGCCAATTCTTTACCAAATGTTTTTTTTTAAATCTAGATAGCTGCAGATTCTCAGGGCTACACTGACTCCTCCGTTAAGTACGCACGGCTACACAGCACGCTATATTTTTCCAGTATAAGTTGATCTCACATTATATAGGCTTTCCGTACGATGAGAGATCAGTCTAAACTGGATGTAATAGCTTGATATATATGCCGTGTGTACCAAGACTTTAAACCGTACCAACATATTGTACAACATAGTGTAGATCGCGCAGGCGCCGCTGTCAAACGTTATTGTGGCATTATACGTATTTGCCGATAGCCCAAAGAGTATAATAACTATCGATAGCCTAAGACCAAGTAACTATAGACAAATAGTATTAAGCATAAACAAAAATCTATTACTACCTCTTACGAGCACATGCGCAACGTCATATGAAAGAAAGAGATGTCTATAGAGCTTTGGTTACAGGAAAATAATCGAACGGCACTGTTTCGTACTAAAGTAACAATCCACTTTCTGTTAAAACTGTTAGCGTCGTGTGTTAACCAGATGGTTTCAGGTAAATATAGCTGTAGGCGCGCAACGCTACACGACGTGCGCGAACGGTTAGTGCTTTCTCTTTTTATCACACGTATTACTCACATTAGGGTGACAAGTATTTAATAATGGAAAGTTGTTCAACTTATTAGGCTCTATTTATGTACGTAGGTAATACTATATCTTTGCTGATAGCCTTTAACAAGCGAAGATCTCGTGACGCACCCTCTGTCGGATCAATGAGTAAAAATTGCATCCTCGCCTTTCAATTTCATGCGATTTGCCACCGGCGGATCTTTGGCTGCGCGATAGCTGCTGTCGCGTATGCTGTCGCTGTTTTTAGCTAATCAGGGTGCGGGTCTACACCCGACTAACCTATATTTGTATGCTGATATGCAATGATCTGTGTTTAGTTTGATGCTAGTGATAATGTTATGATAGAATGCTAGAGTGTGATAGGGTCAATGAAAAATAAATTGCTAACGTAGGATGCTATTAACCGCACAGAATTTATTTTACATTAGAAGTATCATAAGTAAATAACTGCTTGCGCTACACTCGAATGGCGAACCTGCTTACGAATTAAATACTTATAAATTAAATAGGTAAGACAGTTACTACCACGGGCCGGATTGTTATAGTGTGGAGACCCCTGGTTTCATCAATAAAATCAGCCTATCGCAGTCTGCGGTTAGGCGCAGTAGTACTGGCCGGTATTTTCGATTATAGCTTTGAAAGATAGCTTTTCGAACAAGAATCATCATTACAGCCGACAGACGACCACTACTGAATAAAGCCCTCCCCTCCCGGGGAATTTGCCAGTACTGACCACACTTGGCCTAGACGGATACTTATCTGAATGGGTATGTGAAAAACAGGTTAGTTATTGAATCTTTATTTCGTTACCAATTATGTACAAAGTGAACTAACAAAATAAAAAGATAGGTATACTTGTGAAGTTGTACCTACTGTATAGGGCGGTGTTTGTTTTTTCAGTTTTGTTACTGCTAGTAATATTCTAGCTAACTGCTAGGAAGACCTTATAAAATACTCCGGATACGCATTGGGCCGCACGATCTACAATTCGGGCCGCATGCAACCCTCGCGCCGCAATTATCTTCACCCATCGATTTTTGCACATGATTCAAGTTCCCGATATTTCGGCGCTGTAGCAAGCGCCATGTTCACGGATATCGGATACTCAAATCGAATATAAAACATGGTAAATATCCCGTTTCCAGTTTAAAACCTTTTTTGATTTATGTAATCTATTACCTAAATAACAAAGGGGCTAATATTTTGGTTTAATAAGTTTCTAAAAGAAGTGAGAGTAAAAGGGATAATTATATAATCAGAATCATCCGTGTTCAGATATAGATATGAACGATCACATCACGTGATAGTCACCTTTAGTGTCAGTCAGCCGTGACTTTATGATTTATCGTCATGAGATTTGTTTATCAGTACTTGAATATGCTGTTTCCATACAGGAAACAAGTGCCACGACTAAGGCTATTGACATCGGTTCCTAAATTGATAAATATCAGGGAGAAAACCTGATTTTAGGTTCCTAGTGTAACAATTGCTGCTACGCTAACTACCTAAACTATTATCGATTACTGCTGGAACCAATCTATTAATAATTGATTCGAAGGGTCGCTTTTAAAGAGGCCCAACTGTATTGTGCGCTTCGAATTAGTTATACTGAGGTAAAATTTTATCTTAACTGACGACTGGCAATTGCCCTCGTTTGTCTCCCATAAATTAAAATTCTAATTAATATTCAAGGATGTATGGATGAGCTTAAGGAATTGTACCCCTGATCCTAAGAGTTATTGTATTATTATTTGTTGTTATTAAATGGGAGTACGTGACAGACCGTCATCAACGCTAAATTGTAAACATTAATAAACCTGCTCTCTACTCAACAACGTAGATATTTTATTGACTGCGCCAGCTTTCTATACACTGCGTCATTCAGCGACATACTAGTAAGACAAGAAACCCTCGTAGTATTGTCATGTCCGTTATCTCCAAAGATATTGGAAGAAAGGAGATATGCCATGTTGATCAAAATGTATGCGAGCCTAGAAATCCATTTTCCCACTACCATTCTTCATAAAGGCACACTTAATGCACACAGTTACAAGTTCTCATCCAATGAACTGAATAAACAACATTATAATTGGCTTCTCATACTAAAACATACCCACGACTTTGTAGGTAGCCAATCATTCAATCATCAATCAACAAATTATAATCATACCGAGCGTACAGATCGCAAACGATATCCGTACCACGCAACACGTAAGATTATTGGGAGTACCATTCGCTGTTCTATTCACCGATTGCTAGTTAAAAGTGGTAGTTAAGAAGCATTGTATTTTGTACAAAAATAATAATGTCGTTCTGCTCCATCAATCCAAATGTAACATAGTAAAGAAAACAATTTTATAGACAAATACAAGAAAAATCCTTCACTTGCATATTGTATATGATTCCTTCCTTGATAAAGTTATTATTTTCGCTTCGGTTTTTGCATGTTATCCCCGAACAACACGACAATTTAACAAAGTTTCACTTACGCGATCGAATCTCAACTGATGTTATAAAACGGCCATTTTTTCCGTATGGCCCAAATTGATCCAGTCGCGGTGGCGCGGTTACGCCCCCGTACCACTTCTCCTTATTTCCTATTTCCGTGGTTGTCTCCCTAGGAGATGTTTATGAGACAGGTGTCAGATTAACCTTTTTAAAAGGCTAGGTGTTTCCTTATGTTTCTCCTGCGTCGCTGGTACAGTTATCTACAGACAAAATATGTAAATATCGCATGCACCAACATCCAGATCCGGTACAAATAGGTATGTGTAGGCTCGGTCTATGCTTGATTGCATCGCACAGTTGAGGGGGGGAGGGGCATAGCCCCTTGACCCCTCGGGTGTCGCTCGCTGAGGTCGATGGTGCTGTGTCTATGCGGTGGCGTGGTCGGCCGGTTCGAGAATGTATCGAACAACGCTTGGCAGGCAGATTGGTGATCGCAGTATGTTGTTAATAGCACTCGGAAGGATGCTGCTGTCCATCCTCTTGATATCAACAATTGTCGTCTTTTATAATACCCATGGGTAAAGAGGGACTATTCTTTATTCGTCTATTTTTCGTGAACCACATGTATCGCTGATCATTCCAAGGGTGTGTAAAAAGAAAAACACTGTAATAGTAAGTGCATTTTATTAATTAACTGTATTAGACTTGAAATCATTTCCATAGAAGCACACGAGGCTCCAACATTACATTACAACACACTAGCATTTAAAAAAAGCTATACAATTAAAGTATATCACAATCCGGAACTTAACGTTAATAATGCACACATTTTTATTAATTTCCTTCTTTCGATTAGTAGAACAAAACTTCAAAGTTATAATAAATGCATGCAGGCAGTAGCTGTCATCCGGGCGAGATATTTTTCAGCGCCCTTTATTTCTTATTATAAACTAGCATTATTTTATGTGTGGTGCCGCACTTGCGCGCGGCCCCTTGGCTCTGGTCGCCCCATCCTATAGCCGGCACTGCATACAGGCATTTAAAATATCGGACGATTGTGAATTTAGGTAGCGTAGGAAAGGAAAAATAAACATAACATATTAAAAATCTCAGCAATGAAGCCTTTTGGCTATGACAAGAACTTGATTCTGTCACTCCCGATATGGGTTGCCCCATTTTCCCTTTATTCCGCAATTCCATTTGCTTATATTTCTTTGCTTTTACCAGTTTTACAATAGTAATGCCAGTGATAATGGATCGAGCCCGGTTCAACGTGTCACGATCAATTATGAGACCTGGTCGGCCACATACATTTAATACGTCACCTCAGCATCTACAAGTTTGTATATGTTTTTTATTATTATTACTATAGGAGCCTGCTGAAAAGAGCAATCGTTAAGAAGTTTAGACTCTTTTCTTCTTCGTTATATTCAGAGAACAATGTACCTAAACTATAACAATAATAGATAAAAATATGTTTTATTCATGTAGAACCATATGCAGACACTTATGAATAGTCAAGACTTTAGTTGCCGCGTTCCAAGATGTTGATTTCCTATGGAGAAGAACGGGTAAGAAACCAATATTTTTAAATCATAATAATTCTTACAATATTTTCGATAATATTGCTCTCAAAATAAAGATAATGTTGTAACAATGTTATTTTAAGAAGGAACCATAGTTGCCTTGCCAGTTCTTTCCATTGAAAATGTTCATCTGGGAATGTGGCAACAAAAGTTTGACTAAATTAGTTTACATGAATAAACATCTTTTATTTTATTTTGAACAGAACATTCTTTCTTTGATAGTCAATTTACCTAAGTATTTTGCATGGCATTTTAGTAAATACTACAGATGATTTAGTAAAAATCTGTAGTCAACTTTTTCTTTTTTGGTTTCAAAACAATATTATTTAATTAACCAGTTGATTAATATAAAGGTTCACTTAGATGACACTTGTGCGTGGAAACTACCTACTATAATTATGTACACACAGCTATATAATACTCTATAATTCTCCAGTTTACATTGATCTCCCATCGTTTGGAAAGCCTGTGCAATGCGAGATCAGCTTATACTGGGATTTATAGCTTGATATGTAGCCGTGCCTAATTCTACTGCTAGGTTAGTCGATGTTATATTACAAGAGAACCAGTGTACTAATGAAATGATTTATTAAAATTTGTATCAATCAAAATATATTTATATAGGTATATTATATTCTTTTGCGAAATATTGCGGACTATGTCTATAGTCTGTATACTATATGTACTAAGTAGCCAACCAAGTACTTTAGAATATACCATTCACGGAGTTGTAAACCGTTTTTCTACCACTAAGGTGGCAAACAAGCATATAATACAAGCGGTTACAATAACCTATGAAAGCACCAGAGGTGTAACTCGCGTGTTGCAGATCCAGTTAAAAATAATATATCTGTTATTGGCCGTCGTATACTACTGACGCGTTCGATAGTAGAATGAAGCACAACTGATAAACAGATCAACGCTCTACTTTTATGTATTCGTGCTGTAATTGCTCCGTACCTACCGAGGCAAAGCTAGCTTCTAGCTGTAATATTAACAATTGGCCGACTGGTCAACTTTTAACTGCTATGACAATCTTATTGTAAGGAAAATTAATATATCATTGCGTAAATGTGGGGTATTTATCTCACACGCGTTTATTATAAGAGTAATACTTTCACATATTTTAAAAGAGTATCCATGGTAGTTTTGCAGGCTCTTCTCCTTGGGACCACCGACTTGAAGCCGTGCAACTATTTAAATTCTGACTATTTGTAAGCTAATAAGCTTTGAATTTCATCAGTTTGCTAGCTGTATCAAACTCTCTATATTTAATTCTATTATATTGGCGAACACTCGCTTTTCACGATCAAGACGAGACATAAGCTTAAAGTCATGCCTAAATTCTCTCACAGCTTATGCGGAGTAGCAGTAGTGGCAGTTTAAAGAAGAGTTTCAAAAACATAACATATTAACATTATATTTTCTGTTAAAACAAATAATACTCTCGCATTGCCATACAAAACTTTACATACAACAACAATTATTTACATTGTTTTTAAGGCGTTAACAAAATTCTTGATAATATGAATTCGGCTTTGTCAATCTTGTCTCCAACACGTTGGTACCTGAAAGGAAAAAGATGTTCTAATGAGGGTTTTCATGTCTAGAGTGTATTACAAATATCTGTGCTAGTGTGTAATTTTAATCTAGTTCGTGACTGTACAGTTCTACATTGCGCATCATCAAATACGTACATTCGCGACCTGCGCACCTGACGTTCGCGATGATTGATTCGAGAATGTTGACAAAGTGTGCGTACTTTAACAGTGCTGAAGCAGACAGAAACAGAACTCCAAAACTTGAACGTTAATGAGCGTCCGACTTTCAAATAAATCAGCCCTCAGGGAATAATATAGATTGTTTTTTGGCTACATCGTGTTATAAGAAAATAATGGATATAGTCTCTGTGGTTGTAGACTAGTAGCCTCTACCCTTACCGTCCCGTAAAAATGAGTGTTGACAGAACTGAACGTCATCAGTCTGACGCGACTGGCGCTAGATTCGTCATGAGCACAGATGGATTCATCAAACTCTGATGCGGTTGTCAAACTTCGTTGGGGCCATAATATAGCATCGTACCTTGGGTTATAGAAGACCCAAGGGCGGAATCGAGGCATGGTCCCTGGAGCCCCCCCCCCCCACAATGTGGGATGCAGTTTACCTTAGAGTAAGTAGCAATTACCAGAAATAAGATTCAAATCGTTGATTAAGCGCATTTTAATTTCGAAAGCCTACTATAATATAAATCATTACATCGACGATAGCGATGTCTGGCAAACGTTTCCCTCCTGCACACTGCGACCCTCTGGCGCTTTATAATATATTTTATAATTTTCGCATTAATGACGTGTTGTTACTCCCAATCAATGCTTTACCGTTTACAAAGAAATTGTACTGAATTTTTTTGTTGACATCCTGACATTTTACTTGACTTATTATTTATCTTTTTATTGACATCTTGACATTTAATTTGACTTATTTAAAATTGTATTCTATAATTATGATATAAATTATTTGCCTATGTTTAATATAATAGCCATTATAGCAATTTACATTCTAGTATTTTCTTAATATTTTGACATTATTAAATTAATTATTCATACATTGTAAATGTGCGAGCATCAAGTAGCCGTTAGTGTTAGCATCGTGTTGCCGTTAATGTTATATATTTAGTACCTATACTTTGCCTTTTGCCTGGTAGTAGCGGTCTGTCATGCTCACTAAAATGTCTTGCTGGCGGTGGCGTTGTGTATCGGATCGTTCGGTTCCCTGCAATATGGTTGAGCTAAGCGATGCTGATGCATGCGTCATGCTCGTGAACGGGTGCCGTCTGTTGGGACTGGTCAGCCATTAACTGCCATGGCGAATAATAGTTATATTGCATTAGTATGTTTTATTTTTATTTTGTAGGGGGTGAAGTCAAGTAATTACACTTATTAGAGTAATAAAACGGTATAATCAAATTCACACATAAACAATAATACACTTTAACAGTCAATAGGTAATGCGTGGCCCAACAAGGCGTTTTACGTGCCGCTCGCAACGAAGATTTTTGGCAGACTGGCTTGCGGTGCGCGGTGCGCGGTGCGGGCGCGTTTAAATACCTAGCTAGCGAGGCACAATTGTTGCTATGCAAACGTTACGTCCTACATACTCCCCCTTTTGACCAAACTAGTGCCCTCACAGTTGGTCAAATGTCTAAGACACGTTCCCTTTTCGAGGCCTACCACGGGAACGTTTAGGAGCAACCGGCTCCGGAACCTCAGGGCATTCACCATCTCGCGAGTGATATCTCCTTAAGTCGGAAACGTGGTATTTACCAATGACCTCAACAGGCGTTCCAGGAAATGCTAAAAGGTAAGTAGTTGGACTAACCTTCTTTTGGACAAGGTAAGGGCCGTCTCTTTTAGGCATTAGCTTCGAGCTGACTCCTTTTGCAGCGCAACTAAGGACGTGCGACTTCATTAAGACCAGATCTCCAACGGCAAGTTCCTCCGCCTTTCGAGTCTTGTCTTTCACAGCCTTACGGAGGTCCTGCTGACGCTCGATACACTCCTTGCTGTTGCTGAGTGTTTCCGCTAGCTTCAGCAGATACGGCGTAATCTGTGGAACATAATTTTCAGATTCTATCACAGCACGAAGATCGCTCTGTACTGCAATAGGCGAGCGGAGTTCACGGGCAAACGTTAAGTAAGCAGGTGTCTGTTGAGTTGCCTTAGTTAAGGACGTGTTTAACGCGAAGCGGATGAATGGCAGGGCCTCTGGCCACTGCTGATGGTGTCCTTCTACCAAGATCGCCATCTGAGTCTTAAGGTCGCGATTCTTCCGCTCGACCGGGTTGGCTTCTGGATGGTAGAGGGGCACGAGACTCTGCTTCACACCAAGCGTGAACATTGCGTGTTGCATGACATCGGCAACAAACTGTACACCGTTATCAGATATGAGGCGTCGTGGAACACCAAAGCGTAAGAAGACCTCTTCAATGAGTACCTTAGCGCATGCCTCGGCTGTAGCTTCGGAGAGGGCGAACAGCTCTACCCATTTGCTGGCTGTATCTTCAATTATCAACACCCACCTCTCACCATGAGCTCCTTTAGGAAGTGGCCCGAACAGGTCGACAGCCAAAACTTCGAAGCGTTGGGCAGGAACTGGAGTCTGTAACAGTCCTGCAGGCTTCTCGTTGGGAGGTTTATAGCGCTGGCACTCGATGCAGGTTTTCAGATACTCTGCTATGTAACGGCGCATACCCGGAAAATAAAATCTCTGACTTATACGGTGCAAGGTTCTCTCTAAGCCACCGTGACCTGAAACAGCTGAGTCGTGACATTCAACCAGCACCTGTTTCTTTCGGTTTTCAGGAACGACAAGCTGCGGTTCTTCAGTCTCCGCTTCAGTATACCGGTATAGTACACCTCTGCACGTATGGTATCCTCTCTCCGTCCATCGGGTAAGTTCCAATTCATCCTTACCTTCTAGAGCCTTAATGATCTTAGCCACCTCAGGGTCTGCGAGCTGATCTTCACGAAGAGTAGCAGCATCCCAGCGTGGCGGGTCGACGAGTACGGTGCAGACTCCACAGGAATCGCGAGCCTCCTCCTCGCACGGAGGACGACTGAGCGAATCTGCAATGACGTTTGCCTTCCCAGGAGTGTAGTCGACTCGCAGATCGAAGGACTGTAGCTTCATGGCCCATCGTACGAGACGGCCGGCAGGCGACTTCAAACTGAGCAGCCATTTCAGAGGCTGATGGTCACTGCCGACATGTACAGGATGGCCGTCAATGTACCCACGAAACTTTTCGACTGCCCAAACAACTGCCAACGCCTCTCGCTCGGTGGTAGAGTAGTTCTTCTCCGCCGCGGTGAGTAGGCGACTGGCGTACGCAATAGGTCTCTCATCTCGCAGCGACTCCCCCTGGAGTAGAGCTGCGCCCAATGCGTAATTGCTGGCATCAGTCCTGAGAACGAATGGCACATTATAATCAGGCTGAATAAGAATCGGAGGTGACGTAAGTAATCCTTTCAGTTCTTTAAAAGCCTGAGTCTGTTCTTCACCCCACAGCCAGGACTGATTCTTGCGCGTCAGCAAAGTCAGTGGCTGTGCAACCCGGGAGAAGTCCGGCATAAATTTACGGAACCATGAGCAACTCTGAAGAAAGGATTTTAGATGTTTGATATTAGTTGGTTCCTTCATATCCAGTATTGCAGCTACCTTATCCGGGTCTGGGGACACTCCTTCTGTGGTGATAATGTGCCCCAGGTATTTTACACTCTCTCGAGCGAATGCGCACTTATCGCGATTGGCGTGGAGATTAAACATACGTAAGCGGTCGAATACCGCACGTAGGTCCTGGACATGCTGCTGAAATGATCCGGATATCAATATTAGATCATCAATGTAGCCAAGGAGCGTCATGCCCTTAAGAGACGAAGCAGACCGAAAACGATCGATTAAGCGTTGGAACGTCGCGGGCGCATTTCGAAGTCCAAATGGCATGCGCGTAAATTTGTGAATTCCGAACGGGGAAACAAAAGCAGTCTTATCCTGGTCTTCAGGTCTTACACGTACCTGCCAGTACCCAGATCTAAGGTCAATAGTACTCATGAAACAGCTCTTACCAGTGTACTGAAGGATGTCATCTATCACCGGCAGCGGGTACGAGTCACTCTTGGTGATGGCGTTCAACTTGCGATAGTCCACACAGAACCGGTAGGTACCATCCTTTTTTGGTACCAGTAGAGCTGGTGCCGCCCACGGAGATTCGCATTCCGTGATAATACCTTCAGCCAGCATCTTCTCTATCTCCGCTTCCATGATGGCTTTCTTAGCAGGTGTGAGCCGATACGGCGGCACGGCAATCGGCGGGTGGTCGCCACAATCGATGCGATGCTCCGCGAACGGCGTAGGTTCTCCCCCTACTGCGAGGATATCTCCATACTCTTCGAGCAGTTGAGCCAGACTTTCCTTCTCTGAAATTGACAGCATCGTACCCTCATTATTACGTATGACATCTGCCGAAGCGTACCCGACGACGTCTCGTGTAGTCTCACACCGCAGGTGGTGAATAACCTGAGGCCGATCGACACTGAACCACGTATTGTTCGATACGTCTATAACAACACCGGCTTTACGCAAAAAGTCAATCCCAAGTAACGTGTCGTTATTTTTTCCTTCAGGAAAAATCACGAAGGTGATGGGTATTTTCGACCCCATAAGTAGTACCTCAACATCTACAAGTAAAACTTTAAGGTCCCGCACTATACCGTCGGCAAATTTTACTGACATAGAGCTGCCGCGAAACGGGAATTTTAGTTTGCGAAGCAGTACGTACAAACTCGAACCAGCAACGCTGCGCTTAGCGGCCGTATCAACTAACCCGGTACCACGGTAGCCGCTTATCTCGATATCGAGTATCGGACGACCGTCGGTACATTTATTAGGCGCGAATGAATTGCATACTTGACTCGTTGGCAACGCATTACACTTACGATTTGACCCATTACACAAATTATTTATATAAGTTTCACAATCATTATTACAATCATGTAAAACAGTGTTACGGTTATGACAAACCTTATCAGTAGTGTTTAAAGTGTTGAAATCACAAACAAAAAAAGATTCTTTGGGATTTGTCGAACACTTAGAGCAATTAGCACGAATTACGCCGTTAGCCCCACAACCGTAACATTTAATGTTCGACACTGACTCGGAAGTGGAAGAAGCAGCACTTTTCTCTTTGCATTTCTTACACTGATCGCGAGTATGTCCGCTTTTACGACAGTAAACACAAAATAGTTTTTTACCTTTGTCCGTTGAATGGTTTACCACATTTGGCGGGAGTGAAGCACTACTCAAGTTCGGAGGCACATTAGGTATGCTCGCCGGCGCACTCGTCGCGGCACCCGCAGCGACGCTCTCAGGCAGCGGCGAAGGCCGGGGCTGCGACGGCGACACCTGTGGCGCACGCGCGCTAGCGGCAGGCCCGCGCGCATCGCACATAACCTCGGACAACGAATCTTCAATGTTTCGTGCCTTCTCAATTAACATTTCCAGGTTCCCTACGGATTCACGGGTTACACGTTTCCTTATACGCCTATGTAATAACCCGTAAATCATATCAACTTCCATAGCGTTTTCCAATTTATAAGGAAGTTTAGATATTAGCGCGCGAAGACGACCGATGAAAACCTCTGTGCGTTCTTCTGTTTGTTCGGCGGCAAATATGTCGCGGAATAGCTTGTGTGGGGGGCGGGGTATACCGAACATGGCGCGAAGTTTCTGAAGCGCATCTTGCCATGACGTCACAGAAGATTTTATTCCCCGATACCACACAGCTGCCTCTCCTTCTAGGAGCATGGGAAGACCACGAAGCGCATGATCATCACTGATGCATGTACACTCTTTGTATATTTCGATAGTATCGATGAATACTTCGAGGGCCTCTGAGTCACGGCGTGCTCCGCTGAATCGGGCTGTACAGCGCGCGAAGTTACCCAGTTTTGTTGTTGCCAGCGATGGAGACGGTGAAGCTGCGGCGTCGACGGCCGACGTAGCCAGCAGGCTCTGAACCAGTTGGCGGTTCGATTCCGCTTGAGCCCGGGCAAACGCCTCCAAGAAAGACGTCAGCTGCACTTCCGATAGCGACGCAGGCGTCGAGGACACCGGCGCGTCACTCATGGTGTCGTCATCGAGAGTCTTATTCTTTCGGCGGGGCATGTTACACACACAAGATCTAGTTACCTATATTCGTTACAAGTTATACCTAAATGGTTCGCGTCGCGTCGGTTGAAATTTTACGCGTGCCGCGTTGGAGCGCCAGTTTGTAGGGGGTGAAGTCAAGTAATTACACTTATTAGAGTAATAAAACGGTATAATCAAATTCACACATAAACAATAATACACTTTAACAGTCAATAGGTAATGCGTGGCCCAACAAGGCGTTTTACGTGCCGCTCGCAACGAAGATTTTTGGCAGACTGGCTTGCGGTGCGCGGTGCGCGGTGCGGGCGCGTTTAAATACCTAGCTAGCGAGGCACAATTGTTGCTATGCAAACGTTACGTCCTACAATTTTTTATATACATTTGCCTACATCATGCTCGTTATATGTTTTACCATAATTTGTATCAATCAACATTGTAATCTCAATTATTTTAAAAGAGTATCTATGGAGTTTCTTGCCGGCTCTTCTCCATAGATCAACTATTTGGAACCGTGCAACTTAGATTCTGACGTTTCATAAGTGCCAATATTTGGTTTATTTGAAATAAAAATATTTGACTTTGACTTTGAACAATGATCTCTGAAATTCTTCAAATAAGAGCGCCCTCGGATTAAAATTCTGGTTCAGCGTCTGGGAACTCCTGAGGTCTTTTTATTTATTTATTTAAATGAATTAATAAAAAAGACCTGAGGTCGTGGGCACAAGGGCCTTGATATTTCTGAAAGACACATGTTATAGGTACGTCATGGGTGTACTCGTTAAAGATCGTTTGGATTACGTAAATCATCTTAAATTATTCATCATCATCATCATCATATCAGCCACAGGACGTCCACTGCTGAACAAAGGCCTCCCCCTTAGATTTCCACAACGAGCGGTTACATGCCGCCCTCATCCAACGACTCCCAGCGACCTTCACCAGGTCGTCTGTCCACCTCGTTGGAGGTCGTCCCACGCTGCGTTTTCCGGTGCGCGGTCTCCATTCTAGAACCTTCGTGCCCCAGCGGCCATCAGTTCTACGAGCAATGTGCCCTGCCCATTGCCACTTCAGTTTACTAATCCTTTCAGCTATGTCGACAACTTTAGTTCTTCTACGGATCTCCTCATTTCTGATTCGATCTCGTAGAGAAATACCAAGCATAGCTCTCTCCATAGCTCGCTGAGTGACCTTGAGCTTTCTTATGAGGCCTATTGTGAGTGACCACGTCTCTGTTCCATATGTCATCACTGGTAACACACACTGGTTAAAGACTTGCGTCTTGAGGCATTGCGGTATTGTTGACGAAAAGATGTTGCGAAGTTTCCCAAACGCTGCCCAGCCGAGTCGGATTCGACGATTGATCTCTTTCTCGGAGTTGGACCTACCTAACTGGACAGTTTGTCCCAGGTAGACATACTCGTCAACAACTTCGAGAACAAAGCTCCCAACGGATATTGGGATGGGCACGACATGGGCATTTGACATGACTTTTGTCTTGCCCATGTTCATCTTAAGGCCCACCTGTTGGGAAACTCTGTTGAGATCATCGAGCATTGTGCTGAGCTCTTGCAGCGATTCTGCCATGACTACGATGTCATCGGCAAATCGAAGGTGAGTGATATACTCGCCATTGTTGTTAATGCCGAATCCTTTCCACTCCAGTAGCTTGAAGGCATCCTCCATTGCAGCGGTAAACAGTTTCGGGGAAATGACGTCCCCCTGTCTCACACCTCTCTGCAATGGAATTGCCCCCGTGCTCTGTTCATGTACTCGGACCGACATGGTGGCGTTTCTGTATAAGCACTTCAACACTTCAATGTACCGATAGTCGATCTGGCACCGCTGCAGAGATTGCAGCACTGCCCAGGTTTCGATCGAATCGAAGGCTTTCTCATAGTCCACAAACACACAAACGCCAAGCATAGTGGCAGATTATACTCCTCGGTCTTCTGTATAACCTGCCGCAGCGTATGGATGTGGTCTATGGTACTGAAACCTTTTCGGAAACCGGCTTGTTCGGGAGGCTGGAAGTCATCAAACCTGCGCTCGAGACGATTCGTGATAACCCTTAAATTATTACGTTGTTAATATTATTGCGTCACATATGGGTTATATGACAGATAAAATGATACTTATGAGTAATTAACCTTATGATCTCTCAAGTGAACCACGTCCTTCATAATTAACGTTGTATACAGAAGCGCTTTTTCTCTTACTAGAAATTATTTATGTCATACTGGTTAGTTACAATGCGTAGCGGGGCGTATTGAGGCTTAGGCCCGCGCGGTCCGGGCATTTTGGTAGGCAACCAAAATCAGCGGCTCTGATGACAGTAGTCGAGGTCCTGGAGCCCTTATGTGCTGAAAACGAGCGCTCCGGTAATTTTAGCCGGTAGGAGACCGGTATGCCGCTCCGCTCTTCCCCAGGGCAAGTACATGTTGTATTACCACCAAGAGAAATAAAAAATGACAACTTAAATCGGTGACGTTAGGTATAGTGACCTGATATCTTGGTACAGAAGCCGTCTATTGTTGTTGGATTTCAAGCCAAACAAAATACGCATAATGTATTTCAATATTTAAAAATTGCAAGGAAGACCACGCTTCTTTTGTATAGTTTGCACCGCTCCCGCAGAACGCCTGTTTTTAGGGTTCCGAACGTCGAAAAAACGGCGGAACCTTGTAGGATCACTCGTGTCTGTCTGTCTCAGACAATATCGGGTCGACAATTCGCGCATAGATTCATCATATCGGCCGAATGAAGTCCACTGCTGGACACAGGCCTCCCCCGAAGATCACCACAACGACCGATATGGGTGTGCTGTGTGCTCATTGGGGGGTCTTGCCATAATCGCCACGCTTGGCAGACGGGTTGGCGATCGCAGTTGAGTTGTTAATGTACTCGAAGAACGCTGCTGCCCATCCTCCGGTTAATCCCTTAGTCGACTTTTACGACACCCACGGGATGAAATGGGGTGGTGGCATTCTGAGCCGGCACCACACGGCAAGTCGGCACCACACGGCATAGATTAATATTAAAATAATATTTTAACTAACCTCAACGTTTCGGTCAAGTTGCATTGACCGTGGTCACCAATACACTGAATAGACCCGATATTATCTTAACATCATGAATTCAATTCGCGAAAGTTTAAGAATTACTATGTACTAACACATACCTGCCACATTAAGCTATGCTCTACTAAGACCGCAGCGCCTCTAGTCGAGTCTGCATCTCATCAAGTTCGCTCTCGTCCGGTTCAGGTACTTCGTCCTTCTCCTTGCTGGTCGAGGGCGCTGCGACGGCAGACGGCGGCGCAGGAGCGTCACCTAATTTTCCTTGTGTTAACTCCCATAGCACCTAGACATGATAAAGATAATGATATCGTCAACTCCATCATCAATTTCTTGCATATAGAAACACGCTGACCCGGACCAACTACCTATAGGCCATATAGGGAATCGAACTCGCAACCTTTGGGCACCGGCACGGTTGGTGCAGTGTCTGATACAGTCTGCTGCTGCGCTCTGAGTCGCGGGTTCGATTCCCGCACGGAACAAATATTTGTATTATCTGCAGGTAGTTGTTCCGGGTCTGGGTGTATTGTGTGTGGTATTTGTGTCTGTAAACGCACCCACGACACAGGAGAAATCCGAGTGTGGGGCAACGTTATAAAAAAAACCTGCAGCGCTGAAAGCCAATCACTTAGCCTCTTTGACAACTGTGCGCATGGTACTTTTTTATAGCATTTGTCGCTCATCATTCATTTCAGCCGAATAAAGTCCACTGCTGGACACAAGCCTCCCCCAAGATCGGCAGAACGTCTGGTCTGGGTGTGTTGTGTGCTCATTGGGGGGTTTTGGCATATTCGCCACGCTTGGCAGGCGGGTTGGCGATCGCAGTCGAGTTGTTATTGTACTCGGAAGATGTTGCTGCCCACCCTCCGGTTAATCCTATAGTCGCCATTTACGACACCCACGGGATGATATGGCCGGCACCACACGGGTTTGTCGTTCGCTCTCTTTATACTATTTTCACTGATCAAAGTCGCCAGCTTAGAATGCTACCACCCCATTTCATCCCGTGGGTGTTGTAAAAGGCGACTAAGGAATTAACCGCAGGATAGGCAGCAGCATCCTTCGAGTTCATTAACAACTCAACTGCGATCGCCAACCCGAATGCCAAGCGTGGCGATTATGGCAATACCCCCCAATGAGCACGCAACACACCCATATCGGTCGTTGTGATGATCTTTGGTGGATGCCTGTGTCCAGCAGTGGACTCCATTCGGCCGAAATGATGAAAGATACGGCATTCGTTACCTTGTCAACCTCACTCTGTGCCGCCTCCTCCATTTCCTCTTCATCCTCCATACTTGACATAGTTTCGTCTAGCATCTCCTCGATGATGCCGGCGCGCATCATCTCTTTGCTAAGCTCCTGCATTGTTGCTGCCACCTCTGGGAGGCGTACTAGCGCTTGCATTGCTTGCATCACCTGTGAATTTATCATAATATGTTTAAAAAACGGCAGATCTTTACTGAGGAGCATGGCTTATCACATAAACCTCTATTAGAAACGATTACACAGAGACTGGGTTGCTGTTTATATTATTTCTTCAAAATATGTTAAAAAAAGAACATGATTATAGAGATATTTAATAAATGGCAGAACAACATTCTAGAAGCATATCTGGAGCATTTTGATATTTTCTCTATACAGAGTTTTATAGAATTTCATGATGTATGATCATATCTCAGTAATGTGAATAAAATAATAAAGGCAAATCTTTGTTCTCTATTTCTTCTTGGGAAAGATTTCCATTCAAATACATTTTTTTATATTAATATATTTTCAGTTACCTATCATTGTGCTGTGTGGTGCCGGCTCCGATTAGCACCAACCCATCTCCTCCTGCAGGTGTCGTAAAAGGGGACTAAGGGATTAGCCAGAGGAAGGGCAGCAGCGTCCTTCGAATATATTAACAACTCAACTGCGATCACCAACCCGTCTGCCAAGCGTGGTGATTATGGCAAAACCCCCCAATGAGCACACAACACACCGATGTTGGTCGTTGTGATGGTCTTTGAGGGAGGCCTGTGTCCAGCAGTAGACTTTATTTGGTCGAAATGATGATGACGATGCTTGACAAGCAGAACGCCGACCCAGTGGTCGGAGGTTAGGTTGTATTTAGTAAAGGGGTTGCAGAGGTGGATGTGAGTACTCCTAGAATTAAAATATAAACTTATCACTAAGTTGTCATTCACAGAATCTTTAATAAACCTAAGTAGAGCTTAATATGTAGGTTATCTTATATCTTGTTATGCTTTAGTATTTTTAACTGCATTCTCAATCTATTAACTTTTACAGAGTGACTTTCCACGAGGAGAAGCGAAGCCCGTAATAACTCTATCTCTACGGGCTTCGCTTCTCCGCGCGTCTTTAGCTTCCAAGGTAACAGGCTCAAGCCTGGAGTGAACCATGGCAGCTAGTGTGAATGCACAACTGCACTGCTCAACTGACGACGTTACGTACTAGCCAGATACTCAAATTGAGTACTTTCTGCGTCTCCTATAGTAATGGTTCTCACGTGTTTCGCATTTAAAGACAGTTAGTGGTTTGTAAAAGTTGACTGAATTGACTGATATGTCAATGGGATGGGTAGAAACATTTTCCTTCCATTTTCCTTTCAATACTGGCCTACGTCAATTACCAAATCTATTAAGCTTGGTGATTAAGGCAATAATCCCTCACAAGCATTCCACGCAGAAAGGTAATAGTAACCCCATACCGGGCTATGTTTTTGGTTTCACACCACTTTTTTAATATCTAGATAATCAGCAGTTCATATTACAGACTGATTACATTGAACAGCATTGAACAGTTGGACAATAACATACCTCGGTTGACCTCTGTAATGACCCGGCAACTCTTAAAGTAGCTGTGAACAAATGTTAACATGGATTTTAATTGCATAATCTAATCATCAATGTCTATCAATCTAAGGGGGAGTCGTGCGGTCCGTGGCTCTCTACGAGGCGCCTTTTTGGTCATCTCAACTCTCGGGTGCCCAGCGCTGCAGAACCAAGATTCACGCTCTGCAGTGTAGAGCGGCTATTTTTTGGGGGTTCCGAACGTCCGAAGGAAAAAACTGCGGAACCCTTGTAGGATCACTCGTGTGTCTGTCTGTCTGTCACAGCCAATTTGCTCCGAATCTACTAGACCGATTAAGTTGAAATTTGGTACACATATGTATTTCTGCGACTCAAACACGTGTAACGTAAATAAATTATTTTTTTGAATATAGGTGTCCTTTTTGGGGGACAATATAGAAAATTTAAGAATGAAGTTTTGCGAACTGTGCCATATAACATATGAATTGGAAGGGCTTGTTGTGAGGGTCTCAAATATATTTATTTGGGGCGGCAACTCTGTTGGCGCGGTTTCGCCTTTTGAAATCCTGGCGGAGATGGATGCGTGGGTGTATCACCAAACACGCTCCCGCCGCTAGAGCGGTGAAGGCGTGCTTTCAGGGGCGCTCGAACGTTTGAGACGGCAGACTCGGCGGTGTGCACTCGAGCTGTATTGCGAGCGGCTCATGCTATCGCAGTACGCGCAAAAGGGCGTCGTTGAGGCCGCTCTTCAGAGCCTAGCTAACGGAGCGAGTGCGTCACATTCCGCCTGACGCAGGTATTCACCAGACACGGTTGTTTCGGTGCATATTTGCACAGGATAGGGCGCCAGGTCACAGCACTGTGACGTTATAAGAAACGATCAGAATACCGCACAGTACACGCTCGGAGAGCGCCCTGCTTGGGCTGTCGAGCGGCGGATCCTTGTCAGGTAGATTGGTCAAGTAGTAGTGTCTGCTATGCTGGCAGAGCATGAAAATTGGGCCTCCAGGTGCCGAAGATGACCACTCCGCTGGTTTTAGCCAGTAGGACTTATATTATAATATAAATAAATAAAATAATTATATATACCCCTCCGCCCTTTGCCGGGGCGGAGGAAGGACATGATGTATTTCCGCCGGATCAATGAAACAAAAAAAACGCCTAAGGTCAATTGCATACCAGTTTTCCATGGACTCCTGAGCCCCCCTGGATCCGCCCTTGTATGAAACTACCCGTAACTCGCCAGTTTCGTGGGTACAGTTTACAGATATAAATCTCACATGCACAAACACCCAAATCCAGAATGACTACCTGCCAGCCACATAAATATTTGCAACATGCAGCTCTGAGAGCTAAGCAACTAGCCACAGCATCAAGTTGCATATGTTATCACAATATATATTATATATAAGGTATTATTTTAATAATCCACGATATTTTGCATGGTGCCTCAGTAAATGCTTAAGATGATGCCGAACACAAAAAAATCTCACGGTAAAAATCCATTTCTTTCCTTTGTGTGATGTCGCTACCGTGCGCCGTCTGTTTTGTTTAACGTTACAGACTATCTATATCAGTCAACCAGCCCCGTCCGCCATTGTCTTACTAGATGCATGTGAATATTATCACAACTAAGAGAACTAGGATGTAATGAAATAAGTGATTTAATCAAATATAAAAATATAATAAAATAGCGCCATGCAAAATATCGTGGACTATTAAATTAAGACCTTGTATATCAATCGGCAATTGAAGAAAAAATATGGTTAGCCGAGTTAAATCTTTGTACCAAATAAACTTAGGATAGTTCCTGTTATTTAATCAAATAAATAAACCTTTGTACCAAATAATCTTAGGATAGTTCCTATTATTTAATCAAATAAACTATCATTACTGTAATGTAGTAACACTGTTTTTGTAAAAAAAAACGATTCTGCCAGTAACAATTATTTAACAAATAACTATGCTGCGCATTAGGATTTTTCCTGTGTGTACAGTTCCCTGTATCATGGGTACAGTTTATAGACATACATTTCACCTGGACTAGGGTCCAGGTGAAATTTTTGAATTGAATTGAATTTTTGAAGGTTGAAACAGCCATCAGTAGACCACACAAATATTTTACGTATGCGGGGGTCGAACCCGCGACCCATATGTAAAGCAGAAAGCTACACCGCTAACCGTAAATTAATAATTAATTACTTACTTACTAATTACTATTATGAACCTACTACTTTCATTAAAAGTTCTAATAAATAAATTATACCTAACTGATTCTTCATTTGTAGCTGTACTGAGTTCAGATGTGCTTTGCTGGAGTATATTTTACTAACAGCTTTTCGTGACCTAATGATCTCTTTAGCCAGTATTGTGCACACTTGCTTGTCATTCTTAGAGGCAGCTTCTTTAAGTGAGTGTTTGATTTTGTCCTCTTCTCTTTGTATACCTGAAGAATAATAATGTTACAAATCAGATAAAAGTAGTTTTCCAGGAAGATCTTGCCTACTTATATCTGTGATGAATCCTAACATAATATTAATTTTTATCAAAATTGAATGAAGTAATAGAGAGTTACAACAAATACAAAATAATTATTATTTGCATATAAAAAGAATCTAAATAGCCTATAACGGCCTGTTGTTCATAACGAAATAAAATTAAAAACCAAAATGGCCTGTTTTGCAGTCAGTAAATGAACAACAACTATGAGACAGGCTGTTATCTGCCAAAACAAAACAAAATGAATAAATTGAATTACAACAGTTAATTACAGAGAGGAATTAGATAATTATGTGGTCTGTTTTACAACATATTAGTCAGTATAATTAGTGACCTTTGTAGGAAGGTGTAATTTACTATAGTCTGATCAATACTGTTGTACCATGCATTAGGTATTTTTTTTTTTTTTTTTATGGGACAAGCCCGCCACACATTCCCAACCACTGCAACTCCTGTAAGCCAGGATCTACAATGGCGACCACCGAAAAGAACACCGATCAATGAAGCTCGGTGTGTCCCAGAGAAATGAATAACTGTCTTGGAACCCGCACCGAAATTAATCAGAAAAGAAAAAGGAGGAGTAGGAAAGAATATACGTTCCACTTCCCTCCGTAGCAAGCAGGAGACAGAGAAAAACGATAGGCCATAGGCACAATAAATGGGAGTTTACAACAGGGTTAAGCCCAGTTGCCAAGCACCACGGGTACAATTTTTTTATTTACGGGTCCTATGTTGTGAGCTATTGTGACTGATTCCAATAGTAGGTATGGCAAAAAAAACTTGAACGCACGGAAATTCGTCCTAGTCGCAACAAGGTCTGTATAGTAAACAACCCCGGATGTAACTTGCATGCTGTCAAACATAATATTGCGTTCATCTTGCCAAAGAATACACTCCCACAGGATATGATGTGCAGACTGTTCATATTCACAGTCCGGTGTTGAACATTTGCAGAATGGTGAGGTAACAAGCTTGAAGCTAAATAATTTACTCTTAAAGTTACCATGACCGGTGAGAAATTGAGCCACGCAATGATCAACTTCCAACCATGCACTTGCCAGCCGCTCACGAATGGATGGAAAGTACTGGTACTGGTATTAGGTTATGCATTAGGTATGCAAGCAGTGAGGCAGGGGTTGGGGCTGAGCAGCCATTCCATTTTGATTGTTTTCCGCCGCCGTCACTCTCTTTCCTTCCCACTCCCCACCCCCCCGCGCATAAGGGGCGGTATAGCAGTATTGGTCAGACTATAGTGATATAATTCTCTTTGTATCAGTAGGTTACATTCAAATTGGTTTTAGTTTACTGCAGCAAATACATTATTACTCATAAATATATGTAATAAATATTTGGATAACATATGCAAGACATTTTTTTATAGTTAATTTTGAAGTACTTTGAGCATAATAAAATATGTTCATGTCGCATGTAACTAAATGAATAAGCATATTAACCTACTGAATGTGGCAATTTCAGACTCAATTAAAACTCCATATATCGACAATGATCTCTGAAATTCTTGACAGGAGACACCAAGGGACCCCCCCAGATTAAAATCCTGGATCCGCCCTTGACATACAAGGGGTTAATGCATTGGTGCCCTCAATCCATAAACAGACATGTTATTTTGATAAAATAGTGGTTAAAATGTAATCTCCTTTTTAGAGCCAAATATAGGTGGTTGCAAATTAGACAGTATCAAAAATGTCTTTAAAGGCAGACCACATAGCGTTATATTGTCTACACATCAAACAACTACACCCTTAAGGTTTGGGTATTGACCTTGACTATAAAAACAAGATTCGCCAAGTCTACTAAGGTGATAGGTGATGTAGGTTAATATCATTAAGCAGCAGTATTAATTTTTTAATAATTTAAATAAATTTAACATACTTCTAATTTGTCTATCTAAGTTATATCCTTCTTTTCGAAGTTTGTGGGACCACTCGTTTACCTGAAATAATTACAATAATTTTAAGAAAGCACTATTGCTATTGTTAATTTCATTTATTCGTAGTATAAATAGGTATTGGACTTGCCATTTCTTTTGGATTTCTCTCTGGAGATTTCCCAAAAAGGCCCATTTTGTACAAAACTGTTGTTAATTAAAATAATCTTATAATTTCAACAAATAATTTGTTTTGTTTCTTAGAGGTGAGATATTTTGACAAGCGATGACTTCATCATACATTTCATTTTATGTGTCTACAATTTATGAGTTCTTAATGTTGAGAATTTTAGATCACAATAATGTATTTTCAATGATGAAAAACATGTTTTTAAAACTAGTATGATATTCTGCTACTATATCAAAAAATATATAATATGTAAAAAAAATGTAAAAGGTAATTATTTTATCTAATAACACAGCGTTAGCTTGAAATGGAATATTGAAACGCATTTCTCAGAACTATTTAAGCAGAAAACATGTTGGAGTTGTTAATAATATTTTAAGTTTTAAAGTAAATATGTCGCAACGCGATAAATTCTAACTGCATTTGATTATTCTTATAAGACTATACTCTTTATAGTTTACTGAATATATTTTGCTAATCTTCTAACTACACATAAAACAGTGTGAATCTGGTTATATGTAATCTATGGTATGAGTGTGTGAATTTTGTGTAATGGAACGGATGGCGATATCATTTTATTTTTGACGTGACAAATATGTTGCTATATAAAAAATACTATGACGATGGGGGTTTAAATATAGAGTATGTTTGTTTCTTCTTGTGGAAAATTAAAACTTAAATAGTGACTATGAAAATTCAACTGATATATATTTTTATTTTCAAATCACGTCTTTAGTTGAGTAATAAATTCATCTTTAGTGATAAGCTTTGTTTATTTTTCCATAGTAGAATTTTGAATACAACCTGCAATACTGAATAGTGATCTGTCTAGAGACTAGAGAGTAGTGTTTTAAGTTTCAGTAAGTATTTGTATTTTGTTGTCGGTGCGAAATTTAAAACTAATTGATTTTTGCACGCAATATACTTTTAGTGACCTCATGTGAATGTTATGAAATAAAAGCGTGTGGTGAAAATATTTGCTGGCATCTAAATAAACAAGGTAAGTAAATTAGATCAGTCTTTAAATAGGTACTCTATATTTGTATTAATCATTAGGATGCAACCTACCAGAGTAAATAATAGCTCAATGGATGCAACTCAAGTCTGCCTAAAGTGCCTATTGTATTTTAGTTATCGTTACATTGTAATTACAGAAATTAGCTTCAAACATTGTTAATGTTAACTTTGAGGTTAAACGAATAATGTATTCGCTAGTTAGCATTGAGGCATGGTGTAGATATTACTATTACAATTACAATTATTTCCTCGCAATATTTCAACGTACAAATCTAAGGAATGTAAGTTTATTTTATCAAAGTAACAACCAATGTTAATCTTGCGCCAGATTGACGTTCACATCAGTGTAGCTTGACAATACTTGTCGGGTTACCTACGACTACGAGCTACATAATAACACATTTACCGTCACAATTTTGATCTGTTGCAATCTTACAACGTGGTATTGTTGTGTGTAATAAGAGCCTTAGGCAATCCACATATGTGAAGAATTAACTATATATACTTCTTTGATTTTCTGTGGTTGTCCGTCGTGACCATTGCCGTGTGGCGTCTATATTAAGTATATAGCACTACTTCATCTCCTCCCTTGGATGCCGTAAAAGGCGACTAAGGGTCTCTAAACCAGAGGAATGGACAGCAGCATCCTTTCTGTGGAACAACAGCCATTCCTCCAATCTGGCAAATCTCCCCAAAAATCACGACACATGGCATATAACCAGTTATTTATGGTGGAGGCCGATATTTAGCAGTGTACCTCTTTTGACTGATATGATGATACTGACCTATTTGAAGGCACAGTTGATGCAGTGGCTAAATAATTTGTTTACTGTATTGCAGGTCACAAGCTCCATCCCTGTGTAGATTTAATATTTGTATGTATGTAGTTGTGTATGTGAGATTTATGTTTGTTATCTGTACCCATAATACAACATGGAGTACGCTAGCGATACCATTACCAATTTAAAATATTTTCTAAACTTAGATATGATGCTTATTTGCTTTTGATGCTAGGTGTACACATGAAATATACCCTAAAATATTTTATAGAAAATATAAAATCATATTGTCTTTATTCTTCCTTTATATTCTATACAGCATGCTATTATTACAAAGAAGAAAGTTTTGATTGTTTAGGGACTTGTGCAAAAACTACCTGTCCATGTAGCTATGTAGCGATGGCAGGGGGCTCAGGCTTGTTGGACCTGAGAGTCAGGGCGGTTGTTACCCCGGCGCCGTCTCATCCTTCTCCGTGCGGGATCGGCCCTATCTAGATCCCGCACTGCAGTCTCCTTCTGGAGCATGACGCTCTCGCAGGTGGCGACCAGTGCACTGTAATTGTCATGCTCTGCCAACATAGCCGACACTACTGCCGTCAGAGAGAAATCTTGCACGATCCAATCGACCAGGATCCGCCGCTCGGCAGCCCACGTAGAGCACTCCTCGAGCGTGTGCTGTGGGGTATCCTGGTTGTTTCCACAATGGTGGCACTGTGCCGTAACCTCGCGTCCTGTTCTGTGCAGGTACTCACTGAATACCTGCGTCAGACGGTATGTGACGCGCTCGCTCCGAAGAGTGGCAGGATGGCCTCGACGAGGCGCTTGGTCGCGAACTGCAACTGTAGACGATGTCGCAACATCTCGAGTGCGCGCCGTTGAGCCTGCCGCCGCAGTCTGTCGAACGCACGATTAGTCAAACCAAGGACTTCGACAGGCGCAATTGAAATTATCATACCAATATTATTACAATTATTATATTGATACAAATATCGCCAAAAAGTTAGGTATGTAATGGCACACGGAATTAGGTTCTATGTAATATGTGACACCACGTGATATTTTTTATAGCTGCGTGTCTAATACCGTTTGCTGGAGAAGATCCAAAACTGGACTGTTATTATAATTTCTTGCCGGGAAACTAACACAGCCACAATGACCGACTGACCGAAAATGAGCGCTCTTAGTCAGTTGCACTCGCTGATCGGTAACCGATCGTTGAGGTTAAACAATGCTCAGCGTGGTGAGTCAATGGATGGGTGACCGAATAGTGGTGTTTGAACTGAGCACTTTGGAGGGTATGTCAAATCGTCGGTTCCGGATGTTGTTATTAGACGGCAGTCGTTCAGTCAAGTCGGAAGCCTTCGGGCTGCTTAAAAACGGACAAATGGTTGGCGGCTTACCAAACGAAAGCAACAAAGAAGAACCGAAAATTAGGACCCAGGGAATTTAGGGTAGAAATAGTATTGGCCAACTTGGGTTTGACTAGCTGTTAACCGCGATCTCGTCCGCAAGGGAACTAATTTAAACTCGTAAGAGAACTCGCTGACGTAATAAAACGTATGTCTTATTCAAAGACAATCTATATCTGTGCCAAGTTTTATTCAAATCCGCTTAGCTATTCCGTCGAGATTGAGCAACAAACAAAGTTTGTAAATTTCGCATTTTCAATTGTACAGGGTGTAAGTGACAACGTACCGAAAACTTAAAATAAAAATAGAAAAGCCATTTCTCTCTGGAACAAATAGATTACAGTTTTTGTCAGTTTTGAGCACGCAATGTATCGTAAACAAGTCGATCACAACGCTACGTGCGCTATGTGGCTGTGTGCCACTGCGAGCGATGACCTCATCTGTGAACACTAGAAAACCAATGGCCGTTTAGTGTTTATTTACATTGCAGTTTTATGTAAAAGTAAATAGTTTATTGTGTTTTAATTGAAAATACCGCCAGGATAGGCGATTCCATGGTATCTGTTTTCTTTACGATGTCACTTACACCTGCTGTAGTTCCAATTGCGCCCAGCGGTTTAACCCGCTATCCCACTGAAATAGAACATTTCGGGACAAAAAGCAGCCTAATGTCACTCTTTTAACCATAAACTACCTGTATGCAAAAATCACGTTTTTTCGTTGCTGCGTGAAAGAAGGACAAACCAATAAACACATTTTTTTATTTATGGCACTTCTAGTAGGGGTTAGTAGCAGCAGGCAGCAAGCAGGTGCCACGAATCCACAACCGCACCGCGCCGCGAGGATAACGAAGCTTTAATGTGGAATCCGTAAAAGACCTGGAGTCATGGAGACTCCATTAAAACATTTAATCACCACTCGCGGAACTAATGGTGTGGTTGGTGCAGTGGCTACAGTCGGCTGCTGTGCTCAGTGTCGTTGGTTCGATTCCCGTATTGAAGAAATATTTGTATGATCTGCAGGTAGTTATTCCGAGTCTGGGTGTATCGTGTGTGGAATTTGACACAGGAGAATTCGTAATGTGGGACACGTTCGAAAAAAAGAGTACAGTTATAAAGAAAAATACACTTTATATACATAATACGTACATAGGACAAGCACTGACCGAATTACTTTGTTTTGAATTCCTAATATTGTCAGTAAGTATAAAGTTTTATACACATTTCTAATATTCATATTCATAATCAAATAGCCAAATATTCGTTTTCTAACATCAAATCCGACGGATTTTAATAAAAACTTACATACCCTATTTTACCCTCTTAAATGTAGATTTTTTTATAACGCTGAAATACGACTTCCCATATTTTTTACTGAGAAGGTGAATACATTTTTTTATAGATGTAACTCCAACACTGACTTACTTTGCATACGAACTTACACTCCCTGTTTAATTCCCTTAAAGGTTCAATTTACACGACGTTAAACACGTATTTCTTTATTTTCAACCAAAAAGCCAAACATTATATAATAATTCATAGAACTAACTTCACCCATCATAACTCATAAGGTTCACCCATGGTTTTACCCCCCTTAAGGGATGAATTAGCAAGAACCCTGAAACATGTCTTTCTTTTCTATCAAAAAGCCAAATAGAATTTTTCATAGGACAATCTTCAAAACTGACGGATTTTGCATGCAAACTTTCACCCCCTGTTTTACCCCTTTAAGGGTTGAATTTATAAAAACACTGAAACACGTATTTCTTTATTCTTAACCAGAAAACCAAATACTATTTTTGAATGTATCTAACTTAAATAATGACCGAGTTTCATACAACGTTTCAACCCCTATTTTACCCCTTTAGGGGTGGAATTTCTAAATCTAAATCCTTCCTTAGTGGATGCCTACGTTATAAAAGGTGCCTACTGCCAAAATTTCAGGTGTCTAGCCCCAGTGGTTTAGGCTGTGCGTTGGTATGTCAGTCAGTTTCTCTTTTTATATATTTAGATTTAATAAATTTTTTTGCAATGAACACATATCGGTTTCTAAAATTAAAGGAGCCTAAGTTACTCCTTATAACATCAGCTATCTGCCAGTGAAAGTCCCGTAAAAATCGGTCCATCCATTTCGGAGCTTAGCTGGAACAAACAGAGAGACAGACAGGAAAAAAACAGAATTATTTTTTGTTATAGGTGCCGTATATACTTTCATATGCACTTAGTAAAAAGCTGTTATTTTGTCATTACAAAGAGACAATTAAATTTATCTTATTTGTATAGATTTTTACAAAAACGATACCAAATTAATGAAGGGCGGTACCCATCAATAATTTAGGAGCATTGATGCCATACCTACTTTTCTATTACCTATAACAAATTACATTTTCCTAAGGGAATCTTTTGAAAGATTTTTCTTTCTCAGTGAATTGTTTATATCGATTTAGTTTCCCCGCTCCATAATAAGATTACTGTCATAAAACCTTATCAAAGATAAAGACGTACCATAGTCGAGAATAACCTTCCTGCTAAAACAAATAAAATAACTAAGATTGTATTGTAAAGTAATTGAGTACTGCTATAATTTTTAGGGTATTAAATATTATTATTATTTTACTCCTCTACAAGGAGGAACCCCGTCTTTTCATAGGTTTACGCGGGACATGGGTCCAATACGCAGAGAACCTTTAGAAATCTATACAAATAAATAAAATTGAAGTGTCTGTTTGTAATCTATTCTATACAAATAAATAAAATTGAAGTGTCTGTTTGTAATATCAAAATAACAGCTTTTTAATAAATGCATATGAAAGTATATACGGTACATATAACAAAAAATCAATTTTTATTTTTTTTGTCTGTCTGTCTGTCTGTTTGTTCCGGGTAATCTCCGAAACGGCTTGACCGATTTTGACGGGACTTTCACTGGCAGATAGCTGATGTTATAAAGAATAACTTAGGCTACTTTTATTTTGGAAAAATAATTAGGGTTCCGCGCAAAAAAAAAAAACCCTTGAAATCCAATATATATATTCTATGTCAAGTATCTATGTCGAAGTACTCTAAATTTCATTAAATTAATCGCGGGTGAAACCGCGGGTTCCAGCTAGTTTTTAATATAACATTTTATGGGATACTACCCGGGCCTCTCCATGGCTGCACTATAAAAGTAAAATCTGGTATTGTTCACGGAGGTGTAAAATTATTTGTATAAGATGGAAGCTACAATGAAAACGTATTGGTACCACTACAGGCGACAGGGAGCAACAGGCGTGAGCGGCTTGGGGTGTCGCGGGTTCGGTACGGTTCGCCATCGCGCGTCTCGAAGTCTCAGAGCATTTTACCCGTTTATATATAGCTCTGGCGACCTCCCTCTGACCGTTCAACTAAGGCAAGCCAGAGTTAAGAGTCCTGCGAGCACTGACACCACAGCCAAATGACATTTATGTGAAGATCTACATAAATTATGTTGCTATTGTGAAGTTGACTTATCTATTTTGATGGTATGATGCCTTACAACAGACGAAAGCTTTACATTCGTACTCAGCATATGCGCACGCGCCGTTATAATCGGTTTGTTCGTGATTTTGACCAACCCTGACTGGAGGCCGTTTCGGCTCAGTTAAGCAGCGACATATTCCTGAGGCACATACGAGAAGCCATACACAAAAAGAAATTGATCAGTCACAGTACCGCGAACGTAGCCGCCAACGTGCGCAAGCCCATGTGTAAGCTGTGTTTGGGTTTTGCTAACAGTGCGCTTGCAAATGAACGCACACCCTCGAATAAAGAAGTATAACTACATCAACGAAGTATTAGAATTTTATATTAGAGTTCTTAGAGTTATAATTTAAATTAAAAAACCCAATATTACATTTCAATTTACGTCCAGCGAACGGCGGCTGCTGAGATTCATCTCATCCCGTGCAAAAGGCGACTATGGGATTAGCCGGAGGATGGGCAGCAGCGTCTTTCGAGTACATTTATAACCTAACTGCGATCGCCAACTTGTCTGCCAAGCAATGTCAATGTCTCCAATGAGCACACAACACAAACCCATATCGGTCGTTATGGCAATCTTTGAGGCTTCTGGCAGCAGTAGACGTTTTTCGGCTGTAATGATGATGATGATGAATAAAATATGGTTTAATATCGGTATGGATATCAAATTGCCTTCAGATAGACATTCAATGTCGCACTCAATTTGCAGATTAGTTAATTGGGTGATGGCTCTGATCAGAACAACCTTCAAGTATTGGAGTTGTTAGCGATGGTCGGGCGACGACTCCTTTGCATATCAGGTAAATTGATCTAGTAAGGTCGAATTATCGTTCCGGCTGCTAGGACCTGTTCTGGTAGATCCTCCTATAACAGTGCTTTGTGGCAAAGAATATTTATATATTATAATAAAATACTTATGAACGAATTGTATAGCGTATATTTTAGATTTTTGTTTTTTCCGGACGTTTCAAATACTATGCAGCATTCGTGGTCACAGGATAGCTAAGGTGACAGGCGTCGTTACAGATTTTATTCTATTTTATCTTATTTTATTTTATCAACCGTACACTTTTAATCAGATATTAGTTTCGATGCACGCAGTAATCACTCACAGTGTCTTGATGTTTGGGAGTGCGGTATGTTGTTTGGGACTTAATTATTTTAATTACTGAATCCCAAACAGGAGGCACCTGCCAACCATCTTCTCTATTAAAATTAGGATGATTTTTTATTTTCAATAGCCTCACATAACCTTCTGGGTACATATCGGTTCTCTTTCGCGAGGACTTAGGTTGATCAAAACGAAGAAAATGGTTAGGTTTGCCTGAGGCATGTTCACACACTGCAGACTTTGTGGAGCGTCTGTGCTTGACGTCAAAGCGTAGTATAGCCACTCGAATAAAATAACACATAGTTATTTTATTCGGGTGGCTATACTACGCTTTGTTTGCCCTATGTATGACACTCTACTTCAAGCCGCTTAAGAAGATCAGCCAACTTCCAAACCGGTGAAATGTCACATAACTTTACAAGATGCAGGGGTCTTCAAGATTGATTTGATTGACTCACGTGATGACCCTAACCGGCTAATACACTACGCCGCGGTGTTCCTCCCAGTTACTTATGGCTTATATATTCATACGAATAAATAACAAGGTGCAATTTTTTTAGACATGAAAGTTAAAAATATATCTACTTTTATTATCTTGTTTTTCTTAAGAACGGTAGAAATAGTGAATTTCTAGTGTGGTCATATGAGGACCTCCAGGCTCCAGTGGTTTTAGCCGGTAGGCATGCCCCTTCGTTTGCCCCGGGGCGGAGGAAGTTCAAGACGAATTTCCACTGGGACCAATAAAAAAAGGATTAGTGCATTACCCTGATGTTTTCTTGGGCGAAAATGACAACACATCACTTAGATGGAGAAGCTTTTCCAGACTAAACTACTTCTTGAAGCTACGTAATTTCAGTGATATTAAAACTCTTAATAGTAGTAGTTAGTTATCTTAGTAATGAACCATACTTATAAACATTTGCTAAAACGGCAGCTTAAGTTCACCGATTAACAATAAAAGTGGGGTGAATTGGCAATTGTTTTGTCAACTAACATTATTCATATCGATTGCATATGAATTTATACAATTTGCATAACAATACATAGGGCTGCCAATAGTTATTTGAATGATATAATTGTGTAAACTACTATTAATCGCAATTAAATCTCTTTTATGAAACTAGTGCAATTTGTAATAATTATTGGACATCATAAATTCTTCTAGCAAACAACCAACAAGAGTATCTAAATACTATGTCAGCAATAATTCCCGATTGCTTTCTCTACATTGCTCTATACAGCTTGAAAGCGCTTACTACAATAATTTTCATAGAAACCTATCGGTCTTTTCAAGCCCGATTGTGGGCCCCGTATCTAAAAAGCTAATAAAAGCATAATCTATCCAAGACTCGTTGGAAAACTCAGGGAGGTAACGTTTATGAAAGACATTGATCTCTACAATCAATACCAACGTCGTACGATTAACTCATCAGTACCATTTATTAGCGGCAGGCATCCCTACCGTACTACGTCATATAAATTACACGACATGTGAATAGAACGTTTCGCAATGCGCCGGCGCAGGGCGGAAGATTGCGGCGTATGCGCACCGCGATCATTTGCGAAACAATAGCTAATGTCGCCGTTATGTCTTGCATGTGTATGACACCATCATTCAGTATCCATCATTATTAATCCTACTCTTTAGGTTTTCTTAATTAGGGTCCGCATCTACTCGATTGAATATAATGTATTTTACGATTGACTGCCGTTTGAACTCTGCAACCCATATAGACAACCCCATGTTCTAGAGTGTCGTAGAAACATCACCTTTTCGTGCATTATATGCCATGAGTGGTAATTCTCTTACTACTGTTCGTTATGATGATGGCTCGTGTTCTACAATAGGTGTTTACAGGCTGATGAGAGAGAACCCAACGTGATATCGCTCTCCAAATTGAGACCAACTTTCAGAGTAACAACTGCAGGGATGACTGTTATAGGTACCTATAGCTCGAGGTCGGATATACTGTTAATCGATAGGTAACACGTGCTTTCCAGATAATGGATGTTGAAATCTGCTGTTTGACCTCATACATTGATAGCCATTTTACCAGTGACTTTTTCATTAGTCTTTTGAGTCCACTCCTGAGCATAATGCTTCGAAGTCATCTCATAATCATGACACAATCTAAACGGAAAGTTTGGTTTGTTTATTACAGATACACGCAACGGCTTTTCCGATCGATATGAAACCTTCGTTACTTCTGTTTCGACGTGTCCCGATTGTGAAACGGTACAAATATAAAATCTATATCCATACTTACTTATGATAAGTTCCGATTTGCAGTTTGTCTTCTACTTACGACGTAAGCTGTCATCTTCTTTACAAGATGGCGGCTAGCAACTCGTAGGCAGTTAAGGCCCTTGATCTCTGGGCACTAGAACCGCATCTGTCAAATTTAATTCTTCCTATCGGGGCTGTGGTACTCAGAAGACTCAGACCAGCAGACGTATTCTTAGTTTTTTTTTTCTTAAACTCTGCCTCACACTAGGATTTCTCCTGTGTCGTAGGTGCATTTACAGACATAAATTCCACACACAATATGGCCCACCCAGAGCCGGAACAAACTACCTGCAGATGATACAAATATTTGTTCTATGCGGGAATCGACCCGCGACCCGGGTCAGCCACTGCAGCAACCGTGCCGTCGTACACCAATTGTGTAGTGCCCACTCTATATGTGCCTATACTCGTAGTTGCATATTTTCTGTCTTCTGCTTGGTACAGAGAGTAGTGGAAAGGGAAATGGAAGAAGCTACTTTATTTTCTTCTCAGATTATTTTTTGCGGGTTCCTGTTCCACTCAGTTATTAATTTTTTTACTTACCTATAGGATTTTTTACATTTCGAATTAATATTGCGACGATGAGATGAACCGTTACGTAGTAAAGTGAGTTGTGAATGACTCAGATCAACTCTAATCTACTTTTTATGAGAACAGGGAATCGCGCAGAACGAACAATATGATACCAATTTAAAAAATCTGCATAATAGCTTTACCTAAACCATGAATAGTTTATTAATTATTCAAGTTCATTTAATTTGTGCACACAGGTTATACAAGGAGTTAATTGTATAAAATATACAGTTTCTATGTTCCTTAGGCAAATTAAATGTTTAAAGTTAATACCAATAAAATATACTAATATTAATACAACGGTCAGTGACTAAATTAAAATCATACTACATTTAATACTAATAAAAATCATGATTTAATAATACAATTACAAAAATATAAGAATTACTAACTGACTGTCGCAAGGAAATACACAGGTACACGTTAATAGCAAAACATAAATTAACAATGGTACCCAATGATATTATATATTAAAAGAAGTAGATATGTTACATGTGCGCCAAAAGTAAGAACCAAATCTGTCCCAATTGTAGCACCTCGCATACAGTTCGCTCAAGACAGGACAACGAGCACACACTGTCACAATCTGTATTGTTTTATTAATTATGTAATAACAATGCCGTTGTGCGTATAGAAAATGCACAAACTATTAAGCCAAAATAAATAAAGAACAAGGGATCTCATACGTGAGTAACAAACGATATAAAATATTGTAATAAAAATACTATTCAAATATCTATAGACTATAATATTCTCGAACAAAACATAAGCCAAGCAAAGAAAAGAGCACAACACATATATTCTATCATAGGTGCGACAAAGACATCGTGTACACGTGTTATCTCTTTTACTGTCATAGTTTTTGTATCTTCTTTCTTACAGCATAGCTGTTTAGTTTTATAGCATTTTATAGCATTATACATTGAGACTGGGTTTTGCGCGCTATTTAATATGGACGTAACATATTTATGGTATAACTAGCTGGGACCCGCGGTTTCACCCGCGTTTAATTTAAAAGAAATTTAGTACTTCGGAACAAACAGACAGACAGACAGACAAAAAATTAAAAAAATGATTTTTTGTTATATGTACCGTATATACTTTCATATGTATTTAGTAAAAAGCTGTTATTTTGACATTACAAACAGACAGTTCAATTTTATTTATTTGTATATGATTTTTTTGTATAGATGTATAGATATCATTGAAGGTACCTAATGATGTTAACCAAAGTTATAAAAAGTCAAACATTACAAAATTTTACAATAACAAATGATTGTGACAAACAATTACCTACATTCATTAACAGAATAATACGTTTTGTTAATAAATAATTTTGCAAGTCTACGTTTAAATTCATTAGGTTTATTTTGGGTAGCTCTAATATGGAGACAAATTATGGTTTGTTGCCCATAGATTACGTAGAGACATGTCTGCTGCTTATTAATTCGTTTGTATACTTGAATCCCTCCCAGAGATTGAGATTCTTTATTTAGTTCAAAATCTAACTGGCCTTTTTTTATAATATAATATTAATATAATATAAAATAATAATAATTAGTTGTATTTAAATAATTGAATACTGCCACCCCATCTCATCCAATGGGTGTCGTGTTATTGTATCACCACAATGTCAAACCATTACAGTTCCAAAGACAATCGCAACATCAATTAATTAAAGCAATATAGCTTTGCATAGTCATAATAATTCATGTGAAAATAGAAGTCAAGGTACAAAACATTAACATATTAAGGAATCAATTATTCATTCTAAAAATTTAAATAGATTTGATTATTATGTACACTGATAAATTTATGATTAGAACTATCATTACATTACATTTATTCAAGTAGGAACTATAACATTATCATACAATAATAGATTGCTAAATAGGTCATCCATTTTATAAAATCCCTTTTCTATTAACCGTAGCTTTAAATGTTTTGCGTCATCGATCGTAAGGAAACGTGGATCTATAACGATCTTAAACTCCAACACGCAGTAAGCAAATCACACAGTGATGATCAATATAATAGAATATACTTTATTTTACACCATCAGACACATAAAAAAAACTTAAGTGTAATTGTGCAATAGGCACTCCGCTAAAATCACTATTTTCTAGACAACCGTAATCAATGCTCGTTCCTTATCTTTATGAGAAGAGGACTTTGCTCTACAGTGGGATAATTTCAGGCTGATTACCATGTTAAGTTTCTGCTTACCTCTGTAAGAATAGGCGTGACGTTAACGTGAGCCTAATTTTCTAGGGTGCTGCTTCCTTAGTAAACAAGAACACCTTTGTCTTTTAGCCTTTGTATACTCTCCTTGTAACGTCGCAACTGTAGTTATATGTAGAAACATGAAATAATTATATAGAAGCTGGTATTTGATTATATCATTCGACTTGTTTCGACAGAGCTCGTGTTTTCCGTGTGCTGTAATTTCCAGATTTAAAATATAGTACCATTTTGGATGACGTGGATTTCGTAAAAGGCGACTAAGGGACTCTAAACCAGAGGGATGGTGGGCAGCAGCATCCATTCTGTGGAACAGTAGCCACACTGCGCTCACCAGCTCACGCCTAAGTGAGAGAACTCGTAAATGGGCTGGCGGGGTAGTACCGCGTCGTCATAGAACACCGGCGCGAAGCAGCATCATTGTTGGTAAACATAACAGTTTTTGTATTTACGTTTCATCATGAGTAAAACAAGTGCAGTAACAACGCGAAGCGAATTAAGGAAACTAGCGGGCGAGATGAATACGCGTCACGCTAGAGAAATGGATTTGAGTGTGCCTTCGAAAATGGCACCGGGCTCCATATTAAAAGCACCTACACCGTGGTCGCCTCAGAAAGCCAACCGCCTAAAGCGTGGTCTGTACTGGCAAATTCCCCGAAAGAGAAGACAATTGTGGAAATCTATGGTGGATACCTTTGTTCAGCAGTGGACATTCTTTGGCTGATATGATGATAGAATTACAGAGTGATCATCAGTCAGTTGGCTCCATTTAGAATATTTCTAGGCATCCTCATTACATTCGACTTTGTAGCATGTTATTTGAGAATTTTCGGCGGTAGGTGTAAATAAAGTAAAGACATAGCTCTGAATTTAAAATAGTATTTAACAGTTTAAAATAAATAGAAACATCTAGTGGTAGTGTTTAACATCTAAAGAACGGGTACTTACGTTTGCAACACATTCATGTGATCTAAGTACAAATCTTACACCACCTGCCAGCTTATAATCTATACTACACTTTCACTTGCAAACTTATTTGGCACTACAACATTGCATCATGTCTCAATACTCTGAGATTCTCTCTATGCAGAAGAGCCTGGAAGAAAATTTCACCAAGATGGGGGAGCTAGAGACTCAGATCCAGTCTGTCGGGCCCGCTAAGGACACTGTGGCTAAGGTGGCTGAAGAATTTCGATCATTCAGGGAGCTCATTTTCAACATGCTCCAGCTGCTCAGAAAGCAGATTAGTGAGTGTGCCCGGCAAGTTGATAGTTTGGAGACCAGGCAACGACGAAAAGCACTAATTTTCCATGGAGTCGCTGAGCTTGACGGTGAGGATTGTGGAGTGCTCGTGCTGGACATCCTCAATAATAAGATGTCTCTTAAGAACCTGACGGCATCTGACGTAAGAGTATGTCATAGAATTGGTACCCCCAACAAGGAACATCACAGGCCCATACTAGTGAGGTTTTCTACTGTTGACATCAAATCTACAGTCTGGCGGGCGAAGAAAGGGTTGAAAGGTTCGGTCATCTCACTCAGGGAATTCCTGACCAGATCCAGGCAAGCTATCTTCGGCAAAGCACGGTTACATTTTGGTATGCGATCGTGCTGGACCCAGGACGGTGTCATATTGATAAAAACTCCTGACGGAAGCCGGCAAAAAATAACCACTGTCGAAGAACTGAGTCCCTTGCTCCTGAAGTATCCCAAGGTGCAATCCCCGCACGCGGGCAAGAGAGGCGTGGAGGGCTTGGGAGAGAATCTGAAAGCCACGCGCAAATGATCCTGCTAGTCTATTATTAATCTCTCATAAGGTATCTATCGTTATTAAATACTACTATGTTCGGATTGTTGTCATATTGTTAATTTTTACAGCCATACTTGTATTTGTCTTAATTGGTATTCTTATTATGCGGCACATTCTCAAGATAAGTTGTATTTACTATAGTTCTCAAGGTTACCCTCATTATTTGCATGGTTTTTGTTCACGGAAATAGTAATCTGTTTTGTTTTCACTTTTTATATATTTCACGTCAATGATACTGTCAAAATACCTGCACAGATGACAGAATCACAGATAAACTTTGGTGAGATATTTGATGTATATAGTTTCGTTCCGAAATAGTATTCATACTGAAAATGTTATCGTGTTCTTCTTTTTTTTTTTATTGCTATTGCAAATTTTACTTAACATCATGTTTTATTTTTATTCTAATGGAATGTGTTGCCAGATTTTTGCATTTTTTTCTCATATCTTTGTTAGCTGGCGGTTGGTGCGGAGATGTACATACATACGTCGCACTGGTTGTCTGTTTATACATGTTTATATTTGTTTTTAAAACTACTATTGAATATTTATCTATTTTATATATTGTATTTATATTATGACATCTGATAATGATTCCTTTTATTCTGCCAATGAATCTGCCACTTCTTCTGGCGATGAAAGTTTCAGTTCTGTAACTGACTCTCTTCGCGACTTTTTACTTACTGAGTTTGACCGCCAATCTGGCCGCATGTTAAATGTATGCCACATCAATGCCCAAAGTATTGCTAGCCATTATAACGAACTTTACGATAACTTCATTCAGTGCAATGTCCATGCCATCCTGATATCTGAGACTTGGCTCAAGCCCAACCTTCTTTCAACCACTTACTCTCTTCCTGGTTTCGTTCTTCTCCGGAATGATCGGACTGATAGGAGGGGGGGTGGTGTGGCCATATATCTTCGCAATGACTTTCCTTTTAAAATTCTAGCTACCTCGTCTTCTACCTCTTGTTCAGCAGAGTTTCTTTTTCTAGAAGTTAATGTCAGCGGGGTTAAAACTATTGTTGGTGTTACTTATTGTCCGCCCACTGTTGACTTTTTCACTGAATTCGAATCGGTATTAGAATCTTTGGGTTCTGAGTATGCACATCATATCATCATGGGTGATTTCAATACCAACCTCCTTGCTCATAACTCTCACAGATCCCGTAAACTCCGCCATCTAATCGAGTCAGCTAGCCTACATGTTCTACCCCTTCAAGCTACTCACCATAACATTGTTGGTGATGATACTTGGCTCGATTTAATCCTTACCTCAAATCCTTCTAACGTTTCCTCTCATGGTCAATATATTGCCCCCGGCTTCTCTCACCACGACCTCATTTTCCTTTCCTATATTCTAAAACCTCCTAAACCCAACCCTAGAGTTCTGTACAGGCGTTGTTTTGCACGTATGGATGTGGAAGCACTATGTCAAGATGCCTCTGAACAAAATTGGGCCCCCTTGGTTGAGGCTACCACAGTCGATGATAAGGTTTGTATTTTCAATCACGCTGTGGTCAAAATTTATGATCTGCATGCCCCCGTGAAGAAAATTAAACTAAAGCGTGTACCTGCGCCATGGATGACCAGAGGCATTCGTATGGCTATGAGGTGTAGGGACCGCGCGTTCCGCAAATTCAAAAGGGATCGTACCGAAGAACATTGGTCTATTTTCAAGTCTACTAGGAATCGGTGTAATCAGATGATACGCAACGCCAAGCGCCGCCACATTCTGGATAATATCTCTTCTTCTTCTTCTGCCGATATTTGGAAATACCTTGGTACTCTAGGTATTGGCAAACCCCGACATTTAGATCTGCCAAGCTCAATTGGGTTAAATGATCTCAACCGCCATTTCTCGACTGTACCTAGTATGGATCGTTTAACCCAAGATCAAACTCTCGTGCATATATCTGGTCTAACGCGTCCTGATATTGGCCCCTTTCGCTTTTTCCCAGTTGACCTCGGAGAGATCAAAAAGACCATCCTATCTATAAAATCGAATGCGGTGGGGTGTGACTGCATCACCCGCCGTATGATAGTAACAATCCTGAACCAGCTCCTCCCCGCTATCTCCCACATTATAAATTTCTCCCTTACCTCCGGAGTTTTCCCGTCCTTGTAGCGTAAAGCTTACGTCCGTGCCCTACCTAAAATTCCTAACCCCTCTCTTCCCAGCCATTTTCGCCCAATATCCATCCTTCCTTTCCTGTCGAAAGTGATTGAAGCTTGTGTTCACAAGCAATTGTCACACTTCATTCATTTCAACGCTCTTATCAGCCCACTCCAATCTGGATTTAGGCCAGGCCACAGTACTGTTTCCGCCCTCCTGAAAGTGACTGGCGACATTAGGGCAGGTATGGAAGACACCAAAGTCACTGCTCTAGTGCTGGTGGATTTCTCCAATGCCTTTAATACCGTCAGTCACGATATCCTTCTGTCCATTCTTTCTCATCTTATGGTCTCTCGTGAAGCACTGGATTGGTTTTCTTCTTATCTTCGAGAACGTCAGCAATCAGTTCAATCTGGGGAGTCCTTATCAAACTGGTGCGATCTGAAAACTGGCGTTCCACAAGGCGGTATTCTTTCTCCTCTTTTGTTTTCGATTTTTATCAACTTCATAACCCCGGAACTTCAGTGTGCGTATCATCTGTACGCCGATGACTTGCAACTATATTGCCAAGCGAGGCTCGAAGATATGCCCGAAGCAATTGAAAAATTGAACCAAGACTTGGCAGCTGTTAAGGATTGGTCTAATAGATTTGGAGTAGCCGTAAACCCTGTAAAGTGCCAAGCAATAATTATAGGAAGCCACCGTACTATTAGCAAAATGGAAAGTACATCTCTGCCACTTATTAAGTTTAACGACATAATTATTCCTTTCAGTTCTTATGTTCAAAACTTAGGCTTGTACATTGATACCACTCTAAGCTGGAGAACACAGGTCACCAAAGTTAGCCAAAAAGTAACCGGAACGTTGCGGACTCTCTATCGGTTGAAAAATTTACTCCCATCCAACGTGAAAGCAATGCTTGTGCAGGTTCTAATTTTTCCCTTAATTGACTATGGTGATATGTGTTACTATGACCTGAATGCAGATCTGCTCAACAAACTTGACCGCCTTCTGAATAACTGCATTCGATTCGTTTTCAATCTACGGAAGTATGATCATGTGTCGACTTATAGAACGCTTCTGAAATGGTTGCCTATCAGGCAGCGTAGAGCACAAAGGGCACTGACCACCTTGTTCTCATTTCTTGATTCTCCTTCTTCTCCTACATACCTTGCTTCTCAATTTCAATACGTATGCTCCAATCACGACAGAAATCTTCGTTCCTCATACAATCGTCTCCTGCAATGTCCCTCCCACCGTTCTGACTTTATGCACTCCTCTTTCTTTGTCCAGTCTATTCTTCTGTGGAATGCGCTACCACTTGAAATCAGGATGGCCACAAGTCGGTACTCTTTTAAAGTTAAACTACGGAAACACCTCCACAACCATTTGGCAGAATCATCTCAGCGTTGATCTTTCTTATTATATAATTAATATATATATATATATATATATATATATATAATTGTGTTGTATTTGATATTATTATTATATATGGATGTATATTTATGTGTATATACATATTTGTAATGTATTACCGCTTTAATAACGTTCTCCTAATTCTCATATATTACCTTTTTCTTTGTTAACTGCTCACAGTTATAATGTTAGTGCACCTGCCATGTTTTGTCTGCACCATCCTAAGGTCGACTGGTAGAAAATGCCTAATGGCATTAAGTCCGCCTCTGTACAAATTGTGTACAAAAGTATTAAATAAATAAATAAATAAATAATACAAACCATTTCAAACAATAGATGACTACCTACTACTACATACTACATACAACTTCACGCACTTACATGGTTTTCACTATTTACTAGACGGAAACAATAGTATCGAAGACGCTTTGTTATCCATTTAACCTAATAAATTGTATGATTAGTACGCCTTACCCAATACTTTGTCATACAATGGCTAATTATGAATGTAAATTAAGTCATATTCGGATATTTCATGCTATTTTAAGAGGGGCAGTTTTTCAAATCCTTCGATAAAAACACATTATTTTGCTGTTCTTTACCCATTTCTCTTCAATATTCTTATATACCATTAGCTGGGACCCGCGGTTTAACCCGCGTTTAATTTAAAAGAAATGTAGAGTACTTCGACTTAGACACTTGACATAGAATATATATATATATAGGATTACAACGGTATGTTTTTGTGCGGAACACTAATTATTTTTCTAAAATTAAAATAGCCTAGTTATTCCTTATAACATCAGCTGTCTGCCAGTGAAAGTCCCGTCAAAATCGGTTCAGCCGTTTCGGAGATTACCCGGAACAGAAAGACAGACACAACAAAAAATGTACCGTATATACTTTCATATGCATTTAGTAAAAAGCTGTTATTTTGACATTACAAAAAGACACTTAAATTTACTTGAATAGATTATTAAAAAAAAAATTGTATAGACTATAATTTCTTTTTAACTTTAAAATATGTTACGGATAATATTAGCTGTATGAGAAAAACGAGGTTTACCTGAGTTTACTTAGAAGCTATTTGGGTAAAGTTCGAAAAAATATTTAAAGAAACTTGGGTATGTCGTTTACCTTATCGCATTGACCTAGTTACTACTCTACTCAGCTTCTTCGGATAATGTTAGGTAGCCGGAACATATAAATGTTATCATATACAAATTAATTATGTACAATATTGTACTGTACATGTACCTTGACTGCTCGTTAACATAACCATCCACAGGTTGTCTGGAAGAGACCGCTTTATGCGATAAGACCGCCCATTGTACATAGCTATTGTAATTTATTCCTTGTTTTGGGTGGCATACCATTCATCCAATATATTTGTGCAATGTTTATTTGACTAAATAAATTGGATGTCTTCATATTTTTTTTATTTTTGTATTATTTGATCACAGATTATGACATTTCAATATTTTCAATCAATCACAATGACTAAATGGGTATAAAAGCAATCAATGTCTTTATAATGTCTACAAGCTACATTATAAAATAAAATAGTGTTTTAGAATTGAATATGGCACTTGGAAAAACAGGAAATTCTGGGAGATGCTGATTGGTTATTGGTATATATGAATGTGGAAAAGTAGTGGAGCCAGAACGCTGCCTTGTGGCAGACCACTTTTACGTGGGGACCAGTTATTTTTGTCCGATAGAAGATGGACATGGCATTAGCAATTATGGAGTAATTCTCCAAGGTCTTGAATAAAAGTTCTGTCTCCTGTCAGGTTCACTACTTTCTAAAGGAGTCGTATTAGGTTGGCCGTGACGTAAGCTGCAGAAAAATCCACGAATACAGCACCTGTCACCTTACCCACCTCAAAACCATCTTCGATGTGCTGTGTGGGATTTAGACTGACAGCAACATCATTTTCCTTTGCTTAAACCTGCTTGATCTGGGATCAGTTTTTAGTTTATGAGCTGATAATTATACAATGGCAATTGTCGACGAATTGATCGTTCCGGACCGAGTTCTTAGCACTTTAATTTGGGACCTAATAATGGATTGTGAATATATTTAAAAAAAAACCCGGTGAACTGTGAGCTGGATTTGCGCCTTAAGAGGGCTCTATTCCATTACACTATTTAAGTGACAAACTTTTACTTTGCTTACGTATTCCACTGTATGAAATAAACCGTAAATGTAAGTTTGTTTCGTAAACAGTTACAGCAATATGAGGTTATAATCCTAACCTAAGTACTCGATATTAATTGCAAGTTGAACCATTCGCGTTCCGACTATGTAGAAACAAGACCGTTGCATAGTCAAGAGTTGAAGCGTCACAAAAGCTTCAAACCTGTCAGTAGGTATGGTGAGGTGGGGTGCTAGGTCAGGAAACCTCCACGTGCGCCCGGTGGCTGCTGGTCCCTCTTGATACGTCCGGGGGGAAGAGCAGTTGTCGGGCCGGTGCACCCTGGGCACCGGGCAATAACTTCTTCACTTTTTGAAGGACCTTGTTGTCCGGTGGCTAATATTCTGACAGGGACGGGCCCAATTGTTGGGCTGTAGGTAGGCCGTAGGGTGCTTCTCCGTTATCGGAGGAGCACGAGCGGGCTAGCGGCGGGCTCGGTGTGCACTCACCCTGCCCCGAGCAGGTAGTGGGAGGACTCTCCTTCCCTGCCACCGTCGATATCGTAACCTCGGTTGGAGTGTCGTGGTCACGTCTCGCGGCTTCGACCGGGACCGAGGATCTTGGCTTAACCGCCCGGATCGCGAGGAAGAAGCCCTCTATAAAAATTCCCCGAACCCAAGCTAGCGTGCGGCGAGGGGTGCATGGCTGATGGGAAGTTCAGTCGCGAGCACGCCATCCCCAGGACCGGCGGCACCTGAACATGGGATACGCTTGCCCGGGTACAGGGGGCACTGCCCGGGTCGACCGATTATTTCCCCCATAATCGTGGGAACAGAAATGAATAAAACCAACATTACAAAAATGAAGAAGGTGGAGAAAAATAAGGTGGTGAAAGATAAGGTGGAGAAAGATAAGGTGGGGGGTGAGAAGGTGGGTACGCTGTCGGAGTCTGACAGCGCCCAGATGGACGTGGGGTTGGATTTCGGCCCCGTGTCCGGATTGGGTGTCAGGACGCGTAGTGCGCGTGACTTGCGCACCAATACGCGTGCGCAGCGTGCGGTCGCGTCGCTGTCGCGTCCGGGCACGCCGTTGCCGTCGGGTGGGGCGAGCGACTCCGAGGAATCCCTGGACCCTCGGAGTTCGCATGCTTCACTCAACATGGTGTTGGGTGGAGAGGGCCGCAAGCGGACCCTACCGAAGGGGTCTATGGGGTCGTCCCCTGAAGCCAAAAGGTCGGCCAGAAGGGGGTCGAACGTCGAGAGGCTGGAGAGGGAGAACGCAGAGTTGCGCTCCCAGCTCACCAGCCTTTCGGCGCAAATAGCGAAACTAACGACGGAGGTGGGTCTCCTCCGCCGTCAAGGGGACACCCTGGTAAGCCCGAGGGATGGCAATACTCCGGCATTCATGCCGCCGGATGCGGTGGCCGAGCTTCGGCGCTCAATCGCCCTCGAAGTGGGGGCCATGTTGGACGCTAAGCTGGCCGCCTTGGAGGGGCGGCTCCCGCCGGAGAAGCGCTTGCGCCCGCCGCTCGCGGCCGATAAAAGGCCGATTCAATCGCAGGCTACATACGCTGCGGCCGCTCAGGCACCGACGAGCGCGTCAATGAATGCGGCCACACAGAACTCTTCCCCTGGGACTCAGACACAGGGGAAGAAGAAGAAGAAGGACCGCAACGCGGCGAAGGTTGCTGGAGTGACCGACCTGCCGGCGGTGCCTGCTGCGACTGCAGCTCCTGTGGCAACTGTGACAGGTGATCCGCAGGCCACAGTGGAAACCACAGAATTGTGGTCCACTGTAGCCGGAAGGAAAGGGAAGAGGCCCCAAATCCCTAAGGCCCAGAAGCCCATTGCGCAAGCCACGCAGCCATCCTCTCCCGAGGAAGGCAGGGGTAAAAAGGGTGGGAAAGGAAAGGCTAGAAAAGGAAGGGGAAAAGTGAACCTCCCCAAGGCTCCCGCAACAGCCGCCATAACGGTCACCGTGCCGGAGGGCTCACCCGACAGTCGGTTGGGTGAGGTTATGGCCGAGGCCAGGAAGAGCATAAAGCTCGCTGAACTCGGCATTGGTCCCGACACGGTGACCATGAAGAGAGCAGCCAGCGGCGGAATGGTGCTGTCCGTCGCTGGTGAGGACTGCAGCGCTAAGGCTGACAGCCTGGCGAGCCGTATGCGGGAGGTGCTCTCGCCTGTCTTTGCCGTGCGGATCACACGGCCGATAAAAATGGCGGAGATAAGGGTACGTGACCTGGACGACGCCGTCACGCCTGAGGAGGTGGCTGATGCCATCGCCACGGCAGGCGGCTGTCAGTCCGAGGACGTGAAGGTGGGTGACATTCGCCGCTCACCCGTGTCCTTGGGCACCGTCTGGGTGCGCTGCCCATTGGAGGCAGCAAGAAAGGTGGCGTCCACCTCGCGTGTTTGTGTGGGGTGGGCGTCGGCCAGGGTCGAGGCATTGGCGGCACGGCCGTTGCAATGTTACCGATGCCTTGAACTCGGGCACGTGCGCCTCCGTTGCGCCACCCATGGGGGGGTTGACCGGAGCGACCGCTGCTTCGCTTGTGGCAGCCAGGGCCACAAGGCCAAACAGTGCACGGCACAATCACCGAGATGTCCGCTGTGTGCGGACTTCGGTCTGTCTTCAGAACATAGGCTGGGCAGCAAATCATGCGCTGCTCAGAAAGGTAAGAGGGGGAAGCGAGCCCCCTCTGCCTCTGCCAATAGTCAGGAGTCAACTGTGTCGGCGGCATCGGTCGCTGGCCTACCAGAGGCAATGGAGGCCGAAAATTCCCAGCCTTAAAAGTTCTACAGGGCAACCTGAACCACTGCCGCAACGCGCAGAATCTACTGCTGCAGACTGTTGCGGAGTGGTCAGTTGCCTTGGCGGTTGTCGCGGAGCCCTACGTCGTCCAGGAACATCCTCGCTGGTTCGGGGACGCCGGGGACTCCGTCGCCATCTATTGGGCTGGGATTGAAGGTGGGCCACCCTGCTCGTTGTTGGACAGGGGGCAGGGCTTTGTCGTAGTAGAGTGGGGACCTCTGGCAGTAGTGGGCTGCTACGTCTCCCCCAATGTGTCTCTCGCCGACTTCGAGGGATACCTGGACGCGGTGGCGCGCACCATTCACTGTAAATGCTCGCCCCGTCCAGTGCTCGTCCTGGGGGACTTCAACGCTCACTCTAGAGCTTGGGGCAACCGTCGGGATGGGCCAAGGGGGAGGGTAATACAAGACTGGGCGGCATCGCTAGACCTCCGATTGATTAATCGGGGGTCCGTTAGCACCTGCGTTCGGTGGCAGGGGGAGTCGGTCGTGGACCTTACATGGGCGGCTCCTTCTGTGGCCAGCATGGTGACGGGCTGGCGGGTGGCGGAGGAGGTGGTCACGCTGTCCGACCACCGTCACATAGTTTTTGACGTGGCCCTCCATCCATCTGGCCCGAGCCGTCCAGGTCCCAGCCCACAGTCGCGGCGTTGGGCCCTCACACAGCTCGATCGAGAGATGCTCATCGCAGCTGCCAACGTCGCGGCGTGGTCAGAGGTCGATCAAAGGATCTTGCCCGATCCAGAGGAGGAAGCGGCCTGGTTCCGGGAGGTGATGACGTCGATATGCGATGCATCAATGCCCCGGACCAGACGCTCTCGGCGTACGGCAGTGTACTGGTGGTCGGATGAGATTGCGCAGTTACGCGCGGTCTGCCTGGCCTCCCGCCGCCGGTACCAACGAAGCAGACTACTGCTACAGCTGGAGAGACTGCAGAGGCCTATTTGGTCTACCGGGCGGCCACGAAGTCGCTACATAGCGCAATTCGCGAGGCGAAGGCTCGGTCCTGGAGCGAGCTCCTGGAGGGACTGGACAGGAATCCGTGGGGGAGACCCTATCGTATGGTCGTGGGCAAATTGCGCCCATGGGTCCCCCCGGTGACCGAAACCATGGCCCCGGATTTGCTGGAGAGAGTACTTTCAACGCTCTTTCCGGCGGTCCGGGACCATCTGGGTCCCTCTCCACCCCCGATTGCCTCGGACTGGGCTGAGGAATTGGGGGTTTCGGATGGGGAGCTGGGCCGAGCCATTGGCCGCCTGAAGGGTCGCAACACCGCACCGGGTCCGGACGGCATTCCGGGCCGTGCGTGGGTATATGCACTGCAGTCTCTTGGGGACCGCATGAAGCGGCTGTTCACCAGCTGCCTCCGTCAAAGCGTGTTCCCGACGAGCTGGAAGGAAGCCGGATTGGTTCTGTTGAGGAAAGAAGGAAGGCCTGCGGAGTCTCCTTCTGCATATCGTCCCATTTGCCTGCTCGACGAGGCTTCGAAGCTATTCGAGAGAATAATTACCCGAAGACTCGTTGAGCACCTGTCGCGAGTGGGTCCCGACCTGGCCGAAAGTCAGTATGGCTTCCGGCAGCAGCGGTCCACAATCGACGCGATTCTTCGCGTCCGCTCGCTGTCGGAACAGGCAGTGTCCCAGCGGGGTGGGGTGGCGTTGGCTGTCAGTCTAGACATCGTCAACGCCTTCAACTCCATCCCGTGGGGCGCGATTAGGGGGGCGCTAGTCCATCATCGATGCCCCCCCTACCTGCAGGGCATCATTGGGGCCTATCTGCGTGATAGGCACATTCGCTACGTGGGCAGGGACGGTAGCGTAAAGCGGAGGGAGATTACGTGCGGGGTTCCGCAGGGGTCGGTTCTCGGCCCCTTTTTATGGAACCTCGCCTACGACGCGGTCCTGCGTGTTGTTCTCCCCGCTGGCGTCAGCTTGGTCTGTTACGCTGACGACACTCTTGTGTTGGCCAGCGGGGAGTCCTTCGAGGGAACCATCCGGCTTGCCGAGCAAGCGGTGGCAATTGTCGTGGCCAAAATCCACGCTCTGGGTCTGCAGATAGCGCCTAACAAAACCGAGGCGCTATGGTTCCACAAACTGCCGCGGAGTAGAGAACCACCCAGTTCGTGGATACGCGTTGGTGACGCGCAAATCAGGGTGGGCCAGTACATGAAGTACCTGGGGCTCACCCTGGACAGTCGTTGGGGCTTCGAAGAGCACTTCGCGCGCCTCGTCCCCCGAGTCGAGAGGGTAGTGGGTGCATTACACCGGGTGCTGCCCAATCTCGGGGGACCGAGCGAGGAAGTTCGCCGTCTCTACGGGGGCGTCGTGCGGTCTGTGGCCCTCTACGGGGCGCCTGTATGGTCATCCCGGCTGTCAGGCGTCCAGCGCTGCAGAAACAAACTTCACAGTCTGCAGCGCAGAGTGGCTATACGGATTGCACGGGGATACAGGACAGTGTCCTACGAGGCGGCAACTCTCCTGGCACGCTTTCCGCCTTTCGACATCCAGGCGGAGATGGATGCGTGGGTCTACGACCAGACACGCTCTCTCCGCCAAAGTGGGGAAGGCGTGCCTTCAGGGGCGTTCGACAGACTGAGGCGGGTGGCTCGACGGCGCGCACTCGAGATGTGGCGTCATCGCCTACGGTTGCAGTTCGCGACCAAGCGCGTCGTTGAGGCCATCCTGCCGCTCTTTGGAGCCTGGCTCCAAAGGAGCGAGCGCGTCACCTACCGTCTGACGCAGGTGTTCACCGGTCACGGTTGTTTCGGTGCATACCTGCACAGAATAGGGCGCGAGGTTACGGCACAGTGCCACCATTGTGGAAGCGACCAGGACACCGCACAGCACACGCTCGAGGAGTGCCCTGCGTGGGCGGCCGAGCGGCGGATCCTGGTCGACCGGATCGGGCAAGATCTCTCTCTGCCGGCAGTAGTGTCGGCTATGTTGGCAGAGCATGAAAATTGGAGTGCAGTGGTCTCCTTCTGCGAGAGCGTCATGTTGCAGAAGGAGACTGCAGAGCGAGATCGGGAGAGGGCCGATCCCACACGGAGAAGGACGAGACGGCGCCGGGGCAACAACCGTCCCGGCTCCCAAGTCCAACACGCCTGAGCCCCCTGCCGTCAATTCATGGTGGGGGGCCACGGGGGTCGCGGGTGCGCAGATTGGGGAGTCTGCGTGCTCACACCGAGCGACCCCCGGGAAGACGGTGGTGCGCACGTGGTCACGTGCCGCCGTGTGCGCTGCACAGCGCAAAGCGAGGCTTGGGGGGATCCTTTACAATCCTCCCCGAGAAGTGCCGGAGGGGGCGACCTTTTTACAGTCGCCTTCCCTCCGCTAGAGGGGGTGACCGCTTTACAGTCATACCTTCCGTGATGTGCCTAAAGGCGTGGCACCAATGGGCGGCTCTAGTGTGATCTTACGAGGACCTGGAGCCTCCCTTCGGTGCCGAAGATGACCGCTCCAGTGGTTTTAGCCGGTAGGAGTCCGGCATACCCCTTCGCCCTTCCCCGGGGTGAAGGAAGTTCCATGTAGAATTTCCACTGGACATCAATAAAAAAAAAAATAAAAAAAAAAGTATGGTGAGGTAATTTTTCTTGCCGATCGTGTTTCATACTTGTCAATAATAAAATATTGTTACTGTGTTACTGTGCTTGAAGATCTTCTGGTAAAGTTTGTTCCCAGTCTAGGTGTTAGGTTCAAAGGTTCTGCATAAAATTCTTAACATAAAATATACACCGAGCCACAAAATCGAGTGAATCGATCTTACGACCTATTTGAGCCATATCGTACGTTTGGTCACAACTGGGTTTGTTGAGAATTGGCAAACGAAAAGGGGTCAGAAGTTGGTAACCATTGGAGTGGAAACATTATTGTCATCGTCAAATTCAATGGGTGTTTCGCGATGATTCTCTAGCACTTGTAGAGAAATGATCGACCACCTTCGCAATATGAAGCTACTGCTCTTCAATAACTCCATCAATTTCTACTGCATTTTGATAGCTTCGCGATCAGTCTGTAAGGGCCAGAGCAAGACATCCATAAAAAAGCAGTCTTTATTACTTCAGTTGCTCTAGGGAACTTTTTCTCCTCAGACGCTCGTCAGACGGTATATTGTCCGTTTCTCAAAAATAATGCATTACTTGATCAAGATTTGTGACAAATGCGCAGAGTGAACCATTATTCTTATGGTGATGATGATGCACTGAGGCAAAATAATGCGGTCAGCGATTGACTTCGGTCTGACCTACAACGACAACCGACAATAGACTTCATTGCAACAGCGTACCCCATTTTCACGCGGAAGTATTTACTCACGCTCGCAGATGTAAGGAAACAGGTCACCTGCTAACACGTTAATTGGTGCTGGCTTGTAAAACGCGGGATCAGCCAACATAAGATACTTAACTCACAGAAGACTTGTTCGAAATAACCATCATAGGTATATTACCTGCGATATTAGAAACTATGACCGCATCAGTTGACAGCATACGACCAAAACATTCGTTTGCTTTAACCCTGCAAGCCTTTAAACCTAATTCTTGCACCTGGTTGCCACCTAGACCGATGTGCTCAAAACAGCATTTACGTTGCGACACACCTAAAAGATTCACAGTCTTGAGTCACTGTCGATTATAGTACGCACGGTGTGGTACTGACCCCCAGCAATCTGTGACATATATAATCGTGGTACCAAGCAAGCAAGTTCAATTAGCTGAGCACGGTAATGCTATTGCATTACAATTAGATTTATAACTAGAATGTATTGTGCAGTGCCTTGTCGTGTGGTGCCGGCTCAGAATGCCACCACCCCATCTCCTCCCATGGGTGTCGTAAAAGTCGACTAAGGGATTAGTCGGAGGATGGGCAGCAGCGTCCTTCGAGTACATTAACAACTCAACTGCGATCGCCAACCCGCCTGCCAAGCGTGGCGATTATGGCAAAACCCCCCAATGAGCTCAAAACACATCCATATCGGTGGTTGTGATGATCTTTGGGGGAGGCCTGTGTCCAACAGTGGACTTCATTAGGCCGAAATGATGATGATTATGATGATTGTGCAGTGTATCGTGATGTTTTTGTTTGCAGATCTAACAACGCACTTTTGACGGACAGTCGTCGATTGAATGAGCGCGTAAGCAATTTTCACATAACTTCAATCGCTTTAATTTTTTATGAGCCGCTAAACTAGCGGCGCCCGCCGTCGCACCTTGGCGTGAGATTGATTGCTGTATTTAATATATCAATATTCTACAACTACTCCATAGATTTTATAGTACTAGGTTTGTTTATATTGGCAACAGCTGAAGATAAAGACACTCGCTGCGACTTCGTATCATTAGAAAACTAGGAATTATTGAAAAATAAAAATAGTCTGAGGTTATGGATCTTTACTTAACCCTAAGTATAAGTAACACTCATTGTGGAATTAGTTTTACACTAGAAAATTATATCTTGAAAACACTTGCTTAAAACTTGCTAATTAAATGTATTTTTATAACGTTTTTGTAACGTTGACACGAAAGAGTAAAACTCGATAAATTCTGAATTTAAAAGTAATGCATTTATTTTCATGAAATGTCTGTCAGAAATCATTTAGTCCCGAGTTCCCTACACGGATTCATATCTCAACTCCAGAGTTTGAATTTAAATATCTTATCGAAATAGAATATACTTTATTGTACACCATAGGAAACAAGAACAGGGTTTAAGTATAAATATAATGTACAAAGACCCAGTTTAATAGCTAAGACCGAAATTTTCTAGACAACTTTAGGATGGGCAAGAAAATCGCATAGAAATAAAATAACTACCCTATTTTGTTCGTGGTATACGGATAGATAAATATATATAAATAAATACTATTTAACTTAAAAACAAATCTCAATATAATATATACATGTAATTATATTACATACACATTAGTGCATATGTTTGAAGTAATTATGAATACAGTAAACTGATAAGTATAATAAAATAAAGATTGCACAATGGAAAAGGATGACAAATCATCAAAAGGACAGTTAATGTTCTTTTACAAGGTTTATAAAGGAGGGTATTGATTCGGCACCTTTCACTGACACTGGCAATGCATTCCACAACCGTGTAGCCGTAACTGTGAAAGATTTAGACGGCACGGTTGGTGCAGTGGCTGACACAGTCGGCTGCTGCGCTCCGGGTCGCGGGTTCGATTCCCGCACAGAACAAATTTTTGTATGATTTGCAGGTAGTTGTTCCAGGTCTAGGTGTATTGTGTGTGGATTTTATGTCTGTAAACGCACAAACCACGCAGGAGAAATCCCAGTTTGGGGCAATGTACCCATGTTTTCGGAAATAAAGATTATTCTTATTCTATTAATTAGTGCAATTCCGCTGACCACGTTATTAGATAGGTTGCTTTTGGGTAATTTCGAAAGGTTTTTCGATGAGTTGATAGGATATCTGAATCTCGATATTTTTTCTGAATCTTTACTAGTCTTCTACCATCTGTCAATTTGCTTTATTAAAATATCTAGCCTAACGCTTTATATCAGTTACTTTATAAAACATCATTGGGTTCTATATTTACAAGATTCAATACAGTTTTCCGGTTTATTGCTGCATATTTGCAATTCCGAAATACCTCGAGATCAATCCGAATGATAGTTAAAAGTAGTGTTTATTGTGTTTGCACCTAGACTATATAACTCCTCATTCATGCATTTTTTCCTCTCTTTAAAAATAGTCTCGATTTACACCATAGATTAGCCTAAATATATTATGTTTTCCCACTTTAATTTTCGGAATCATCCTACATGAAGTGCAATGACTCTCAACATTTTCTTATACTTTTCTGTTTTGTAAAATGAAGGCGCAGCGTTCTATTTATCAATTCCTGTTATTTCAGACAAACGTACAGGATTTAGTGAAAGTAATTTTGTCCGCAAATGGATAACAACTTTGCGTTTCTAACAACACAGAATTATAACCAGGTAACAAATTATGAGAACCTAGAATTGAGAAATAATTATAATTTAGAATTAAAATATAACATATAAGTACATGATATAAATTTCCATTAATTTGTTTCCACGATGAGATAGAATTTCTTGCTTCGAAATGGTACCGATATCGAGGGAAATTCCGGTTGAGGATCACTGAACGAAGCCATGGACTCATCAATGCTATGGATCTACTGTCGCCTCCTTTGTCCGGTGTGGTTAGAACTTTCTCCATAACTCCTCCTCGGAAGCCCTCTTTTCTTTTCTTGCGTATCAATGTAAATAGACGTCGACGTTGCTGCTGTTATTTGCGATAATCCTTCCAAAGCTTTCGGAGTACAACCTCCGCCACACAAGCATACAAGCCATGATTTTTCGACTTGCCAAAAACCTTACCTTAATGTAGGAACTTCTTCGCCACACATATGTGATTTTTGTACATAAGTGAGATATGCGCTTATATTAACTCACAAAAGTTGACATTGTGTTTGCCTGCTATCAATAATGAGTCAAAATCGAAACAAAAATATAACATATGGTAATAAAGAAATCCGTAATGTATGGGATTCGAGGCTATTTACGAGTACTACGAAGTTGTCACTTTGGCGTAGCAAATTATTCAAAATATTATACAATGAGACTGCTGTAAATGAGCGTTATAAATGCACTAAAACGCGAGCAGTATTCAAATAATCGTAGAAATAGGCGTAGAGGCGGTATTTTGTAAACGACATTTTTACTAGACTAGTATTTCTTCTGTGTCGTAGGTACAGTTTACAGACATCAATCTCACAAAAACACCCAGCCTGAAACAACTATCTACGAACCTATGATACCATGAATGAGATTAGGCGTGTTCCTGGAGCTCCACTTCGTTGCCGAAGATGACTGCTCCGGTGGTTTCTAACCGGTAGAGTCCGGCCAAGGCATCACCCTTCCCCGGAACGGAGGAACTACTTGATGTATTTCCACGGGGTGAAAAAAAAAGATAGGCAATTGTTTAAGTTAAACATAGGTAAGTACTATACATTTTATACATGAAATATTGACTTTTTGATATCGTAACTACTTAATTATGGTACTAATAACCAAAATGTTGAACACGATAGCTCCATTATAATTATTATAATTTAATATTAAAATATTAGTGGTTTAAGTTGACTCACCAGTTCTGTCCCGGAACAGATATGATAAGTTGATAACAAATTATGTGCTTTCACAACAATCAGTAGTAATAATATGTTTACACATCATCATTTCGGCCGAATGAAGTCCACTGCTGGACACAGGCCTCCCCCAAAGATCACCACAACGACCGATATGGATATGTTGTGGGCTCATTGGGGGGTTTTGCCATAATCACCACGCTTGGCAGGCGGGTTGGCGATCGCAGTTAAGTTGTTAATTTACTCGAAGGACGCTGCTGCCCATCCTCCGGCTAATCCCTTGGTCGACATTTACGACACCCATGGGAGGAGACGGGGTGGTGGCATTCTGAGCCGGCACCACACGGCACCGGCACCACACGGCACACATATAGAATAATAAATATCAATGGCAGTATATTGATATCGGTGTCGTGTCAGATTTTGTCACTATTGGAGATGTGTTCGCGCGTTCTTCTCAAGATGAAGCCTTTTTCGTACACACGAGGGCAGCACTTACGTTCGACTCCGAAATTGTCCGAACGTATTATAAAGCACGTATATTCCGTGTGGAGTCCGGATTAAAAATATAGCACCACTCCATCTCCTCCCGTAGATGTCGTAAAAGGCGACTAAGGGAATCTAAACCAGAAGGATGGGCAGCAGCGTCCCTTCTGTGAAACGGTAGCCATACTGCGCTCACCAACCCGCCTGCCAAGCGTGGTGAGTATTGGCAAATACCCCCCAAAATGATGACACAGTTGTGAAAATCTATGGGGGAGGCCTTTGTTCAGCAGTGGACGTATAAATGGCCGATATGATGATGATGATTATAAAGCCCGAAGGCATTTTGCAGTATTTCATAGGAACAAAATAAATCCTCTAATCCTTTTAATAAGGAAAGTCCAAGTGCGCTCCGTGCGTGTGCACTAGACGTAAATATAAACACATCATAGCTGTTTACGTGTGTGATATGTTACGCGCACACATATTGATAATACTGTTGTCATGGGCTTGAGTTACGTGTGGGTGTGCGATTCACGTGATTTCACTGATATTATGTTGATATCAGATTTTCAACTGATTTCTTGTGTCGATTAATGCTGGGGTGATATTTTTGGTTGCTGCGGAATTTTGTCTATTTGATACATTCTCTCAACCCACTATACAGTTGCGTGTAGGTATAAAGATGGAGAAGATAATGCCCTATTGAGAGATTCTTTTTAATATCGAACATCATCAATGCTGACAACTTCTGCAAGATCTTATCTTATTTGTTATTGTTCTGATTTTATTGCAAGAGTCCGGCTAGGTAGGCACCACCGCAGTGCCAGATATTCTGCTGCCAAGCGGTAATATGTTTAAAACATACTGTGTAACGGTTTGATGGGCGCTTTAGTTAGGTTCGATCAACAATACTACGAAGGTAGCTAGTGAAATTACTGGGCATGATTAAATAAATAGCAATATTAATATACCTACCTATTTATATACCCAGCATAGCAGGACTAGTCCCTTTTTAAAATTTATTTTTTATTGGTCCCCAATGGAAGTTCTTCATGAACTTCACGGGCATGCCAGACGCCCACCGACTAAACCCACTGGAGCGGTCATGTTCGCACCGAAGGGAGCCCCACGGTCTTCGTAAGATCACACTAGGGCCGCCCATTAATGCCACGCCTTTAGGCACATTTCGGAAGGGATGACTGTAAAGCGGTCACTCCCTCTGGTGGAGGGAAAGCGATTGTAAAGAGGTCACCCCCAGACACTTCTCAGGGAGGATTGTAAAGGATCCCCCAAGCCTCGCTGTGCGCACGCCGTCTTCCCGGAGGTCGCTCGGCATGAGCACGCAGACTCCCCAATCTGCGCGCCTGTGACCCGCGAGGCCCCCCACCATGTAGCGACGGCAGGGGGCTCAGGTGTTTTGGACCTGGGCGCCGGAGTGGTTGTTACCCCGGAGCCGTATCGCCCTTCTTCGTGTGGGATCGGCCCTCTCCCGATCCCACTCTGCAGTCTCCTGGAGCATGACGCTCTCGCAGGAGACCACTGCACTCCAACTGTCATGCTCTGACAGCATAGCTGACACTACTGCCAGCAGAGAGAGATCTTGCCCGATCCGATCGACCTAGACCCGCCGCTTGGCAGCCCACGCAGGACACTCCTCGAAGCAGGTCTAGTCCTGGGTAGCATTACAGTTGTAATGGTGGGCGTGACATTTACCACCAGGCTCATGAATTGTTCGTGTCATCACTATGTACCTATCTATATATATAAATCAGGGATTCCCAACCTTTTTTTGTCTACTGCCCACTTTAAGAATAAATTGTTTTTTAACGCCCCCCTTTTTAAACATACTTAAAAACCGCTAAGTACTTATAACTGATTATTGAAACGCAAATTTATAGTATTCGGACAGAGTAATTTCAATAAAAGATATTGAAAATAAAACAAACATAATCAATTCTTATATAAAAACTAATGTGAAGGTTGAATCTGATGCTGTTCAATAAGTTTGTTGATATCAGGTTCCAATTTACTCAAAAACAGCCGCAAGTCGCCACGTTCGGTAACACGCAAACGATTTCTCTTTTTAGTAAGCAGCGTTGCCACAGCACTAAATCCACGTTCACACAAATATGACGATGGGAATGCTATCAAAAATCGTTGAACAATTGACCAGAATCCAAGGTACAATTGCGGGATCGGTTTTTGTAGCCAAAATTCTTGATATCCATTTTTGAACTTGATTTTTATTTCTTCGTTTGTTGTCAATTCTATAAGTTCTTCTCCCAGCTGAGGTGACATTGCTGTGTTGACATTTGAAAACGGATCCAACACCCAGTCTGGTATTTCCAAGTTTAAAATGTCCTGGTATCGTTCGGTGAAGTCAATGTGGAGGTTTTCCAAATGTTGGCAGTATTGCCTACTGCAAGTACAAGTCGTCGTTACTGCAGTATACTGATAAATTCGGAAAATTGTGAAACTCACGTCTGCCCATATTCTTTTTGTGCAGAAGCAGTTTGGCTGCGAAAGCAGCAACGTTTTAATTAAATTTAGTTCATCGCCTTGCAGTTGGAGGTTCATGTCGTTGAACATTTTATACAGGTCTGTCATGTAAGCTATATCATTCTTTGATGTTATGAGCTTGTTGCGCAGTTCTGTATCTTTAGTTTCCAAGAACTCTATCATAGAGTCAAACAGGTTGTAAAATCGAATCATACAATTAATTGCCTCTTGACAGCCAACGAACTTCAGTATGAAGCAACAGACGGTTGAAATCTTCGTCATTAGTAACACAAAGCTGATGAAATAATCTATCATTCAAAGAGCTGCTACGGATTTTATTGACTGCTTTGATGACATATTGCAGTGATTGAAATAGTCGTTCACTTAAGTTTCTAGCAACCAAATGTTGTCTATGAATAACGCAATGTATAGCAAGGACATCTGGAATTTTATTCTTTAAGTATGCTATGAAGCCTTTATGGCGCCCTGTCATAGCCGGAGCGCCATCCGTAGCAACTGATATAATATTTTTCAAAGGAATCTCTTTCTCTTCACAAAACTTTTCCAATGTATTGAATATGGTTTCGCCTTTTGTATATGTCTCCAAATTTCTGGCAAACAATAGTTCTTCACGTATTTTCTCATCTTTAATAAACCTCACGTAAGATAGCAACAACGCTTCATTAGTTGGTAAAGTGGACTCATCGAGCTGAATTGAGAATTGACTAGTCCTCAGATGATTGCACAATGATTCTTCAATGTTTTCAGCCATTTCATCAATTCGTCTTTGCACAGAATTATTACTCAAAGGAATTTTTCGGATAATATCTGCGGCCGGTGTATGAAGCACAGTAGTTATTACTTCCTTTATTGCTGGCAAAATTAACTCTTCTCCGATGTTGTGTGGTTTGCCTTTTTGAGCAATTAACAAAGAGATATTGTACGAAGCTCGAAGTCCGTCGTCATCTTGCTTAGCAGCCGCCGAAAATAGTTTTGATACACTTGGCTGAGTATTATGCTTCTTCTCTAGGTCTTGAAAATGTGCTACATTCTTTTCTGTCTTATCTGGATGCGTTTTATTCAAATGATCTTGCAGTCTTGAAGGCTTCATTGCTTCGTTCGAAAATGTTTTTAGACATAGAAGACACAAAGGCGACGATGGGTTTGTGGGATTTTCAATAAATCTGAATTTAATATATTCCGCAGAGTATTGCCGTCTCTTCTTTTTTACTTCCGACATTGTTTTGTTTTAAGAAATACGTAAGTGTTGAAATCAAGTACTGCTTATCTATTATGCGCGAAACCGCAAATGAAAATAAAATTAATTTACGTCGTTTATATAGGATTGCATAAGCAGCACGCACCAACAGGAATAAGACAAACGTGCATAAACTCGTTTATCTCATTCGACGCCCAATCGTACTCGACAAGCAAGAACAAGTATTATAGAACCAGCCGATTGGTATAGGAATGTACAATTCGGATTATTTAACAAAAACTTGTTAAAACATGATTGCCCGCGGTCTTTTATATCGAACCGAGTTTGAGCTATATCTTAATTAATATTAGTTGATGTTCACAAGATGTAGTCGAGAGTCGAGAGCTCAGTCGGTGTCTAAGAGTCTTCCTAGCTAGGTAGATGAAATTATAAATCGACCCCAAAGCCCCCTTTTTTTTCTGGGTCTCTTACCGCCCCCCTTTAGGCCTGCAGCGCCCACAAGGGGGCGTTATCGCCCACGTTGGGAAAGACTGATATAAATGAATATTTGTAAATATGTCCTTTAAAGAATCGTAAACTCGTGTTGTGCATGAGCCCACAAAGGTTTCTGAGTTGGTACAACCAATCTTTGACAGATGGCGCCGCTATCATTCCAATGAATATTTGTGTAATGTGTTTCCTTCAAATTTATTTTAGTAAGTAGCGTAGCAACGCGCGCAGGGTACAGCTAGTCCATTATATAAAAACAAAAAATGCGATCGCCTTCCATATTCAAAAAATCTAGTCCGCGTCGACTCCCTATCTGATGAAACTGAATCATCATTTCGGCCGAATAAAGTCCACTGCTGGATACAGGCCTCCCCCAAAGATCACCACAACCACCGATATGGATGTGTTGTGGGCTCATTGGGGGGTTTTGCCATAATCGCCACGCTTGGCAGGCGGGTTGGCGATCGCAGTTGAGTTGTTAATGTACTCGAAGGACGCTGCTGCTCATCCTCCGGCTAATCCCTTAGTCGACTTTTACGACACCCATGGGAGGAGATGGGCTGGTGGCATTCTGAGCCGGCACCACACGGTGGACTCTGAATTCACACACCAAACTGAATATCGGCTCAAAATTGCGTCTTACAGCTTGTATATTTACGTAATGTATTAAGTAGTTAGAAAAAAATATGGTCGCCCGACAAAATTCCGCTGAAAAGAAGCTAAAAATATCAGTTTCGACGTCACCGCATAGGTAGGTGTTACGAAATATCGTTTGTAGACATATTATTTTTAAATTGTACGCAGACTAATTATTAACTGTTAGACGGTTGTTTATTTCCTTCTACGTGAATATTATTCTGAAATAATGATGCTACAATGTTATTTACGTGTTAGCGTGCCGGGTGCTCTTTTGTCGCTAATAATGTTTAGGTTATGCTTTTGTGATCTTAACCGCGGTACTCATTTTCGGTAGATATTTTTATTACCAAGCCTATTTCTATAATGTCAAATCATCGAAGAGCTATTGAACCGATGGGTTATATTAACAATGGGCCAGTCCAACGAATAGTCGCAAACTCCCATGTCACTGATAGTACATTTCTTCGAGTGCATACTTCATTGTATCAGCCAAAAAACATCCATTGCTGCAAAAGCCTCCCCCAAAAGACGACCGTAACATTCATATACGTAATATCAATTTAGGGCAATTTACCCGTACTCACCACGCCTACCTGCCAGGCTAGGCAGGTTGCTGAGCGCAGAATGGCTACTGCTCTACAAACGGGACAGTGCTACCCATCCCCCTGCTTCAGAGTCCCTTACGGCCGAAATTAGTAATCGATCTAATCCAAAAATTTCGGATTTCGGATTACGGATATGTCTATTATTTGTGTTAAACGGTATTGTAACACAATAACGGATGAATTTCAAAATCTTAAATCTGAAGATTTTGGATTAGATCGATTATTAATTTGCCGTGTGGTGCCGGCTCAGAATGCCACCACCCCATCTCCTCCCATGGTTGTCGTAAAAGTCGACTAAGGGATTAGCCGGAGGATGGGCTGCAGCGTCCTTCGAGTACATTAACAACTCAACTGCGATCCGACAACCGTGAAGCGTGGCGATTATGGCAAAACCCCCCAATGAGCCCACAACATATCCTTATCGGTGGTTGTGGTGATCTTTGGGGGAGGCCTGTGTCCAGCAGTGGACTTCATTCGGCCGAAATGATGATTAATTTCGTGGACAATACTGGGCACTCCTTATCCCACCCGAATGCCGCGAACATGTGTACATACATATACGAAATGTGTTCTCGTAAGCACCAAAGTCATATCGGTAGATGGGATCGAGTCGGGAGTTTGTACATATTCGATGAAATATCGATCGATCGATCAAATAATCCATCGGTTAAATATCTCCTCGATGATTTGCCGTTGCAGCAATGGACTTCCCAAAAGTCTTTCGTAAATGAGTACGACACTCATTAGTGACAGCGCTCCGTGAGAGATTTATACTTTCTATGTGTTATTATTTATTATTCTAAGGCAGTACTTCCTTTGCCCACATTATTTCACGCGGCCTTTGAACCTTTTAGTAAAGGGAAAACGTCAAAATATTTGCGTTTCCATTTTAAATATTTATGTATTTTAATGATTGGCATTGCGCATTGTATGCCAGGTAGTTTAAAAATAAATCAACTGCTTAACACAATGACTCGTGCATTTCTGTGAGCCTCACGTTTTATCGTCGAATATTTTAGTGAGATTGGTATTTGAGAAAATTTATACGAACGAATCCTTTCCAATTCGTAAATTAAATCTATACGCTGCAACGTATTTTACATAAACAATAACATTAACATAGGTATCTAAATAGATATCCGTGTGGTGTCCGAATTAAGAATATTACACCACTCCATCTCCTCCCATGGACGTCCTAAAAGGCGACTAAGGGACTCTAAACCAGAGGGATGGGCAGCAGCGTCCTTTCTGTGGAGCAGTTGCCATTCTGCGCTCACCAACCCGCCTGCCAAGCGTGGTGAGTACTGGCAAATTCCCCCCAATATGATGACACAGTTGTGGAAGTCCATGGGGGAGGCATTTGTTCAGTAGTGGACGCTGTATGGCCCATAAGATAAGAAGATGAAGAGATTTAAATAGATGTAGATGGTTGAAAGATGAACTATTCCGATGCGTAGCGTAGTAGGAACTTGTACCGGGATCTTGAGCAATAGGTGTACTTCTTTTATGTATTCATTTAATATATTTCCTACAAATCATCAATAATTAATATTACGTCTCTAATATTTAGATCCACAAGGCACGAATTACGTCAGTCTCCCGACAATTGTACGAAAGACAGTAACATTGGTCGCCTACTTGGTGTAATTTACTTACATTAATTACATTCGGAGGGAATGTCACAGCATATTCAAAAAAATACTTAATTCGAACTATATCCTTTTTTACAGTGGCCAGTAAATTACACCAAGTAGGCGACCAATGTTACTGTACCTATTAACATTTTATAGTTCACCTTTTGTAAAGGTGAACAAGATTAGTAGAAGCAGTAGCGTCCTTATTTGTGTTCTATTTATTTTTCGATCGGTTAGTGGCCAACCTAATATCAGCGTTGTTCAAGTCGCCAAAAGGCGTCCAACTTGGCTTTAACGACTCCCGTCTAATGACAACAATCAGGACTGATGGTCTTTCGTGCCCTCTGAAGCACGGAGACGCTCAATTAAAACATTACAATGCAATAACTCATCCATAGACTGACCGCGCCAAGCGTTGCTTAACTCACCGGTCAGCGTGTGCTATGAGCCCCTGGCTAAATGGCCACCACTACATGCGACAGGGAGCAACACTGGTGTGAGTGGCTCGAGGTGTCGAGCGGTGCGGCACCGGTTTCACCATCGCGCGACTTGAAGACTCGGAGCGAGTTTCCCCGTTATTACGGTAGTAGACACTTCCGCGGGACACTCATGAGGTTCCACTCTAGCCGACCAATAAAGGTAAGCCGGAGACGAGGCCCTGATCAACTCTCTAGAGTATTCGAAAATCTGTGTGTGGCTATTGTGTGCTAGAATAATGTACTGCGATCACCGTACCGTACGTTTAGTGGAAGTATGTGTGAAGGGTTCCACTGGGTCGTACTACAGTTCTACCTATTTCACCCGCCATAACTACCATGTGTGAGCGTAGTTGTGTTCTGGATAAAAGGCAAGAACGGCCAATGAACTTACCGGAACAAAAGGCATTCCTCGTTTTAGCCGAATAAAGTCCACTGCTGGACACAGGCCTCTCCAAAAGATGGCCACAATGACCGGTTTGTGTCTGTTGTTAATGTACTCGAAGGAAGCTGCTGCCCATCCTCCGATTAATCCCATAGTCGCCTTTTACGATACCCACGGGATGAGATGGGTTGATGCTATTCGCTGGCACCGCAGGGCATTCCTACTTAAGCCTTATCAGTAGGTTACTGGTATCCTTGGCTGCGATTGCTACTTACCGTCAGGTAGGCCGTTGCTATTCCAAGCAGAGTCCGGATTAAGAATATAGCCTCGATATAACTCCAACTCCTCCCGTGGATGTCGTAAAAGGTGATTAAGGGACTCTAAACCAGAGAGATGAGCAGCAGCACCCCTTCTGTGAAACAGTAGCCGTACTGCGCTCTCCCACCTTCCTGCCAAGCGTGGCGCGTACTGACAAATTCCCCCTACAATGGTGGAAATATGGGGAAGGCCTTAGTTAAGCAGTAGAAATCCTTTGAGTGTGATATGGTTATGACGACCACTTACAACTGTTATATCTATCTGTAGTGATATGGACTATTAGCTACTGCTTCACAGAAGAGGTTCTGTGAAACAGTAGCTATACTGCTCTCAGCAACCCGCCTGCCACGTCTGGTGAGTACCTACTGCCAAATTCATCCCAAAATGATGACACACGACAGGTATCCGGTCGTTGTAGACATCTATGGGGAGGTCATTGTTCAGCAGTGGACGTCCTTTGGCTGATATGAGCCTTGCCTGTTTACCGCTCCTATTATCCATATTTATACTCGTATGTGTATACAGTGTTGTAGGTGGGTATAATATCATCATCATCATATCAGCCAAAGGACGTCCACTACTGAACAAAGGCCTCCCCCTTAGATTTCCACAACGAGCGGTTACATGCCGCTCTCATCCAACGACTCCCAGCGACCTTCACCAGGTCGTCTGTCCACCTCGTTGGAAGTCGTCCAACGCTGCGTTATCCGGTGCGCGGTCTCCACTCGAGAAACTTGATTCCATCTTGTAGAGAAATACCAAGCATAGCTTTTCCCATAGCTCGCTGAGTGACCTTGAACTTTCTTATGAGGCCCATTGTGAGTGACCACATCTCTATTCCATATGTCATCACTGGTAACACACACAGGTTATAATAATGTCCGACAATTCTAGCATTCATTAGCAAGACTTACGTTCTGCAGTGGGTTACAGGTTGATTGATCATTGCTAACTTGACTAATTGTACATATTTGGGGATTTACATAAAAATACTGTTATAATCTTGTTGTAGATTAGATAAGAACTAGCTATCGCAATATTTACTCGACCCAGGTGCCTTTGTATGGATAATATTGGTTGCGCTTTAATATGTTTCCTTTACCCGGTGCATCTTATAGTTCACAATAATGTGGTCTACTTAGGAAAATAATAATCCGGACTGCATAAGCCGCTGACCAACCCGCCTGCCAAGCGTGGTGAGTATTGGCAAATACCCCCCAAAATGATTACACAGTTGTGAAAATCTATGGGGGAGGCCTTTGTTCAGCAGTGGACTATAAATGGCCGATATGATGAAGCCGCTGACGTCCCGTTATAAGTGGTGAAACATTATTTATTTACTAGCTGTGCCCTGCGGTTTCACCCGCCGTTTAATTTAAAAGAAATCGAATTCGTCGGAGAGCTCAGCGGGCGCGCGGCACCACTCGCGCCGCACTCGCCGCGACACAAACGATGCGCACCATGCGCATTATGCGCACCACGCGCCGCTCAAGTATTATACATCTTCTACGTCGACTTGGATCTATCATGGGATTGTCAGACGCGTATCAATGTGCTGACATCACGACTCACGGGCCTCCGCAAAGCGTATCACTCGGTGAAGGCGGAGCTGGCAGCTATCGACCGATGACGCAAGAATTTGCGCCGAAAGGAGAGAGAATCTATGAAAGCTGCAAAGGCTGCGTGTTCGTTATCGGAAAATGTTATAAAGCTGTCAAAAGAGAACATGGAGAAGATGAGTTTGTTCGTTTTAGGGTAAACACATTTGTTGTAGTGAACATGAATTTTGTAGTCATTTGACTATGTAGTTTTAACTATCTATTAAATTAAAACTAGAATTGCTATACAGGTTTATAATAAGTTACGATGAACTACAAGTGGCGTTTACTATATCTTTATATTGTGTTATCCCTTACATGGTGCTATGCCTGTAAAATAAAGAATTACTTCGGCATAGACAGTTGACGTATAGAGTATATACTTATGGGATTTTTCGTGGGCTTTTATTTACGCGGAGCCCTAATTCTTTTTTAGTTAGGTTAGCTCTCTTCCATTGAAAGTCCCGGCAGAATCGGTCCAGCCGTTTCGGGGATTAGCTGAAACAAACATAAAGACAGACAAACAAAAAAAAAAGATTTTTTGTTGTAAGTACCGTATATACTTTCATATGCATTTAGTAAAAAGCTATTATTTTGACATAACAAACAGGCACTTAAATTTTATTTAATTCGAATGAGCCGAATGAAGTCCACTGCTGGACACAGGCCTCCCCCAAAGATCACCACAACGACCGATAAATAATTTTATAAATAACATTACTGACTATGGTTTATTCAAATTCAATTTATATTTTGTTGCATATGTTTAAATTGATATTTGCATGCCGATTGTACGGTGAGACGTGCTGCACTATACCAATTACCCACCACCACTATGCAAATAAATGTTCTATGATATGGATGTGTTGTGGACTCATTGGGGGGTTTTGCCATAATCGCCACGCTTGGCAGACGTAGTTGAGTTGTTAATGTACTCGAATGACGCTGCTGCCCATCCTCTGGCTAATCCCTTAGTCAACTTTTACGACACCCATGGTTGGAAATGGGGTGGTGGCATTCTGAGCCGGCACCACACGGCAAAGTCGGCACCACACGGCAACATAACACATAAAAGCTAAGATGTTTTTATAAAAGATAAACATTTACAATGATAATGTACATCATTTCAGCCGAATAAAGTGCACTGCTGCATACAGACCTCCCCAAAAGATGGCCACAATGACCGCTCTAAGCGTGATGTATGCTCATTGGGGGTTTTGCCATAATCGCAACGCGGCGGGTTAGCGATCGCAGTTGAAGTTGTTGGTGTACTCGAAGGATGCTGCTGGCCATCTTGCGACTAACCCAATATTCGACATTTACGACACCCGCGGGATGGGATGCAGTGCTACTATTCGTAACCGGCACCACACGGCCAAATTAGCCCAGTTCAACATTGACTTCCTATATGGATCACTATAGCAAAAGTGCCATAGCAGATCTGGTGATTGCAGTTTTCTTTTTTTGACTTTCGTTTTTGTTGATTTTGAATAACAGGGCCTTTTCTAGCAATGGCAAACTATGCTTTAAATAATTCGACATCTAAACGAGCCTATACCTACGCTCGGCTAATTAGTACGCAGTGAGCGAGCTCTCATACTATTTTGGAAGTAGGATGTTCGATCGGATTCGTGCGTTCGGGCAACTCAATGTCGTATGAAATCGTGTCCAAAGCTCGTTCGATATTATCAAACTATCTTCGTAAAACATATTAATAAATAAATATTCATTATTCTTATCAAATGCTTTAAGTGTCGCTAAGACGGTAACTGGCAAGGACGCATAAAGTTAGGTCTCATGAGACACGCGGTTTCTCACGTGTTGCTTCGAAAGAAGACGCGTTGGTTTGACGTCAAATAATGCAGCCACGTTGCTTATCGAAGAATTGTTTATGTAAATAATAAATTATTCCTATTTATGACATGCGATTCGCTGATGATATCGTTAATCTGCTTGATCCCACAGTTACAGAATAATAACATAATACATTCAAGATAAAAAGAAAATGCATTTCTTTGTTGGTCTCGTACTTCAAAATGCGGACAGGCAACCGATTCAGATCTCAATTATCTGATTCTATTGAATGGAATAATATATATATATTTCTTCTGTACGTATGTGCCACTGAACTCCTCATAAACGGCTGGACCGTATTTGACGATGTTATTTGTGTACGTTTGTGTGGATCCCTGGATGGTTTAGATTCACAATAGGACCCGGTAGGTGCCGCTGCAATCGGGTTTACATATTCCTGTCTGTGCAAAGCTGGGGCGGGCAGCTAGTACATTTTAAAAGCGTTTTTATTCGTCATTATTTTATGCCTTTAGGACCCGCGTTCCACGTATAAATGTTAAGGGCTATAAGGTACGTATTGGTGCGTTAAGGCCCTAGGGCTTGAATAGACCAGCCTGTTTAAACCCGTGATAATTTTACCAAGGTAAATTTGACCTAAAACTAAGGCCGATATCGGTCGAGAATGAAAACAAAAGTAGAACTGTGTCGAGATTGCATCAATATAATATAAATGTTGGACCTACTACGTAGGGGTCATATATGATAAACGCAATCTCGAATCAAGTTATACTTGAGTTATGATTCTCGATCTATAATACGGATCTAAGGAATGTCTTCAGAGAAGCTGATGCGAATAACATCAGTACTTATTTATTCGTAAAAACCAAGAATTTGTAGGTACACTGCAATAAAAACTGGCTGCGTAAAAATGTTCCCAAGTGAATAGCGAGCCCACAAAATATTTGAAACAATGGATGACGTCTACGGAACCATAATAGAACTCATGCAAATGTATGCGTGGCACATGGCTGTTATTATATTACGCACTTAGAGATCATTATCATTATTATTTATAAAGAGGGTTTATATTCAGAGACTCTCCCGCACTATCATTAGCCGCCATCTATCGGTTGGTCAGAACTGATAGCCTCGATGATAGCGTACTGAATGAACCTGTCCTCAGCGTATACAGGTTTTGTTTTACCTGTTTTTAAATTTATGGTCGTTATGTATTAACAAAAAGTAGAAGAAGAATATTAAATAATTAAGGTTCTGAAGAAAAAGAGATTTTATAGCGTTTTTATAAAGAACTGGCTTTATAACAATGTAGTCAAATATTGTAACATGTACATTATAATTTAAAAAGAATAACCATTTCTTGCCAGATCTTCACCATAGGAAACCTACATCTTGGAACGCGGCAACTAAAGTGTTGACTATTGGCTGGACTGGGAACGGTTTTATATGAATAATAATATTTTTAAATTAGCTTATCTTATCTTTATTGACTTTTTAACCGTCTTCATTAATATATATGTATTTTACATATTATAAAATATTCCTAACATGCACACACACTAATGCATTATGCGATTAGTGTTAAGAAAATTTGATAATTATGCTCTGTTACATTGTAAGCACCTTATATTCAGGGTGAGAGCCTTTTTTTTCTTTATTGGTGCCCAGTGGAAATTCTTCATGAACTTCCTTCGCCCCGGGAAGGCCGAAGGGGTATGCCGCCGGACCCCTACCGGCTAAAACCACTGGGGCGGTCAATTTCGGCACCTAAGGGAGGCTCCAGGTCCTCGTATGATCACACTAGAGCCGCCCATTGGTGCCACGCCTAGAGGCACATCTCAGAGAGGGTGACTGTAAGCGGTCACCGTTGGGATTGTAAAGGATCCCCCAAAGCGTCCCACGGCAGCGCGTGACCACATGCATGCTACCGTCTTCTCTTGGGTCGCTCGGTGTGGGCACGCAGATCCCCCAATCTACGCACCCGCGAACCCAGCAGGGTGAGAGACTGGTGATCTGTCACACAGGGCTTCCCTGGTACGGACTCCAGTCTCTCACAAAGGAACATTTTACTGGTTGTTATTCTCTCCTTACTAAATTGTACCCTTTATGAAGAGAGAAATAAAAATCATTATAATACGATTCCACAATATTTTAACCAAGCTACGTATCACGTTATACTAATGCTAAAGGCCTCTCGCATAAACGTCGGTGGTCGTCATTTTAGGGGAAATTTATCAGTACTCACCACGCTTGGTAGGCGGGTTGGCGAGGTTGGTTCCACAGAAGGGACGCTGCTGCCGCATCCCTCTGCTTTACTAATGCTCGTTTACACTAAACAGCTCTTAAGTCATTCTTAAGGCTGCCTTTCCATTAGGGATGTTCAAAGATACGTAGGTAACAAGAGATATGAGCGATACCGACTAATAGGATACGAGCGAGGGATGCAAATGGTGTAGCTATGTATGCTAAGTACGGAGCAGAGCTGGGTAGATGGCGTAGTTCTATGAGCGCGTACGTCAGTTCGTTCAGTATTGTATCGTACCGAAAATGAGCAAATCGATCAAATAATTTAGCGAGTCGTAAATATTGAGGGCGGTTCGAGTATTCGGCCGTATGAGTTACCTAGGACTTCAGATCAACTTATCGTTTAGTCCAAACGGGGATCATTCTTTGTATAAACGAAAAACATCCAACCAAAATCATTCTCTCATTCATAAAAACCTATTGTGTGCATAAGTACTTTTCCTATATCGGAAAAAGGTCTGTCGTAATTCGTTGTATTCAATAAATAAGATTCTTTCGTTCTGGATGTTAGATATGATGCTCTCAGTTCTTTAATTAATTGATATCTTTTTTATGTCAGGCAATGATATTATATATTAAAAGAAGTAGATATGTTACATACGCACCAAAAGTAAGAACTAAAACTCCCCCAATTGTAGCACCTCGCAATCAGTTCGCCCAAGACAGGACAATGAGCAGACACTGTCACAATCTGTATTGATTTATTAATTAAGTTATAACAATGCCGTCGTGCGTATAGAAAATGCACAAACTATCAAGCAAAAATAAATAAAGAACAAGGGATCTCATACCACACGTGAGCAACAAATAATATAAAATATTTTAATAAAAATACTATTCAAATTATCTATAGAACAATATTCTCGAACACACACAGGCCAAGCAAAGAAAAGAGACAACACATATATTCTATTACAGGTGCGATAAAGACATCGAGTTCACATATGAGTATCATTTTAGATGGCTATCTCTTTTACTCTCGTAGTTTTTGTATCTTCTTTCTTACAGCATAGGTGTGTAGTTTTATATCTTTATACCTACATACAGCGAGACTGAGTTTTGCGCGCCATTTAATATGGACGTAACATATCTATGGTATAATATCATTGATGTCAGGCCTTTTGCATTGTATTTTTTTCATTAGAATATGTTTATTTCATTAATCTATGAATGGGCAATGCCATTAGTTGGTTAAAAAAGTTTATAATTTAGTCTGGGTATAATTGATATGATGAAGACTATAGCCAAGGTTAAAGCGGCCTGTTATCTTCACAATCTATATAATTATGAAAATGTTATATTTTTAAGTACCTAACCATAATATTTTCTTACTTTAATTACACATTTACAACAAAATTTAGACCCCAACGAGCAATAAAATTAATGTTATCGATAACATAAATTAACAATCACTAACTTAACCTAACCTTAGTTGTGTTTGTTTAGCTTATAGAGTGTTTGTTTCTATCCATGGGTGTCGTAAAATGCGACTAAGGTTTGATATCAAGAGGAAAGGCAGCAACATCCTCCATCACCAATCCACCTGTCAACCGTGGTTGGTGTAATGTGTGTGTAGAAAGTATTTCAGTTATAATTCGAACCACATAAACTGTATAACGTTCTGCCCAGGGAACCCTGAAAAGCTTCCAACGCTGTGTCCTGTATTGTAGAAATTACAGTAACATTACACGTTTATTTTCTTTTATTATTACGTGGGATAACAGTGTAGTTGCATAAATAGAGGTGCATTAATCCTTGCGGTATCCGGATTAAGAATGTAGCACCACTCCATCTCCTCCCGTGGACATCCACGGGAGGAGATGTAGAGATGTAGAGTGGCCTTTTACGACATCGTAAAAGGCTACTTACGGCAGAAATTAATAATCTGATAAAACATCTCTAGGTTTAAGATTAAAGTCACATTAACACAATAAACAGACAAGGACTCCAAACCAAAGGGTTGAGCAGCAGCGTTCCTTCTGCGGAACAATTCCCATATTGCGCTAACCAATCCGCCTGCCAAGTATGGTAGGTACTCACGACACAATGTGGAAATCTATGGGGTAGCCCTATGTTCAGCAGTGGACGTCCTTTAGCTCATAATGATGATGCATAAATAGAGGATGGACAACTATGTCATGTAACCCTAGGGAAATGACTAGAGGTTTAATGTTTTAAAAGTATTGTATCGACAGTTCTAATTGAGATTATTTTATGTCAGCTGTTTAAACGGTTGGTGCAGTGGCTGATACAGTCGACTGCTGCGCCGGGGGTCGTGGGTTCGATTCCCGCACGGAACAAATATTCATATGATCTGCAGGTAGTTGTGTCTGGGTGTATTGTGTGTGGAATTCATGTCAGTAAACGCACCCACGACACAGGAGAAATCCTAGTGTGGGGCAAAGTATAAAAAAAAAAAACTACAAAAGCGAAAGCAAGAAATTACTGTCCTCAACAATACAACGAAAAACCCATTTAATCTTGTCCATCCAGAGTTATGCCTTTGTTGCTTATTATCAGAGATAAGTTGATACCGTAAAGGTGCCCTTTGTCTCCTCCAAGTGGATCCGCGTTGTTAGCCGATTAAATACACTGTAATAAAATCTATCAAAACATGTTATTTACTTTATACGTTATCTTATATTTGATAAACTATTATAATAATCGTATCTATAACCTATAAAAATAAAGAACATTATTTTTAGAGGATAATCATCAGATTATAATAACCGCTTGAAATACTTGTCTTAATTTCCATTTTGTTTTTGCAATAATTAGTAGCTAATTTTGCTTTTCGGGCACATTTCATCAATTCTTTTTCCATGCTTTTATATAGCGACGCGTTTATTATTTGTGTTCGTTTTAGACTTTCCTTAATAGTATTGTTCGTTTTTTTTTGTGCTCGAATAGTAAGTTTATTTATTAGTTATTGCAAAATAGATATTGAAAATTACAACTTGTCTTTTAATAACCGCGATCAATATAGGTAACCTACTGATCATCCCGTTCAAATAAAGTTCACATATTTGTTAAAAAAAATAATGTAATATTTCATTGCTATTCTTTATTATTGATGGATTAAACACTACGCCTTTAATTAGTTATTTTTGTGTTGAGTTTTAAAATTCAACTTCGGAAGGAAAGGAAATCTTTGCCCTTTATTCAAAATCTGTCACAGTGTATTGTGTTTAATATCGGCCAGGTCTTGATGTTGCAAGACGGGAACGTTCGAGACTGCCAATTACATCTGTGTTAAGCAATTGTCGGCCCATTGGAAGCCGAGATGTCAATTGTGCGCCGTTTATGACCACTTGCACGGCATCTCTGGTAATTGACAGATCATTATTGACGACTAGATAGGCTTTCTTCGTTCTAGTTTCTTCAAGTGAGCGTTTTAAAGTGGATTTGGAAGCTTTTTAATGGTACAATGAAGATTGTTTAATCTAACATCTGTGATTATTTTCTAAAGTTTTATGGGGCATAAGACAAAAACATGGAATATTATAATCATTTACTCAGTCATCACCATTTCAGCCTAATGAAGTCCACTGTTAGATACAAGCCTCCCCCAAAAATCGCCACAACGACGGGTCTGGGTTTGTTGTGTGCTCATGGGGGGGTTTTGCCATAATCGCCACGCTTGGCAGGCGGGTCGGCAATGCAATCGCAGTTGAGTAGTTATTGTATTCAGAGAATGCTGCCGCCCATCCAACAGTTAATCCCGTAGTCGCCTTTTACGACACCCAAGGGATGAGATAGGTTGGTGCTATTCGTAGCCGGCACCACACGGTCTTGTTCTATATTTCAATGATAAGTTAAAGTTAACATCGTTATCAGTCTGAGACAAAGTTAGTAATATTGTAGTTTTTTTGTGTATTTGTCCATCTAATCTCTTACTTTAAATATGTCATGTAAATATCGTGTGTAACGTAGGTACGTACTAACATCTTAACCTTGGAGATTCGTGAGAACATAAATTGTGGTTTACATAGGAGTAACTCCAAATAACGTCAAATTGACGGAACGGTTGGTGCAGTGGCTGATACAGTCGGCTGCTGCGCTCCGGGTCGTGGGTTCGATTCCCGCACGGACCAAATATTTGTATGATCTGCAGGTAGTTGTTCCGGGTCTAGGTGTATCGTATGTGGAATTCATGTCTATAAACGGACCCACGACACACGAGAATTCCTAGTGTGGGGCGTTTTTTATAACGATATAACGGCTGCCTATAATGATAAAGGTTTTCCTAAAAATCAAAAAACTACAGGTCAAAGTGCTACAAAAAGATATAAGAGTTGTCAGTGGTCATCATCATCATATCACTCAAAGGATGTCTACTGCTTAACAAAGGCCTGGACGCTGTTGCCCGTTGCTCTGGATTAGAGTCCCTTAGTCGCCTTTTATGGCATGCATGGGAGAACATGGAGCGGTGCTATTTTCTTAATCCGGACACCACACGGATAAATAAATTATACTACTCTCGTATACATCCTATGGGGTACTGTAGAATTAGGTAACGGTACTTTAGAACTAGGTAAAGGGCTTCAAGGCTCGAAGCAAATTCAGCGTCGTCCTTACTGTTTATTCAATTAATAGGAATCAGTATGACCTTCTTTCCCAGACCCAGACCTAGAAGTTATAATGAATTATCCGGCGACATTATAGGTGATGTCATATTTGACACACATTCTATATTCAAATTTGTATGATCTGCGGGTAGTTGTTCCGGGTCTGGGATCTGGGTGTATTGTATGTGGAATTCATATCTGTAAACGCACCCACGACACAGGAGAAAAACTAGTGTGGGGCAATGTTTAAAATAAAATAAAAAAGGGACTCTTTTTTCAAAACAATATAACCGTATTTATACGGCTTCACTCACCGCTACCTTTATTGAGGTGTTTACTACTGAGCCGAACTGCTCCGAAACTAGTCGAGCTCTCCCGAAATATTTCCATGTAAGTAAAGACGTATACACGTCTTGTTTAATATATAAGCTTTGGTTCAAAGTCAGTCAGTAACCAGGGTAAGTTGAACTTCTGTCTATCGTATCGTGGTATGTTTCCGGACATATACGATTATTAACCGACAGTTTCCGGTGGTTTAAACGTGTTCAGGCTATAAAGTTTTTGAGCAGGTCATTTTGAGTTTCCTATTTTTAGAGGTCCGTTTATGATATTGCTTTTCAAGTTTCATGTTTTGGTAGACGTTACATGAATTGAACTGTGACTCTGCTGGTATACTATATACTCCAAAATGTTGCCGATGTGTAGAAACATGGTGTTAGAGCTAACAATATAAGAGATATCTGAGTATTGTAAATCATAGTTTGTACTACGTGCCCTAGGAAGTTGTTTTCTGTTTATTTGTTATTCTTACGAGTCTATCCATATTATACAAAGCGACAATTTGATCAACGGCTAAAATGTTCGCGGTAGTGCGGCTTATTTTATCCCAGTTACCTATTATTGCGAACGAATATATTAAATACTAGCTGGGACCCGCGGTTTCACCCGCGTTTAATTTAAAAGAAATTTAGAGTACTTCGACATAGACACTTGACATAGAATATATATATTGGATTTCAAGGGGTTTTTTTTTGCGCGGAACACTGATTATTTTTCTAAAATAAAAGTAGTTTAAGTTATTCCTTATAACATCAGCTATCTTCCAGTGAATGTCCCGTCAAAATCGGTCCAGCTGTTTCGGAGATTACCCGAAACAAACTGACAGACAGACAAAAATTTTTTTTTTTGGTATATGTACCGTATATACTTTCATATGCCTTTAGTAAAAAGCTGTTTTTTTGACATTGTTATTATTATATATGGCTTGTCCTCTATGTTCCTATGATATCATCCGACTGAGTTGAAATTTTATACAGTTGTTAATGGCACTTGGGTGAAGATTTCTGACAGAAAAAGAAGAAGGCATCGCCTCACATAAGCTAGTAATTGTGTGTGGAATTTATGTCTGTGAACGCACCCACGGCACAGGCGAAATCCTAGTGTGGGGCAATGTTTAAAATCTTCAAAGCGCGGGCTATTGAAGATGTTGCAATGGACTGCCATTACCTCTTAAATCTTTAAGCACGGGGCATCTTAGGTACATACGAAGAACTGCAAGTGCAAGTGACAACCGTTTTTATTTGTTATCACGATCATTATTCTTAATTAGTTCTTTTTGTTCATAATCATCATATCAGCCAAAGGACGTCCACTGCTGAACAAAGGCCTCTCCCTTAGATTTCCACAACGAGCGGTCACAGGCCGCCCTTATCCAACGACTCCCAGCGACCTTCACCAGGTCGTCTGTCCACCTCGTTGGAGGTCGTCCTACGCTGCGTTTTCCGGTGCGCGGTCTCCACTCAAGAACCTTCTTGCCCCAACGGCCATCAGTTCTACGAGCAATGTGCCCCGCCCATTGCCACTTCAGTTTACAAATTCTTTCAGCTATGTCGGCAACTTTAGTTCTTCTACGGATCTCCTTATTTCTGATTCGATCTCGTAGAGAAATGCCAAGCATAGCTCTCTCCATAGCTCGCTGTTTGACCTTGAGCTTTCTCATGAGGCCCATCGTCAGTGACCACGTCTCTGTTCCATATGTCAACACTGGTTAAAGACTTTCGTCTTGAGGCATAGTGGTATTGTCGAAGAAAAGACGTTGCGAACGCTGCCCAGCCGAGTCGGTTTCGACGATTGACGATTTGTTCATAGTCCTCGATAGATAATATGTTATAGGACTGCCGAAAAAAAGTTCCCATTATTTTGTTTAGTTAGGATCTGTGCCAAAATGTAAAAAAAGGAACTCGTATGGCGTCAGTTTGGTGTCTGTCACAGAGAATTATCTCTGAAACAAGCTTTAGCTGTCGTCGAGGGCTCTCTTTTTGATAAAAAAAATTAAATGATGTATGAAAGGTAAACAACAAAACAGTTCTTATTTAATATTTAGTTTTGTTTAGATTTGATTTGTGTCTGTCGTGTTGGTTTGTCTTTGTGTTAATAGTTTTAACTATATCGGTTGGCACAGCTATTAAACGAGTGTTGATTTGTCATTTACATAAAAATTAAACGATTATTAGTTTTGTTTTTCCTTTTTAGTTTTGCTGTACTTAATATTTTGTCAACCTGGTACCTACCTAATCTACCCTTGGTTGACAGACCCGTTAAGTAAGAGTTCCCACCTGAATTGTGTAATATACTAATATAAAATAAATGTCGTATTTGTATTGTTTTTTTAATTTGTGCGCCGTCATTTTGGGCGAGGATAAAATAGTATTTTTCTTAATTAAACAAAATCCGTTGTTGAAATCGTATAACGTATTTTTTTATGAACAAGAAAGTAGAAATTGTGTTATCAATATCAGTAGATTTGCTTTGAATTGTGCTTGGAGCAGGGATTGATAGAGTTGCAGGGGCATTCCTATGCCGTGTCCAATAGATCGACCACGTTCTAGTAATTGTGGATTTACTTTAAATGTATCCTTTACAGTAGCTGCCAAGTAGGTAAGTAGAAAGAACACCGAGGGATTTAAGCTGGTAAGAGCGCTTCGCCCTTTCTCAGGGCAGAAGAATTGCGTGACGATTTGCCCACGACAGAAGAAAAATGATTTTGTTTAACAGACTTTTAAATTAGATGGCAAACGTGTTTTCACAGATTTTGTTTTATCTCCGTCAACATAACACAAAATTAACATACCATACTAGTGTATGTGGGTTTGTGTATCAGGGCATGAATATACCAGTTTTTATTCGAAATGCAAGCTTTTGCGAGGTCTGTACCAGATCGGGGCCACTGTATCTATCGTCACTGATTTTGGTTGCCTAACAAATGATGCCGTCCCTTAAATTGTGCCGCCCTAGACCTGGGACCCGCAGGCCTATGTTTCAATCCACTCCTGGCTTGAGGCTTTAGATGAATATTCGTCAGTATAGTTTTATAGGCGAATGGGGTATAATATCATCATCAGCACATTATAAAATATTTGCTCGTTGAATTTTATAGCGCATATTTACAACCAAAATATCACACCTTCGATCTCAAGGGTTGCTAAGCTACAAATGGGAAATAATTTGTACTGCTACATTATATAGGTATATACATAAAATATAATGTTGCCTCTAAATAACACAGTTTTTTGGAAAATCTGCAAAAAAACCTAATTAAACTCGCCAGTTAAAGCGCAGAACACGTTTTCTTATCATTACTGAATTATAATAAGGTGAGGCATCCTCTGTGAACGTCAGACTTGTAGTAATCCGGTTTTTATGTCGTTGATATATGCCAAATTAAATATTAGTTAATTACACAAAAATTTATAGTGATTTAAGTTTCAAGTAGCTGATATAAAATAATTTCTACTAGATTATTAATTTAGGACTACTTTATAAAAGATCGTGGAAGAATGGCTGCAGAGGCGGCATGGCTCCGTCACTATCGGCTGACACAGATACTCTCGGGGGTGGGGTTTCCGGCAGTATCCGGTTCGCATAGACCAGGAAGAGACGCCCGGTTGTCATCACTGCGGAGACTGCCCGTAGGACCCGGCGTAGCATACGCTAGAGGAGCGCCCAGCTTGGGCGACGCAACGCCGTGATCACATGGTGGCGGTCGAAGGTGATGACCTCTCGCCTCCGGGTCGTGGTTTAGTCCATCATCCGGAGCGAGTCCGCGTGGGATGTCGTCGCCTCATCTTGCGAAGACGTGATTCACGCAAAGGACGCCACTGAGGAAGAGAACACTCTCTTCCCCACAGTGAAAAAAATGCATGTGGCGTCGGAGGGCAATGACTGATCTCCGGCCTCTATGAGTTGTGACGGACTGCCCTAAGCTCGACGCCGTCATAATGAATTAGTTCCGACCCGTAGTCATGCATCCCATATCTGTGACGAATGTAAGATACCCACATTACGAGATCGATCAAATAAATAGATCTTATTATTAATGTACAGTGAAACAAGTCCGTTTTAAATTATATTGGCTGGTATATGGGGTCTTACAAAAATAGTGAAGTTTATTTTAAGGGGAGAGTCAGTAGTTAGTAGCGATAAGATTTATAAAAGTAAATTCTATAATTATTGCCATTGTTATTTTGATTTATAAATAAAATTATCATTAGACACACAAAAAAAATCTTTTGTCACTTTTTTGTTACAGCGACTCGCGTTTATTTTATTTACATGTTTTTGTAATATAATGATAAAGTATTTTAATTAAAGCTCAAATAGCAACTACACTCATTATTTTTGCAAAAATAAAATGGAAACATCGTCTTTAATAAACGTGATGCCTGTCACCTATTGATTTGAAATATAGTTCACTATTATTGTAAGTCCCTATATATTTTACACAGACAATTTCTTTTTTTTTTTATTTATTCTTTGTTTCGGTTCAAGGTGGCATCACTTTATTTATACATAAAGAGATCCAAAACCTCGGTAAAGTGTCCGTAATATGGGTTCCCCAAAAGAGTCCTCGGTATAATTCCCCAGAACTGAAGATTAAGATGGAAATAACTTACACACACATTGACATTTCCTTAGCAATATTCCGGTACCCTACACCACTACATCATAATTTCAGATAAACCTTCCAAGTAATGGAAAATAATTGGATTCTATATACTGTGCTGAAGCACCGAAATGCTTCTGTTTGAAACTAGCTCAGTGTTAGCATTCCCATTATTAACATACCAGATGTTCCCTATACCTAAATATAAACATCGAACTCTTCAGTTTTGCACCGATAATTCAGCGAACACGATTAGAAAATCTACACACTAACTCGAGTAAAGATAGTATTTGAATAGGCGTCAAGAAAAAATGTCGGTAAATTACATAATCATTGCACTTCTCCCTAGCGTTTTCCCAACTATGTTGGGGTATGTTGCAAGCCTAACCAAATAAGGCTGAATGTCAGTATTTAACGCTAAGCAACTGATATACTGACATCATTAGGTTCAGAATAGAGGGCCAATTTTCGTAATAAAGTCAGTATAAAGTTTCGATCTAATCTCAATGTCGTCAATGTCACAAATGGTATTCTCCTAAAGTGTCCTAAACTAACAAACAACGTCAAACGTGAACTTGTAGTGTGATGATATCGAAAGTTGATCGGAGCTTAATACAGACATCGAAAATGAATTGACACAGATTGAAGTGAAATGTAATCTCAATTTAGTTTATAAGATCATAGACTTTTAAGAGGTACTTTCTGTCGGAGTATTTGTACTGAGGGTCAATTCTCGTAATTAATTTACACTGGACTGAAACTTGACCGAACTGAGATTAAATTATGAATTGACCGAAAAAATGGTATTCTGCTACTCTTAAAGTTCAGTCGAATTTCAGTATAATCTCGATCTAGTCTCATTTCAATCTCAGTTTTGACGTTTATTTAATGACAATTTAGTACATGACAGTGACAGTTCGAAATGTTAGCAGAATACAGTTTTGATTTCGATCAACTTTCGATCCATTTTCGATCTCATCACAGTGTAAGTTCACGTTTGACGTTGTTTGTTAGTTTAGGAGAATACCATTTGTGACATTTCTGACACTGCGACTAGATGGGAACTATATTTTGAACATTTTTAAATTATGAGAATTGGCCCTCTGAAGTTGATCAAGGTACATTCTGAATTGACACAGGTAGTACAACTTTTCTTAACTAATCGTCAAAATGAAATGTAATCTCAATCTAGTTTATAAGATCATGCTGAAACCGGACTGACTTTTAAGAGGGGCGGAATACAAATTCCTGGTCAATTCACAATTTAAATCAATCGTTCTGCGTGGCAGAAATATAGTCACAAGCCGCTCGATATCATATTCCTTATACTCCGTAAAGATAAATGCTAAACTTGGACTTCTTCGAAGACTCCTTCAAATGCGCTGACGTACTATTAATAGGAAGTGGTGCTTAGCTGCTGCTACTTCCCTCTTCACGACTTCTACGACCCTTATAGTGAGGTCGATTTTTTATGTGTCGACGGTTTCATGAGACTTTTACATCCAACTACTCGTCTCTTCAGGATATGGATTAAACCGCATCTTTTCATCATCAACGCGGATTTTCCAGTACTCAGCAGAGTATGGCTGCTGTTTCATAGTAGGAGCGCTGTTGCCCATCCCTCTTGTTTAGAATCCACATGGGCTGGTACTATATGCTTGGTCCGGGCACGATACAGAAACCGGACTTCACACGGAAAACAAACAAACTAAACAATAATGTTTGTAATGTCAAAATAACTTTTTTGTACTAAATGCAAATGAAAGTATATTCGGTGATTATAACACATTTTTTAGATTTTTTGTCTGTCTGTTTACTCCAGCTAATTTCCAAAACGGCTGGACCCATTTTGAAGATAGCTGATGTTATAAGGAATAACTTGGCTACTTTTATTTTAGAAAAATAATTAGGGTACCGCGCAAAAAAACCTGCGATATACAATATATATACTCTAAGTCGAGTGTCTATGCCGAAGTACTCCAAATTATTTATAAATAATCCAATTTAACTAAACGGCGGGTGAAGCCGCGGCTCCCAGCTTGTTCTTAATGAAATATAGAATAATCTCAGACGAATTTCAACACTCGATTAGCAGAACATCAATCACGAGACAATTCGGTAAACTGCTCGTGAATCACATGATGTTCTGTTTTGGCTGTGTCAATACGATAAGGTCTCTTCGTGTCGAAGGTCATATTGTATTTGATGTTTTTCTTTGCTAAAATAAAAAGATAATCAGCCCGCTGTTTGGATGAGTGATGACACTTTAAATATACTATAAGGCTGTAAAATAATGTTAGTTTACTTCGATGTTCGTAAGCCGTGTTATAAATTAAATTCTAAAATGTAAATTTGTTTTTTCTTTGTACGCACTAACGCTCGAGAAAAAAAGGTATCTACATTAAGGGTGAGATTCAGAAACGAGTCTTAAGCTAAGTTCACGCTTCCATCTGTCAAAATTAGGGGCGTAAGTAGTGCATTTTGACATATGGAAGCGTAAGTTCACGCTTAGACTCGTTTCTGAATCTCACTCTTAGAGTAGTTGATGTGCTTGCACGTTTTGATCCTGCTCAAACAGAATTATTTTATACGTTCCAATAAAATAAAAATCCTGTCTTTGTATATTGTTTACACATTCTAATATGTTTTATCTTTTGTACTCTTTGATAAAAAATAACCTCCATGTTCTTTTTTATCAAGCCAACATTTAGGCTGAGAGTTTTAATTTCTTCTACGCGTTAACTCAATCGCTATTACTACTGTAATAGAACGGTTGCGTTCCGCGTGCGCATGCGCCGTCTCACTCAGATGGCCTCAGTTTTGCGTCGGCCGCGCGCGTAACCACACTTATCGCGTCAGCGAACCGTTCAAACGATCGATCACGGCTGTGTTATATAAAAATTCGGCTTCCGTCGCAGTCTGTTACTAGTTGCGTCAAAGTGCTCTAATTAAGAAAGTTGTGACTTAAATCTAATTTTATTCCAAAGCGTGACCTTATATTTACTGAGAAAAAAATCGGTAAAGTATCCAAAAATATTTTTGCATAGAAAAATGTATGCATTTTTTCATAACACTACTATTTGCGAGCATTCATGCTTGCATGCCGATTTCACTTTCTATGCCAACGTACAAGCTATAGTTTCGAACTGTTAAATGACATCCCTTCAGTCAGCTAGTCAGTATTGTAAAGGATATTGTTACTTGTCCAAGGTTTGCTGGAAATGGTTATTCGAGAACTGAATGCTAATAATCAGACTGTACGATGCTCATACATTAGTTTCAACCTGATTGCTTTGTTTTACCTCATTCATAAAGATGCATAGATATGATTCTAGCGGTGGTATCGTCAATACGCTTTGTTCCTGAAGTGCGAGATGGTAACAATTTCTTCCAACATAAACACACTTCAGTCCTTTCTCGCACCTATGTACCTAGTCTCGTCAATACTGCTTTTACACTTATCTATTCAAGACAACTGACTTTTTCTTTCATTCCTATAAACGATTGAAAATCCTTTGTCCTTGTTATGAATTCTCTTTATTCCAATTACCGTGTATTCATTTCGGCCGAATGAAGTCCACTGCTGGACATAGGCCTCCCCCAAAGATCACCACAACGACCGATATGGGTGTGTTGTGTGCTCATTGGGGGGCCGTGTATGTTTCCGTAGAATTTTCGCTTTCTTGATCAACCATTATTTTTGCATTCATTACGTGGCCGTAGCGGTGGTGTGGTGTGTGAAATTTTAATAGATGCCTACTACTTGAAATATATTTCATCATACTTTTTATATAGGGTACCACAACGATATATCGTCGAAATGTATTGCGGTCATTGTAGAAATCTATGGGGAAGTTGTTCAGCAGTAGACGTCGTTTGACTGGTGTGATGATTACGATTTAATCGAAAGAAATAATGAAGTACATACAAAAAAAATTGAAAGACCATTTTTGCAAGCGAGTGTCTCTTTAGAGATATAATTTACTTAAGTGCGAATAAATAGTTGAAATCTGGTGTTTAAGCTTATATAGAAGTTCTTATTTATTTTGTTCGTTTCAGCCAGTGTCGTACATGTGCCAGGTTCGTAAAAGGCTACAGTCTCATAATGTCAAGCCATTTTGGGACCTGCCAAACTGCCTTCGTTTCGTTTCAAAATATAATGTTTGGACGATATATTATACGTTTGTCGCAATTTTCTTGCAAATTCCTCAATCTTCCTTGTAGATATCATCCTTATTCAAGTCGTGAAATTTTAAGCACACGTTCTCTACGTGTTACGAGATTCATCTTGATCTAACCTTGACAACTCACTATGTGCGTACATTCTTTACATTTGTTATTTTGTAATCTCTATCAAAACTTCTGTTTTTTTTAGTTTTCATAAATATATCATAGTTGATAACGTATTATAAAAACAATGATGATTTTGACCTTGTTACGTGTAATATCGACAGACACATAATAACTGTGACGTCGCCATGCGATTTGTGCGTATAGCCATTTTGTTGTCTTATTTGTTACACACGAAAACAACCCACATTATTGCCTTTACAAAATTATCAGATGCTGTAAATGAAATTTAATTTGGCTATTAAAATGTGATATATGTAGTCAAATCAACAAATTGTAATTCGCATACAATGACTCGACTGATTCATTCTGTTACGGTAACACTAAGTGGACTGCTAATGTATTGCTTTTCGTTCCCAATCTAATTTGCGTATATAATATACTCAATAAACAGTGGGTAATATACGCCGGCTCAGAATACCACCACCCCATCTCCTCCTGTGGGTGTCGTAAAAGTCGACTAAGGGATAAATCAGAGGATGGGCAGCAGCGTCCTTCGAGTACATTAACAACACAACTGCGATCGCCAACCCGTCTGCCAAGCGTGGCGATTATGGCAAAACCCCCCAACGAGCCCCAACACACCCATATCGGTCGTTGTGGTGTACTTTGGGGGAGGCCTGTGTCCAGCAGTGGATTTCATTCGGCCGAAATGATGAATATAAACCGCGGCTCTCAGGACCAAAACAAAGGAACTCCCAAAAATATCCTGTTTCATATTTTCTAGGCAATTGCTAGAATTTATCACTTTGTATTAATGTGATTCCAAATAATTACAACTCTTATAGTTTATCAAACTGCGTCCCTCAGGACCATATTAAGGAGGAAGGAATGTTTATTTTTAAATATCATTGATGAATTAGACGGAGTCGTTTTTTGTTTTTAGTCGCTACCTGTTCATTTCATCATTGATCATTTGCATTCAACATTCATTCATCGTGCATAAGGGGTCACTTAAACGCTATCATTACTCAGGCTCTTGGCTTCGTGTGACTTCGAATGTAGCGAGAATTTGTCAGGTGAACATAATAACTGGGCAGTTAAAGAGACCTTCGCTTAAGAACATAACACCTGTTCTCCTTCTCAATTTTCAAAATGTCTAAACGTCTAAATCAAATTGACACGAACATTGTTTTATGATTTAGTATTACAAACAAGCATGTGGGTCGCCTAAGTGATCACGTCCGCTTATAAACATCCACAGCACCAGAGGAGTCGCGGATGTGCTGCTGAACTTTAGGGCAGGCATACACATTTTCCTTTAAGGCTCCCATGTCATATGTCTTTTTGGGAGCTGGGGTTCCGATATTCGTCACTCACCATATGAAACGCAGCAACACTTGCTACCAATAATATTGCTATGTCACTTATTCATGTATTCTGTGACAGCGTGGTACTACCCCGGTCGGGCCAGCCCATTGACGAGCTCAAGTTTACTAATGACTACAGCTAGGCTCTCCCACGCAATAACGTATCACTGACCATGGCTGTTGCTATGATGCGTAACAACACAAAATTAGGAGATACATATTAACATTTTTATTATGTAAGGCAAACAATTACGCTAGATAACAAAACAGTGTTATAAGTAGAGCAAAATTATCATTGTTTCTTTTTACCTAGTTAGAGACTGTTCTGAAACCCGAGTGATTTGTAATTGCATCCTACTTGGAGTTTACATAGTAATGTAATTATATAATTAATAAACTGAAAAGTAGTAGTTGGCAATTGTACCGTCCATTTATGAAATTTATATCCACCATTATTGAATGATGCATATCAAATTCCCTATCGTGCATAGTATTTATAACACAACTAACCACGAAATAACTTACTTCTGGAATTTGTTGAAATCCAAGTGTAGTTTGTAAATAGTCTTGGCCAAAACGAATTCAATGAATAGTTTTACTAAAATTCAAGTTTTCAGATTCAATTTAAATGAAAAATATTATCCACCATGTTTAATCATTCTTTCGCAATTACATATGAAGATATAACAACTTTACAACTGCTTGATAAAACAACTTCACCTTTGATTTTAAGGTAAAATGAAAAAACAACCTTCAAATGTTTCGAACGTCATCCAATGTTTTTTTTTTCTGTAAAGCAGTAATATTCTAACTATGCTCAGTACGTAGAGTTACAGTAAAAAAAACATTCACATAATAGATTTACGCGTCACCATGATGTCCATTACATGTTCATTACCTTACTCGCTCACACCTCCACACATGCATTCATATAAAATAAATATACCGCCGGTAATTTTCACTCGGTCACGGTTGTTTATTTCTTGTCATCATTTCGGCCGAATTAAGTCCACTGCTGGACACAGGCCTCCCCCAAAGATCACTACAACGACCGATATGGGTGTGTTGTGTGCTCATTGGGGGGTTTTGCCATAATCGCCAGGCTTGGCAGGCAGGTTGGCGATCGCAGTTCAGTTATTAATTTACTCGAAGGACGCTGCTGCCCGTCCTCCGGCTAATCCCATTGTCGCCTTTTACGACACCCACGGGGTGAGATGGGTTGGTGCTATTCGTAGCCGGCGCCACACAGCTTATTTCTTGTGCTATATATTATTTTTATAAACCATTTTATTACGTATGTCAGCCTCGCCCAGAGATTTCCCCAATTGTAGTCATTTTGGAGGAAATTTGCCAGTACTTTTTCACCACGCTTGGCAGGCGGGTTGTAAACGCAGTGTACCCATAAATAAAGTTACAAGACAAACCGTTTTTAATTATTTTTTGTAGCTACAACTACGACGACACTTGAGTCTTCCCGAGGTTCACCTTTATTCCAAGTGCCTGCTCTACCCATTCTTGGGCAAAATCCTAAATTTTCGATACCCTATCTGTTTCAAGGGGCCTGGGGAATAAATATGCGGATCACCTGCCTAAAGACTACCTTTAGTTTGAATTAAACTAAATGTATGCAAATATAAAGTTATTTATTGTATTATCAGTAGCAGTACTTGACCCACGACTACCTATTACTATCTCTTTATCTAGTTTTTGACTAGGATTAGTTAGAGTTTTCATTAGAAGTATCTATGCAATGATTTTTTCCATAATTTCCATTCTAACATTACCACAAAACAAATATTTAGCTCACACTTAACTGTTATATCGCAGTTTTGTCTGTTCATTCCTCATTCAATTTGTTCCCTCTCATTGGCCTTATCAGTACTCACTCCCTGTTTTTCTCCAGCACGAAATTTGCCATTCACATCAATCGTGATCTCTTCTTCACGTGCTAACTTTGCTCGTTCACAGTTCATTAGTTTATCACCAAGCAATTAGGTCGTTTTAATTACTGTTTTCATATCGATATCGCATGATGAGCTAGTGCCTTTGATATATGTCACGTTAACTGTCCAAACACTTCGGGAAAATCATCGGACATAGGTCAACAAAGTGCACATTGTGTCATTTTACAACGAGAGCGTTAATATCATTCCGACTTTCGAGGAGGTAAGACGTGTTACCTCCGACCGCAAAGAAACTGAAATCGATTTGTGAATTTTTATTTTTCTAGAACTCTACAAAGATTAGTTGCGTAAACTTCCGAAGTTTTTAGTGAAGTCTATTATAGTTTAATTAGTGAAGATTTCTTCCAAAATAGTGGAAGTAAGTGCGTTGTGGAACTGGACAGTTGGTGATGTAGTGTCGGTGGACAACAGCAGCGAGATGGATACGATGATAAGCGTGTGGACGATGGTGGAACATGTGCGGGTGGCCAGCGGTGCCGCCGAGCTTGCCATCTTCACGGCTATACTCTACTGGTTCTTCACGTCCAGGTGTGTACTCTTGATGAAAAACTTCTCGATTAGCAATTAGATTAATAGTTTTTCATCAAAATAGCTTTAACCAATATTTTTATAGAAATAAAAAAAAAGCTGGTACACCATAAGTATAGGTACCGAAACAGTACATCAATAAACGTAATACTTTTAAAAATACCTTTAGTAATAAGGCATTTCGATATTTCGAGGCATTTTCGTATTTTTTTACAATTTAAAGTTGAACAGGCCTGATAAAAAATGTGGACGTAATTTTGTTTCTTCTGTTGCAACGGTTTTAGAGGCGTTTAACCATGACTAGTGGTCGACAGGAATTCGAAATTCGAACGTAATTTATTAAAATATTTGATTATTGCATAAATTTTAGCTTTCTGCCCTCCTCCATGTGAACTTTAACTAATCCAAATCTCTCACTCCTCCGTGCGCGCAATCTGCTTAAAAAGGGGTGGGTACAAAGATTTTCTTCACGCGTTAATATATAGATAATATAGTAGTAAATCCTCGAGCAGCATAACATTTTTTCAACATTCTTAAAACATAAGATTTCGGCTTTAGTTATTTATGTCGTCTAATTATAAACTGTAAATAACTTTAGCCTTCGCGGACGAAGGAGGGGTTAAGATTACATCATTCTCATGTTGTCGTAACTTTTAATTATAATTAGACCACTATTTTAGACGTTTCGAGAAAATATTATTACTGTTATGATTACCTAATATATGTGAAGAAAAAATAACAAGTATAAAACATTCTACCATAATATTAATACGACGTTTCTGGTACATAAATTATTCATGTTTTTTAATATAAAGCTTTTCAAAACAATAGGTGTAATTGAATTTATTAAACTGATGTAGCTAATGCATGGAATCTGATCATTATCATGAATTATCAAATCAGTTTTTAAACAGTTCCTTAACTAGGCTTTTTTCTGTAACGTGAGTACAGTTTAAAAATTTAAATCTCCCATGTACAATCACTCCGACCCGGAACAGCTATCTGTAAGCAATAATAATCTTGTTCCATGCGGGGATCAGACTTCAGACCCTCGATTCGCTTAGCCATATATCCAAACGTAGCAACGTATAAAAAAGAAAAAGACTGCTTAGGCAGATCAGTTTTAAAATATATTCCATGCCGTGTGGTGCCGGCTCAGAATGCCACCACCCCATTTCCTCCCATGGGTGTCGTAAAAGTCGACTAAGGGATTAGCTGGAGGATGGGCAGCAGCGTCCTTCGAGTACATTAACAACTCAACTGCGATCGCCAACCCGCCTGCCAAGCGTGGCGATTATGGCAAAACCCCCCAATGTGCTCACAACACATCCATATCAGTGGTTGTGGTGATCTTTGGGGGAGGCCTGTGTCCAGCAGTGGATTTCATTCGGCCGAAATGATGATATTATATTAGCCAAATTCATTGGTAACTAAAAAAAGATCACTTCTTTTATGACTGACTCACCCGTATAATGTAACAATTTATTAAACATATGCAATACGTATAAAAGGAGTTTAAAGCACTGCTTTGTAAGTCCTTTGCAAAAAACTATTTAATCAATGTGTTATTGACTTTACCAGAGGTTCCTGTACGAAAACAATGTAATGGAATTTCATATGTACACCAGTTTTATTAAAGTTATTTCAGTATCATCATTTCGGCCAAATGAAGTCCACTGCTGGACACAGGCCTCCCCCAAAGGTCACCACAACGATGGTGGTGTGCTCATTGGGGGGTATTGCCATAGTCGCCACGCTTGGCAGACCGGTTGGCGATCGCAGTTGATTTGTTAATGTACTCGAAGGATACTGCTGCCCATCCTCCGGCTAATCCCTTAGTCGAATTTTACGACACCCACGGGAGGAGATGGGGTGGTGGTATTCTGAGCCGGCACTACACGGCACTTTCAGTATAATATAACTAATTCATGAAACCTAACTTTAATAAGAGTTAATTTAAATTCGTAACATTAATTTTTCATCCTACTTCTCCACTTATTGTACACTTACATATGTGTGGGTAATGTAAGAAGTTTAACTGGTAGGTATGTAGGTACAATATAATACATGTGTTTCTTATACTTGGCTCTAGACTTCTAATAATTGAGATTTAATCGAAAGTTTCTACTCTCTCTTGGAATCTACCCACGATCGTTCAACAAGATTCGCAGCTTTACTGCTTTATAAATTATTAATTAAGTTTGATATAGATAGTACACTATTATGTAGCTACACTGTTACGGTCCTTTGGTACGGTATTTCATCTTTACAATTGAGGTAGTAAGCAGGTAGTAAAGAGTAACAAAACCCAACGACAACAAATCAATACCTTAAAATTGAATTACGAATTTATATATTGGTGGTTGTTATTGATAAAGAAAATATATAGAGAGAATATATAGACAATGATATTGAAGCGTGTGGTGTCCGGATTAAGAATATAGCACCACTCCATCTCCTCCCGTGGATGTCGTAAAAGGCGCCAAGGGACTCTAACCCAGAGGGATGGGCAGCAGCGTTTCTGTGGACTAGCATCATTCTGCGCTCACCAACTTGGCAGGCCAAGCCTGGTGAGTATTGGCAAATTCCCCCCAAAATGACGACTTTATTGTGGAAATCCGCGGGGGAGGCCTTTGTTCAGCAGTGAAGGTATAAATGGCTGATATGATGATATTGTTAAGCTTGATCCATGACAGAAACAGTTTAACATGTTTTATTTATTTAAGTAAGTTTAATATTACACTAAATGCATCATCACTCATAAGCATTTTAAGTTTATTATTCTCTGTAAAAGTACGAATGCCTGCTTCGTGACGAGACAATTAAATTACTTTTAAATTTAGTCTCACTGAGTGAACTCTGCATGTTCTAATGACAAAAAAGTTTCTTGAAAACGACTACCACTCTGTCTCGTGGGTGTCATAAAATTGCACTAACGGCCGAAATTGATATTCAATCTAATCCAAAATATTTAGATTGTCCTCTTGATTGACCTCTATGCTCCAATTCTAAACATAATTATAATTCCATTATGTGTCGTTCTCATCAGCGTTTAAGCAGATAAGGCGTTAATATTTAAAAAATATGTTAAGATCACACTTAATACAAAAACAGATTAAATTTTCAACCTTAAATCTAAAGATTTTGGTTTAGGTTAATGATAAATTTCGGCCGTAAGGGACATAATTACCATAGGGATGCTCACCAACCCATCTGAAGTTAACAGTTTACTTTGTGATAGACAAAACTAACATGTTATTCATGCAGTTTATGAAATATAGCCTCTTTTAAAATAATCATGGTGTGGAAATGTTAATCACACCAGATATTATTCGTACGGCTACACATCAAGCTATACAGATCCAGTTTACCCTGATCTCTCATTATACTGAAAGCTTTTACAATGCGAGATCAGATTATACTGGTTTTGTATAACTTGATGTGTACCGGTGTGTACCAGAATATATTTTTATCGTGTACTTCGAAGACTGAATTCGAAGGCTGCATATTATCTTGATTTGACTATGACATATTGTAGGTTAAGGTTAGTAATATCATGCTTATGCAAATATTCCTAAAGAATAATCGACTGTCTTAAAACAAAAATCGTTTGTAGGTAATGCCATGCCGGAGCATATTACGTTGAAGCATCGGTATTTGACAGACTCTAATTCGTTATGTATCCGATAATAGTGCATGGAATATAAAAACGTGACAAAATTCCCTATGGATATGAATATCATTTGCACACGTGCTTTTGTTAAGAGATATGCGCCGTTTTTATGACTAAAATGCGAATGATATGTGCTCCTCGATGTTCGCTTTTTTTTCAGGACCTCTACAAATACATAAATATACTTGCCTTTGTCCTAAGCCATTACAGTTCAAGCGAGGTTGGTGTTTTAGAAGGATGATGTCTTATTTGAATTCATAAATAATTATTTTATATTATCATCCGCCATTTTTATTTTGCCATTAGTTGTGAGCGACTTCGTCCGTGGGCGAACTAATTTGAGTCCTTAAAGGTACTTCATAACGCAATAAAACGTATTGTATATCCTATTCCAGGATATAATCTACCTCTTAGTTGGATTTCATTCAAAGACGTTCGGCCGTTTGAGCGTGTTTTAGAAAACAACACCCTAAGATTTAAACTTTCACAAAAATAAAATTTGTAACATCTTAAATAAGAAAACGACCTTAATGTATCTTTTTTTTTCTAATATTATCAATCACTCGTGTAGCTGCAAAGCTCCATTAGCGGATTTCCGTGGAACACATTTTAGATGACACCGCTTCCAAAAAAATAATGCTTTGTATCGTTTCGTAGAAACAGAGCTGGTAAAAAGGAGATCGAATCAGAAAAGCTCCTCTTTTCTATATACCACGTCGTAGCATCGGTTTCTACAGTAAGAAACTCTGTAGACTTCTAAGGGCTGCCAAGTTTAGTCTGTAGGACCATTAATACTTTATTCCCTGCCTACAGGCACTTTCTAGAAGATAACTCTTAATTCTTTCTATGGGTAGGTTGAAACTGAAACTGGTCCTTTTATATGAAAGGAAATGAAATGAAATGATTTTTATTCAAAATAGACTAAAAATAGTTCTTTCTGAACGTCAACATAAGACAGCACCATTCACCGTTTCTTCACCGTAGTGCTTAAGCTAGGGAGAAGAAATGGCGCAACAAACTCCCTAGCAACACATTAGTCTGTAGTGGTTAATACAATATTTAAAAATATATTTGAGCTATCATGCTTTGGTCCTTTAGCCTCGGAGCATGACTGCAACATGGATCTTACCTTAGGATAAAATGACTGAATGAATAATTAAAACATAGACAGGTTGGTACAATGTCGCCCACGTAAAGTACTGTTAAATTTAGAGCATGTATATTATTAAGATTGTGATCACAAAAATCGCGTGTTACTAAATTTTCTTTACCTGATAATATAAGGAAACAATATAATATATCCATACGTAAATTAAGATTTTTAAATAAATCCGATTTAATCTGTAATGTTGGTGTTTTGTTATTGAAGATTACTGTAACCGATTCGAATCCGTTTGAGATGGATCAAAATCTTAGACTCGAAATGCGAACTTAAATCAATAACTTACACTCTTAACTGAGGTAGCATGCTAAACTTATGAAGTTACTATATCCAATAGTAAGCATGATTATTTTAAGAAAAATACTTAACTAGCTCTTTAAAAAATAAAATATGACTCTGAAGACTACGAAAAAAGGTTGTTATCTACTGGATGTACGTTACTTCACATCGTTACGAAAAGTTGTTGTGTCACGTAATTCCTAAACGTTTTAGTTACGGAAGGCGGCAAACCGGGTGCCGTGTCACAACGTGGTGTTTTTGGTGACAGCCAAGATCCGTTTCTGCCAAATCCACTAGATTTCCTCTTAGATATTCTCTTTTTGTCCACAGCCGCGTGGCCGACATGCTAGAGGTGGTGGGTGAGCGCGTCGGGGGATGGTGCGGGCGGGACACGAGCAGCTCCCTACGACAAGCGGTGCGCGCGCGCAAACGACAACAGGAACACTATACCAAGAACGACACCGATGTCGCTGTAAGTAGTAGCATTCTTCTTTTTATTTAGCATGATGTATAGTAACACAGGCTGCAGGTGAGAGTTGTAAATAAGTCAGTCCTCTATTCGCAAGAAGTTCTCTCACAACATACAATGCGTGGGTGACAAAGTCAACACTATTCTAAGTTGGATACAGAAGTTTCTGTGAGTAGCACTCTTCTCCTTCTTCTACTACGGATGAGTTGCCAACCTGAAGCTCCGGGTTATACTCAACCAGCCCATTTTTAGGCGGTTTGACTGCGTCGCTGTAAAGAAATAGGTTAGCACGAAAGACGACAATCGGATTAAGCTTGTCGCCTTTTCGAATATATGCGGCATCAGGCACAATGGTGAATCCTATGTATATATAAGTATTACGATCTTGGCACTTTAGATAATCGGATATAAAAACACATCGTAAATGCTTTGCCTAAGAAATGTTTTAAATATGGCTTTCTAGACGGGTCCACTCACAACAGCTGTGGAACTTTTTCAAAAAGCCATTCCAGTCGTTGCCCTTCATTTTTCTCTCGTATTGTACCAAAAAGTATGTCTGGTCTTGAAAACGGAAACCTTCGAGTTTGTTTCGGCATTTCTTCTCAGAGGCAGTCGGTAGGAAATGCCGGGTTCAACTATATTTATTGACTAGTGAAAGTTCTCTTCAAACCTACTTGCCATAAAAATATTTATCAGTTACGACCGATAAGTTGTTCACAGACATCAAGGTTATCGCGGAAAGTTTATTTGTTGTTACTCTAGCAGGTGGTCTGTCCTATTTTATGCGCTGATAGGAATGCAACACCTGCTTGGGTTTGCCTTATAACTGTATCTATAAACAGACTATACTCAATCCATCTAAGAATACTGAGTTAGGCTTCAGTCTGTGATTAGCTACGGAGGAACACTGACACCTAAGATACTGTACAGGCCCTAGAATAGGCGCCAAGGGCTTCAAAAAATTCGTGCGCATACTTAGCCTAATTCTAGAGTGATAAAAAACTAAGAAATGGAAATCTGTTCTTCATCATCATCATATCAACCAAAGAAGGTCCACTCCTGAATAAATGCCACCCCTATCGATTTCCACAATCGTGTCGTCATGTTGGAGGGAATTTGCCAGTACTCACCACGCTTGGCAGGCGGGTTGAGCGCAGTATGGCTTAGGTTCAACAGAAGGGACGCTGCTGCCCATGCCTCTGGCTAAGAACCCCTTAGTCACCTATTACTTACGACATCAATGGGAGGAGATGGAGTACTGCTGTATCTTAATTCAGACACCACAAGGAATATATTATAGTGTTACTATATCCTCATGTATTGGGGTTATGAAATAAACTTTTACTATTTATTATCATGTTCAAATAATAATCGGTTTTCATCGAAGATGTTAATAAACTCTACCATTCAACTAATAATACGAGCCAAATTAAATTTTATCACATACTCGTGTACGTCCACTTTCCTTTGTTGTAATGAAATACCAAAAATATTGTTATCATAACATGTGGTACGTGATTTATAATTTAAATAAAACTGAACTTTAAACTGAATTATGTAGATCCAAGTCAATGGTATGTTCAGTTGTAGCTTATTGGTTTAATATAAGATGTGAAGTAAACTACTCGTATATGTAGGTATGTTTATGTACACAATTAACACTCCTATACCGATTATCAAAGACTTTATTCCCCATACGTTATTGCATATTTATTTCACAATAACGTTAACATTGACCTAATCAGTTGACGTTTGACTCCCATTACACAGCGCTTGAAGGAATTTTGTCATAATCACCACATTGAGCACTCAGTTTGGTGCTTTTAGTATGTTGTCGTACCACTCTTCACATAATCCCTAGCAATAGCATTCGTCCGGATGCCGCATGCCTGACAATATTTCGTCTTCAGTCTTCAATTTGTGCCAAGATCAAGCTACTAATAATAACTAATAATGCCGTTTTTTGCATCTTCAAGTCCCAGTTTCTACGAAAATGTGGCAACAGTAATCATAAACGACTTTGTCATTGAGTTCACATATCTGTTACGTTAACCGCTCGTTACGAATGAAGTAACATTGTTATTATTGTTATATCAACGCCAATTCGTCACGAAACGTTTAAACTCCGACAATACGGCAACAATTGCAAAATTATTCTGTAATGATCTTCTGAATTTTATTTATAATTCTGACCTCCTTTCTTCGTTTTACACGTGGATTTTGCATCGTTTATTTTCGGTATTTAATCTAAGCCGGAAAACATTTAATTCGGGACGGTCTCGAGTTCGAATTTTTGTAAAAATATACACGGTTTCATCAGACGGACAGAATCATTTTGACTGTAAATAGGGTAATTTGCGTGTCAGTTATGCCCGTTTGTACTAAACGATGAGTTTATACCTAACTGTCTAGAAAACTACGCGATTCAGAATTATTTATCGGAGAGAGACTGACTTAGGAGGTAAAGACCTTGGGGGTCGCGAGCGCGCTTATTGGGAAATATGCGTGCTCATACGGAGCGGCCCCAGGAAGACAGCGGTGCGCATGTGGCCACGTACCGCTGTGTGCGCAGCACAGCGCATAGTGAGGCCTCGGGGGAATCTTTTACAATCCCCTCGAGAGATGCCTGGGGGGGTGGCATCTTTACAGTCGCCTTCCCTCCACTAGAGGGGATGACCACTTTACAGTCATCCCCTCCGATGTGCCTAAAGGCGTGGCACCAACGGGTGGCTCTAGATGGAGATTATTCGAGTTCCTGGAGCCTCCCTTCGGTGCCGACGATGATCACTCCGGTGGTTTTAGCCGGTAGGAGTCCGGCATGCCCCATCGCCCTTTCCCGGGGCGAAGGAAGTACATGAGGTATTTCCACCGGATCAATAAAATAAAAAAAGGAGGTGTAGACCATACGAGCATTAGTCAAACAGTTTATTTGACATTAACAAAATCACGTATTTCCATTGACTCTTTCCTTTCTTTTCCTTTTCTTTCTTACGTGTGTTCATGTTCGTTAAAATATATGCGAATGATTCAGAATATTGGGCGTTGCTGTGCAATTTGTAATGGTTTACATTCTTAGTTGAAAAGAAATCCGAGACTAGTACGATGTTTGAATATCCTGTCCGGAACAACTATTGCAACAGCTTGTATCCAGAAATAATTTAAATTTGTTGTAGTTCTCTTGATTAATTTCAATAATTATTTTCGCAGTATCGAACGTCCGCCTTGTACAGGCTAAAGGAAGGCCCAGTAGTCCCAGCGCCTGAGCCACAGACTAGGCCTCCGGCGGGATTGGCCTGTGGCAGATGTGCCCCTGTATCTAGGGTAAGTTAAATATACTTATAAGGATACTTAGTCTGAGGATGATGACTGTCTTTCGATGTTACATCTAATATTTTTGTACATTTTTTTATCACTTTTGTGTCCCGAAATATATTGTGCGTAATTGAGGTAGTTTCGCATGAACCACGATACTTATTGCTGTTTATTCCGAATAGCGGAGTTAACATACTTGTCATGTTTTGTTTATTATGGTTTATTGTGCCCATCTTTAGAATGTAATGACTTACGGCTTAATACTGAAACGCCTGTCAATATTAAATTCCGCTTTAACCATTCGAGAAACCTGTTTTCGGTACGAAACCTAAAATTAATATTAACTGGCGTATCAGTATTAGGCCGTTATAGTTCGAAAAAGCGCAAAAGTCTACAATATGGTATGTTTGACGGGTCGCTTATGCAACTTGCTGTAATATTTTTTAAATATTTCAAGAAGTATTAACTTAATTTGGGCAATTATTTTGATATTTAATTGAAGTTATGTATTGGTCACGAATACCTGGATAAGTAATCTTCGGGTATACTTTACGTATTCGCTTAAGAAAACATGTCGTTTTTAGTAACTTAATCTTTACTTGATTGAAAATGTAAGGCCGTGACCTGGATATTTAAAATGGCTACTGCTGATTTTGAAAGCATGAAAAATATAGAATGAAATGTTTAATGCTTGTCGGGGTTATGATCAAATTATTACTTCAGTCATCTTCTGGCATTAGACTTTAGGAATAAGACGTGGCATCATGAATTTACCTTCCATTGTCATCCTGCAAATGGCAATATACACGAGTTAAGTTGCTTATTTACGCATAACAGCGTGCATTCGTACAATACTCGGAATAGGAATAAAATCACAGCCATAAAGCGTACGCTCACAAAGTCCTGTAAACTCACACATATGATATTCTCCGAATTTGTCGGAAACGCTGGCTTGTCCAACGAGTATGTTCATACAAAATTGTAAATGTGTGAGCAATATAGCCATTAAATGTTATAAATTTAGTACTTATACTGTGGTAATGTCTTAGGTTTTCGCGATTGTTACACATTATAATAAAACTATTTTAAACGCATTACATCGCGTATATTATAGATTTTTGTTTTTCCGGACGTTTGAAATACTTTGCTCGACCTCGAATGCTGCAAAGTATTCGAAACGTCAGGACAAACAAAAATCTATAAAATACGCGATTTAATCCGTTTAATATTGTTTTGTTATAACTTATGGTCCGGAAAAGGGACCATAAGTTATAACAAAACAATCCCTCTAAACCAGAGGGATGGGCAGCAGCGTCCTTTCTATGGCACAGTAGCTATTCTGCGCTCACCAACCCGCCTGCCAAGCGAGGTGAGTACTGGCAAATTCCCCCCAATATGATGACACAGTTGTGGCAACCTATGGGGGAGGCCTTTGTTCAGTAGTGGACGTTGTACGGCCGATATGATGATGATGATGATAACTTTACTGTCTTTTATAGATTACTTGCTTGTGGCGGCGTTGTGTATAGGATTCTTAGATCCCCTACTATATGGCTGAGCTAAGCGATGCTGATACATGCATCATGTTCGTGAACATGCGCCGTCTGTCGGGGGACTGGTCAACCGTATATTGCCATGGCAAATAAATTATTATTATAGTGTGTGAAGTTCTTTACACATCAACTAACACATTATTCTCGTTAAATATTTTACCATCATTTGTATTAATCAACATTGTAATCTTAATTATTTTAAAAGAGTATCCATGGCGGCTCTTCTCCATGGGATCAACTAATTGGACCACTTAATTTATGATCTTCATGAATGCCAGTAATTGGTTTATTTGAAATAAAAATATTTTACTTTCGACTTTAGCATATTTTACAGTTATGAACATGTTTAAAATATTTGATTTTGTTGACATAGCTTATATTATTATTTATGACTGTGTATTGTGATTGACCTGGAATAGATAGTGACATTTATTGAATAATTGACTTTATTGACATGAATATATTACTTCTATTATTATTTCTTTGTTATGTTATGTATTGTGATTGACATATAAATAGGCTTTACGGAATAAATGAATATGATTCATATATATATGTGAAATAATGCCAATTTTCAAGTGACGAATATAAAGTGAAGAATTTATGCTGATTTTTGATTTTCCTGACGTTTCGAATACTTTGCAGCATTCGTGGTCGCAGGATGACTAAGGTGACAGGCGTCGTTACAGATTTTAAAAAGTTATTTTATTTTATCTACCGTACAATTTTAATCAAAAAATTAGTTTCGATGCACGCAGTAATCACTCACAGTGTCTTGATGTTTCTTAGTGCGGTATCTTGTTTGGGACTTTATTATTTTAATTACTGGATTCCAAACAGGTGGTACTTGCCAACCATCTTCTCTATTAAATTTAGGATGTTTTTTAATTTCAATAGCCTCACGAAACATTCTAGGTTCCGTTTAAAAGTGTTTTATTATAATGTGTAATAATCGCGAAAATCTAAGACATTACTAAATTTATGCTGAGTTGAACATTTAACGCATAATAAGTAAGTACGAACGTTCGTACTTCATTTGCTGTTTAATAAACATTTTAAAGCATTCTATGACATGACATGACAATTAGACCTCGATCATGCCCCATTTATATGGTAATCGGGTAAAATGATTGCATGGACGCTCTCGCAGAAGGAGATCACTGCATTCCAGTTTTCGTTCCAACATAGCCGACACTACTGCCGGCGAAGAGAGATCTTATACGACCGACTGAAGGACTCTGGCAATATCGAGCAACTCGTTCGATCAACGACGGCACGGTTGGTGCAGTGGTTGATACAGTCGACTGCCGCGCTCCGGGTCGCGGGTTCGATTCCCGCACGGAACAAATATTTGTATGATCTGCAGGTAGTTGTTCCGGGTCTGGGCGTATTGTGTGTGAAATGTATGTCTGTAAACGCACCCACGACACAGGAGAAATCCTAGTGTGGGGCAAGGTTTTTTTATAAAAAAAAATAAAAAACAACCAAAACCAGATCGCGGAGCTGCAGTAGCGCTAGCGAACCCAAACAGCAGTGCTATTCTGCAAGAACTCACCAGCAAACTCACTTCTGAATTACTCAAATCAAAAGAGATTTTACTACGGATTTAGAAGTGGGTTAGTTCTTACAGAATAGCCATGTGGGTTTTAGCAAAATAATCGTTGTTCAAATCAATTCTCTATCAATACTCGATTAGGGCACATTAAAAAGGAAGGTTATGTGTTTAGGTGTAAATATAAAAACGCGATTGATATATGTATGTTTAAGTACACAATATAATAGCAATAAATGAAGGTTATGTTAGTTTTAACATGTGAGTCAATATTTTTATCGTTTCATTTACATATACTTAGACACAACATTTTCTTTTCGTTTTGTCCATTAATGAAACCAAGAGATCTTTAGTTAATGCTACATTTATGTTCCATTGCCACTAATCTTTTTAACCGCTTGTTCAGCGTGGCGACTGCACGCTCATTGACACCTTTACAATTACAAAAGATATTCTTTGTACAACTATGTTTATATTCGATATTTTGTTATCGTAGTGACGCCTATAGTGCCTATATAGGCGTGACATTATTGTATATGCGATATCTTTTGGATAATACTTTCCAACGGACTAAGAATCCCATATACCTGCAAGTAATGTCGCATTTAATTTATAAATATAACAAAATAAAAAAGCATTGTTCATCGAACAGAATCTATAGTTAAATCCTACGTATTACTGTAACATTTGACACAAATCCTACATATTATGGTAACATTTGGCACTTTCTACATTATTAAAACCAGACAGCCTTGTTCCACATGGCATACTCACTGCACTTTTAATACACGTAGTTCTAGAGACCGGAAACCAACTGAGAAGAACAGTATTCGGGTCTTTCTCGCGTTCTTTATATCGCCGGCATCTTTGTGTACAAATGTGTTTAAAACAAAGACAATATTCCATGTGAGCTGATTAATTTACTACGCAGTACAATGTACTAAGTACAAGAGTCTAAGTACAAGCTATCATTACATACGTGTTATCACTCCTTCGTACGAAGAGCAATGTCTTCCGCACTCGGTCAATGAAAAACGTTTTTTGTTCGATCACATACAACTGTGTGATATCTAAACTGCGCATATATAGTAGGTCATATGAATATTCGTGCCGATAGCTCTTTGTACTACTGACACATTTCCGTCGATGAAAGTACGGGATTTGTGTGTAAATAGGTTTTTGGCGACGTTTGAATTGTATGGTAAACAGTGCTTTCACACACAACTTGGCCATGCTGTGTTTTATCGTACATATCTGAGTTTTCGGACGATAATGTTGTCTCACCGAAAACGGAGCATGGGACGACCTCCAACGAGGTGGATAGACTACCTGATGATGGTCGCTGGGAGTCATTGGTCGAGAGCGGCATGCGACCGCTCGTTGTTGAAATCTAAGGGGTAGGCCTTTGTTCAGCATTGGACGTCCTGTGGCTGATATGATGATGATGAGGCAGGCAGCGATTTAGTCTGTCACTTTTGGGCAAAGTGCCATTCTTGGTTTTGTACATTTATCATTTTAGCCAAAAGCCGTCCACTACTGAACAAAGGCCCATAAACCACCGGTTATACCGTTTGTCACTTTAGAGGACATAGCCAGTACCAGTACCCACCACGCTTGAAAGGCGGGTTCGTAAGCACATAATGGCTTCTGTAATTAAGTTACACACAAGGCATGTTGCTGGCCATCCCTTGCCCGTTAGAATAGTCCTATTTTATTTCTTTCGATTTGAGAATGGAAGACTACTGTAGCACAACACTACTCAAAGCAGCAATGAGGTCATTGATTTATCGATAAGAACTTAATTAATAATCAAATTCACGTGCGTAAGGGCATACTTACACACATAGCGAAGGTCTTGTCCTTTGCTGAGTCATTTATAGACCTTTAATAAATCTATCACGGAGGGTTATCTCAATAGCGTACGTGTGCAAGACATTGTCAGCATATTGTAGGTATTGAATGATTACTTCCTTTTCTATTTCATACTTCCTTCTCGTCTGCCTCTGCAATAAGAACACGCCCTATCCAAGAGCATAATCCCAGAATCTGAACTAGTGGGCCAGCGCATATTAGTTTCGACGAGAGGAGTTTAACCTAACCTTATTTTGTCGTGGAGAAATTCATTGTCTTGCTCTGCTTTGGGCAGGGGCGGAGAGGCATGCCTAACGTTGCCAGGTGCCCCGATTTGTGCGGGACATCTTGATTTTCTGTGGTGTGTAAACAAGTCCCGGTCAACCATTAATCGGGAAGCCAACTGTGCCGATTTTCGTTCATTGGATTTTTGAGTTCTTTATTCATCAAGTTATGCACAGCTTTTTTCAGCGTGCAGCAGGTCAGTTAGGCAGGTTTCGGCCTGCCAGTTGGTCTGACGGGCCCTGTCCCTGTGCGTCCTAGCCAGCCGCACATTCCTCTCAGAGCGTAGGACACACTGCGCCGCCGTTTTCGGCCTGCTTCTGCTCGGTTGTCGGACTGCCCCAAGTTCTTCGCCAACAGACTAGAGATCGAAGACCACGAGTATAGCTACAACTAGTTTTGGGTGTAGCTGTTAGTTACAAACCGATCTAAATTGGCGACTGCAAGTTTTTGATCAGTGAATTGATCGATTTGGGTAACCACTTGATGTAAAAGTAAAACATTGGCCGCGTTCGTGGTCACCACCCCTCGGCAGGGGATAGTGAAGGGAACTCGATTCGTCCCTGTGTGCAGCCGCTAGCCGGGACAAATAGACATCGTGTGGAATCTATTTTAGTTAAGGTTATGCAAACGGCTTGACCTAGAATTTGTTTTATGTGTGACGCTTGTAACTGAATTTAAACGACACGTTAAACGAATAGTATTAAACCTGAATTCCTTAGTGATAGTCATTTAATAGAAACGACTTTTGTTTTAGTCGTAAAATTTAAAATCGTGGACAATATACTGATAATTGTTCTGTCATCTCATATTTGATACCTGATACATTTATTCCTATAAAATCCATTATATTTATGCTATCAGACATCGTTAAGACACACATATAGACCAGTACTCCGAAATGAGAATGAGGGGCGGGTGGGTCTTATGTGTGTGAAATTCACAAACTGGATTAACAATTTAATGTTGTTAACATTCCAGTGGATAAGTTGCCGTGGTAATATTTAGTGATGCCTACGTATACGCTTGAGATAGCGATCGATTTTGGCCTCTTACTGCTACTTCTGTACTATATAATACAAAAAAAACTAGATTGTGTAAACCTGATGTGGGGACACCTGGTCAATTAAAAAAATATATAGATAACGCTTTGAACATCGCGCTAAAAGCTAAAGAATACATTTAAATAGGTAAATTATATTCCGTCCAGGTTCGGGCTTGTCCATGCGATCACTTCATAAAGTACCTTTTAATGTTAAATGTAATCGCGTGAGGCTACGGTTTATTTTTTCCAGGCCTTCACAGATTTCTATCGCCTCATAATTAGTCTTTTTTAAGTAAAATATTAAATACCTTCTGTAAATACAGACGTGTTTTGCAATGCTGACGTCAAAGGAGTCCAATAGTGAATTGGTAGCAAGTCCGCACTTCCCCCTCTTTCACTGGTATCATCTATGCTCCTGCCTGCTGCTTCTGGTATGCATACTTGGTATTCCCATTCTCTCTTCTCCATCTCTCTGTTCCTGAGTGATAACTCTACACTCTACGGTTGTCTTCCGCATTTTTCTTGTCCTCTTCAATGGGGTTTTCTCAAAAAAACGTGCGTTGTGGCAATTGACCGAACCCAAGTTCATTCGTGTATATATAGAGCCTTATCGGGAAGAATATCTTTGACCACAGTCACTTATTTTACAGAACGAACATTTTGTAAATGCTATCGAAGGCTAATTATACAATCCCGCGATATTAAGGGGTGTTATAATAACTTAAATATAAATAAAAGTAAAAGTAAATAAACTTAAATAAAAAAGTACTTTTGCGCAAGTAAATACCTTTTTTTTTTTTTTATTTTTTTTTTATTGATGTCCAGTGGAAATTCTACATGGAACTTCCTTCACCCCGGGGAAGGGCGAAGGGGTATGCCGGACTCCTACCGGCTAAAACCACTGGAGCGGTCATCTTCGGCACCGAAGGGGGGCTCCAGGTCCTCGTAAGATCACACTAGAGCCGCCCATTGGTGCCACGCCTTTAGGCACATCTCGGAAGGGATGACTGTAAAGCGGTCACCCCCTCTAGCGGAGGGAAGGCGACTGTAAAAAGGTCGCCCCCCCAGGCACTTCTCGGGGAGGATTGTAAAGGATCCCCCCAAGCCTCGCTTTGCGCTGTGCTGCGCACACGGCGGCACGTGACCACGTGCGCGCCACCGTCTTCCCGGGGGTCGCTCGGTGTGAGCACGTAGATTCCCCAATCTGCGCGCCCGCGACCCCCGAGGCCCCCCACCATGAAGTGACGGCAGGGGGCTCAGGCGTGTTGGACTTGGGAGCCGGGACGGTTGTTGCCCCGGCGCCGTCTAGTCCTTCTCCGTGCGGGATCAGCCCTCTCCCGATCCCGCTCTGCAGTCTCCTTCTGGAGCATGACGCTCTCGCAGAAGGAGACCACTGCACTCCAATTTTCATGCTCTGCCAACATAGCCGACACTACTGCCGGCAGAGAGAGATCTTGCCCGATCCGATCGACCAGGATCCGCCGCTCGGCCGCAAACGCAGGGCACTCCTCGAGTGTGTGCTGTGCGGTATCCTGGTCGCTTCCACAATGGTGGCACTGTGCCGTAACCTCGCGTCCTATTCTGTGCAGGTACGCACCGAAACAACCGTGACCGGTGAATACCTGCGTCAGACGGTAGGTGACGCGCTCGCTCCTTCTGAGCCAGGCTCCGAAGAGTGGCAGGATGGCCTCGACGACGCGCTTGGTCGCGAACTGCAACCGTAGGCGTTGTCGCCATATCTCGAGTGCGCGCCGTCTAGCCAGCCGCCTCATTCTGTCAAACGCCCCTGATGGCACGCTTTCCCCACTTTGGCGGAGGGAACGTGTCCGGTCATAGACCCACGCATCCATCTCCGCCTGGATGTCGAAAGGCGGAAAGCGTGCCAGGAGAGTTGCCGCCTCGTAGGACACTGTCCTGTATCCCCGTGCGATCCGTATAGCCACTCTGCGCTGCAGACTATGAAGTTTGGTTCTGCAGCGCTGGACGCCAGACAGCCGGGATGACCATATAGGCGCCCCGTAGAGGGCCACAGACCGCACGACGCCCCCGTAGAGACGGCGAACTTCCTCGCTCGGTCCCCCGAGATTGGGCAGCACCCGGTGCAATGCACCCACTACCCTCTCGACTCGGGGGACGAGGCGCATGAAGTGCTCTTCGAAGCCCCAACGACTGTCCAGAGTGAGCCCCAGGTACTTCATGTACTGGCCCACCCTGATTTGCGCGTCACCAACGCGTATCCACGAACTGGGTGGTTCTCTGCTCCGCGCAAGTAAATACCTAGTTCAAGCTGTTATTACAAGTTAAATAACTTGCCTTGTTAGTATGGGTCAAATCTTGCAACTGAATTTTAAAACAGTTATCCCCAACCGATTGAGCTGAAATTATGCATACATGTTTGGTTTGCATGGCAACGCATGGTTAGCTCAGTGAAGTCATTCTAAATCCAATATGGCGGACTCCCAAAGATGGCGGACCAGTTATTTTTTTATGCACCCCATGATATCGGTATCAAATGAAAGGTTTTGCAGAGAAGAACACGAAAATAATGAATAAAAGTGAAATTAATAATTTTATAATATTTACTTCAAACTAGCTAATGCGTTGTGAAGCAATTTTATTTCTATGTCAGACACCTGCACGGTCGTTTCAACACTAACTGAACAAAGTTTCAACTCATGGGATGAATGGTGAAGAAGATAAACAAACATTCATTTTTATATATTGATGTCGCTTACGAATTGCGATGTTACATGGCAGTGATAGCCAAATGGTTGAACGTTTGCCTTCCATACAGGAGGATCTGAGTTCGATTCCGGCCCGCACCTTTGATTTTTTGTACTCGTGTGCGGATTAGAATGTGTTAATCACTTGCGTTACCGGGTAAAGAAAACATAGTGAAGAAACCTGCACACCTGAGAGTGCTACCAAATATTCCCAATGGTGTGTGTAGTTCACCAACCCGCACTAGGCCAGCGTGGTGGACTTAGGCCTAACCTTTCTCATCTTGAGAAAAGGCCCGAACTCAGCAATGGAACTGTAATGAACTGATTATGTATGCTACGTTACAATGTTCTTCCTGAACCGGCTCGATAGATATATCAGCATATGGGAAACATCTAAATCAATGAAGTCACGGCCCCATCAAAGGTATTTTCCTTGTTAAGGTATCTTTGTTTTAGCAAAGGACATTTGTTTTGTAAACGCTTTGTGAAATATCTCTGGTGAAAATGGATTTATCGTTTATTTATCTGTCGAACTTTGAAGAACTGATATGGCTCCTTTCACTTTTTGTGATAAACTTGATATTAGATTGGCGAAAGAATTATCCGTGTGGTGTCTGGATAAAGAATATAGCACCACCGTCTCCTCGTGGATGCCGTAAAAGGCGACTAAGGGACTTTAAACCAGAGGGATGGGCAGCAGTGTCCCTTCTATAGAATAGCAGCCATTTTGCGATCCTCGACCCGCCTGCCAGGCGTAGTGATACTAGAAATATCCTTCCAAAATGACCCGATGGGCTGGTCGTCTATGGGGGAAGCCTTAGTTCAGTAGTTCACCTCTTTTGGCTGATGTGATGATGATGAAAGAAATAGATCTTCTTGAAATCCTTCTATGCTTGTATGGAAAATCTTATTCGTTCAATATTTTCTATTATATATGTTACTGCACAACGATACAAAGAGTTATATCACCAGCACACATGTCTAAAACGCCAGCTGACACGGCAAAATAATGATTGTTATGTTGCATCATAAATCATAAGTGCATAAATATAAATACCAATATAAAACAAAACGATATTTTATGTTCTACCACTACCTACATTCGTACATAACATAATTTCGATTGAATGGATGCCATTCGCTTATACTTAAAAATATTATTGTCAGATCATGAGACATTTTTCTTTTTCCCAAAATACGTAAAGACATGGCTGCGTCAATTATCAATGTTTGTCAAATAGTTCCATCGAATGCTGTCTACCATTCTCTCGAATGATTTGCCACGCAAAGGGTCAATGACCCTAGCGTGTGCGTACACTGGCTGGAAGTTTATCTGAGCATACGTGACGTAATTACCGAGTTACGGCTACTTGATCATTTTGATCATTTAGGTTCAATAAAACTATTTCGAAGACTGGAGAAAAAAAAATTGTACACCATTATTTTAAATTGTATGTAATTACTAGCTGTGCACAGCGGTTTCACCCGTCGTTTAATTTAAAAGAAATTGGCTTCATCATCATCATTTCGGCCGAAAAGTCCACTGCTGGACACAGGCCTCCCGCAAAGACCACCACAACGACCGATATGGTTGTGTTGTGGGCTCGTTGGGGGTTTTGCCATAATCGCCACGCTTGGCAGACGGGTTGGCGATCGCAGTTGAGTTGTTAATGTACTCGAAGGACGCTGCTGCCCATCCTCCGGCCAATCCCTTAGTCGACTTTTACGACACCCACGGGAGGAGATGGGGTGGTGGCATTCTGAGCCGGCACCACACGGCAAATCGGGTTATTTATAAATAATTTACAGTACTTCTGCGTAGAAAATGTTTTTGTCATGTTTTCGTGTGGTATTAGTATAATATATATATATACAGCTTTTCTTGACATAGACATGCTCAGTTCGGCTCGTCTCGGTAATGCTCGGATTTCGTCGGGCAGCCGCCCTCGGCCTCCGACCCGCCGCGTCGTATCGCCCGCCGCGCTATTGTTTTCACTGAGCGTTCCTTCTGACTTTTTCTTTTTGCTCGGCTCCTAAGGGTCGTGGCGTGATGTTTAATAGCCTATAACCTGTTTCCAAATAGCCTATAACCTCCCTCAAGAATTGGGCTAATGCAAACATATTTTTTCAAACCCGACCCACACATTAGTGCGTTCAAACTCTACTACTCCACAGAAGGAATTCTACTTTCCATCATCCCTCTGATTAAGATTCTAGAAGTCGCCTTTTACGACAACGTATGGTGAATTGGCGTGGTGTTATACTCTTGATCCGGGCACCACACGGGGTCGATATACAATAAGTAAGTTATAGAAAGACTCGCGAGTTGCAAGTGAACTGATTTAAACCCAATAAACACAAAATTAAACATGTATCGTAAGTCCTATTCCATGGCATAATCTACCTCTTTACCACAACTTTACTTGAATCCGTTCAGCTATTTGACAGTGATGGTGAGACAAACAGGACAAACATCCAATTTTTCACATTACGTTTTCATTGAGATTTTGGGATGACATGAAGCCTATTGTTATAGAGACCTATAACTCACTGTTTTTGTGGTACTCAATTGTTGTCAATTGCTCATAAGACAACAAACGAAAATATATGTTTTTTGTCTAAAATTTAATGTTCTGTGGCAGTGATGCTTTGGCAGTGCTTCATTAATTTTTCTATACCTGCAACCCGATGACGCAGCGAGCAAGTCATTCGCCTGATGGTAAACATCTCGCCCGATTAAATGTAAAAAAAATAAAAAAATGTTACAGAACTATTCCTGCGTGGCACCACACTGTGCTCGTCACCTCGAGACGAGAGTTATTTAGACTCTTATGCCCAGTAATTTGACTAGCTACAGCGCCCGTCATACCGGATTACTACCGCTTGACAGCAGAATAACTTACGACTTTTAATAAGAGACCCTTATATCTTCGGGAAATCTTCGTGGACTTTCTCCATCCTGTGGGAAGGGTCTTACCGGCTATAACCCCCACGGTGTTCCTTCCACTTACCTATGGCTGGGGGGTGCAATGTCTGCTAGGCGTTTGGCTGCAATCGGCATATACGGTATTTAAGTAACAATGAGAAGTTAAGGAATGTCAATTCAGGTTCATCTAGAATTTTCATTATTCAATTAAGTCATCATTTCTGCCGAAAAACGTCCACTGTTGGAAGGAAGCCTCCCCCAAAAATTTGCCACAATGACCGGTAAGGGTTTTACCATAATCACCACGTTTAGCAGACGGGTTGGCGATCGCAGTTGTGTTATAAAAGTACTCGAAGGACGCTGCTGCTGTGTTATAAAAGTACTCGAAGGACGCTGCTGCCCATCCTTCGGCTAATCCCAAAATCGCCTTTTGCGACACTCACGGTATGTGATGGGGTGCTGGTATTCTTAGCTGGCACTACATGGTGAATTCAATTAAGTAATTGAATATATAGGTACTTCTTTCGTTACAATATAATGTATTTTATGTAAGACTATTAGAGGTAAACAAAATACTGCCCTTAATCTTAGTTCCGTGTCCTATCAGTCATTAATTTTAGATAAAAATATCGATTAATTAATATCTATGCACCAAAAATGACCTACGATGTAGTGCTTCGATGGCAACGGAATAGCAGGTTTAATAGGAGGTCATATTATGTTATCTGAGGGATTAAGAAATAATTAACGTATTTAATCTATTTTATGCATGTTAATATACTTAATAGATTGTTGTTAATGTGTAAAAATGATATGATCACGAGGACGCGACGATCATAATTATGATAAATGTTTGGGTGTACAAAAGTTATAAATGCAGTGACGCTTGCCTTCCATACAAAGGGTCTGAGTTCGATCCGGGCCCGCACCTCTTGACTCTTAGGATTTATGTGCGGATCAGAATTTGACTATCACTTGCGTGAACGTTGAAGGAAAACATCCTGAGTAAACCTACACACCTAGAGGGCTCTAAAATGTTCTCAATGGTGTTGGTGGTCCGCCAACCCGCACAAGACCAGCGTGGTGGATTACGGCCTAAGCTTTCTCATCGTGAGAAAAAGCCCGTACCCAGCAGTGGGACAGTAATGTGCTGATTATGTACAAAAGATATAGACTAATTAGATTTTATTGGTAACAAGATTACAAGTTCCGTGTGGTATCAGAAGATCTGACCGGCTGATTGGCAATGGTCTGTCATCAAAGAAATTTGTGGTAATTTTTATTTGGTTGAACTATTCCATGCCGTGTTGTGCCGGCTAAGAATACCACCACCTCATCTCATCCCGTGGGTGTGGTTAGCTGGACGATGGGCAGCGGCATCCTTCGAGTACAGTTGTAACATTATTGCGATCGCCAACCCATCTGCTAAGCGTGGTAATTATGGCAAATCCCCCCAGTAAGCACACAACAAAACCCATACCGGTCGTTGTGGCAGTTTTTGGGTCAGGCTTCTGTCCAGCAGTGGACGTTTTTCGGCTGAAATTATGGAGGCGGGCGAATAAGGGCGAAGCTCCACATTTATAGCCAAACTTTAAGCGTACTTGTTTACAGTATCAAAAACAGTACGAAAATTTCAAGGTTATTCACCTTTTATTTGATTATTTATGTATTTATTTTATATATATTTACTTATAACGAAGTCACTGCGTACAACTAACCGCTGATGACCAGCATTGCCGATGGTGATACCACCGTAGTAATGCTTATGTGAAATGTAGTACTTGATCAAGGTTACATCATCATCATCATTTCGGCCGAATGAAGTCCACTGCTGGACACAGGCCTCCCCCAAAGATCACCACAACGACCAATATCGGTGTGTTGTGTGCTCATTGGGGGGTATTGCCATAATCGCCACGCTTGGCAGATGGGTTGGCGATCGCAGTTGAGTTGTTAATGTACTCGAAAGACGCTGCTGACCATCCTCCAACTAATCCCTTAGTCGAATTTTACGAAACCCATAGGATGAGATGGGGTGGTGGTATTCTGAGCCACCACCCCACCACACGGCAAGGTTACATAGAATGATATAATACTGATAATAGTTGCCTGTATTCGAATTATACTGGGTACCGATTTAATTACCTTCTACAATAGAGCAATATACCCACTTATACTCGTAAAAGGCTTATGCTTAACTGACGAAATGTAACCTCCATTTTATGCTAAAATAATTATTGGCCCCGAAAAAGTTCATTAATGTTTGCGGCATTGTGGCGGTCCTCGGACCAGCACAATGCCGCTAATGGCTACCCCAGCCGCACCTTAACCTTCTGTAACTAAATTTACCCCAACTTAATTTGATATGCAATAAGTATTTTTGATTTAGGTAGATAGTAATAGAGCCTTTTGCTCGCTTAGATTTGGTCGTAAATACTAAACCACCAAGGTCATTATATTTGATTCCTTAATACAATTAAAATGTTTGCAACTCAATACCTACCAACAACAAAAAACACGCGATAATTTAATTAGTATCCAACAAAAACACACGTAGCTTACATAATATGTGCCAGTCTTGCGCAATAGTCCAGTTAGACAAGCGTTAATTCGAGTATAAAAACGAAAATAAAAACGTAGAGCATACAATTTTACATGAAAATAGTCTCTTAACTTTGGCTACCGTAAAACCTTTTTTTTTAATTTTTTTTTTTTTTATTGATCCGGTGGAAATACCTCATGTACTTCCTTCGCCCCGGGAAAGGGCGAAGGGGCATGCCGGACTCCTACCGGCTAAAACCACCGGAGTGATCATCTTCGGCACCGAAGGGAAGCTCCAGGCACTCGAAAGATCTCCATCTAGAGCCACCCATTGGTGCCACGCCTTTAGGCACATCTCGGAGGGAATGACTGTAAAGCGGTCATCCCCTCTAGTAGAGGGAAGGCGTCTGAAATTAGTCTGTAAGTTAAGAGATAATATTTTTTTAGTTTCATTATCGTCATCATCATGTCAGCCAAAGGACGTCTACTGCTGAACAAAGGCCTCCTCCATAGATTTCTAAAATTGTATTCGTTTTGGGGGGATTTGCCAGTTCTCACCACGCTTGTCACGTGGATTGGTGAGCGCAGTATGACTAAGGTTTCTCAGAAACGACTAGTCGCCTTTTATGACATTCACGGAATAAGATTGAGTGATGCTATATTCTTGATACGGACACCACACGGAATTGAAAATGAAATGTTGAGTTACTGATGTTTAAATTGGCACCCAGTATGTATAATTAGCAGATTACTTTGTTTTTAACCGACTTTAAAAAGGAGGAGGTTCTCAATTCGATGCGTATTTTTTTAAATGTATGTACACCGATTACTCAAAGATTTGTGGACCGACTTGAGAAATTCTTTTTTAACTGATGCAAAATGCTATATAAATTTACATACACATTTACATATAAATTTAATTACATTTGATTGAGTAGTTTTTTAACCAGATTCAATAAACAGGTTAATTTGACTGCGCTTATCTAGATGATGTCTTAATAGTTTCGATTCCAGAACCGATTTGAGTCATTCTTATTTTTTGTGTTAAATACTAATGCTAAAATGGAAAAAGTTCTTACATTTATTTACACTACATAAAACTTCATAAATATTTTTTTCCTTTTCAGTGGTTTTAATATTTTTATCGTGTAGGGTAGGTTTTGCAGTCGGTATTTTTTTGTTAATAATTTTTTTTCGTACAATGCAATAACATATTATGAAGACTACGTTATTGGTTCATTATCATGATCATCATTCACAGCTTTGGACCACCCACAGGGGATAAGCTCCCCCCTTTTACGCCATTCGTCCCTGTTTCGTGCCAATCTTGTAATGTCTTTTCGTCAAATTTGACAATAATATCGCCCCATCTTGCCATCGGTTTTACGGCGCTCCGCTTGCTAACTTTTGGGATCTACTCCATCTGCCACCACACACTAGCTACAATGTCCCGCCCCACGCCACTTGAGTTTTGTTATACGGATACCGATATTGTATATTGGTTGGCTTGTAGAGAACGCCGCATTAATTCCGCCTTGTTTACTATCACCATTAAACCACCAAGCAAATAAATATCCTCAACGTTGGTCTTTTGTTGTATTGGTTCGCGCACTAGGACCATGGCTATGGATGTGGTTTCCGAAAAAGAATCTTCAAAATATCCAGACTTTTTCATTCCATTGACATGGATATTTAAAAAGCGAATGAAGGATTATGTGCGCCAGTTTTCAGTGCTTTCTTCTTTCTGACTTACATCCTGATACGGCTGAATATCAGCATGTTATGTATATATAAATACACCGCGTGGTGCCGGCTACGAATAGCGCCAACCCATCTTATCCCGTGGGTGTCGTAAAAGGCGACTAAGGGATTAGCCGGAGGATGGGCAGCAGCGTCCTTCGAATACATTAACAACTCAACTGCGATCGCCAACCCGCCTGTCAAGCGTGGCGATTATGGCAAAACCCCCCAAAGAGCACACAACATACCGATGTTGGTTGTTGTGGTGATCTTTGACACTGCTGGACACAGGCGGGTGGACTTTATTTGGCCGAAATGAATGTATAAATATAACATACATGTTGTCAAACGTGGTGATATTGGAAATATTCGCCTATGACTTCATTGTAGCAGTCTATTACGAAGCCCATGTTCATATGTGAACATAATGATGATAATAATGAAGCGACACAACAATCAACAACATTTAAATAAGCAAAAAAATGTCTTTTGTTGTTAAACAAAGCATATTTTTAATATAAATTTGTGCAGAAAATGCATATTAATACTTCCCAAAGTAATTAATTACAAGCGTCAAGACTAATGTAGAATAAGAAAAAAGAAACAATACATAACAACAAAACATTTTTGACATCGAACGTAAAATAAAAAAGAAATATTAGTATTTAGTGGTATTAATGTAACACAAGAAAAATATACATAGTCATCTATACAGATAAATAAAATTGAAGTGTCTGTTTGTAATGTCAAAATAACAGCTTTTTACTAAATGCATATAAAAGTATATACGGTACACATAACAAAAAACAATTTTTAAGTCTTCTATTGTCAGTCTGTTTGTTCCGGGTAATCTCCGAAACGGCTGGACCGATTTTGACGGGACTTTCACTCACGGATAACTTTTTTTTTAAAGTAGCCTAAGTTATAAGGAATAACTTAGGCTACTTTAAAAAAACCCTTGAAATCCAATATATATAATCTATGTCAAGTGTCTATGTCGAAGTACTCTAAATTACTTTTAAATTAAACACGGGTGAAACCTTGCTCGTAGAACTGATGGCTGCTGGGGCACAAAGGTTCTAGAATGGAGACCGGGCACCGGAAAACGCAGCGTGGGACGACCTCCAACGAGGTGGACAGACGACCTGGTGAAGGTCGCTGGGAGTCGTTCGATGAGGGCGGCATGTAACCGCTCGTTGTGGAAATCTAAGGGGGAGGCCTTTGTTCAGCAGTGGACGTCCTGTGGCTGATATGATGAAACCGCGGGACCCAGCTAGTTAATATATAAATAACAACACGTTTGTCTACAAATGTCAACGAAATAGTTATGTTACTATTTAGTCTGTTTTGTTCGAGATGGAAACGTTCTAAGGTGTTCAACCTCCTGGAGAGAAGGAGGAGGCCGGGGAGTTCGGGATTCTTACCCACTAAAACTATATGTATAGAGGTGCACCAAGATCTCTAATGGAATGCACACAGTGGAGTACGGACAGTGCAGTGTCGCAGCCCTTCCTGGGGGAACCTGACACATCTTCCACGATACCCTCGCACTGTTTTGAGCGGCACATGATTACGAGGTGCTGCCATCTTTGTCTTTCTCTAAAAAACTTCTGTGTAATGTAAAGAATGTTAAATTGTGTGATTGGAAAAATGCAGTGAATTTTATGATGAACAATTCGATGATTAATTTGCCAGTTTTTCAGGGCAGTGAATTAAACGTGTTGCAATTTATAGCTCAAGTTACGTTTACCGACAACATAACATGTTTTAAGACAATAATGATACTCATCTATCATGCTAATTTGTCCGTTCCGACGTATATTCTTCTTCTTGATTAAGATAAAATAAAACATAATCGTGGGAAGCCATCTAAGTACAGAAAATGAAGAAACAAAAACCTACCAAAACAAGTTGGATCGACGTGAATCTTCGGGGATGCCTCAAGTAGAAGTTGTCTTGTAAATGTACTCGAAGGACGCTGCTGCCCATCCTCCGGTTAATCCCACAGTCGCCTTTTACGACACCCACGAGATGAGATGGGTTGGTGTTATTCGTAGCTGGCACCACACAGCATCCACTGTATTCGATTGTAGGTTATGATTTCGAGATCGCGTAACTTCGATGTAGTGTGACCGGACAAGGATTGTGGAGTACAAAGTGCACGCACAAATAAAAAAGACTAAACAAAACAATATATCCAAGGCCTTCCGTGATGTAATAAATGATAATAATAATACGTAGTTTTTTTCAAGTGTATTAGAACTTGCTTAACTATCGTAGTGTTAATGTTTATATTTTTCAATAAACACTAGGGGTCCGCCTTGTTTTATCGCAAATGATACACATAACCTGTGTGCATTTGTATTAGTATACCTTTCTTTTTCTGTTCCGTCTGTAAAGATTAGACTAGGCATCTCCATCTAGCATCTAGCATCTATCATGCCGGCTCACAATGCCACCACCCCATCTCCTCCCATGGGTGTCGTAAAAGTCGACTAACGGATTAGCCGGAGGATGGGCAGCAGCGTCCTTCGAGTACATTAACAACTCAACTGCGATCGCCAACCCGTCTGCCAAGCGTGGCGATTATGGCAAAACCCCCCAATGAGCCCACAACACACCCATATCGGTCATTGTGGTGATCTTTGGGGGAGGCCTGTGTCCAGCAGTGGACCTCATTCGGCCGAAATGATGATCTCCATCTATGGGTGTTGTAAAAGGCGAATGCTACAAATAGGATGGACAGCACCTCTCGTGGCCTAATCACATACTGCGATCACCAATCCGACTGTCAAGCGTGGTGATTATTGCAATATGATGACCGCTCATTGTAGTGATCATTAGGATGCCAATGTTCAGCAGTAGCCCATGTTTACGGGCTTAAGTGTGTGTGTTTGTGTGGGCGCGTGTGGATGTGTGTTTGTCTTTCTAAGGGCTAATTAATCTATCTTCTATACATATATAATAATAATTTGTCCTGACTGACTGATTCATCAACGTAGAGCCTAAACCGATGGGGCTACAAACTTGAAATTTTGCCATTTTATGCCAATAAATTTAAAAAAGAAATTGCACTCTTAAGGGGGTGAAAGTTTATATGGAGTATCCGTTATTTTTGTAACCCGTGTGAAACCGCAGGCGACAGCTAGTTTCCTATATCATTCCAGTAGTATCCTAGAAACTCCCTTTATAAAAATTAGCCAGATAATAGTATAGTTATCATTTCAACATAACACGCCAGTTTCCGTATATGCTTTTTTATAAAAGAATTAGCAAGCAATCACAACCACAGTAGTTTTACTTTGTTTGATATTATCTATGCTTGCCCTCATCATGTGATACAGACGTGTGAGCGCGGCAGTATTGATACTACTACCTACAATAAAAAAAACATCCTGCTGCATTACTTACTCAATGGTAGTGTTCTGTTTAATTTATTTACAAATGTAATACTGACCTTACGGTACTGTTCGTGGCCGTGCGCGCTTAGAATGATAATCTAACGACCTGCTAATACTTTGATTCTAAGTACTACGCATCAAGGTACAGCTTGACTCTTTTTTTTAGTGGTCAGCTTTCCAACCATACCCTGGAGTATCGGGGGTTAGGTTTAATAAATTAGGTGTCGGATTTTCTAAAAACCTATATTTCTTAGACATTTAGAAGGAAAACGATGTGACTTGCACACAAATATCCGGTGTTTTCCAGTAAACTGACCCCGAGAGGTGCCTGGGGGCGCAGACCTTTTTACAGTCGCCTTCCCTATGCTAGAGGGGTGACCGCTTTACAGTCACTCCCTTCGAGATGTGCCTGTAGGCGTGGCAGCAATGGGCGGCTCTAGACCCTAGATCTTACGAGGACCTGAAGCCTCCTTTCGGTGCAGAAGATGAGACCGGCATACACCTTCACCTTACACCGAGGCGAAGGAAGTTCATGAAGAATTTCTAGTGGGTGACCTATAAATAAAAAAAGGTCTCTTATTGCAAGAGGCCGGCTAGATAGGTACACACGGCTAGATATCAAGCTATACAAAACCAGTATAAGCTGATCTCGCGTTGTGTAGGCTTTCGGTATGATGAGAGATCAGCGTAAACTGGTTTTTGTATAGCTTGATGCGTAGCCGAGTATACCACCCCAGTGCCAGATAATCTTCGGTAAGCAGAAGTGTTTAAACTTTAGGCATTACTGTTAGAAGGGTATATAACAATAATATATAGGGTCTTACATTAATAATGGAAAATATTTTAAGGCTAGGCTCTATGAATGGTATAGAATTCATTTCAAATATCAAGCATCGGTTTTACTGATAATAAATAAATCAAAATTCAAACATTCGACTAGCGAAAGATTTACTTACTCTGTACTAATTGATAAAATAAAGGTTGATGTTACGTTTATTTATTTTGATAAAACGCATCATTGCTACCTATAGATTTACCTCCTAAAATATTTTCCATTATTAAAGTAAGACCCTATATATAATAATAACTACGTCTCGAGGTAACGAGCGCAGTGTGATGCCTCGCAGGATTAGTCCTGTGTAGCATGACAATTGTTATGGGCAGGCATGTCGCTTACCACCAGACGAAAGACTTGCACGTCTCTTCAACAAGTGATATATAAAAAAAAACTTTGCCTTGAATACGGTTCGTGCATACGAACAAACCACGCCACGAACAAATCTTTGGCATGTAATCCTAAATAATTACAAATACCCGCCACTTTTTCTTCTTTAATGAGACGCCAAGCTGAGCGAAAGTCTTCCCCACTAGCTTCCACACCTCTATTGTCTTTCTTGGCATGTTTTTGTATTCAGTAATAATTAAAAAAACACCTGATGACAAGGCCAGTGGAAGCCTTTCGCCTGGCGGTAAGCGTCACGCCAGCCCATAGCAATTGTAATGCCACCCAGGACCAGTCCAGCGTGGCACCACACTGCACTCGTCACCTTGAGACTTTAGTTATTTAGTCTCGTATACCCAGTGATTTCACTGGCTACAGAGCCCTTCAAACCGGACCACAGTAATGTTACAAGTTTAACACTATTGCCTGGCAGCGGAATACCTGGCAGGAAATTCCCCCACCAGCGACACTTGCAGATCTACTACCATCAGTAAAAATGCTTAGCTTTGCACCAAAAACCTCGCACGCTATCAATGTAACAAGTAAACATCGCCCGGTTTGTTTTAATAAAAAATAACTGATTATTCAATAAAGAACATTCCAGAACGATGCATGTTTTAGGAGCTTTTAGCTCGCGCAACCGCATGCAATATGATATCGAGTTCAAGAGCACTAAGAATATAACGTTATGTAATAGAATATAAGTATTTTTTTGAATTAATTACGATCAAGTTGGTTCTGCTCATAGACTGAAATACGTAGATGTGTCCTGATTCCTTCTACTTATAATTAAATGTAACTAATCTACATTGTCCACATTACCTAGTTCTAAACCTAAAAGCTGGACTCTTGTAATAACAGCCTTTTTTAAATTTATTTGTGCCCGCGGAAATTCATCATGAACTTCCTCCGCCCCGGGGAAGGACGAAGGGGGGTCTAAGGACTAACTAAGGGGGGCTCCAAGTCCTGGTATGATCACACTAGAGTCGCCCACTGGTGCCACGCCTATAGGCTCATCTCGGAGAGGGTGACTGTAAAGCGGTCACCCCTCCAAGGGGGTATGTAAAGGATCCCCCGAAGCGTCCCTGTGCGCTGTGCTATGCCACTACCACTACCCGCCCACGACCCCTGAGGAGTAATATCAGACCTACCACCAACCAATATAATTTTAACAAGAATAAAGACTTTTTCAACCTGTTACTATCCACTCTGGGACATCAACCCTTCTCTTTCTCATGCCACGTCCAATGTCTTGCGCTTTTTTTCCCGTCCGTTTCCAGTTGATTTGGCTGGTACATATAATTTGTAACTCTTATTGCCAGTAATATTTAGGTTCCAACGATGCTCCACCATCTAAATTTGCAGTCATTTTTTATTCGTTTCATAATGTTCCCATAAATATATTGTATAGTCTCAAAGAGCATCTATGAATAATCTGATTACCGTTACGTATGTGGTTCCGCCTACTTTGCCAGCAATTTCGTACATTGACCTCGCTCAAGGCACAATGCTATGAAAAGGGATATTTGCACAATTATTGTTTGCGAATACAGTATTTATACACGTGCTTTCTCTGTTGCGTTCGGGCGAAATAAGTATAATAATTAATTAGTTTATATAAATAAATCCCAATAGTTAAACTCGACAAAGACATGCTGTGTCCGATGTCTGCATATATATTCCTAGTCAATTTAATTTTGCATACAATGCTTCTCATTCCAGGCAAAAAAATACGTCTACTCCCGGACAGAACCCTTCCCCTAAGTCTGCCACAACGACCGTTATGGGTTTGTTTGTGTGCTCATTTGGGGGTTTTGCCATAATTGCCACGGTAGGCGATCGCAGTTGAGTTATATGAGTTATAAGTATGCTGCTGCCCATCCTTCGGCTAATCCCATAGTCGCCTTTTACGACACCCACGGGATTTTCCGTATGCTTGTTTTTCACACTTGTCAGCAACATGCCTGAAGAAGTCTTATGGATTATCCTAACATAAACTAGGTATAAAGCTTATACCCTAAAAATATGTGTGTACAACATAAAATATAACGATAGAAGTGCGAGAACGCCCTTGACTCTCCGGATATCAAAATGATTGAATGAATTGCTCATTTGTCAAAATCGTTCAACTAGTTTAGGTCATGAGCTACGAGGGGACATCCTTACACGCATACATACAGAATTCATAATTATTTTTATGACATTGAGACAACGAGGTACCGAAATTATTCGTACCGTCAAATAATCACATAGGCAGCATCCGCTTTTGGGTACCTGTAATTATGGTCTTAACGCTGTAGACAATTGTACAGTCCAGCCAACGAAAACAATTACGGACATAATGATAATCACTGTTATATTACCCATTAATCAGCATAGCCTTTTTTTCCAAGCAGGGCTTTTGGGGTCAGCCTCCAATCTTACCAGTTGCGACTAAAACCAGTAGGTATTTTACTATAGCACCTGTTAATACAAGTACCTATATAAGGACGTTTTGCGATGGTCCTGTTATTCTCAGTTAGTAACATCCCATGACCCAAAGATGGACGGTGTTGTAATCACTCCTTACCTATACCCACAAGGTTAACAACGTTTAAACAGTGTCGAAACCTTTAGAACAATCAGGAAAATATATTGCTGTATCGTAATTAGTCTTAAATATATAATAGTAAATAAATCTTATGACTTCTCGTGTAAGATATTTTGATTTAATTTTGTTTATTTCTATTTGGGTGCTACATGGTGTTACAAAATTTTGAAATAATATATTCCCATAAAGATTTTATTGATTGCTGCCCTCGTACACAAGGACCAATTTTATGATTATACGATGCGCTGGAGTCAGTTGATTTGCTACTAATCGTGCTGCATTGTAATTATACTTGTATCTTGAAATATAGTGGCTTAGAGGTAAAATTTACAAATCCATTATAAGAGCTGAGTTTTGTATGGTTTGGAATGGGTCGTGAAGAAGATGGATGAGAGAAAATTGCACGTTGTGAAGATGGAATGTTCAGATGGATGTGCGGAGTGACGAAAACAGATTAAGTTCGAAATAAAAATCTTAGAGGGAGTTTGAAAGTGGCACGAGTGACGGAATAGTTGAAAGGAACTCGTTTGTCTTGGTATTGGCATATGTTGAGGAGCTATGAAACGCGAAGAGACTGATGAAAATTAAAGGTGATGGATGGAGGGGATACCAAAGAACAGATGGATGGAGGATATGAAGGAAAAAGCGATAAATGGTGCGACGGCTGACTGGGAAGAATGTAAGAGAACAACATATTGCGTCGACCCCAAGTAACTTTGGAAGATAAGATTATGATGTCCTTGAAGTATAATGATATAGATAATGATCATCATCGCTGTCGATTATTGCAAGAGTATGGGCAGCAGCATCCTCATCAAATAGCATCGTACACCAATCCGTTTGCCAAGCGTATTTATTATTGTGTTATTTTCTGTCGACTATTACTGAAGGTACGCAATAGGTGGCCCTGGGGCCCGGGGGACTATGTTTAGCAGATGACGTTCACCCACTGATATTAAAATGTTAATAAGAGGTATAATAATAAATATAAAGTACTGACACGCTTTTTAACGAAAAAACAAAACGTATGTGTGACATAATGAGGATGATGTGTTTTCATTTAAAGCAAACATATAAAGTAAACAATATGTATCCCTAACAAAGTACTTTGTTGCCGCTTTTGTTTAGGATTTTTCTCTTGACAGTGACAGTTTATTTGCAAAGTAAATACTTTACTTTTATTATTACAGTTTATTTGCAAAGTAAACACTTTACTTTGCAAATAAACTGTATTCATGACATGATGTTCAAAATGTTTTTCTATGAGAGATAACATCAATCATTTTCATTATAATAATCATTTTAAGGGCTAGTTTTATTGTTTCACAGAGACCACGTAAATCGTATTTTACGTTGTTTGGTCCTTTGATCTAAATTTGGTGTATACGCCCACAGACATTCTAAATTCCGGCTAAATAGGGATAATTCATGAGGACCTTTGTTACATTTAATGGGACGATGACCTCATAATTGTATCTGTAGGCATCTTAATGCAGTTAAATATGATATAGGAATAAGCTTCTCTTGTTGTACAGTGACGTCATGTCATGCCACGATATCCTCATTTTCTTCATAAATGTATGCTGTGTGCATTTCATATTTGGAAATAGAATTGAATGTTTACACAGAGTAGTCTCCAAGTATTACCTTTTTTTTTTTTTTTTTATTGGTGCCCAGTGGAAATTCTTCATGAACTTCCTTCGCCCCGGGGAAGGACGAAGGGGTATGCCGGACTCCTACCGGCTAAAACCACTGGAGCGGTCATCTTCGGCACTTAAGGGAGGCTCCAGGTCCTCGTATGATCACACTGGAGCCGCCCACTGGTGCCACGCCTATTGGCACATCTCGGAGAGGGTGACTGTAAAGCGGTCACCCCCCCGGGGGGATTGTAAAGGATCCCCCAAAGCGTCCCACGGCAGCGCGTGACCACATGCGTGCTACCGTCTTCTCTTGGGTCGCTTGGTGTGGGCACGCAGATTCCCCAATCTACGCACCCGCGAACCCAGAGGTCCCCACCTTATAGCAATGGCAGGGGTTTTCAGGCGTATCGGAGTTAGGCGCCAGGGCGGTTGTTACCCCGGCGCCGTCTCCTTCTTCTTCGAGCGGGATTGGCCCTCTCCCGATCCCGCTCTGCAGTCTCCTTCTGGAGCATGACACTCTCACAGAAGGAGACCACTGCATTCCAGTTTTCATGCTCTGCCAACATAGCCGACACTATTGCTGGCAGAGAGAGATCTTGCCCGATCCGATCGACCAGGATCCGCCGCTCGGCGGCCCACGCAGGGCACGCCTCGAGCGTGTGCTGTGCGGTGTCCTGGTCGCTATCACAATGGTGGCATTGTGCCGTGGCTTCGCGTCCTATCCTGTGCAGGTACGCACCGAAACAACCGTGTCCGGTGAGCACCTGCGTCAGGCGATAGGTGACGCGCTCGCTCCTTCTGAGCCAGGCTCCGAAGAGCGGCAGGACAGCCTCGACGACGCGCTTGGTCGCAAATTGCATCCGCAGGCGGTGACGCCACTTTACAAGTGCGCGTCGCCGAGCCAGCCGCCTCTGCCTGTCCAACGCCCCTGGAGGCGCGTTTTCGCCGCTCTGGCGGAGGGAGCGTGTCTGATCGTAGACCCACGCATCCATCTCCGCCAGGATGTCAAAAGGCGGAAAACGCGCCAGGAGGGTTGCCGCCTCGTAGGAGACTGTTCGGTAACCTCGTGCGATCCGAATAGCCACTCTGCGCTGCAGACCGTGAATTTTGGTTCTGCAGCGCTGGGCGCCTGATAGTCGAGCTGACCATACAGGCGCCCCGTATAGGACCACGGACCGCACGACTCCTCCGTAGAGACGGCGAACTTCCTCACATGGTCCCCCGAGATTGGGCAGAAGCCGGTGTAGTGCACCCACTACCCTCTCGACTCGGGGGACGAGGCGCTGAAAGTGCTCTTCGAAGCCCCAACGACTGGTCCAAGTATTACCTACTATCCGGATATTGTGGAACTATTCAAGGACACGCTAATTGTTGGGTTCAAAGTCTGTTATGTTGTCTCATTCGCAATAGAATGTTAAGTAAAGGGCATACTTTCAGGTGCAGTTGCTTTTTTGCGGGATGTAATAAAATGCAGCGTCTCAGTAAATACTTCTATCTTATGGCATCTAAAGCGGTTTTAGAAAGAGAGATGTCATGTGTCCGTACAGCGTACAGGATATCTCTAACTTTACTTGGGTGTTGTATGTTGACGACCATGGGAATATGTAAGGATACTGAGTAACAGAATCCGCCAAAAAAAACAATGCGCGCACAAATTTTCTTCTGTACATGATACAATTAGGGCAATATTTCTTGACCGATTGCTATAGCGATCTATTAGATGATTACTACTGGACAAAATGCCTTCCGTATACAGCATTAATCAATTAATGATGATGATCTCATATCAGGATTCAAAGTTCGTGGCCTAATTGCCAACCAAATGCAGCGTATGTAATGTGAAAGTAACAAAAAGTTAATATAAGCGTACCGTTGGCATAATGCGCTACTTGTTTAATCTACAGTAGCAAATGAATTAACATAAACTGTGCTATTACATAGAGGCGGTTGCTGAAAATCAGCGCTGATGGCTCGTTGTGATGCCACAGTATTATGCTGAGCATCAACCTATGTTTTGCGAAAACGCGACGCACAATTTTCCTTTGACCGTAATTTATTATGTAAGCCTGTACTGGTGTAGGCATTGTTTTATTTTGGTATTTCTTTCTCGTTTTCGACCATAGACAAAAATGTGTACTCTTTGGAAATATTGTTGTTACATTTGGCCTGGATACCAAGTCTTTTGGCCATTTGGTCAAAATATAATAACAGTGTTGCCAGCGCGGATACGCGTTTGTTTTCATGAAGTGTTCGTTTTTAAGCGTTTAATTATCGTAATGTAGTTTCGATTTTAGCATCTATTCGATTTAGATGTAGTTATGCCATATGTGGAATATTTATCTTTGAATCTGTACATGTGTGTCGACGTTCGCTGCAAAAATAAACTGCTTTACTTTATTTCTTTCTATTTTATTATAAAACAATAGGTAGTATGCCGAAAACAATATTGTTCGCATCCATAATGTCTCAAGAGTGCAGACAGCAGTCTTCCTGCACCTTAAAAACTGCTACCACGAGTCCTTTTTACGACGCTCTATTGATAATATGACCAAGGCACTCATGACTGTTGTTAGTTGATATACGAGGAAGCTTGTCAAGCAGTGATAGTTGTCGGGCTATTATGATTCTTCTTCCCTAATAACTTCAAGAATTAATCTATACAAATAAATATAATTAAAGTGTCCGTTTGTAATCTAAACATATAAATAAAATTGAAGTGTCTGTTTGTAATGTCAAAATAACAGCTTTTTACTAAATGCATATGAAAGTATATACGGTACCTAATTTTGTTGTAATTTTTTTGTCTGTCTGTTTTTTCCCGGTGTTCTCCGAAACGGCTGGATCGATTTCTACAGGACTTTCACTGGCAGATAAAAATTAGGGTTCCGCGCAAACAATTAAAATCCATGAAATCCAATATATATATAGGGTCTTACTTTAATAATGGAAAATATTTTAAACCTAGACTCTATGAATGGTATATAATTCATTTCAAATATCAAGTATTGGTTTTACTGATATTAAATAAATTAATATTTAAATACTCGACTAGCGAAAGGTTTACTGACTCTGTATTATTTTATAAAATAAAGGTTGATGTTATTGCATCATTTCAATTGCATCATTGCAACCTATAGATTTACCTGCTAAAATATTTTCCATTATTAAAGTGAGACCCTATATACATACTCTACGTCAAGTGCCTATGCCGAAGTACTCTAAATTATGTATAAATAATCCAATTTCTTTAAAATTAAACGGTTGGTGAAACCGGGGTTCCCGGCAATGATACATATAATCTAGGACTTAGCGATAAGGTTAATTAATTAAGCGTCATAAAGATATCGTAGTGCAAAACTCATGAACTCTTATTAGTTTATTTTTCCGCCTACGAAGACCACGAAACGTGAACCTTGCTCGTGTAACGACTTTGGAAATAAAATAATTACAATCACAGTGACTAACTGATAACACACATTTCATCATTTAACCAGAATGATATGATACTAGCTACGCCACGCGGTTTCTTATAAAGAATGTGGATTACTTCGTTATAGGCAGTTGACATAGATACACAGTTCGGCTGTTTTCGATAATGCTCGGTTTTCTCGTCAGGCGGCCGCCCTCAGCACCCGACCCACCGCGTCGCATTGCTCGCCCGCGCTATTCCCTCGTTTTCACTTAGCGTTTTCTGACTTTTTTCTTATTGCTCGGCCCCGAAGGGTCGTAGTGTGATGTTTGATAGCCTATAACTTTCCTCAATAATAGGGCTATAAAAAGCAAAAATATTTTTTCAAATCTGCCTGTTCATTCCAAAGATTAGCGCGTTCAGACAAACAAACTCTTCATCTTTATTGTATTAGTATAGATTCTTACCTGAGATTTATGATTTTGATTATGAACACCAACGATTACAGTATTTAGCAAGCTATTCAAGCAACTTATTTACGCATACTTAACCGTGAAGAATCTATTGTAAAGCGAAAGATTGTACAGGAATTTTTCAACATTATATACTACTTAGCGATGTCAACGTGTGTATATACTAGAGATGTGCAGAGTATATCAGTAAAAAGAAAAGAGTGATGTGATCTTTCGGATCTGAATATACATATCACTCTTTTATATCTAAATCCCATCCAACTCGCTCAGTAAATCAGAGCCGCTCAGTCACTGTCGCTTTGCGGAGACCGAAGCGCGGGATACGAAGATAGATCTATTGAGTGAGGAAAATTCGAATCAATCGCTCTCTCTTTCAGAGATGAACGACAAACGACATACGGAGTAACGATGTATAGATGAAGCGAAGTAAATAATTTAAAAAAATATGTGCTGCGCGCCACTTTTTGCAGTATGCAAAACTAATTCACGATGATTTTTAACACGTGGCTAGATTATAGCAACATTAGTAGGACTACTTTTATGTAGATAACAATAACCTTTCTACCCAATAGCTCTTTCCAATAACTGTCCCAGACATAGATACAGAAAATTCAAAGATATATCTTCTATAAATATAAAAATGAATGTTTGTGTGCATGTCCTTTATAGAATCGTAAACTATGCATTTGATCATGTCATGATCTTTAGCAAAGTGTTGTGCATGAGCCCACAAAGGTTTGTGTGGGTACGACCAATCTTTGACAGATGGCGCCACTATCATTCCAATGAATTTCATTTCTGTATATATAAAATTAAACGGCGGGTGAAACCGCGGGTCCCAGCTAGTTTGAAATAGAAGTTAGTGTGTGATCTGCTTTTTGTAAGAGATTTAGGTATATCTTTTATATCTCTCGCTCGCGAGCGACTCATCTCTAGTATCTATATATAAATAATAAAAAGTAATTACGTGTATTTAGCCACAGCAACGTGTGGCAGGGTAAAACTAGTATACAATGAATTTTTTGAAAAATTCTACCTTTGTATGTCTGAGTAGAAAATTGTCTGGGACACAGCAGCATAAAGCGTTAGGCTTCGCGTTCTTAAAATTAAAAAAACACAAATACCTCGTACAGTGAAAACCGTATCTCGATCTACCCAATGAGCTTTGAACATGAGGCGGTCAGTAGCTAGTATATTATGTTTTCACGCTTAACGCATTCCTTAACCAGTTTGAAGTGGAAATATACGCCATCTAATTACATCCAGCGCTATCAAGTTTGGAATATACAGGTGTAAGTTCAAGAGATATCGACGCAAGTCATGCCACATTAAGATACGTTTCTGGCGGACAAGGTCGGGTCACGGTCGATACTAAAAGTTTCATCAATATGCAAAGCCAACTTCCACCGCCACCTTGAAGACATCGGGAACATATTGTTACTTTATTTTCCTCTGAGTTTCCTCTGTCTATCATTTTGTTCAAGGTTGACAGTATTTAGATAATTTTTGTTTTCATATTGTGGTTCATCTACAAAAATAGGATGAGAAATTAGGTGATATCGTAAAAATATTAATAATGATTGAACTTAATCATTCATATTGGTAGGTTAGCGAATAATTTGTGCGTCTGTGCGAAAATGACGACACAATTCTGTAAATCGTATTTTTCTTCTCTTTTTTTAAACTTTGCGCCCACACTAATGTTTCTCCTGTGTAGTGGATGTGTTTACAGACGCAAATTCCACACAATACACCCAGACCCGCGACAACTACCTGCAGATCATACAAATATTTGTTCTGTGCGGGAATCTTACCCGCGACCCGTAGCGCAGCAGCCGGCTGTATCAGCCACTGCACCTACCGTGCCGTCAATCTATAGCCAATCTATGGTAGGCCTTTGTTCAGCAGTGGACGTTGTTTGACTGGTGTGATGAAATACTGCAGCAGCTGGAGATTTTGGCGCACCACTTTTCATTACCTACCAGACTTAAAAGTAGAAACCGGTGAAAAATGGGTATAATATATATAGAATAATAATAAATAATATATATATAAATGGTACATAGAAGCTATTAAATTGACGTTAAAAAAAACTTGTGGACGATTTTGAGTTAGTAAAGTCCTTAAATAATCATGGAAGAGGCCTTACTGTACCACACACCGGTTACCATTGGTGATCACATGATTTTGATCCCAGGAGGATGTACCGACATATCATACGGCCTTGTGACTTCATTAGCCTTCTCGACTTACCTTGATTTATATTATAAAGGAAACATTCCTCATTGTAACAAATTCGATCATTCGCGTACTGTTACAACTATGAGATTTTTTTAGTTTCTAGTTTATGTCTCAAGTATTATAAATATTGAGGTTTGCCAAGTATACGGAAAAAATCTGGAACAGTTAACAGACACAGGTTATTTATATATTTACCTAATTACGTTTGTACACCAGATTTTTCCTGGTTGATCTTTTTTAAAGAGAAGACTTCTCGAAACCGAGAAGGACCACTGAATACTTCATTCTGAAAGACTTGATATCTCGGAATAATACTGGATCATCAAAAATATTTCCCTTGTGTCCCCAAAATTATACTTAGTATTTAATATGACGCCCACACTGACACAGTGATACACTTACACACACCCACTCCCTCACAAACACACAATACGAGCGCACTCTTTTAGGTATATTAGTAATTCCTTTTCCTTGTAGCCAGACTTTGTATAATTGTTATTTCCCTAAGTTTGTCCTGATACATCAATCATTTGTTAATATAATAAAAATTTAATACTGTGTAATGTGTCGATCTCCCGCGATACAGGCTCGTCCTAGTGCGGGGATCATAAGTAAACCATATTTAATGTATGTGTAATAAAATTGACAGGCAGGACATTGTGCCGTGTGGTGCCGGCTCAGAATACCACCACCCCATCTCCTCCCGTGGGTGTCGTAAAAGTCGACTAAGGGATTAGCCGAAGGATGGGCAGCAGCGTCCTTCGAATACATTCACAACTCAACTGCGATCGCCAACCCGTCTGCCAAGCGTGGCGATTATGGCAAAACCCCCCAATGAGCCCACAACACAGCCATATCGGTCGTTGTGGTAATCTTTGGGGGAGGCCTGTGTCCAGCAGTGGACTTCATTCGGCCGAAATGATGAATAAAATTGAATGAATAAATTGAAATTGAAAATTGAATATCTCACTGGTATCAGACTGACAAATTTTATAATGTCGAGTTAAGATCATTCCCCACGATCTGAGTCGAAACGGAAACACGTGCTTAAAAACGTGATGTCGTATAATCCCAAATATCTAATTGGAAATTGGAATGCCATAGTGCGTTATATATATACCTATTGCCTTCCTCATAATTTATAATAAGGCAGCTGACTCATAGCTCGAAACCTTTGCACCTGATGATCGAACACCTCCTTTATATACATGAAAGAAGCTGACATTAAAACGATAGTTGCGAGGAGCTTGTATGTTGACACTGTTCATTCATTCATTGTTGATCGGCTGTCTCTTGAAAATGGCCGCTTTATATTCCAAATTTAAACACAAAGCGGGCGGACGCGTGGTGGCGTGACACCTCGGCAGCCAACCGGCGCGCGGCGCCCGCGCCGTGCGTCGACCTCTCCCCTGCGATACGATTGAACAATCGATTCATTATCGATGTTCGATAAGTCGCTTTGTTTTCGCTTCTTACAAATTCTGTGGCTTTGAGTGCCTGCTTTATTCGTTATCCGATAAAGTATAATTATTATACTTATGTTTGCTACTTTACATTGACAATGTAGCACATTTACGTATAATTTTAAAATGATCCTAGAGCAAAGTTTTTTATCAACATGTCTTCAGATCGGGAGTTCTGGCTTCTATATTACGATAGACCCTACAATCGGCGAAACCTTAGATATTTGTTTTTTTAGGTCAACAGGCGATCGATTGAAATTTGAAATAAATTAAAATTACATTACGTAATTCAACATTAACTTTTTTTTTACTGACACTTATTCAGTAAGTATTCACATTATATTAGTAAGTGCGCTCTATGTTACGGTATCGTTAAATAAAACATCTATTGTTCTAAATTACCACGTATATATTTTACACACACGTCCTTATCTCTCCCTACACGTGTATATTTATTTAACTTCTTCCACTCTGTTTATTTTTACACGAGATATACAATTTTCTTGCCCGACCCACCTGATTATTAACCATCGATAAATAAATTTTTTTCCCTGTGGTGTCCGGATTAAGAATATAGCACCACTCCATCTCCTCCCGTGGATGTCGTAAAAGGCGACTAAGGGACTCTAAACCAGAGGGATGGGCAGCAGCGTCCCTTCTGTGAAACGGTAGCCACACTGCGCTCACCAACCCGCCTGCCAAGCGTGGTGAGTATTGGCAAATACCCCCCAAAATGATGACACAGTTGTGAAAATCTATGGGGGAGGCCTTTGTTCAGCAGTGGACGTATAAATGGCCGAAATGAAAAAAAAAAGAAATATAATTTAGGGGAAATTGTGTCAACTCTTTCACGCCTGTAGATACTTGTTTGCCTAAACCAATATTAGCATTAGTTACATCATTCTATAACATTTCTGTCTGGCTTTTGTCCGTGACATTAAACGTAATATTATTTAATCCAGAAAAGTATCGTACAACTCACTTTTTCGAAATGAATGTAAGCTGTAAAATCTATTGTTCTTTTGCGTTGTATCTCTGTCTGTATATTGCAAAGATGACATTTTTTTTCACAGTCACGTGAATCCAACGTACCCAAGGGTGTTGATTCAACAACATGCATTTTCTACTCTATCCTGAATGCCTATCGAATCAACAACATGCATTCTCTACTCTATCCTGAATGCCTATTGAATCAACAACATGCATTTTCTACTCTATCCTGAATGCCTATTAGTTCAGTACCTCATCAAAATCAGCCCATTAATGTCCCCCCTGCTGGGCAGGGGCCTTTTCTCACGATTACAAAGGTTAGGCCTTAGTCCACCACGCTGACCTACTGCGGGTTGGCGAACTAAACACATCATTGAGAACCTAAAAATAATACCTATTTTTCAACAAAATTATCATCGATTCAAAACAGATGGCAAATGGCAATGGTCTCATGCGCCTATCATACGATCGAGTGGCAGGTATGAGGTACCAATCATCTCCGCAGTGCCCACCTCGCACCCGGGAATTATACGAAACGTTTGCGTATGTAAGCTGCAAGTCTTTTTAGATTAATAACTACAAATTATCGCGTATTTATCGCGTGTTTTTCTTTCGTATGAGCTTTATATTTTTTTTCTTTTATTAATGGTATTAGTGCTTTACCGCATTGAAGTGTTGGATGAGATTAAATCGTCACCTAGTATACAGCACTCTGCGTAAGTAGTCAAGGTCAGGTCAACAACCTTTAGCGTAGGTATGCCTATAGTGACACGTTTTTCTCTATTTATAGGCCGTGCATGGTTAACAAACTTCAATTCATAATGCATAATTTTCTTTCATGCCAGTCAATGTCCGTGTCGACGTGTACCTACTTATTGAAAAGTTAATCAATTACTCTTAACCATCAAGATTGTAATCTAAACTAGTCACATTTTGCAAGTCGCTATAGTGGTGTGATTTTCATAAAATCACTCGAGTGGCGTAATCAATAGATTAGCTAGGTATCTGTGTCATTGTCAGTAAATTTTCAGTTTGGAATTTGGATAATGCGAAGTGTATATTCCGTGTCCAGATGATTAAAACATCTCTCCATCTCATCCCGTGGATGTCGTAAAAGGTGACCAAGGGAATCTAAACCAGAGAGATGGGCAGCACCGTCCATTCTATGGCACAGCAGCTATTCAGCGCTCACCAACTCGCTTGCCAAGCGTGGTGAGTACTAGCAAATTCCTACAAAATGACAACCATGTAGCGGGTCGTTTATGGGGAAAACCTTTGTTCAGCAGTGGATGTCTTTCGGCTGATATGATGGTGATGAAAGTGAACGATAAGGACCATACTCTTCGTATTCCGTTCACTCCGTGAATTCATTCATCTTGTGTTTTACCAAAATTTTGTTTTTAATCGATACCTCACTCTTATTTTTCTTGTATATTGTGGGCACAGTTTCCAAACGTAAATCTCATGTACAGACAGGCACCATCATCCGGAACAGAAACTTATAATTAATATATACTGTGTTCCGTGCAGAAATCGAAACCGCGACCAATAGCGTAGGAAAGCATATTATCATAAACGTGCATTTTTATGTCTAATTCTATACTCTAGTTTTGACAGACTGAAAAACAAAAAAAAAAACATTTTGACATCAGCCTCGTTTCTGGAGCAAGCAGCAGAGATTTTTTTTTTAAATATTCACGTTTGTTGTCTCTACGATTTTATTATAGTAATAGGTAGATATAGGCTGGGGATCAAGAAGACTTTACTACTGGCTGTAGCCGTAATTTTTTTTCGTTATCTTTGTGACCACCTTGTGTCAGTGTTGTTCAAGCCAGCCAAAGGCCTCCGCGACAGCCGTCTGTTGACAAAAATGGGGCCCGCAAATTTTGCTTGCCCTCCGAAGTACGGAGACGGTAAATTCAAATCCACTATGGTGTTGATCACCCTTAACTGACTGCGCCGAACGTAGCTTAACTTCGCTGTTTACTGATCAGTAAGTTTGACATTTCGACCTTTAAAATAAATGTAAGAACTTTAGGTATCCAGTAACAATACATAACATGTTTGTTCAACTGTTTAGCAGCACAAATACTTCTTATTTACTTAGTAGCACACTAATCTATAATTTTAGGTACGTCTGCTGCATAATTACAGTGTTTAGACTTTTCACCATCACGGTATCATCACGTAAACCACTCCGTGTGTGCTATTATTTAAGAACTCACTTTTTAATCCGCAGTGAAAATTGGTAAAACCAATACGAAATTAGAGATTTCACTGCGGATTCAGAAGTGTGTTTGCTATAGCCTGACCAATACCGCTGTACCGCGCCTTAAGTATGCGAGCAGCGAGGCGGGCGGGCCGAGCAGCCTCTCCGTTTTGTCATTCCGCTGTCGTCGCTCTCTTTCCTTCCCACTCCACACCTCCCCGCGCATACCTAAGGCGTGGGACAACGGTATTGGTCCGGCTATAGCGAGTTCTAACAGGATAGCCATAGATAATATACTAATATAGGTATAGATGAGCCACTCTGGTAAATTATTGGGTGACGAAACAAGTGAAGCTTATTCTGCTGTGTCAAAGATGGCGCTAGCATTACAATTTACCAAAATAATTCACTAGAGGTCGCTTTCTCTTAATGGTTTAATTCAGTATTTCGTAAATATTAAAAAAGGAAATGTTTCAAATGAAAACAACTAAAATATTTAACATTACTTTATTTTTTACTCCTTTTTAAATAAAATGACCTAGCCTGTGCTTTCACAAGATCGTCTTGGTCGAAATTAATAATTTTGCCTTTTAATATCTGGTTAACACCTTTACACCAACTGTGTACGACAATATTAATTGCTAAATTAAGAATGAATTTTTTAAGTACAGGCCTATGTTCTTCACATGTAATCATATTAAAATTAATATCTATATCAATGTAATACATGATCTTTTCTTGTGGCGAATCTCTCAAACATATTATAATAATCTCATAATTTTTTCGTGTGATTTCTATGAACTCTTCTTTTGCATATATTAACGACCTTTTAGTGTAGTCCATAAAGTATGTGTATGTAGCAGGGTCTATTTCATCATTAAAAAATATTGGCTTACATGATTTGAATATTTTGGATTGGCATTTTTTTAATATGTATCCTGCGACATACCGTTTTGATTCACGGTGTATAATATTATTTTGATCTTCGCTACAAGATGTATTCCATATTTTTTCTATTAATAAGTCAATATTAAAGTTAATATTTTCTTCTTGTGGAACACAGGCTGCTGTACTATTCAAAAGATGTGATAATGATTGCAAGCATTTATTATCATCTGCTTCACAGTTCGCGTTTACAGAGTGGTGTGAACTTAGGTTATTGACCAAAAGCGTTTTATATGCATTTATAAACTGAGCACAGGTTGGGTTCGTGTTTCGGACACCATTACTTCGGATACCACAAAAGAAATTGTCTAAAGGGTCCTGGTTAAAATTTCTTGTTAATAAACTAGACATACTATGTTCCCTTTGTAGTGTTCCCCACATTTAAATGAATGTTTCAATATTCCCCGCCCAATTCAAAGTTGATGGCACTTTTTCATATTTAACTTTTTCAGTGCCATCTCTAGTTTTTACTATTGTTTTAAATTGTATTGATTTTACAACAGGAAGAATTTCTTTTCAAAATTTTATATGTGGGAAAACATTTTTAAGGCACCCTGTAAATAAATTCCTTTTCTGTACCCGAATATGTGTGTCCATTGAAGGAATCAAATAGTTTATCGAACATTAGTAAAAAACTGGCTGTGTCTTGACACTCAGTGGGCAATATTTTGTGCCCTGAAAGAGAAAAAGTTGTATTAACATCAGTGTTCCAAAGATTCTTACAGTTTTCATATTAGTGAATACTTGAAGTGAACATATCAGGAACATTATCAGGTTTACTACCGAAATTAATAAATGCTAATTATTAGTGACATATTGTATTTTAAAGGAATAATGGGTGAATAAAGATATTTTTATTTTTTATTCAGCCACTTTTCAGTAAACTAGTAGATTTCATCATCATATCAGCCAAAGGATGTCCACTGCTGAACAAAAGCCTCCCCAACAGATTTCCACAAAGTCTGGTTACATGCCACATTCATCTAATGACTCCTAGCGATCTTCATCAGATCATCCGTCCAGCGCGTCTGTGGATTTCGTAAATAAAACTTTGTGAATATAAAAGATTGTATACAACAAACTTTATAAATAAATATATAAATTCAAAATCAAATATTGACTATCTTTGTTGGGAAGGAAAAGGATAAAGGCAAAATAAGTCCAGCGTTTATATTCTTTGATTCCCAATCTGTAATACAGGCATAAGACTCCACTAGTGAATGTAGGCCTCTCAATGAAAATCACCACAACAGGTAGAAGGATTGGCAGCATGTAAGGATACTGGAGCTTGTCTTCTCAGTCATAAACCCTTAGTAGCCCTTTACAGTGGAAAAGGTGGCTTGGCTTATTCTTTGCCAGGATTCATAAAAATAATTAATAGGTAAACTACTAACTTGATACACTGGGCGTTTCATTAGCTTTAGATGAAGACTGACTCAAAATGAATTCATCCATAAGTAATGGTAGGTTAGCTGCCTGGCGAGAAGCTGAAACATTAAACAGTTTGACATGAACATGAAATATACATTAATCTCCTGCTTCTCAGGTCAGGTCAGGACAAACAATATGAGAATAGCTCATCCCATAGTAAAAAAGATTAGCGTGTCAGCAAGTTAGTAGCGATGTTGACTGCCCAAGGTGTGTTGGATGAACACTTAGTATTGTCACTAATGGAGGTTCCTTTATTGTATCAAGCACTATCAGTGTGAGATTTTCCCATGCATCTCCACTAATAGATGCTAACCAATTGAATTTTCATATTGAAATAATGAAATATCTTTAGGGACATTAACTAAATTAAATCTACAATAACTATATAGGCTGATCACATCAATAAACCTCTCATCATTTCGGCCTAATGAAGTCCACTGTTGGACACAGGCCTCCCCCAAAGATCATCACAACCACCGATATGGATGTGTTTTGAGCTCATTGGGGGGTTTTGCCATAATCTCCACGCTTGGCAGGCGGGTTGGCGATCGCAGTTGAGTTGTTAATGTACTCGAAGGAAGCTGCTGCCCATCCTCCGACTAATCCCTTAGTCGACTTTTACGACACCCATGGTAGGAGATGGGGTGGTGGCATTCTGAGCCGGCACCACACGGCAATAAACCTCTATCACAAGTTAATGGGTTAAAACATTATCGGCCGAATACTGAAATGCCAGTTATTAAGTCCCACTTTTAACTATTAGAGAAACCCGTTTTGTTGCCTGGTGGCTCAAATGGTTAGTGGGGACTTAATATTAACTGACATTTCAGTCCGTTAGTAAGTTAATTTATATTATAATTCTTACCAATATTTAATGTTGGGAATGCATTCCTCTTAAGAGTCTTACTAGGTGTGCGATAGCACAATTCAAAATGTTGGTCACAAAGTCTCACATTGTTATAAATATATTGTGCATCCCTTTTCTGCATTTCGGTATCTAAAACTCCATAAATTAAACCTGTCTTGATTTTGATGCGGATTTGGGAAACGATGCAGAACACCTGAAATAATAAGTTAGTGTTTATGTTACTTTACTTTAGTGGGAAGCTATTTTCAGAAAGTGGTTGTTCGCTGATTTACTCTATTACTTACCATCCGTTTCACATCCAAAATAACACTTCCAATACTTATTTGACGACATTATAACGCGATAATGTTACAAAACGATATAGTTTTGTGAAATCTCACAGTCCAGTAAAGCAAAGTCAAGTCAAACAAACGTTCAGAATCAAGATCCAGTAAAGACGAGCCAGAGTCAAAGGAATAAGATATCAAACGAGTCCAGATAAAAGCCAAGTCACTAGAAAGAAATAAAATCACACGAAAATCCCAGAGAGACAAACTACACAACAAAGTTTCGAAAACTTGTGTCAACAACCGACATTTTGAATATTGATGTAAAAATATGTTGCTATTGTCAATAATTACGATAAATTACATTTTCATGATATAAAATTATGGAAAATCAAATTTGGTGTCCTGAATATTATAGTAATAACAAAAATATATTTACTGATTTGTTTATTTATCGAAATTAATAAGTTATTTCATAAATTCTGGTAGTGGCGCTATCTTTTGAGTAAAAAGAGTAACAAAGGTTCTATTGATTCTGATGCCTATAAGATGGCGCTAGTATCAATACAAAAGCAAGGAACTGGGGAGTTTCATACCCCTGAGGATAGCACTGCTGCACGTGGGCCTTAGGTGCGGTTATCGTGTATGACCGCCACTGCCACTGCTATCATCCCGGATTAGTAATTTTATTTTTTATTTTATTTATTTTAAGGGAAAACAAACAGTAGTATATTAATTCTCATACAATGGTTTTAAAACTAGACTAAATAAATATACTACCCACTACATTTTCCACAGATTATTTCATAGAATTTAAGCTGTTAACAGAAGTTAGCTATTGTCACAGTAATTTTGCTTTATGAAGCAAAATGAAAGGCAAATAGAAACAAAAGTTTTGAACTAAAAGAAAAAAAGCAAATAACAAGAATAACTAATCACTAACACATTCATGCAAGTGTGATGTATCATACAAGTATCATGGAACTTACAGAGCCTACTGCTGATCTTTAAGAATTTTAAATATTATTTTTAAATTTATTTTTGTGTAGAAATAAAAAGTCAATTGCATAAAATTTCTTATTATATGTACCGACTAAGTAGTGTAGTATGGATGTTTTTTAGTACACACGATACCCGTAGCTGCACATTTGAAGGGTGGGCTTGAGGTTTATAAATAACTATTTTGAGTATATTATGAATCAACGATACATTCATTTCGTTTATTACATTAATTTTATTCATACGTGCATAATACTTTGACGGCACGGTTGGTGCAGTGGCTGACACTGTTGGCTGTTGCACTCCGGGTCGCGGGTTCGATTCCCGCACGGAACTAATATTTATGATCTGCTGTTAGTGGTTCCGGGTCTGGGTGTATTGTGTGTGGAATTTGTGTCTGTAAACGCATCCACGACACGAGAAATATGGGGCAAGGATAAAAAAAACAATTTAGTTTGTTTCATTGTTTTTATTCATTCGTTTCATACATGCGACACCCACAGGTGGAGAGGTCGTGGCCCTCTCTTTGTTTGTTGTATAGACTCTGTAGCGTTATATGCATATCAGAACTATTGAAATTCAAGATAATAATTATATTCACGACTCTAATCTCTATATGAACATCTAAGTGATTACTTAGATTTTAATACATTACTCGTAGAACTGATGGCCGTTGGGGCAAAAAGGTTCTTGAATGGAGACCGCGCAACGGAAAACGCAGCGTGGGACGACCTCTAACGAGGTGGACAGACGTGGGTCTCGCTGGGAGTCGTTGCATGAGAGCGGCATGCGACCGCTCGTTGTGGAAATCTAAGCGGGAGTCCTTTGTTCAGCAGTGGACGTCCTTTGGCTGACACGATGATGATGACTTATGTGATTTGTTTCTGTATGATGACACGGTTGGTGCAGTGGCTGATACGGTCGGCTGCTGTGCGCCAGGTCGTCAGTTCGATTCCCGCACGGAACAAATATTTGTATGATTGCATGTAGTTGTTCCGGGTCCTGGTGGACTGTGTCTGGAAATTATGTCTAGAAACAAACGCACCCACGACTCAGGAGAAATCCTAGTGTGGGGCAACGTTTCATTTAAAGAATATAAGGAAATTGTAAACTTGGTTGAGCCATTCTAGATATTATACAGCGTTCAACAACGTCGGACACCGGTAATTCATAACATCCGAGGCATCAATTTTAAGAATAACACAAGTAAATGATACAATCATTTTAGTAATGTATAAATAAGTTTATTGCTTGACGTTTACCAAATAGGCTGCTCGTGAATCATCAGGTGATTCTAAACACGGGGATCAACGCTCCATACACAGGTTTAAATTTAGCCGTAATTGATCACTACCAAGATCAGAAACCCCACACTAGAATTTCTTATGTACGCAGACTTAAATCTCACATGCATTTCAACCTCAGATCAAGAATAACTACGAGTACGCCAAACAGATGTTTGTTCAGTGCGGGCATCAAACCCGAGAACCGTAGCGCAGAAAGCAAATCGCTTAGCCGCTACGTCTTCAACGAAAATCGTGCCGTGAATCTTGAAAATATTATTTTGGCTGAATTCAATAAAACAGCCGTGGCCCTTTCCTTATCGGTTCTTCTAACGTCTTGTAATGATAATACCTAAACTTTCGCGAATTGAATACATGATTTTGAGACAGTATACAGTGACTATTCGCGCACAGATTAATCTCAAAATAATATTTTGACTAACCTAGACGTTTCGATCAAGTTGCTTTGACCGTGGTCACGGGTAGTCTACTGCGCGAATAGACCCGATACTATTATAGAGAACAAGGTGTGGTGTTCCCTCCATAGAAGGGAGGATCCTCCAACCAGGCGGGTGTTTTGCCTGGCAGGTCGAACCGTGAAACCGCGGGTCCCAGCTAGTTGTTAATAAAACATGTGCTTACAGAAAGTAACTTTATTATAAGGACTTCATAAATAATAGTCATTGTTGATAACACCATATCCAACAACAACCAGAACATTTTGATTATTATCTTTGAACATAACCTCAACTCGTAAATAAATCTATTATAGTGAAATTGGCGCGCAAACTTAGGGTCGCCAACATCAGAAAAATAACGGAAGTGTTACCACCATACATATTTTGTAACCAGTGAATACACTCTCCGTTTACCCTAATTATTTTGTTATTTTATTTTATTTAATTGTATTTTTCTTTGTTCGCAGGACTCATGGCAGGACCCCAAAGCCAAAGACACTGGTGGTGTGATCAACATCCTAGATATCGGACGTCAGAACTTCGCTAATGGCGGCGTCGTTTCCCGTTATCTTTGCGACCTGGCCCAGTGCTGCAACCTGCCTAATTATGACTACAAGGATGTCGTGCCAAACGTAAGTATATTTTTCGGCGGAAGCTGAACATTTAGATCTCACGCGGATCTCGACGGAAGGGCGGTGCATTTGCTCTTTGTTGGGCGCTTAGCATTTAAACAGTATTATTTAACTACCAGCCATTGAGTATTAATGTACTACGTAATGGGCTGATTATATAGGTCTTATATTGCAAGAGTCCGTTTGCTCTAGTGTGATCTGACGAGGACCTGGACCCCCCTTCGGTGGCGAAGATGACCGCTACAGTGGTTTTAGCCGGTAGGAGACCGGCATACCCCTTCGCCCTTCCCCGGGGCGAAGGAAGTTCATGAAGAATTTCCACTGGGTACCATAAAAAAAAAAAAGAAAAAAAAAAAGGAGTTCGGCATACCCCTTCGCCCTTCCCCGGGGCGAAGGAAGTTCATAAAGAATTTCCACTGGGTACAAATAAAATAAATAAAAAAGATAGACCGTACATAGTGTTTATACTTCAGACATTACTGTGTTCCGGATGGTATCATGGTAGCTAGTGATATTACTGGGCATATGAGACATAATAACTAATGTCTTAAGGTGACGAGCGCAGTGTGGTGCCTCAGGACTATTTCTGGGTAGCATTACAATTTGATGGGCAGGCATGTCGCTTACCACCGGGCGAATGACATGCTCGTCTTGTCACTGGATAGTAAATAAAGTCGATAGTCAAGAATAAACGTTAGATTTATCTCTTCTTTCGGACTTATCTATACATACATACATACAAATAAATAAAATTGAAGTGTCTGTTTGTAATGTCAAAATAATAGCTTTTTACTAAATTGAAAATATAATTATTTAATAATTAAAAATATTTTTGCATATGAAAGTATAAAGTATATACGGTACATATAACAAAAAATCTTGATGGTTCACTGTATCAGGTAGACGATTTACTGGTACGTCACAGATAATACATATTATACAAATATATTAGGCGTACAATTTTTTCATATCACTTCGTTTGCTCTCCAGGTTGTGAAAGACGACAGCGTCCAGTGCGCCATAGAAGATGCTACACAGGAAGAACTGAGGAAGGCCAAGGAGAGCGGTCACTCAGGCGCTCAGTACGCGACTATACGGAAACGTATCGAGGCGCGGGCGCTTAAAGTCGTACAGGACATCAGCTCTGCCATGGCCACCAAAGTGCTCAAGTAAGTTCATGAAGAGTTTCGGAAATGATTTACGAATTACGAGCCTGTAGTCTGGGATTATACAGAAGTATGAAGTATATGGAATGAGAGTCAAAACTCAAGTCTAGATGGCGTTATCATTTCAGCCCAATAAAGTCCACTGCTGCACATAGGCCTCCCCCAAAAATCGCCACAACGACCGATCTGGGTATGTTGTTTGCTCATTGGGGGGTTTTGCCATGATCGCCACGCTTGGCAGGTTGGCGATCGCAGTTGAGTTGTAAATGTACTCAAAGGACGCTACTGCCAAGCCCTCGGATAATCACATATTGGCCTACGTCACCCACGGGATGACATAGGTTGGTGCTTATCTTAATCGGCCCCACACGACATAGATTGCGTTAATTCAAATTCAAAGATTTGTGTTCATATAAGCCACTTACAGGCACTTATATTAGTCAGAACGTAGTTTTATTTAAATAAAAATGTTGCCCCACACGAGGATTTCTCCTGTGTCATGGGTCAGACTTAAATTCCACACGCAATACACCCAAATCCGGAACAACTACTTGCAGATCATACACGATCATACACATAGATAGATGCACGGTTCCAAGAAGTTGATCCTATGGAGAAGAACCGGCAAGAAACTCCATAGACACTCATTTAAGATAATTAAAAAATGTTATATACATAGCTGGTAGTTACCATAGAATTTAGTTATGTGGGAATAAAATACTGCCTCTGTGAAAAAGGCGAGCCAAAAATAAAATATGTCATTAAATAAGATTGCATGGCAGTAAGGACTGACCAGTCCCACATGACGGCACCCGTTCACGAGTATGGCGCATGCGTCGACGTCCCTCAGCTCAACCACATTGCAGGGAACTTAACGACCCGGTGCACACACTATCAAATATAAGCCCTATGTAATAAGATCCATTTATATTCAATTGTTGGTTTTTTTAAAGTTAAAAGTTTTGGTTTGGTTTCGTTCTATACGGGCTGTAGTATCGTAGATCCACTGTCAAAAGAACCTATAAAAATAGATAGAATCAAAGTGAGTTAAATATCTGTTCTCAACCCATGGGTGTAAATGGCGTCGGTTGATATAGAGAGGATGGGCAGAAGCATCCTCATATCCTGATAACAACGTACTGCGATCAACAATCCGCCTGTCAAGCGTGATGATTATGGCGATAACCCCTATGTTGTGATCATCAGGAAGCCCATGTTTAGTAGTGTAAGTTAACGGGCTGATGTGATGATAATCAGATGTCTGTCATAAACTGAGTGATAAATTGCAAAATATCATTTCGTTTGTTACGTTAGGCTTGAAGCAAGCGTGCAAAGGGTCATATATTTTTAGGTTTCCTGATAATGTCTTTTTATTAATAAAATGAAATGATTTTATTCAAAATAGACTAAAAAATAAGTTCTTTTTGAACATCAACATAAGACGGAACCCTTATAAGCCCACCCTTCACCGCTTCCCAGTGTTAAGCTAGGGAGAAGAAACGGCGCAACAAGCTCCCTAGCAACACGTTTGAATTATTTTTTTACTGTCTTATTCCTGCCCTCCCTTATAAACTACCGTGTGGTGCGTGTCAGAATATCACAAGGTAACCTATCTCATGAGTGCCCGTGAGTGTCGTTAATTTCGGCTATGGGATCAGCCGGAGGATGGGCAGCAGCATCCTTCGAGTATATTTACAACTTGACTGCGATCGCCAACCTGCCTGCCAAACGTGGATATTATGACACCCCCCGATGAGCATAAAACACGAATCCAGACCGTTAATTGCACTGTCGTGATGTGTCCAGTGTCCATGTGTAGATTGCGGATCGCCTAAGCATTGCCATCCTAAATCAAGGCTCCGTCTCATCCCTCCCACGCAGAACGATGAACTACGCTCGATTTATCATTTGGTCTTTAACATTTATCTGTTTCTTTCTCCGTGTATTTATTAACTTGTTTCCCACAGGTTTGTGGCGTGGGCGTGCCACAAAGCCGTGCGGCGTGTGGCGGGTGGCGGCTGCGGCACCCGCGTGGCCAGCGTGGAGCGACTTCGTCGAGCCAACGCTGCCGGTCTACCTCTAATCTTCGTGCCTTTACACAGATCACACTTCGACTACATTCTGATGACGTTCACACTGTACTTGACTGGGCTCAGACCGCCTCTTGTCGCCGCTGGGGATAATATGAGGATACCGTTCTTCGGGTGAGTGTTCTATTATGAAGTCTGCCTTTTGCAGTCAGTTGCTAGACATGCCTGTGATAGGTTGTGTGTCTATGCAGTATGTTCCTCGTGTAGTGTAGTGTCACCCCTATTAAAACACTGGTGGGTATTTAGTCATAGCTATATATAGCATAGGCAGTCAATCCTAATAAAAAAATGTAACAACGAAACCTTGTTATTTGTACTTATAAAATCTTAATAACCAGTTCTATTTAAGAGTATAAAACATTAAATGCGCTACTACATAATAAAACAGTAAAACGCAATTGAAAAAAAAAACCAACTACGTAAAAATGATTAAATAAATAAATAAATAAATATTTCAAATAAACCAATTACTGGCACTTATGAAACGTGAGAATTTTAATATTATACCCTATGTAACTCTCACAATAAGACGAATCTAATGACTCCTCATATGTATAAATCCATCAAGCCAATCGTACCAAAGAATTAGACATACATCCATACACTCGAAAGACATTACTCTCCTTTTGGGGCAGTCGGGTCAAATTATATCCACAAATGAAGTTTGTTTAACCTTAACTTTATCGTAATATGATAAAAGTATATAAAACACGGTAAAACTGTGTTATGTGTTATGTGTTATCAATAATACGAAATACTTTCTTAAAAAAACCCGTTATTTACGAATTTCTAAATTCCATTCTCCGCGTTTTTGTATTGCAAATTTGTATTTAGGTGCTTAATGTATTTTTCTTCTATTTTGTTATGTAATATTCGAGGGCCAATATCATCAATCAAAAATATAGTTTCGATCTAGCCTCAGTGTCGTAAAAGTTACAAATGCTATTTTCATAAACTAGTAAACAATGTCAAACGTGAACTTACATTGTAATGAGATCGAAAATAGATCGACAGTTTCTCGAAGCCAAAACGGCAGAATATGCTAAAATTCAGAACGCACACAGGTAATGAAATTGGTAATCTCGTTCTAAATAAACATCAAAACTGAGATGGAAATGACTAGATTGACACAAACCGGACTGAACTTTAAGAGGAGCAGAATACAATATTTTGTCCATTCATAATATAATCTCAGTTCAGTCAAATATCAGTTATAATGTAAACTAATTACCAGAATTGGCACTAGGAACGCATCACAAACATTATTTGTAATGCCTTGGTTTTACCGTAAATTTGAACAATGTTTTTGCAGAGAATGAATGACTTAATTTTGAACTGACAATAATATATATACGAGAGCAGTTTGGCAACTCAAATGACTTTAGGGTTGAATAAAATCTTTTTTAATAATTTTTTTTGTCTCATATATGGAAACTCACTACGAAGCGCATGCCGTATTTTTTCAAATTTGGCGCGAAAACAAGCTTTTTAGAAACAAAGAAGTTAGGCGACTTCTAAGTATTCTTTGAAAATGGAGAAAAGCGAGTTTCGAGTGCTAATTAAACACTATTTTTTATGTGGTAAAACTATTAAGCAGACCGAAGACAAATTGAAAAAGTATTATGGTGATTCTGCGCCTTCTCATGGGATGGTACATAAGTGGTTCACTGAATTTCGTTGTGGACGTACTACCACTAATGACGCGGAGCGCCCAGGAAGGCCGATTGAGGTCACTACGTAGGGCATGGTTAATAAAATACATGATATTGTTTTGGCAGACCGTCGAGTTAAGATACGCGAAATAAGTGATGCTGTGCACATCTCGACTGAACGAGTTTTTTTATATTTTGCATGATATTCTGGGCATGAAAAAACTTTCTGCAAGATGGGTGCCGCGTTTACTAACAGTCGACCAGAAACGAAATCGTGTAACAGCTTCTGAGGAATGCCTAGCCATGTATAATCGCAATCCGAGTGAGTTTATGCGTCGGTACAAAACAGTTGACAAAACGTGGGTTCATTACTATACACCAGAGACTAAGCAACAGTCGAAGCAATGGACTTCTACCGGGGACGTGCCCCAAAGAAGGCAAAAACTGTTTGCTCGGCTGGTAAAGTGAAGGCCACAGTCTTTTGGGACAGCCAATGGGTTATCAAGGAACGACCGCATCTAGCAAAGAAAAAAAATCTATTTCATCAGGATAATGCACCGGCCCACTCGTCTGCAATCGCGACATCAAAAATTGTCGAATTAAGATACGAATTATTGCCACACCCTCCGTATTCGCCAGATTTAGCCCCCTGTGACTTTTTCCTCTTCCCAAACATGAAGAAATGGCTTGGCGGGCAAAGATTTTCGTCAAACGAAGAGGTGGTAGCCGAAACGGAGCCCTTTTTTTCAGGGTTTGACAAAAAATATTTTTTGATGGGTTGAATAGGTTGGAACATCGCTGGACTAAGTGCGTAGAGTTGAAAGGAGATTATGTAGAAAAATAAAAAAATGTATATGTAAAAAGAGTGTTTCTTCTTTCCAAAGTGATGGACTTATCAAACCGCCCTCGTATAATAGGACTTTTATGAGTTTTTGAGATGGCAACATAAAGGCTTTAGTTAGATATATTTTCTACAACATGGTAGATTAGGGCCAATGGGCCAATGCATTCATTGGACCACTTCTCCAGCTCAAAGAATACAAACCGAATTATATGCAACTTAAAATGGTCGAACATACATGCTAATATGCATCATAAATTCTTCAAATATGCAAATATTAATAAATACTACAAAATATCTTTTTTGTTTATTTAAAATAACCTGAATAAATTAAATTAAAGCAATCGACCTTATTTACCACATCATTATCAACGGGATATTATTATTTTTATGCATGCAAATATGCAAATGCATATGATCCGGTACTTAGTAATGACTATCGTATCCTTTCAGCGTTTTTCGTAGCAGTATGAGTGTACGTTATTATAATTCGAAGCACTAAAACAACTTTCGATTGCCAATTTTATTAATTTTGTTTCTTTCTTTCTTTTCCTGGCGTGTTTCATGTCCCACCTATTGGCTCGCCAACCCCGCCAGATGGCTCTGTGGAAAAATTGTGTTTGGCTGACTATATAGAGTTAAATATAAAATAGATTGTGTTAATGGTACCGTTGTGTTACAGCTGGTTCCTGCGTGGTTGCGGTGCATTCTACATCAGACGAAGAGTGGAAGGCTCCGAGTACCACGGGGATCCTATATACAAGTCAGCACTTAGGTAAGGACATTGTGTCGTGCTAAAGTCTTGGGAAAAGTTCCTATCTAGTAGATGCCTTAAATAATAATTGTGGATATTAATAAACAATAGTAGTTTCCATATATTGAATCGAAATAGCTTACGGAAATATATCGCGTTTATTTCATTCGTTCTATATATGTACGTGCAGCAACCGTGCCGTATACATACATGCAACGTGCAGCCCTAGCACATGCAATTTTTATGTTAATAATGCACAAATATATGAATTATAAAATAAAACTAAAATAATTTTATGTTCTACCGTATATATGTACATGTACATTTGGTCATAACAAATACCTGAAACATCATACGTGCAATATACAATCAAGCACACATATGTTTAGTTGAATATCAATGCATGCACGATAAATATATAAAATAAAATACTACTCTTAATTCGCTCGACGTTTCGAACACTTCGCAGATTCTCGTGCTCGTGGGAATAATATAATAATTGTATGTGCTAGAATTGCACGTATGTATACATATAGTTGCTGCACGTAAGTAGGTTTATAGAATGAATTAAATAAACGCGATATATTTCCGTAAACTATTTCGATTCAATGGATGCTATTCGCGTAAACTTCAGAAAATATTAGTTTCCATATAATGATCATTGAATCAATAGAAATGATTTGGATGTCTAGAATTTAAACATGTAATTTTTTTATTAATTTGCACTTTTATGCATGACACCATTATATATTATAATTTATAAACTGAACTTAATACGATACATTCTCTCCCACTAGACCTTTGGGTTTGTACTGTATATACCACGACCTGACCAGGGCCTAAGTAAAAATTTGCGCAATTTAGACTGAGGCCTATGAGACCTGGTCTACGGGTGGCACAATTTGAGGGTCAACAACATTTTGGTGGCAGCCAACCAGTGACGTCAGATGTAGTGGTCCCATAATCTTTGCACAGACCAGGTCGAGTTGATGATAAAAACAAAAGTTCGTCGATATGTTTGCCGTCTACTTTAATACCCTCATTAATTATAAAGCCTATAAGAAAAAGGTGACGTATACGAGCTCCATTACAATTCAATCCACCTTTGGACCTGGCCACCGTCATCATCATCATCATCTTATGAGCCAAAGGACGTCTACTGCTGAACAAAGATCGCCCCCATAGATTTCTACAATTGTATCGTCATTTGGGGGGAGGGGGGGGGGGGGGGGGGGTGATTCGCCCAGTAATTGCCACGCTTGAAAGGCGGGTTGATGATCGCAGAGTGGCTGCTGTTCCACAGAAGAGTCGCTCCTGCGCATCCCAGTGGTTTAGAGTTCCTTAGTCCCATTTACGACATCTACGGGAGGAGATGGAGTGATGCTATATTCTTAATCCGGACATCACACTGAAGGACGCGGACCACAGAAACCTGACCATTATATGTATATTGCAGAGCGTACATCCTGAACAGTTTGTCAGCCGGCAACAACCTGGAGTTCTTCATTGAAGGAGGACGCACCAGAACAGGGAAACCACAGACACCTAAAGGTAAAAAATCATGTTTGTTTAATTGTATTATTACCTTGCTTTGTATATACCTATATATTTGTTGTTACATAATATTTTTATATATGTTTCAATCACCTTGCGTACTCGGACATAGAAGATATTGTATCGGGTATGTTTTTAAATGTTATATAAATATTTTATAACACGTAATATATAATATAATATATATTCCTTGCTGATTTATTTATAACTACGCTAATGTTCTGGATACAAAAGGTGGGCAAAAACCAGCCTTTTTTCGCCTAAGATAATTGTGAATATTATAAGTTTTTATTTAAGTAAATATATAATATTTAAATGAGATTTGATGATTACACATTATAATACAACAATATTAAACGGATAACATCGCGTTTATTAACGATTTTGGTTTTTCGTTTCGAACACTTTAGCCAAATTTCTGGCTGATATAAATAAAAACTATTACTAACATAATTGTTAATATCAATTAAATTAAATATATTATTATTATTATATGTCATTTTTTGTCACTCAAGCTATATCTAATCTCATTTGTCCAATATTTGATCAAATTTTTGGATGTCTTGCCAGTCTGCGAGACCAATCTCCAGATACGAGATGAATGCGAGACCCAATATCTCTGTCCAAGATGTGATGATTGTCTAGTGCCGTATTCGATTCGAAATGCATTATTTTATTATTATAATCTCGGTGCCTTGTATTATAAAGACCAAGGTAAAGCTTTCATGCTCGTTAAATATTGCTTTTATACCCACTTAGTTCTGATAGATTGAAAATATTACAATCTTAAAAGCTTTGATCTCATAAAAACATTGATAACATTTTGATGAAATAATCCAATTTGTTTTATCAAAGAATATTTAGAAAGGGAATGGGATGTACGGATCAGGTCTTTTCCCTGCGGTGTATAGCCAAAAAGTGTTTGGCTAAAAACAAGAAGAGCTATTGCGCGTTCGTGGATCTAGAAAAGGCCTATGATAGAGTGGTGAGGAATTAATTGTGGTCAGCATTGTCCGTGAACGGTGTGAGCAGTATCCTCATACGAGTATTGCAATCTCTTTATAGGGATTCTAGTGCTTGTGTAAGGATAAACGGGGCGTACACTGAATGGTTTAGTATCGAAAAAGGTGTTAGACAGGGATGTGTAGCGTCACCTTGGCTGTTTAATCTGTTCATGAACAATTGCTTGACAGATTTAAAAGAGAATGAAAGTGGGTTGAGAATGAATGAGTTACTCGTCAAATGTTTTCTCTATGCTGATGACCAAGTATTACTTGCGTCATCGGCAGAGGTGTTGCAGGAGATGGTAACTGCTATGAGTGGAGCTCTAGTTAGAAAGGGAATGAAGAGAAATGTAAAGAAGATGAAAGTGATGGTGTTTGAAAGAGATGAGGCAGTGACAGACTGCAATATCGTGATTGGAGATAAACAAATTGAACAGGCGAATGAGTTTGTGTATCTGGGTTCAAAGTTTACAAGAGATGGAAAGTGTGAGAGTGATATTGAAAGAAGAGTGAATGCAGGAAACATGGTGAATGGAGCTTTGCACTCCTTTATGAACAGTTGGAAGGTGTCTAACAAGGCTCGTTTGGCTGTGCATGAGGGGGTGTTGGTTCCGACACTCATGTACAGAAGTGAAAGTTAGGTATGGCAGAAGAAACATGAAAGCAGAATAAATGCAGTTGAGATGAGAGCGTTAAGAAGTATGATAGGAGTTAAACTGAGTGACAGGATAAGAAATAGTGAGATAAGAAAACGTTGTGGTCTGAAAGAAGATGTAGTGACAAAAATTGAGAAAGGTAAGGTTTGGCCATGTCGAGAGAATGAATGAAGAACGATTGACGAAAAAAGTGTATAAGGCGAGTGTGAATGAAAGGGTTGGAAGGGGTAGACCTAGGCGGATGTTTCGAGACCAAATCAGGGACGTCTTGGAAAAAGGCCAGGTCAAGAGTACCCTAAACCGAAAAGCATGTATGAAGGGAATAATGAAAGTGGACGAAGCGAAACAAGTATGTAAGGATCATAGCAAGTGGATAGAAGTGGTCTCTGCCTACCCCTACGGGAGAGAGGCGTGATTATATGTATGTATGTATGTATATTTGATCAAATAAATTGGATGAGTACTATACATCTCCGCCAAGTGTTGGAACTAAAACCGATAAGTGAAATTGTCCAAGTTTTTCTTTTCTTGATGACAAACATTAGAATTGTTTATAGTCAATCTTCTGTAGTGTTTCTCACAAATAGTGAATCAGGTTATCAAATTATTGTTGCCAATAAGTACATTCTAATAACTCTTAAGAAATTGGTGGAGTAGATAATATCGGCGATATGTTCTGAAGCTCCTTATATAATCTATCAGACTCCTACGATTTAAACTGTTATTTTTTCTCCAGCGGGCATCCTGTCAGTGATAATGGACGCTTACCTCGACGGTACTATTGACGACGCCCTTCTAGTGCCCGCTACACTCAACTACGACAAACTGGTAGACGGAAACTTTGTAAGGGAGCAGCTCGGCATGCCCAAGCAGATGGAGACGTTCTGGTCAGCGCTCAGGGGCATATGGAGGACGCTCAACACCAACCATGGCAGTATTAGAGTGGACTTCAATCAGCCGATATCGTTGAAGGTGAGTTTTCAAATGCTTAGAGCGTTTTTTTATTTGCCAACTCGATTATCGAACAGTATTATCGTCGTCATGCTTAAACTTTCTCGAACTGAATACATGATTTTAAGACAGCATCGGGTCTATTCGCTCACATACTCAGTCTACTCGTGACCACGGTCAATGCAACTTGATCAAAACGTTGAGGTTAGTCAAAATATTATTTTGATATTAATCTGTACGCCAATAGACCCGTTACTGTCTTAAAAGCAAGTATTATCGTCGTCAACAGACCGACACCTATATTATCTAAAAGATTTACCAATATCGGGGGTGATAAAACTACTTCCAAGTCTCTGTGACAAACTACGCGGTCGCGATCAGTGAGTTGTGCAGTGGCTGATACAGTCGACTGCTGCGCTCCGGGTCGTGGGTTCGATTCCCGCACGGAACAAATATAAGTAGTAGACTTAAATCAATTGTAGAACGACGGCACCGTTGGTGAAGTGGCTGATCTGCAGGTAGTTGTTCCGGGTCTGGGTGTATTGTGTGTGTCATGTCTGTAAACGCACCCACGACACAGGAGAAATCCCAGTGTGGGGCAACGTTTAAAAAATAAAAAGAAAAAAGTTATGTCCAAAAAACACAAAGCGCGTACAACGCTTACACTTGACAGAAGTAAAGCTTACCCGCGAATGCGCTCAACGTTACACATAAAACGTTGCATTCAAATTTTACCTTGAAAAGTCACTCTCATTGCTTCCAAAGAATATGACAGAAATAACTTAATATGGAAGACAACAAGTTATGTTTATTATATCTGCTTTACCTACGTCGCAACAAATGAATTGTTGCACGCACACATGCAGCAGTGTGTAATTACGTCACACCTTGGCCTTTGCAAATACTGAATGGTTGATTAATCAAATACGAAATAATATTATTCCCTTTATTTAAAGTAATATTAATTACATTTAAAATATAGCTTTTTTTAATTTTATTTATTTATTATAATATTGATATACACATTAAAACTAATTACATATACACTATTTATGATTAAACTAACAATTACAAACAAATATATATAATATAACTAAAGATAAAACTTATATATACATATAAATAAAAAATATACACAATATGTATGCCTTAAATAACTAACAATAAATAAAAACCCTAAAAAAAAGGAGACATTTAGGCGTCAAAGTACTCCTCCCCATCGCTGTCAGCCGGTAATGTTCCCAGAAGACTGGCAGCATTGCCACGTTGAATGGCAATGCTTATTCTTTGGCCAAAGAAAAGGCCAGCCCTCTGATCACGTAAAGTGTCGACCAACCGTCTAGCTATGTCTTTGAAAAGTAGACGTGCACTCGGACCCCATGACCCAAGCGTTTCGACCCCAAACGGCTCAAAACAATAATTTCCGATGAGATTATTATATTTGCGCCGTTTGAGGTTTTCCGCTGCAGAAGCGGCAGCACCAGCACAGCCAGCCGTGCTTGGAAGATGGGAAGGAGCAAGGGTGTCGACACAAGTTGCGTCCCACACCAGAGGCCTACCCATTTTCCAAGGCAGTAACGACATACCGTCCGGTCTTTTGCCATCGTCGCGTGCCAAGCCATTGGGTTCTAAAACAGCTGGCACGCCGGCGGTGGCAAGAGCACGACGAATAATGTCGTTAATGTTGGCATGGCGCGATATACGACCTGCACTTCTACTGCAAGATAGGCCATGGATTCCGAGAGGGTCGACAGCTTCACCGCAGTGACACCGATGAGGAGCACCACAAGGAGCACCTAAACGAAGGCATGCAGCGAGCCGAAAAGTAGTGTCATCCAACATAGTGCCTATGTTGGATGACGGGAGCGCCTGAAGCCATAACCCTGACTCCCATTCACCCACAGCAAGTAGGCGAGCACGCTCAACAGCATTGGTGGACGTATTCATTAAATTCTTCCGTACCAAAGTGCAGAGCGGCTCGTCCCACTGTCTCTGGATACAAGGATTCAGGGGCAAAACCGTATTCGGGCAAGCCATTTTCCATGCATTTACAGCATCAGTCATGCACGGTACTTCAAAATCAACCAGTGTGGACGCTAAAATTTTCCTGGTTAATTTATCAGTACTGTGGACCGAGGACAGAAATGCCGGTAAACTTACACTAGAAATTTTACGGACGCCAAGGCCACCCATGCGTATGGGTAGTGAGGCTTGTATCCAAGCTCGGTCGTCCAGAGCCACATTTAAAACGGAAGTTAATGTATTCTTTATAATGATGTCTAATTTCTCCAAAAGTTGTGGCTGCTTCCATAAATGGGAGGAGCGAAGGTTATACATAAATTTTGGGCCAAAACAACAGTACCTAATTAAAGTATAAGCCGAATGTAAATTAATTTTGAATAGTCTTTCGGATACGTCATTGAAATGTTGTATTTTTTTGTCTATGTAACATGGAAATGATTCTTCTAGAATTGGGGACCCTAGGAGGTGCAGAGTATTTTTTTCGATAATTTTGATATTTGGGGCTACTTCATAAAATTTTGATAAAGTCGATTGTCTGTCGGTGTAGTCAGGTAAATAAATTTCACATTTGGAGAGATTAAGGTCCAGGCCGATTGAGTGGAATTTCTCTTTCAGGAATATTAGGTCATTGAGAACAGTATCTACGTTACCTCCTAGCGTCCCATCATCCAAATACCACATGTTAAATTTTGAATTTAGTTGGCGGATAATGGGGTGAATTGCAAGACTAAAAATGACTGGCCCGAGAGGGTCACCTTGTTGACATCCAACTGCAGATTCCAAAAGTGTGTCCTTATAAAGTAATTTAGAGGGATATCTGTAACATTGCCAAATAAAACTATAAATTTCGGGTAATTCTTTTTTTACTTCCATCAAAAAGGTATCCCTGTTAACGGAATTGAAGGCGTTTTTAATGTCAACCTTAACGATGACCTCCCCTTCGTTATGATTTAAAAATGTGGACAGGGCGTGCACGGCAGCCTCACAGCCTCCTTTTGAACCAAAACCAAGTTGGTGAGGCTGAAATTTGCTGCAAAGCGTTTCACTGTAAACTTTGCAGCAAATTTTGGCTGCCATACGGCGGTAAGTACAACCTACGGCAATGGGACGAATGCCGCCATCCTTCTTGCGCAGGGCACATAAATTGGCCCCGTACAAGATATCAATAACGGCTTCGTGCACATTGCCGGAGAGCATCAAATTGGTCAGAGCAGTAAGCTCCTTCAAAAGCGACTCACCAGCTTCCCCGGCGCTTGAACACGTCAAATCTTTTAAATGCTGTGGCGTCAAGCCGTCGAGGCCGCCAGCCGATCCGCTCTTAAAGGAGCTTATAGCGGCGACCAATTGGCGGGCTGAAATTGTAAGTGTATTTAAATTAGGATCTGGAGGGTCAGGGAAGGAGAGGACATCCGCTGGGGCCGGGTGTTTACTTTTCAGAGCTGTAACTGTGTCTGAAGAGTAAGGCGCAATCACATCACTACTGAAAAGTAACCTGGCCGCTCCCCTAATATCACCATCGCTTAATTTCGATTCTACATGGTGAAATAAACCTTTAGGTGATACATGATTTTGTGTCGTAAATTTTGAATCGAAAGTTGTGGTCGAAACATTACAATTATCTTTAATTTGAGCAGTTAAAGTTTTTTTAGTAGCCAAAGTTTTTTGCACATGTAGAATACGATAAGGGAAGGTGAGTAATTGTTCCCAGGCGTTTTCTGAGTTCTCCCGGGTAACCAGACGGACCGCTTTAGCTAGGTATTGGGCAACTAAAGGCCTTGCGGCACGGGGAACCCTCTTTAGAACTGGTATCGAATTTTTTAACTTAGATAGTGTTTGCCAAATGGGAATTTGGTCGTATGTAGGTGTAGGTGTGGTTGCGGAGCATGATGGCACATTTTGGGGTTTATGAACCTTACCAAAATGTACATTCAAACCCCGCGTACCTTTAAAAAAACGTGCCTGGGAACAATGGGGACATCTTACCAAGTTATCCAGCGAAGCTTGACTGGCACTTTTTTCGACATCGTTGCAACCATCATCATTGGTCATTTGGGAAATATTTACACTATTAACAAAATATACAACTCGAATAACAAAAAATATCACAGAATATCACAAAAATATCAATATAAATAAATTGACGTTGATGTTTAGAGCCCTGGCAACTGTTGCTAGGGTGGAGATATATAAGGAGCGTCCTGGTGCTTTCGGTATTTTTAGACGATTCATTATTAGAATACATAACTTGGCAGAGTAAAACAATAATGGCTTGCGATGCCGTTTGTTCTAGAACTCATCACTCATCACTGATCATGAGCTGTCCTCTTCCCAACTGTATTGGTCTGAGCTGCCAGTTTAACTAGATGCCGCTCAGTACCAGATTGAATATCTTCTTTCCACCATCATTCTTGGGTTAGACCAGCTGTCAGATTTTTTGGGGTTTTGATGTCACATTGATTTTTACACGTTACACCTATTCGTATACGTAACTGGAACTGACGTGTGGACCGAATAGTCACCGGTCCACGGCAGGCTGCAGTTGGTGCAGCTTGTCCTCGCAAATCTGTTATCCTGCGTGGTAGTAATTGAGTTGAGCTCTAACTATAGTGCTACAATACTGTAGCTGCACTTTAAATTATTTTATTTTAAATTATTTGCAGGGCAAACAAATAAGGCGTTGTTGCCACGGAGACGTCAAAAAATCAATCAAATATAGCTTAAAATATGTATCGAAATACATGTCTTAATATTTTATTTTTCTTTATTTTGCCCCGCACTATGATTTCTCCTGTGCCGTGGGTTCGTTTGTAGATATGTATTCCTCATACAATACGAGTACTCCCAGACCCGGAACAACTACCTACACATCATACAAATGTTTGTTCCGTGCGGAAATCGAACCCACGACCCGGAGCGCAGCAAACGACTGTATCAGCCACTGCACCAACCGTGCCGTCTATAAAATATAGTGACCAACAAGCAACAGGGTCCAAGATACCGGTGGTTACGGCCCCAGGGAGTGGAACCTCCTCACACAATACATGCCGTGTCAAGGATTACCGCTTTCTGTATCAAGACCTTGATCCAGGCGCGTAACGAGAGCCTCTTGAAGTGATGATCGAGGCTCTTTGCCATTAGGCCATGGGCAGAAACACGCGACAATTGCCACTGGTTGCTCGGCAAACCGGGTGTGCTGGTTGCTTCGAAGGACTCCCCGCTGGCCAACACAAGATTGTCATCAACGTAACTGACCAAGCTGACCCCAGCGGGGAGATGTCGGACTCATACCGGCAAAAATCACTGAAGCGGTCGCCTTCGCACCGAAGGGGGGCTCCAGGTCCTCGTAAGATCACATTAGAGCCGCTCATTGGTGCCACGCCTTTAGGCACATCTTGGAGGGGCTGACTGTAAAGCGGTCACCCCCTCTAGCGGAGGGAAGGTGACTGTAGAAAGGCCGCCCCCCAGGCACTTCTCGGTGAGGATTGTAAGGGGCCGTCTTCTTCCTGGGGGCCGCTCGGTATGAACACGCAGACTCCCCAATCTGCGCTTAAGCGGATTCGGACCTCGGCTTAGGGTGTTTCTAGGGGACGAAACGGTGTGGCAGCTGGATCGATATTTTATAAATTTTTGGGGTTTATTTAAACCAACCAACTCGCAAACCTTTTTTTTATTGATGTCCAGTGGAAATTCTACATGGAACTTCCTTCACCCCGGGGAAGGGCGAAGGGGTATGCCGGACTCCTACCGGCTAAAACCACTGGAGCGGTCATCTTCGGCACCGAAGGGGGGCTCCAGGTCCTCGTAAGATCACACTAGAGCCGCCCATTGGTGCCACGCCTTTAGGCACATCTCGGAAGGGATGACTGTAAAGCGGTCACCCCCTCTAGCGGAGGGAAGGCGACTGTAAAAAGGTCGCCCCCCCAGGCACTTCTCGGGGAGGATTGTAAAGGATCCCCCCAAGCCTCGCTTTGCGCTGTGCTGCGCACACGGCGGCACGTGACCACGTGCGCGCCACCGTCTTCCCGGGGGTCGCTCGGTGTGAGCACGTAGATTCCCCAATCTGCGCGCCCGCGACCCCCGAGGCCCCCCACCATGAAGTGACGGCAGGGGGCTCAGGCGTGTTGGACTTGGGAGCCGGGACGGTTGTTGCCCCGGCGCCGTCTAGTCCTTCTCCGTGCGGGATCAGCCCTCTCCCGATCCCGCTCTGCAGTCTCCTTCTGGAGCATGACGCTCTCGCAGAAGGAGACCACTGCACTCCAATTTTCATGCTCTGCCAACATAGCCGACACTACTGCCGGCAGAGAGAGATCTTGCCCGATCCGATCGACCAGGATCCGCCGCTCGGCCGCAAACGCAGGGCACTCCTCGAGCGTGTGCTGTGCGGTATCCTGGTCGCTTCCACAATGGTGGCACTGTGCCGTAACCTCGCGTCCTATTCTGTGCAGGTACGCACCGAAACAACCGTGACCGGTGAATACCTGCGTCAGACGGTAGGTGACGCGCTCGCTCCTTCTGAGCCAGGCTCCGAAGAGTGGCAGGATGGCCTCGACGACGCGCTTGGTCGCGAACTGCAACCGTAGGCGTTGTCGCCATATCTCGAGTGCGCGCCGTCTAGCCAGCCGCCTCATTCTGTCAAACGCCCCTGATGGCACGCTTTCCCCACTTTGGCGGAGGGAACGTGTCCGGTCATAGACCCACGCATCCATCTCCGCCTGGATGTCGAAAGGCGGAAAGCGTGCCAGGAGAGTTGCCGCCTCGTAGGACACTGTCCTGTATCCCCGTGCGATCCGTATAGCCACTCTGCGCTGCAGACTATGAAGTTTGGTTCTGCAGCGCTGGACGCCAGACAGCCGGGATGACCATACAGGCGCCCCGTAGAGGGCCACAGACCGCACGACGCCCCCGTAGAGACGGCGAACTTCCTCGCTCGGTCCCCCGAGATTGGGCAGCACCCGGTGCAATGCACCCACTACCCTCTCGACTCGGGGGACGAGGCGCATGAAGTGCTCTTCGAAGCCCCAACAACTCGCAAACCTAGTCCGTGTGGTGTCCGGATTAAGAATATAGCACCACTCCACCTCCTCCCGTGGATGTCGTAAAATGCGACTAAGGGAATCTAAACCAGAGGGATGGGCAGCAGCGTCCCTTTTTTTTTTTTTTTTTTTTTGTGAACCGGTAGCCATACTGCGCTCACCAACCCGCCTGCCAAGCATGGTGAGTAATGGGAATACCCCCCGAAATGATGACACAGTTGTGGAATCTATGGGGGAGGCCTTTGTTCAGCAGTGGACGTATAAATGGCCGATAATAACTCGCTTGGCACGGGTCGGGGGGAATGCCGAAGTCATTAAACAAACTGAAAAATTATACTTTGAATAGGTTCATCATATCAGCCGAAGGACGTCCACTGCTGAACGGAGGCCTTTCCATAGATTACCACACTAATGACATAATTTTGAGGGGAAATTTTCCAGTACTCATTACGCTTGGCAGGTGTGTTGGTGAGCGCAGAATGGTTGCTGTTCCACTAAAGGACCGCTGTTGTCCATCCGTATGGTTTAATGTCCCTTAGCCGCCTTTTACGACATCCACAGGAAGAGATGGAGTGGTGCTGTAGTTGAATTGGTTCCCTTCGTTCATATTAATTCTTGGTATTTTCCTCGTTTTTTAGGAACTGGTGACATCGTTCCAAAAGTACCAGCACTACAAGGCACCCATCGAGACTTCGTTGACACCGCCTAACAACAACCTGGCAGTCAACCTGGACAGGCAGATTCTGTACAACCACAGCCACTCCAGTCTGTACGGCGCTGATGTCAGCACCGACCACAAGATGATGGTCGAGGCTATCGGCAGACATCTTGTATACGGTGAGTTTTATCTTAACACGTAATTAACTAAACTCGTTGTTACGCGGAAAACACCACCTAGATCCACGTTGTCGTCGTGGTCAGGCTTACGTGTCGTGCTGATCTTTGGTTAGGCTATGGCGGGACAGGTCCAAAGTGAGAGAATAGACTAAGAGGGATCAGCGGTGCGTCCACAGTGGTTCCAGTGGCAACCGCTTTGCCTGAGCCGGCTCAGGCTTCACAAGTTACGGGCGAGACCAAAGAGGGGTGGTCCACTGCGGGCAAGAGAGGGTATTCCCAGGCCTCCTAAGGCCCAGACAGCGGCAGCGCCTGCGTAAAATGTGCAGACCATTCCCCAGAACGGAAAAAGGTGAGGTCCAAGGTACCCGCAACGGCTGCCGTTACGGTCACTGTGCCGGAGTGCTCACCCAATACTCGGTTGGGTGACGACATAGCTGAGGCAAAGAAGAGCATCAAGCTCGCCGACCTCGGTGTCGGTTCCGACACCATCAAGAGGTCAGCCATCGGAGGAATGGTCCTGTCCGTCACTCTTGAGGAATGCGGTACCTAGGCCGATCGCCAGGTCCAGTGCTTGCGCTGGGGGACTTCAAAGCTCACTCCAGAGCTTGGGGCAACCGTTGGAACAGGCTGAAGGGTAGAATATTGCAAGACTGAGCAGCGTCGCTTGGCCTCCGATTGTTGAATCGGGGCACCTGCGTTCGGTGGCAGGGGGAGTCGGTCGTGGACCTTCCATAAGCGACTCCTTTTGTGGCCCGCATGATGTCAGGTTGGCGTGTGGTAAAGGAGGTGGTCACCTTATCGGACCACCGCTACATAGTTTTTGATGTGATTCTCCGCCAAACAGGCCTGAGCCGCCCAGGTATTTTTTTTTATTGATCCGCTGGAAATACCTCATGTACTTCCTTCGCCCCGGGAAAGGGTGAAGGGGCATGCTGGACGCCTACCAGCTAAAACCACCGAAGTGATCATCGTCGGCACCGAAGGGAGGCTCCAGTAACTCGAAAGATCTCCATCTAAATCCACCCATTTATGCCACGCCTTTAGGCACATATCGAGGGGATGACTGTAAAGTGGTCATCCCCTTTAGCGGAGGGAAGGCGACTGTAAAAAGGCCACCCCACCCAGGCATCTCTCGAGGGAGGACCGCACGACTCCCCCGTAGAGGCGGCGGACTTCTTGCCTCGGCCCCCCGAGATTGGGTAGCAGTTGGTGCAAGGCACCCACTATCCTTTCGACCCGGGGGACAAGACGCTCGAAGTGCTCTTCGAAGCCCCAACGACTGTCCAGGGTGAGCCCCAGGTACTTCTTGTACCGGTCCACACTGATTTGCGCGTCACCCACGCGTATCCACGAACTGGGAAGCTCCCTGCTCCGCGGCAGTTTGTGGAACCATAGCGCCTCGGTTTTGTGAGGCGCTATCTGTAAACTCAGAGCGTGGATTTCGGCCACGAATATTGCCACCGCTTGCTTGGCAAGCCGGATAGTTCCCTCGAAGGACTCCGGCGGCCAACACAAGAGTTTCATCAGCATAACAGACTAAGGTGACGCCCGCGGGGAGAATGACACGCAGGACCGTATCGTAAGCGAGGTTCCACAAGAGGTCCCCTGAACCGACCCGAGAACCGACCCCTGTGACGTGATCTCCCTCCGCTTTACGCTACCGTGCCTGCCCACGTAGCGAACATGTCTGTCGCGCAGGTATGCCCCGATGATACCCTGCTGATGGTGGACTAGCGCCCCCCTAATCTCTCCCCATGGGATAGAGCCGCCCAGGTCCTAGCCCATCGTTGAAGCGTTGGGCCCTCACACAGCTCGATAGTGAGACGCTCGTCACGGCTACCAAAGTCGCAGCGTGGTCAGAGGTTGATCAAGGGATCTTGCCCGATTTAGAATAATAATAATTATAATAACTCTCGGGTGACCGCTTGACGCTTACCGTCCCATTTGCCTGCTCGAAGAGGCTTCAAAACTATTCGAGCGATTAATTATCCGAAGACTCGTTAAGCACCTGTCGCGAGATGGTTCCGATCTGGCCGACAGCCAGTATGGCTTCCGGCAGCGGCGTTCCACGACGCGATTCTTAGGGTCCGCTCGCTTTCACTGGAGCTGTCAGTTTCGGCACCGAAGGGGGGCTCCAGGTCCTTTTAAGATCACACTGGATCGCTTTCCCCGCTGGCGGCAGTTTAGTCTCCTATGCTGACGACACTCGGCTTGACCAGTGGGGAGTTCTTCGAGGGAACCATCTGGCTTGCTGAGCAAGCGGTGGCTATTGTCGCGGCCGAAATTCATGCTCTGGGTCTGCGGATAGCGCCTCACAAAACCGAGGCGCTATGGTTCCACAAACTGCCGCGGAGCAGAGAACCACCCAGTTCGTGGATATGCGTTTGTGTCGCGCAAATCAGGGTGGGCTCGTACATTAATTAACTGGGGCTCACCCTGGAGAGTCGTTGGGGTTTCGAAGAGCATTTCGAAAGCCTTGTCTCCCGAATCGAAAGAGTAGGTGTCGTGCGGTCAGTGGCCTTCTACGCACCTGTATGGTCAGCTCGACTGTCCGGCGTCCAGCGCTGCAGAGTCAAAGTTCACGGTCTGCAGCGCAAAGTGGCTATACGGATTGCACGTGGACAGATAATGGTATCCTACGAAACGGCAACTATCCTGGCGCGCTTTCCGCCTTTGGACATCCTGGCCGAGACGGATGCGTGGGTCTATAAGCAGACATGCTCCTTCCGCCAGAGCGGTGAAGGCGCGTCTCCAGGGGCGTTCGATAGGCTGTGACTGTGAGTCCTGCCGCTATTCGGAGTCTGGCTAAAAAGGAGTGAGCGCGAAACCTAACCACCTGACGTATTTTGTTGGGCACGGTTGTTTTGGTGCGTACCTGCACAGGATAGGACACGATGTCATGGTACAGTACCACCACTGTGGAAGCTACCATAAAATTGCACAGCACACACTCGAGGAGTGTCCTGCGTGGGCTGCTGAGTGGCGGATCCTGGTCTATTGGATCGGGCATGATTTCTTTTGAAGTGCTGTTGTCTCTTTCTGTGAGAACGTCATGCTTTGGAAAGAAACCCCAGAGCGGGATCGGGAGAGGCCCGGAGAATGAATTTATGCATATCATACTTTGCTTTGATTATCTTTTGCTTTGGGAATCCGTGTGGTGTCAGGATTAACAATATAGCACCATTTCATTTTCTCACGTAGAGTTTGTAAAAGGCGACTAAGGGATTCTAAACCAGATGGATGGGCAGCAGCGTCCTTTCTGTGGAACAGTATTAATAATTTTAGGTGTTTACAAAATAGTGGCTTGTAATTAATAGTAACTAAAAATGACTTGAAACTGTCAGATGCCTCACTATAGTTGAGAGTGATTGTGGAAGTGATTCTTGCGCAGACGCGTCGCAGGCCACGGCGCTCATGTGCACCAACGTGGTGTCGTACGTGCTGCTGACGGAGGCGAGGCGCGGCGCGGCGCCCGGCGCGCTGGCGGCCGCCGTGCGCGCGCGCGGCGCCGCGCTGGCCGCCGACGGGCGCGACCTGGCCTACTGCGGCGAGCCCGCCGCCGCGCTCCGCCACGCCGTGAGTACCCGTCGCTACCCATTGGGGGACTCCGCTTGTACACAGTAACGTGCGCGCGCTGGCCGCCGACGGGCGCGACCTGGCCTACTGCGGCGAGCCCGCCGCCGCGCTCCGCCACGCCGTGAGTACCCGTCGCTACCCATTGGGGGACTCCGCTTGTACACAGTAACGTGCGCGCGCTGGCCGCCGACGGGCGCGACCTGGCCTACTGCGGCGAGCCCGCCGCCGCGCTCCGCCACGCCGTGAGTACCCGTCGCTACCCATTGGGGGACTCCGCTTGTACACAGTAACGTGCGCGCGCTGGCCGCCGACGGGCGCGACCTGGCCTACTGCGGCGAGCCCGCCGCCGCGCTCCGCCACGCCGTGAGTACCCGTCGCTACCCATTGGGGGACTCCGCTTGTACACAGTAACGTGCGCGCGCTGGCCGCCGACGGGCGCGACCTGGCCTACTGCGGCGAGCCCGCCGCCGCGCTCCGCCACGCCGTGAGTACCCGTCGCTACCCATTGGGGGACTCCGCTTGTACACAGTAACGTGCGCGCGCTGGCCGCCGACGGGCGCGACCTGGCCTACTGGGAAAGGTATAGGGAAGGCCTTGGTTCAGCAGTAACACGTCCTTTGGCTGATATGATGATAATGAACACGTTCCCTGTCCGCTGCACACATGTTGTGCTCATACAACGTGAGCTCGTAATGCTACAACCGCGAGTCATGTGTGTGTCAAAAAACTTAAATATCTAACTAAACATATATAGGTATAACTATATGAGTAAATCTTTCCTAAAATCCATTATTTCACAAAAGTATTATCTACTTCCGATGAGTGTATTTTTTTTTTACCTTGTGGAGTTCCTAAAGCCTCTGAAATATAGTCTTCAGCGAAAATTCGCAGTCTGTTTTGCTGTTTTATTTGCCGCACTCGGAGCTGTATTTATGCACCAAGATAACTTCGTGCTTCAAATGCAATGTTTGGTGGAAACGTCGGTACCGAAAGCCATGTAAATACATATGGCAATCGGCAACTTAGAAACCCGAAGGATCGACTACTTGTACATGGTTCCATCAGTTTTTGGAATTATATCAAATCAATTTATATCAATCGACGTGGCAGCTGTTTATCCGATACCCCCCCATCATATGTCCCATCTAAAGAGCAACGCTCGCGCTTCCAGCTGGACATGCTGGGCCGCGGGCTGGTGCGGCGCGAGGGCGGCGCGCTCGTGCGGCCGCAGACGTCCATCGCGGCGTCGCTGGAGCTCGCGTACTACGCCAACGCCGTCGTAGCGCACTACGCGGCGCCGGCCATCGTCGGTGAGTTCAGTACACATCGCCTACACGGCTGCATGCCCACTGGCGGCACGACACCAAAAGGACCTTTATCCGTGGCAGGTCTCTTATTGCAAGAGTCCGGCTCGGTAGGCACCACTGCAGTACCATACTCTGGTGCCAAGCGGTAGGATTTATAAAACAATGTGTTCCAGTTTGAAGGGCACTGTAGCAAGTGAATAATTTCTTATTACAGACTAAATATACAATGCCTCGAGGTGACGAGAGCAGTGTGGTGCGTGCAACCCAGGACTAGGCCTGGGTAGTATTGTCTTTATAGGCATGTGACACGCTAGCGACCAGGCAAATGACTTGCTTGTCTTGTGACCAAGTTGTATTTAAAAGGAAGTTATGTCTGCCGTCCGTCTGGTTACAACTCGTACAGGTGACAACTGTCCCGCACTGGTACTTAAGCTGACATATAGGGCATACCTCCTCAGAGCCTGGCCTTCATTAGTTAGTGTTAAGAAGCCACGTACGTCGTAAAGCAATAGTGCCACAGCATTCCATGTACATGATTAAGTACGAAATACTTTAGCGATAGCCTGTAATATACAGGGTGCAGATTAGAGATACAGGTTTGCGATTAAATGTTTGCATTTATAACCGATTGCCCCAATTAAATGGAAACAGTCGGTAATTTTTTTGACGTTTCTATTACCTTTATTATTCACATAGAGACTTTGATCCGCATTAGAAATGGAATTGATTAATGGATAATGCGTTTTTTTATTAGCTGTGTACCATTTCTGGAAATCTATGATTGCAGTTGTAAAAATAAGAGGTCGTCTTTGAAGGTTTTTTTTGCAGCTGACTCAAATTTGCACTGCGTATGTGCCGGCTTTAGGCCGTGTGGTGTCGGCTACGAATAGCACCAACCCATCTCATCCCGTGGGTGTCGTAAAAGGCGACTATGGGATTAACCGGAGGAGAGGCAGCAGCGTCCTTCGAGTACATAACAACTCATTTGTGATCGCCAATCCGCTTACCAAGCGTGGCGATTATGGCAAAACCCCCCAATGAGCACACAACACACCCATATCGGTCGTTGTGGTGAACTTTGGGGAGGCCTGTGTCCAGCAGTGGACTTCATTATGCCGAAATGATGATAAAAAAAATGATGATGATATGTATAAATAGAGTGTACAGTGTTATCGCTAATAGCAATCTTATCTGGACCACCATTCGTGCATCATTAAACATGTCGGTGAACGATTGGTGAAGCATTCGTGAAGCTTGAAACTTGGTCATCTCCTCAGTATCAAATTTTGTCCTACATTAGGTTTTCTGCTGTATTGTGGGTACTGTTTAAAGGCATACATCTCACATGCACTAACACCCAGACGCGAAACAACGATCGTAGATCATACATATATTTGTTCCGTGCGGGGATCGAACCGGTGACACGTAGCGCAGAAAGTCAATTGTTACGCCACTGCGCCAATCGTGCCGTCATATCAAAACGACGTTCAAGTTGTCTTGTACATTTTCCGCTTTATCTAATAAAGCTTTTTATGTGGTAACCATTACGAACGCATTTGCTCTCGACAGCCACAGTAAGTGATATGATTGTTGTCTTGTCAGCGACTGCCCTGGAGAGCCTAGTATGCAACGAGGCCGTGCAAGAGGTTCGGCAGTCGACGCTGCTGGAGGCGTCGCTGCAGCTGTGCGAGGTGCTGAGCCATGAGTTCATCGTGTGCGCGCCGTGCCAGCGCATCCAGGACCGTATGCTCGACGCCATCGACGCACTCGATGCCAACCAAGTTATTGTACGGAAGAAGGTAAGATCATGTCAAAGCGTCTCAAACTCGACATCGAGTTTTTCAGTCCAATGCATAACATAGTCTTCTCAACATACGGGCGTAGACTTTCAGGGAGCGTACACAGCTTTTGACCTGGGGTGGGCAAAGGAAATATATCAGGCGAAGGACGTCCACTGCTGAACAAACGCCTCCTCCGTATATTTCCACTTTAGGATTGTAGGAAAATATCTGATTGTTTATCAATATGTACTTTGGATATTAATTAAATAAAACAATGATGATCAATGATCACAGGGAACTTATACGACTTATAATCCGAGAGCGATTAAACATACATAAAAAGTTGAAAGGAAAAGAGCTGTCACAATCGTAACCGCTGATAGGTGACATTAGGTACACGATGTATCGTTATGGTTGCGTTCTATTTTAACAAGGATCTTTAGGATAATAACACTACTAATGAAGATGTTGAAGACTCACCAAGTTGTATGATAACATTCTCTGGTGTTAGACCGAAATTGTCAAGATAAGGATAAATAACGGACGTTCACCAGCGCAGCTTAAGATACATTCACAGTGACATATATTAAATTAATATACAAAATAATATGTCATTGTGAATATCTCATAACTACGCTGTTTCAATATGACTTGTAAAAGTGTCTGTTAGGACTTATAAATAATAGCTGGGACCCGCGGTTTCACCCGACAAGAAAAAGAAAAAACATTTATAGTATTTCGATATAGACACTTGACATAGTATATGTATAGGATTTCAAGGGGTTTTTTTTTGCGCGAAACCCTAGTAATTTTCAATTTTCTAAAAAAAAAAGTAGCCTTAGATATTCCTTATAACATCAGCTATCTGCTACTGGAAGTCCCGTCAAAATCGGTCAAACCGTTTCGGAGATTACCCGGAACAAACAGACAGACAGACAAAAAAAAAAACTTGTTTTTTTTTGTTATACGTACCGTATATACTTTCATATGTATTTAGTAAAAAGCTGTTATTTTGACATTACAAACAGACCAAATTTTTTTTATATCTATTGATGATTCTGGTGTATAAGTTTTTCTAGGTGTGGAAAGAATTACGAACGATGAGAATAAAGTAAATATTGTAAATGTTCCAGACTCAGTCGGGTCTCGAAGAGGAGCTGTGGTCCCGGCGCATGGCGCGGCGGCTGGAGGACGACGACGAGGGCGAGCGGCCCGACCCGGCCGGCCGCGTCTCCTACGCGCTGGGCCGCCAGCCGCACGCCGTCGCCGAGAGGTGCGCGCCGCAACACCGCCTGCCGTGCTCCCGGGCACGCTGCACACGTGCGCACGCCGTACACGATACACACGATACACACGTTGCTAACTTTACACTCGATGCACACGCTACATGCTGTACACTTTCTACAAGATTCGCACGGTACACTTCGTACGCGGTGCACCCGATTCTTACACTATGCACCTCCCCGCGCCACTGATATAGCGATGCGAGGGCTATCGCTTCCAGATCCCAGGGCGGTGATACGGCAATGAGACTTCCCGTCTCAGACTCGGCAGACCGTACGGTATCCCCTTATCACCCTGAGGGCCATTGCTCGCTGCTGTTTTCGCAGCACAGCAATGCTGAATGTCCTCAGGGAGTTCGCCCACACTGGGGCTCCGTAAAGGGCCATGGACCGCATGAACCCCATGTGGAGACTCCGGCAACAGGAATTGCCGCCCGAGTAAATACAGCTTCGGCTGCCGTTAGTTTGGGGGCCAGTCGCCAGAAATACGGCACGAAGTTCCACCGGTTGCATGCGAACGCCTCCCACCATAGTATGGGATCCTGAGGGTGGCGCGCGGCGGGGCCAATGAAAACACAGGGCGTCCGTCCTTGTAAACGACAAGTGCTGCCCCATCGTCGCCAGCATTTCCGCGTGGTGTAACGTCTTCCTCCGTGCCGTCACCAGCGTTTCGTCGGCGTTAACATATTACGCCGATTACCAGGGGTTTTCGCACCGCGCAGCACCCATTCGTAACCGATGTTCCACAGAGGCGGTCCCAAAACCGATCCCCGTGGAACACCGCACGTCGTCTCTCACCGACCCTATCCTTCTAGACCCGGGTAGATGATCGCTGTTTACCATGTACGCCCCGCCAATGCGAGGTAAATGTAGCTTGGCACCCGATGATACAAGAGTGCCTACCTAATGCAGCTCCACGGTAAGGTGTCGAAGGCGTTAGCGATGTCGAGAGACACTGCCACCACCATCTCGCCCTCGGACACTGCTCCCTCCGCCAGAGCCTTCACGCGCATGATTGTATCGACGGTGGATTGCCCTCGGCGGAAACTAAACTGTTTGTTCGCCAAATCCGGCATGGCCCGCCTACGATAGTGTAGCAATAGCTCGAACTAAAACAAATTAAATTCTTTGGGCAGTCTGTAGCCATGGTGGAACTGCAGCGATCGCGATATTTACACTATTGATTCGCAAATCGCCAAGCCAAGTATCCTCACCTAAATTTTAATTGTAAAATTAGTATATTGATAAATCTATAATTAATCCGATGATCTGCAGACAAAGGCTGTTGCTAACCCTGCGGCCGCTGCTAGAAGCGTACGCGGCAACCTGCAAGCACCTTCAGGCTGGCTCCATGAAGGACGTCGTTAAAAACACGCTCGATTCGCTCACTGATGACTTTACACACAATAAGATGATTTATGGTATGTTGATTGTTAAAAGATTTTTTGCAACCTAATCATTTCGGCCGAATGAAATCCACTGCTGGACATAGGCCTCACCCAAAGATCACCACAACGACCGATATGGTGTGTTGTGTGCTCATTGGGGGATCTTGCCATAATTGCCACGCTTGGCAGACGGGTTGGCGATCGCAGTTGAGTTGTTAATGTATTTGAAGGACGCTGCTGCCCATCCTCCGGTTAATCCCTTAGTCGACTTTTACGACACCCACGGGATGAAATGGGGTGGTGGCATTCTGAGCCGGCACCACACGGCAGATACCTAATGGTAGACAGATAATAAATACACAACATTGTTCACATAACAGGTGAAGCGGTATCAACGGACGCCATCAAGAACTGCCTGCGGCTCCTTCGCCAGTGGGGCGTGATAGAGATGTACTCCTCCAACAACGCTCGCCAGCTGCGGATATGTGCGCCTTACGAGGCGCAGCACGCGCTGCAACACGTGTGCAACAACGTGCTCAAGTTTAACATGGACACGCCGCTGCTGTGCGCCCAGTGACCTTGTGACAGTGACAGTGTACACGTGTGTGTTATAGTGATCACGGACAGTGTTAGTGTACTCGCAGGCGACAGAACACAGGCAAAGTTAGTGCCGAAGCAAAATAACACTTCTGATATTACGGAACTGTAATCAAGCAGCAGATGAGCCGGTCGAGTTATTTTTGTTAGGACAGTTTTGCATTGCTATGCATGTTGATGGTTTCATCGGCTCGTACCTCTGTAGCCCCGACTGTTCCTGCTTCTTTATTTAATATATTGAATCATAATTTAAAATATATATAAAGAAAAATAAATACATACGTGACTTCTTATAAAATATCAACTCACAGATTTTGAAATTCTGTGTAAAAATTTAACAGATATAATTATTTGCTTATAAATCAAATGCGGGAACTCCATAACTTGATTTTGTGTCAATACATTTGGTCGCTTTGTCTACACAATAGAAACTACATAAATATAGGAATGTTAAAGGATCCCACATACAAATGTTTCATTTGATAAAGACGCATCACGATATTGCGATATCAAATGCACTAGCAATACGACAATATCGTCCGATATGGATATTACCTGTATTGTCACTGCAATATCATACCTAATGCTTCTCCATGTTTCAGATGCAATCTACTTGTATCATAGTGCGATAATTGACGCTGTGTGTAAACTCTCACGCGTTCTTATATAAAATGGATGGAGTGCAATACCATTTATTGGGCCTGTGCTTGTGTAGGGGAATCTATTATTTTAATTTTTTGAGACTAGAACTCTCTAAATCAAATTTAGATGTAGGTTAAGCAGTTTGATTTTTAGACGGAAACCTTAAACACCTGACCAAAGAGACTAATTTGCAGTGAAAACAAAGTTAGGTTTCAATCTTAGATTGTAAAGAATTATGCACAAATATGGGTTTCCATTTCAAGGGAGTACAATATTGTTCAAATATGGTTTCAGTGTAATAAAATGTTGTAAGTATGACACCCTGAGTGTGTTAGCACTCTGGTATAGTTGCTGATCACTTGTCCCTACCAGGCACCCCTATTCATAGGAATAGATCCATGTATGGTGGGTACATACCACGAGACACTGAAAACATTTTCTTTAACTCTTCCCCGTCAGTAGTACAAATATATTTCAAATAGTTTTTCTTTTGATGTCCCTCGTTGTTCACCGTAACAGTAAGTTTAGATACAATAACTTTCCTTTAATAAAGTTTATCTGTGTTCTGGTAGGGACACCTGTCCAAAAGTAAAATGTATACTTTGCCACAAGAAGGGACGGCTTAGGGACAACGTTCCTGTATAGTTTAAGGTTAACAGTTGCCTGGGTAACAACGACTTACGTTAATTTAACGTAATATTATAATATTTAACACTATTTGTATAAGCAATATTGTTTTCAAGAGTTTTCAACACAATGTGATTGAGTGTCTTATTTGTTTTTGTATGATATTCAAAGCTGCTCAAAGATTACAGCCAAATAACTTGTAATAATAGTACCCTGCTTATCTGTGATGACAGCTATTTAAATGAAGCGTTTTTGTATATATTGTGAGTATAATAATCCTACATTTCTTGAGGTTGTCTTGAATGATTGTGATCTGTGAGGGGTCACGGTCTAATACAAGTTTATTTTTACAGTGGGAACGTAAACGCGTTCGGCGCTGCGATTGGCCCGCTTCTAACTCTTCAACCAATCGGAGCGCCGAACGCGTTTACGTTGCGGTTGTCAAAATAAACTCGTTCTAGGCCCTCTGATTGCCTCTAGTGTGATCATACGAGGACCTGGAGCCTCCCTTAGATGCCGAAGATGACCGCTCCAGTGGTTTTAGCCGGTAGGAGTCCGGCATACCCCTTCGCCCTTCCTTCACTTCCTTCACCCCGGGGGGTGAAGGAAGTTCGTGAAGGATTTCCACTGGGCATCAATAAAAAAAAAGGCCCTCTGATTGCAAACGAATTCCTTCATGCGCACTCGGACTACTGACAGGATATTGATTTTCAATAACATAGTCGAAATTAAACTCTTACGTTTATTGGCAGCAGACAGGTCATTAATTACTTCCAAGTTTGACATTGCACTAAAGCTTTAAATGTTTGATATTCACCAGAAGCTGAAATGTTGAATCATGTACCTATTCTGTGCCATTTTTATCGTCGTACAATGGCAGCCTGTAATGAATCCGCTCTAAGGTATCTCTAGGCAATAGGTCTCTGCAGTTCCAGACAGTATTAATTATTTTTTTGCTCATTTGTATGACCAGATCACTGTTAGATACTCGCACACTTGCAGAAAATAACTTTTAATTTGGTTCAGAACTTAACAATGTTCTGAACTAAACTAACAATAATTTTCTTTTTTATTGTGTTTTTTTTACGAATGAATACATTACATTACATATGTTCCATCACAGTTGTAAGACGATTAAAATGGCCTGTAGTATATCAGCTCATTAGCGTGTACTATCGTGAGTACCCGGGTATGTAGCCATAAGCACCAAGCTTTGTAAAAGAATTGGTAAACCCAGCCTTGTTTATACGAGGGTCCTGATACAAAGACATATTCACTTATAAGTTTTGACGTGTTTAAATAAAATTATAATATTATCCATATATAACTCCTGCTTCGTAATAATTGCGCATAAAAGGATAAATTCACTACATAGCATTTGTATCTAAAGTGGAACTTAGTATGGCTGGCCATTACCCGACTCCTGAAGTCTAAAGTTATTCCTTTTTGTACTGCGTTAAACTTAAGTTGACAAATAGCACATAGATTTTATTTACTTTGTTACCCATATAATGATAAAAGGGGCAAAGAAAAGATTGATTAAAAACAATCTTTAAATATTTTGTGTTTTATTTCAAGTTTTTTTTTTTTGTCTGTTGCATCTTCCACAGTTAAGTCAAGTATGAAAGTGTACTTTTACACAATGAGTCGCATGACCAGCAGTTGATCGACTATAGCATCGTATAAGATCGGTTAACGTCGGTTCACTTTCGATGTTTGCGTTACTGCAATAGACCCTCGTTTTATACCTTGGGATCTGTTATGACGACCGCTCGCCTGCAGCACAATGTTCAAGAACTGAAACACATTCATCATCATATCAGCCAAAAGACGTCCACTACTGAACAAAGACCTCCTCCATATATTTGCACAATGGCGTCGACATTTTGGTGGGGTTATTAGCCAAGACCTTATGTGTATGATAGCATAATAACAGTAGTGTATGTGCCTAGATCCTTTCCGTGGTGTTCAGATTAAGAATATAGCACCACTCCATCTCGCGTGGGTTTCGTAAAAGGGACAAAGGGAGTCTAAACCACAGGGATGGGCAGCAGCGCCCCTTCTGAGGAACAGTAACCATACTGCGTTCACCAACCCGCCTGCCAAGCGTGGTGAGTATTAGCAAATTCCTCCCAAACTGACGACGCAATATTGTGAAAATCTATGGGCCTCCCTAAGATGTTTAGTGTAGATGCGTTGCCCACGTTCTGCGATGGTCACATGAAAGCAAGGCAAGCAAATTCACTTAGTCACGTTCCAACCAGTGTTGTGAATTGTAAGCGTAATTCAGCAACAAATGGCGAAATAATATTGCCATCCTGTGACGACGATTCAGGAAGTATTATGCAACTGTGAGAGAATAAGACATTTTGTTTTATTTTATTCATAAATAAATAAATGCGTAACGTAAATCGGTTTCACCCGCGTTTAATTTAAAAGAAATTAAGGGTACTAACAGATAAAAAAAAAAATGTTTTTCTGTTATAGGTACCGTATATACTTTCATATGCATTTAGTAAAAAGCTGTTATTTTGACAACACTTCAATTTTAATGGCGGCCGGCGCGCCGTTCTGTAGTGCAATAAAGTTCGTGTATGGTGCGTCTATTTGAAAAATGACATTGGGGAGGCCTTTGTTCAGCAGTGGACTTATAAATGGCTGAAATGATGATGATCTTCCTAGAAAGGCTACCTACTGGTCTTATACAAACCTTAGATAATTTTCTAATTATGTCTGCTTTTTTTTTAAACTGCCCCACACTAGGATTTCTCTTGTGTCGTGGGTGCGTTTACAAACACAAATTCCACACACAATATCACCCAGACCCGGAACAACTACATGCAGATCTTATTTGATATTTGTTCCGTGCGGGTATCGAATCCACGACCCGGTGCGCGGCAGCGGACTGTATCAGCCACTGCATCAACCGTGCCGTCGTTTCATTTCGAATTTTCTTAACTACACATAGGTATATAAGTAATGGATTTTGAAAGTAATTGGTCCACTGTCCAGTAGCTATATGTCATTCGCGAACGACCGAATCTAATGACCCGGCTCGCAAACAGTTCGCGAATGACGCAACCATGAAAAGAATAAGCCGTTCATTAGATCTCTGCTTGAGCTTAGTCTTAGAATTGAGCGAACGGCGCGCATGGGTTATTACCTAAACAGGATAATGGCCCCTTGCCCCCTCCTGGCTCTGCCCTTGTGATCAAGCGTTCTGGCACTTGCAACGCAAACTCAGGTCTGGTCAAGTAGCTTCCATGTCTTCTCTCAACCAAAAGCCAGGCGTCGATAACGACAAAAAATCCGAATGACTAGCCGACAGCCGACATCCCGAATCGAAGAAAGACCAAATCGGCCCATTTCGCCAACGACACGATCGTTTATTACCTATGTATCGGCTGAAGCCTCGATACACTCGATAGTATACGATCATTTTCCAAACTGAAGCCACCGATCTAGGCGCGTGGTTCACGAAATAGAAGGTCTAAGTGACAAATGGTTTTCTTCGAGTGAAACGAGGTTTTAAAAGGATAAATAGGTACCTACTTGATTTATTAGCACGTTCACTAAAAGACAAAAATATGTGTGCACGGAGGTCGGTTGGGTGCAGTATGGAAGGCATTACTTTTACATACATAACATCAACCAATCAGCTATGAGGGCCCCCATGCCCCGCAGGTTTCCCCTCTTATCCTAACATACAATATATGTAGGTCTGTATACTTAATACTAGAACTATATAGGTATATTACAAGTGTAATAAAACACCTGTGTGTCGCCTACAGGAGGTTCGACATAGTGTATTATACTATCTGTGACCCCACTAAAAGCGCAACCGACTTTTGTAGATGTGGCGATCGATCCTTTGGGAACCGCCTTTGCACTCGATCTAAATCTCGGCAGAAAGTAATATTTCCATTATTAATGTAAATGAACACAGTAAGTTGGTTTGTTTTATTATGCATCTGTAGTCCATACAAATATTTATTCAGTGCGGGAATCGAATCCACTACCCGTGGCGCAGAAAGCTAATCACTTGGCCAACCGTGAAAAAAAAAAAGGTTAGAATTTAGTTTATATATGACGTATACGACCATAATGACCAATGATATTATACCATAGATATGTTACGTCCATATTAAATGGCGCGCAAAATAGTCTCGCTTGCACAACCATGTCGTGAGAAAGAAGATACAAAAACAACAAGAGTAAAAGAGATAGCTATCTAGGCGAACCGATTGCGAGGTGCTACAATTGGGGGAGTTTTGGTTCTTACTTTTGGTACGCATGTAACATATCTACTTCTTTTTAATATATAATATCATTGATAATGACAGGCAGTGTTTGCACACGTCGACTGTCCCCAAGTCCGTAGGATGCATAAGTAGTAGGTAATGAATTAAGTTTAGAGGGCTAAACTTAATTCATTTGTAAGGTCACCGGGAGCCCTCCGTAACCTTCTCAATCTCGTAATGGTACTGGCCGTCCGAAACAAACATTTCCTCATAAACGATCATCGCCATCCGAGGCACGTTCTCAGAGATCCGGACGATGAAATCACCCACTACCACACAGAAAGATACTCGTAGTCTTCAAACAGGTCGCTATGGACCGACCTCGCCGGGGTCGCGACGACTCGATCCATCCCTACTACCCTTTGTTCGAACCGGCCCGTGTTGAGTCAATATCTTTAAAAATCTCCTAAAACCCTAAATTATTCTATTTCAGCTCTCCCAAGCCCGACTCCCGGTAACGCCCTAAGCCGAGCCCAGTGTCCCACAGTCCCCTTAGCTAAACAATGGCCGCCCCCATTGTCTCGTCATTTTGGGGGGAATTTGCCAGTACTCACCACGTTTGCCAGGCGGGTTTAGTGAGCACAGTATAACTCTCCACAGAAGGGCCGCTGCTGCCCATCCCTCTGGTTCAGAGACATCGTCGTACCCATAACGAAAATTGTAAGACGAACCGCTTTTTAATCATTTTCGTAGCTGGCTATTACAACACTTGGGTCTTTCGGGGATTCACCTTTTATCCAATTCATCTCCACTAACTAAATTAGACAAAATCTTTATCATAATAAATTCACAAAATATGCTTAAAGAAAACATGGCGTTAAAATATCAATCGTTTATTAGGGAAAATACAATTTCACAGCCAAAGATTTCAATTGAATAGAGAAAGAAAAATGTAATTTGAACTTGAAAGAGTAATAAAGCACAGGTAATAAAGGTTAAAAATGCTTCGCTACTTTGATTACAAAAAGTTTGGGTGGTAAGCGATCTAATTCCTTTTTTTACATTATTTAACGATTCACAATCTGAACTCCAATATTGTCCAGAAATATTGACAAACCTGATAATTTTTCTTCTAAAAGTAAAAGGATATTTTACATTGAATTGGACCACTTGACTGCGTTGCATTTCTTATGTACTCGTGTAATTATGTATGTATTATAAATTGAACTCTCATGTAAGTTACTTATTTATTACTCAACAATTATGTATGAAAAGAAAGAAAATCTTCATTTATAAACTTGTTAGGTACATAACGACAGAAATTATTAATAAATTATTTGTTAATCATTTCGATCATTTTATCTTAAAGCAAAAATAAAGTCTTTATACTAGATACCTACCAGCTAATAATGGATAATTTACGTAACTAACGGCAAAGGTGGCCGACTACTAAAATAATTGTCATTGAATCTGCGAATCTGCCAGTGTTGATAAAGAAAATAAAAGCTTGGCCATTAAAATATAGACATAACAACTACTTTCAAATTTCGAACAATCTTTGGTCAGTTATGTTGCAATGCAATGTTGGTTGGTGTCACCAACTCTGTGGGTGTCACTGCGGCAAGTGATTCTTTTCGGAGGTGGCTATGCAGTTGTGGCCTTCCTAAAACTGATTCTAAAATGACTTGGTGGTATTTATTTTAATTATAAAATTAAATCGAAGTATCTATAGTCTAAGTCGGTTAAACAGCCAGAACAATGACATAGCCTCCATTTCACTTCGCATTTTGTGTCGTGCTATATCAGGCAGGTGGTCTTGCAGGCGACTCTCACAAATAGCCTTCTGCGCCCTGTGGTCTGAACACTTGAGGTGCTGCTTCATCTCATCCCAACTGGAGACGACAAGGTTGCAGTATCCACAATGATATAATTCGGGCCGAATCTGTAACATAACGAAAGATTATTTACAGTCGCAGTCCACGGCTGGACACATGCCAGTCACAGAAATAAAGAATTGCTCACAGTCACCCCGCATTTAACCATTATAGACTACTAACTTGATAACAAAAATATCCTTAAGGCGATTGTCATAACAAAACTGCATGTTGCCACAGCAGCACAGTATATAAGAGACCTATAGGTGTACACCTGACTGACTTGTCTAAGCGCGGGACTCTCCGTGTGTTGACGAAGTTTTGTTAGTTTTTTTATCTGTGATCATGCAAATGCGTCCTGATTAGATTACCATGAGACTCAATGTTGTAGCTTATCAACAAAACAATGTGAAGAGATAAATTATATTATAATTATAATTCTATTCTAGTATTAGTGACTAGTGTTGTATATCAACGAATTCTACCCCAATGAAACTATGGTGAGGTGATAGGCTAACTTACAAGCTTCATAGAAGCCCGAGTTTAGGGTTTCCGTTAGTGGGGACTGGTAGTAAAAGGTACAGTCTGTTACAAAAATAGAATTTTACAATTTAGGGATCAATCGTCAAACCAAAGAGAAACAAATTCAGATTCGGATCTGGCGTCCTAGCTAAGTTATATAGTAACCTGTGTTAAGGTCCACCAGCCCTTAGTTCCCACAAAGGAATAAAAAATAATGGAGACTGCAGTATGACAGTGAGGAGCAATCTGTGTTTACTATCTTATTATACTAAATATGTGTAGTATGTTATGATGTATATAAACCGTGTGGTGCCGGCTCAGAATGCCACCACCCCATCTCCTCCCATGGGTGTCGTAAAAGTCGACTAAGGGATTAGCCGGAGGATGGGCAGCAGCGCCCTTCGAGTACATTAACAACTCAACTGCGATCGCCAACCCGCCTGCCAAGCGTGGCGATTATGGCAAAACCCCCCAATGAGCCCACAACACATCCATATCGGTGGTTGTGGTGATCTTTGGGGGAGGCCTGTGTCCAGCAGTGGACTTCATTCCGCCGAAATGATGATGTTATGAGTGTGTAGGGAAGTGTGGGTGGTTCACCTGTAAAAGTGGGAGTGATGGGTTTGCATGTGGAATGGAGGGGAAAAAGGTGAGTTTGGATGCCGAGTGATTAGATAAGTCACTATGATAGTGATGTGAGTAAATATTCGGTGTCATCGGAATTTTTGTCACACAGAAATTGAGTTATCTGTTTTTTACATACCTCGTAAGAAGATTGATGCAGTGGGCTAAATTTGTTAATTCTATTATATAAAAATGGTCCTAAATAGTAAAAGAAACGGTTTGTGAAAGTGAAGCGTGGGTGTGGTATATTACATATTTTGTTTTTCTTCTAAGTGAAGTTAGAATTGGTTTAAAAGGAGTTTTCGTGTGCTGTTGTAGTATAGTGTTTAGTATGAAATTTTGTCGGACCGTATGGACACTGCAATTTTTGTATAGGTCAGTGGTTGGGTCCCCTAGGGGGGTGACCGCTTTACAGTCACCCTCTCCGAGATGTGCCTATAGGCGTGGCAGCAGTGGGCGGCTCTAGTGTGATCATACGAGGACCTGGAGCCTGCCTTAGGTGCCGAAGATGACCGCTCCAGTGGTTTTGCCGGTAGGAGTCCAGCATACCCCTTCGCCCTTCCCCGGGGCGAAGGAAGTTCATGAAGAATTTCCACTGGGCCGAATAAAAAAAATTGGTCAGTGGTTGGGTAAAGCAATGGTCGGAAGGTGGCAACTTAAGTATGGCTCTCTGAGCTACCTCTAGTGGTTTGAGTATGGTTTTTGCTGCTCCACCCCAACTAGTAATACAGTAAGAGATGATTGACTCGCACATGGCAAAATATACGGTGCGTATCACCTTTGTGAACGGCAATTGGCAACGTGTCGTAGTGTTTTAAGTAGATAATTGAGTTTTTTTTTTCTCTTTATTTAAAAGGGCTTTATCGCTTAGCGATGACGTCGCCCATAAATGAGTTTACGAACCCTACCAGTTAGGTCGGTAATATGTGCTTTGAAGTTGAGATACTTATCGAGAGTGATACAGAGGTATTTAATTGTATCAGTGGAGGTAATTGATGTACAATTGCAAAAGGTCGAATCTCCAAATTCGAAGCTTGTAGAGTTATCGGTGCTCTAGGTTGTGATGTGGAATTTAGAGAGAATGTGATGAGTTTGGTTTTACTAGTGTTGAGTGTGAGTGAGAGATAAGACAATAAGTTAAAATATCAAAACCAGTTTGAGCAGTTGATGAACCTGGGCTTGCTAGGAGTAGTCAACACCTTCTTCCTGAAGGTGCGGGCCAGCCCCTCAGATTCAGTCAGATTGATCTAACGAGTAACGGAAGAGTAGTTTGAACGAGTTAGAGACTCAGAGTTGCCGGCCGGCTGCAATGACGGATTGGTCAAATGGCAGGGCCACGGTTTCTTCCTCTGCGTTCTGTGCCACTTACCTGCTTGACGAGGCGTCTAAGTTACTCGAGTGTACTAAGCGAGCATAGACACATAGTTGTTTCAGGTATCAGTGTTTCACGCATGTGAGTTTTATGTCTGTAAACAGTACCCGGTACAGGATAAATCCTAGTCCTTCGTAAAAAACTACAATCCCGACCCGGACAACATGTTAAATAAGTAAAGTGCCCAGAGCTGGTGGCACCGGTACGTTCCACTGGAGATCATGGTACCGCTTTGTATTAATGAAGACGGCTACCGCCACCAGTAGGGTTTTAGCTGATAAAAGACTAGGATTCGCTAGGGTGGAGAAAGTTGAAGTTGTATGAAAATTCCTCCCAAGTAAAAAAGCTACCAATTTAATACTTGGAGTAGTTATAACAATAGGCACGAATGATGGACACTACATATGACAAAATTAGAAATGCCATAAAACTCACCTCTCTTATAAACTCGGAGCTCTCTGATGTAATAACAGACGTCATTTCCATTTTCATGGAATGGTGCCTTGTGATAACGTGCTCTCTCTCGTCGCAGTGTGGCGGCAAATTTACCTCACATAAAATACACCTCAACCTGCATGTAGTCTTAGATATCAACCAATAGCTAAACTGAGGCATGCAATATTCCTCATTGACAACAGTATCGTAACCAAAGTAGCCTTGCATATGAAAAGCTGTATCGACAAAATGTGTAAATTCCTGCTTCGAAATAGCAGGGCGCTCGGCTGGTTTGACCAGATTAATTTTAGCTGACCCAGCCAGTTTTTTATGAGTCGCCCCTTCTACATGCTCCTTCATAGATTTTATAGGAGACGGCAATTTGACTTGACAAATGCGACAATAGGCGTAGTCGTTTACTTCGTTATAAGTTAAGTGGTTTTCTTTAGCAAAGTTTCCTGCCTCTGCTAGGTCGCATTTGCTATTTCTTTTCTGTCGGGGCGTGGAACGGGTAGTCGTGTCGTTTTTATTATTTTTGTCCTGAGCACATGGGATTGTTGGTAGCATTTTAATATTTTCATTTGCTACGTCACTACCTTTCAGATCGTTAGATATATTTATAGATTTATCATTTATATCAACTCTATTGAGGTTTTGATCCACGTGCGATGGATATAACAATTCAGGATCAATCTGCTTAGCTGATGAATGTTTTTCAATATGGTTTTCAATCTCTACCAATTCGAATTTTATGACTGCGGAACATTTTTTACAGAAGGCGGTTTCCGTTTCTAAATTAACGTTGATTCCTTTGCTTTGGTATTTAACAACAGATTCTAGAATTTGCGATTTTTGTTCCACAGCAGATTTTTTATTGTTTTGACAAACGTTATCATCTGACGATTTCATAGTTTTCTGGTCTCTATCAGCGGCTGGAGTTTCGATTTTTTGGCAGCTACTATTATTTTCGATTAGACGTTTTGTGTAGAGTTCGTGATGCTCTGTATCATTAAAATGTTTGGTTATCATGTTAGTAGCAATCAGCTTGTTACATGTAAGGCATTGGGCAGCAGAGTCATCTATCTGAAATTATAGAATATTACGTTTTATTACCAAATTGCAACCTTCACTTTAATAAATAATTTTGGCAGTCCCCATACATTGATTGACACCGCGCTAGACACGTCATTAGCCGCTCATAATGTTTTTACGGTATTATACCGTAAACTCGTGGTGATCTAAGAAAATCAAAGGGTTTCTGTGTTCTGCAGTCCATAGAAGTATATATATGCTAAGAAAAAATTATGAATTAGCTTTGAACAGCTTAAATCAAATAATGCGAGTTTATACTAGCTCAATGGTATAAACTCGCAATATTTGAATTAATGTGTTCAAAGATTATTCAATAATTCTATACGCATACACATACATACACCTTTTACGCATACGATCATATGATAGAAAAATATGCGCTAAAGCCACCAAAATGTATGTAAATTTTTGTGTGTCGTCTGGATACGGTTTCCAATACATGCCCATCCAATGATCAGAAGAAGATGAATGTATGAAAAAGGTAAGTTCTAGAAAACATTCAGGAGTTTTTTTAACCGTCGTAGGACGTTTCTGTCAACCAAAAACAGATCACCCAGCTTGACAAATACTACCTATTCAAAACTAGAAAGAGTTAAGAAGAACTAATAATGGGAAATTAAATTAAAAGTAAAGTTATCAAATCAAGCTGGCAGCAGTCAGCACTCGTTTGCTAGTTTGATCACAGAGCAAGTAACCACTCGTTTTAGTATAATGGAGGTCAGTGGTGCAAACCCAAATTATTAAAACCATAAACAACAGATCACCAATAGTACTATCTGTGCAGATCATTACTACCAACTTGACTGATATAAACTTATATATGTTTTATTATTTATGTGGTTATTTTTTTACTTATATAATATTAACAGACTTAAACAGATCACACACCAGATGCCTGCCCATTTTCCAAGGAAATAACAACATACCGTCCCGTCTTTGCCACCATTGCGTGCTAAGCAGTTGGGTTCTATTACTCGTTTAACTGGCATGCGGTGGCACGACGAATAATGTCGTTAATATTGGCATGCCGTGCTATGTGACCTGCACTTGCACTGCAAGACAGGCCATGGTGTCCAAGGTGGTGGACAGCTACACCACAGTGACATCATCATGTCAGCCATAGGAGGTCCACTGCTGAACAAAGGCCTCTCCCATAGATTTTCCCAATTGTGTCGTCGTTTTGGGGAGAATTTGCCAATACTCACCAGGCTTGGCAGGCGAGTTTGTGAGCGTAGTATGACTACTGTTCCACAGAAGGGACGCCGCTGCCCATCCCTCTAGTTTAGAGTCCCTTAGCATTTTACTACATCCACGAGGGAGATAGAGTGGTGCTATATTCTTAATGCGAACATCACACGGAGACACACAGTGACATCGATGAGGAGCAATACAAGGGGCACCTAAACGAAGGCGTGTAGCGAGCTGAAAAGTATTTGCATCCTACATAGTGCCTGTGTTGGACGACTGGAGTGCCTGAAGCAATAACCCTGATCTCTATTCACCCACAGAAAATAGACGAACACGCTCAACAGCATTGGTGGACGTACCACTTAACCTCTTTCGTACCAAAGCGCAGAGCCCCTCATTCCACTGTCTCTGGATAAGGGGATTCAGGGGCAAAACCGTAGTAGAGCAAGCCATTTTCCAACCGTTCATAACATCAGTCATGCACGGTACCGTAAAATCAACTAATGTGCATGCTATAATTTTCCTGGATAATTTGTCAGTACCTACTAGACCAAGGACAGGAACGCCGGTAAATTTACACTAGAAATTTTGCGGACGCCGAGGCCCTCAAAGCGAATGGGCAGTGAGGCTTCATCGAAGCTCGGTCGTGCAGAGCCACTTTTAAAACTGAGGTTAATGTATTCTTTATAATTATGTCTATTTTCTCTAAAAGTTGCGACTGCTTCCATAAACGGGAGGATGGAAGGCTATATTGACTACCCCTGAGTAAATTACTTCTACTTTTTAATTTAAAGGCCCAATCTTTTATTGACTTGGGGCCGAAATTAATATCTAATCAATCTAATCCAAAATCTTTAGATTTAAGATTTTGAAATGTATTCTACTTTGTGTTATGATCACATATAACACAAAAAACATATCGTAATGTCTTAGGTTTTCGTGATTATTACACATTATAATAAAACAATTTTAAACGGATTTAATCGCTTGTATTATTGATTTTTTTTCCTGACGTTTCGAACACTGCAGGGTTCGTGGTCGCAGGATGACTAAGGTGACAAGCGTCGTTACAACCGTACAAAACTAATCAAAAATTGTTTCGATGCACGCAGTAATCACTTACAGTATCTTGATGTTTTTTAGTGTGGTGTGTTGCTTAGGATTTTATTAATTTAATAACCGAATTCAAAACAGGCGGTCCCTGCCAACCATGTTTTCTATTAAACTTAGGATGTTTTTTAATTTCAATAGCCTCACGAAACGTCAGGAAAAACCAAAATCAATAATACACGCGATTTAATCCGTTTATAATTGTTTCATTATAAAACAGACATATCCTAATGCGAAATCCGAACATTTTGGATTAGATTTATTATTAATTTTCGGCCGGTAGCAGCAACGGCCTCCAATCGGTAAACCACATTTCTTAAAAAAACAATAACTTAAGTATATATATTATGTTATGACTTACATGACGATAGATAGCGTTGTCTCCTCCAAACTTTATTGGTTTCAGTACTAAATTTAAAGAATGACTTGATTCGCTTTTGTGGTGGTCCTCATCATCAAACTCTACACTACAAATAGAGCAAACGTCCTCCATCAGACCATGCCACGCTTTCTCTTCTATCAGAATATTGTTAAAAGCAACAACATCATGACCTATTGGTTTAAGAAGATGAATTCCCTTGTTATGTTTGTGCTCTTCTTCAGTTACGTGTACAGTAACTTTAGTAGCAATTGGCAGCAACACATTGCAAAACTCACAAAAGTATCCCCCGATGAACTGAAAAAATAAAGCATTTAGAATTCTTATTCATGAAATGAGTTCGTTTGAACATATATATTTTGTAGTATTTAATTAACCATAAAATAAGTTTATAATATATATACACATTAAAACTAATGACACTTAGAATATATTACATACTGTAAGAAAAAATATCTATAAACAAATAAGGTATCTATATCATCATCATCATTTCGGCCGAATGAAGTCCACTGCTGGACACAGGCCTCCCTCAAAGATCACCACAACCACCGATACGGATGTGTTGTGGGCTCATTGGGGGGTTTTGCCATAATCGCCACGCTTGGCAGGCGGGTTGGCGATCGCAGTTGAGTTGTTAATGTACTCGAATGACGCTGCTGCCCATCCTCCGGCTAATCCCTCAGTCGACTTTTACGACACCCATGGGAGGAGATGGGGTGGTGGCATTCTGAGCCGGCACCACACGACAATCTATATAAAAAGGTGAAAATAAAGAATGTTCAAAAGACACCTAAGCGTCAAAATATTCCTCCGAATCGCTGTCGTCTGGTAACGTACCCAGGAGGCTGGCAGCATTACCACGTTGGATGGCAATACAAATTATTTGTCCGAAGAATAGGCCAGCCCTCTGGTCACGTGAAGAGTCGACCAAGCGTCTAGAAATGTCTTTAAAAAAGAGAAGTGCACTCGGTCCCCATGACCGCAGCGTTTCGACCCCAAACGGCTCAACCACGTAATTTCCAACGAGGTAACTGTATTTGCGGAACGCCGGTAGACTTACACTGGAAATTTCGCGAACGCCGAGACCACCTAAACGAATAGGGAGAGTCGCTTGTGACCACGCGCGGTCGTCCAGGGCCACTTAAAACTGATGTCAAGGTGTTCCGTATTATGTTGTCTAGTTTCTCTAAAAGTTGTGAGTTTTTCCATAAACGTGAAGAGCGGAGAGTGTAAATGAATTTTGGGCCAAAACAACAGTATCTTAATATGGTAAAAGCCGAATGTAAGTTAATTTTAAAAAGTCTTTCCGTAACATCACTGAACTCTTGGGTTTTATGGTCAATGAAAGAAGGAAAAGATTCTTCTAAGATTGGGGACCCTAGGAGGTGCAGAGAACTTTTTTCAACAATTTTTATATCTGAGGCTATTGTATTGAATTTTTGAAACGCCGATTGTCTGTCAATGTTTTCAGATACATATCATCAGGGTTAAGTTCGTTTGAATGAAACATATATACATAGGTCTACAAGCGGTAGAATTGTTTTTATTAATGTGTCGTGCAACCCGGAAAAATCTCACGTTATTTATTTAAATATCAGCCTAAGGTCCAACTGCTGAACAAAGGCCTACCTGATTTTCACAATTGTGTCGTCATTTTGGGGGGCATTTGCCAGTCTACACCACGCTTGGCAGGCGGGTTGGTGAACCTTGTGTTTTAGAGTCCCTTAGTCTACTTTTACAACATCGACAGGAGGAGATGGAGTGGTGCTATATTTTTACTCCGGATATCACATGAAAACGCTAGTATACAATTTTATGTTTTAAGATAGTATCAAAAACAAATGATTGCCTTGAGAGGGTTCCGTACCATTAAGTGTACGACTCTAAGCGACAAGCTTTTATTTTGCACTTGCGTAGTAACACCGAGTGTAATAACCGCAAACATGTAGATCCGTAATTACTGCACGCGGATTCAATCCTTCGCTCGTGCTACAACACTCCACACACATCCACTCGTTTCAAATTTCAAGACTGTAAGGCACCGGGAAATACTTTTTATGGGCCACAACGGCAGATACAGACATATAGACAACAAAGTACGATATAAGCGTTCCGTTTGTTCCATTAAGAGGTACAGAACCCTAAAAATTAATAAATCGACAGTAAAGTTGACATTGAAAATGCGTAAATACATACCTTTCTGATGTGTTCACCCTTAAATTTATCTGAGTACTGAATCGCACTCAGTCGCTTCCCATGCGATGATGTTCCAACATGCTCACAGGCTTCTTGTTCCGAGTTCAGGAAACAGTCACAAGCCAGGCAGAAGGAATTTATATAGCCAGTGATGACTCCGTTCTTGTGAAAATGGTACGACATGGTGATCTAGGGCAGAAAAAACATTATTTAAGTACGTTATTATCCGTGGTTTATTTCACGCCTTGTAAGCATTTTGATTTAGCCGTGTGGTGCCGGCTACGAATAGCACCAACCCATCTCATCCCGTGGGTGTCGTAAAAGGCGACTGTGATTATTAATATTATTAGCCGGAGGATGGACAGCCGCATCCTTTAAGTACATTTAACAACTCAACTGCGATCGCCAACCCGCCTGCCAAGCGTGGCGATTATGGTAAAACCCCCCAATGAGTACACACACCCAGACAGCTCGGTGTGGCGATCTTTGGGGAGGCCTGTGTTTAGCAGTGGACTTTATTCAGCCGAAATGATGAAGTATTTTGATAGAACTAAAATGAACGGAAACTGTCCGTCGTTTTTATTAGCTGGGTTGCATTTACGCATGTTTTAAATTCCCGACAAAAAGCCGATCCCAATATAGTTGAGAAAAGGCTAGGAAGAAGATATACGTTACTAGGTAGGTACACCAATCAATAAAGAAAAGGAACAGAAACGGATGCGGAAACGGACGTGGAAGTAAATACTGTGACAAAAGTAATTTTTTTACAAATATGTATTTATTTAAATAGTTATTCAAAAAAAAATGTAGAGGTAAGTTATGTTTTATGAAAGTAGTCTGGCTGCTTTTCACCTAACCATCTGTTCCGGTGTTTTTATATATATAAGACCAGCTCAGCAAAATAATTACTCACAGGCGCAGATACAGAAAAACCCAATAACACTTTCCCCGACCCGGAAATCGAACACGTTACACCTTAGGTGCCGAAGATGACCGCTCCAGTGGTTTCAGCCGGTAGGAGTCCCTTCGCATTTCCCCGGGACGAAGGAAGTTCATGAAGAATTTCCAGTGGGCACCAATAAAAAAAATGAAAAAAGGCCTACTTTACATAACTATTGCCTAATTTTATAAAACAATTCATGTTTAGATAAGCAGGTATCCAATTAATTGACCGACCTTTTCTTTTTTCGTTTCTGATGAAAGTTTAACAGCTGTATCTAACTTCTCAAACTCTGCAAACTTCTCGGCATCTATCGCTTTAAGGTTACACTTTGTCACAAAGTTGCATCTGGATTTGGAAGGCTTTGGTGGCGATTATGGCAAAACCCCCCAGTGAGCACACAACACAAACCTACACCGGTCGTTAAGGCAAGCCAGAGTTGAGCCGGAGACGAGGCCCTAACCGACTCTGGGGCATTCGGGTACGCAGTGCCACTCACATTCGGTTTGTATGCTTCATAATAGATCACCTAATAATAATAATAAAAGGTGACAAAAGGGTGAGGAAACTGGTTTTATCTGCCACGCGAGATTGTCTCGTGGTAAGTTAAAGCCTACCCCAGGGGGGTTTTTACGATAATAAAAAAATTGGTGTCTATAATTGAACAGAATACTTTTCAATGTATCTAGCAACCGGTCTTCAATCAAGACCCATTGTGACCAGAAACAATGTTGCAGTATTCTGAGTATTAAGTGGTTTGAATGAATACATTCAGATCAGCAGTATTTTGTTTGCTAGCCGTTGGCCGTTATACCGATAGCTGATTATAAACATCCTTATGATTATAAATATAGGTATAAAACTTCTGCTGACTAATAAAGGCCGGTAATAATGGAACCGTATTCAAACACTAATTACAAGTGCCTCGATGGTCTGGTGCTGTCAAGCGCACAAATCCTGGGTTCGGATCTCAGGTCCGGCAAAGTGCTATGAGACTTATTTTGTTAAGAAATTATTAACAGCTACTCGAGACTTGGACTTTAAAATGGATATATACTATATCGATAAGATTTATTGTAATAGTACATCTATATGGAATAAATATATATAGAATGAAAACTTAAAGGAAAACTGGAACAATGGCTTCTGCTTTTCAACATATTAAGTGACGTTCTGTAGCAAACGGTGATCGCCACTCAAAAGATGGGCCCCCAAATGGCCACCACTACATGCCACAGGAAGCAACACCGGCGTGAGAGGCTAGTGGTGTCGAGAGGTGCGGCACAGGTTTCACCATAGCGCATCTCGAAGACTCGGAGCGGGTTTCCTCGTTATTACGCCATTAGATATTTCCACCCCCGAGCATAAGGCTCTGGTGGCCCACTTGTCTTGTCCCACTGTATGATTTCCCCTGTATACTGCCTGCTCGGGGGTGGAAATATCTCAATTTTTTTAGTGGTAGGTACATGGATAGAAGCTGCTCTTTGTTTCTTTGAACAATGAATAGTTACGTAGCAACAAAGTCAATTATTTATATTATACCTACATACTAGACACACTACTACGCAGTGGATTGAATTGGAGAAGAACAACGAAAATTTTAGAATTAAACTCATAGGTAAAAAGTTATTCAAATCATTACCTAATTAGAAATACTGAAAAATAATAATATTGATTTAAAACCAACTTAATAGATGTAGTATAACATTAGCGATATGACAATAAAAAATTACCTAATGATCATTAAAATACACTTACATTGTCCTGATACAATAACAAATTAATTATATGATTCTCCTTAATTTACTTATTAAAATATCGACCTTTTTTTTTTATTGATGTCCAGTGGAAATTCTACATGAAACTTCCTTGACCCCGGGGAAGGGCGATGGGTATGCCGGACTCCTACCGGCTAAAACCACTGGAGCGGTCATCTTCGGCACCGAAGGGGGGCTCCAGGTCCTCGTAAGATCACACTAGAGCCGCCCATTGGTGCCACGCCTTTAGGCATATCACGGAGGGGATGACTGTAAAGCGATCACCCCCTCTAGCGGAGGGAAGGAGACTGTAAAAAGTTCGCCCCCCCAGGCACTTCTCGGGGAGGATTGTAAAGGATCCCCCAAGCCTCGCTTTGCGCTGTGCTGCGCACACGGCGGCACGTGACCACGTGCGCGCCACCGTCTTCCCGGGAGTCGCTCGGTGTGAGCACGCAGACTCCCTAATCTTCACGCCCGCGACCCCCGAGGCCCCCCACCATGTAGTGACGGCAGGGGGCTCAGGCGTGTTGGACTTGGGAGCCGGGACGGTTGTTGCCCCGGCGCCGTCTCGTCCTTCTCCGTGCGGGTTCAGCCCTCTCCCGATCCCGCTCTGCAGTCTCCTTCTGGAGCATGACGCTCTCGCAGAAGGAGACCACTGCACTCCAATTTTCATGCTCTGCCAACATAGCCGACACTACTGGCACTACGGCAGAGAGAGATCTTGCCCGATCCGATCGACCAGGATCCGCCGCTCGGCCGCCCACGCAGGGCACTCCTCGAGCGTGTGCTGTGCGGTATCCTGCTCGCTTCCACAATGGTGGCACTGTGCCGTAACCTCGCGTCCTATTCTGTGCAGGTACGCACCGAAACAACCGTGACCGGTGAATACCTGCGTCAGACGGTAGGTGACGCGCTCGCTCCTTCTGAGCCAGGCTCCGAAGAGTGGCTGGATGGCTTTGACGACGCGCTTGGTCGCGAACTGCAACTGTAGGCGGTGTCGCCATATCTCGAGTGCGCGCCGTCGAGCCAGCCGCCTCATTCTGTCAAACGCCCCTAAAGGCACGCTTTCCCCACTTTGGCGGAGGGAGCGTGTCTGGTCATAGACCCACGCATCTCCGCCTGGATAAAATATCGACCTACCTACCTACGATGTAGCTATATTATTATTATTATTTAAAATCACTTATTTCACTATTCAAATATTTAATTCTATTCAATAATGGATTACGATACGGATTTCATGCATGGTTTGCAACTGCGCAGTTATATCACAGATTACTAATTAAGAGTAGGTATTATGTATGTAGCCTATCAAGCTATTTTGTTCCAGTATAAGCTGATCTCGCATTGTATAGGCTTTTTGTACGATAAGAGATCAGCGTAAACTGGATATATATAGCTTGATATGTAGCCGAGCCGTGTGTACCAGTTTCTATTGTAGTTTGTATGTAGGACGTAGGTACCTACTACATCCTACCTCCCCACATGAAACCGCTATAGGTACCTAGTAAAGCAGCCTAGTAGAGTAGAGAGACCGTATCGAAATTTCTTTTTCTTTTTAGCGATAAATGTTTACAAGTAATCTAGCTAGTCGCTCACAATTAACATCTATTTCCTTGTCAAATATGGAACTCCCGTTCATGATGTCTGTTAAACCTAAGCTATAAATTATTTTTAGTTTTTTAAGGCATAAACCATTGCCTAAGACGCATAAGACAGAGGAATTCAGTACACACTAGCTGTTTCCCGCAGTTTCACATTTAAAAGAAATCGGATTATATTGGATTTCATGGCTTTTTTTTTTCGCGGAACCCTAATTATTTTTCTAAAATAAAAGTACCCTTAGTTACGCCTTATAACATCAGCTATCTGCCAGTAAAAGTCCCGCCAAAATCGGTCCAGCCGATTCAGAGATTAGCCGGAACAAACAGATAGACAAAAAAATAAAAATTGTTATTTTGATCTAAGTACCGTTTATAATATTATGCATTTTGTAAAAAGCTGTTATTTTGACATTACAGACACTTACACCTAATATAATATAAATAACGTCATTGGAAAAGCAGAAATAAAAAATATCGCCACATTAAACATCATCATTATCATAAACATAATATTCATAGGTACTTACAAAATGTATTTATTGGCCGAATACCATTCGCGGTTCGACAAGGTAATCAACACTAAAAACTTGTTACTGTAAGAGGCGTCGTCTTGCTAAAACACTGATAATTTATCAAATCTGCGCTAGACTAGCGTACTGTCCTGTCGAGATGTTGAACACAGAGTAAAGTAATAATATTAAAATGTTGAACACAGATGCTAATGAATTGTGTAGATTGTTGAATTTGGGAATACCCGACCAGGGCTGCCAATGCCAATTTATCAAATTCCCCAAATTGGGGGCAAAAATATGCTGAATCCACACAAATTCCCCTCAATGTTTCTAAAAAAACTACCTATACCTACCTAGTTAATCGACCGCATACTATAAATAATTTTAATCACTAGGGGTACTAATACTTTCCCAATAACTAGACTAGTCATTTTTTGCTTTCAAATTGGTCGTGTGTGACATTAGATCGAAAAAAGGGAACATTAAAAAATACCGTTTTAATATTCAAAGTAGCCACTAGTCGGGAGGGTAGTGAGTGCACTACACCGGCTGCTGCCCAATATCGGGGGACCATGTGAGGAAGTTTGCCGTTTCTACGACCCATGCGGTGTTTGGCCCGCTACAGGGCACCTGTATGGTCAGCTGGACTGTCAGGCGCCCAGCACTGCAGAACCAAGCTTCACGGTCTGCAGCGTAGAGTGACTACACGGATCGCACGAGCATACCGAATACTTGGCGCGTATTCCACCTTTCGACATCCTGGCGGAGACGGATGCGTGGGTCTATGATCAGATACGCTCCCTCCGCCAGAGCGGTTAGGCGCGCCTCCAGGGGCGTTTGACAGGCCGAGGTGGCTAGCTCAGCGGTGCGCACTTAGAAAGTGGCGTCACAGCCTGCGGATGCAATATGCGACCAAGCGCATCGTCGAGGCCGTCCTGCTGCCCTTTGGAGCCTGGGTCTGAAGGAGCGAGCGCGTCACCTACCGCCTGACGCAGGTGTTCACCGGGCACGGTTCTTTCGGTGCGTACCTGTCCAGGATAGGACGCGAGGCCACGGCACATTGTCACCATTTTGATAGCGATCAAGATCCCGCACAGCACACGCTCGAGGCGTGCCCTGCGTGAGCTGCCGGGTAGCGGATCCTGGTCGATCGGCTATGTTGGCAGAGTAAGAAAACTGGTATGCAGTGGTCTCCTTCTGTGAATGCGTCATGCTCCAGAAGGAGACCGCAGAGTGAGATTGGGAGAGGGCCGATCCTGCTCGAACAAGACAGCGCCGGTTTAACAACCGCTCTGGCGCCTAAATCTCATTCACCTCAAACTCCCTGCTGTCGATATAAGTCGGGGGGCCTCTGGGTTCACGAGTCCGCAGATTGGGGAATCTGCGTGCCCATACCAAGCCACTTACGAAAAGACCGAAATGTGCCTATAGGCGTGGCACCAGTGGGTGGCTACAGTGTGACCATACGAGAACCTAGAAGTGCCGAAGATAATCGCCCTATTAGTTTTAGCCGGTAGGAGCCCGGCATGCCCGTCCGCCCTTCCCCGGAGCGGAGGAAGTTCATGATGAATTTCCACAGGGATAGATAAAAATAAGAAAGGTGTAGCTTAAGTTGTTTTTTTATAATCATTATTTTGATATAAATGCACAAGCATTCTAACATACACAAAATTATTTTGCAATTTGTGAAAGAATAAAGAAAAGCAATTCAAATATCAACAGTACGTTATGGAGAGTCGTTCATTATCCATAAGTAGAGTCTCTACAACTCTACATTTGGAGTTCTTGAAGAAGTGTTCGAAGCCAAACTATCAATATTATTTAACGATGAGATGAGAAAATCCTGGCATAATGCCAATCCCCAATAAATCCCCAATCTACTTGAGATTCCCCGCAGTTTGGGGAAATCCCCACAAATTGGCAACGCTGTTCCCGACTACAGACCACCTACAGACTACTTTGACTCGAGCTAGTGTTGATTAGATATCGATAGTATTTCAACTATTGAAACTATCGATTGTCTGAGAAAAGTATCGATTATCTTCGTTACTTTTTTTCTTTTGAACGCACCCAAACCATAGAACGAATTAATGTTTCTACTAGGGGAAATCATCATCAAAAAATGTGGCCCAGTGCAATGTAGTACTATGGGCAGCGTGGGCAAGTAATGCCAAGTTGTAGGGAATTCCTCAAAATACAGGTAATTTCAAACCAATAGTGTAATGTGTGTGGGGAGGATTAATAGAGATTATTTATAATAATAAATGTTTTTTATTTCGGACAACAAAAATGATCCATATTTTAGTTAGTAAACAAAGGAACTTATTACCTAGTGTTAGTAATAAAACAAATTAACTGCTGACATAATAATAAATGCGTGTGAATTTCTTGCCCCCGGTGATCAAGACAGACATATAGTTCTTACTTGATCAGCCTCTGCATAAATTTCTTTAAGATAGCAGAATTGCGGCACCCAGCTATAGTTTGCACAGTACTATTGTGACTATCCCTTACTCTCATCAGTCTACCGTACAAGCTTGACGGCACGGTTGGTGCAGTGGCTGATACAGTCGACTGCTGCGCTCCGAGTCGTGGGTTCGATTCCCACACGGAACAAATATTTGTATGATCTGCAGATAGTTGTTCCGGGTCTGGGTGTATTGTATGTGGAATTCATGTCTGTAAACGCACCCACACACAGGAGAAATCCTAGTGTGGGGCAATGTTTTTTATAAAAAACAAAAAAAAAAAAAACATCTCCGAGGCACTACAAAACCGGGGTAGTATCAACAACATTCTGAATACATTGTTATATTTTACATGTAGGACATCTAGGGATCTTTTGGTGTGATTAACCCATTGGCCGTGTACAAACACTGACAGTACGCTTCAAGAAGCGTTATTTTTACTTGGTCCGTACAGCGAGCAAATCTACGTGCCAACATGAATCTCTGATCGCTAGTGCCCTACGTTCCCTCTCTATATCTATATCATCCCTAAGGTCGTTAGCAAGAAAATGCCTCAGATATTTAAATTCTGTCACTATGTGTATGGGTCGTCCATTTGGGATTAGTTCAGGTGAATTCTCTATGCTCTTACCATCAGCCCTAAATATCATGTATTCACATTTCTATATATTACATAATAGTCCATGCTTAGCAGCATAGGTCTTACAGATTTTAAGCATCTCTCTGATTGCCCCCACTGTCAAACTCAGCAGTACCATTTCAACTGCATAGCTGTTATTTATACAAACACCATCCACTCAGCATCCGACACGCATACTGCTGAGCTTGACTATGACGTCATTAACATATAGGTTGAAGAGCTTGGGAGACGTTAGACCTCCCTGTCTTAGCCCGCACTCCAACCTATATGACTCGGAGAGAGTATTAGACCAGTTTACGTGGTTTGTTTGATTGCCATACCAATACTGGAAGATTCTCAGCATTTCCCCCAGCTTTCTCCAAAGCAAATCGTACGAGACATGGTCGAACGCCTTGGATCTCTCCAAGCTTCACGGGAAGGGAGGAAACAACAACACTCTCCAAGGAAACAAGCGTCTTACGGTTTGTGTACTATTGGACAGTATGCTTGACACTCAAAATAGCGATCTCAGTTGATAGTCTTTCAACTTTTGGGAGGCTCTCACAATCATAACCTTCTGAAAATTTAATTCTCAATTTCCACCCCACCATACTGGATTTATGTCCAATTCCTTTGCTGTCTCAACAATCAAACTCTGGAACGCGCTTCCCCTCGATATAAAGAAAGCTCCGAGTAAATTCACCTTCAAACGTAAAGTGCGCGATCACTTCTTTAAATCGTTGCAATGCTGATCATACAAAACAGTCTTCGTTATTAGTTTTGATATTAACGTCAGATAAGATATTTATATATTCTATTTAATTATATATAATTATGCAATATATATAGTATCTATTTTTATATTAGTATATGTATTTACTCCTCTTTTAATTCAATTTGTTACAATTATGTGCCCATTCTCAACATTATCTATAGCTTTGTTTTTGTACCTCATTCGATGTGCTTTTTTTTACCCAAAGGTTGACTGGTAGAGAATGCCTTATAGCATTAAGTCCGCCTTGTGTACCATCTATGTACATAGAAGTTTAAATAAATAAAGAAATAGTCCGGGAAAAAACCCGAACTGTGCGTCATGTACATTTTAAATAGTTATCATGTATACTTTAGCTATGATCGTCGCAAGGGAAACCGGACGGTAGTTGCCTATGTCAGAGATATCCCCTGTCCTGTTCTTTACGATGGGAACGACAATGGTATTCATCAAATCTGCTGGTAAGTACGAATGATTAAGACACATCGTATGGACAGGACCCTAGGCAAGTGGGAACCTGCCTGCTTTAGATGCTCTATACTGTGTCCGTCATGCCCAGGAGATTTACCCATACTCATACTCTTTATGACTGTTTTACTTGTTTGGTTGTAAAGTATAGTAGTAGTTCCTCTCCCCGACCATCGGTCTCAGGTTCAAACACCGAAGTAGATGGACCTAGTGGAGAGCATACTTTAAACTGCTCCATAAACATATCAGCGATTACACGCTCATCACTTATCCCTGCTACACTCGCCGATAGACTAGGCCTAACGTCCAACTTACTCGTGGACAAATTTTACTGAAATTCTTTGTAGTTCTGTGTTCTGCTAATCGATCCATTATAATTTTAGCCGACTTTTAAAGATTCTATGAGCCTCGCGCATTTCTTCATAGATAGTACCCGTAATCGGTCGATTTAAGAGTGTCTGGCCTCACTGTGCGCATCACGTACATATTTATTCCATCCGCAAACAGGTTTACCATGCTTATGCCTAGCCCCTTTACCATTTTTTGATTGCCTAGGTGCCTCGCATAAGACCTCTACAATTGCTGTATACAGCTTATCTAGGACAACTTTATGCTCAGCCGAATGACATGACTCATGGCTGCACTCCGCAAGCTCTAAGGGGAAATCGAATTCTCGCAACTTACTATTACATAAATAATGATAATTAGCGATTTCAGACTTATCTCTTTCGCTCAAACCACGGCACTGCGGTGTACACCATGGGTCACGAGCTTCAAAATTACATTCAATATAAATAGGTAGATGATCAGAAACATAAACATCTTCAACTATACCCACATTTGTTATTGTTTCCCAAGCTGATAGAGACACCAGTGTGGTACAACCATCTCCTACATCCGTGTACCTCACTGGGAAAGGTGTAGTTGTCTTGTACCGACTCCAGTTTCTCTAAATCAGCAAATCCAGGATTGGTCAGTACAGAAATTTGTAACTCTGTTTAAAACAATTCATGAGGGTGCACATTAAAGTCTCTCATTATAAAAACATTTTCGACATCACAGCTTGCCTGAATTGCGCTAACCTCACTTAAACGGTAAACATTGGCAAGTGGTCTGGCGAGTTTGTATACAGAAAATACAATAATAGTACGACGACCTTTTGTAGCTTTAACGGCCACCAAACGAGAGCTACTACAGTCTACCACTGAAACCGATCTGAACCGATAGATCAGACTATATACTTATTTCTCGAACATCGTCAATTGATCGTTTTAGAGATTTACACTTAAAACTTAAAATTATTATTATTTTATTATATGTCTCTCTATTACACGGGTTTATATCCCCTGTAAGGGGGAATCCGGTCTTTTGATAGGTATAGGTTTTTTATCATTATTTATTTATTGTCAGGCGACTAAGGCCCATAGATGAAAATACACAAATACATTCATAATTTCGGCCGAATAAAGTCCACTGCTGGACACAGGCCTCCCCCAAATATTATCACAACGACCGACATGGGTGTGTTGTGGGCTTATTGGGGGGTTTTGCCATAATCGCCACGCTTGGCAGACGGGTCGGCGATCGCAGTTGAGTTGTTAATGTAATCGAAGGACGCTGCTGCCCATCCTCCGGGTAATCCCTATATAATATATAGTCGACTTTTACGACACCCACGCGAGGAGATGGGGTGGTGGTATTCTGAGCCGGCACCACACGGCAACACAAATACATTAAAATCTTATAAACTAATACATCAAAATCAATAAAATAAAACAATCACTATTCTACACGTATAGGCGGTAACGTGTTGCACTGCAGCGAAGTGTCCCGTAGTCTTCCACGGAACTTCCGGTACATGACACCCTCCGACCAGAAGGTCTCTTTCATGAACATATCTAGATGGTGTGTCGGGACTCGCACCACAAACGATTTCAAGTTCGTATTGTGGCGCGACCAACTTCTCTACCCTCAAAGTCCATTGCGACTTCACTCGAATGTACTGCACGATCTCCTCAAATTTTGTGGAGTGGTGAAGACGTGACACATACAGCTGCGTCGAGGGTATAGCGGCACGCAGCAGTATGTTAGGTCCACTGAGCGCACTACCGCACTGATTACGGTGGGACGACTTCTTCTTTTTCTTCTTCTTCACTTCGGTGAAGCCATCTTGGTCAGCCTGTCCTTGGCGTGCTGCTGGAGGCAAGATGCTTCGAACAGGTTCCGGCGCCCTTTGTGCACCCTCAGGCTTTGTTTTTGGCTGCCGCTGATTTTTCATTGGAGGTTGACTTACGGCAGCTGAGTAAGCACTTCGGGGTGTTGACACACTTTCTTGTGTCTGTTTGCCCCGCAACAGGGGAAGCGGGACGGCAGGGGCTATGTTGTGCATCGCTTGCAGAAACGGTGGCCGGTGACAAGTCCAGTTTTGCTGACTCGAAACTCAGCTGCGAAGCGGTGAATGCCCCGCGACGCGTATTTATGTTGTCAGACTCGTGTGACCTATATACTGTCATGGTGTTGCGTAAGTCCACTATATCAGTACGGAGTTCACGTATGGTGTTTTGTGAGGCCTCTACCTTAAAATTCACTTCAGCCAGGCTTGTTTTCAGAGTGTGATGTCCTTAAGCAGCCTGGTGACGTCAACGTTGTCGAATGTGACGGGAGGCAGCTTACTCAGCTCCTTCGCCACGAAAGTAGGCACATCGTCAGGGTCGGTCTCCTTTAACATCCGAATCATGTCTTTAAGACTCCTCTCTCCCTTCTCGTCCCTCCTGCAGGACGGCATTCGGTCGGTCATGTTGATCGACTCGTACAATAACGCCTTTGCACTGCGAATCTCGTTTTCGGTGTAGCTCGAGGTGCAGATCTGCATGACGCTAACTTCATGCATGACGTCCAGTTGGTGTTGCAGGAACGCCAGAAGCTCTTTAACTATAAGTTTTTGTAAACTCATTGTTGCGGATCACGCCTGATATTTTAGGGAATACAACATTTTGCTATTCATTTGGTTTAGGCGTAATAAATAAGCGCTCGGTAGTGAAAAAACAACAGTCATCTTTCACTTCTATGTCGACCGCCGCGATACAAACAAGCAAACTTGTAAACCATTTTTATATCTTATTATACAATATTCAAGATACCTTGAGTTTAATTTGGCTCCGTGTGTCAAGCGAAGACATAATTTGGTGGCCCATGAGGGGAATTTAAAAACAGAAGACAATCAAAAGTCGGCAAATAACTACATCGCGCCGGTCGCCAGTTGAGTCATTTTCACAATCAAGATTTATAGTTGACGAAGAAAAAACCTCAAGAATAATCTCCAGTTGAGCTATATACGGTCTGAGGAGCAGCCAAAGCATCTCACCATCAACGGATTCTATGAGATAAGTGTCCTAATATCCCATTTTTCTCGTCATCAATAGATAATTCCATACCTACCTGACCGATACCATTTATTTTTCCATTAGCATTTTTTATGGTCAAAACTTGTTGCAAACAATTGTTAAATCTATGATTAGCTTAAATCATTATAATGTGCGTTAAATTAAATCATTTATCGCAATAATAAAACAAAATTCTATAAATTGCGTAGTCATGAACATTAAAATTTTCTACCTACATTAGAAAATAAAAAATATATTTTTGCAATCTTGAATAATTGTTAGCATACATTTTAACTATCATCTATATAATCTTGGATATAATTATTGTTGATAATTTATACCAAGTTTGGTGGCCCATACAACAAAATTATCGCCTTATTGCTGCGTGTTTACTAATTGTATTCGCCGAACATTCCAGCCGGTCCTGATCTGCCGAACGTGACCTCCCGAGTGCAGTACTGCTGCTCCATCAGCTGCTCGCTGCCAGGCTTCCTGCTGTGGCGAATATCAACAAAGCGAGGGGCGTAAGATTTGATTTTATAGACTTTTACCTATTACCTACTGGTTTACATTGTATTTACATTAATTACAGTCTAAATAAATTTCAATATGCCTAACCCTAGTGTAGAAATTGATAAAAATGGTACAAAAGACTTAAGAGAATTAAATATAAAGCGTAGCTCGGTTAAAGGCCAAATAACCAAATACAAAAACTTTTTATGCAATGTAAGCCAGAAAAGGGGTTTGACGAGCATCGATTTAGCTGAGTTAACTCTTAAACTTGGCAAGTTCGAAGCGTTGTCAATGAGATTTGATGAATTGCAAACTCAGATAGAGGTTTTAAATTCCGAAAATTTACTTAAGGAACTTGATGAACGGGAGAACATTGAACATGAATTTGTGATAAATATTGCTGCATCTAAGAAATTTATCGATGATCAAAATAAAATTGAAGATCAACTAAGACGTGAGTCATCACTTAATGAGGAGAATGCTCACTGTTTTACCGAATGTAAAGGCAACAATGGTTTGGGGTTCAAATTGCCACAAATACAGATTTCCAAATTTGACGGCACATTTTTCCGTTGGCTCGAATTTCATGACACGTTTGAAAGTTTAATTCACAATAATAACCACATCTCTAATATTCACAAATTTCATTATCTTGTCTCCTATTTGGAAGGAGAAGCGGCTAGAATTATATCTAATTTTGAAATGTCATCAGCAAACTATGCAGAAGCGTGGAAACTTATCTGTGATCGTTATAGCAATAAGCGGCTGCTAACAAATCACCATCTTAACTCTCTGCTTAGTATGCAACCTCTAGCACGTGAAACTGAAAGGTCGCTACGGTTCCTGGTCGATCACATGACAAAAAATTTACGCGCTTTGTCCAGCTTAGGCCAACCTACAGATAAGTGGGATATATTGTTAATCTTCATGTTTTCCTCAAAGTTGGAAGGCCGAACTTTGACAAAATGGGAAGAATATCGTAATACTCTAGAAGACGTGCCTACGTTAGATCAATTCAAAAGATTTTTGATTGACCGGGCTGACGTACTAGAATCCTTAAATAGAAATAAATATGATAACAACAACTTAAATAAACATTCACCTACAACTTCGCGTAGTTACAACTCTTCGAATAATAACAATAGCAAGGTTACATCATATACTAAATCGTTTTCTAGCATAAGTGCACAAAGACCGAATATATATGTATGCATTATTTGTGGCGAAAATCATAGGATTTATGAGTGTTATACCTTTAAGGCTAAAAGCATACAGGAAAAATTAGGTGACGTTAAAAAATATAAGTTGTGCCTAAACTGCCTCCGACAGGGACATGCGGTGAATGATTGTCGTATGGGTCCATGTCGCGAATGCAGTAAGCGTCATAACACATTGCTTCATGGCCCTGCAGTAGCCGGCAATGTATTTCATACTAATAATAACGTCAACGAATCGAATTCTGATACTATAGTAAGTTATTCTACACAAAACATCAAACAAGTACTTTTATCAACAGCTTTGATTGAAGTCTCCAATCCGGTAACCAGCCAAACAGCTAAAGTTCGTGCATTATTGGATTGCGGCAGCCAGTCTTCCTTTATTACAAAATCACTAAAGGATAAGCTGTCCCTAAAATCAACTCCCTTGAGTACTCTTAAGGTGATAGGAATAGGTAACAACTGTTCTAATCATGTGGTCGAGACTTGTATGACACAAATAAATTCGCTAAATTCATCATTTAGTGTCCAATTGTCATGTCTGGTATTAAATGAATTAACTAGCGAGATACCTAAAGCTCGTATCGATATTCAAGCCCTAAAGCTGCCATCAAATATTGTACTGGCCGATCCCACCTTTAACCAGCCTTCTACGATCGACGTTTTGATCGGGGCTGACATATTTTGGGACATTTTACGGAATGAGCAATGTTCTCTTGGTTCCGAATATCCTAAATTGCATAATTCAAAATTAGGGTGGTTGATTTCAGGTCCTATATATTATGTTAAAAATTCTAATAATTTTATTCAATGCAATCATACCTGTGTTTCACAAAATTCTAACAGTGAAGTTGAGAAAATGCTTCCTATATTTTGGGATCTCGAAGAGATTCCCCAAAAATCTATTTCAAACGAAAGCGACAAGTACTGCGAAAGGCATTTCTTGCAAAATACAATCAGACTAAAGAGTGGTAGGTTTCGTGTGAAACTGCCCTTCATAGACTCACCCGATTGCTTGGGTGATTCCTTCGCATTAGCTAAAAAACGTTTTCTCAATTTGGAGAAAAGATTTAGGCGAAATCCACTTCTTAAATTAGAATATTCTAAATTCATAACAGAATATGAAAGTTTAGGGCATCTTTCTGAGACTTATGTCAAACCTACACTGTCTTATTTTCTATGTCATCATGCTGTTCTAAAGGAGACCAGCGAGACCACTAAACTTAGAGTAGTTTTTGATGGTTCCGCACCGTCCACATCTGGTTATTCGTTAAATGATATCTTGATTTCGGGACCTAATATACAAGACTCACTTTTTTCTATCTTAATTAGAGCCAGACAATATAAGTACCTATTGACAGGAGATATAGAGAAGATGTTTAGACAGGTGGAAACTTCTGAAAATGACCGTGATTTACAGCTTATATTGTGGAGAAACAATGAGTCACAACCTATCAAAATATTAAAGTTAAATACACTAACTTACGGTACTGCAAGTGCTAGCTACTTAAGTACCAGATGCATCTATCAGCTTGGGGACGAGTGCGACGATGAACTAATAAAAAATATAATTAAATGCGACTTTTTTGTAGATGATCTAATAACTGGTAGCAACGATAAGGATCAGTTACGTTACATACAAAATTCAGTTTCAAGGATATTAAGTTTAGGATGTTTTCACTTAAGAAAATACAAAAGTAACTTAATTAGTATTTTTCAAAATTCTGATACCATTAGTCAAGAAGATTTGACCTTTAGTGAGTCATCCAGCACTCTTGGTCTGGGGTGGAACCCATCTAGTGATAGGCTACATTTTCCTACAAAGAATATTCCACAAATTTTACATATAACTAAAAGATTCATAATGTCACAATCTTTTAAAATATTTGATCCACTTGGACTTCTAAGTCCATGCATAATTCAGCCTAAGATGATATTGCAAAGGCTGTGGCTTGAAAAATTAGAGTGGGATCAGCCCGTCCCACAAGAAATTGAGAATAGGTGGAATTCATTTTACAAAAACATGCCATATTTACAAAATTTAGAAATTCCTAGGTTAGTTTTATGTAACGAGCCTATACATATAGAATTACATTCTTTTAGTGATGCGTCACAGCATGCGTATGGTGCGTGTATTTACATGCGATCAGTAGATATCAATGAAGACGTCACCGTTAGGTTGCTGTGTGCTAAATCAAGAGTCGCACCTGTGAGGCCCACAACAATACCGCGGCTTGAGCTGTGTGCCGCGCTGCTTGCTGCTCGATTGTGTAAATCGGTAACAGACACACTCAGATACACACCGGCACGTATGACTCATTGGTGTGACTCAAGTATAGTGCTAGCTTGGATACGTAATGACCCTAAAAAATTAAAGACTTTTGTAGCCAATCGAATAGTAGAAATTACTGAGACAACTGAATCATCAGCCTGGCGTTATGTTCCCACTCTGGCTAATCCAGCTGACCTTATTTCTCGAGGCGTAGATGCAGGCCAGTTAGTATATACGAAACTATGGTGGTATGGCCCAGAGTTTTTATCTAAGGGTCCGTCCGACTGGCCTATTCTAAAGGACAATAATAAAATAGAAACATTAATTGAAACGAAATCAAATACAATAACTATTGCTGAGTCAATAATTAAATTTGAAATGTATTCTAAATTAAATACATTGCAAGGGCTATTCGCATATGTTAAAAGGTTTATTCACAACATAAAAAATCCAAATAATAAACGTGTAAGTAACCTTAGTTTATATGAATTAAATAATTCATTTTATTCATTGTGTGCTATTGCACAACGTCAGTCTTTTGCTTCTGAGTATGATTTATTAACCAAAAACAAACAATTGCATACGAAATGTAAAATACTGTCACTATCACCATTTTTAGATAGCGATCATAACATAATTCGTGTAGGTGGGAGACTTGATGCATCCAGTTATGCTTACGAAAAGAAGCATCCTGTGTTGCTGCACGCTTCTCATCATTTAACAAAATTGATTTTTGAGAGAGAGCATGTTCGCAGTATGCATGCTGGGCCTCAATTGTTGTTGGCAACAGTCAGAGAAACAGTTTGGCCAGTAAATGGCAGGCGATTAGCAAGGCGCGTTGTGAATAACTGTGTACGTTGTAGACGTATAGCAGGCAAAACTTTATGTCCCAAAATGGGTAATCTTCCGGCTCAGAGATTAACACCGGACTATCCCTTCACGTCCGTTGGCGTGGACTATGCTGGACCGTTCTACATTCTTAATCGGAAGGGGCGTGGTAGTAGATTAATAAAAAGCTATCTATGTTTGTTCATTTGCTTACGTTACAAATGCTTGCATTTGGAAGCAGTCAGTGATTTGTCTAGGGACGCGTTCCTGATGACCTTTCGAAGATTCATAGCTCGCAGAGGAAAACCAGTAGAAATGTTTTCTGATAACGGAAGAAACTTCGTAGCCGCTGCCAAAGAAATAGGCAATTTTTTAAAGGAAAATGCGGTACCGCTATCTGACTTTGCAACTCTAGAAGGTATAAGGTTTATTTTCATTCCGACTTACGCTCCTCACTTTGGGGGTATTTGGGAGGCTGGAATAAAATCCGCGAAATTTCACATAAAGCGCGTAATTGCAAATAGCCACGTAACGTTTGAGGAATTGACAACATTGTTTGCACAAGTGGAGGCCATACTAAATAGCCGTCCCTTGTGTCCATTATCATCCTCTCCTAATGACTTCCTTCCTCTCTCCCCAGGGCATTTCCTCATAGGAAGACCGTTGACTGCGCTGCCGTCACGAAATCTACAGACCAATGAAAACAATCTACGGCGATATGAACGATTGGAAAAACTACGCCAACATTTCTGGAGCAGATGGCAGAAGGAATATATTGGAGAATTACAGCAGAGATCAAAATGGAGAAGTAACACTGCCAAACTCAGTGTTGGTGATATGGTGATCCTACAAGAGGATCACGTACCACCTTTAAATTGGCGACTAGGAAGGGTCAGTCGTCTATTTCCTGGACGAGATGGTGTCACGCGGGTAGCGGATATCAACACCACAAGAGGTTGCGTACGAAGACCACTCGTTCGTCTTTGCCCGCTGCCAGCACCGACAGAAAATCTTCAATGTTGAAATGTATATTTCAACGAGGCGGGAAGATGTTGCGGATCACGCCTGATATTTTAGGGAATACAACATTTTGCTATTCATTTGGTTTAGGCGTAATAAATAAGCGCTCGGTAGTGAAAAAACAACAGTCATCTTTCACTTCTATGTCGACCGCCGCGATACAAACAAGCAAACTTGTAAACCATTTTTATATCTTATTATACAATATTCAAGATACCTTGAGTTTAATTTGGCTCCGTGTGTCAAGCGAAGACACTCATAATATCGAAATACAGCGACGGTTAATGCCGCGCTTAGCGTGAATTACGTATAAATAATTCGAAGCGTATAGTGAAACGCGACCGTTTTTTTTGTTCATTTGTTTTCGTGTCGTAAATTATAATTTATTTACATAGCAAATGTAACTAAGAACTTTCTACATTTTCTTCTCCCCTAATTCGACGCAATTTTATAGGTAATTTCGAACATTGGCATAGTATTAAAGTTTCGATTAAAGCTATCGATTTACCAATTGGCGCGGCTGGGGTGGCCCTTGGGCCTTTGAGCCATAGATGGCCAAGTCTGTAGAAACCTTATGAAAATGACTTTTAAACAGGGATTTCTTTATTCATCAAGATTAACAAGGAAGTGATTTTGATGTTGGAAACTATTATTTAAAATGCAGTATGTAATAATAACTTTTTCTTTCTTTCTAATAGCCGCATAGGATTTATCAAGATAAATTAAGTAACTGTACCATCAAATGCCTTCACCTCTTCGCTCGTACTGAACATTTCAGGGTAATTGGAGTATAGATATCCATCCCAGGTGCTGCCCAATCTCGGGGGACCGAGCGAGGAAGTTCGCCGTCTCTACGGGGGCTTCGTGCGGTCTGTAGCCCTCTACGGGGCGCCTGTCAGGTCCTCCCGGCTGTCAGGCGTCCAGCGCTGTAGAAACAAACTTCACAGTCTGCAGCGCAGAGTGGCTATACGGATCGCACGGGGATACAGGACAGTTACTACGAGGCGGCAACTATCCTGGCACGCTATCCGCCTTTCAACATCCAGGCGGAGACGGATGCGTGGGTCTATGACCAGACAAGTTCCCTTCGCCAAAGCGGCGAAAGCGTGCCTTCAGGGGCGTTGGACAGACTGAGGAGGCTGACTCGACGGCGCGCACTCGAGATGTGGCGACATCGTCTACGGTTGCAGTTCGCGATCAAGCGCGTCGTCGAGGCCATCCTGCCGCTCTTCGGAGCCTGACTCCAGAAGGAGCGAGCGCGTCACCTACCGTCTGACGCAGGTATTCACCGGTCACGGTTGGTTCGGTGCGTACCTGCACAGAATAGGACGCGAAACCCACCATTGTGGAAGCGACCAGGATACCGCACAGCACACGCTCGAAGAGTGCCCGGCGTGCGCTGCCGAACGGCGGATCCTGGTCGATCGGATCGGGCAAGATCTCTCTCTGCCGGCAGTAGTGTCGGCTATGTTGGCAGAGCATAAAATTGCAGTGCAGTGGTCTCCTTCTGCGAGAGCGTCATGCTCCAGAAGGAGACTGCAGAGCGGGACCGGGAGAGGGCCGATCCCGCGCGGAGAAGGACGAGACGGCGCCGAGGTAACAACCACCCCAGCGCCCGGTCCAACACACCTGAGCCCCCTGCCGTCAGTTCGTGGTGGGGGGCTTCGGGGGTCACGGGTGCGCAGATTGGGGTCTGCGTGCTCATACAGAGTGACCCCCGGGATAACGGTGGCGCGCACGTGGTCACGTGCCACCGTGCGCTGCGCACAGCGAGTCTTGGGGGGATCCTTTACAATGCTCCCCGAGAAGTGCCTGGGGCGGTCTTTTTACAGCCGCCTGCCCTTCGCCAGAGGGGGTAACCGCTTTACAGTCATCCCCTCCGAGGTGGGCCTAAAGGCGTGGCACTAATGGGCGGCTCGAGTGTGATCTTACGAGGACCTGGAGTCGCCTTCGTTTCGTCGTCGTCGCCTGTGTTTGGAGGCCTAAAAGCTTTTCTACCTCCATCGGCCTTTTCCAGTGCAGGCGTGTAAGGCTCGGAATCAAATATGTAGTTAGCTCTGTGATGCATCAACACTACAAAAATCATCATAAACGTCACGACACTACAAAAATAATAAACAAGGGCCGCTACTAACATCAGAAATATCTAACTAATAGCACTCTGAGGGTAGATTCGGTTACATACTTTATTTAATATTTTTTATTACTTTGTTTATTACTGCGACAATAGCGTAAGTAAAGATTCTAGAGAACTAAATAAGGTCCGTGTGGTGCCGGCTCAGAATACCACCACCCCATTTCCTCCTGTGGGTGTCGTAAAAGTCGACTAAGGGATTAGCCGGAGGATGGGCAGCAGCGTCCGTCGAGTACATTAACAACTCAACTGCGATCGCCAACTCGTCTGCCAAGCGTGGCGATTATGGCAAAACCCCCCAATGAGCCCACAACACACCCATATCGGTCGTTGTGGTGATCTTTAGGGGAGGCCTGTGTCCAGTGGACTTCATCGGCAGAGATGTTGAAATAAGGTCTGAAGACGTTATTAAGCGCTACTCTTGGATTATTGTTTTGCCATTTAGGGTCAGAGGAACCAGCCGTCAGCAATTTCTTTAGGGTTTACAATATGTAATTCACTAGATTCCAATCCTAAAGGGCGCAAAAACAAAATAAAATTCGTGACCGTCAGTGTAAATTAAAATAAGTGGTAGAAAGAATTCTGAAAATATGAATGCTAAATAAATATCGTACGGTAAAGCCATGAAGTTTCATATTCATTTCTATTAAATAAACCCCTCTGGGGGCCTAAAAAGGCCGCTTTAGGTGAATCATAATATGAATTACATTAGAAATCACAAAATGGTCACGTTAATAGTCAGTTATGATTAAGTAACCATTTTGTGATTTATAATGTGCATTGTATCGAGATCATTATTATGCCTTATAAATAAAACCTAATACGGTCTTTTTAGGCCTTCTGGACCATTTGGTGATATTTAATCTGATTCATATTATGATTCTGCTAAAGCGGCCTTTTTAGACCCCCAGGGCAGTCGTTATCTCACCATGGGATAAGGTAATTCTGGAGGGCAGATTAAAGTAGCTGCTTGATATCTTCCTACCTTACGATAAAATAAAAGGATAACATAAGAAAAAAATAGTATATTAAGTAGCTTACAGAACGCAGGGCACTTTGTGGCGAGCTGAATGTGAGTGGCGACACTGCACTGACTGACTGTTTTTCGTATTCTGCCGAGGCCTTATACATATGAGTTAATCTTTTGGCATACTTGATTAATATGCTCTTTCCAGTCAGCGCGCGAGTCAACTGTCATCCCAAGGAATTTAATTATACATATTTTCAATTAGGTCCATCTCTGGACCTGTAGAAAGGTCAAGACTGCACATGCAAGTCTATGTCAGATACCAAGGCTAACTGCACAGATTCGCATGACTGCGTCCTAAATAGTTTTTCTTGGCCTTGTTACGTTGTTCCTGGCCATCCATAGTTGCAACAACTAACTAACTGCGATCGCCAACCTGCCTGCCAAGCGTGGCGTGGATTATGGCAAAACCCCCCAATGAGCACACAAAACGCCCAGACCGGTCGTTAAGATTTATGTTAGAGTAAGATAAGACCTGCATTGCGCAATCACATCAGAGCAGTGTGTCGACGTAATTTTGCCCAGACATTGGAAGCTTGGGAACATATTCTCAATGGAAATACCTTAATAATATTAAAACATTTGTCTATATGTTAAATATATCTGTTTGATACATTTATACAGCAAAACTACTGAACTGATTAGAAGTAGCTTGGACCCAAAGCTAAAGGCCTTTTCAGACAAAAGCGATATTCGCTACTACTGTGGGTGGCGAAAATACCGAGTAGTATTCCGCTGGGTAGGTATTAGTATTGTGGTTTCGTGCTAGCCGTGGAAGTTCGTACAAATACCCAGCGGAATACTTAGTTACCGCTCGGAATTTTTAGCTATCCACAGCGGTATCGCCGAAGATCGCTTGTATCTGAATAGTCCTTTAAACATGTTGCCCAAGCTAGTCACTCATTGATACATGATCAATGTGTCTTCGAATTTACCTGACAGGTGACGGCCTCCACGACGCGCTTGGTCGCAAACTGCATCCGCAGGCGGTGACGCCACTTGCCAAGTGCGCGCCGCCGAGCTAGCCGCTTCAGCCTGTCCAATGCCCCTGGAGGCACACCTTCGCCGCTCTGGCGGGGGGAGCGTGTCTGACCCCTAGCATCCATCTCCTCCAGGATGTCGAAAGGCGGAAAACGCGCCAGAAGAGTTGCCGCCACGTAGGACACGGTTCGGTATCCTCGTGCGATCCGGATAGCCACTCTGCGCTGCAGACCGTGAATATTGGTTCTGAATATTGGCAGCGCTGGGGCGCCTGACAGTCGAGCTGACCATAAAGGCGCCCCGTAGAGGGCCACGGACCGCACACCCCAAATACGGGTAATTATTCTTTCGAATAGCATAAGCCTCGTCAAGCAGGCAAATGCGATGGTATGAAGAGGCAGACTCTGCAGCCTTTCCCTCATTCTTCAAGAGAACAAATCCGGCTTCCTACCAGCCGGACGGGAATACGCTACTACGGAGGCAACTGGTAAACAGCCGCGCAAAATTAAAATAAAGAATAAAAAGAAAAAAGGATGGTTAACCACAGTACTAAAAATATCATGTGCATATAAAAGAATATTAAGGACTATAATAAATTAAACTAAAAACGACGTCATAAAAAGGTATAAAATGTTTAGTAAAACATTTAAAAGTAGTGTAAAAATATCAAAAAAGTTACAATGTATTAGAGTTTAGACAAATGAAAATTTCTGATAATAAAGTAAAAGTCACGTGGAATATAAAAAATACAAACACAGGCAAGGCAAAAATAAATAAACATAAAAATATATCTTTAAAAATATGAATTATGTAGAGGAGAAAATGTTTGGTACAGTTTGACTATACATTGATATCGTTGATTACAAGTTGTAATACCGCATTCGGGTGATGGACAGCAACATCATTAGGATGAGAGGATGGGTTGTGCATTGTTGGAGGGAGCTATGCATATTTGAGGGCTGCCTAGGCTTAATAGAAGTCTCTAGTGTGATCTTACGAGGACCTGGAGCCCCCCTTCGGTGCGGAAGATGATCGCTCCAGTGGTTTTAGCCGGTAGGAGTCCGGCATACCCCTTCGCCCTTCCCCGGGGTGAAGGAAGTTCCATGTAGAATTTCCACTGGACATCAATAAAAAAAATAAAAAAAAAGTGTTAATAGAAGTATCTCCACAGAATTGATGAAAGTACTACCGGTAATAAAAACGTTGAGATAAAAAATTCTTGGGCAGTAAAATTTATTCATAAATTACTTCCAATAGGTAGTTTATATTATTATTGTAAAATTTAACTTAAGTACTCATAGCTAATGTCAGTTAAACCACCGGAACAATCTTATAACCTCGGCCATAGCCTCCATTTCTTTTTGCATTTTCCATCGTGATATATCAGGCAGATGGTCCTGCAGGCTTCTCTCGCAATTAGCCTTCTTCTCCCTGTGGTCTGAACACTTAAGGTGCTGCTTCATCTCATCCCAGCAGGAGACGACAAGATTGCAATATCCACAATGATATAATCCGGGCCGAATCTGTAACATAGCGAAAGTTTATTTAGCTTCTCAGTTCTCGGTTGGACACATGCTTCTCACAGTAGTCAGTCACCACGCATACTGCAATCATAAAGACTATTTGATAACAAAAATATTTCTAAGGCGATAGTTAAAAAAAACGACTCATGGCGCGACAGCACAGTATGTAAGAGACCTATTGGTGGGCTACCTGGCTGACTTGTCTTAGCGCGGCACTCCCCGTGTGATGACGAAGTATTTTTTAAGCTGCGATGTGAATTGCCTACTGATTTGATTGTCATAAGACTCAGTATATGATAGCTAATTGTTTCCAGCTTGCCATAAGCTATATTGTATATCGTAGGCTTAAACAGTAAAGGCGGTAATTGCAAATTTCATTTTCTGTCTCATTTCTCTTTTTGATATCAGAGAAACAACGAGACAAAGCTCTATGACAAAATAAATGAATTGAATTGGTATGAAAACTTCAGCTTCGAGTTTAAAATAACGAAGGGTTTTTAGTTCGTTGGATTGTATCTTTAAATAATCAAAAACGTTTTTATTACCTTAAAAATATAAAGACATTATGAAGATTATCCTGTCCTCAATCTACAAAAAAACGCTAAGAGATGTTCTTATCTAGGATTAGGTATATAAAGTAAACAACGTTTACAATTCAAAAACAAAGTGAATGGATGCTGTTTACTTTTGTTTTTGAATTGTGAATGCAATTGTTTGGTTTTTTTTTATGTAAAAGGTCCTAACTAAAACGTGACTAAGCCTTTACTTTGTTTTTGCACTAACGAAACACCTATAATTTTTGCTGCGTCCCTGCAATTTACGACTAGCATTTTTGTTACTTATGACGCCTTTTTCTTTTCGCGAGGAAATACTCTGCCCTGGGGAAGGCAGAGAGGTGTGCCGAACTGGCTAAAAATACCACCGCCATCCTTCATCCTACCATGTGACGAGTGTGCGGGATTCGCTCACGTATTCACCGCACCCTGGGCAGGTCTCGGCTCGCCATTCGTTCAGGCCGACCGCGTCCCCACGTACGGCCTGCCCAGTCGCACAATAGAGTCTAGAGAAAACGTCTAGAGCGGCCCGCGCGGAACACGATGTGCCTGTGTCTCAGGCCTGTCTCTCATTGGGCGATGGACTTATAACAATTTCATTTATTATTAATTTTTATCTGGTTGGTTATATTGTACTACCTATTTCATCCCCAAAGATGAATGGGTTGGGGACATTTGCGACTCGGTGGCCCTCGTACGTCAGACGGCTGCTGGCTCCCCGTCCTTCGAAGATGTCACGAGGGGGCGGGGATTCGTGGCGGCGCTGCTGGAGGAAGTGGTGGTCGTGGGGGTATATCTCACCCCCAACCAGCCTCTCGCCGACTACGAGGGCTCCCTTATGGAGATGGGCACGGTCGTCCGCAGATACAGCCGTCACCCTGTGCTGGTTCTCGGGGACTTCAACGCCAAATCCACGGCTTGGGGTTCCCCATCTACAAACGCGCGGGGAAGGCTGCTGGAGGAGTGGGCTATGGAGCATGGCCTGCTCCTCGTAAACCGGGGTTCAGTCCAGACGTGCTTGCGACAGCGGGGTGGGTCCATAGTGGACCTTACGTTCGCTAGTCCTGCTGTTGCGAGCCTTGTCCAGGGCTGGCGCGTCATGGAGGAGGTGGAGACGCTGTCGGATCACCGCTACATCCGATTCGACGTCTCCGCCCAAACACCCAGAGCTCCGGCCCGGGCGGCCCCGGGTGGTTGCGGTCCGCGTTGGGCGCTAGGAAAACTGGACCGGGACGCCCTTCTGGAGGCCTCTATCGTACAGGCCTGGGCGTCACCGCCCGACAGGCCTGTCGATACTGACGAGGAGGCCGAGTGGTTCCGGGAGGCGATGTCGCAGGCTTGCGATGCGGCGATGCCTCGGGTGAAGCCAAATGCGGCTAGGCGTCAGGTGTACTGGTGGTCGCGGGAGATAGCGGACCTACGATACGCTTGTATCGTGGCGCGACGCCAGTACGCCAGGCACCGCAGGAGGCGTCGCCGCGCTCAGGACGCGGCAGTCGTTGAGGCGGAGTTGTACGAGGGGTACAGAGCTGCGAAGAAAGCTCTCCAAGTGGCAATAGCGCGGGCCAAAATACTGGCCCGCGAGGAACTGCTGGCGACTTTGGACCGCGATCCGTGGGGGCGCCCCTACCTGCTGGTAAGAGGCAAGCTTCGCCCGTGGGCCCCCCCGCTGTCTCAGAGTCTCCGGCCCCAGCTGCTGGAGAGCGTAGTGAGCGCTCTGTTCCCCTCAAGGGCTGAGCATACTCCGCCGCAAATGGTGCTGCCTTCCATGGCGCTCAACGCGGAAGACGAGGACGACAACGTGCCCGAAGTGACCCGGGCAGAGATGAAAGAGGCGGTGCGACGGCTGCAGGCCAAGAACACCGCCCCAGGGCCCGACGGCATACCCGGCCGCGCATGGGTCCTGGCTCTGGGTGCTCTCGGGCCCCGACTGGAAGGGCTCTTTAGCGCATGCTTCGAGCGGGGCCAGTTTCCACTACGGTGGAAAACCGGCAAGCTGGTTCTGCTGAGGAAGCCGGGACGTCCGGCGGAGTCTCCGTCAGCATACCGCCCCATCGTGCTGTTGGACGAGGTGGGCAAGCTCTTCGAAAGAGTAATTGCAGACCGCCTCGTCCGGCACCTGAGCGTGGTGGGGCCGGATCTGGCGGACAACCAGTATGGTTTCCGCCGCGGGCGCTCCACCGTCGACGCAATCATGCGCGTGAGGGCTCTGTCGGAGGAAGCAGTGTCCGCGGGTGAGGTGGTGGTGGCGGTGTCCCTCGACATCGCTAACGCCTTTAACACCTTGCCCTGGAGCTGCATTAGGGAGGCACTCGCGTTTCACCGGGTGCCAACCTACCTCCGTCGCATTGTCGGGGCCTACCTGGCCAACAGAGTGGTCATCTACCCGGGTCGGGAAGGATGGGGTCGGCGAGAGACAACATGCGGTGTTCCACAGGGATCGGTCTTGGGGCCGCTCCTGTGGAACATCGGATACGACTGGGTGCTGCGCGGTGTGAACACCCCCGGCATCGGCGTAATCTGCTACGCCGATGACACGCTGGTGACGGCACGGGGGACGAGCTTCCACGGCGCGGCAATGTTGGCGACGATGGGGGCTGCACTAGTCGTCTCAAGGATCCGGCAATTGGGTCTCGAGGTGGCTCTCACCAAGTCGGAGGCCGTGTGCTTCCATGGACCTCGGCGCGCGCCACCCTCGGGATCCCACATCGTGGTCGGAGGCGTTCGCATCGGCGTCGAGCCGACGATGAAGTACCTAGGACTCGTCCTCGACAGCCGGTGGAACTTCCTGCCGCACTTCAGGCGGCTGGCCCCCAAGTTGACGGCGGCCGCGTCTGCACTTTCGCGGCTGCTGCCCAATTTGAGGGGCGGAAATGCCTCCTGCCGGAGGCTTTACATGGGGGTCGTGCGGTCCATGGCCCTTTACGGGGCCCCAGTGTGGGCTAAATCCCTGAGGGTAGCCAACGTCGCCGTGCTGCGAAGGCCGCAGCGAACGATGGTCCTCAGGGTAATAAGGGCATACCGCACGGTCTCCTACGAGGCGGGGAGCCTCCTTGCCGGATCACCGCCCTGGGACCTAGAAGCGAGAGCCCTCGCGTCGCTGTATCAGTGGCGCGGGGAGGCGCTAAGTCGGGGCGAACCGCCAGTACCTCGTGAGATCGAGATGCGTCGGTTCGAGCTCCGGCGGATCCTGGTGGCGGAGTGGAAAGGGCGACTGGAGCGACCCACTGCAGGGCACGCCGCGGTAGCGGCGGTAAGACCAGTAATGGAGGAATGGCTGGAGAGGCGGCATGGCGCCCTCACCTACCGGATGACGCAGGTACTCTCGAACCATGGGTGTTTCGGGAAGTACCTGTGTCGAATAGGCCGAGAAGAGACGCCTGGTTGTCATCACTGCGGAGACTGCCCGGAGGACACGGCGCAGCACACGTTGGAGGAGTGCCCAGCTTGGGCGGCGCAGCGCCGTGACCTCGTAGTGGCGGTCGAAAGGGGTGACCTCTTGCTTCCGGCCGTGGTTCGGTCCATCGTCCGGAGCGAGAGCGCGTGGGATGCCGTCGCCTCCTTTTGCGAAGAAGTGATGCAAGCAAAGGAGGCGGCAGAGCGGGTACGGAGGGATATCTCCGATCCCCTCCACAGAAGACACACCGGGCGTCGGCGCCAGGGTGAGGCGCTGGACGATCTCCGGCCACCATGAGGAGCGGCCTGCGGGCGACGAACCAGGGGCGGTCCGTCGCCCGAACAGAAACAGGCCCGAGATGGTGGCGCGCGTGTTCCGCGCGCGCCTCTCTGAAAGATAGGTGCGGCCAATAAGGCCGCACACAGAAGGGGCCCGTCAATCACTGACGGGCCGATACCTGCCGGGGGAGCGGTCCAATGCAGAAAAGCGTACAACTCACCCCCGGCTAGAGGTAAGAAGAAGGACACCGTGGGGTTTTAGCCGGTTTGATCCCGGCATGCCCCTCCGCCCTTCCCAAGGCGGAGGAAGTCCAAGAGGATTTCCCCACGTTAAAAAAAAAAAAAAAAAAAAAAAAGGCCTGTCTCTCATTGGGCGATGGACTTATAACAATTTCATTTATTATTAATTTTTATCTGGTTGGTTATATTGTACTACCTATTTTTTTCTTATGTACGTTTGGGTTTCTTTAAATATATGTTTTTGTCGTGCATCTTAAGCGGAAGGGAAGATACGTGGTCGCCTCCGTTCCGCCACCTCCTTTACGTACATCTCCTTTCCGTAACAAGAGACGACGACTTCCCACCGGACTGCCGCCCCGGGCAAAGAGAGTTTACCGACTTCCACCACCGCCACAACATAGCAAAGGCACTGTGTCGCCCAAGCTGAGTCCTACTCCAGCTTATATTGCGCCTTGGCCTCCGGCCAGTCTTCCGGACTTTCCGTGACAAAAGGGTGTCTGCTCACATATGAGACACAGATGTTTCTCAAAACACCCGAGAGCGTCTGCGTCAGCCAGAAGGTGACCACTAGCCACCTCTTCAGACACACCTCCATGATGAGTCTCACCGCCATTAACGCAACGCGCTCTATACTATTTAACAATCATTATCATATCAGCCAAAGTACTTCCAATGCTGAACAAAGGCCTCCCCCGGAAATTTCTACAATTGTGTCTATATTTTGGGGGGCATTTGCCACACACCACGCTTGGCGCACGGATTGGTGAGCGCAGTATGGCAATAGTACCACAGCAGGGACCCTGCTGCCAATGTCTGCACAAAAAAGGGAAGGCAATACTTGTGTATTGTGGCATGAAGACTTCTGGGAGAAATACTAATAAAGTTTTGAAACTCTTGTACATACAGAATCCAATGTTATTTTAGAAAGTACTTAATTGATATAAAGCGTTAGGCTACAGCCTTATTTAAATAAAGAAAAGACAATTAACATAATTTGGTGGAAAACATGCAGATTCAGGAAAACATCAAAATCTAAACTTCCTATCAACTGAAAGCTAGACTTTTACAGAAAAGTTACTTATCACTAGACGACCGAAAGGATTAATAAACGGCGCGGCGTGGTGTCAGCTCGACCAAAAATAAAGCTATTGCAAATCAATTAGTGCTTCACATGCCAGAAAAATTCCGTTTTTTTATGAACCTGTAAGTTTTACAAAAGAAACACTCATACTTTTGTTTTTTTAATGTTATATAACAAAGTAAATGCTCATACTTTTGTATTGAATGGTAAAATTATATTTGTTCGTAATTTCTTTGCAATTTGATAAACAACTATTTGAATTTAAAACAAAACTATATTAAATCACAGTCAAAATACTGTACTGTACAATCACAGTCAAAGTACTGGTTGAGGCAAATTATTTTACAAATTTTATGAGAGAAACTGGTGTTATACAGAAAGGTACAAATAAGCGTATTTCTTGTTTTTGCTTGTACTCTGTAAAACTTTCCTGACTGTAATTACATTGTTTATCGGTAGAGCATCCGTAGGGTTTGCAAGGAGTCGTCAACACTATTCCCGAACGTGCGGGACAGCCCATCAGCCACCTCAACTTCATGCAATTGATCTGACGAATTAAGAGTGACGGAAGAGCACATTTACAGAGCTGTCCTCCGAGTACTCCGGCTGGAATGGGGCGGGATTGGTCATATTGAAGAAGGAAGGCAGAACCGCGGGATCGGTCATATTGAAGAAGGAAGGCAGAACCGCGGTTTCTTCCTGTGCGTACTGTCCCATATGCCTGCTCGACGACGCGTCTAAGTTACTTGAGTATACTACGTAGTTCACCTCGTCGGGCACGTGAAATTAAAGTCGGTAAACTAAACCTACGATACAGGAGAAATCCTAGTCCATCGTTAAAAACCATAATCCTGACCCACACGACAACAACGTGTTAAACAAGTACCCACTTGTTACCTTCCGGCGGGCTGATTACGTAAGTCGCAGACGCTTTGCGACAGGCGTAAACCGCGCAGACGCCGTTCTTAGACGTCATTTTGGTATACGTATTTGCCGATAGCGACTAAGCAGGCGAAGATCGCTGACGCACAATCTGTTGGACGAGCAATGAACTAAAAATTGCATCCTCGGCTTTCAATTTCAGGCTCTTTCCCACTGGGAATCCTTAGATGCGCGATAGCTGCTGTCGCGTCTGCTGTCGCTGTTTTTAGCTAATACGGGTGCGGGCCACTCGGGTATTAACCGGGCATGGTTGTTTCGGTGAAGATCTGGTTAGGATGTAACGCGAAGCCATGCCAAATTGCCGCCACATTTGGGAAGGAGACCGAGATACCAGACACCTGTCCGCGCTCAAGGAGTCCCCTGCATAGGGCTGAGCGGTGGGTCTTGATTGATCGTACCGGGCCAGGTCTTTCACTGCAAGCAGTACAGTCTGTTATGTTTGGCAGGGCATTCAAATTAGAGGACAGTGGCCTCCTTCGGCGAGACCGTCTTGGTTCAGACGGAAGCCGCCTAGCTAGACGGCCGATGTTGCTTGTAGACAGGGGGCTCAGCACCCAGCCTTTAACGTTAACCGACGTTACTCGCGTCTTTGATGTCATGAGAGCTCAGGAAGGAGATTGTGTACCTCCCTCGAGCGACTTCAGAACTGACAGTGGTTGTGTGGTGCCATAAACACCATAAGGTGTTCTGTGAAATTAGCTGCGGCGAAGCAGTTAGCGGCACCGGGGCGTTCCACTGATGATCCTGGTACCGCTTCGTATGTGCTGAAGACGGCTACCACCACAGCGGGGTTTTAGCTGGCAAAGGTCCGGCAAGCCCCTCCATCAATCCGTCTTTGCCAGGGTGGAGAAAGTCTATGAAAACACCGAGCAGTACCTACAAAACTACCTATCGATTAGTTGGCGGAGTTATAAGGAATAGGCACAAGTAATGGACATTACACATGGTAAAATTAAAACCAGGTAGGTAGAACATGGTACCAGATATATATAAAATGTTATCACCATGGGTATTGTTGCATATCGTTAATTTTTTTTTATCGAACTCACCTCTCTTATAAATTCGGATCTCTCCGATGTAATTACAGACGTCAGTTCCATTTTCATGGTATGGTGCCTTGTACTAACGTGCTGTCTCACGTCGCAGTGTGGCGGCAAATTTACCTCACATAAAATACACCTCAACCTGCATGTATTCTTAGATATCAACCAAAAGCTAAACCGAGGCATGCAATATTCTTCATTGACAACAGCATCGTAACAAAAGAGGTTTTCTACAAAAATAACTGTATCGATAAAACGTCTAGCTTCCTGCTTCGAAATAGAAGGTTCGGTAGGTTTGACCAGCTTTATTTTAGCTGGCCCAGCCAGTTTTCTATGAGTCGCACCTTCTACATGTTCTTTCATGGATCTTATAGGAGACGGCAATTTGACGTCACAAATGCGACAATAAGCGTTGTCGTTTACTTCGTTATAAGTTAAGTGGTTTTCTTTAGCAAAGTTTCCTGCCTCTGCTCGGTCGCATTTGCTATTTCTTTTCTCTCGAGGCGCGGAACGTGTATCCGTGTCCTTTTTATTTTTTTTGTCCTGAGAACACGGGATTGTTGGTAACATTTTAATGTTTTCATTTGCTAAGTCACTACCTTTCAGATCGTTAGATATATTTATGGAACTATCATTTATATTAACTCTATTGAGGTTTTGATCCACGTACGATGGATATAGTAATTCAGGATCAACCTGTTTAGTAGTTGAATGGTTTTCAATATGGTTTTCAATCTCTATCAATTCGAATTTTATAACTTCAAAACATTTCTTACAGGACACGGTTTCTGTTTTTAAATTAATATTGATTCCTTTGGATTGGTATTTAACAATGTATTCTAGAATTTGAGAGTTTTGTTCCACAGCAGATTTTTTGGATGATTGTTTATTGTTTTTACAATCGTTATCTATCGGCGATTTCATAATTTTCTGGGCACTATCAACGGCTGGAGTTTCAATCTGGTTATCTATCGACGATTTCATAATTTTCTGGGCACTATCAACGGCTGGAGTTTCGATCTGGTTATCTATCGACGATTTCATAATTTTCTGGTAACTATCAACGGCAGGAGTTTCGATCTGGTTATCTATCAACGATTTCATAATTTTCTGATCACTATCAACGGGTGTAGTTTCGATCTGGTTATCTGTCGACGATTTCATAATTTTCTGGTCACTAATAACGGGCGGCGTTTCGATCTGGTTATCTATCGACGATTTCATAATTTTCTGGTCACTATCAGCGGCTGGAGATCCGATTTCCGAATTTTCGATTCGACGTTTAGCGTAGAGTTCGTGATGCTCGATATCTTTAAAATGTTTGGATATCATGTTTGTAGCAATCAGCTTGTTACACGTAAGGCATTGGATAGCAGAATCATCTATCTGAAATTACAACATATTAAGTTATTATTAAGTTGATTGCTAAAATATTAATATCCTAAACTTACTTCTGGTACGTCTGGCCCCAATTCAAATCCGGATTAGGACCAGCACAGACGCTGCGCTACATTTGTTGTGGTACAGGGTTTGTTTTCACATTTGCTACTGAATACTCTCAAAGAATACATTTTCATTTTATTTTCATATGTTATATATATGTTACAGTGAAAACTCTTTACTAACCCCGGGCGCAAACAGAGGGGTGTTATAAGTTTACCGTGTCATCATCATATCATATCGGCCATACAACGTCCAACTGAACAAAGGCCTCCCCATAGATTTCCACAACTGTTTCGGGAATTTGCATATACTCACCACGCTTGGCAGGCGGGTTGGTGAGCGCAGAATGGCTACTGTTCCACAGAAAGGACGCTGCTGCCCATCCCTCTGGTTTAGATTCCCTTAGTCGCCTTTTAGAACCTTCACTGGAGGAGATGGAGTGGTGCTATATTCTTAATCCGGACACCACACGGATAAACCGTTTACCGTGTGTTTCTGTGTATCTGTTTGTCGCATCGCAGCTCTAAAACGGATGAACCGATTTGGATTTTGTTGAATGAAATGATTTAAGAAAATATGTTCTGACGTTTGAAGATTAGGTATCAGTTTTTTTCTAGTTGATGTAAGGGAATGTAGCAACTTCCACAGGTCTGATTGATTCGAAATTTGATATCCTGTTACTTTAATGATATTGCAAGAACATGGTAGGTAACCTGTTTTTAACTTTTTTGAGGCATTCTTCTGTGATTCTTGGCGTTGTAATATATTAAATATTTAAAAAAAATCCTATACTTTTATAATATACAATCAATCAGTCAATTAAATTTGAATTAATTTTAATCTATGAAACTGCTACTTAGCCCTCTTCCTCTCTCCTAATTTGCTGTGCCCGACAATCCATCACGATAACTTATACTTGGACTATAAGCACCTTTGAAAACATTATGGAATACAATATTAGTATTGAGTATATCGATTGACGAATGAAAGTTGCTTGAAAACGTACTTGAATAAGGATAAAATATTATTTTAGGGCTTACATGACGATAGATAGCGTTGTCTCCTCCAAACTTTATTGGTTTCAGTACTAAATTTAAAGAATGACTTGATTCGCTTTTGTGGTGGTCCTCATCATCAAACTCTACACTACAAATAGAGCAAACGTCCTCCATCAGTCCATGCCACGCTTTTTCTTCTATCAGAATATTGTTAAAAGCAACAACATCGTGACCTATCGGTTTAAGAAGATGAATTCCCTTTTTATGTTTATGCTCTTCTTCAGTTACGTGTATAGTAACTTTAGTAGCAATTGGCAGCAACACATTGCAAAACTCACAAAAGTATCCCCCGATGAACTGAAAAAATTAAGCATTTTATTCATGAAATGAGTTCGTTTGAATGAAAAATATATACATAGGTCTACAAGCGGTAAAATTGTCTGTATTAATTTGTCGTGCAACCCGGAAAAATCTCACGTTATTTATTTAAATATCAGCCTAAGGTCCAACTGCTGAACAAAGGCCTACCTGATTTTCACAATTGTGTCGTCATTTTGGGGGGCATTTGCCAGTCTACACCACGCTTGGCAGGCGGGTTGGCGAACGCAGTACAGCTGCTGCACATCGTGGTTTAGAGTCCCTTCGTCTCCTTTTACAACATCGACAGGAGGAGATGGAGTGGTGCTTTATTTTTACTCCGGATATCACATGAAAGCGCTAGTATACAATTTTATGTTTTAAGATAGTATCAAAAACAAATGATTGCCTGTAGGTCTAAAGGTCTACTACTCTACGTCGGCCTGGTGGTGGTATTGTATAAAAAAGACGGCCAAGTGAAAGTAGGGCTCACGCCTTGAGAGGGTTCAAGAGAGCTTGAGAGGCGACAAGCTTTTATTTTGCACTTGCGTACTCGTAGTACACCGAGTGTAATAACCGCAAATATGTAGATCCGTAATTACTGCACGCGGATTCGATCCTTCGCTTGTGCCACAAAATCCACTCGTTTCAAATTTCAAGATTGTAAGTACTTTTAAAGGGCCTCGAAACTACGGCAGATACCGACATATAGACAGCAAAGTACGATATAAGCGTTCCGTTTGTTCCATTATGAGGTACAGAACCCTAAAAATTAATAAATCGACAGTAAACTTGACAGAGAGATTGACAATGCGTAAATTATACATACCTTTCTGATGCGTTCACCCTTAAATTTATCTGAGTACTGAATCGCACTCAGTCGCTTCCCATGCGATGATGTTCCAACATGCTCACAGGCTTCTTGTTCCGAGTTCAGGAAACAGTCACAAGCCAGGCAGAAGGAATTTATATAGCCAGTGATGACTCCGTTCTTGTGAAAATGGTACGACATGGTGATCTAGGGCAGAAAAAACATTATTTAATTACGTTATTATCCGTGGTTTATTTCACGCCTTGTAAGCATTTTGATTTAGCCGTGTGGTACCGGCTACGAATAGCACCAACCCATCTCATCCCGTGGGGGTCGTAAAAGGCGACTGTGATTATTATTATTATTAGCCGGAGGATGGGCAGCAGCGTCCTTTAAGTACATTTAACAACTCAACTGCGATCGCCAACCCGCCTGCCAAGCGTGGCGATTATGGCAAAACCCTCCAATGAGTACACACGCAGACAGCTCGGTGTGGCGATCTTTGGGGAGGCCTGTGTTTAGCAGTGGACTTTATTCAGCCGAAATGATGAACTATTTTGATAGAAGTAAAATGAACGGAAACTGTCTCATGTTTTAAATTCCCGACAAAAAGCCGATCCCAATACAGTTGAGAAAAGGCTAGGAAGAAGATATACGTTAGGTAGGTACACCAATCAGTAAAGAAAAGGAACAGAAACGGATGCGGAAACGAAAACTTACACGTCGTAAGTAAATACTGTGACGAAAGTATTTTATTCACAAATTATTATTTAACTAATTATTCAAAAAAATTATAGAAGTAAGTTATGTTTTATAAAAAGTAGTCTGGCTGCTTTTCACCTAACCATCTATTCCGGTGTATTTCATATATAAGACCAGCTCAGCAAAATAATTACTCACAGGCGCAGATACAGAAAAACCCAATACCACTTTCCCTGACCCGGAAATCGAACACAGGACCTCACCCTCAGCAGTCGTAGTTATATTATTCTTCAGTTAGTATTAAGTTAACTCGAAGATTATATTAATATAATATGTCTGTCTAACACCAAGCGCGAATGATGCTTAAAATTAAATAAAAAAAATATAGAACTGTTGTATTTTTGATACAAAAATTCAAATCATTCATGCTAGGCCTACTTTACATGGCTCTAGTGTGATCATACAAGAACCTGGAGCCTCCCTTAGGTGCCGAAGATGACCGCCCCAGTGGTTTTAGCCGGTAGGAGTCCGGCATACCCCTTCGCATTTCCCCGGGACGAAGGAAGTTCATGAAGAATTTCCACTGGGCACCAATAAAAAAATGAAAAGGGCCTACTTTACATAACTGTTGCCTAATTTTATAAAACAATTCTTGTTTAGATAAGCAGGTATCCAATTAATTGACCGACCTTCTCTTTTTTCGTTTCTGATGAAAGTTTAACAGTTTTATCTAACTTCTCAAACTCTGCAAACTCCTTGGCATCTATCGCTTTAAGGTTACACTTTGTCACAAAGTTGCATCTGGCTTTGGAAGGCTTTGGTGGCGATTATGGCAAAGCCTCCCGAACAAGCCGGTTTCCGAAAAGGTTTCAGTACCATAGACCACATCCATACGCTGCGGCAGGTTATACAGAAGACCGAGGAGTATAATCTGCCACTATGCTTGGAGTTTGTGGACTATGAGAAAGCCTTCGATTCGATTGAAACCTGGGCAGTGCTGCAATCTTTGCAGCGGTGCCAGATTGACTATCGGTACATTGAGGTGTTGAAGTGCTTATACAGAAACGCCACCATTTCGGTCCGAGTACATGAACAGAGCACGGGGGCAATTCCATTGCAGAGAGGTGTGAGACAGGGGGACGTAATTTCCCCGAAAATGTTCACCCCTGCAATGGAGGATGCCTTCAAGCTACTGGAGTGGAAATGATTCGGCATTAACATCAATGGCGAGTATATCACTCACCTTCGACTTGCCGATGACATCGTAGTCATGGCAGAATCGCTGCAAGAGCTCAGCAAAATGCTCGATGATCTCAACAGAGTTTCCCAACAGGTGGGCCTTAAAATGAACATGGGCAAGACAAAAGATGGGCAAGACAAATGCCCATGTCGTGCCCATCCCAATATCCGTTGGGAGCTCTGTTCTCGAAGTTGTTGTCTACCTGGGACAAACTGTCCAGTTGGGTAGGTCCAACTTCGAGAAAGAGGTCAATCGTCGAATCCGACTCGGCTGGGCAGCTTCGGGAAACTTCGCAACGTCTTTTCCTCAACAATACCGCAATGCCCCAAGACGCAAGTCTTTAACCAGTGTGTGTGTGATGACATATGGAACAGAGACGTAGTCACTCACAATGGGCCTCATAAGAAAGCTCAAGGTCACTCAGCGAGCTATGGAGAGAGCTATGCTTGGTATTTCTCTACGAGATCGAATCAGAAATGAGGAGATCCGTAGAAGAACTAAAGTTGTCGACATAGCTGAAAGGATTAGTAAACTGAAGTGGCAATGGGCAGGGCACATTGCTCGTAGAACTGATGGCCGTTGGGGCACAAAGGTTCTCGAATGGAGACCGCGCACCGGAAAACGCAGCGTGGGACGACCTCCAACGAGGTGAACAGACGACCTGGTGAAGATCGTTGGGAGTCGTTGGATGAGAGCGGCATGTGACCGCTCGTTGTGGAAATCTAAGGAGGAGGCCTTTGTTCAGCAGTGGACGTCCTGTGGCTGATATGATGACCCGTAATTAATATACTAGTTTTTATTTAGACACTCATAAAACCATTATAAGCCTTAACGACTTATATTACTGTGACTATCTGTACTCTTTTTGTAAAAGTTTAGATTTATTCATTTAACATAATCAAATAAATTACATAAAGAAATTATTTCTTCATCAAAATGTCATAAAATAATCAAGCTCTACTGCCTACTGCATTACAATATCATAAGAAACTCATTATTTATTTCATTATCAATACCTAAAATGAAATAAAAAACGCATTAATTACATAACAAATAACGATTAGGCAGAAGTGTGCTGTTGTACTCTCACAGTTCTTGTTTTATGTTGTATGTATGACAAACAAGCTTCGGCCTATTTGATGGTAAGCTGCAACCGCACCCTTGGACATACCAGCAATCTGATGATTACTGTTGTATTGCCAATCTAAGGCTTAAGTTTGAATGCATTGTGTTGTGTGTGTGCCGGTAATTTCACTGGGTATTCCTACACTTCACCCGGAATACAACTACGCTTACCTGAAGTTAATATGGCGGGGGAAATAGGTAGGATTGTCAGCCCCAGTCAAACTCTCAACCAAGAAATCTCACATCTAAAATTCACTGTTTAACGAGCGCGTGGCATAATTTTGAATACATAACCGAATACGTCGACTCCTCTGTCGATGACGGGAAGCCGTCGAAGGAACACGGTTTTATGCTCTCCCCAGCAGTTACATAGTTATTTTTTCTGTTTAATTTATAATAAATGAAGATTATTATGAGACGACCAATAAATGAATTGTGGACATCCGTTCCACGAGTCTAATTTTATCACAACTGTTATTAGGTCTGATATCATAAGGGGCAAACATGTTGTCATTCACCAGCTACAGTTCCTAACTACAGGCTTTTAATGGGAATTCTATGATTTTCTAACAGAAAAACCAACAAGCGGCAACTAGACCACTGAGGCAGTAAATATAAATAAAATAATACTGTATTACATAGGATAGGTAGGTATACAGGTACATTAGAGAAGCTAAAACTTGAAGTATTTCTCAAGGTGTTTGCTTTATAAGGGACTTGAATTTATAGGACATTAATTTTGAACATTACCTAGGTAAGATATTTCAGCTAATGATTCATCAGCGTAAATAAAGTTAAAGATATATAAATAAATAGTGTTATATCATTATTCTAAGATTGCATCTACTTAGGTATATCTACAATTACTTTTTGACTTAGACAAACTTTTCAGACTTCTTTTTACAATCAGATTATTTAATTTCTTTTTAATTGAGATATAATTGGCTAGAGCTTTTTTTTTTAACAATGAAAAATCCTCTTGGGCTTCCTCCGCCTTGGGAAGGGCGGAGGGGCATGCCGGGATCAAACCGGCTAAAACCCCACAGTGTCCTTCTTCTTACCTCTAGCCGGGGGTGAGCTGTACGCTTTTCTGCATTAGACCGCTCTCCCGGCAGGTATCGGCTGATTGACGGGCCCCTTCTGTGTGCGGCCTTGTTGACCGCACCTTTTTTTTTTTATTGGTGCCCAGTGGAAATTCATCATGAACTTCCTTCGCCCCGGGGAAGGACGAAGGGGTATGCCGGACTCCTACCGGCTAAAACCACTGGAGCGGTCATCTTCGGCACCTAAGGCAGGCTCCAGTTCCTCGTATGATCACACTAGAGCCACCCACTGGAGCCACGCCTATTGGCACATCTCGGAGAGGGTGACTGTAAGGCGGTCACCCCCCCAGGGGGATTGTAAAGGATCCCCCAGTGTGTCCCACGGCAGCGCGTGACCACATGCGTGCTACCGTCTTCTCTTGGGTCGCTTGGTGTGGGCACGCAGATTCCCCAATCTACGCACCCGCGAACCCAGAGGTCCCCCACCTTATAGCAACGGTAGGGGTTTTCAGGCGTATCGGAATTAGGCGCCAGGGCGGTTGTTACCCCGGCGCCGTCTCCTTCTTCTTCGAGCGGGATCGGCCCTCTCCCGATCCCGCTCTGCGGTCTCCTTCTGGAGCATGACGCTCTCACAGAAGGAGACCACTGCATTCCAATTTTCGTGCTCTGCCAACATAGCCGACACTACTGCTGGCAGAGAGAGATCTTGCCCGATCCGATCGACCAGGATCCGCCGCTCGGCGGCCCACGCAGGGCACGCCTCGAGCGTGTGCTGTGCGGTGTCCTGGTCGCTATCACAATGGTGGCATTGTGCCGTGGCCTCGCGTCCTATCCTGTGCAGGTACGCGCCGAAACAACCGTGCCCGGTGAGCACCTGCGTCAGGCGGTAGGTGACGCGCTCGCTCCTTTTGAGCCAGGCTCCAAAGAGCGGCAGGACGGCCTCGACGACGCGCTTGGTTGCAAACTGCATCCGCAGGCGATGACGCCACTTTACAAGTGCGCGCCGCCGAGCTAGCCGCCGCAGCTTGTCCAACGCCCCTGGAGGCGCGCCTTCGCCGCTCTGGCGGAGGGAGCGTGTCTGGTCGTAGACCCACGCATCCATCTCCGCCAGGATGTCAAAAGGCGGAAAACGCGCCAGGAGAGTTGCCGCCTCGTAGGACACCGTTCGGTATCCTCGTGCGATCCGGATAGCCACTCTGCGCTGCAGACCGTGAATATTGGTTCTGCAGCGCTGGGCGCCTGATAGTCGAGCTGACCATACAGGCGCCCCGTATAGGACCACGGACCGCACGACTCCTCCATAGAGACGGCGAACTTCCTCACATGGTCCTCCGTTGACCGCACCTATCCTTCAGAGAGGCGCGCGCGGATCACGCGCGCCGCTATCTCGGCCCTGTTACTGTTGTACGAACCAGGGGCGGTCCGTCGCCCGCAGGCCGCTCCTCATGGTGGCCAGAGATCGTTCAGCACCCTACCCCGGCGCCCACGCCCAGTGTGTCTTCTGCGGAGGGGATCGGAGATCTCCCTCGATTCCCGCCTCCTTTGCTTGCATCACTTCCTCGTAAAAGGAGGCGACGGCATCCCACGCGCTCTCGCTCCGGACGATGGAATGAACCACGGCCGGAAGCGAGAGGTCACCCCCTTCGACCGCCACGACGAGGTCGCGGCGTTGCGCTGCCCAAGCTGTGCACATCTCCAACGTGCGCTGCGCCGTGTCCTCCGGGCAGTCTCCGCAGTGATGACAACCGGGCGTCTTTTCTCGGCCTATTCGACGAAGGTACTTCCCGAAACACCCTTGGTATAATTGGCTAGCCTAGAACTAAAGTGGTCTATGTAAAAAAATAGAATAGAATAGAATATACTTTATTGTACACCATTTGGATCTTAAAAATAAAACTTAAAATATTAATATAATGTACAATGGGCGGTCTTATCGCTAAAATAAATACCAAATTCCACAAAAAAAATCTGCACCATAATAACCAAATCTCTAAACTGCCACTAGAATTTAGAGACTTCATTTTTTAAAAACACTTTAGGAGTCAAACATTATGTAACATACCTGTATGAAAGATCCATCAGATCACTTTAGTTCTAGGCTAGCAAATTATATTTATGGTCAAAATAGGTTCTTTTGGATTACTTATACTTAACACATTTACTGTATCTCATAATAAAAATAATTTAAGTGGTACATGCACAGAAGCTGCTACTTGTTACCTTGTATAATACCAATCTGTGGAGTATTTTTTATTTTTTGTCTAAAAGTACACATGCAAGCAACAATGCCAAGCATAGTAGCAATAAAGTAAATTATTTATATTATACTACTAACAAGTAGTATGGATAGGCGCCTACGAAAAAACTACGGAAATTTTAGATAGAAACTCATAGGTAAATAGCTATTCAAATCATTACCTAAATAGAAAAACTGAGAAATAATTAATATTGATTCACAACCAAATTAATAGATGTAGTCTATATTAGCGATTTGACACTAACAAATTACATAATGATCATTAATAATATACATTGTCCTGTAATACAATTACAAACCACTGACACATCCAATAAGATGCAAAACCCCTGACAAATCCAAAGAGATGCAAGGAAAATGCATATCTTAAAAGATATTATTAAGTGCAGACAACGTCTAAAAGTCAATTTGCTTCATATAAAATCATGTTTTGGATTCTAATTCTGTTCAATAATTAAAGAAGATACAAAAACTACGAGAGTAAAAGAGATAGCTATCTAAAATGACAACACGTGTATTCGATGTCTTTGTCGCACCTGTGATAGAATATATGTGTCGTCTCTTTTCTTTGCTTGACCTGGGTTTTCTTCGAGAATATTATTCTATAAGTAATTTGAATAGTATTTTTATTCAATTTTTTAATTTTATTTGCTACCCACGTGGTATGATATTCCTAGTTCTTTATTCATGTTTGCTTTATAGTTTGTGTATAAGCACATGTGTAATTTCTATATAAGCACGACGGCATTTTAATATAAAATAGAGATTATGACAGCGTGTGCTCGTTGCTCTGTTTTGGGCGAACTGATTGCAAAGTGCTACAATTGGGGGAGTTTTAGTTCTTACTTTTGGCGGGTATGTAACATATCTACCTCTTTTAATATATAATATCATTGTAAGGAGCTAATAAATCTTAATAAAAATGAAGGAGTTACTAAACTGTTAAGTGGCCTTGCTAGGAACAGGGTTCCTTATAAGAGCTATTTAACCAGTAACTTTACTTTTAATTACTGCAGTAACACTAAAAAGAAGAGAACAAAACCACGAAGTTTTGTTAAATCAAAACAATAAACACCTGCTTTGACAATGTTTTCACTTAAAACTAAGAACGCGGTCGTGTAAATGTTTAAAAAATGTTTTGCTATGTATTATGTCGAAATCGGATAAATTACAAACTTTAATAAACTTTATAAAATACCAAACGGCCTTCCTAGGGGCCTGTTCCTTGCAAGGCATGCATTGCAAGGAATGCATTATAAAGGTCACTTAAAGGTGACAATCTATCCAGATTGGAGTAATACTTTGGATACATTTTTTAAAGAAACGCATCATTAACTAATCGAATCATTAGCTACCTACCTAATTAGAAACACTGGGAATTAAGAATATTGATTTTAAATAAAATTTAATAGATGTTTATTATACCTTGATTAGCGATTCGACAATAACAAATTACCTAATGATTATGATTAATAGACATGAACTGTATACAATAATAATATAATAATAATATTTATTTCACTTAAAATGGAGTTACATGGGTTCGTATTTTAGTGCTTAGCTCAGTCCATTCTGGATTTACTTTTTTAATAATTAAATCAAAATTATCATGAAAAATACCATTAATAAAACAAAAATAAAATTCAGAACTTAATTAACATAAATTATATCAAACCGTCATTTGTAACATCACAAGATATTTTAACTCTCAAAATTCAACCTAATACAACACTGTCCCTATTGCTATCCCGCTAATTCTTGCATGCTTGATGCTTTTCGTAATTATTATGAGGATGCATATTTTAGTAATAATGATACGTTATTCTTAATGTTACTTTCGGTAAACATCAAATAATTCCTCTATTTTATAAAAGCCCTTTTATAGTAGCCACACTTTCAGTTGTCTTTTAAATATATTTATAGGAAGATTTTTTATCATGTCCGGCAATGCATTATAAATTTTGACACACATGGGGTTTGAGCTTTGTTGGAATAGTGTAGTATTTAAAATACGATCTATGACTAATCTGTCTCCTTTTTTCGTATTTCTTGGAAACATCTCTTTAGCTTCTAACTAGTTCCATGTGCGTGTTAACAAACATACCGACTTCCAGCGTATACATGCAAGGCAAGGTAAGAGCTTTGAGACTCTTAAATACAGTTTTACAGGATTCATATGGAGGAATACCAATGATTGCTCTAAAACATTTTTTTTGACAAATGCTTTATTTATGTCTGTAGAATTACCCCACAACAGTAAGCCATAACGTAACAGGGAAGCTACATAACCATGGTACGCTGATAGCGCCATTTGTAGTGACACTGTCTTGCGTAATCTATGTAGGACATACACATAGGAATAATTTTTTTGCATAGTTGATCGATGTATTCTTTCCAATCACAGTTCGAATCAACCATTATACCAAGGAATTTGGCATTTTGTTTCTCCTCTAGCTTGTTTTCATTATAATGGATATTTAAGTTGTACGGCTTAGCCCCTTTTGTTTGGAATTTTACGTAATTTGTTTTACTGATATTAGCAGTCAAATTATTATTGCTGAGCCACTGTATTACTGATTCAATTGTTTTATTGATTTCACATTCATAATTGTTTATGTCATTATCATTACATGTTAATATTATTGAGATGTCATCTGCAAACAAAGTGCATTTGTAGGGTGTAATATCAGGTAAGTCATTTATGTACAATATGAAAAGTAGTGGCCCAAGGACCCTTCCTTGGGGAACACCAGAGCTATTCGGTTTAAACACTGATCTATCATAATTTATTACTGAATTTTTATCTACGCTTGCAATTTCTGTACATTGTGTTCGGTTGGTTAAGTAGGACCTAAGAAGCTGATGAGCAGGTCCTCTTATGCCATAATTTAAAAGTTTTTCAATTAGAATGTCATGAGATACAAAGTCAAAGGCTTTCGTCATATCAAAGAATATGACTGTCGTTGGCCATTTTATCAACGTTACTAACCACACCGTACAATAACAAAGGTGGCTAGAATTATCCTTAGTACACTAATCTTAAATCAAGCACAAAAGATCAACAAGGGTCAAGGTGCTTTCGGCGACTGCTGAGCCCAACATAGCCCATAATATTAAAATACCTATTTATTTTGTAGCAAGATATACTCGTATAGCACTTATTCATAACCGACACATTCGTACTTACAAGTACCTACAAAGATAATATACATAACACGGGGCAAACCTATGAGGCATTCTCGAGCAGTCAGTCTTAGGGTCAATGAAGACATCCAATGAGATAAAGGAAAATGCATATCTTATAAGAAAAATTTAAGCACTGACATTTGAAAGTCAATGGGCTTTATAAAAACCGTGTCTTGGATTCTAATCCTATTAAATAATAGATTCACCATTTCAGCCGAAAATCGTCCACTGCTGGACAGAAGCCTCCCCCAAAAAATTACCACAACGACCCGTATAGGTTTGTGTTGTGTGCTCATTGGAAAGTATTGCCGTAATCACCACGTTTGGCAGGCGGGTTGGCGATCGCAGTTAAGTTATATTCGAAGGATGCTGCTGCCCATCTTCCGGTTAATCCCATAGTCGCCTTTTACGACACCCACGGGATGAGATGGGGTGGTGGTATTCTTAGCCGACACCACACGGCAAGGCAATAATTTCGGCGGAAATTTACTTCAAGCATGGTCTGCAATTGCGCGTTTCTTTAACCACTTCACCGCTTGTGTAGGTACCTACTAGAAGCCCAGTTTGTATTTTTTCCGTTTATTGATTAACACAAATATTTGTGTGGATTATTTTCATCTTAATTTTCAGTATCAAATAGTGACTTCACTTTTGAGGTTGGTTAACCGAAATGGTAAAAAATGTTTAGTTTAAGAAAGGCTTAACCGCTGCCTATTAATGTATTTAACACAAATCATAATTAATTTAACACAAATCATAATTAATTTAACACAAATAATAAAATAAATATCATCTAATAATCGTAAATATTTGTTATACTTACAAAATATTTCTCCAGGCAGGCGCACATTCACGATTCGACAACTACACAATACTGTGATTTTTATTGTGATTTCAATGAAGTAATGCACCAATTACCAATTAACAAGATATTGATGATTCCGGGAATCCCCGCCATAGACTAACATTATTAGAGAATCCCCGCGACCAATGACCATAGACTATATAACCATAGATATTACGAGTTTTGTTCGCCCACTTCTACGAGTATGTTTCCCATCTAGCGGTGAATACGAAAATCTAAAAGCTTCGGATATATAGTAACTAATAACGCTATATTACGCTAGATGTCTCTGGTGTCACAAATGTGATCGTAACAGGGACGTACTTAGAACTTTGTACCAGCCTACCAGTGTTGCCACCTTAGCGATTTTGTCACTAAATCTGGTGACTTTTGACTCCTTTTGGCGATTTATTTCCGTCGTTTAGCGATTTTTTGTTTTTAGCGACTTCTAGCGATATTTGAGTTGTCTTCATCTATCCTAAAAAGTTTCTATAGAATATTAATTACTATTTATATTCTTGTTTTGACGTTACAATATAATTATTACAACCAAACTATGTTATCTATTTTTACGATTACGTTTGTTTTTCCATACTTAGAATTGGTTGGTGTAATAAAAAATCTGATTTTTGACACATTTTAATGTTCGGTACACAATAAAAAGTGGTATTGAGTCACAGCGTTTATTGTTATTAGGTTATTACGTAACAATATTTGAACAATGATTTTTCTTCTTCCTGCCCTGGTCCCAAGTTACTAGGGGTTGGCGAAATTAGTGTTATTTATATTGCAAACAATATATGCCAACGTGTGGTGCCGGCTCAGAATGCCACCACCCCATCTCCTCCCATGGGTGTCGTAAAAGTCGACTAAGGGATTAGTTGGAGGATGGGCAGCAGCGTCCTTCGAGTACATTAACAACTCAACTGCGATCGCCAACCCGCCTGCCAAGCGTGGCGATTATGGCAAAACCCCTCAATGAGCTCAATACACATCCATATCGGTGGTTGTGATGATCTTTGGGGGAGGCCTGTGTCCAACAGTGGACTTCATTAGGCCGAAATGATGATGATGATGATATTGCAAAAGGGTTTTACAGTCGACCGCCTCCTGACACTAACATGCCCTCGTTGGGCATGGTAGTAGTAGTCTGTTGTTTATCTGTCACCTGCGGACAACTCAAAGTCTCTAATAGTAATGGTACACACCGGGTTCCAAACTCCCTTAGTCATCTTCTACGACACCCATGGCATGAGATGTAGTAGCCCTAACCGGGCTCGTGACCGGAGCTACACGGCAATTTGAACATGTACTGTCACTTGGTAGTCTGTCCAGTACTATAGATACTTCGATAGATGACATTACAATATTGTTACTAATAAAATATATTTTTTGGGATTTCTGGTGACTTTCGCTTCGAATTTAGCCCAATTTGGTGACTTTTGTGTGTTGATCTAGTGACTTTAATTTTTATGAGGTGGCAACACTGCAGCCTACTGTACCCTTAGTACGAGTTTGCACATTATGGAAACAGTGATAGTTTTCGTGAGCACGCTAAACTAATAGTTTTGGTTGTAATCGGTAGTCCGAGTTATATTTTTCGAACGACGTTTACACGATATTGGCCATCGTCTAGCTCGATTGAACGAACTTCACACTATTTACGTCTTCTCTCTTTAACACCGCATAAAAAAAGAGACAAATATATTCCAACATTTAAACCCTATTTGACGTTTTGAAGTTCGTATTGTTGTTTATCAATAAATTTAACGCGCTTTTAACAGTGAACTTTGAAAATTAATGATAAAAGAAATAATTTTTCAGTGAACATGAGTAGAACAAGCTCATTACAAATTGAAGTGATGATAGACTTCGTGGAGAGGTTAGTTACATTAAACATAGAAAAACGGCATGTTTAGTACAAGTTTAAATATTTCACATATCTAAGATCTAAGAAAAACGGTATGTTTAGTACAAGTTTAAATATTTCACATATCTAATGTACAATATGTATTTTTTAGAAATGGTGACTGAAATAAGTTCGCCGATGGCCCTAACGACAGGATTTTTGCCATTAACAGATGGCAGGAGGTCGCCAATATTTTAAATTTGGACACGACAGTTACATCAAAACCTGTTGATGAATGGAAAAAGGTACGACCTGTCACGCAATGCTTGCTACTGTTTTATAATAACTCATCTTTTCCTACATAATAACATAATGTAAAATAGCTACCTACATAAATACATATCTTACTTAACTCCTTAACATTATGTATCCCTTTTGTATGACATTATTAACTACAACAACTCTGTTAATTTGTCTTCTTAAAGATACACAGAAGATTATCTCACATATATTGCTATGTAAAACTACCAATAGAACTGCACCCAATATTTACAATATGATTGATTGTTTATTAGTAGACATTAATAATTGAGTCTGGTAATTGCTTTGTATTTAAAGGTGTGACTTCAAAAATAATACAAAGCGAAAAGCATCCAAGATCCACCGAGCTGCAGGTGGCACAGGTGGTGGGCCAGCATGTAAATTGGTCCTAACAGACCTGGAGGAGCAGGTCCTAAGCATAATTGGATCTCAGGCTGCCACGGGTCTGGCCAATTTTGAGGAATTTGGTTTGGAGGTAATTATTATATCTACTTAACATAATGATGGTTATGTGTGTGTATGTTACCATTTTTTGTTTCATGTGAAATATGTTAAATCTGGGATGGTTTATAGCTTTATATAATATATATTAAAATATGAAGAAGCAGTATGTATGCATGTACATGATAGTTATATATTGATAAAACATATAAAAATATCTATGCTCTGTTTGTATATTAGACAATAAAGACCCATGTGACTATGAATTATCTCAAACTTTGAATCATTGCCTACAATCAATCTCTGTACATCAAATATCTACATAATCTAATCATTACTGTATAGTTATATAAAACTTTATAGCAATCATTTATAAGATAGGTGGTCACATGGTGATTATTATTAGTGTAATGTTATAATAAATGGAGAATAAAATACATATATCATACATTATCTACCTCTCAGCTGGCATACTATGAAACTGTTTTTAAAATTGTTGAAGCACTGCTTGTACATGAGTTTTGTCCAGAATTAGCAATCTTCCTGCTGACATGAGGATAATGGGGTGCACATCTCACTCTTTAAAATTGTTGAAGCAAGGGGTACATGGGTTTTGTCCAGAATTAGAAATCTTCCTGCTGATATGATGATAATGGGATGCACATCTCACTCTAAATATAAAAACACAGAATTGGATGAAACTATGATCCAGAGTATTATTCATTATGCATTAAAATTTAATCCTAAATATTATAATTTCCTACTAATAATAATATTATTGGCTACTTGTAAGTTTTCTACCATTTTGTGCAGTGTGCCTAACAATAGCACCAACCCATTTTATCTTGTAGTCTTAAAACGCGACCAAAGGATTAGCCAGACGAGGGGCAGTAGTGTCCTTCGAGTACAGTTATAAATTTAACTGCGATCGCCATCCCACCTGACAAGTCTAGCTATTATGGCAAAACCGCCCGATGAGCACACAACACTAACCCAAACCTGTAGTTGTGGCGATTTTTGGGAGAGGCGTCCAGTAGTAGACGTTTTATTCGGCTAAAATTATGGAGTTTTCTACAATGTTTTTCTTTTTCAGCGGTGGGAGATTGGAACCAGCCTGGTGGAAGCAGCCAGTCTACACCATATCCCACGGAAATATTAGAAGCTGTTACTGCTTCCCCCACACTGCACCATGCACAAGTGGGGACTGCGTAATGGAGTGATTCACCGACGCCGGTCGACGCTGCGACGATCCCGTGCTCGCCCGACGCATGTAGATGCTGCCTCGCAGCAATTCATTGTTAGCGGTGAGCGCTGGCGGAATTTGGTAGTAGTTTTACCACTGAACACCTGAGACTGCGAGAAATGGAACTCCACCAACAGAATCAGTGGCTAACTCTGTTTGCCAAATTCCTGGAAGCGCTGCAAATATTTATGAATAAATGAGTATAATTGTTTAACACCTGTGTTTAGTTGATATCCATGTGATGTCCAGATTAAAAATATAGCACCACTAGACTAAAAGACGACTAAGGGACTATTCAGAGGGCTGGGCAGCAGCGACCCTCCTGTGGAACAGCAGTCACTCTGCACTGTCCAACCCATCTGCCAAGCGCAGTGAGTACTCGAAAATTCGCCCCCAAATTATGACACGATTGTGGACTTCCATGGGAGAGGCCTTTGTTCAGCAGTGGATATCCTTTAGCTGATCTGTACCCCTAGTACGAGTTTCGATAGTTTTCGGAAACGCAATACTTCCAGTTTTCTTTCCATACATTTACTAGTAGCGCCCCCAGCGAAAACTTAGATGAACTAAAATCGGTAGTCCGAGTCTTTTCGAACCATAGTAAACGAAAACTATTGAAGTTTTCGAGTCATTCTCTGCATTTTGGTAGTCTGAGTTACAAGTTTGACAACTTATCGGTAGAAAACTTTCACGTATTCGAAAACTTTAATAGTATTGGTACTCGATCAATAAATTCCAGTGAGAACATAATAGTTTTCGAGTTATTATCCTATAAATATGTTTTCGAGACAGTATATTGCGTGGAATTTAACCGTGGAGGCCGTTGAAGTTGACCGTCGCAATTACCGTTATAAATATAAATACGTTTAAATGATATATCTATGCACCGTAGGGTGCGGGCGACTATAGGATTAGCCGGAGGATGAGCAGCGGCGTCCTTAGAGTACTTACATTAACAACTCAACTGCTATCGCCAACCCAGGTGGTAATCATGGCACAGTATCTCGCTATGTGATGCAGTTTAATTGTATTATAGTCTTCCTGCACTAGCTGCTAGCAGTGCAGCTTGGGAAATGTAGTTTCATAGTTAGGACAAGAATATATTATTCTAATCTAACGGCCGAATGAAGTCCACTGCTGGACACAGGCCTCCCCAAAGATCACCACAACGACCGATATGGATTCACATCCACATCACTGTAGGCTCATTGGGAGGTTTTGCCATAATCACCACGCTTGGCAGGCGGGTTGGCGATCGCAGTTGAGTTGTTAATGTACTCGAAGGACAGTCCCTTAGTCGACTTTTACGACACCCACGGGAGGAGATGGGGTGGTGGCATTCTGAGCCGGCACCACACGGCCAAGCCGGCAGCACACGGCCATAATATGGATTGTAACTCATCAGATCAGCTAAAGGATGTCCACTGCTGAACAAAGGCCTCTCCCATGGACTTCCACAACCGTGTCATAATTTGGGGGTGAATTTTCGAGTACTCACTGCGCTTGGCAGATGGGTTGGAGAGTGCAGAGTGACTGCTGTTCCACAGGAGGGTCGCTGCTGCCCAGCCCTCTGAATAGTCCCTTAGTCGTCTTTTAGTCTAGTGGTGCTATATTTTTAATCTGGACATCACATGGATATCAACTAAACACAGGTGTTAAACAATTATACTCATTTATTCATAAATATTTGCAGCGCTTCCAGGAATTTGGCAAACAGAGTTAGCCACTGATTCTGTTGGAGACCGGTCGTTAAGATTTATGTTAGAGTAAGATAAGACCTGCATTGCGCAATCACATCAGAGCAGTGTGTCGACGTAATTTTGCCCAGACATTGGAAGCTTGGGAACATATTCTCAATGGAAATACCTTAATAATATTAAAACATTTGTCTATATGTTAAATATATCTGTTTGATACATTTATACAGCAAAACTACTGAACTGATTAGAAGTAGCTTGGACCCAAAGCTAAAGGCCTTTTCAGACAAAAGCGATATTCGCTACTACTGTGGGTGGCGAAAATACCGAGTAGTATTCCGCTGGGTAGGTATTAGTATTGTGGTTTCGTGCTAGCCGTGGAAGTTCGTACAAATACCCAGCGGAATACTTAGTTACCGCTCGGAATTTTTAGCTATCCACAGCGGTATCGCCGAAGATCGCTTGTATCTGAATAGTCCTTTAAACATGTTGCCCAAGCTAGTCACTCATTGATACATGATCAATGTGTCTTCGAATTTACCTGACAGGTGACGGCCTCCACGACGCGCTTGGTCGCAAACTGCATCCGCAGGCGGTGACGCCACTTGCCAAGTGCGCGCCGCCGAGCTAGCCGCTTCAGCCTGTCCAATGCCCCTGGAGGCACACCTTCGCCGCTCTGGCGGGGGGAGCGTGTCTGACCCCTAGCATCCATCTCCTCCAGGATGTCGAAAGGCGGAAAACGCGCCAGAAGAGTTGCCGCCACGTAGGACACGGTTCGGTATCCTCGTGCGATCCGGATAGCCACTCTGCGCTGCAGACCGTGAATATTGGTTCTGAATATTGGCAGCGCTGGGGCGCCTGACAGTCGAGCTGACCATAAAGGCGCCCCGTAGAGGGCCACGGACCGCACACCCCAAATACGGGTAATTATTCTTTCGAATAGCATAAGCCTCGTCAAGCAGGCAAATGCGATGGTATGAAGAGGCAGACTCTGCAGCCTTTCCCTCATTCTTCAAGAGAACAAATCCGGCTTCCTACCAGCCGGACGGGAATACGCTACTACGGAGGCAACTGGTAAACAGCCGCGCAAAATTAAAATAAAGAATAAAAAGAAAAAAGGATGGTTAACCACAGTACTAAAAATATCATGTGCATATAAAAGAATATTAAGGACTATAATAAATTAAACTAAAAACGACGTCATAAAAAGGTATAAAATGTTTAGTAAAACATTTAAAAGTAGTGTAAAAATATCAAAAAAGTTACAATGTATTAGAGTTTAGACAAATGAAAATTTCTGATAATAAAGTAAAAGTCACGTGGAATATAAAAAATACAAACACAGGCAAGGCAAAAATAAATAAACATAAAAATATATCTTTAAAAATATGAATTATGTAGAGGAGAAAATGTTTGGTACAGTTTGACTATACATTGATATCGTTGATTACAAGTTGTAATACCGCATTCGGGTGATGGACAGCAACATCATTAGGATGAGAGGATGGGTTGTGCATTGTTGGAGGGAGCTATGCATATTTGAGGGCTGCCTAGGCTTAATAGAAGTCTCTAGTGTGATCTTACGAGGACCTGGAGCCCCCCTTCGGTGCGGAAGATGATCGCTCCAGTGGTTTTAGCCGGTAGGAGTCCGGCATACCCCTTCGCCCTTCCCCGGGGTGAAGGAAGTTCCATGTAGAATTTCCACTGGACATCAATAAAAAAAATAAAAAAAAAGTGTTAATAGAAGTATCTCCACAGAATTGATGAAAGTACTACCGGTAATAAAAACGTTGAGATAAAAAATTCTTGGGCAGTAAAATTTATTCATAAATTACTTCCAATAGGTAGTTTATATTATTATTGTAAAATTTAACTTAAGTACTCATAGCTAATGTCAGTTAAACCACCGGAACAATCTTATAACCTCGGCCATAGCCTCCATTTCTTTTTGCATTTTCCATCGTGATATATCAGGCAGATGGTCCTGCAGGCTTCTCTCGCAATTAGCCTTCTTCTCCCTGTGGTCTGAACACTTAAGGTGCTGCTTCATCTCATCCCAGCAGGAGACGACAAGATTGCAATATCCACAATGATATAATCCGGGCCGAATCTGTAACATAGCGAAAGTTTATTTAGCTTCTCAGTTCTCGGTTGGACACATGCTTCTCACAGTAGTCAGTCACCACGCATACTGCAATCATAAAGACTATTTGATAACAAAAATATTTCTAAGGCGATAGTTAAAAAAAACGACTCATGGCGCGACAGCACAGTATGTAAGAGACCTATTGGTGGGCTACCTGGCTGACTTGTCTTAGCGCGGCACTCCCCGTGTGATGACGAAGTATTTTTTAAGCTGCGATGTGAATTGCCTACTGATTTGATTGTCATAAGACTCAGTATATGATAGCTAATTGTTTCCAGCTTGCCATAAGCTATATTGTATATCGTAGGCTTAAACAGTAAAGGCGGTAATTGCAAATTTCATTTTCTGTCTCATTTCTCTTTTTGATATCAGAGAAACAACGAGACAAAGCTCTATGACAAAATAAATGAATTGAATTGGTATGAAAACTTCAGCTTCGAGTTTAAAATAACGAAGGGTTTTTAGTTCGTTGGATTGTATCTTTAAATAATCAAAAACGTTTTTATTACCTTAAAAATATAAAGACATTATGAAGATTATCCTGTCCTCAATCTACAAAAAAACGCTAAGAGATGTTCTTATCTAGGATTAGGTATATAAAGTAAACAACGTTTACAATTCAAAAACAAAGTGAATGGATGCTGTTTACTTTTGTTTTTGAATTGTGAATGCAATTGTTTGGTTTTTTTTTATGTAAAAGGTCCTAACTAAAACGTGACTAAGCCTTTACTTTGTTTTTGCACTAACGAAACACCTATAATTTTTGCTGCGTCCCTGCAATTTACGACTAGCATTTTTGTTACTTATGACGCCTTTTTCTTTTCGCGAGGAAATACTCTGCCCTGGGGAAGGCAGAGAGGTGTGCCGAACTGGCTAAAAATACCACCGCCATCCTTCATCCTACCATGTGACGAGTGTGCGGGATTCGCTCACGTATTCACCGCACCCTGGGCAGGTCTCGGCTCGCCATTCGTTCAGGCCGACCGCGTCCCCACGTACGGCCTGCCCAGTCGCACAATAGAGTCTAGAGAAAACGTCTAGAGCGGCCCGCGCGGAACACGATGTGCCTGTGTCTCAGGCCTGTCTCTCATTGGGCGATGGACTTATAACAATTTCATTTATTATTAATTTTTATCTGGTTGGTTATATTGTACTACCTATTTCATCCCCAAAGATGAATGGGTTGGGGACATTTGCGACTCGGTGGCCCTCGTACGTCAGACGGCTGCTGGCTCCCCGTCCTTCGAAGATGTCACGAGGGGGCGGGGATTCGTGGCGGCGCTGCTGGAGGAAGTGGTGGTCGTGGGGGTATATCTCACCCCCAACCAGCCTCTCGCCGACTACGAGGGCTCCCTTATGGAGATGGGCACGGTCGTCCGCAGATACAGCCGTCACCCTGTGCTGGTTCTCGGGGACTTCAACGCCAAATCCACGGCTTGGGGTTCCCCATCTACAAACGCGCGGGGAAGGCTGCTGGAGGAGTGGGCTATGGAGCATGGCCTGCTCCTCGTAAACCGGGGTTCAGTCCAGACGTGCTTGCGACAGCGGGGTGGGTCCATAGTGGACCTTACGTTCGCTAGTCCTGCTGTTGCGAGCCTTGTCCAGGGCTGGCGCGTCATGGAGGAGGTGGAGACGCTGTCGGATCACCGCTACATCCGATTCGACGTCTCCGCCCAAACACCCAGAGCTCCGGCCCGGGCGGCCCCGGGTGGTTGCGGTCCGCGTTGGGCGCTAGGAAAACTGGACCGGGACGCCCTTCTGGAGGCCTCTATCGTACAGGCCTGGGCGTCACCGCCCGACAGGCCTGTCGATACTGACGAGGAGGCCGAGTGGTTCCGGGAGGCGATGTCGCAGGCTTGCGATGCGGCGATGCCTCGGGTGAAGCCAAATGCGGCTAGGCGTCAGGTGTACTGGTGGTCGCGGGAGATAGCGGACCTACGATACGCTTGTATCGTGGCGCGACGCCAGTACGCCAGGCACCGCAGGAGGCGTCGCCGCGCTCAGGACGCGGCAGTCGTTGAGGCGGAGTTGTACGAGGGGTACAGAGCTGCGAAGAAAGCTCTCCAAGTGGCAATAGCGCGGGCCAAAATACTGGCCCGCGAGGAACTGCTGGCGACTTTGGACCGCGATCCGTGGGGGCGCCCCTACCTGCTGGTAAGAGGCAAGCTTCGCCCGTGGGCCCCCCCGCTGTCTCAGAGTCTCCGGCCCCAGCTGCTGGAGAGCGTAGTGAGCGCTCTGTTCCCCTCAAGGGCTGAGCATACTCCGCCGCAAATGGTGCTGCCTTCCATGGCGCTCAACGCGGAAGACGAGGACGACAACGTGCCCGAAGTGACCCGGGCAGAGATGAAAGAGGCGGTGCGACGGCTGCAGGCCAAGAACACCGCCCCAGGGCCCGACGGCATACCCGGCCGCGCATGGGTCCTGGCTCTGGGTGCTCTCGGGCCCCGACTGGAAGGGCTCTTTAGCGCATGCTTCGAGCGGGGCCAGTTTCCACTACGGTGGAAAACCGGCAAGCTGGTTCTGCTGAGGAAGCCGGGACGTCCGGCGGAGTCTCCGTCAGCATACCGCCCCATCGTGCTGTTGGACGAGGTGGGCAAGCTCTTCGAAAGAGTAATTGCAGACCGCCTCGTCCGGCACCTGAGCGTGGTGGGGCCGGATCTGGCGGACAACCAGTATGGTTTCCGCCGCGGGCGCTCCACCGTCGACGCAATCATGCGCGTGAGGGCTCTGTCGGAGGAAGCAGTGTCCGCGGGTGAGGTGGTGGTGGCGGTGTCCCTCGACATCGCTAACGCCTTTAACACCTTGCCCTGGAGCTGCATTAGGGAGGCACTCGCGTTTCACCGGGTGCCAACCTACCTCCGTCGCATTGTCGGGGCCTACCTGGCCAACAGAGTGGTCATCTACCCGGGTCGGGAAGGATGGGGTCGGCGAGAGACAACATGCGGTGTTCCACAGGGATCGGTCTTGGGGCCGCTCCTGTGGAACATCGGATACGACTGGGTGCTGCGCGGTGTGAACACCCCCGGCATCGGCGTAATCTGCTACGCCGATGACACGCTGGTGACGGCACGGGGGACGAGCTTCCACGGCGCGGCAATGTTGGCGACGATGGGGGCTGCACTAGTCGTCTCAAGGATCCGGCAATTGGGTCTCGAGGTGGCTCTCACCAAGTCGGAGGCCGTGTGCTTCCATGGACCTCGGCGCGCGCCACCCTCGGGATCCCACATCGTGGTCGGAGGCGTTCGCATCGGCGTCGAGCCGACGATGAAGTACCTAGGACTCGTCCTCGACAGCCGGTGGAACTTCCTGCCGCACTTCAGGCGGCTGGCCCCCAAGTTGACGGCGGCCGCGTCTGCACTTTCGCGGCTGCTGCCCAATTTGAGGGGCGGAAATGCCTCCTGCCGGAGGCTTTACATGGGGGTCGTGCGGTCCATGGCCCTTTACGGGGCCCCAGTGTGGGCTAAATCCCTGAGGGTAGCCAACGTCGCCGTGCTGCGAAGGCCGCAGCGAACGATGGTCCTCAGGGTAATAAGGGCATACCGCACGGTCTCCTACGAGGCGGGGAGCCTCCTTGCCGGATCACCGCCCTGGGACCTAGAAGCGAGAGCCCTCGCGTCGCTGTATCAGTGGCGCGGGGAGGCGCTAAGTCGGGGCGAACCGCCAGTACCTCGTGAGATCGAGATGCGTCGGTTCGAGCTCCGGCGGATCCTGGTGGCGGAGTGGAAAGGGCGACTGGAGCGACCCACTGCAGGGCACGCCGCGGTAGCGGCGGTAAGACCAGTAATGGAGGAATGGCTGGAGAGGCGGCATGGCGCCCTCACCTACCGGATGACGCAGGTACTCTCGAACCATGGGTGTTTCGGGAAGTACCTGTGTCGAATAGGCCGAGAAGAGACGCCTGGTTGTCATCACTGCGGAGACTGCCCGGAGGACACGGCGCAGCACACGTTGGAGGAGTGCCCAGCTTGGGCGGCGCAGCGCCGTGACCTCGTAGTGGCGGTCGAAAGGGGTGACCTCTTGCTTCCGGCCGTGGTTCGGTCCATCGTCCGGAGCGAGAGCGCGTGGGATGCCGTCGCCTCCTTTTGCGAAGAAGTGATGCAAGCAAAGGAGGCGGCAGAGCGGGTACGGAGGGATATCTCCGATCCCCTCCACAGAAGACACACCGGGCGTCGGCGCCAGGGTGAGGCGCTGGACGATCTCCGGCCACCATGAGGAGCGGCCTGCGGGCGACGAACCAGGGGCGGTCCGTCGCCCGAACAGAAACAGGCCCGAGATGGTGGCGCGCGTGTTCCGCGCGCGCCTCTCTGAAAGATAGGTGCGGCCAATAAGGCCGCACACAGAAGGGGCCCGTCAATCACTGACGGGCCGATACCTGCCGGGGGAGCGGTCCAATGCAGAAAAGCGTACAACTCACCCCCGGCTAGAGGTAAGAAGAAGGACACCGTGGGGTTTTAGCCGGTTTGATCCCGGCATGCCCCTCCGCCCTTCCCAAGGCGGAGGAAGTCCAAGAGGATTTCCCCACGTTAAAAAAAAAAAAAAAAAAAAAAAAGGCCTGTCTCTCATTGGGCGATGGACTTATAACAATTTCATTTATTATTAATTTTTATCTGGTTGGTTATATTGTACTACCTATTTTTTTCTTATGTACGTTTGGGTTTCTTTAAATATATGTTTTTGTCGTGCATCTTAAGCGGAAGGGAAGATACGTGGTCGCCTCCGTTCCGCCACCTCCTTTACGTACATCTCCTTTCCGTAACAAGAGACGACGACTTCCCACCGGACTGCCGCCCCGGGCAAAGAGAGTTTACCGACTTCCACCACCGCCACAACATAGCAAAGGCACTGTGTCGCCCAAGCTGAGTCCTACTCCAGCTTATATTGCGCCTTGGCCTCCGGCCAGTCTTCCGGACTTTCCGTGACAAAAGGGTGTCTGCTCACATATGAGACACAGATGTTTCTCAAAACACCCGAGAGCGTCTGCGTCAGCCAGAAGGTGACCACTAGCCACCTCTTCAGACACACCTCCATGATGAGTCTCACCGCCATTAACGCAACGCGCTCTATACTATTTAACAATCATTATCATATCAGCCAAAGTACTTCCAATGCTGAACAAAGGCCTCCCCCGGAAATTTCTACAATTGTGTCTATATTTTGGGGGGCATTTGCCACACACCACGCTTGGCGCACGGATTGGTGAGCGCAGTATGGCAATAGTACCACAGCAGGGACCCTGCTGCCAATGTCTGCACAAAAAAGGGAAGGCAATACTTGTGTATTGTGGCATGAAGACTTCTGGGAGAAATACTAATAAAGTTTTGAAACTCTTGTACATACAGAATCCAATGTTATTTTAGAAAGTACTTAATTGATATAAAGCGTTAGGCTACAGCCTTATTTAAATAAAGAAAAGACAATTAACATAATTTGGTGGAAAACATGCAGATTCAGGAAAACATCAAAATCTAAACTTCCTATCAACTGAAAGCTAGACTTTTACAGAAAAGTTACTTATCACTAGACGACCGAAAGGATTAATAAACGGCGCGGCGTGGTGTCAGCTCGACCAAAAATAAAGCTATTGCAAATCAATTAGTGCTTCACATGCCAGAAAAATTCCGTTTTTTTATGAACCTGTAAGTTTTACAAAAGAAACACTCATACTTTTGTTTTTTTAATGTTATATAACAAAGTAAATGCTCATACTTTTGTATTGAATGGTAAAATTATATTTGTTCGTAATTTCTTTGCAATTTGATAAACAACTATTTGAATTTAAAACAAAACTATATTAAATCACAGTCAAAATACTGTACTGTACAATCACAGTCAAAGTACTGGTTGAGGCAAATTATTTTACAAATTTTATGAGAGAAACTGGTGTTATACAGAAAGGTACAAATAAGCGTATTTCTTGTTTTTGCTTGTACTCTGTAAAACTTTCCTGACTGTAATTACATTGTTTATCGGTAGAGCATCCGTAGGGTTTGCAAGGAGTCGTCAACACTATTCCCGAACGTGCGGGACAGCCCATCAGCCACCTCAACTTCATGCAATTGATCTGACGAATTAAGAGTGACGGAAGAGCACATTTACAGAGCTGTCCTCCGAGTACTCCGGCTGGAATGGGGCGGGATTGGTCATATTGAAGAAGGAAGGCAGAACCGCGGGATCGGTCATATTGAAGAAGGAAGGCAGAACCGCGGTTTCTTCCTGTGCGTACTGTCCCATATGCCTGCTCGACGACGCGTCTAAGTTACTTGAGTATACTACGTAGTTCACCTCGTCGGGCACGTGAAATTAAAGTCGGTAAACTAAACCTACGATACAGGAGAAATCCTAGTCCATCGTTAAAAACCATAATCCTGACCCACACGACAACAACGTGTTAAACAAGTACCCACTTGTTACCTTCCGGCGGGCTGATTACGTAAGTCGCAGACGCTTTGCGACAGGCGTAAACCGCGCAGACGCCGTTCTTAGACGTCATTTTGGTATACGTATTTGCCGATAGCGACTAAGCAGGCGAAGATCGCTGACGCACAATCTGTTGGACGAGCAATGAACTAAAAATTGCATCCTCGGCTTTCAATTTCAGGCTCTTTCCCACTGGGAATCCTTAGATGCGCGATAGCTGCTGTCGCGTCTGCTGTCGCTGTTTTTAGCTAATACGGGTGCGGGCCACTCGGGTATTAACCGGGCATGGTTGTTTCGGTGAAGATCTGGTTAGGATGTAACGCGAAGCCATGCCAAATTGCCGCCACATTTGGGAAGGAGACCGAGATACCAGACACCTGTCCGCGCTCAAGGAGTCCCCTGCATAGGGCTGAGCGGTGGGTCTTGATTGATCGTACCGGGCCAGGTCTTTCACTGCAAGCAGTACAGTCTGTTATGTTTGGCAGGGCATTCAAATTAGAGGACAGTGGCCTCCTTCGGCGAGACCGTCTTGGTTCAGACGGAAGCCGCCTAGCTAGACGGCCGATGTTGCTTGTAGACAGGGGGCTCAGCACCCAGCCTTTAACGTTAACCGACGTTACTCGCGTCTTTGATGTCATGAGAGCTCAGGAAGGAGATTGTGTACCTCCCTCGAGCGACTTCAGAACTGACAGTGGTTGTGTGGTGCCATAAACACCATAAGGTGTTCTGTGAAATTAGCTGCGGCGAAGCAGTTAGCGGCACCGGGGCGTTCCACTGATGATCCTGGTACCGCTTCGTATGTGCTGAAGACGGCTACCACCACAGCGGGGTTTTAGCTGGCAAAGGTCCGGCAAGCCCCTCCATCAATCCGTCTTTGCCAGGGTGGAGAAAGTCTATGAAAACACCGAGCAGTACCTACAAAACTACCTATCGATTAGTTGGCGGAGTTATAAGGAATAGGCACAAGTAATGGACATTACACATGGTAAAATTAAAACCAGGTAGGTAGAACATGGTACCAGATATATATAAAATGTTATCACCATGGGTATTGTTGCATATCGTTAATTTTTTTTTATCGAACTCACCTCTCTTATAAATTCGGATCTCTCCGATGTAATTACAGACGTCAGTTCCATTTTCATGGTATGGTGCCTTGTACTAACGTGCTGTCTCACGTCGCAGTGTGGCGGCAAATTTACCTCACATAAAATACACCTCAACCTGCATGTATTCTTAGATATCAACCAAAAGCTAAACCGAGGCATGCAATATTCTTCATTGACAACAGCATCGTAACAAAAGAGGTTTTCTACAAAAATAACTGTATCGATAAAACGTCTAGCTTCCTGCTTCGAAATAGAAGGTTCGGTAGGTTTGACCAGCTTTATTTTAGCTGGCCCAGCCAGTTTTCTATGAGTCGCACCTTCTACATGTTCTTTCATGGATCTTATAGGAGACGGCAATTTGACGTCACAAATGCGACAATAAGCGTTGTCGTTTACTTCGTTATAAGTTAAGTGGTTTTCTTTAGCAAAGTTTCCTGCCTCTGCTCGGTCGCATTTGCTATTTCTTTTCTCTCGAGGCGCGGAACGTGTATCCGTGTCCTTTTTATTTTTTTTGTCCTGAGAACACGGGATTGTTGGTAACATTTTAATGTTTTCATTTGCTAAGTCACTACCTTTCAGATCGTTAGATATATTTATGGAACTATCATTTATATTAACTCTATTGAGGTTTTGATCCACGTACGATGGATATAGTAATTCAGGATCAACCTGTTTAGTAGTTGAATGGTTTTCAATATGGTTTTCAATCTCTATCAATTCGAATTTTATAACTTCAAAACATTTCTTACAGGACACGGTTTCTGTTTTTAAATTAATATTGATTCCTTTGGATTGGTATTTAACAATGTATTCTAGAATTTGAGAGTTTTGTTCCACAGCAGATTTTTTGGATGATTGTTTATTGTTTTTACAATCGTTATCTATCGGCGATTTCATAATTTTCTGGGCACTATCAACGGCTGGAGTTTCAATCTGGTTATCTATCGACGATTTCATAATTTTCTGGGCACTATCAACGGCTGGAGTTTCGATCTGGTTATCTATCGACGATTTCATAATTTTCTGGTAACTATCAACGGCAGGAGTTTCGATCTGGTTATCTATCAACGATTTCATAATTTTCTGATCACTATCAACGGGTGTAGTTTCGATCTGGTTATCTGTCGACGATTTCATAATTTTCTGGTCACTAATAACGGGCGGCGTTTCGATCTGGTTATCTATCGACGATTTCATAATTTTCTGGTCACTATCAGCGGCTGGAGATCCGATTTCCGAATTTTCGATTCGACGTTTAGCGTAGAGTTCGTGATGCTCGATATCTTTAAAATGTTTGGATATCATGTTTGTAGCAATCAGCTTGTTACACGTAAGGCATTGGATAGCAGAATCATCTATCTGAAATTACAACATATTAAGTTATTATTAAGTTGATTGCTAAAATATTAATATCCTAAACTTACTTCTGGTACGTCTGGCCCCAATTCAAATCCGGATTAGGACCAGCACAGACGCTGCGCTACATTTGTTGTGGTACAGGGTTTGTTTTCACATTTGCTACTGAATACTCTCAAAGAATACATTTTCATTTTATTTTCATATGTTATATATATGTTACAGTGAAAACTCTTTACTAACCCCGGGCGCAAACAGAGGGGTGTTATAAGTTTACCGTGTCATCATCATATCATATCGGCCATACAACGTCCAACTGAACAAAGGCCTCCCCATAGATTTCCACAACTGTTTCGGGAATTTGCATATACTCACCACGCTTGGCAGGCGGGTTGGTGAGCGCAGAATGGCTACTGTTCCACAGAAAGGACGCTGCTGCCCATCCCTCTGGTTTAGATTCCCTTAGTCGCCTTTTAGAACCTTCACTGGAGGAGATGGAGTGGTGCTATATTCTTAATCCGGACACCACACGGATAAACCGTTTACCGTGTGTTTCTGTGTATCTGTTTGTCGCATCGCAGCTCTAAAACGGATGAACCGATTTGGATTTTGTTGAATGAAATGATTTAAGAAAATATGTTCTGACGTTTGAAGATTAGGTATCAGTTTTTTTCTAGTTGATGTAAGGGAATGTAGCAACTTCCACAGGTCTGATTGATTCGAAATTTGATATCCTGTTACTTTAATGATATTGCAAGAACATGGTAGGTAACCTGTTTTTAACTTTTTTGAGGCATTCTTCTGTGATTCTTGGCGTTGTAATATATTAAATATTTAAAAAAAATCCTATACTTTTATAATATACAATCAATCAGTCAATTAAATTTGAATTAATTTTAATCTATGAAACTGCTACTTAGCCCTCTTCCTCTCTCCTAATTTGCTGTGCCCGACAATCCATCACGATAACTTATACTTGGACTATAAGCACCTTTGAAAACATTATGGAATACAATATTAGTATTGAGTATATCGATTGACGAATGAAAGTTGCTTGAAAACGTACTTGAATAAGGATAAAATATTATTTTAGGGCTTACATGACGATAGATAGCGTTGTCTCCTCCAAACTTTATTGGTTTCAGTACTAAATTTAAAGAATGACTTGATTCGCTTTTGTGGTGGTCCTCATCATCAAACTCTACACTACAAATAGAGCAAACGTCCTCCATCAGTCCATGCCACGCTTTTTCTTCTATCAGAATATTGTTAAAAGCAACAACATCGTGACCTATCGGTTTAAGAAGATGAATTCCCTTTTTATGTTTATGCTCTTCTTCAGTTACGTGTATAGTAACTTTAGTAGCAATTGGCAGCAACACATTGCAAAACTCACAAAAGTATCCCCCGATGAACTGAAAAAATTAAGCATTTTATTCATGAAATGAGTTCGTTTGAATGAAAAATATATACATAGGTCTACAAGCGGTAAAATTGTCTGTATTAATTTGTCGTGCAACCCGGAAAAATCTCACGTTATTTATTTAAATATCAGCCTAAGGTCCAACTGCTGAACAAAGGCCTACCTGATTTTCACAATTGTGTCGTCATTTTGGGGGGCATTTGCCAGTCTACACCACGCTTGGCAGGCGGGTTGGCGAACGCAGTACAGCTGCTGCACATCGTGGTTTAGAGTCCCTTCGTCTCCTTTTACAACATCGACAGGAGGAGATGGAGTGGTGCTTTATTTTTACTCCGGATATCACATGAAAGCGCTAGTATACAATTTTATGTTTTAAGATAGTATCAAAAACAAATGATTGCCTGTAGGTCTAAAGGTCTACTACTCTACGTCGGCCTGGTGGTGGTATTGTATAAAAAAGACGGCCAAGTGAAAGTAGGGCTCACGCCTTGAGAGGGTTCAAGAGAGCTTGAGAGGCGACAAGCTTTTATTTTGCACTTGCGTACTCGTAGTACACCGAGTGTAATAACCGCAAATATGTAGATCCGTAATTACTGCACGCGGATTCGATCCTTCGCTTGTGCCACAAAATCCACTCGTTTCAAATTTCAAGATTGTAAGTACTTTTAAAGGGCCTCGAAACTACGGCAGATACCGACATATAGACAGCAAAGTACGATATAAGCGTTCCGTTTGTTCCATTATGAGGTACAGAACCCTAAAAATTAATAAATCGACAGTAAACTTGACAGAGAGATTGACAATGCGTAAATTATACATACCTTTCTGATGCGTTCACCCTTAAATTTATCTGAGTACTGAATCGCACTCAGTCGCTTCCCATGCGATGATGTTCCAACATGCTCACAGGCTTCTTGTTCCGAGTTCAGGAAACAGTCACAAGCCAGGCAGAAGGAATTTATATAGCCAGTGATGACTCCGTTCTTGTGAAAATGGTACGACATGGTGATCTAGGGCAGAAAAAACATTATTTAATTACGTTATTATCCGTGGTTTATTTCACGCCTTGTAAGCATTTTGATTTAGCCGTGTGGTACCGGCTACGAATAGCACCAACCCATCTCATCCCGTGGGGGTCGTAAAAGGCGACTGTGATTATTATTATTATTAGCCGGAGGATGGGCAGCAGCGTCCTTTAAGTACATTTAACAACTCAACTGCGATCGCCAACCCGCCTGCCAAGCGTGGCGATTATGGCAAAACCCTCCAATGAGTACACACGCAGACAGCTCGGTGTGGCGATCTTTGGGGAGGCCTGTGTTTAGCAGTGGACTTTATTCAGCCGAAATGATGAACTATTTTGATAGAAGTAAAATGAACGGAAACTGTCTCATGTTTTAAATTCCCGACAAAAAGCCGATCCCAATACAGTTGAGAAAAGGCTAGGAAGAAGATATACGTTAGGTAGGTACACCAATCAGTAAAGAAAAGGAACAGAAACGGATGCGGAAACGAAAACTTACACGTCGTAAGTAAATACTGTGACGAAAGTATTTTATTCACAAATTATTATTTAACTAATTATTCAAAAAAATTATAGAAGTAAGTTATGTTTTATAAAAAGTAGTCTGGCTGCTTTTCACCTAACCATCTATTCCGGTGTATTTCATATATAAGACCAGCTCAGCAAAATAATTACTCACAGGCGCAGATACAGAAAAACCCAATACCACTTTCCCTGACCCGGAAATCGAACACAGGACCTCACCCTCAGCAGTCGTAGTTATATTATTCTTCAGTTAGTATTAAGTTAACTCGAAGATTATATTAATATAATATGTCTGTCTAACACCAAGCGCGAATGATGCTTAAAATTAAATAAAAAAAATATAGAACTGTTGTATTTTTGATACAAAAATTCAAATCATTCATGCTAGGCCTACTTTACATGGCTCTAGTGTGATCATACAAGAACCTGGAGCCTCCCTTAGGTGCCGAAGATGACCGCCCCAGTGGTTTTAGCCGGTAGGAGTCCGGCATACCCCTTCGCATTTCCCCGGGACGAAGGAAGTTCATGAAGAATTTCCACTGGGCACCAATAAAAAAATGAAAAGGGCCTACTTTACATAACTGTTGCCTAATTTTATAAAACAATTCTTGTTTAGATAAGCAGGTATCCAATTAATTGACCGACCTTCTCTTTTTTCGTTTCTGATGAAAGTTTAACAGTTTTATCTAACTTCTCAAACTCTGCAAACTCCTTGGCATCTATCGCTTTAAGGTTACACTTTGTCACAAAGTTGCATCTGGCTTTGGAAGGCTTTGGTGGCGATTATGGCAAAGCCTCCCGAACAAGCCGGTTTCCGAAAAGGTTTCAGTACCATAGACCACATCCATACGCTGCGGCAGGTTATACAGAAGACCGAGGAGTATAATCTGCCACTATGCTTGGAGTTTGTGGACTATGAGAAAGCCTTCGATTCGATTGAAACCTGGGCAGTGCTGCAATCTTTGCAGCGGTGCCAGATTGACTATCGGTACATTGAGGTGTTGAAGTGCTTATACAGAAACGCCACCATTTCGGTCCGAGTACATGAACAGAGCACGGGGGCAATTCCATTGCAGAGAGGTGTGAGACAGGGGGACGTAATTTCCCCGAAAATGTTCACCCCTGCAATGGAGGATGCCTTCAAGCTACTGGAGTGGAAATGATTCGGCATTAACATCAATGGCGAGTATATCACTCACCTTCGACTTGCCGATGACATCGTAGTCATGGCAGAATCGCTGCAAGAGCTCAGCAAAATGCTCGATGATCTCAACAGAGTTTCCCAACAGGTGGGCCTTAAAATGAACATGGGCAAGACAAAAGATGGGCAAGACAAATGCCCATGTCGTGCCCATCCCAATATCCGTTGGGAGCTCTGTTCTCGAAGTTGTTGTCTACCTGGGACAAACTGTCCAGTTGGGTAGGTCCAACTTCGAGAAAGAGGTCAATCGTCGAATCCGACTCGGCTGGGCAGCTTCGGGAAACTTCGCAACGTCTTTTCCTCAACAATACCGCAATGCCCCAAGACGCAAGTCTTTAACCAGTGTGTGTGTGATGACATATGGAACAGAGACGTAGTCACTCACAATGGGCCTCATAAGAAAGCTCAAGGTCACTCAGCGAGCTATGGAGAGAGCTATGCTTGGTATTTCTCTACGAGATCGAATCAGAAATGAGGAGATCCGTAGAAGAACTAAAGTTGTCGACATAGCTGAAAGGATTAGTAAACTGAAGTGGCAATGGGCAGGGCACATTGCTCGTAGAACTGATGGCCGTTGGGGCACAAAGGTTCTCGAATGGAGACCGCGCACCGGAAAACGCAGCGTGGGACGACCTCCAACGAGGTGAACAGACGACCTGGTGAAGATCGTTGGGAGTCGTTGGATGAGAGCGGCATGTGACCGCTCGTTGTGGAAATCTAAGGAGGAGGCCTTTGTTCAGCAGTGGACGTCCTGTGGCTGATATGATGACCCGTAATTAATATACTAGTTTTTATTTAGACACTCATAAAACCATTATAAGCCTTAACGACTTATATTACTGTGACTATCTGTACTCTTTTTGTAAAAGTTTAGATTTATTCATTTAACATAATCAAATAAATTACATAAAGAAATTATTTCTTCATCAAAATGTCATAAAATAATCAAGCTCTACTGCCTACTGCATTACAATATCATAAGAAACTCATTATTTATTTCATTATCAATACCTAAAATGAAATAAAAAACGCATTAATTACATAACAAATAACGATTAGGCAGAAGTGTGCTGTTGTACTCTCACAGTTCTTGTTTTATGTTGTATGTATGACAAACAAGCTTCGGCCTATTTGATGGTAAGCTGCAACCGCACCCTTGGACATACCAGCAATCTGATGATTACTGTTGTATTGCCAATCTAAGGCTTAAGTTTGAATGCATTGTGTTGTGTGTGTGCCGGTAATTTCACTGGGTATTCCTACACTTCACCCGGAATACAACTACGCTTACCTGAAGTTAATATGGCGGGGGAAATAGGTAGGATTGTCAGCCCCAGTCAAACTCTCAACCAAGAAATCTCACATCTAAAATTCACTGTTTAACGAGCGCGTGGCATAATTTTGAATACATAACCGAATACGTCGACTCCTCTGTCGATGACGGGAAGCCGTCGAAGGAACACGGTTTTATGCTCTCCCCAGCAGTTACATAGTTATTTTTTCTGTTTAATTTATAATAAATGAAGATTATTATGAGACGACCAATAAATGAATTGTGGACATCCGTTCCACGAGTCTAATTTTATCACAACTGTTATTAGGTCTGATATCATAAGGGGCAAACATGTTGTCATTCACCAGCTACAGTTCCTAACTACAGGCTTTTAATGGGAATTCTATGATTTTCTAACAGAAAAACCAACAAGCGGCAACTAGACCACTGAGGCAGTAAATATAAATAAAATAATACTGTATTACATAGGATAGGTAGGTATACAGGTACATTAGAGAAGCTAAAACTTGAAGTATTTCTCAAGGTGTTTGCTTTATAAGGGACTTGAATTTATAGGACATTAATTTTGAACATTACCTAGGTAAGATATTTCAGCTAATGATTCATCAGCGTAAATAAAGTTAAAGATATATAAATAAATAGTGTTATATCATTATTCTAAGATTGCATCTACTTAGGTATATCTACAATTACTTTTTGACTTAGACAAACTTTTCAGACTTCTTTTTACAATCAGATTATTTAATTTCTTTTTAATTGAGATATAATTGGCTAGAGCTTTTTTTTTTAACAATGAAAAATCCTCTTGGGCTTCCTCCGCCTTGGGAAGGGCGGAGGGGCATGCCGGGATCAAACCGGCTAAAACCCCACAGTGTCCTTCTTCTTACCTCTAGCCGGGGGTGAGCTGTACGCTTTTCTGCATTAGACCGCTCTCCCGGCAGGTATCGGCTGATTGACGGGCCCCTTCTGTGTGCGGCCTTGTTGACCGCACCTTTTTTTTTTTATTGGTGCCCAGTGGAAATTCATCATGAACTTCCTTCGCCCCGGGGAAGGACGAAGGGGTATGCCGGACTCCTACCGGCTAAAACCACTGGAGCGGTCATCTTCGGCACCTAAGGCAGGCTCCAGTTCCTCGTATGATCACACTAGAGCCACCCACTGGAGCCACGCCTATTGGCACATCTCGGAGAGGGTGACTGTAAGGCGGTCACCCCCCCAGGGGGATTGTAAAGGATCCCCCAGTGTGTCCCACGGCAGCGCGTGACCACATGCGTGCTACCGTCTTCTCTTGGGTCGCTTGGTGTGGGCACGCAGATTCCCCAATCTACGCACCCGCGAACCCAGAGGTCCCCCACCTTATAGCAACGGTAGGGGTTTTCAGGCGTATCGGAATTAGGCGCCAGGGCGGTTGTTACCCCGGCGCCGTCTCCTTCTTCTTCGAGCGGGATCGGCCCTCTCCCGATCCCGCTCTGCGGTCTCCTTCTGGAGCATGACGCTCTCACAGAAGGAGACCACTGCATTCCAATTTTCGTGCTCTGCCAACATAGCCGACACTACTGCTGGCAGAGAGAGATCTTGCCCGATCCGATCGACCAGGATCCGCCGCTCGGCGGCCCACGCAGGGCACGCCTCGAGCGTGTGCTGTGCGGTGTCCTGGTCGCTATCACAATGGTGGCATTGTGCCGTGGCCTCGCGTCCTATCCTGTGCAGGTACGCGCCGAAACAACCGTGCCCGGTGAGCACCTGCGTCAGGCGGTAGGTGACGCGCTCGCTCCTTTTGAGCCAGGCTCCAAAGAGCGGCAGGACGGCCTCGACGACGCGCTTGGTTGCAAACTGCATCCGCAGGCGATGACGCCACTTTACAAGTGCGCGCCGCCGAGCTAGCCGCCGCAGCTTGTCCAACGCCCCTGGAGGCGCGCCTTCGCCGCTCTGGCGGAGGGAGCGTGTCTGGTCGTAGACCCACGCATCCATCTCCGCCAGGATGTCAAAAGGCGGAAAACGCGCCAGGAGAGTTGCCGCCTCGTAGGACACCGTTCGGTATCCTCGTGCGATCCGGATAGCCACTCTGCGCTGCAGACCGTGAATATTGGTTCTGCAGCGCTGGGCGCCTGATAGTCGAGCTGACCATACAGGCGCCCCGTATAGGACCACGGACCGCACGACTCCTCCATAGAGACGGCGAACTTCCTCACATGGTCCTCCGTTGACCGCACCTATCCTTCAGAGAGGCGCGCGCGGATCACGCGCGCCGCTATCTCGGCCCTGTTACTGTTGTACGAACCAGGGGCGGTCCGTCGCCCGCAGGCCGCTCCTCATGGTGGCCAGAGATCGTTCAGCACCCTACCCCGGCGCCCACGCCCAGTGTGTCTTCTGCGGAGGGGATCGGAGATCTCCCTCGATTCCCGCCTCCTTTGCTTGCATCACTTCCTCGTAAAAGGAGGCGACGGCATCCCACGCGCTCTCGCTCCGGACGATGGAATGAACCACGGCCGGAAGCGAGAGGTCACCCCCTTCGACCGCCACGACGAGGTCGCGGCGTTGCGCTGCCCAAGCTGTGCACATCTCCAACGTGCGCTGCGCCGTGTCCTCCGGGCAGTCTCCGCAGTGATGACAACCGGGCGTCTTTTCTCGGCCTATTCGACGAAGGTACTTCCCGAAACACCCTTGGTATAATTGGCTAGCCTAGAACTAAAGTGGTCTATGTAAAAAAATAGAATAGAATAGAATATACTTTATTGTACACCATTTGGATCTTAAAAATAAAACTTAAAATATTAATATAATGTACAATGGGCGGTCTTATCGCTAAAATAAATACCAAATTCCACAAAAAAAATCTGCACCATAATAACCAAATCTCTAAACTGCCACTAGAATTTAGAGACTTCATTTTTTAAAAACACTTTAGGAGTCAAACATTATGTAACATACCTGTATGAAAGATCCATCAGATCACTTTAGTTCTAGGCTAGCAAATTATATTTATGGTCAAAATAGGTTCTTTTGGATTACTTATACTTAACACATTTACTGTATCTCATAATAAAAATAATTTAAGTGGTACATGCACAGAAGCTGCTACTTGTTACCTTGTATAATACCAATCTGTGGAGTATTTTTTATTTTTTGTCTAAAAGTACACATGCAAGCAACAATGCCAAGCATAGTAGCAATAAAGTAAATTATTTATATTATACTACTAACAAGTAGTATGGATAGGCGCCTACGAAAAAACTACGGAAATTTTAGATAGAAACTCATAGGTAAATAGCTATTCAAATCATTACCTAAATAGAAAAACTGAGAAATAATTAATATTGATTCACAACCAAATTAATAGATGTAGTCTATATTAGCGATTTGACACTAACAAATTACATAATGATCATTAATAATATACATTGTCCTGTAATACAATTACAAACCACTGACACATCCAATAAGATGCAAAACCCCTGACAAATCCAAAGAGATGCAAGGAAAATGCATATCTTAAAAGATATTATTAAGTGCAGACAACGTCTAAAAGTCAATTTGCTTCATATAAAATCATGTTTTGGATTCTAATTCTGTTCAATAATTAAAGAAGATACAAAAACTACGAGAGTAAAAGAGATAGCTATCTAAAATGACAACACGTGTATTCGATGTCTTTGTCGCACCTGTGATAGAATATATGTGTCGTCTCTTTTCTTTGCTTGACCTGGGTTTTCTTCGAGAATATTATTCTATAAGTAATTTGAATAGTATTTTTATTCAATTTTTTAATTTTATTTGCTACCCACGTGGTATGATATTCCTAGTTCTTTATTCATGTTTGCTTTATAGTTTGTGTATAAGCACATGTGTAATTTCTATATAAGCACGACGGCATTTTAATATAAAATAGAGATTATGACAGCGTGTGCTCGTTGCTCTGTTTTGGGCGAACTGATTGCAAAGTGCTACAATTGGGGGAGTTTTAGTTCTTACTTTTGGCGGGTATGTAACATATCTACCTCTTTTAATATATAATATCATTGTAAGGAGCTAATAAATCTTAATAAAAATGAAGGAGTTACTAAACTGTTAAGTGGCCTTGCTAGGAACAGGGTTCCTTATAAGAGCTATTTAACCAGTAACTTTACTTTTAATTACTGCAGTAACACTAAAAAGAAGAGAACAAAACCACGAAGTTTTGTTAAATCAAAACAATAAACACCTGCTTTGACAATGTTTTCACTTAAAACTAAGAACGCGGTCGTGTAAATGTTTAAAAAATGTTTTGCTATGTATTATGTCGAAATCGGATAAATTACAAACTTTAATAAACTTTATAAAATACCAAACGGCCTTCCTAGGGGCCTGTTCCTTGCAAGGCATGCATTGCAAGGAATGCATTATAAAGGTCACTTAAAGGTGACAATCTATCCAGATTGGAGTAATACTTTGGATACATTTTTTAAAGAAACGCATCATTAACTAATCGAATCATTAGCTACCTACCTAATTAGAAACACTGGGAATTAAGAATATTGATTTTAAATAAAATTTAATAGATGTTTATTATACCTTGATTAGCGATTCGACAATAACAAATTACCTAATGATTATGATTAATAGACATGAACTGTATACAATAATAATATAATAATAATATTTATTTCACTTAAAATGGAGTTACATGGGTTCGTATTTTAGTGCTTAGCTCAGTCCATTCTGGATTTACTTTTTTAATAATTAAATCAAAATTATCATGAAAAATACCATTAATAAAACAAAAATAAAATTCAGAACTTAATTAACATAAATTATATCAAACCGTCATTTGTAACATCACAAGATATTTTAACTCTCAAAATTCAACCTAATACAACACTGTCCCTATTGCTATCCCGCTAATTCTTGCATGCTTGATGCTTTTCGTAATTATTATGAGGATGCATATTTTAGTAATAATGATACGTTATTCTTAATGTTACTTTCGGTAAACATCAAATAATTCCTCTATTTTATAAAAGCCCTTTTATAGTAGCCACACTTTCAGTTGTCTTTTAAATATATTTATAGGAAGATTTTTTATCATGTCCGGCAATGCATTATAAATTTTGACACACATGGGGTTTGAGCTTTGTTGGAATAGTGTAGTATTTAAAATACGATCTATGACTAATCTGTCTCCTTTTTTCGTATTTCTTGGAAACATCTCTTTAGCTTCTAACTAGTTCCATGTGCGTGTTAACAAACATACCGACTTCCAGCGTATACATGCAAGGCAAGGTAAGAGCTTTGAGACTCTTAAATACAGTTTTACAGGATTCATATGGAGGAATACCAATGATTGCTCTAAAACATTTTTTTTGACAAATGCTTTATTTATGTCTGTAGAATTACCCCACAACAGTAAGCCATAACGTAACAGGGAAGCTACATAACCATGGTACGCTGATAGCGCCATTTGTAGTGACACTGTCTTGCGTAATCTATGTAGGACATACACATAGGAATAATTTTTTTGCATAGTTGATCGATGTATTCTTTCCAATCACAGTTCGAATCAACCATTATACCAAGGAATTTGGCATTTTGTTTCTCCTCTAGCTTGTTTTCATTATAATGGATATTTAAGTTGTACGGCTTAGCCCCTTTTGTTTGGAATTTTACGTAATTTGTTTTACTGATATTAGCAGTCAAATTATTATTGCTGAGCCACTGTATTACTGATTCAATTGTTTTATTGATTTCACATTCATAATTGTTTATGTCATTATCATTACATGTTAATATTATTGAGATGTCATCTGCAAACAAAGTGCATTTGTAGGGTGTAATATCAGGTAAGTCATTTATGTACAATATGAAAAGTAGTGGCCCAAGGACCCTTCCTTGGGGAACACCAGAGCTATTCGGTTTAAACACTGATCTATCATAATTTATTACTGAATTTTTATCTACGCTTGCAATTTCTGTACATTGTGTTCGGTTGGTTAAGTAGGACCTAAGAAGCTGATGAGCAGGTCCTCTTATGCCATAATTTAAAAGTTTTTCAATTAGAATGTCATGAGATACAAAGTCAAAGGCTTTCGTCATATCAAAGAATATGACTGTCGTTGGCCATTTTATCAACGTTACTAACCACACCGTACAATAACAAAGGTGGCTAGAATTATCCTTAGTACACTAATCTTAAATCAAGCACAAAAGATCAACAAGGGTCAAGGTGCTTTCGGCGACTGCTGAGCCCAACATAGCCCATAATATTAAAATACCTATTTATTTTGTAGCAAGATATACTCGTATAGCACTTATTCATAACCGACACATTCGTACTTACAAGTACCTACAAAGATAATATACATAACACGGGGCAAACCTATGAGGCATTCTCGAGCAGTCAGTCTTAGGGTCAATGAAGACATCCAATGAGATAAAGGAAAATGCATATCTTATAAGAAAAATTTAAGCACTGACATTTGAAAGTCAATGGGCTTTATAAAAACCGTGTCTTGGATTCTAATCCTATTAAATAATAGATTCACCATTTCAGCCGAAAATCGTCCACTGCTGGACAGAAGCCTCCCCCAAAAAATTACCACAACGACCCGTATAGGTTTGTGTTGTGTGCTCATTGGAAAGTATTGCCGTAATCACCACGTTTGGCAGGCGGGTTGGCGATCGCAGTTAAGTTATATTCGAAGGATGCTGCTGCCCATCTTCCGGTTAATCCCATAGTCGCCTTTTACGACACCCACGGGATGAGATGGGGTGGTGGTATTCTTAGCCGACACCACACGGCAAGGCAATAATTTCGGCGGAAATTTACTTCAAGCATGGTCTGCAATTGCGCGTTTCTTTAACCACTTCACCGCTTGTGTAGGTACCTACTAGAAGCCCAGTTTGTATTTTTTCCGTTTATTGATTAACACAAATATTTGTGTGGATTATTTTCATCTTAATTTTCAGTATCAAATAGTGACTTCACTTTTGAGGTTGGTTAACCGAAATGGTAAAAAATGTTTAGTTTAAGAAAGGCTTAACCGCTGCCTATTAATGTATTTAACACAAATCATAATTAATTTAACACAAATCATAATTAATTTAACACAAATAATAAAATAAATATCATCTAATAATCGTAAATATTTGTTATACTTACAAAATATTTCTCCAGGCAGGCGCACATTCACGATTCGACAACTACACAATACTGTGATTTTTATTGTGATTTCAATGAAGTAATGCACCAATTACCAATTAACAAGATATTGATGATTCCGGGAATCCCCGCCATAGACTAACATTATTAGAGAATCCCCGCGACCAATGACCATAGACTATATAACCATAGATATTACGAGTTTTGTTCGCCCACTTCTACGAGTATGTTTCCCATCTAGCGGTGAATACGAAAATCTAAAAGCTTCGGATATATAGTAACTAATAACGCTATATTACGCTAGATGTCTCTGGTGTCACAAATGTGATCGTAACAGGGACGTACTTAGAACTTTGTACCAGCCTACCAGTGTTGCCACCTTAGCGATTTTGTCACTAAATCTGGTGACTTTTGACTCCTTTTGGCGATTTATTTCCGTCGTTTAGCGATTTTTTGTTTTTAGCGACTTCTAGCGATATTTGAGTTGTCTTCATCTATCCTAAAAAGTTTCTATAGAATATTAATTACTATTTATATTCTTGTTTTGACGTTACAATATAATTATTACAACCAAACTATGTTATCTATTTTTACGATTACGTTTGTTTTTCCATACTTAGAATTGGTTGGTGTAATAAAAAATCTGATTTTTGACACATTTTAATGTTCGGTACACAATAAAAAGTGGTATTGAGTCACAGCGTTTATTGTTATTAGGTTATTACGTAACAATATTTGAACAATGATTTTTCTTCTTCCTGCCCTGGTCCCAAGTTACTAGGGGTTGGCGAAATTAGTGTTATTTATATTGCAAACAATATATGCCAACGTGTGGTGCCGGCTCAGAATGCCACCACCCCATCTCCTCCCATGGGTGTCGTAAAAGTCGACTAAGGGATTAGTTGGAGGATGGGCAGCAGCGTCCTTCGAGTACATTAACAACTCAACTGCGATCGCCAACCCGCCTGCCAAGCGTGGCGATTATGGCAAAACCCCTCAATGAGCTCAATACACATCCATATCGGTGGTTGTGATGATCTTTGGGGGAGGCCTGTGTCCAACAGTGGACTTCATTAGGCCGAAATGATGATGATGATGATATTGCAAAAGGGTTTTACAGTCGACCGCCTCCTGACACTAACATGCCCTCGTTGGGCATGGTAGTAGTAGTCTGTTGTTTATCTGTCACCTGCGGACAACTCAAAGTCTCTAATAGTAATGGTACACACCGGGTTCCAAACTCCCTTAGTCATCTTCTACGACACCCATGGCATGAGATGTAGTAGCCCTAACCGGGCTCGTGACCGGAGCTACACGGCAATTTGAACATGTACTGTCACTTGGTAGTCTGTCCAGTACTATAGATACTTCGATAGATGACATTACAATATTGTTACTAATAAAATATATTTTTTGGGATTTCTGGTGACTTTCGCTTCGAATTTAGCCCAATTTGGTGACTTTTGTGTGTTGATCTAGTGACTTTAATTTTTATGAGGTGGCAACACTGCAGCCTACTGTACCCTTAGTACGAGTTTGCACATTATGGAAACAGTGATAGTTTTCGTGAGCACGCTAAACTAATAGTTTTGGTTGTAATCGGTAGTCCGAGTTATATTTTTCGAACGACGTTTACACGATATTGGCCATCGTCTAGCTCGATTGAACGAACTTCACACTATTTACGTCTTCTCTCTTTAACACCGCATAAAAAAAGAGACAAATATATTCCAACATTTAAACCCTATTTGACGTTTTGAAGTTCGTATTGTTGTTTATCAATAAATTTAACGCGCTTTTAACAGTGAACTTTGAAAATTAATGATAAAAGAAATAATTTTTCAGTGAACATGAGTAGAACAAGCTCATTACAAATTGAAGTGATGATAGACTTCGTGGAGAGGTTAGTTACATTAAACATAGAAAAACGGCATGTTTAGTACAAGTTTAAATATTTCACATATCTAAGATCTAAGAAAAACGGTATGTTTAGTACAAGTTTAAATATTTCACATATCTAATGTACAATATGTATTTTTTAGAAATGGTGACTGAAATAAGTTCGCCGATGGCCCTAACGACAGGATTTTTGCCATTAACAGATGGCAGGAGGTCGCCAATATTTTAAATTTGGACACGACAGTTACATCAAAACCTGTTGATGAATGGAAAAAGGTACGACCTGTCACGCAATGCTTGCTACTGTTTTATAATAACTCATCTTTTCCTACATAATAACATAATGTAAAATAGCTACCTACATAAATACATATCTTACTTAACTCCTTAACATTATGTATCCCTTTTGTATGACATTATTAACTACAACAACTCTGTTAATTTGTCTTCTTAAAGATACACAGAAGATTATCTCACATATATTGCTATGTAAAACTACCAATAGAACTGCACCCAATATTTACAATATGATTGATTGTTTATTAGTAGACATTAATAATTGAGTCTGGTAATTGCTTTGTATTTAAAGGTGTGACTTCAAAAATAATACAAAGCGAAAAGCATCCAAGATCCACCGAGCTGCAGGTGGCACAGGTGGTGGGCCAGCATGTAAATTGGTCCTAACAGACCTGGAGGAGCAGGTCCTAAGCATAATTGGATCTCAGGCTGCCACGGGTCTGGCCAATTTTGAGGAATTTGGTTTGGAGGTAATTATTATATCTACTTAACATAATGATGGTTATGTGTGTGTATGTTACCATTTTTTGTTTCATGTGAAATATGTTAAATCTGGGATGGTTTATAGCTTTATATAATATATATTAAAATATGAAGAAGCAGTATGTATGCATGTACATGATAGTTATATATTGATAAAACATATAAAAATATCTATGCTCTGTTTGTATATTAGACAATAAAGACCCATGTGACTATGAATTATCTCAAACTTTGAATCATTGCCTACAATCAATCTCTGTACATCAAATATCTACATAATCTAATCATTACTGTATAGTTATATAAAACTTTATAGCAATCATTTATAAGATAGGTGGTCACATGGTGATTATTATTAGTGTAATGTTATAATAAATGGAGAATAAAATACATATATCATACATTATCTACCTCTCAGCTGGCATACTATGAAACTGTTTTTAAAATTGTTGAAGCACTGCTTGTACATGAGTTTTGTCCAGAATTAGCAATCTTCCTGCTGACATGAGGATAATGGGGTGCACATCTCACTCTTTAAAATTGTTGAAGCAAGGGGTACATGGGTTTTGTCCAGAATTAGAAATCTTCCTGCTGATATGATGATAATGGGATGCACATCTCACTCTAAATATAAAAACACAGAATTGGATGAAACTATGATCCAGAGTATTATTCATTATGCATTAAAATTTAATCCTAAATATTATAATTTCCTACTAATAATAATATTATTGGCTACTTGTAAGTTTTCTACCATTTTGTGCAGTGTGCCTAACAATAGCACCAACCCATTTTATCTTGTAGTCTTAAAACGCGACCAAAGGATTAGCCAGACGAGGGGCAGTAGTGTCCTTCGAGTACAGTTATAAATTTAACTGCGATCGCCATCCCACCTGACAAGTCTAGCTATTATGGCAAAACCGCCCGATGAGCACACAACACTAACCCAAACCTGTAGTTGTGGCGATTTTTGGGAGAGGCGTCCAGTAGTAGACGTTTTATTCGGCTAAAATTATGGAGTTTTCTACAATGTTTTTCTTTTTCAGCGGTGGGAGATTGGAACCAGCCTGGTGGAAGCAGCCAGTCTACACCATATCCCACGGAAATATTAGAAGCTGTTACTGCTTCCCCCACACTGCACCATGCACAAGTGGGGACTGCGTAATGGAGTGATTCACCGACGCCGGTCGACGCTGCGACGATCCCGTGCTCGCCCGACGCATGTAGATGCTGCCTCGCAGCAATTCATTGTTAGCGGTGAGCGCTGGCGGAATTTGGTAGTAGTTTTACCACTGAACACCTGAGACTGCGAGAAATGGAACTCCACCAACAGAATCAGTGGCTAACTCTGTTTGCCAAATTCCTGGAAGCGCTGCAAATATTTATGAATAAATGAGTATAATTGTTTAACACCTGTGTTTAGTTGATATCCATGTGATGTCCAGATTAAAAATATAGCACCACTAGACTAAAAGACGACTAAGGGACTATTCAGAGGGCTGGGCAGCAGCGACCCTCCTGTGGAACAGCAGTCACTCTGCACTGTCCAACCCATCTGCCAAGCGCAGTGAGTACTCGAAAATTCGCCCCCAAATTATGACACGATTGTGGACTTCCATGGGAGAGGCCTTTGTTCAGCAGTGGATATCCTTTAGCTGATCTGTACCCCTAGTACGAGTTTCGATAGTTTTCGGAAACGCAATACTTCCAGTTTTCTTTCCATACATTTACTAGTAGCGCCCCCAGCGAAAACTTAGATGAACTAAAATCGGTAGTCCGAGTCTTTTCGAACCATAGTAAACGAAAACTATTGAAGTTTTCGAGTCATTCTCTGCATTTTGGTAGTCTGAGTTACAAGTTTGACAACTTATCGGTAGAAAACTTTCACGTATTCGAAAACTTTAATAGTATTGGTACTCGATCAATAAATTCCAGTGAGAACATAATAGTTTTCGAGTTATTATCCTATAAATATGTTTTCGAGACAGTATATTGCGTGGAATTTAACCGTGGAGGCCGTTGAAGTTGACCGTCGCAATTACCGTTATAAATATAAATACGTTTAAATGATATATCTATGCACCGTAGGGTGCGGGCGACTATAGGATTAGCCGGAGGATGAGCAGCGGCGTCCTTAGAGTACTTACATTAACAACTCAACTGCTATCGCCAACCCAGGTGGTAATCATGGCACAGTATCTCGCTATGTGATGCAGTTTAATTGTATTATAGTCTTCCTGCACTAGCTGCTAGCAGTGCAGCTTGGGAAATGTAGTTTCATAGTTAGGACAAGAATATATTATTCTAATCTAACGGCCGAATGAAGTCCACTGCTGGACACAGGCCTCCCCAAAGATCACCACAACGACCGATATGGATTCACATCCACATCACTGTAGGCTCATTGGGAGGTTTTGCCATAATCACCACGCTTGGCAGGCGGGTTGGCGATCGCAGTTGAGTTGTTAATGTACTCGAAGGACAGTCCCTTAGTCGACTTTTACGACACCCACGGGAGGAGATGGGGTGGTGGCATTCTGAGCCGGCACCACACGGCCAAGCCGGCAGCACACGGCCATAATATGGATTGTAACTCATCAGATCAGCTAAAGGATGTCCACTGCTGAACAAAGGCCTCTCCCATGGACTTCCACAACCGTGTCATAATTTGGGGGTGAATTTTCGAGTACTCACTGCGCTTGGCAGATGGGTTGGAGAGTGCAGAGTGACTGCTGTTCCACAGGAGGGTCGCTGCTGCCCAGCCCTCTGTATTAGTCCCTTAGTCGTCTTTTAGTCTAGTGGTGCTATATTTTTAATCCGGACATCACATGGATATCAGTTAAACACAGGTGTTAAACAATTATACTCATTTATTCATAAATATTTGCAGCGCTTCCAGGAATTTGGCAAACAGAGTTTGCCATTGATTCTGTTGCTGGAGTTCCATTTCTCGCAGTCTCAGGTGCTCAGTGGTAAAGCGACTACCAAATTCCACCAGCGCTCATCGCTAACAATGAATTGCTGCGAGGCAGCATCTACACGCGTCGGGCGAGCACGGGATCGTCGCGGCGTCGGTGAATCACTCCATCACGCAGTCCCCACTTGCGCATTGTGCGGTGTGGGGGAAGCAGTAACAGCTTCCAATATTTCCGTGGGATATGGTGTAGACTGGCTGCTTCCACCAGGCTGGTTCCAATCTCCCACCGCTGAAAAAGAAAAACATTGTAGAAAACTCCATAATTTTAGCCAAATAAAACGTCTACTACTGGACACAGACCTCTCCCAAAAATCACCACAACTACAGGTTTGGGTTAGTGTTGTGTGCTTATCGGGCGGTTTTGCCATAATAGCTAGACATCAAGTGGGATGGCGATGGCAGTTAAATTTATAACTGTACTCGAATGGCACTACTGCCCATCGTTTGGCTAATCCTTTAATCGTGTTTTAAGACTACAATATAAAATGGGTTGGTGCTATTGTTAGGCACACTGCACAAAATGGTAGAAAACTTACAAGTAACCAATAATATTATTATTACTAAGAAATTATAATTTTTAGGATACAATTTATATGCATAATGAATAATACTCTGGATCACAGATTCATCCAATTCTGTGTTTTTATATTTAGAGTGAGATGTGCATCCCATTATCATCATATCAGCAGGAACATTTCTAATTCTGGGCAAAACCCATGTACCCCATGCTTCAACAATTTTAAAGAGTGAGATATGCACCCCATTATCGTCATGTCAGCAGGAAGATTGCTAATTCTGGACAAAACTCATGTACAAGTGGTAATTCAACAATTTTAAAAACAGTTCCATAGTATGCCAGCTGAGAGGTAGATAATGTATGATATATGTGTTTATTCTCCATTTATTATAACATTACACTAATAATAATCACCATGTGACCACATATCTTATAAATGATTGCTATAAAGTTTTATACATTTATACAGTAATGATTAGATCATGTAGATATTTGATATACAGAGATTGATTGTAGGCAATGATTCAAAGTTTGAGATAATTCATAGTTACACGGGTCTTTATTGTCTAATGTACAAACAGAGCATAGATATTTTTATATGTTCCATCAATATTTAACTATTATGTATATGCATACATACTGCTTCTTCATATTTTAATATACATTATATTAAGCTATAAACCATCCCAGATTTAACATATTTCACATGAAATAAAAAATGGTAACATACACACACAAAACCATAATTATGTTAAGCGCATATAATAATTACCTCCAAACCAAATTCCTGAACATTGACTAGACCTGTGGCAGCCTGACATCCAATTATGCTTAGGACCTGCCTGCCTGCCTGCCTGCCTGTTAACCTGCAGCTCGGTGGATCTTGGATGCTTTTCGCTTTGTATTATTTTTGAAGTCACTCCACACCTTTAAATACAAAGCAATTAACAGACTTAATTATTTATGTCTACTAATAAACAATCAATCATATTGTAAACATTGGGTGCAGTTCAATTGGTAGTTTTACATGGCAATATAGGTGAGATAATCTTCACTGTATCTTTAAGAAGACAAATTAACAGAGTTGTTGTAGTTAATAATGTCATACAAAAGGGATGAATGAAGATATGTATTTATGTAGGTAGCTATTTTATATTATATTACTATATAGGAAAAGATGAGTTATTATAAAACAGTAGCAAGCATTGCGTGACAGGTCGTACCTTTTTCCATTTATCGACTGGTTTTGATGTAACTGTCTTGTCCAAATTTAAAATATTGGCGACCTCCTGCCATCTGTTAATGGCAAAAATCCTGTCGTTAGGGCCATCGGCGAACTTATTTAAGTCACCATTTCTAAAAAATACATATTGTACATTAGATATGTGAAATATTTAAACTTGTACTAAACATACCGTTTTTCTATGTTTAATGTGACTAACCTCTCCATGAAGTCTAACATCACTTCAATTTGTAATGAGCTTGTTCTACTCATGTTCACTGAAGAATTATTTCATTTATCATTAATTTTCAAAGTTCACTGTTAAAAGCGCGATATATTTATTGATAAACAACAACACGAACTTCAAAACGTCAAACAGGGTTTAAATGTTGGAATATATTTGTCTCTTTTTTTATCCGGTGTTAAAGAGAGAAGAAGTATATAGTGTGAAGTTCGTTCATTCGAGCTAGACGATGGTCAATATCGTGTATACGTCGCTCGAAAAATTGAACTCGGACTACCGATTACAACCAAAACTATTAGTTTTGCGTGCTCACGAAAACTATCACTGTTTCCGTAATGTCCAAACTCGTACTAGGGGTACTGATGAGTTACAATGCATTAATATTATATTCTTGTCCTAACTATGAAACTACATTTCCCAAGCTGCACTGCTAGCAGCTAGTGCAGGAAGACAATAATACAATTGAGTCTATTAGAATCAAATACCGCAATGTCCATTTTCGTGTTCTGGCCATAATTCATATTTTTTATATACATACACCAATGGATAATGCTATATTTGTAGCATACTTTAATTTTTAATGCCAGTTTTCTACATGACATTGCTTTGGTTGCATTTTGAATATTCAAATAGATTCCTTTTAATCTGTAGATTCATACGGCATAGAAAACGCATTTTTGCTTTTTTATGGACATTGCGGTATTTGATTCTAATAGACTCAATTAAACTGCATCACATAGCAAGATACTGTGCTATGATTACCAAGCTTGGCAGGTGGGTTGGCGATAGCAGTTGAGTTGTTAATGTAAGTACTCTAAGGACGCCGCTGCTCATCCTCCGGCTAATCCTACAGTCGCCCGCACCCTACGGTGCATACATATATCATTTAAACGTATTTATATATATAACGGTAACTGTGACGGTCAACTTCAACGGCCTCCACCGTTAAATTCCACGCAATATACTGTCTCGAAAACATATTTATAGGATAATAACTCGAAAACTATTATGTTCTCACTGCAATTTATTGATCGAGTACCAATTACTATTAAAGTTTTCGAATACGTGAAAGTTTTCTACCGATAAGTTGTCAAACTAGTAACTCAGACTACCAAAATGCAGAGAATGACTCGAAAACTTCAATAGTTTTCGTTTACTATGGTTCGAAAAGACTCGGACTATCGATTTTAGTTCATCTTATTTTCGCTGGGGGCGCTACTAGTAAATGTATGGAAAGAAAACTGGAAGTATTGAGTATCCGAAAACTATCAAAACTCGTACTAGGGGTACTGGGGTACTGTAAACCTGATTATAAAGCTGTTAGTACTGAGCAAGAGTTAAGAGGCCGTCCTGCCAATTGACTTATTGTCGATATTTTTGATCTCTGATTGTGAGAACAAGAAAGAGAATTTAGTTGAAATTGTGCGGGATTTTAATACAATTCTTATTCTTGCACATAGTGCGAAAGGATTTTTAAAATTATATCTATAACAACGGTTAATCATCAATTTTCACAACACTTTTTCCGAAAACCTGCGTGTGAGGGACGTTTGACCACCGTTTTACAAGAAACTAACTACTAATTCCTAACTTAACAAAATCTGTTAACATAAACATTTGGTCTATTTGCATAATGCCAAATCACTTTTTTTTACTTCGATACAAGTAGAAAAAAATGTTGAAATAATGTAAAATTTAACAAACTTCCAGTTAAATATGTATTTTTTTCTATAGTTTAGCAATCCTATTGAAAGAAATGAAAAAAATTACACATTAATCTTAAGTTATGGTTTAAATATAATCTAAATTTTATTTTATAAAATACATTATATTCATTGAGTTATTAAAAGGCCAAATGAACTATATTATCAAGCGCGCAAAACCGATCGCTTTCCGTATATATAATGTACTCTGTGGCTTCAGTCACAGAGGTATATTCATCTATGTTCAGTCACAACCCGGCCTTCCCAGCGCAAGGAGATTTCACTTTGTGTCACTGTCACTGGCGCTCACGAGTTCGACGTAGGGATTTTCACGAAATATACTGTGACTACCACACCTTGATACAATCACGTATTGATTATATTTTGAGTCGTTTTTATAAATATTAGCAATTTTAGATTTTTAGGTGATTTTATGTTTAGTATAATTATGATTTGATGTTTAATATAATTATCAAATCATTTTACATTTTGACAGCACAGTTGGTGGCTGATACAATCGGCAGCTGCACTCCGGGTTGCGGGTTCAATTCCCGAATGGATCGTATATTTGTATGATCTGCAGGTAGTGGTTCCGGACTGGGGTGTGTGTGGAATTTGTCTGTAAATGCATCCATGATACAGGTCCAATCTTAGAGTGGGGTAACGTGTTTTGAGTACAAAAAAAATCATGCAATATTAAAAATATGAAACCTATTTTACATTGTGGCAGCTAGAACCAGCGTCCGTGCGCCATGCGAACAGTGACGTCGAACACCATATCTTACCAGCAGACGTCAGGCGAAGTATGTTTCTACCACGCACGATACGGCGAACAAGCACGCAAATGCAGATATCCTTGCAAGTTCACCAAGCGTCAGGGAAACTAGTCGCGACCTTGGGCGAGACGGGACCCGAGGTCAATGACGTATCAACTTACCGTCTACACGTTTGCGACTACGATGAACTGGCACGCCATCAGCTAAGTGATAAACAGATGAGAGACGTCACGAAAAATGAGTCGCTGCAATTTGAACGCTTACAACCACCTAATGCAATTCTGAGGCAAAACAGCAAAACAGAAACGCCATTACGCACAAGGTACTTGCACTATATAAGTCAATTTACGACGAAAATATGCCTGCGCGCATGGCGCACGGACGCTGGTTCTAGCTGCCACAACATTATTTCCTAAATATACATATATTGAGAGAGACTAACAGCCAGTTTCTGAAAGGCGGTTAAATGCCGAATTAGCTAACAAGCTGTAACAATTAACGGTCCGTTAACAGTCCGTCACAATCTGCGGGTTTCTGGAACGCAAGTTATCTAAAAATTTGCTAATTGGTGTTGACGCGTCTTGTTCGGGAGCGTTCCGGAAAATGTATTTTGTTTTTGTCTAGCGCATATCGTCGTCTCTTTCGTTTAATAGCTAGATTGTCGTATTTTGGCAAGTTAGGTTATCAAAAGACTGCCTGTCTGTCTCGGTTGTTTAAAATCGGAATGCTTCTGCGTAGAAATACAAAAACAGTATCAGTAACAGTTTATTTATTATTTCTGTTTTTCTTCGCCGTCCAAATTTATTTATATTGTACAAACCCCTTCGTTTGATGGTCTATCATAGTACACACTGGCTACATATAAGCTGATCTCTCACTGCGCGGAAAGTCAATACCACCACTGTTAACGCAACCAAAGGCGCTATAGGTGACTGTGCGGGCGCAGGCGGGGTGGAAGGGCCGTCCGACGGACCGCCATGAGCGAGGTTCGATCCATTACGACGACCGACAGATTACAAGCATGTCCTAAATATAATAAAACTTTATAACCATTGTTTATTATACGTCTACAAATACAACTTATCGTTTTAATGTTGAAATCATATGCAACCATCTCATCCCGTAGGTGTCGTAAAAGTAGGTGACTATGGGAATAGCCGCAGGATGGGCAGCAGTATCCGTCGAGTACATTTATAATTTAACTGTGATCGCCAACCCATCTGCCAAGCGTGGCGATTATGGCACAACCCCGTGATGCGCTCGCAACAGAAAACTATACTGCAGAAAAAGGGAGTTTCTGATTGTAGTGGAAAAAATGATTACATACTAAGCTAATCAAATTCAATTAATATATATGGCTACCTACTAATAAATAATAAATTCAGTTCATTATTAAATATTATTATTTAAACATTCATGCTGGTATTTTACCAACGTACTTTATAATTATTGAGCTTACCTCAAATTTTCTCCGACATTTATTCATGTAAATAGCCTTTTAATGAGTAATATTTATTTTGACACAAGATTAATTGGTCAATATTCACCAATTATAAAAGAGCTCGTTGACAATCCATAGATTGATTGCTATATTAACCACTACTATACTAATTCCATTTCTTTATTTTCTCGATGACAGCTCCTGTGAAAACTTGAACGAGCGTCTTTTTTACATTATGTATGCATTATTTATAAAAATATGACGTTTACACGCGTACAAGGTTATACCAGAGTCGGAGAAACTGATAGGGATGGAGCTATATCGATAAACGTAACACGATAACAGACCCGATAATTTTTTATAACATGTACGAAACTAAACTACTGCCGGATACTTTTGTACAAATTTATTAACTAATATTATATTTCATTACAAGATGTTACAAGTATTAATTCTTGATTGATAATGCCAACTTCTTTAAAATTTTCGACTCGACAGTGAAACGAAATAATTATAAAATATATTTAAATGTTTTTGTTGTATTTGTCTTTGTTCAAAATATAATAAATATATGCGATCGAAATCATTACTTATTTGGTCACAACACTACAACTATCAAATTAGAACTGTCATCGAGAAAATAAAGAAATGGAAATAGTATAGTGCTGTGTACTTATTGGGGCGTTTTGCCATAATCGCTACGCTTAGTGCTAAAGTGTGGAAGTCTATTTCAGTTTAATACATATAATCGGCCCATTACTGTCCCGCAGCCTATTCTCACGATGAGAAGGGTTATGTCTTAGTCCACCACGCTGGACTAGGGCAGGTGGGCAGACTACACGTGTAAAGACAAAAAAATAATTAGCTGTAAACCATAGCGCTGTTTCTGTCGGTGTATTTTATTCATCACTTTTATGTTACTTGTACTTAATATACTAATAAACTGATAAACAAATAGATAAACTCCATGGATAAAATAATTGTAGACTGCACATTATCGTCCAAAGGATCAAAATTATTTACGCGATTATTACGCCCGATCTATAGCCGTGTGTGCGTGAACGTAGTATATTAAGTACATGCAACATAAAAATAGTAAAATAAAATTGTAAATGAAGAAAAATATATACCGACAGAAACAGCGCTATGTTTACAATAAGCATACAACACAAACCCATACCGGTTGTTATGGCGATTTTTAGGGGAGGCTTCTGTCCAGCAGTGGACGAAATTTGGCTGGAATGATGAGACCACACATAGAACTTTTGATGAAAATGTTGATGAAAAGGCTTGCAGTTTTTCTTCTTTTATCTTAAGATTTGACGGTTTACATCCAAATCTATCATTGTGGTCAGACAAGTTTATGGTCAAATAACTATTCTAAAGCTACTATTCTTCGTCTTTAATAGGTTTAAATGACTCAGATGCTTTCTGAAACAACGATTTTTTTACTCGTGCTTATTTCCAATCATTTACAGAAAACCATACCTTATTCAACTATATTCCATAAACGTCGTTTGAACAAAATCCATTCAAAGATGAGAGATTTAGATGAACATTATTTTTACTGTGTAACAAATTGAATATGTATAAATACAAATACAAAGTAGATAATAAAAACAAGTTACATGTTCCCATGTCTGACCGAACTGTTTAAACTTTTATAATATTAGAATTTTTCAGTGTTATCTATAATATAATTATAACAGACCACCACTTGGTTCGTTAAGTATATGTAGTCCCAACGAAGTGAAGGACATAATATTATATCATTTAAAAATAAATAAATTTTATTAAATGGCAGTAATGATTACTATGCCTAGACCAAGTTGACAGGAATAGTCGGAATAGTCAACGTCACCACAGTTTTTTGAGCTATTCAATTGTCTCTTCGATTCCCTAACATTACCAAAATTCGAAAATACTTTTTTTTTTTTTTTTTTTTAATAAATACTGATGTAAATACTTTTATAAGTATGCACTTTTAGCGCTGATCGAAAACCTCACATAATCTATAGACAAAGCAGTAGACTCTGAGAGTCTATTAAAAGTTCTCTCAAAATATGTCTGGCACGTTCCAATCCCATTTTAATGCGTCTTTGTTTTTGATACACTGGTAGTTTGTCTTTCTTTCGACCCGTTATCTAGAATAATATAATACATATCAGAGAAATCATTGTTTTTTTTTTATTAGCACAATAGTACACACTATAAAAAACTTAAACATAACAACAATAAACTAAATACATCTCTCTCCACCCTCAAGGATCTACGTACGATTACACATGATCACGTCGGGGTCACCAATTTGTTTCTTTAGGAAACAACGATAATTTATATTAATAAAATATTCCTTCTAAACAAAACGATTTTTGGACAATAAAAAAGGTAAAATACAATTTGGAATTTAGAACAGACTTTATCAGATGTTGCTAGATCGAGCTTGTGAGAGTGAATCGACTTGACACTATATAATACAATATGGCGAGGAGCAAAATATATAATAAAGTAAATAGCAACCAAGCCAGAAGATCAGCATTGCTGACATAAATTTAGTAGGCGCGCAAACAGTTATATAGCTAAATCCAAATAATTGAATTGTAAGATTAAAAATAGTAATAATATATACACCTCTCTACACCCCTAGCCGCTCACACCGGTGTTGCTCCTTGTCGCCTGTAGTGGTGGCCATTTAGGGGCCCATCTTGTGAGTGGCGAGTCACCGTCTGCCACAGAATTTCACGATCAAAGTTGAAAGGCAGACGCCGTTGTTCCCGTATTTATTAGTCTTTTTATTCCATGTAACACCCATTGCAATAGACCTTATCGTTATAGTTTCCATCTCATACAATAGCCTTACACCACCGGGGACAATCCATGACTTCATTTTATAGTGCAGCCATGGAGAGTCCCCGGTTAGTGTCCCATTACATTTTAGATTAAAATTCTCTAAAGGGCCTCTGCGTGTTGGACCTATGTCCCCGCGTAAGCCTGTCAAAAGACCGGGTTCCCCCTTACAGGGGATATAAACCTGTGAAAAGAGAGACATAGTAATAATATTATTGAAACTACTTGGAATATTATTGTTAGTGAAACTAGGAGAGTTAATAGCTGGGGCGCTGACAATAGCTTAACTATCAATGACAACATTATTAATTTAGATATGCAACATGCTACCGCTTTTGAGATTTTTTTATCGACGTTCCCGTGTGGACTACTAAATGTTTGAACTCTTCACCCACTGTTTCAGAAACTTTACTCAAAAATAATGTTAGCACTAGCAATAATGTATTCAAATTCAATCATGTTAATTGTAGAGATATCATATGAAAATTTAACAGTCTGAATGTAAAAAAGACAGCAGACTTGTGGGGAAATTCCGTCAGCGTGGTGAAATCTGTCATTGATATTGTTGCATCTCAACTGGCCGTAATTTTTAATAAGTGTATTTGTTGACTGTGGGAAACTTTCTGATCTTATAGTAATATAATTGCTTGCTCTAATAGTAATATAATTTCTTTATTTAAATCAGGTAGCACAACTGACCCCACTAATTTTTGACCAATTTCGGTGCTAGCTTACATTAAGCAAATTTTACGAAAAACTTATTTTGGATCAAATGCAAAGCCATTTCAATAAGTATCAGTTACTGCATTGCAAACAGTTTGGGTTCACTGCGGGTCGTTCAACAACTGATTGTGTGGCCAGTGTTGAACTTTTAGGACATATTTTCGGTGCCTGGGAGGATTCACACGATGCCCTGGGCATCTTTTGTGATTTGTCTAAGTGTTTTGTCTTGTGTTCTTCACGAAAGATTGATCACGAAATTACTTCACTGTGCTGTTAAAGACTCTGCGCTGGATCTCAAATATGAGTAATAGGATTCATGAAGTTGATTTTAACGGTAAGAGGTCTCCTGGATCTCTGGTCACAATGGGAGTTCCGTAGGGCTCAATTCTTGGCTCATTTTTGTTTCTTATTTATATAAATGACCTACCTTATAACGTAAGGGATAATCACGAGATAGTGTTGTTTGCAGATGACACTTCACTTTTATTTAAACTCGAACGCCAACATCTGGCTTCTGATGATCTAATATTTACACTATGTAGACATTCAAGCACATACTTGATTAATTAATATCACACAGCAAAAGAAAATATAAACTTCTGGTATTCACAATAATACAGCTTTAGAATAAGGTGTGGGTTATAATTACAGACAGTTATTGTAGTAAGTACCTTCTTCCACTGTTGCACTGCATAAACAGCACTCCCTCGGCCTCTCAATTGGCAATTTTCGTGGCCGAAATCCACGCTATGGGTTTGCGGATAGCGCCTCACAAAACTGAGGCGCTATGGTTCCACAAATTGCCGCGGACCAGGGAGCCTCCCGGTTCATGGATACGCGTTGGTGACGTGCCAATCAGGGTAGGCCGGTACAAGAAGTACCTAGGGCTCACCCTGGACAGTCGCTGGGGCTTCAGGGAGCACTTCGAGCGTCTTGTCCCCTGGGTCGAAAGGATAATGGGTGCCTTGCACCAGCTACTGCCCAATCTCGGGGAACCGAAGAAGTTCGCCGCCTGTTTGGTCATCTCGAGTCTCGGGCGTCCAGCGCTGCAAAACCAAGATTCACGGTCTGCAGCGTAGAGCGGCTATGCGGATCGAGAATACCGAAATGTATCCTTTGAAGCGGCAACTCTGTATGCGCGCATTCCGTTTTTGATATCCTGGCGGAGATGGATGCGTGGGTGTATCACCAAACACGCTCTCTCCGTCAGAGCGGTGAAGGCGTGCCTTCAGGGGCGCTTGAACGATTAAGACGGCAGGCTCGGCGGCGTGCACTCGAGCTGTGGCGCGAGCGGCTCATGCTGCTGCAGTACGTGCAAAAGCGCGTCGTCGAGGCCATCTTGCTGCTCTTCTGAGCCTGGCTACAAAGGAGCGAGCGCGTCACATTCCGCCTAACGCAGGTATTCACCGGACACTGTCGTTTCGGTGAGTACTTGCAGAGGATAGGACGCGAGGTCACGGCACAGTGCCACCACTGTGGAAACGATCAGGATACCGCACAACATACGCTCGGAGAGTGCCATGCGTGGGCTGCCGAGCGGCGGATCCTGGTCGATCGGATCGGGCAAGATCTCTCTCTGGCAGTAGTAGGCGGCTATGCTAAAAAAAGGGCATTTAATTATACATGTGAATTCTCCCATGGCCTTCTTGCCTTTGTTCGTCCTGCTATGCTATGGACATGAAAGTCCATCAGAGTCTCAATTTGTGTAGGTACTAATGGTTTTCATCCTGCTGTAATATTATCATATAAATTAATCCACAATTAAAGCTTCTCATATTTCGGTAAGTGTATGTATGTACAATATTGGTGGTACAAGTGCAATTTTTTGTGCAGTATCGAACTAGAAAACAAACAATAACGTGATATCAATTTATTTGCTTACAGTTATGTAAAGATAACTTCCAATGAGTTTAATATAAAATGAGTAACTTCTGCCGCCCATAATCAAAACTACAAACAAAATTCACACAAGTTCATAGAACTTACGATGATCAAAGTTTGTTTATAAATCATTTTTTAATTACAGCCCACAGATTATACAGTATTCACTAGAATGTCTTTAGGTATACTTTTGTGTCGTCGCCATAAAATTAAATTAATTTGTAGCAGATTAATTTAGTTTGGACTTAATTTGGTAGATTAGTCATAAAAAAGCAAATCCACATTAAAATATCAGTTTTTCTATAATATTAAATTAATAATTTTATTTTGAAATTTTAGGTTTGTTATCGGTTTTTGATGACTACCTTTAGTATTACTTTTTATCAACCTCACTATACGATCGTTCGATTGGTTGTCTATTGATACGAAACGATGGCTGTCCGTACGTTTCGTATCCGAAGTAATTTGGGAGTAGGGTTTAAGACGTAGACAGAGTAAGCAATAGACTGCTGGATATTTTTATTTGCATTCGCACAAGATAAAGAGGAATATATTATATATAACATTTCTGTCCCATATCGCGTGTCGGCTTGTCATTTCATTGAGCCAAACAACTTTGACGGTTACGAAAATTTCATATTGATGTCTAATTGAATAATAAATACTACACGGCGATTATACAGTAAATTCTATCTATTTCGTGCTTAATTCAACACTATTACATTTGTGCAACTGTGCAAAATGGTAAAGTGCAGATGATGAAGATTGCCGGGTTGTCCTTTCACTCGTAAGTATTAGATTTTTGCAATGTTAAAGAGTTTATAAGTAATTTGTGTTATACTACTTCTAATCGAATAGTCGTAGTAATGTATTAAATCATTAGTTTCAAGTGGTGAAACCCATAAATCGTGATGTTGCCTTAAATTTTTTCGTTATAACCTCTAAGCTCAGTGTTTACACTTTTTTACGGGGAGTTTACCCTTAAATATGGGTAATCCTGATTAATATCATGCAATGCTGTATAATTTGCTGTTTTTTTTAATATTACAGTATAGTTGTAGGTCTCTGATAAAAAGGTAGGATAGTTACAAATTATTATTATGATTGCAGATGTCAAAATAAGGAACATGTGGATTGCTGCAACTAGTAGGCCTAATTGGGCTCCAAAAATGAGTTCAAGAATTTGCAACCAACATTTTGATACTAAACTTTTAATAAAGAAAGGAACTAAAACGTTTTTATACCCAGATGCTGCTCCAAATAAAGTATTAAATATGGATTGTATTATATGAATCTGATTACTGTTTTATTTTATTCCAATGGTTATAAAATTTCATCTATTAGTTTACAGAGTTTAACAATAATCCAATTTGAAGGCGCCTACAAACGCCTGGTTGTTCATGGTGAAATTAAGCACATTACTTCTGGAAATTGTGTTCCTCTCGAAGACAAAAAGGAAGAAAGAAAATTTTGACATTCAGTGAAATCCGCTATGAAAAAAAATCATACTTTTCACCAAATTATCTTCTATTACCGAAACAGATGAATCTTTAGCATATGATCCCATAAATTACTTCCAGGCTAACTCTTTATTCTAAAGGAATAATAACCTATATCGCAGGTTTTATTGCAAGAAAATTGTGTAAAGTGATTAAATGTGAGGATTGTCTTCTGGGTTTGATCACGGATAAGTATTACAGGGTCAAGGAGAGACAAAGGAGGCCTTATTTATCCTTCCTGTGACCTAAATAAAGTCTGTGAATTTATTTATTTAATAGGGAATCACAGAATACTGCTCATTAAGGCAATTGCCATGTATTACTTTGAAACACGAATTCACCATGCTACCAAACATTGTTTTGAACCTAAATTGAGAGTGAGAAACATTCATGATAAATTAGTGCTTTTTCAAGGACATTTTTTTTTTAACTTTTGTTTATTTATAAATATAAAACATTTCTCTCGCATCATTGCTCATATTTTTTGTTATTCGTTATGGACCTTGAATCATCATTTAAAAATAAAAAGTTATCAATATGTTCTCTTATTTATAGAAAAAATTGGGTAACATTTTCCTTACTTGGTAACCCTTAATAATGGATGTACTTTATTTGTTGTCCCTTTTAGTGACACGGAATATCACGAGTCTATAGAATACTAAGTTTACGGTTTAAGTACGAACGTTGACGTTTCATGTCCATGCAGAGCTTTGGCGTTCGTTTTTCGGAGTAGACTCCCAGAACCGGGCTGTCCATGGGATCGTCCTTTGAATAGATACCATAAATAATCTATAAAAGCTTACCTTTGGCACATTCATAAAAATACCGATGTCTGTCTGTGACGTCTGTCAATGTCAATTCTTTGTCATTTCATCAATTGTATAGAACGTAAAATTTCTCAAAGCAGGCTGTGCGCGTAGCCGTTGTGGAAGTGTCCAAATGAATGATGTGCAGTGCCTTATTGCTTGGACAAAATGAATCTTAAACTTATATTTTAAATATCATGTTTATTTCCTAGCTTTATTTGCTGGACTCGTGATAAAATGTCACAAATCAAAATGAAAATGTTTAGTGATAATGTTTGTGTTGTGTGCTTGGTGCATTTATTAATATTATTAGCACTGACAAAGGGCAACGCAGAAACTCAGGAACTAAGTGAGTTTTAAGTAAATATTTTTATGCTTAGATTTATTAAAAACGTGCATAACAAGTATATCATCTGCCCCCCAGTAATGTTTTAAAAATCATAATAGTCAATACTATTTATTAGTTCGCCAGGTATTAGTAGTCTATTTGTTAACTTTGTGGGCTTCCAAAATCCATATCTATAGAATTTGTATTGTATACTATTTCTTACTTATAATATATGTTGAGCCATCTTGGTCACAGTGTTTCCCTATGGGCATACCCTAAAATTACAGTAACTAAAAAGATTTACTCATGATAAAGCTTTCTACTTTTAATATGAAATTCTGTTCATAGTTTTATTGTTAATATTGGTTTTTAAGCCGTAGTTGATATGTAATATATTATTTTCCTAACTATTCTCTTAAGTAGGCAGTGTTACTTTGTCAATTCAAATATAAATGCGCCTTCTTGCAGTATACATTGCATCTACATCAATGTATACTCTTATCTTGTAGGCTATAAATAAATCTTCATGTCATCACTTCTTAAAACATATTATTAAATCGTAAATTATCCTTGGAGTATCCTATGCCACTTCTCAACAGTGATAACATTTAGCAATGCTAGTAGTTCATTTGACCAACAAAATAACATTTCATCATTTTCATCATTTCGGCCGAATGAAGTCCACTGCTGGACACAGGCCTCCCCCAAATATCACCACAACCACCGATATGGATGTGTTGTGAGCTCATTGGGGGGGTTTTGCCATAATCGCCACGCTTGGCAGGCGGGTTGGCGATCGCAGTTGAGTTGTTAATGTACTCGAAGGACGCTGCTGCCCATCCTCTGGCTAATCCCTTAGTCGACTTTTACGACACCCATGGGAGGAGATGGGGTGGTGGCATTCTGAGCCGGCACCACACGGCAAAGCCGGCACCACATTTAATTATGTATATTATAGAATAGTTAAGGCTATTCTATCGATTATATTTTCTTTTCGTGTTTCATAAATGTCTTGCAAACTCTTGAGACTTAATAGACATCTGTTAGCCTTATTTCTTATCTTAACTTTCAACTCTCACGCTTGGTCCCTGTCACCAGACATTAGCACTTGATTTTTGTAATATTATTGTGAGTAGATTACTCACAATTACATTGTAATAATATATGTGATGAATGATGTTCAGATAAAGTTTTAAGCAATTGAAACTACTTAGTTTTATAAACCCCGGCTATACTGTTATTGATAGGTATATAGCAAATTTTGATTGTCAAAGCTAATTAAATCCATTTTACTTCACATGCAGTTGAAAAAAGTTTTCTAGTGGAGATCACACACCGAAAAATGCAGCATGGGATGCCATCCATAAAGACAGATGGACAACCTTGTGAAAGTCACTGGGAGTCTTAAGATGCATAGAAGTAACCGGCTGTTGTGTAAATCCGTGTAGACCTTTGTTCAGCAGTGGGTGTCCTTTAGCTGATACGATGATGATGCAATTGAGATGTGACGGGTGGATGAGCTTGTTTCTGTTACAGAACGAAACCATAAAAATAACTGTTTTATATTTATGTACTCAATTTCTTAATATTACAATTGTGTCTTTGATGCTGGTAGCAACTGCTATTAATGGATACTGTTGATTTATCCTCCATAGTTATTTATATATGAGGAGTGAACAGTAATTGTTACCACCTAGGAGGCCAAGACACAATACTAGCAGGGTTGGCAGTAAATGATCAATTAATCATTTACTGCCAACCCTACTAGTATTGTGTCTTGGTATTATATATAACAGTTGCTTTTGGTTGGTATATGGTACTGAAATGACTTGATGCAAAATGTGAATTAAAAATAATGAATTGTATTGATCATCATTTCGGCCGAATGAAGTCCACTGCTGGACACAGGCCTCCCCCAAAGATCACCACAAGATCACCACAACAACCGATATGGGTCTGTTGTGGGCTCATTGGGGGGGTTTGCCATAATCGCCACGCTTGGCAGACGGGTTGGCGATTGCAGTTGAGTTGTTAATGTACTCGAAGGATGCTGCTGCCCATCCTCTTCAATTGAATTGATACACTAGCGTTTTTCCTGTATTGGGTATAGATTATATACATAAATCTCACATGCACAAACCTAGACCCTGACGTGAAGCATGCATGTTATGAAACATTAACTGCATACAGTCAATATCAAAATTAATGATTATTGTATGAAGTTTTGAGTGATTTAAAAATAAAAACTTGCCAGTTACTTTTTTTTAAACAAAATATAATACAGCAGAGAACACTGTGAACTAGTATTATGATAAATTTTGACAAAGGTAATAATAAAAATATAATAGAAATCAAAATTCCAGAGCATTAATTTACTATTATTGCTTTTTCGTTTTCTAATGGAGTGATGCACGCCATGTCGTGCCTAGTGAGTCATCATCATCATCATATCAATCAAATGACATCCACTGCTGAACAACTGCCTCCTCCATATGATTTACACTATTGTCACCATTTTGAGGGGAATTTGCCAGTACTCACCACACTTGGCAGGCGAGATGGTGAGTCCAATATGACTGCTGTTCAATGGAAGGGACGCGTCTGCCCATCCCTCTGGTTCAGAGTCCCTTAATCGCCTCTTACGACACCCACGGCAGGAGATGGAGTGGTGCTATATTCTTAATTAGGACACCACACGGAGCGGCACTTACCGTTGTGTATGTGAACTGCTAGATGTTGTGTCGCATATTTTTTATCGTACCCTCATTAAGCAGAAAAAAGCAGAACTTCGCAACAACGGAACCGGACGGCGGAAGTTAGGCGATACCACGATTACCACTTTTACTGACATCTCACTAACGTACCATATAATTATTAAATGTAATGTAACCAACTTTTTCCGTTAGCTCTGTATTCCATTAAGAGAAGAAAAGTAATACTCTATGCCTCTTGCGGTATAAGGAAACATTGAAGGCATTAATGCTCATCATTAAAGTCGAAAAACGCCCACTGCTGGACAGAAACCTCCTCCTAAGATTGCCACAATGACTGATGGTTTTGTGTTGTGGGCCCACTGGGGGGGTGTTTTGCCACAATGGCCACGCTTGGCAGACGGGTTGGCGATCGCAGTTGAGTTGTAAAGGACGCTGTTGCTCATCCTCCGGCTATGCCCATAGTCGCCTTTTACGACACCCGCGGTATTAGATGGGATGGTGGTATTCTTAGCCGGCACTACACGGCATCATTCCCATTAATGCTCATTTGCACTAAACTTAGATGACTCTTAAGTCATTTCTAAGGTCCGTATCTGTAGATCGAGTCGAGTCGAGATTGCGTTACTCAAATGTGAACCCTACCTAATAGGTCCAGCATTTATATTCAATTGATGCAATCTCGACTCAATTTCTACTTGAGTTTTGATTCTCGATCTGTAATACGGGACTAACGGCTGAATACTGAAACGCCAATTAATATTAAGTCCTCTGCTTTAACTACCACATATCAATGAACACTGAAAAATGTTAAAGTTATTGCAGTATTACGTCAATATTGCGTTAATCTTAAAGTTAAATATTATTAGTTTTGTCTCATCATCATCATCATTTCGGCCGAACAAAGTCCACTACTGGGCACAGGCCTCCCTCAAAGATCACCACAACGACCGATATCGGTGTGTTGTGTGCTCATTGGGGAAAATCCTAACTGCACACTTCTGTACCGAATCAAAGGGTCCAAGCTATTCCAGTAATATTAATAAGTATCAGAAAAAGAAGCGACGCGTCCATTGTGTATACCCAGATTACAAAAGCTAACGTACCCGCTTCTTTTTTATTACCGTTTTGTGATTAGTGTGGTACTATTGGTGGTGTATTATACAATTAACTTCGTGCTCTCATTTACGCTTCACCGCGGCTGCTGTCTACACAAAGAATCAAGTTAACAGTGAAAAGTTCTTCGAGAAGAAATTCAAAAGTTTTCAAGTTCAATAACACTAATCATATCTTTAAATACTATTCTGTTCGGCTATGATTATGTAAAACCAATCATCATCATCATATCAGCCAAAAGACGTCCACTGCTGAACAAAGGCCTCCCCGATAGGTTTTCACAACTTTGTCGGTTTGGGGGCCATTTGCCAGTACTTGGCAGGCGGATTGGTAAATTGTATAGCTACTGTTTCACAGAAGGGACGGTACTGCCCATCTCTCTGGTTAAAAGTGTCTTAGTCGCCTTTTACGACATCCACGGGAGATGAAGTTATGCTATATTCTTAATCCAGACACCACACGGATGTTGTGATTGGATATTATGACACAAAACACTAAAATCAGTACATGTAAAGAACCGTTCACCGTCTATAACAATTGTCAAATAATCTATTAATTGTTCAAAAATCAATCAATTTGAACACTATCCCAAAATATTTTAGGACTTCAAGAGAAGTTTATTTTACGAGGGATACGTATTATTTTACGATCGAAAGATAGTTAATAATATTCATTATTCACTATTACTTAAATGTAGACAATCAAGCTTCCTTTAGGTATAACTAACACGAAATTACTTCTATTGTTATTCTATCACGCAGCTAACCGGAAGGCATATTTTTGTCCGATCCAAAGTTTGTTAACCTCCGAAACCCTTAAAAGTCTGCACGCTAAACTCATAAATAATTCGTTCCCTCAATGGTAAGCGTTTGCATACAGTCTATAACGAGGGGAACATCATATCTGACCATCTGACGTTTGGCCATAAGGGTCGCGACCAAGCTTAATAAAGAGTGGTGTCAAACGCTGTCGGAAACGTACATAATTTAATGCTGATATTGCTTTATGGCTTAATATTATAATAGAACAGGATCTGGACATAATTATGAACGTATGTAAAAAATATGAATTAAAATTACGAAGGATCTCTAGAGAAATTAAATGAATTTAAATCAGTGTCTCTACATCTGGCAGGTCTATCAATCAAATCAAAGTCAATCGCAATCTTTAGTTGACAACTTCGCCTTGATTTGTAGGAATTAAAAACATGCAGTTTTGAATTTTGTATTAGATTTAAATTTTCAAGATACTGTTGATATAGGTCTCTTTCTGTGCTGTTCTTCCAAACAACATGACAATCGCATTCAGTCCTAACTATAACAAAAAATATTGCATTGTGATTTCCAACAGCTGTTTGACGTCCATTGTTAAATATAGACCTCACCTAGAAGACATTCAATGTGTTACTCTGAAGCAAGTTCTCTGTTAAGTTGTATTAAAGTGCGAAAGGGCTTTATATGTATGGCATTTATAGTGAGGTGCCTTGTAAGTTCTTGAATGTGTGTATTATACTTTTGCTTTTTATTCTGCACAGCCACTGTTTATTTAAGTGAATCATGGACAGTTTCCGTCTGACTGTCGACTAGTGTCGACTGATTCATTGCCAATACGTATGCTAATTGTCTACTGTAGTGATACCACTTATTATTCAATACCAGCCATAATTTTCTTTTTGTTAGTCATTATTAGTTTTGAGAATTCTGAAGGATTGCTGCTATTAGAAGCTCATTGCCGTCATGTCTTAATATATATAAAATAAAAGAAAACAATAGAATTGTCGGTTTTGTAATCGAGTATAGTTCGGAACTCGTGACATTGCTTCACCATTTCCGTTCACTGCCCGAAAAAAAAACTATGACCGTTTATAAAAAAGAAAAATGAACGTAATTCGAATTTGGAGCGCTACGCATCATTCGGGTGCGTTCGTTTACGTCCGAGCATGTGCGCGTGAGTCGTGTACACATATTGATGCGTTCCCCTGTTTGTTTTTTAACTAACTTTTTATAGTTATTGCTCGTCGTAGACTTTTATGAGCGTAGCACGGTGACTGATGCACTTATGTCGTTTGGTCTGCATCGTCACTAGTAAATAAAGAGACGCATGGAAACAATAAATTTTTTAATGGTATCATGTATTTAAAGGAGATATATAAATAGTTAAATATTTATCACTAGCTTCAGCATTAATACTTGACTAACTTTACCTGTGGCTTTACCCTTATGGAAATATAGTTCTTATGATAGTTTTTCATGATGAAGAGTCCAGTGCTAATACGTTCAAAGATACATGAAGGATATATTCCACCCCTGCTTCAACATTCATCTTAATCCGTTCAGTGGTACCCACTATGTGATTGAGTAAATATGGATATTGTTCCCAACTTTCGTATAAAGAAATATTTACTGAAATTAATTATTAAGACGAACAAAATAGTCTCTAAAGTATCCTCATGGCACCACAGTAAACAAATCATACAAAACTTTACTTTGTTAATCAGAACTATCAACTAGAGGGCTTGGGCCCGCAATTTCTAAAGTTTTCCCAATAATTAGAATCCGGTTCGAAGGACCAGTTTGGTAGGTCGCTGCACTGTAATTATCAACACGGAAATGTATCTACTATCTTGATAGTGTTGAGTAAATTCATTAATATTTACAACGGTACATAAAGCTGTTTTATACAAATAACTTGCCAAAGAGAAAAACTACAAATATTTAACATTTCGCAGTGTTAATTTTTTTTGATAACTTCTCTTGCCTAACTTGTTACGAAAAGTATATTTCAAATTAAGTTCGAATTGTCAATATTTTTAATTGTGAACAGTCAAAATACGTCGGTTATAATATGGTTGGTATATACCACTAAAGAAGCAGATATATATACCCCAAGAACATAGAAGAATATAATAATGCCCGCATACAATTATACCCAGGACAATATTTTTGTTTCTTTGTCCACACACATACATTATTAATATATTCCGGACGTTCTTTAAAACTCTTCAAATCTTTAATTAACATCCAGCAAAGTCAGTCTTGCAATGAGAAATAAAAATACTCAAAAGGCGACGCTCTTCGTCAACAGCTGTTTTTAGAACCGACAAATTCACATTGACCTCTCAGTTCCTTACTTTGACTCAGGGAAGCAAGAGATTAAAAGCGTCATATTATAATGGTGATGTGTATTTCTGGATGTAACTGTGTTAGAGACGATATGGGAATGATGACTTCCCCGCCAGGACACGGTGCGTTTCCTCCCAGTGACGTCATGTCCGATAGAACACAAGTTTTATGAAATTACTACGTGTATATTGTCAACGCTGATTTCGTAATAAAGCTACCAAATGTTGTACGGTGTATAAACAGTTTTTTTTATGAACTCTCTTACTTCTTATAAGGTTTACTGTATGCATATTGACGCCACGTTTAATTTAAAACATTTTACCAAGTGTATGAATGAGATGAGTGTTTAATGGAATACTGTTGTAGTTTCCAGCTAACACTTAGAATATTATTGTTCTGGAAACAAAAAGTCTGCTGCTATCCACACCATAAACACTTCCCATGTTACATGCTAAAGTCCTATAAAAATATAAATACTGTAATAGTGATCATACTTTTTGGTATTAGATACTGGCCATTTAAAAAAGACGTATACGTAATCTTTTTGAATGTGGAATTTAGAAAATGTCTTGACAGTTAAAAATAGTATAGTTTGGCGGATACAGCAATATTATCGGAAGCATTAGTAAGAATATCTTAGAACTGAATACATGACAGGAAATAAAAACCTACAGCAGTTCAAAAGTTTGTTTTGTTTGTTTGAATAATTGACCTGGAAACCACTTCTACCTCTGAATACTCCACTCTACAATAGATATATTGATAAAAGTTAAACTCAACAGCGCGACCTGAATAGCGTAAACTAGGATAGTGCTAATAAACCGGCTTGAGTGAAAACAATCATAATAAATTTTGCCGGTCGTTCGCACTTGCATGACCCACTCAGCGTTATAATAACTGAGTTATAACGACTGAGTACGATTACACAATGGGCCATGCTTAAACTAATTAATCGTCCATTCATTACCATATCAGCCCGTACACGTCCACTGCTGAGCAAATTGGCCTGCTAATGTACCGCTATAGTGAAGTCGTGAGGAAATATTGCGTTAATTGACACCGGGCTTGCAGATTAAGCATCTACTACTCATCTACTTCAAATAGTTCCTTAGTTGCCTGGTATAGCAGCTTCGAAAACAGGATGGACTGCTAATATGACAGGGGCTGGTCAACCGTTAACTGCCATGGCAAGTTAATAATTTTTATGTTATTGTAGTATGTTCCATCTTTATACATTAACCTACATTTTTCTCGTTTTATGTTTTACCATAATTTGTATCAATCAACATTGTAACCACATTTATTTTTAAAAGAGTTTCCATGGAGTTTCTTGCCGCTCCATAGGATCAGCGAATTGGGACCGCGCAACTTAACCTCTGACGTTTCATAAGTGCTACTAATTCATCATTTCGGCTGAACAAGTCCACTGCTGGACACAGGCCTCCCTCAAAGATCACCACAACGACCAACATCGGTATGTTGTGTGCTCATTGGGGGGTTTCGCCATAATCGCCATGCTTGGCAGGCGGGTTGGCGATCGCAGTTAATGTATTCGAAGGACGCTGCTGCCCATCCTCCGGCTAATCCCTTAGTCGCCTTTTATGACACCCACGGGATGAGATGGGTTGGTGCTATTCGTAGTCGACACCACACGACATGCTGCTAACTGGTTTATTTGAAATAAAAATTTATCGTCCATTGCTTGGATTACTGATCAATCATGAATTCATGACATAAGTATCAGTAAGTTCGTTATGCTTCAATGTACGCGGAACATATACCAGTACTAGTTATTGTGTATAAGAGTTGTGTTGTGGGATACATAACTCACACATTATGAACAGACCTCCTAACAGAGCTGTTTTATATGTGGCTTCGAAATAGTCCCATCACGAAGCGAAAGCTGCGGTGATTATCGGACAATTGATGGCGATTTTTGGTCTAAAAATCTCAGAGATAGTCTTCAGTGAAAAGGAGTCTTGACATTCTATCAAAGCGGAGCCAGACTGTGACGAAGATGTTTTGTTTGTCTTTAAACTAGATGAATGAAAACTTTTTGTATATCGATTTACACATTACATGTGAGTCATTCATGACTATCAATGTTTACGATTACGATTATCTTTGGCAAACTTTACAATTTCGTAGACTCGTCTCGCAGACTTACTACTAAGCCGTAGTAATTACATGCTCGAGGTCATGTGGGCGGCATTTATTAACTAAATACGTGGTAATGTTCTCTGAGACCACACAAATCTTGTTATATATACTTCTGCGAGCTGATGTAATTCCTGGCTAACTAAGGAGTAATTTAAAGAAGAAACTAGCAGATTCTGGTAAATCATTCTAGTTTTGAATGTTTCGGAACGCTCTATGCTACGGCTTTTCTCTATTTTGCAATCCACAGCATACAGCTAGGTCTCGCTTTCCTTCTTGGTAGCGGGACTGCGCACGCGCAATGTGCAGCGGGCGTAAGATACAGAGGTTATGTCGAAGATAAAAGTTACTGGCAACTTGTCATCACCATTGAACAATGATTTTTGACTTCTCTACGTTCATGTGAACCGAGGTTTCTTTCGTGATGCATTGGCTCTCATTTTTACTATTCTTAGCTCGGTAGGGTTAAAAGGAGTATTGGTATTACATGCACCGAGTAACAGCTCCAACATGCCTGGGCCCCCTGTTGTCTTTATATGGCAGGCGGCCTTGGAGGTCGCGAGCGCGCTTATTGGGAAATCTGCGCGCTCATACCGAGCGACCCCCGGGAAGACAGCGGTGTGCATGTGGTCACGTACCGCTGTGTGTGCAGCACAGTGCATAGCCAGGTTTCGGGGAAATCCTTTACATTCCCCCCGAGAAGTGCCTGGGGGGGTGGCCTCTTTACAGTCGCCTTCCCTCCGCTAGAGGGGGTGATAGCTTTACAGTCATCCCCTCCGAGATGTGCGTCAAAGCATTGCACCAGTGGATGGCGCTAGATGGAGATTTTTCGAGTTCCTGGAGCCACGGTGCCGAAGATGATCACTCCGGTGGTTTTAGCCGGTAGGAGTCCGGCATGCCCTTTCGCCCATTCCCGGGGCGAAGGAAGTACATGACGTACTTCCACCGGATCAACAAAAAAAAATTAAGGTTACAAGAGTATTGTTATTACGTGCACCGAGTAACAGCTGTGTCAATATGAACGGATTGCTTAAGATTTGTATCATTGTTTTCATACCTACCGGCTTGGATGACGTCAGCGTAGCTGCTGTCCGCTTTATGTTCGAAAATCTGGTTCATATTGCTTGAAAAACAAGGTTGACTGCGCACTGCGTTATAAAGTCAGAATACTATGTTTGTGGCCTAGAATTAAAACAGAAAGAATAACCATATCCTTACTATTCTAAACCTACCAAGGTATGCGCTGTTTCCATATAAATCCCAAACAAACACGGAAATGAAATAGTTATTTTTATAATGTCGCGTTTTATATTTAACAGATACTCCTCGACTTAACTCAGCTATCACATTCGAGGGCTACTCGACTTCGGTGCATGAGGTCTTAGATGGAACAAGAGCACCCAGATTATGCCTATTTACTCTTACTTTGATGGTTAACAGGTCATAGGTAGTAGGGAAAACATACACTGGCTGTGCGCATAATGAAGAAGCGCTAAATACGACATATCGGTGGGCTGATTACCTAAGTCGCAGACGCTTTGCAACAGGCGTAAATTGCTCCAACGCCGCTGTACGAAACGACAATTTGGTATTACCTATTTGCCGATAGCGACTAAACAGGCGAAGATCTCTGACGCGCCTCTGTCGGACAATCAATGAATTAAAAACGTCTATTCTTTTTAGTTCCACTGGTGGCTACTGGCGCTATTAACTGCATCTTCCACAATAGCGACAGGCAGGCGATGCCTTACGTAATACCAATTTTTTTGACGCTTTGCCACCGGCGGATCCTTGGCTGCGCGAAAGCTGTTATCGCGTCTGCTGTTGCTGATTTGCTCTTTTTAGCTAATCAGCCCGCTGATTATCAACAGGTGGAAGGGAGACGGTCAGTTGTGCTATTCTGTAAGAGCTTACAGGCAAACTCACTTCTGAATCCGCAGTGAAAACTAGTAATAACAATACGAAAATGGAGATTTCACTGCGAATTCGGAAGTGAACGCTACGATGAGTTCTAATAACCAAGCAGTTCGTTTAGCTCCCGCGCACATACTTGGTCCCGCCTTTCGCATTCTTCTACCAAAGCAACCTTCCCCTATTACACAAGTTCATTTCTAACTCAACTGCAATCGCCACCCCGTCTGCCAAGCGTGGCGAAAACATTACCAGTCGTTGTGGCAATCTTTGAAGGAGACTTCAGTCCAGCTGTGGATTTTTTCGGCTGAAATGATGATGATGATGATGAATTGAATGTGTTATGGTCAAAAATAATAATGTATCGTAAACATGGAAGAATAACATAACATAACCGGTAGCCCGGTCGGTCTACCGTCCTACCAGACGTCGGTATTACGTCTATGACTTAATACCGACGTCCACGAACTGTATATGTACAGCATCTGTACGTTATACGTCCAATTACCGGGCCACCGGTTATGTTATGTTATTCTTCCATGTTTACGATACATTATAAGATTTATCAAGTGAGAAAGTCATGAGACAGCTCACCAATACAATGACTAACGATGTTATTTCCCCATTCACACGTACTGCTGACATTGCCCTATAAACTACGTCACCCTCATGTGTTCGCAAAACATATGGCCTGACATTTGCGTACATATGCCTTCGTGTGACCTCGTTGAGAAAGGAGTCAGGAATGCACTTAAGATGTTTATGTACGTGAAAATAATGAAATAACAGTCTTGGCAGCAAGTTACTGCGATTGTACAGTACGGCACGGTTGGCGCAGTGGCTTAGGAATTGGATTTCGGTTCTACGTGCCGTGAGTTTGATTCCCACACGGAACTGATATTTGTATGATTTACAGAAAGTTTTTTCGGGTCTGGGTGTATGTCCCATGTAAGATTGATGTCAGTAAACTGTACCCACGATACAGGAGAAACCGTAGATTAGGACATTAATTTCCAAAAAAAAGATGCCTGGATGCATGTCGTGTTATGTATTGCAAGCTTCATGATTAAAAATTTTGGAACGAGAATATCAAAAGCATGTGGAAGTATTAGGAGGATAAGAAGAGCAGAAGTGTTGTAAACCTCTTGCTATCATGACCGTTACGGTCATTGCATTATTTTTTTACACTACCACACTTCACCTAATTTCCTAGTATTAGAACGAGATGGAACATAAAGTAGAACAAATTATGATACGGGAATTTACTTCTTACATCCGTAGAGGTTACCATTCATAATAATTTCGGTACCTGCCTAAAACTGGTCCTCAGAACCGGATGCTAACTGCAAAAAATCTAAACAGAAAACACGCAAAGGTTGTTAGCATTAAGGTTTTATTTGGTCTCAACAACTCTCAATCCGGTTTTTAATTTATTGACTACGGAGGACACCTCGATTAGGTGAAAGGATGCAGCGTAGTAGACATATGTGAACATGCACACTTTGCAAGGTCCAAGTCCTTAATATCTGTCACGTCATACTGTCAATGTCTCAGGAAAAGCTTAAGTACAAGTGCAAAGTGGTAGGAGATTACATTAATTTTAGAAGTAACGTAATCAATAACATTGGCGTTCTAATTAATTAATTAAATTTCTAATGAATTTTCCATGTGATGCTGGCAAGTATTCATACCTCATCCCATGGGTGTCGTAATAGGCGACTATGGGATTAGCCGGAGGATGGGCAGCAGCGTCCTTCGGGTACATTTCTAACTCAACTGCCACCCCGTCTGCCATGCGTGGCGAAAACCACACCGGTCGTTGTGGCAATCTTTGGGGGAAACTTCGTGCGGGACTTCAGTCCAGCTATGGATGTTTTTCGGCTGAAATGATGATGAATTAAATGTGTTATGGTCAATCAATTTTGCGTGTTCACGAGAATTGTTAGATAAATTATTCGTTCCTTAAAACAAAGATTAATTTATTAACAGACGTGAAGTTACCCTAAATACATTAAGGACAATGAACGGACGAAACATTTTTGTAACAATCGAAATAATATGATGTAAATCTGAAGTGCAGCTTCAATTAGTAACTGATGATGCCACTTGGAGAATTTACCTCCATATTTTTGGTCCTTTAGGACTTTGTTATAAAAGGTAATTGGCCTGATTAATATATGGGCAATTTTATGGAAAGGAATGCCCATTATTAGTTATTTTTCTATTAATAACGCTTTTCTTATTAAAGTGTAACACAAATTGTGAAGTCATGGAAAATTTCATTTAATTTCTTCTATGCATACATGAAAAGTTAAAGATGCTATTATAATACGGTACTGTTCTGTATATTTCCTCAACCGATGCCCGGACCAGAATTCAGGAGATCCGTAGAAGTAACAAAGTTGCCGACATAGCTGAAAGGATTAGTAAACTGAAGTGGCAATGGGCGGGGCACATTGCTCGTAGAACTGATGGCCGTTGGGGCAAAAATGTTTCTCGATTGGAGATCGGTAACTGAAACGTACCGGAAAACGCTGCCTGGGACGACTTCCAACGAGATAAACAGACGACCTGGAGGTCGCTGAAAGTCGTTGGATGAGGTCGGTATACTCGGTATGTGACTGCTCGTTATTGAAATATATGGGGGAGGCCTTTGTTCGGCAGGGGACGTCCATTGGCTGTTATAATGATGATAATGATGAAATTCTATTAAAATTCAGATATGCCATAAAAAGTAAAAGTAGTTCTATAGAAAGTTATACAAATGAATTTTAAATATCATTATGTTTTAGGCTGGATTGAATTTAACGTTTAATAGACCTTCATAAAGTTTATGTTTTATTAGGAAGAACTTTTATTTTCTTGAATAATATCTGGTGGACTGGCAAAAGAGGTCGACTGCTAGAGAATGCCTCATGGCATTCAATCCGCCATAGGTACCATCAATGTACATAGAACTTTAAATAATAAAACTACTTCAGTTAGAAACTGGTTATAATCATTTATTTAGGAACTATCTGCGCCCCGCGGTTTCACCCGCGTAGATCGGGATTTTGAAAAGTAGCCTGTGTCAATCCAGGGTATAAGCTATCTATCTACACACCACATTTCATCCAAATCGGTCCAGCCGTTTGAGCGTGAAAGAGTAACAAACATCCACAAATGCATCCATACAAACTTTCGCATTTATAATATTAGTGGGATTGCTAGTTTTTTGTTGTTTCTGTCAGTATTTGAATCTAATTCTCAATTTAGTAGTGCGATTGTAAACACTACATATCCTTCAGTAATCTAGTTATTAAAAGAACGCCTCAATAAATGCAAACTTATTCATTGCCAAAAATTGTGTATACTATTCACTCCCCCAATAAAATTTTAGTTCATATAGAGAAAACCACACCAATTACAACAACGTGCAAGAAAAGAAAACATTAAAAATAATTCAGTAAAATTAGTTCAAACGTGGTCTACGGTGGCGGTGACGTACAATACCAACTCCCCTTTTGTCCGTTGTAAGAGATATGCGAAGCTTTCGACTCAGGCGCACGTGCAAACCGCATTTGCAAGTATTGCCCTTGCTAAAGAACACTCAGCAGTGAAATTGGTTAACGAAATATTAGGTCAGGCGACTATAATTTACATCATGGCCACAAGTTCTGTGCTGTCATTTAGAATTGCTACTAAAGATTAGTATGCTATTTCTTTATTCTTAACTAGCTGGGACCCGCGGTTTCACCCGCGTTTAATTTAAAAGAAATTTAGAGTCCTGCGACATAGACACTTGACATAGAATAAATATTTAAATTTAAAAAAATATTAGATCAAGGGTTTTATTTTTTTTGCGCGGAAACCTAATTATTTTTCTAAAATAAAAGTAGCCTAAGTTATTCCCTATAACATCAGCTATCTGCCAGTGGTAGTCCCGTCAAAATCGTTCCAGCCGTTTCGGAGATTACCCGAAACAAACAGACAGAGGGACAAAAAAAAATTTATTTTTTTGTTTTATGTACCGTATATACTTCATATGCATTAGTAAAAAGTTGTTATTTTGACATTATAAACAGACACTTCGATTTAATTTATTTTTATAGATTAAATTACGAAATGATAGCATTTGATATGAAAATCAAATCGTTCTCGTTCTTATAACCTTAAAGATTGCGCGATTAGTGAAAAATTATTATAACTTGTAATTTTTTGCTTCCATTCTCTGCGTTTTTTAATGTACTTTCAGTCCATATAAACCTTGGTAAAACCAATTCACAGTTTTATGACTCAAGTGTTCGGAAAGCAAAATAGGCTAGTATTGCCATAATTAGCACCGGACAACAAAGGACCAAGCCCATAACAGATAGTTTCCATTAGTTAGATATTTAGGCAAAAATATGGCCGTAAACCATGGCTACCAATTAGCCAAATTGATACCTAATGGCGTTAAGTAAAAATGTTCCTACCTCGGGCTGTAAATTACACTTAGTAAATGAGGACTTAGGACAGGATGGGTCTAATTTGGATCGAAGAGGAGCTGCACGCGATGCTTGGATGTTATTTACGGTCTTCATTGTTTTTATTAGATTGCTTTATTTTAGGTTTAACTTTTAATAATGATTAATTGAAGATTTTTTGACTTTATCTCCAATTTGCAGCGTGAAGCAGTTGTGAATGGAAGGAAGGAAATGGTATGTTTGTGTTTAAATGTTGTGTTGAAGTTTATATTAAATAAATATTTGTTTGCAGTGTCAGTCGATTTATATTATAGATTGGTTTTAATGCCTAGATTACCTATTTCAACTATCAATACCTTATTCAAACTATAAACGTTTATCGCTAACAAACTTTGTTACCTGTATTGATTATAGAATAATAACTCTTCAGAACTTTCTGGAAACTTTCTGGACAAACTTCAAATTCGGCGATAACAAACTTTATTCACAATGGGCTCATGGGAAATGAACATGTTTCAATAAATTTAAAACGGATAAGACTTACCTCGTTGCATTTAAATTACATTAACAGCTTTCCATTCTACAAACTTTAGTACACGTGTAGTAACTGAGATAGTAGTAGTAGGTAGTGAAGTTTTAAACTCCGGAAGTTTGAAAGACTTGCGAAACAGTCTTTGCTAATCTTGGCCATCCGCCAAACTTAGGCAACCCATGTTTAAAGGGTAAACAAAGATCCATTACATAGTTACTGAAATAAACAGCGTTCATTGATCTTCGCTAGTGCACTATTATTTAGCATGATTTATTGAATGTCTTGGCTTATGTATGGTGTTTGCGGTGTTGTGAGAAAATGCAGATTCAAGTTCGTCGAACTAGATGAATGTAAATATATAAAAATATTCATCATCATTTCAGCCGAATAAAGTCCACTGTTGGACACAAGCCTCCCCCAAACTTAGCCACAACTACCGGGGTGGGGGTGTTGTGTGCTCATTGGGGGTTTCGCCATAATCGCTACGATTGACAGGCTGATTGGCGATCGGAAGGACGCTGCTGTCCATCCTCCTGCTAATACCAGTCGCCTTTTACGACACCCAAGGGATGAGAAGGATTGGTGCTATTACGTAATAGTACTAAATACTATTTGTATTTCGCTCTGGTCCTCGATTAATTACCTAGATAAAGGTTTGTTGAAATTATTAAAATTGTCATTCGGCAGTTTCGGCAATTTGTTAGATATTCCAGGTCTTAGGGTGAGTTATTATTATTAATAATATATTAATATTTCGCCGTGTGGTGCCGGCTCAGAATACCACCACCCCATCTCCTCCCATGGGTGTCGTAAAAGTCGACTAAGGGATTACCCGGAGGATGGGCAGCAGCGTCCTTCGATTATATTAACAACTCAACTGCGATCGCCAACCCGTCTGCCAAGCGTGGCGATTATGGCAAAACCCCCCAATGAGCCCACAACACACCCATATCGGTCGTTGTGATAATCTTTGGGGGAGGCCTGTGTCCAGCAGTGGACTTCATTCGGCCGAAATGATGAAAAAATGATGATATATATTTATTCAACTTTGAGACGAGACCTGCCAAAGCGCCTGCCCATAACAATTAGAATGCTACGCAGGACTAGCCTGCGTGGCATCACACTGCACTCGTTACCTCGAGATGTAAAGTTATTTAGTCTCCTATGGCCAGTAATTTCTCTAGCTACAGCGCCCTTCTAACCGGAGCACAGTAATGTCTAAAGTTTAAACACTACTGCTTAGCGGCGAATATCTGGCACTAGGGTGGTACCTACCTAGCCGGCCTCTTGCAATAAGAGACCTTTTTTTTTCATGAACTTCCTTCGCCCCGGGAAAGAGCGAAGGGGTTTGCCGGACTCCTACCGGCTAAAACCACTCGAGCGGTCATCTTCGGCACTTAAGGGAAGCTCCAGGTCCTCGTATGATCACACTAGAGCCGCCCACTGGTGCCACGCGTATAGGCTCATTTTGGAGAGGGTGACTGTAAAGCGGTCACCCCTCCCGTTTATTTACCAATATTGCTATCCTATTGTTATTTTCACAGTTTTGTAAAAACCGTATCTTATAAATAAACGTTCTCTTATTTCTTTTTAAATGACCATAGAGAATAGAGTTTGAACTTCGCAAAGACCGACGTGAGTTCGACAGGACCGGTGTCTCTAAATACGAATGTTACAGATGCGCTTAGTCACGACTTGGCTTAGTGCGTTCTTCGCCCGTCGTACGTTTATGTTTCTGAATCTCACCCTTAGGGAGTCAATCTCATCATAAAACTTAACCTTAGAACTTTCCATATCCTATACGATAGCTTTGTCAAAGAATACAAGGATTTTTACTCTTGCGTCGTGGTCCTTAGAGACGGATACTGCCTTACGTCTGGGAAGAGATAATAAGAAAAAAAAATTAGTAGGTTCAAATCACAAAAGCGTAATGTGTACGCTAAAACCTTAAATGAATAGTTCTTGGATCTCGGCTTCGCTAAAAAACTTTTTAAGGTCAACCATTTTAAATTTCGTTCGCGTCGTAAAAACCGTGCTCATTTAACGGTTTTTTTGCCGTTGGCTTTGTATACTATTTTTCGAACTCTCGCAGATTCTGGCCAACCGGAATGTTCTCTTTTTGTAACCACAGACTGAATACAAAAATATTTATACTGATTCAAGATGAATTATGGAAACTATGTCTAGGCGCCGCAGGTTAACACTGTATATGGGTTGATCAATCAATATTAATCAACTGTATTTCCCTATTGGCAGTCTTACTATACAGCATTTTTATAAGGGCCTGTTTTTTCCCTGTTGCTAATGTATGTGTAATAACGTTTTGTTCAGCTTTTATTATCAATGAGTTTACTCAATTACGTCACGACATCTAATTAAATTAAGTAAATAAATGTTACAATATTAAGACAAAACTGTACAGTTTCAAAATTAAAAGTATTCGCTGCTTTTGTATTAATTTTCTGTTTTGCACGATGTCCCATACTAGAATTTCTCCTGTGTCGTGAGAACAGTTTTACAGACAAACATTTCACGTGCACAAACACCCAGATCTGAAACAACTATCTGTAGATCATACAAATATTTATATCGTGCGGGGATCGAACCCGAGACATGTAGCGTAGTAAGCTAGGTAAGGCTCGCTTAGCCACTGCGCCAACCATGTCCTCTTTTGCTACTTTCTACTTCTCTTGGTACTTTACTTATAACGTCTGAGCCACGCATAAAACGTTTAAATTTCAAATGCAATCTGCAGGACCTATCTCGAAAGGTACAAAGCTCTTTAGGCGAGTTATGACGAAAACTCTACGGATCAAATGTTACGAGTTACATTAATTACCTTGATTGATCATATAATTAAAGCTTATGTTGACACTCGGACTTTCCCTCTCCAACATCTACTGCCTCAAGCTGGTCTGCGGAGTTGGGGGTTGCGGAAGAGTTAGGCTCGCAACATTGCACCTGGCACGAATGGATGCTCTTGAGGATCGCTTGAGGCGGCTATTACCAGCTGCCTCCGTCATAGCTAGTTCCCGTCCGTTTGGTTGGAAGCCAGATTGGTTATTTTGAGAAACCTAGGAAGGGCCGCGGAGTCTACCTTAGCGTATCGTCCCATTTCCTCCTCGACAAGGCTTCGAAACTATTCGAAAGGATAATTGCCCGAAGGCTTATCGAGCACCTTTCGTAAGTCGATCCCGACGTGGCCGATAGCCAATATGAATTCCGGCATCGGCGTTCGACTATCAACGCGATTCTTCTCGTCCGTTAGCTGTTGGAGCAGGCAGTGTCCCGGCGGGGTGGAGAGTAGGCTGTCAACCTTCACACAGCCAACGCCTTTAACTCCATGTTAAGTGTTAGATGTGCTTGGGGAGCGGGCCTCTTTACATTCGCAATCCCTCTGCTAGAGGAGGTGACTGCTTTACTGTCATTACCTCCGAGATGTAAATACAGATTTTTCGATGTTCGCCGATGGTTAGCCGGTAGGAGACCAGCATGCCCCTCCGCTTTTCCCCGGGGCGGAGGAAGTACATGATGTATTTCAACGGTGTCATTAAAAACATGTATAAAAATAGCACTGTCCCGGAGGGGTGGAGTGGCGTAGGCTATCAGCCTTGACGTAGTCAACACTTTTAACTCGACCTCGTGGGGCGCGATTACGGGTCAGCTACTCCACTACCAATGCCTCTCCTACCTCTTGCTGTAGAACCTCGCCTGGCATGTGGTCCTTCGTGTCGGTCACCCCGCTGGCGTTGGCGTAGTTTGTTACGCGGACGACACTCGCGTCCTTCGAAGGAACCATCTGGCTTGCTGTGCAAGTGGTGGAAATAGTCAGGGTTGTCTCCTCCGGGTTGAGAGGAAAGTGAGTGCCTTGCACCGACGGGGCGTTTCGCACTGTTTGCTCATCTCGAATTTCAAGCGTCCAGCGCTGTACAAGCGACTTTTCAAATCGCACTAGGATACCTCGGCACTCTGACATGGATTGCTTTTATTTGCGGTCGATTTAGTTACAGTAAACATTTTCGAAGTCCATAACACGCTATTATTAGTTTTAAATCTTCATTTTAATTTTACTGACTTACCTTATTCAGTTTTCCCTAATTGTTAGTCATGCGAATGAGTACATATACCCATGACATGTAATTGGAAAATCCCAAAAGGGTTTGCTAGTACGAGGCATTACGATGTTCACACAAGTGCACAGACGATATTGGGGTCGGTATCTTTTGGTATATATTTCGATATGTCTTGGTGGACATTAAGATTAGGTCGCGATACGACGGGAACTTGATCGGATATCTTGACGCCAACATCTCGAAATGACTATGTATGTAGATTGGACTAGATCTCAATATTTACCTTACCGTTAACACAGTGTATTGTTATATAAAAGAACAGCAATATACAGGCTCTCGCTGAAAATCAGCGCTACAGTGATTTATGCGCTGCTGCATTATGTTGAGCGTGGGAGCGTATTGGCACAATGGCGACGTACACTATAATCAATTTATAAGGTAATGCCTACTATAACTCTAGTAATTGTTTTAGTCTCTAGTTTATTTTTTCCGTTAGACACCTAATTGCATTTATTTTTGTATTTTTTCGTTTTTTTATGTTTCATGTGTCTATGTGCACGCTGCTGTGTACTAGCTAAGTATTTATGCTGAAATGATCCAACCCACAAGACGGTAAATCTCTTATCACCCCCAAAATCATGGAACAGAAACGTTCCAAGCAAGCTTTATATTTTTATAGCTAGCCGTTCGGCTTTGACAATTGGTACGAGGGCGGCACTGAAAATTTCGGGAATCAAGGAAGTGACACAACATTACTATTTAAAAATATATTTATTGCTTTTCGAAGTATTCTCCGCGAAATTTGACACATTTTTCCATACGATGGAACCAATCATTGAAGCAACCATTCCATTCGGAAGTTGGGGTCTCCAAAATGGCTGTTTTGTAGGCATCCACAGCTTCTTTAGGTGATGAAAATCTCTGTCCACGCAATTTATTCTTTATTTTAGGGAAAGTATAGAAATCATTAGGGCTTAGGTCGGGGCTGTACGGCGGATGGTCTAATAATTCTATGTTTTCTTGCTCTAAAAACTCTTTTGTTCTGTGCGCGGTGTGAGAACTCGCATTGTCGTGATGGAGGATGATGCGGCGGTTGCAGTTCTCTCTACGAAGTTCAGAAACGACCTGTGGCAAACAAATGCTAGCATACCATTCTGCATTAACCGTTCTTTGTCCCTCAAGAGGAATAGTCGTAACATGGCCGGTTTTAGAGACAAACGTGGCCACCATTTTTTTTTGCAACACTCCGTGAACGAACAATTTTTGTTGGCTTTAACTCATTTTCGAACACCCAAACTCGTGACTGGTTTTTTGTTTCGGGTTCGTACGCATATATCCAGGATTCGTCACCTGATACGATGTTGTATACAGCATTTGAGGATCCTGCGTGGAATCTTTCGAGAGTTCTGACGCACCAAGTAACGCGAGCCGCTTTTTGCTCTTCACATAGCAAATGCGGTATCCATCGGGAAAACAACTTTTTACACCTAATTGTTCATGCAAGATTATTTGTATTTGACTCATGCCAATGTCTAAAGTTGCCTGAATTTCGCGGTATGTCACATGTCGATCTTCCTCAATCAGCTTACGCACAGCATCAACGTTTTCTTGGGTGACTGCAGTTTTTGGACGACCTTGACGAGGATCATCACTGAGCTTGACACGTCCACGTTGAAATTCAGCAAACCAGCGATAAATTGTGGTTTTGGATGGGGCTTCATCACCAAATGCAGAAATCATCCGGTCAACACACTGTTTTTGTGTTAAACCACTTCGAAAGTCATAATAAATCATCGCTCTTGAATTTTCTCGAGTCAATTCCATTTTCTCAACGACTAAACAAGTTTGACAAAACCTTGTGACAAGACCGTGAATCTTTTTTTAAATAAATAAATGGTATTCGATTTGTAAAACCAAGGAGTTTTCAATTAAAAAGATTTTAATATGACAGGAACAGTGGAAATATTCCATTCCCGATACTTTTAGTGCAGCCTATGTATCTCGAAATACCTCGGATCGTTTAGGCATAACGTAAAGTGTGACTCACTTTTAGATATTGCGCTTCTTAAATTCATGTTAAATCCAGTCAAAAAAAAAGTTTGAATGAAGTCAAATGCCAAAGCTAGTGAAAAAATATTCGGCAAAGAAACAATGAATACACCGCACTTTTATCAAACGACACGCAAAGTGCGGTGTCGTGTCTAAAAACAAATAAAAATTGACGCCTTTAACACATTAGCTACTCCAGTTTTATAATGTGGGCGTATGTTTACAGTTCAAAACAATAGAGGTGTGAAGAATTAGTGTGTAATTAGGTAATTACGTATACGCGAAAATACGTGTATTTTAGCAAAATGCCGCGTTTGTTCTTGCAATGATTAACGTTCTTAGTTATGCGAAGTTCATGCAGAAGTGTGTTGAATTCCGGACACCGATTAAGAATATCATTACCACTCCATCTCCTCCCGTAGATGTCGTAAATGGCGACTAAGGGACTCTAAAAAAGAGGGATGGGGCAGCAGCGTCCATTCTATGGGACGTCAACCATACTGCGCTCACACAATGAAAACCTAATACACCGGTTTTGTATGCAATGTACAACTTCTATTCGGTTTGAGCTGCAATCGCAAACTAAAAGGAGCCTTTTAGTCGTTGATGGATTTGCTTATTAATTGATTTTAAGGTATAAATGACGGCGCGGTTGGTGCAGTGGCTGATACAGTCGGCTGCTGCGCACCGGGTCGTGGGTTCGATTCCCGCATGGAACAAATATTTGTACGATCTGCAGGTAGTTGTTTGTCTGGGTGTATTGTGTGTGGAATTCATGTCTGTAAACGCACCCACGATACAGAAGAAATACTAGTGTGGGGCAACGTATAAAAAAAAAACAAAAAGAAAGCTGGTGGCATATGTTATGTCACGGAATAGGACATTGAATATCATTATTTTTATACTCGTGAAATGCCTTCAATTACTAATAATATCAATGATCGAAGAGTACTTAATGACCTGTGAAGTGTGCGGATAACGGCTGGCTATTTTGATGTAGTAAGTGTGGAATTTTACTTGATTAAATATAATAGAACTTTAATTACGATAGCTTTAGTGAATGGCAAACTGCTGGCAGCGATGTAGATCTTTATCTCTGGCCTTGTCCATACATATGGTAAATAGAGGCAATTTAAAACAAGTGTGATTTAGTTCAGTTCAATGTGTTCAATTCTCAATGTTCAGTAACTGGCAATAAAATATAGTCGGCACGAAGTGTTTTAAGTGGTTGTCAAGTTGATATGTAATATCGTATTGATCACATATGGAATGATAGGTTATTAAAATTTATTACAGCGAGATAAAAAGCTCCAAAAACCGTTGATGTTGCTATGCTTAATATCATATTAATTTGTTATATAATTAGAACTCAGCTCTCGTATTGGCAGTCAAGAAAAGGGACCGTAACACTATTCTAATTTTGAAACAGCGAACATCTCAGATGGAAAGCATTTCTAAATTTAAAACCGCGTAGCGCGTCTGTGCATGCTGTGTTGCCGTGTTCTACAAGAAGTGCATTCACACGGGGTTTGCGAAGTTTATTATAATTTTCCATAAAATATACATAAATGGCTACCTACTGTGAATTGTGTATTCAGACACACCTGCCTTTGTTAATTGTGTTAACGCAGGTGTGTATTGAAATTAACAAGACCCAGTTATAATACGTTCAACTTTGTTATAGTTAATAAAGTCGGATTCTGCTTATAATGATGGAAATAAACTGTTTGTTTATAATTATTAACTCCGAACTTCCGTGCGCCACGAATATGTTGATAATAATATTTTTATCAATTTGTTTTGGTAGGGCAATGTTTGTTTTTATTATAGCTAAATCAGGGTTTACCTATTTAGTATCCGTTACGATTTAACAGTTTCCAGTTAACACATTTTACGTTACCGTTAAATGTGTTACTGGAAACTGTACTTATGTTATAGAAAGGTTTTTGAATAAAAAAAGTTTTTGTCAAAAAAAGAAACCCGCAGATGTTAATATTCAAAGGTGCAAATGTTCTCAAATGACACGGGTATCCTAAAAAATAAGCAAACACGCTTGCGGGCAAAAGAATACAGTCGGCAAAGCTCGTGGATGTAAAAGAGACGGAAGATGTGCAGATGCGGGAGTTGATACATCGACCCGTTATCTTTCTAAATTGAGTGACGAAATTAGTGCATGATTTTTAAAGCAGCAGCTTCCGAAGGCGCCAGTCGATGGATGGAAATGGTCGATTATGTCAATGTCGTTTGGCAAACGACGCGACGGTTTAGGGTAATATGAGTAGATCGCGTTTGACTCTGAAGTGCTGTAAACCACAAAAAACGGTCTACGTGAGCCGAAAACGAATTGATTATATTTTCCGTGATATGGAATAATCTGTTAATATTAAAAAATAAAATTAAAATATAAAATTGTAATATAGATAAACTGTGTGGTAACAATAGCATCAACCTATCTCAACCCGTGGGTGTCGTAAAAGGAGACTATGGGATTAGCCGGAGGATGGCCAGTAGCGTCTATCGAGTACATTAACAACTCTACTACGATCGCCAACCCGCTTGCCAAGCGTGGCGATTATGGAAGAAACCCCTTATGAGCACTTAACACCCCCTGACCGGTCGTGGTGGTGATCTTTGGGCGAGGTCTGCGTCCATCAGTGGGCTTTATTCGGCTGAAATGATGATGATGATGATAGATAAACGTACATTACACGTATCCTGTGGTGCCGGCTAACAGGCTAGAAGGCGACTACGGGATTTGCCGAAGGGCGGGTATCAGCATCTCTTGAATACATTTACAACTCAACTGCGATCGCCAACCCGTCTGGCAAGCCTGGCGATTATGGCAAAACCCTCCCCACTTAGCACACGACATACCCAGACCGGTGCACTTTATTCGGCCGAAATGATGAAGATGATATTACACAGAACAACACCATCATCATATCAGCCAACAGACGTTCACTACTGAAGGCCTTCCCTATAAACGGCCAGTTACATGCCGCATGTCGTCATTATGGGGGAATTTGTCAGTACTTACCACTTAACAGGCGGGTTGGTGAGCGTAAAACGGCAGCTATTTCACAGAACGGACACTGCTGCCGATCCCTCTGAGGGCGAATTCTCGTAATTATTTTACACTGTGACTGAAACTTGACCGAACTGAGATTAAATTATGGATTGACCGAAAAAATGGTATTCTGCTATTCTTAAGTTCAGTCGGATTTCAGTATAATCTCGAGTCTAGTCGAGTCGAGATCTAGTCTCATTTCAATCTCAATTTTGACGTTTAATTAATGACAATGAAAATGTTAGCAGAATACCGTTTTGACTTCGATCAACTTTCGATCCATTTTCGATCGTTTGACGTTGTTTGTTAGTTTACGAGAATACCATTTGTGACATTTATGACGCTGAGACCAGATTGGAACTATATTTTGAACATTTTTAAATTACGAGAATTGGCCCTCTGGTGTAGATTCACAATCTTTAAGCCGTAATTAATAATCAATCTGATTAACACAACAAAACAGACATATGCGTAATCCGAAATCCAATGATTTTGGATAAGATCGAATATTAATTTCGGCCGTTAGTCGGCTTTTACAACGTCCACGGGAGGAGATTGGAGTGGCCAATGACTATAAAACCGGAGTGGCGCTATATTCCGGCAACCACATGGACGAAAAACAGCAGAGTTTTCAAAACTATAGTCACACATAAATTACACAATCGATAAAAAGGATGAATTGATACAAAAATGCTTAACGGAATTCTAACTTGACGGCACGGATGGCACAATAGCTAAGCATTTGGCTTTCTGCGCTACGTATCGCGGGTTCGATCCCTGCACGGAACCAATATTTGTATGATCTACAGATAGTTGTTCCGTGTCTGGCTGTTTGTGCATGTGGGATTTATGGCTGTAAACTGTACCCACGACACAGGAGAGACGTAGTGAGTGGCAACGGTTAATTTTTTTTTTTAATGTTTCATAGTTTTTGTGTATTCAGACCTTAAAGTTTTTTATTTCAAATATTGGCACTCATGAAATGTCAGAATCTAAGTTACACGGTTCCAAATAGTTGATCTCGTGGAGAAGAGTCGGTAAGAAACTCCATATTACACTTGCTTCGATCTTACCAGATACAAAAGGCTGCCCTCATAAATTAAGTCGCTTGTTTGTCACAGATATCGTATGACAAGCTTTAGTGTTAACATACTAGAAAATGAATAGCAATAAGATACTGCGCCACCGGTTCGTTATTAAATTTCATTCATCTATTTTTGCGCCGTATACATAATGTTGTGAATTAAAACCGTAATGGATCGCTGTTACGAATATCTCTGTTGCGTTAAGATTTTCTGGTTAGAAAACGATCGATTCGCTACGGTGGCGTCGTATTATTTTTGTTCTAGTTTTTACAACTTATATGACATAAGTGGATTCTCAGTTACATCACATGTACTTTGGGCCTAGCACAAATATTTTGACGTATAGTAGTATGTTTTTTATTTAAATTGAAGACTTATATTCGTACCTATATGATACGAATTGTATTTGTCGTATAATTTTAAACAAAAAATGCTATAAGATAGTTGTATTTTCGGTTTCAAATTCTCTCACATTAGCGACACGTTTACGTTACTATACGTCAAAATATTCGTTGACCTAAAAGACGTAGAATTTGAGTGCGTAATTCTACGTCTTTTAGGTTTATCTATACAAATAAATAAAATTGAAGTGTCTGTTTGTAATGTCAAAATTACAGCTTTTTACTAAATGCATATGAAAGTATATACGGTACATATAGCAAAAAATCTATTTTTACATCTTTTGTCTGTTTGTGTCTGTCCGTTTGTTCCGGATAATCTCCGAAACGGCTGGACCGATTTCGATGGGACTTTCACTGGCAGATAGCTGATGTTATAAGGAATAACTTAGGCTACTTTTATTTTAGAAAAATAATTAGGGATACACGCATGAAAAATAAAACCCATTAAATCCAATACATATATATATATATTCTATGTTAAGTGTCTATGTCGGAGTACTTTAAATTTCTTTTAAATTAAACGCGGGTGAAACCGCGGGTCCCAGCTAGTTACAAAATATATACCAATTCAGTGCGAGATCAAGAGAGAGAGAAACATACGGTTTGATGGACGGAGTCATTGTTTATACTTAGGGTGCGTTGCACCAAAGGCTACGTTAGAGTTTCTGTCAAAGTTAATTTGAACAGTAACATTAGCAATGACCATATATGTAGAATTTAACTATCTACTGTTGCACCGTCAAGCAAAATGTTATAGTTAAAGTTAAAAGGGTGACAAGTGAAAAGACGTTTTATGTCCCAAAAATATAAATGGGTAATTTTTTTGGGACTGACAACACTTCACGCTTGCTGTTATTACGCTAACAAATTCAAACAAAATTCGCCATGCAACGTTTTTAAGGTGGTACTTAAGCGTGGTATTTAATTAAACATTATTTGACTACGGTAAAATATTTGGAAAACGAGCTCCTCAGTTTCATTCTAATGATTCAATTCCGATGAAAGAATTCTATGCGAGGCGTCATTCTCGTCGCGTAAAATAAACTTTCCATATTAGGAATAAGCGACATAACCGAAAGGATTATTAAACTGAAGTGGCTCGTAGAACTGATGGCCGTTGGGGCACAAAGGTTCCCGAGTGGAGACCGCAACGTGGGACTACCTCCTACGACGTGGACAGACGATCTGGTGAAAGTCGCTGGAAGTTGTTGGATGAGAGCGGCATGTAACCGCTCGTTGTAGAAATCTAAGGTCTAAAGAAGGCCTTTGTTCAGCAGTGGACGTCCTTTGACTGATTATGACCTATAAAAACCTCTTTGACCGATATAACCTAAGAAAACGTCTCCCAATGGATTTCCAGTGCTCACCACGCTTGGCAGGCGGTTTGGTGAGCGCAGTATGGCTACTGTTCAACAGAAGGGACACTGCTGTCCATCCCTCTGGTTTTAGAGTCCCGTAGTCGCCGTTTACGACATCCACGGGAACAAATGGAGTGGCCCAACATTCTTAATCTGGACACCACAGGGATAACAATACAACAATGTTACTACATAAATATAATGATTTTTTCATTATTTGCAAGCATATTCTTTATCCAACTGCATTCCGGGATGTACGTGCACAGAGATTGCATCAATGCTTCCTGGAATGATTAAATTTCGACCGTGACTAATTGTTTACAGCTAATCACAGGCTGTTCCGTATCTAAACTTAACAATGTGAATAATCACTGAGATCGTCCATCATATCAGCTAAAGGACGTCCACTGCTGAACAAAAGCCTACTCCATCGATTTAGCCCTCCCTGGTTGGGGGGCGGCCTTTTTACAGTGCCCTCCGCTAGAAGGGGTGACCGCGTTACAGTCATGCCCTCTCGGAGATGTGCCTAAAGGCGTGGCACCAATGGGTGGCTCTAGTGTGATCTTACGAGGACCTGGAGGCCGGTGCCGACGATGACCGCTCCAGTGGTTTTAGCTGGTAGGAATCCAGCATGCCCCTTCGCCCATCCCCTGGGCGAAGGAAGTTCATGTTAAATTTCCAATAAACAATAAAAAAAGGTAGGTACTTAATTTCATTAGCAACAGTGTACCCACGGAGCTATACATTTTCAGTATCAACTGATGTCTTACTGTATGTAAAGCCTATACTGGAAATGGTAAGACTAGTACACTGATTCCATCCACCAATGCACGCATGCATGGAATTTAGCCACTTTTCTTCCGAAACCCTTCGCTTAACTGAGGGCCAATTCTCGTAATTAACTTACACTATGACTGAAACTTGACCGAGCTGAGATTAAATTATGAATTGATCGAAAATATGGTATTCTGCTACTCTTGAAGTTAAGTCAGATTTCAGTATAATCTCGATCTAGTCTCATTTCGATCTCAATTTTGACGTTTATTTAATGAAAATGTGCATGTGACAGTTCGAAATGTTAGCTGAATACCGTTTTGACTTCGATCACCTTTCGATCCATTTTCGATCTCATCACAGTGTAAGTTCACGTTAGACGTTGTTTGTTAGTTTAGGAGAATACCATTTCTGACATTTATGACACTGAGACTAGATCGGAACTATATTTTGAACATTTTTAAATTACGAGAATTAGCCTTCAGTCTGACGAGGGATATATTGGGGAGGCTGATGTCTTGCAGTGGACTTTTACGAGATTTTGATTACTCTATTTTATGCGTAATAACCACTATTATTGCTCAATTGTCTCGGCGTCTTGCTTTTTTAACATATAAAGGTGTTAACGAAGAGAAGATGGAATCCCGCAAAGAAAAATATTACAGATAAGCAATGAAAGAGAAATCAACAGTTAAGGTGCACGTGATATTGTTTATCACGTGCACCTTAACTGTTGATTATTCTTAAGAACCTATTATGTAAGAAATAAAAATTGAAATTTGAATTATGAACGACCTTCCCAAGAGGATTAAACTGCAGGACAACACTACAGTAATATATTGAAAAATAAATCTTTTCCCTCCACTAGGATTTCTCTTGTGTCGTGGGAACATTTTACACGGGACTACTTATCCGTGGAACGAAACCCGCGAGACACGGCGCGGAAAGCCTACAAACAAAACTCGACTGCTCAAAACTTGCTGTCAAGGCCTGTATAAGCACAAGCCCGTACAAGATTGAGAATCAAAACTCAAGTAGAACTTGAGTCGAGATTGCGTTAGTCAAATATGAACCATACGTAATAGGTCCAGCATTTATATTCAATTGATGCAATCTCGACTCAAGGTCTACTTGAGTCGATTCTCGATCTGTAAACGGGCCAAGATTTTCAAACCTTAGTACACAATTTTCTAGTGATGAGTCAGTCGTCAAGTAGACACTTTTAAAATTGTAGGTTGCACGCACAACAGAGCGGGATCGGGAGAGGGCCGATCCCGCTAGAAGAAGAAGGAGACGGCGCCGGGGTAACAAGCGCCCTGGCGCCTAATTCCGATACGCCTGAAAACCCCTGCCGTTTCTATAAGGTGGGGGACCTCTCGGTTCGCGGGTGCGTAGATTGGGGAATCTGCGTGCCCACACCAAGCGACCCAAGAGAAGACGGTAGCACGCATGTGGTCACGCGCTGCCGTGGGACGCTTTGGGCGATCCTTTACAATCTCCCCGGGGGGGTGACCGCTTTACAGTCACCCTCTCCGAGATGTGCCAATAGGCGTGGCACCAGTGGGCGGCTCTAGTGTGATCATACGAGGACCTGGAGCCTCCCTTACGTGCCGAAGATGACCGCTCCAGTGGTTTTAGCCGGTAGGAGTCCGGCATACCCCTTCGTCTTTCCCCGGGGCGAAGGAAGTTCATGAAGAATTTCCACTGGGCATGAATAAAAAATAAAATAAAAAAAGAAAATGTTGCACGCACAAAAGACGCAATGCTTGCACGCAAGTTGACTCGCGAGTGACCGATTTCTTTATCACCTTTTTAATGATGGCAAGTTGTACTGCCCGTGTCTGTATTTCGTGTGGTGTCCGGACTAAGAATATAGCAACCACTGCATCTCCTGCCGTGGATATCATAAAGGGCGACTAATGGACACTTAACCGGGCGGATGGGCAGCAGCGTCCCCGTTGTGGAAAAGCATGCAACGCGCCTGCCAAGTATAGTGAGTACTATAATAGGGTTCAAACTCTGCGAGAAAAATCATAGCCATATAGAATTTAAAAAAAAGACATTGTTTGAAATAAGTATATGAGAATATTTTGACGGAAAAAATTAAAGAAGAGAGAGAATTCGGGCTGCCGTCAGCGAGGTTGTCGGTTATGGAAAAATCAAATTGTATTACCTTCTGAGCCATAAATTTATCTAGAAGTAACTAGAGTTTTATAATTAGAATTCCAAAGTCATATGTAGGTTCTTTCCCGCGTACCAGTACGCTTACCCAATTAGTCGTTACAGTACTGACAAATTCTCCCCAAAAGCACGACACGGCATGTCGGTGTGGAAATCTATGGGGGAGGCCTTTGTTCAACAGTGGACGTCCTTTGGCTGATATGATGTTGGTGAAGTTGTTCTGTTTATTCATTATTGAGTTAGATGTGTTGCGACAAATTGGAAAAGGCTCAGTATTGGCCTGTTTCAGGCCAAATCGATTGATTGATGTATGGTGACGATTTAATAAAAATCGATTTTGTCTTTTGACAAAAGTTAGGTAATGATTTTTCGGAATAACAATAATTGAAATCCTACTTTGTTCTGATGGGTTACATTGTAAATAGTTTGTATTCTGATCGTACGGAAAATTAATAGTTTCTCAGTACAAGAACAAACCTGACATGACACAGGCTTTCTGGAAACCCTAACTTCCCAGGTTACTGACTCCTGTACAATAAACCTCGTCATACGCTAACACTCACAAACATAAACTTTAACACGCAGTTTATACGGGCGGCAATCGCGTAAACAATTTTGACAGCTTATGCTATACCTGGAATGCCTTAGAAATAAATGCTCATTTTCCTTTTCGTTTACGATCATTTTACAACCAAACGCGTACTTACATTCGGGTATGTTAATTAACTGAATACCTGTTTAACTGCGCCCTAAACTTTAATTCAGTTTGCCTTTTATGTACGGATGAAGTTCCGTGTGGTTCTTGGCAAAAAATAGACCACCCTTCTCCACCCATGGAGGTCGTAAAAGGCGACACAGAGTTGATCTCAAGAGGATTCTCTCTTACTCGTTGTAGTGATCATTGGAAGGTCCGTCTTCAGCAGTGGACGTGTGGGTGCCTCGTATCACTTTCGCCTTGTTTATCTTGTTACTCGGTAGTTAATGTGCCAGTCATCATTTCGGCCGAATGAAGTCCACTGCTGGACACAGGCCTCCCCCAAAAATCACTACAACGACCGCTATAGGTGTGTTGTGGGCTCAATGGAGGGTTTTGCCATAATTGCCATGCTTGGCAGACGGGTTGGCGATCGCAGTTAAGTTGTTAATGTACTCGAAGGCCGCTGTCTCTCTCCCTTAATCTTTAATCCCTTAGTCGACTTTTACGACACCCTCGGGAGGAGATCGGGTGGTGGCATTCCGAGCAGGCATCACACGGCAATGTGCCAGTGCTAAGCTTTAATATAAACTCCTTTTTGCACGTTCTAAAAATATATAGAGTTGTTTGTGATGTGTCAATGTGACAATAGTAAAAACAACAGCTAACTTCTGCTAACAGCTTAAATTCTATAAAATAATCTGTGGAAAATGTAGTGGGTAGTATATTTATTCAGTCTAGTTTTAAAACCATTGTATAAGACTTAATATACTACTGTTTGTTTTCCCTTAAAATAAATAAATGAATAAAAATATATACCAAAAGTTCTCAGACTACTTATTTTCCACACATACATACTACCAAAGACGTTTACGGGATCATCTGTGTGTCTCTGTATGTTCCTTCTTTACACATTACCCTACACTTTTCTCATCACATGTTTTACCATCATTAGTATCAATCGACATTGTAATAAATAGTACTCATAGAGTTCCTTGCCTTAAAACCGTGAAACTTAAATTCTGACGTGTCATAAGTGCCAGTATTTAGTTTATTTGAAATAAAATTACGTAGACCACATGTAGTCAATATTCAATGTAGACAACATTTAGTCAACTATCATTATCTTTTAACGGTATCTATCTACCAAATGTAATTAACAAGTGCTTCACAACAAAGACCACTGATCGTTTCGTCACTTAACCGTCGACGGACCATAAATATTGCATGTAAGAGTCTCCAAGCTAATTGGCACAAGTACACGTCCAGTCTCAAAAGGTAAAAACGTTCCTTAATTTTAAATTGAGCATTTCCCTTTCAGTGAAGACTTGGCCCTTGCTACTGGCTAACCTCGATTTTATCGAGACTCGAGACTAGAACAAAGGAAGTCTCAATTTAACGCAAACAAACGCGAACTTCCGTGCCCATATTCTGCGCAATGTTTCCACTAGAATTAACTAAACAATTCGATGGCACAGATTTGGTCCATTGTCTTCAGTTTGGCATAGTTTGGATCATTGTGGATCCCAACGCTTTGTGCGTGACTCATGGTAATTTCGTCTCCTTTGCGTGTGTCAAAAAGTCAAAGCAGAGAATTTATTGGAAGTTTTCGAAGTGAGGTGTGCGTTACAAAGATAATGTTAACTGAATAGAGAACTGTTTGAGGATTGGATGGTGTTTTCCAGAAATCAGTTTATTGGTGTTGCACTAACTTGTATAACATTAATCAAAACATGAAGACCCTTATTAAATACATCAGTGATTCAGTCAAAACTATTAGAGCCCATTGCTGATCTCACAGGTCTTACTCCTATGCACTCAAGTAATTTGCAGTTGTAATACCTATAGGGTTTTATATATTTCCTAATAGATTCGGATTTCGGAGTTCCTCGGAGATTTAAACAGTCGCATAGATTATGGTTTTGTTGGCTAAAGTGAAATTCTTTTAAGCATTAGTTAGATTTAACCGTTTTTATCGTGAGGTAATCCTTTTAGACTCCCTCTGTCCTTTAGCGCCGCACTAAAATCCTACAGTGCTCCTTCTACCCTACCTATCGCTGGGTGTGGAGTTCGCTTAGCATTGGACCGCACCCCGACTTTGCCCATCCTGCAGTTTGTGTACACACAAACGGTTTGGGATGTTGAGGGCACACGCCCTCAACATCCCAAACCGTGGTTTCTACCAATGATTTCATTTCACTGTATTCATTTGAATCTAATCTGCCGTTAAAGACGATATACTTCACTCGATCTGAATTGATTTATACGGCCTCAATGGATGTTAGGTAAGAAAGCAGCTGGCGGGTGGCGGAGGAGGTGGTAACGTTGTCCGACCACCGCCACATAGTTTTTGACGTGGCCCTCCGTTCGCCTGGCCCGAGCCGTCTAGGTCCTAGCCCGCAGTCGCGGCGTTGGGCCCTCACACAGCTCGATCGAGAGATGCTCGTCGCTGCTGCCAACGTCGTGGCGTGGTCAGAGGTCGATCAAGGGATCTTGCCCGATCCAGAAGAGGAAGCAGCCTGGTTCCGGGAGGCAATGACGTCGATATGCGATGCATCAATGCCCCGGGCTAGGCGCTCCCGGCGTACGGCGGTGTACTGGTGGTCGGAGGAGATCGCGCAGTTGCGCACGGTATGCCTGGCATCCCGCCGCCGGTACCAACGAAGCCGACGCCGGCGTAGTGCTACAGCTGGAGAGACTGCGGAGGCCTATCTGGCCTACCGGGCGGCCACGAAGTCGCTGAACAGCGCAATTCGCGAGGCGAAGGCTCGGTCCTGGAGCGAGCTCCTGGAGGGACTGGACAGGAATCCGTGGGGGAGACCCTATCGTATGGTCGTGGGAAAATTGCGCCCGTGGGTCCCCCCGGTGACCGAAACTTTGGCCCCGGATTTGCTGGAGGGAGTACTTTCAACGCTCTTTCCGGCGGTCCGGGACCGTCCTGGTCCCTCTCCACCCCCGATTGCCCCGGAATGGACCGAGGAGTTAGGGGTTTCGGAAGGGGAGCTGGACCGAGCCATTGGCCGCCTGAAGAGTCGCAACACCGCACCGGGTCCGGACGGCATTCCGGGCCGCGCGTGGGTGTATGCACTGCAGTCTCTTGGGGACCGCTTGAGGCGGCTGTTCACCAGCTGCCTCCGTCGAAGCGTGTTCCCGTCCAGCTGGAAGGAAGCCGGATTGGTTCTATTGAGGAAGGAAGGAAGGCCTGCGGAGTCTCCTTCTGCATATCGTCCAATTTGCCTGCTCGACGAGGCTTCGAAGCTATTCGAGAGAATAATTACCCGAAGACTCGTTGAGCACCTGTCGCGAGTGGGTCCCGACCTGGCCGAAAGTCAGTATGGCTTCCGGCAGCGGCGGTCCACAATCGACGCGATTCTTCGCGTCCGCTCGCTGTCGGAACAGGCAGTGTCCCAGCGGGGTGGGGTGGCGTTGGCTGTCAGTCTAGACATCGTCAACGCCTTCAACTCCATCCCGTGGGGCGCGATTAGGGGGGCACTAGTCCATCATCGATGCCCCCCTTACCTGCAGGGCATCATAGGGGCCTACCTGCGCGATAGGCACATTCGCTACGTGGGCAGGGACGGTAGCGTAAAGCGGAGGGAGATTACGTGCGGGGTTCCGCAGGGGTCGGTTCTCGGCCCCTTTTTATGGAACCTCGCCTACGACGCGGTCCTGCGTGTCGTTCTCCCCGCTGGCGTCAGCTTGGTCTGTTACGCTGACGACACTCTTGTGTTGGCCAGCGGGGAGTCCTTCGAGGGAACCATCCGGCTTGCCGAGCAAGCGGTGGCAATTGTCGTGGCCAAAATCCACGCTCTGGGTCTGCAGATAGCGCCCCACAAAACCGAGGCGCTATGGTTCCACAAACTGCCGCGGAGCAGAGAACCACCCAGTTCGTGGATACGCGTTGGTGACGCGCAAATCAGGGTGGGCCAGTACATGAAGTACCTGGGGCTCACTCTGGACAGTCGTTGGGGCTTCGAAGAGCACTTCATGCGCCTCGTCCCCCGAGTCGAGAGGGTAGTGGGTGCATTGCACCGGGTGCTGCCCAATCTCGGGGGACCGAGCGAGGAAGTTCGCCGTCTCTACGGGGGCGTCGTGCGGTCTGTGGCCCTCTACGGGGCGCCTGTATGGTCATCCCGGCTGTCTGGCGTCCAGCGCTGCAGAACCAAACTTCATAGTCTGCAGCGCAGAGTGGCTATACGGATCGCACGGGGATACAGGACAGTGTCCTACGAGGCGGCAACTCTCCTGGCACGCTTTCCGCCTTTCGACATCCAGGCGGAGATGGATGCGTGGGTCTATGACCGGACACGTTCCCTCCGCCAAAGTGGGGAAAGCGTGCCATCAGGGGCGTTTGACAGAATGAGGCGGCTGGCTAGCCGGCGCGCACTCGAGATATGGCGACAACGCCTACGGTTGCAGTTCGCGACCAAGCGCGTCGTCGAGGCCATCCTGCCACTCTTCGGAGCCTGGCTCAGAAGGAGCGAGCGCGTCACCTACCGTCTGACGCAGGTATTCACCGGTCACGGTTGTTTCGGTGCGTACCTGCACAGAATAGGACGCGAGGTTACGGCACAGTGCCACCATTGTGGAAGCGACCAGGATACCGCACAGCACACGCTCGAGGAGTGCCCTGCGTTTGCGGCCGAGCGGCGGATCCTGGTCGATCGGATCGGGCAAGATCTCTCTCTGCCGGCAGTAGTGTCGGCTATGTTGGCAGAGCATGAAAATTGGAGTGCAGTGGTCTCCTTCTGCGAGAGCGTCATGCTCCAGAAGGAGACTGCAGAGCGGGATCGGGAGAGGGCTGATCCCGCACGGAGAAGGACTAGACGGCGCCGGGGCAACAACCGTCCCGGCTCCCAAGTCCAACACGCCTGAGCCCCCTGCCGTCACTTCATGGTGGGGGGCCTCGGGGGTCGCGGGCACGCAGATTGGGGAATCTACGTGCTCACACCGAGCGATCCCCGGGAAGACGGTGGCGCGCACGTGGTCACGTGCCGCCGTGTGCGCAGCACAGCGCAAAGCGAGGCTTGGGGGGATCCTTTACAACCCTCCCCGAGAAGTGCCTGGGGGGGCGACCTTTTTACAGTCGCCTTCCCTCCGCTAGAGGGGGTGACCGCTTTACAGTCATCCCTTCCGAGATGTGCCTAAAGGCGTGGCACCAATGGGCGGCTCTAGTGTGATCTTACGAGGACCTGGAGCCCCCCTTCGGTGCCGAAGATGACCGCTCCAGTGGTTTTAGCCGGTAGGAGTCCGGCATACCCCTTCGCCCTTCCCCGGGGTGAAGGAAGTTCCATGTAGAATTTCCACTGGACATCAATAAAAAAAAAAAAGGTAAGAAAGCAGCGCTCAAGTAACCGTTAGGTAATGTGGAATCAAGTTATCAGTTTGCAGCGTTACCTTAATTTGATGGGTTCAGAAGTCTTCGAGGATTGTTCTGCAAGAGATCTTTTATTATTTCGCGTTGCTTTGTTAGCAACGTGACTAAGTAGGGAGTAGTAATAAGTTATTAGCTAAAGTATTATTTTTTAACACGCTTTTATTAGCTTCACTTATAACTATGTAAGAAAATCTTGGAAGTTATTTTAACCTACTTGTAACTTTCGTATCGATTTGAAACTTCGCAAGTATATCCTACTGAACTGATCTGATGATAGAATGTGGTGGAAAGCGGAACTCTTCAATGGTTACTGACGATGAAGCTGGGAGGAGTATAGTGGAACAAGGCGTGTTTTCTTGTTTGTTTTCATTAATATCATTATTTAAAACGGTTTTCTAGACTGCAAACCAATTTATTGATGGTAATCGCGAAATCATTTTGAATTCTGACTTTTGGGGCACGACGCATCGTTGCGTAGTAGTTAAAAGGTCATCAGGGTGTCGCAACGAGCAACTGCACTCTAGATGGTAAAACTGCAAATTGAGGAGAAAGTTAATTTTGTTCTGCCAGGTTATGGGCTATCGTGTCCATCATTCATATTTTGAAACGATTAATCGGATCTCAGACCGCAACCTAGGTGTCGAAATTATTTTAATATTAACCGTGGCTGCTGTATCAATATATATCGTTTTGCGCCGGCTAAGACTAGCTCCACCCCATCTGATCCTGTGGGTGTCGAAAAAGGCAATTATAGAATTAGCCGGGGTATGGGCAGCAGCGTCCTTTGAGTATATTTACAACTCAACTGCGATCGGCAACCCGCCTGCCAAGTGTGGTGATTCCTCTTCGAAGCATTTTCTTTTTCAATTTCAATCAAAATTCTTCACCTTTCATGTAGTAGACCAATATTCTGTCAGAGTTGTTCAAGTCACCCAAAGGTCTTCAACATGGCTTAACGACTGCCGTCTAATGACAACAACCGGGACCGACCTATCATCCTAAGAACGGAGACGCTCAGTTCAATACCACTATGCAGTCACCCATCTATAAACTGACTGCGCGAAGCGTTGCTTTACCTCGCCGAACTGGCTACGAGAGCCTCGCATTGAACACGTAACACATACCCGGATCGGTCGTTGTGGATCGATATTATCATCATCATCATCATATCAGCCACAGGACGTCCACTGCTAAACAAAGGATTCCCCTTAGATCTCCACAACGAACGGTCGCATGCCGCTCTCATCCAACGACTCCCAGCGACCATCACAAGGTCATCCCACGCTGCGTTGTCCGTTGCGCGGTCTCCATTCGAGAACCTTTGTGCCCCAACGGCCATCAGTTCTACTGTAATATCTAATGTGCCCTGATCGATATTACTCAAAATATATTTGTTTTGAAGATTCTTCAGATTACATCGAAACTAAAGAACAAATAAAAAATATTTTCATGCTTTCAAAATGTTTATAGGCTGGTTTTTAGAGCGTATTGTATATAATATTGTAAAAACACAATAAATGCACTGAAGTATCGTATTTTACGATACATTCTTAGTCAACCAAGGCTTTTTATCACCATCACAAATTACCATAACGAATGGGTCTAAAACAAATCAAATTGATTAGCTAACTCATCAGTCATGAGGTGGAATAGGGGAGCTACAGATTTTAGTTGAATTTATTTCCCTTTGAATGTTGTTTATTTGTATTCATTTCTTCAGAAGCACAAGGAATCACGTCAAGAACTTTGCATCATATTTATATCTTTGACTGAGCCGTTAAAATTTAAGCTATTAATCTTAGAAGCAAGACCATTGTGATTAGCCTATCATTTCAGCGTCGGCGTCAGTGTTGACGGCACGGTTGGTGCAGTGGCTGACACAGTCGGCTGCTGAGCTCCGGGTCGCGGGTTCGATTCCCGCACGGAACTAATATTTGTATGATCTGCAGGTAGTTGTTCCGGGTCTGGATGTATTGTGTGTGAAATTTGTGTCTGTAAACGCACTCACGACACAGGAGAAATTCTACTGTATATCCCTACTGAAGATAGGTATTTAATTACAAGAGTCCAGTTAGGTAGGTATCACCCCATAAATCTGCGCGCCCACACCGAGCGACCGAAGAGAGGACGGTAGCATGCATGTGGTCACGCGCTGCCGTGGGACGCTTTGGGGGATCCTTTACAATCCCACCGGGGGGGTGACCGCTTTACAGTTCACCCTCTCCGAGATGTGCCTATAGGCGTGGCACCAGTGGGCGGCTCTAGTGTGATCTTACGAGGACCTGGAGCCTCCCTTAGGTGCCGAAGATGACCGCTCCAGTGATTTTAGCCGGTAGGAGTCCTGCATACCCCTTCGCTCTTCCCCGGGGCGAAGGAAGTTCATGAAGAATTTCCACTGGGCACCAATAAAAAAAGTTACATCCCATAGCCAGATATTCTTTTGCCACGCAGAAGTGTTCCGGTTACAACACCGTTGTAGGTGTAGCTATTGACAGCCAGTCTTGGGGGATCCTTTACAATCCTCTCTGAGAAGGGCCTGGGGGAGCGGTCTTTATACAGCCGCCTTCCCTCCGTTAGACGGGGTGACCGCTTTACAGTCATCCCCTCCGAGATGTGCTTATTGGCGTGGCACTAATTGGCGGCTCTAGTGTGATCTTACGAGGACTTTTTTAACGTGGCGATATCCTCTTGGACTTCCTCCGCTTTGGGAAGGGCGGAGGGGCACACCGGGCTCAAACCGGCGAAAACCCGACCGTGTCCTTCTTCTTACCTCTAGCCGGGGGTGAAGTGTACGCTTTATCTGCATTAGACCGCAATCTTACGAGGACCTGGAGCTCCCCTTCGGTGCCGAAGATGACTGCTCCAGTGATTTCAGCCAGTGAAATTACAGGGTTTAAACGTCTAAATAAATATGTATTATGACGGCATTGTTGGCGCAGTGGCTAAGCTATTGGGTTTCTGTGCTACGTGTAGCGGGTTCAATTCCGCACGGAACAAATATTTGTCTGATCTACAGACATTTGTTACGGGTTGTGCATGTCAGATGTGTGTCTGTAAACTGTACCCACAACACTGGAGAAATCAATGTGAAAAAAAAAGAATTATTAAAATGAAAAAAAAAATAGTTTCCTCGAGCGCAGTGTGGTGCCTCGCAGGAATAGTCCTTAATAGCATTACAATTGTTATGGGCAGGCGTGACGCACCAGGAGAATGAATGCCTCATCTCGTCTCTAGGCTGTATAAAAAAAACTTTGTGGAAATGGGATGCTTCTTCACACAATATAAACAATGTTCTACAATAACCTAGTCTCCAGACGGTTCATTGTCACACAAAAGAACATACAAGCACTCACAGGTGCTTAATATTATCTATTGTACATCAACAATAGCGTCAAACGTCACGACATTGCCTACTTCAAAGTCCTGCTGTACAAAGAGAAGTCATAGGCACTTGGGTACACAATTCATTCTAACAATATTTCGTAATTCATTGCTCTATTAATACACACCAACGTCATGGAATCAGTACAAATCTTTCAATGTTCGTTGATATGTGCCTACCAAATAAATTTACAATTGGTTCATGAGTATGGAGGGCGTATTATTTATATTTATTGATGATGCTCATTCGGTGGCATCGTGTTTTTATTGAATGGACCAACATGATTTGGTCGTTGTATAAACGGAACTTAGGCGCCATTGTCATCAAATAAAATTAATTTGCGTGCCTGTACATAGATGTAAATGTTGGTCAGTTATGCCGAAGTCCTTGGAATGATTTATTAACTGAATGTCCTTGGAATGTTTCGGTTATTTAGCACAGAAAGTGTACTTACATGTCAACTATCGTAGACTGTCCTGCTCCGCTAAAAACACTGTGATAGGAAAAAGGCGTCGAACATATTTTGTACGCATGGGTCACTTATAAAGTGATATTTTTATAAGGGTCTGTTCAGACGAACCACAACCACACCGGCAAAAATGTGGCTGGGCTGTGGCTAGTGAGTCGCTGAAGCTACGTGAAGTTGCGTAGTGACAGCCGCAAAATACTTATGGAAAGGAGAGCGGAGGGAAGGCGTGCGCACGGTGGTCGCAATGTGGTCTGCTTGCGTGTGCCGTGAGTGGTTACGTACGTGACTATGGTGTCTTCGGTATTGACCGCACGTTCGCGACAGTCGTTGAACACGACTGCCAATTGTCTTGCGTGTGGGGAACACACGTTTGCATACAATTTTGTGTCCGGCGATATTTTTTCCGCTGTGTTGTGGCACGTCTAAACAGACCCTTTGATGTTTACACATCTATTCTAAAAACTGTTATCGAAAATGTTATGTTTAATTACAGCCTTCTTTCACAAGCTTTGATTCTCAGATTACTGCGTTATATGCTGAGCAGGACACAACAGTAGGTCACTCAATCAAAATGTGGGATTTGATGATTACGTCATTGAAATTATTTGGAGTCGAGCAATCTTGTTGACGATGCGGACAATTTTACAATTACTACGCCATTGTTTATTGAGTTTAATTATCATGCTATTAAGGCCATTAAATTGTGTAAATATTAGGGTATAATTATGTAAAATACGCCAACTGCGCAGGTATTTGTACTACTTAAGCAGTAACGAAAGAGTTTAACGTGTTGGATATATCCAGGACCGGATTTACAGGTGTCAAGGCCCTGAGCCGACAAAGGAGTGGAGACCCCGAATTACTTTTCATATAATATGTTAAAATTTGAAACTTTATTTTCTTACAATAGTTCTCTAATTTGTTGCTAGATAAATAAATTATTTCAACAATCGTATAGATACGCAATACTAACCATTAATTTTGAGAATAAAATAAGAAAAGGCGAAATACGCCTTGGAAATTGGAATGTTTAAAACGGAAAGTGGCTCATGAAAGGGCGAGAGCTGCTATTTCGCTGTCTGAAACATAGATAAAATAAAACCAATAAAATTTTGCACATTATTCGGCTTTCGTTAGAAACTTTTTGCTACAAACTTTGAATAAAGTCCACTGCTGAAAACAGGCCTCTTCCAAATATTGCCACTACGATCAGTCTGGGTTTGTCTCGTGTACTCAGTGCACATGGGGGGGTTTCGCCATAATCGCCACGCTTGGCAGGCGGGTTGGCGACCGCAGTTGAGTTGTTAATGTACTCGAAGGACGCTGCTGCCCATCAGGCTAATTCCATAGCGTCTTTTGCGACACCAACAGGATGAGATTGGGTGGTGCTATTCTTAGCCGGCACTACATGGTAAAAGCCCCGGTTCATTATCATCTTTGTATCAGCCAAGAGACGTCCACTGCTGAACAAAGGCCCCCTTCACCAGGTCGTCTATCACCCTCGTTTGAGGTCGTCCCACGCTGCGTTTTCCAGTGCGCAGTCTCCATTAGAGAGCTGTTTGCCCCAACGGCCATCAGTTCTACGAGCAATGTGTCCCGCCTATTGCCACTTCAGTTTGCAAAGCCCCGGTTGCCCTCCTCTAAATCTGGCAATGGATATATCAACCATTCTTAAATTGCCCATTTAAGATATTTCGGAACTATCGCTAGACATAGATTGCTTGTCGTAGAAGAGGTTTCCGGCACGTTATCCAGTCTTTTAATCTTAAATTCAAGCGTGAACAATTTGAACCACGAACGTAAGCAATAACGCTTGGCGCACACTAACTATGAATTGGCGACTTCTCTTTCCGAAAGCGGTACACAAAGACTGTAATCAGTGATGCACGATTCCAAGATGTTCCAATAATTGCAGTCGTACAAATTTATTGTGTGTAACTCGCCCACCGACTTGACCATCGAGATGTGAAGTTCAATTCGATTCGATTGTTCCGAGTCGACTGACTCAATTAGCTGTTTAGGATCAATGTAGTTGGGACATTTAATTTTGAAAACAAATTACCGTCGATGTAGTCGCGAGAACACGTGTCGTTTATGTTAAAAGTATCGTTTGTGCGCCCAGCGTTAGAGAAAATTGTAGGAAAATGCGTGCATAAGGGTACTGTTATACTTAATTAATTAGATTATCAGCGAAAGCCGAGTTGATCGGGCCGTGGTGATTTAAATTGGGCAATAATAGTGTTTTCTCCGCCCTTCTAGTTCCGCATTCCCCAGTTGTTAAAGAAGAAAGGAGCCTGTCTGGCGTTTCTAGTATGCTATTTTTAAGTATCTATCAATAATAATTATTAATAAAATAATGTATGGATTTCTTACGATCACATTTACGGCTGCACGCCCCTCGATAGAGTGAACTGTATAAATCAAATCCATAAAATGACTGACAAATGGTAGGTTACTCTAGATTTGCGTAACCTAGTAGTGTGCTTAGACTTACGCTCCATTAAGGCAAAGCGGAGTGGAGACAAGCAGAGAAGAGCGGAGCTGTGAATTACACAGCTTCGCTCTTCTCATCACAGTTATGCAAAAATATTACTTACGATCTAATCCACCAACTATCCGAAATATATATTTAAGTCTCTTATGTCTAGTAAATTAACATATATTTGTCACTAATGTAAATTTATATGTATTTGTCACTTTGACGCAGCTCTTCGCTTCAATCTATAAAATGTCGGCTTTTGCTGAACGTAACTTACTGCGAGTTTCTATATCTTCGATGTGGCTATTGATTGGTGAATGAGGTTGCCATTATATAATGTTGACAGTGTATTCTTCCTTCGGCCACGTTAATTCGTCTTAATCTTGTTAATTCCTACACCTTTTTTCATCATCATGTAAGCCAGGCCTCCCCCATAGATTTCCACAATAATCTGTAACTTGCCGCCCGCATCCAATGATTCCCAGCTACCTTCACCAGGTCGTCTGTCCATCTCTTTGTAGGCCGTCCCATGCTGCGTTTGCCGGTATGTGGTCTCCGCCCGAGAACCGTTTTCCCAACGGCCATCAGGTCTAAGAACTGTGTGCACCACCCATTGCCACTTCGTTTACAAATACTCTTAGCTTGCCCTTTTTTACCATGAGGACATCCTCTTGAAGTTGTTCTGTCCTGAGGAAGGTTGATTTGGTGTATTAGTACACTAATGACTGACTCTTACAGGCTAAAACCGCCACGGTATTTCATCTACGCGCAGGCCCAGAATTCGTTCGCGCTTTCACATCAACCATGTCTTACGATACATATTGAAAGAAAGCTACATGTTTACAAGTTCTAATCCCTATGGATTGACGGCATAAGTAGTAAACGTATAAATATGTATACGGTAATTAAGACAAGGACGTGGGTTTAAACGTTTCTCTCAAGATCTAGTTTTCGTTGAACGGACCGAGAATATAAATTTCTGTGTGCAGCAATGCAGACCGACATACATTAAAATGTAAGTGTGAGAAAAATGTTTAAGAATGGGCACTGACTACCAACTTTCGTTTTTACAAGGATTATAAAAAAGATGCCAAAGGAATAGAATTGTTGACATTTCGTTTCTGTCCGTCGGCGGATTAGTTTTAATTCGATAAATATAACACGAAATCTCTGACTAGCATTGATAATAGGAGCAAATAAAGAGTACTAAGGGCCAAAGCACACTCGACTTAGCATTGGCGATTTGGTCGTTTTTCAGAAGCGATCTTTTACCTCTGCACATTTGATCGTAAGTTTCGGAAGTTAAATGCAGCGACTGTATCTTTCTGCATAAGCGTGCATCGATAATGACTGTCTAATGTCTAACGAATGGCGTAGATTCATTTCGTTCAAATACAAAGTCAGCAGGAGCTTGTACTGCCCGGCGTTTCAGTTCTCCACCACCTGATGCAGCATGGATCGAATCACTAAAACGCGCGATTTTTACATCACGCTTAAAAGCAGCAAATCAAAATCGAATGCAGCATCGATTCAGACGCAATATCCCTGATCGCCGATTCAAATATTATCATCTGTCATTTTGCCCTAATCATGCTCTTGTCATATTTGTCACGTCGCGCGTCGTTCAAATTGGTACGGATTGCATGCGCGAACTATGTTCTAAGTGTTATTATTGTAAGAACTTAGCATGTATATATTACCCACGCACTTGTGAATGCATCTGTCAAACTTGCACTTGACCGGTTTCTTTTGTGTCAATGGCGTAATCGATCTGTATATGCTGCCGAGAATTTGATTCTCCAGGTTCCTTCTCACCGTACTAGTTTTATTTCTAAATCCTATGCCGTCTCCACAATTAAAATATGGAACGTGCTTTCCCTTGATATAAAGATTGGTGCTTCCAAGTAAATTTTCTTTCAAACTCAAAGTTCGGGAATACTATTTGAATTCGCTGGAATCCTAAATGGTTAAAATGATAAGTAGTACGTATTGTATGTAGTATATATATTTTAAACCTATATATTTTACCGTAGGTATCTATATTATGTAGATTTTTATGTATCTACATGTTATTATTACATTTTTGTATTTTATCTTCTTTTGTACCATTTTTAATACATTTCTTTTTTAACCCAAAGGTTGACTGGTAGAGAATGCCATATGGCATTAAGTCTGCCTTGTGTACTATCATTGTGCATAGAAGTCTAAACAAATAAATATATGAATTTAATACGTGAACATCGAAAATGTAAGTACCTTTTTTTAGTAATAATTATGAAAGGAGGGGAATAAAACTTATATAATTGGAAAAGTGCTATGCCATAGATGCGCACATAAAATATCACTTGTGTATGTTGCCGTAAAGACAAGTAAAATAAAGCAAACATACATATGATTTTTCTATACTAAACGGTTTAACCAATCAAATGAAAGCATTTAGATCACGTTTATTTATTCTTAATGTACAATAGTGTACAAAGGCGATCTTAGTGCCATAGGCATTTTCATTCCCGATAAAAGGATTTTGCCGAATCCAAAAAACTCACTCCCGACGAACAGTTTGGTTTCAGAGCCCAACACTCGTGTGTACAACAAACCCACCCATTGCTTGAATATATCACGTTCGGATTCTCACGCAGCATGATGACGGGAGTACTCGTTTTCGATGTTGCGAAAGCATTTGACAAAGTCTGGCACTACGGCTTATTATATACATAAGTTGTATCCTCGGAGTACCCGACCGTCTCGTTCTCATCATTCACGGGCGCTCTCTCGTCCTCTCATTCCATTAGAGCCGGGGTCCCACTAGGACCTGTGCTAGCCCCACTATTGTTCGCACTGTACACCAGTGACATCCCTAAACGACCTGCTAATACGACCCAATTAGCCCCCCTCTTCACCGATAACACAGCCAAAGCCAACGGGAATTGGTTTAAGAAATGGTGGATCGAAGTTAAAAGGAAAGCCGTCCTATTTTGCAAATTAGGCGACAACCACCCACGCGTCAGGGAGATCGCGATGCTCGAGGCCAATCGGTGCCTTGGGAACCGCACGCCAAGTATCTCAGAGTCACCCTACCAGACAAAAAACTGTCCTTTCCACACCACTTAAGGACTTTTAGTTTATGATGAAAATAAAGTTATTATTTTATTTATTCACATAAACATATATAAATTAAATGTTTAAATACATACAAAACAATATTCAACTCCACTTTGATCGTAACTTGCCGACCATCGGGCAATTTATGAAACAAACAAGCGTCCAAACGTTACTTTGATTCTGCCCTGTCCCACTCGAATCCTCTTGTGGTATCAGCCGCCGATTAACCAACCCTCCCGTATTAGTAGAGAACGCGGCCCGAGCAGGTTCTGGTCACATCACCGTAGATCACATAAAGAGACTCTTGTCTCATTCACTAAACCGTTTTACCGCCCTATATAGGTTTCGCCGCCCAAAATGCGCCCACCTCGTAGACGCCGGGGAGGCCTATCGCCGCGACACCATCCCGTTCAAGTAACCACTCCCCCCCCCCGTCTCTTGCTCGCGCCGGCCCGTGCCGACTTGCCGAGCCTGTAGCAATAGCTTGTTATCTCCAGCAACGCTCTAAGCCGAGGTCCGTGTCCCTCAGGGGGCGCCCTTACTTGCTTGGTGTATAATATTAATTTTAAGCCTGGCTGGAGGCCTCTTGGCTTCGCCATAAACGGCCGGTTAAGCAACCATATTCGGAAAAGTCTTCGAGAAGCCGAAAGTCGATAACAAAAAGGCATTTTCTACCAGATGATCTTTGGGTGATGCAGAGCAGAGATAATACGGTAGATGCATTGACAAAATAAGTGAGAGTTATAGATGCGATGACATCAATTTACACAGAATATTAATATGTAAACTTACATAAACATTACATGTATATATAATATATTTATATATACGAAATAAACATACATACATATATAATTAATTTACGTAACTAGAAAAAATCAAGACAAAATGTGAATGGCTGTTTTAGCTCCCTCCCTAAGATCCCTTTGCGTTTGCTGCACCGGAAAATATGTAAAAAAAAGGTATGCAAACAGTAATAAATTCAGAGCATTGTTCCCATATCTTTCCAATTTAATTACCACTTATATTTATTTATTTGTTATATTATTTTATCGTTTAATATATGATTTGTTTACTTCTAAATCATTTCATTAGTCATGTGCTAGATTGTCGTGATTATTACTCATTTTAATTATAACACTTTTAAACGTATTTCATCGCGTATATTATAGATGTTGGTGTTTCCACTTTTCGAACACTGTAGCGTTCGTGGTAGCCGGATGACTTTTGCAACAGGAGTGTCTATAGTATGCGCGATCTAATTTGTTTCATTTCATTCGTTTTAGTCGTAATTGTCTTAAGTTTCCTCTTTCCTACTCTTTTCCTCATAGCGTCAGTGTAAGAATTAAGAACTGGCATCTAGTTATATTCTAATTATAAATACAAAAACGAGTTGAATTTCGTTGCTTTACCAAATTCAATTAGCCTAATTTCAACCACAGGCGATACTGTCATCATTATCATCATCAAATCAGCCGAAGGGCGTCCACTGCTGAACAAAGGCATCATAGATGATGTCATTTTAAGGGGAATTTGCCAGTACTCACCACGCTTGGCTAGCTGGTTTGGTAGCGCAGAATGCTACTGTTCCACAGAAAGGACGCTGCATCCTTTTGGTTTACAGTCCCTTATTCGCCTTTTACGATATCCACGGCAGGAGATGGAGTGGTGCTATATTCTTAATCCGGACACCACACGGAATACTAGCATAGCGATGTAGGCGATACTAGTTTGTTTGAAATTTGAAGCAGTAGCTTAGATATTTAGCCATGGACCAGACTGCGGTTCTACTGGTCCCACTAACCGCAAATCGCGTGAATTCGTTCCAAGTCGTAACAGTAACAACTGTGTTATAGGTACTGTAATTAGTACTGTACAATAGAAATGTATTGGTTTGTAAGATAGCAGCTAGCAGTTAAAAGTTTATAGCCCAACATCCACCAAGACCATTTAAGTTATTGTCGGTCTTCATATCATAGTCGGGAAATTAAGCTTTCAATTATCTTATAACCTATAGAAATACTGTCATACGACTCCGGTTTATGCAAAAATAAGCCATACTTGACTTTTTACTGGTCTATTGTTGTCTATTCCGTCTATTTTTGTCTAGTCCGGATAGGTAGGTACCACCGCAATGTTAGAGATTCTGCCGCCAAGCAAGCGTTTAAACAACTTTACTGTCTTGATATAGCAGACTAAATAACTGATGTCTCGAGCGAGTGCAATGTGGTGTCACTCACGACTACTCCTGGGTAGTATTACAATTGTTATGGGCAGTAGTGTTGAGTAGGACATACAAGAGGCAGTACATTTGTCCCGTACATGACACAATATTGTAAGAGCGGCTCAACATTATAACATGTACCACTTCAAATTTTATGTCGCGTTACTCTACTCCTCGCATATGAACTGTAGGGTGAGAGAGAGAGAGAGAATGAGGCACATGCTTCAAAAGCACGTCGTTTTATTTAACAGACATTATCGTGACTGCAAGAGACAACATGATGTTTTTATTCACTCTATTACAAATGTACTAGTTTAAAGTACGAGACGCGACAGTTTTAGAAAAAAAAGATTTCATGAATGCCTGATAAATACCTATTTGTTTTGCTTGTGTCGCTGTTTATGTCTGTGTATTAGTTATATTTTAAATCAAAATCATGTTTTACAAATAAGTCGCCTGCACAATAATATTACAGTGGCTAATAAGTAAAAACGTCGATACAATTGTCATTTGTCTATAATCAATCGCTTCTTATTACTTTTCTTTAAGTATTACGTCAATCACACTTTGTAAGACAGGGCAGTACAAATACAGCAACAGTACATGAAATACTCGTTCTTTCAAATGTACCGCCAAGCTTCATGTCATGACGCCAAGCTTCATGTCATGGCGCCTCGCCTCATTTGAAGTGGGACATTGTACTGGCTCGGTACAAAAAAGAGGCTACTCTTACAAACTCATTTTTAAATCGTGTCCTACTCAACACTAATGGGCAGGCATGATGCCCAATTGGACACCTGCTCACTAGGTAGCATAAAAAACAATCGTCGGATTGATCCTGGATAAAGAAAGAAAGAAAGAACGAAAGAAAGAAACAATCTATTCTTGCGGTAAGTCGACGCACAAACACACAGTAAGGAAAATAAATATTCGACAGCGGCATGACTGCTGAACACTTAAATATATTTATACCATTTTAATCTATAACAGAAACAACCAAATTAACACTACTGACTAGTGTTAATTACACTGTTTGTTAATGTTACACTGATGAAGTGATTAGTATTAATATACTTGTGGCCAAAAGACTTGGACTCCAGGCCAAAAATAATAAAACAATAATTTTCTTTTTTATGGTTGACAATTGACATTGTTGACGACTAGAAATTACCAATGCCGAGAGGTATGTATGTTAGTATGGTTTTATCAAAGATTCAAATGTTTGGGTTTTGTAATGACAGGAAAAGTGGGAATTGTACGTCGTATTTGCGCAAGACTTAGGTCGTTGCTCAGCGTAAATGCTGTGGCATCAGAACGAGCCACAGCGCTGATTTCCAGCAACAGCCTCGGTGAGTGATGTAGTGGCGTTAAGTAGTACAATGTGTAAATAATAGTGTTTGGTGGCGTTCTTCAGACTCTACTACCTACGTCCATCGGCGGAATAAACCAAGCCAAAAGGTTTAAAGTAATTCTGATTGTCGAGTGAAGTATAAAGTAATTATGATTGTGAGTATGTTAAATGTACGTGATAAAAAAATATATACAATTGTAAACACTGTGAAGCATATATATACCTATACACCAATCTCTGTCCTGCTTAATATGACAATTTGACAGATGAAAACAATGACGCAAGTTGAGGCGGTCAATATATAAAATGTACTCTGTGGGTCAATGTAAGCGACGCGTATTTGATGCCACATATTCTTGCACTGCCTCTTAACTTTAGGCCGTGAAAAAACAAAAATAAAACACAATATCAATAATGTTTGTGAAACTGACAATGTGATAATTAGTTGGTTACTCAATACTATGTTATTTTAGTGATTGTACAGCAGGATATTGTGGAATGACAGGACCATTCAACACAGGAAACACAATCATCAACTTGTAAATGGACATTCACACAACCTCCGTGTTACTTGTGACTCGTCTACCTTCAGGCCACATCAAGATAAGGTAGAACCCAAACCAACTAACCTATACATTTGTTACTATGTTTAAAGAAATAATAATTGCTCTGAAACCAGATATGTGTGAGCTCTTAGTGAATACCTATGCATCAGTTAAGAAAACAATGTGAAGGACATTCATGTGTTGTCCGGATTAAGAATATAGCACCACTCCATCTCCTCCTGTGGATGTCGTAAAAGGCGACTTTGGGATTAGCCGGAGGATAGGCAGCAGTGTCCTTTGAGTAAATTTTATAATTTAACTGCGACCGCCAACCCGCCTGCCAAGCGTAGCGATTATGGCAAAACCCCGCAATCAGCACACTACACTTACACATACGGGTCGTCGGTCGGAGGCTATTGTCCGATGTTCTGTCTGATGTTTTTCGGCTGATATGATAATGATGATAACATCGTTTAATTATTGATGATTGTTCGATAAAATTCAGTCCCAAGTGCGCCACTACTCAAGGTCCACGGTTCTCGTCTTCCGCATTATACACCGATAAAGTTCTGGACCTAAATGTCATCGTAAAAATAAAAAATAAGGTGACCCGTCCAACCAGCAATTTTATTTGGTTCGTAAAACTGTCGAACTGTAGGAGTCTTAAATATAGGTAATTCGAACTGAATCTTATTCCAGAGATCTTTAGTACTTATATCAACAGCTGCTGTGTCCGGATAAAGCCTCACAGGTCGATTTTGCAACATGATCTGCATTTTATTAACACAGACTCAAATAAAGTAAAATTGTACTGAACAGCTGTTCGTAAGCGTAACCACAAATATAATAACAAGGGTTCAAGAACTCGCACATCTAGTCGTATTGAACGCTGACTCACAAGTCAGTTACAGTTCACAGAATGTCATAACAACACGCAGATGAAAAAGGAACATCAGCCTTAATGTCTGTAGAAGTAGAATTGATTTCAGTGTATACTGCTTTATGTTATGTTACAGTTAATTTAGGGCTAAGGACTGGTCACAATTAGTTGCATTCGCTAAAAGTAGCAAGTGTTGATTCAAACAGTTCTCGAATATCGTATGGATGAGCTTGTTTTATCGATAAAATTGTTTAGTCACGCTGTCACAGGACCGGCTGAGCTACTAGGAAAGAGATGTAGGTTCTTCCTGCCGTTAAAGATAAAGTGATTTTATTTATTACATAAACGATAACAACCGTAATTGGTACGATTTAGCGATAAGCGATTGATATTAAACGAATTTTTCGAATCTGTTTATTCGATTATTATCGAATTACAAGCGGTGTCATTCGATAGTTGGTCAATTTTTATCCGATTGTTGCGCATCCCGGTGGCAGTTTATAATTGGCGATGTAAAGTTTTCTGTCTTTGGTACGGACCGGGTCACTAAGTTGAACGAAATATATGCAAACTTACAGCGACTTTTTTTTTCACCATGTCACACGTATGTCGTATATAGAAGCCCGTCCGTTAACGAGCTTCTTTAGATGTCATGTTGAAGACTTATGCGCAGTTGTAATTTTGTTTTTGGCTGTTAATTGGTTACAAACTTACGACGAATAAATTGAAAACACGATTGCACAATTGCCAATTAACGGCCGAAATGAATAATCAATCTAATCCAAAATATTTGGATTGTGTATTCAGGATTTGTCTGTTCTGGTGTTAAATGTGATTTTAACATAATCTGATGTAGTTCAAAATCTCAAATCTTTCTTTCATAAATTAAATCTTTCTCAATCTCTGGTTCAAAAGATGTTGGATTAAATCGATTATGAATTTCGGCCGTAAGTTGATAGTTTTTCTAATCGCGCATCACTAGTGCTTTTATTATTATTTTCTCCTGCTATGAATTGTTGAGGCCAGTTACATGGAATAATTTTCTGAATCATTCGTAGACTTCACCTCATTTAATGAATCCTCATACCCTCTCAAGTTTCAGGCAGAACTTGCGCCTCCTGATGGACGGCCAACATTTTAACACATATTCGTTCCATACTGGAATTCCGTAAAGAAAGTAGATAATACTCACAGAAAATATCGGCCATCAGGCCTTATATCAGGCCGATAGAGTAGGTACTCTCATTTCCAATGTTTTTTGTCTCCGCTAGCGTTCTATAGAATCGATTCGTATACAATGGATTCAACGTCTCGATTTCAAAGCCAACTTTTGCGACCAGCTTTCCCTTTAGTTGGCCGACGATAAAGCGAATTTCGCAATTTCAGGTCTCCACCAATTCGATGGGCCGCCGTTCATTGTAACGGTCTAAATGGAGACTATGTTATTGTTATTGGTGGAAATCCGATTTTGAAGATAGAATCAAAAGCATTCATTTTGCTAATGGAACCTCATTGAAACGTGCCTTACGAAACGCCACCGCGTTGATTGTAGGCGCCCACGCACATCCTGCGATCTCCATTGATGCGTTAACTCAGCGATACTCAACCTATTGCCCGCTGGACATTCTTATTGGCTCTTATGTGTCATCTGTCCAGCCTAATGACTAGTTGCTGAACGCAAATATGGGAAGTTACTGGTTATGCTCCAAGCAAGCAAGGTTTGGACCGCAAAGCAAGACATCTAGCACCAGTAATGTTACAAGCTTTGGGTAATTTTCGTTGACAATTTTGATGTTTGTCCCGTTTGTAGAGTTTTGCCGATCAACGGCAGAGTACACCGCGTGCTAGATACGTTGACCCGAGTGTGTGCACTTTTGTCTCACAGACGAAAAGGCAGAATTTGTACGTAGCTACTAGGTATATCTACAGCTTCACCTTTGTAAAAGTTTTAAGCTTCCCGAAATGAAAAGTTTGGTTTCTGTGGGCTAATTCAAACTACACGCTCTTTAACATATTTAATCAAAATTAGTCCGTGTGGTGTCCGGATTAAGAATATAGCACCACTCCATCTCCTCCCGTGGATGTCGTAAAAGGCGACTAAGGGACTAAACCAGAGGGACGGGCAGCAGCGTCCCTTCTGTGAAGCAGTAGCCATACTGCGCTTACCAACCCGCCTGCCAAGCGTGGTGAGTATTGGCAAATACCCCCCAAAATGAGGACACAGTTGTGGAATCTGTGGGGGAGGCCTTTGTTCAGCAGTGGACGAATAAATGGCCGATATGATGAGTTCAGTCGATACGACCTGATTGGGTTACAAACATCTTATTAACCAAACAACAAAATATTCGCATTTATCAAACTGCTGGGTGCCAAATAAAAACCGGTGCTGGGTGAAACACTCAGCACATGATGAGCTGGTAACCCTTCCGGCATGTTCGTCTGCGCATTTCTTTTTAAAATGCGTTTTTGTAAATTTTTTGTTATGTATTGTCATCTACGTCGTGTGTCGAATTTTTGGGTTTTCTATTCTATTCTATTACACAATCGACCCGCCCATACTTTGCTGCCTTGCCCGCCTGAGCATTTCGCCGTCCGCGCCAATCCCGTTTAACTCTTTGTAAAGATGAAAGTACTATTTTTGTTTCTTCCTTGATAAAACACGTCATAAGTCGGTTTATTTGTGTAACATTAATAAATTATACACCAAAACTTTTCTAGATTAGAAAATTAAGCTCAATATTTATGGTCAGGCATGTATGGAGGACTTAATATTGCGCACATTAAACCTAAAGGCGACGAGTTCGACTTCCGAATAAATCCCTACAACCCGCGTAGTGGCATAAGACGGAAAAGGTTGAGTACCTCTGAATTAAATCGTTGATTCATCCTTGCGTTTCTTATAAGACGTGCACTGAATGTAGACACAAGGATTTGTGAAACGGTGCCGAGGAAATTCATTTGTTGAACTAGGTTATCAGTTATGTTGGCCTAATCTAGATTTCTGAGATAAAACCACTGGCCACTGTGAGCTAAATAACTTATTTAAAATCTTGCTTTTGTCCACGAAGTACAAATGTTTACGGCTTCTGTACCGAAAGAAGAACATAGGTAATATAAACTAGCGATGGGCGAATGTTTCTAAAAACAATCAAATTGTTTGATTGTTGTATTTATTCGATTGCAATCGAATAACGTCTCATGTCATTTGTCTTTTGATCGATTAGTATTTCGATTGTTAATTTTTGATGTCTGCGGTTTCTAATGTCCGATTGTAATGTTTGTCGTCTACTCTGGTACCCTGCGCGTATTAAAATTTTACGATTTAGACACCATATTGACGGATGAGCTTTTTTGTAACTTGATGACTTGCGCTATCTATGCTCGGAGTTTCCCTGCGAGATTAATAAAAAATGAAGAGATCCGCAAAAGACTACGTAACCGACATAGCCCGAAGAATTGCTAAACTTAAGTAGCAGTGGGCGGAACACATTGTTCGTAGATCGGATGGCTGATAGGGCCGAAAAGTTTTCGAGTGACGACCGCGTACCGGAAGACGCAGAATGAGAAGACCTTCCACGAGGTGGACCGATGACCTGGTGAAGGTTGCAGGAATCCGCTGGATGCGAGTGGCGCAGGATCGGTTGTTGTGGCGACCTTTGAGGGAGGCCAGCAGGCGACCTGAAAAAGCCCATCATAAAAAACAAACAATTCTGGGCAGTGGGCAAAACCTTCCCTTTGCGGACTAAACCAGCTGAGTGCTTTGATAAGTTTACTACGTTGATTAAAATGGTTCATTATTTAAAGTAAGTATTAATTGCGATAATCCTATAAGGAAATAATTATGTTTCCGATTATTTTTTTATTTAAATAATTCGTTCTTTATAAAGTTATTGTACACACAACATTGCGAGTGATAACCCAAGATAACACTCGACCATTGAACAATGCTTCTGTTTCGTATTGTGATAAACTGCAACATATTGTTATTCTTATTTACTCGTTTGTATATGAGTGAGTCATACAATGGCTTAGATTAAATAAAAAAACGTAACTAGTATTATGCATAGAAAATCAACACAAATTGGCGTATGAGTGATAAATTTAAATTGTTTTAGGATATTATGATTATATACACGCATACATAAAAACACGCCGGTGCACATTAACGAGGTTACCGTGAGACTATTCTACTACTGAGAATTCCAGACCGAGCGAATGGATGTAAGACGCTTATTTTCAGCGGGCACTACATAGAACATAGTTCTCGCAATGACTACATACACGATCATAGGTGGATCATCCCGCTCTAGTGTGATCATACAAGGACCTGGAGCCTCCGTTAGGTGCCGAAGATGACCGCCCCAGTGGTTTTAGCCGGTAGGAGTCCGGCATACCCCTTCGCCCTTCCCCGGGGCGAAGGAAGTTCATGAAGAATTTCCACTGGGCACCAATAAAAAAATTAAAAAAGGTGGATCATCTCATCGCGTGGGTGTCGTAAAAGTCGACTAAGGGATTAACCGGAGGATACATCAATCCTTCGAATACATCAACAACTCAACTGCGATCGCCAACCCGCCTGCCAAGCGTGGCGATTAAGGCAAAACGAGCATACAACACACCGATGTCGGTCTTTGTGGTGATCTTTGAGGGAGGCCTGTGTCCAGCAGTGGAGTTTATTCGGCCGAAATCATGAAAAAACACAGTAATCAACCTTTGTAATATATTTCATTGAAATGCTACATATTTTTATGAATAACATAATAATTTGCAATTATGTCATGTGATGACCTGTTGCTGACATTTTAATTTAATACTACATATTTGCGTGCCAACAGGGCAGATCATAGAGGACTATTATACACCTGACATTGGTAATGAGTTTAAAAACCCGTTATAAGCAAATAAATGATTTGATTAGGTTTGATTTGACTACTCTGCCGGGAAACGCACACAATAAGGTAAAAAAGTACAAAAACATTATATACACTTGATTTCCTTTCCAGTGTCCCATAACCTGACAGTTGGTAATAACGTGTGTGTACTTAATTTTAACTCTAATTAACGTAATAAAACTGAATCACGCTGCTTCCTGCTAGACTGGCTGTAAGAATTAACCTGTTCTGATTAACTGCGACAAATTTAATAATAAATCCGATTGTGAGTAAACTGAAATTGAATTAATTAGACTTCGGTTAAATAATTAGTACAGCAGCAGAAATATACCTAGATCTAGTAGTCTTAATGAGTACTTCATGAACCACCACCTTTCTTTCCTCGTTCTCTAAACCTGGTCATGTTAATGTTATGTTTTGACTTTTTGTTTTGGAGGCACGTGTCCAGCAGTGGAAATAAACGCATTGATAATTATGATGAAATGCTTTTGTAAATTTGTTAAGAATAGTGACTATAGATGTGTCCAAAAGTTTGTAGAAGAAAAGACATCGAGGTCTCCACAAAATCTAAATACATAGACGACTTATTTTAGATTTGTGTAATTAAGACTAACGTTGATAAAAAGTTATTTCTCTTTGATAAGAAGAAGTGTCAGAAAAACATCTCAGAACATACTAGCATTGACTGCGTAATTTCAAATGAGAACCTTCTGATCTATACAAATAAATGAAATTGAAGTGTCTGTTCGTAATGTCTAAATAACAGCTTTTTTCTAAATGCATATGAAGGTATATACGGTACCTACAACAGAAACGCTATATGTAATTTTTTGGTTGTCTGTCTGTTTGTTCCCGCTAATCTCCGAAACGGCTGGACCAATTTCTTCGGGAATTTCACTGGAAGATAGCTCATGTTATACTGCACCGCGGCGGTCATCTTCGGCGTCTAAGGGGGGCTCCAGGTCCTCGTATGATCACACTACTGGTGCCACGCCTAGGCACATCTCTGAGAGGATGAATGTAAAGTGCTATGCGCACACGGCAGCGCGTGACCACATGCGCGCCACCGTCTTCTCGTGGGTCGCTTGGTGTGGGCACGCATATTCCCCAATCTACGCACCCGCGAACCCAGAGATACCCCGCCTTATAGCGACGGCACGGGTTTCAGGCGTATGGGAATTCTCCTCCTTCTTCAAGCAGGATCAGCCTTCTCCCGGTCCCGGGACTGCAGTGGATATGACCTATCGTATGACCAGTTACTTAGCAAGTACAAAATGTTGACCCTTCGCTCTAGGCGCTAATACTTGGAAGCCCAACCTCTGTATAATATAGTAAGAAATAATTCAACTGTATCAATCTGAATAACTTGATATGCTACGCTGTTCCTAGAACCGCGCAAGCGACGTATGCGCGCAAGTGAATTATTTGCAGTGAGCAGTTGCCGAACTAACCCTCCGCTCACCCGTTCGACGTAGGAGCGACCCTCGAATAGAATAGAAATAATTTGTTGTTATCACAGGTACATAAAATATGATAGAATGGTCGTATTCTAAAGTACAGATCTCCGTGATATACCATACTAGAACGGTTTAGAACCTTAATTAATTCTAAATGGATGGACTACTAATATTGAAACCAATTATTATCATTAAGATAGTCAGCAATACTATAATATGTTATATTTAATAACAATAGCTTAGTTTGTTTCTTAAATATTTTAATATTTTCCTCACTTCGTAAACTTTGAAGCAATTTTTTATTATAAAGTTTAGGCCCCATACAGAAAAAACTTTTATGTGAGCATGGTTGTTCGTGAAAATACCAAAAATAACATGTCTCGATGTCTTGATCTATTTGTTTTCGTGAAGAGATATTGGTTACTTTTAACCAATATTACGGTCTCATATATACAGGTGTCCAGTAAGTAGCACGACATACTGCAGGGGGTGAGAGCTTGGGCCAATACCTACCAAAAAACACAATATATGTTCAGCAAAATCTCACGGACTTACATTAGTACAAAATTTTCCGAAATATCGAAAAATCTCTACCTTGACACAGATTTTTAAGCATCTCGTAATGAAAAATTCCTTTTCTAGTTTTTTTTGTACCTCAATTTATTTGTGAATAGTTACTTTACTCATTGATAAGTCTTTATTCTATTAAAAACTAAAATGTTTTCAAGAAATACAATTTTTATTTAAATTTTCACAGTACAATTTTCTACTACTAAAATTTTGCACTACTGTAAATCCGTAAGATTTTGCTGAACATAATTGTTTTTTTGGTAGGTATTGACCCAAGCTCTCACCCCCTGCAGTATGTCGTGCTATTTACTGGACACCCTGTATAAAGCGACAGAAGTGTCAGTAGTTTTTAAGGATCGAAACTGTCTACAGATTTTATGTGGCATATGGCTCTGATGCATTTTTTCAGGGCTTTAAATGGCAATTATTTTGCTGAGTTGCCCCAAAATCTATCAACATAATCTTTGAGCACGTTGAAACTTTCAACTGTTTCTACAAAAGTAAGTAGTAAAAAAATGACCTACAGGTCTTTGATGACCTAATGTGTCCTTCTTGTTTTTATTTTTTTTTATTCTTCACTAATGTACATCTACCATGATGTACCGCTACTAAAATAATGTTATAGGTACTGTACCTTATGCTAACTTGTGAACAAAACTATTAGATTCGTTGTATGATCTATACCAATATAATAAAATTGAAGTGTCTGTCTGTGATTTCAAAATAAATGCCAAAATTTTAGTGAACACTGCTGTTTATTCGATGCCTGATCATAAATGACCAGTTTTTGAATTTCGGTCTGTCTGAAGATTGTCTCGAATAGGCTCCGAAATGGCTTAACGAATTCCAATGTAAATATTAGGGATTAAAACAGGAATATAATGTTCCATTTCGATATTTTCCAGAGTTCAAAAAATATGAATACAAATGTAATTTACGCGACCGAAGTGGGTGGATTCGTGTGGTGTCCGGATTAAGAATATAGCACCACTCCATCTCCTCCCGTGGATGTCGTAAGAGGCGTCTACGGTACCTTAAACCAGAGGGATGGGCAGCAGCCTCCCAAGCGTGGTGAGTACTGGTCAATTCCCCCTAAAATGACGATATATCGACATGTAACCAATTGCCTTATGGGGGGAGGCTTTTGTTCAGCAGCGGACTTTTTTAGCTGATATGATGAAGCGGGCGGGTAACGGCTAGTTTATTTTTATTAACCTTTGAAAAAAAAGCAATAAAAAAAGTGCAACTCTTTTACGCATACAAAATAAGTAAATAAGATAGACACCTCTAATGATTTCGACGTAATTACAAAGCCCACTTGATTACATAATGACTAAACATTAACAACGTCTTTGTCACATCTTAACAGGTTAGAAAAAACACAAAATAATGGCGGTGGGAAAATGAGGTCATCATATGCTCAGAGTGGATGTTTATTATTATCAGAATCTACGTGTTAATTTGTTTGTTGATAGTCATCTGTGAACAGGTTTACTAAGAAGTTCATTGCGTGGAATTTGCCGCCAAGCACGAAATTTCGTTATTTACGAAAAAAGTGAAAAAGCCTGTATATGTCACAGTGGGTAAGGGTTGGTGAACTCCGATCCACTTATCTTGCAATGCTGACCTTGTTGCTGACAAGCAAAGTTTACGCGTGCGAGAGGGGTTGGCGGACGAAAGTCCTCTACAGGTCTTTATGTAGGTCAGCGAGTTTTATCGCGCGAACTGTGTTTTGTCCAGGCATCGTTGATTACCCTCCACAGCTGCAGGTATGTACTGTACAGCCCACTAACTGAGCGTTCACACTATTACGGTTTCTAGATTCGTTTTTTTGCCGCTTGAACACTAAGAGGTGTACAGACGACCAGGTGAAGGTCGCTGGGAGTCGTTGCGAGCGGCGTATAACCGATCGTTTTGGACATATATGGAAGGTCTTTGTTCAGCATTGGACGTCCTCTGGATGATATGATGGTGATATAGTGACAAGGCCCAAATTCCAATTCGGACAATCCAGTATGTAAGAACTGGATTGTCCGAATCTATGCAGTTGGCGTTTGGGGAGCTGCTATCATTCAACCCATGTCTTATACAAAATGTTGATATGGTCGACATATTATAGGAGGTAGAGTAGATTAGTCATCCCCAGATCATTATTTTCTTTAGCTATAACTTTTTACCCGTAGTAAATTATTGATCAAAACGGATCAAGAAGTGACCTACGTGGGCTATTTGTATAAGAAGAAAATCTTTTAAGATTCAGAGATCTTTGATTTTCATACAAATACGTGGATGATTTGCTTCTGAGGTTATGTTATGAATCACGTTTTGTTGTAGGTACATACGAAGAAACGGAACTAATGCTCCCAGTGGTTTATGTGTCACTTTTATAACAAATATTTTATTCATGCATGATGCATTTTTATGTCATTTGTTTATTAAAGTGTTGTAACGGTTGAACAATTGCCTGTATTGTCATGTGTGGTTGCAAGAATGAACCCCTCTCCAACCACGGGTGTTGTAAAAGATAACCAAGGGTCCATATCAAAATGATGGACACCAGCCATCATCCGTGTGCTAATAACTACATATTTCGATCACCAATCCGCCAGCCCAGTGTGGTGATTACGTCGCTATTCCCTATGACGTTATATTGAAGCGGTCATTGGGAGGCCCATGTTCCGCAGTGGACGTTTACAGACTGATGCGATGGGATTGTGTATTGACAGTATCATACTAAAAACGCTGGTAATTAGGTTAAGCTGGCTGGTAAGGTTGGTGTCACAATAAATAAATGTTTTTTTTCTCTTAACGTGTGGCGCCTTCAGATTCACTTGCGATAAGAGAACATCAGAGAGTGTTAATCAAGTAATGCATTTTCTATTCAAGACACTTTTCATTAAATTTAGAATGAAACTTGCTAATAGTTTTCACTTATGTTAAAATGAGCTTAAGTACTTTCGCATAGAAAACCCGCTAGTAACTCGTTCTACAATTAAATCAATTACTCACGGAATAAGTTGTTTACAGTGACAAATTAATGTTATGAAGTTGAAAAGAAAATATGAGTAAAAATGAAAATGTGAAGTATGAAGGGAAAAAGAAAGAAGATTTTATTGCATCCTCATTTATTTATTAACGTGACCAAGACATTGGATTGTACAGCCTCTTTTTTAAACAATACTTGCTAAGGCACGATCCTACGAAATCGTGAAGCGGACGCACCGAATTAGCATAGTGAATCGATTAAATACGCCCAGTTGTCACACACGCGTCGTGATATCCGAACGCAAATTGCATTTGTAGGTTTGACAGGTGCACTGTACGTTCGGAAACATAATACGTCAATGTCTGAAACACATTTCGTCAATGGTCTCTTTTGACTATTGTCGGCCTCGTACTTGTTACATGTTAAGAACATTTTTGAAACAAAAAACTGAAGTTAATGAGCCGAACTTATTGGTAATTGATTATTCATGATTGTGCCGTGAAAATTTGTCACTGACGTTGTTTTGGGTATATTTCGTCATAAAACTGTGTTGTTTAGTAACTTTAGAGGTAGCTTTTAGGTTTTCACAAATAGCTTTTTTCAGGCTCTTTGTTAGTTGGATTGTTAAAGGAATTCGACGCGGGTTTTTTTTGGAAACTTAACAATTCTTCTTCAGCTTAGCCTTTACCTTTAATTTAATACACTTTGTAGAACCATAATAGTGACAAAAATAAAATCTAGAAATAATCTAGAAATAATCTAGAAATAATCTAGAAACTAATCTTACATAATACTTGCTCGTATGTGTAATAAATCCCATTCGCTTTATAATATTTAAGTTTATAATTAGTGCTTATTTCCGCTCCTTTCATTCTTCATAACTATCAAACATATTTTTTGTCTATATAAAGATTTATTTCACTAATTTTAATAACCTCAATTATTATAGTGCAGAACGATATTACCACATTTTTTTTCTCTACTCTTTAATTATGAACAAGGTCGTCGAGTTGGCCAGTTCACTTTCTCTCTTATTACGTAAATTACGACCTATAGCACTGGACCACTGTACCAATTATCATGTACAGGATTATATTGGAATATTAACGTCGCAAAATTATAAAATACAAAGTTAGCGTAGACAAAGGAAAATTATTTATTTGATTAATTAATCTGGTAGTGGGATGTGACAGTTTTATTAAACGGAATTTAGACAAAAAAAATCTCTAATGGAAGTAACAGTTCTATATTTGGGAATAACGAATAAAAACCTAATTTCAATCTCTTTATCTCTGTACTCAACCTTTTGCCGTCCATTTCTGGATATTGCTATTCTTTAAAAAAAGTTCTGTTGCGCGTAACCACCATGCTGACTCTATGTCATATTGCGTGATAGAATTTGAGACAAAACCCTGCAACACAATGATAAATTGATAAAATATCTTGACCAATGTAAACTCTGATTCTTAATAAACCATATAGCAATAACGGTTATTGCGAATATACTAAGAATGGTGACAGGTTGTGCCATGTTGCATGAGCAACCGGACCAACTTGTATGGCTATACCAAGTTCTTACATACGGCTTTGACTGACCACCGATGATACCTACTGTCATCCCGTTATACTTATTCGATACTTATATCAACACATACCTATTGGGCACCACTCTAGCCTGTTATGCACGTTTAAAAAAAGACTATTTTGGTTATTGAATAGGTGTAGGTTGGAAAATATTTTCTGCTATCGAGAATTCGTCGAAATATCGAATACGTCATAAATCTTACGTTATGTGATTCGATTTATTAATGCAGGTTTTGATTACCATATCTATTTTTAGCACTTAAAATAACGTTTTTAATTCATATTTTCCTCAAAGATTCCAGTGTTGATGCCCAGTACGAAAGGACAATAATAGGTCTTCACTTACTTTTATATATAACTACCGTATTTGGTTGGCCAAGCTCGAACTGGCTTCAGAGACAATCTCACAACGGGAGGAAGTTCACAGACCGTGCGTCATCGCGCTTAAAAAAGGTAAAAAGGCGCGAACGCATTTGATATTTTTTTAACACAGGCTGGGTCGGTTTATTGAGAAAAGTATCACGTGTTGTATTTGAAATTCGAATAGTCCAAACATAGATGTTGTTTGTTTTTAAAGATGTGCATTATTTGCGTTGGAATAGCTTCATTGTCGTTATATTTCGGTTATGGTACCTCGATGGTTAATGTTATGCTGTTGTAGTGTAATGTGATTGCGTTTGAATTAATTTGCATGTTTCATTGCTAATGACTGTAATGAGTTAGGAATTATTATTATATTTTTGAATGGTAAAATTATCTCCATTTTATTTTATTTACCCGAACGAAATAATTAGTTTTTAGGATCGGACCTGTCTATGAATTCTAGTTTGATTAAAATCCAAATAAATTACATTCATAATTAAGACGAGCTATTCATTACTCCACATTGTCAGTATCACAGTTTTGATGTCAGCAACGAGTATGAATAGAGTTCCAAAAGTCGCATGTCACTGACCTGGTTGGACGACACCCTAATGAAGTTACAGTTTCATTTAAGATACCCGTTGCACCAATGACTTAAGGTTCATATTCGTTTAAATCAGCTGCATCCGTTCTATAGGCTGTTAAGGTTGGCTGGCTGTCAAAAGTTCCGGACAATGGTGTTTCGCGTCACACAAATGCATTGGAGGGTTACGGACCGGTGCATATAATTATTATGTAAAATAACCCTTGAATGCTTTTAGGAGAATTGGTATTTACACTGTGAAATAGTAAAGAATCACTTATGTACGGATACGGTGTGTTTTCCGGAGAATTGATTCTTCTTCTTTAGTGTCGTCGAGGGGATTAGGCTCAAGAGACTGGCAAGAGACTGTAGACACGGAAAGTTTTCACGCGATTGGAATAGCTGTTCAGGTTCCTAGTCTCTTGAGCTTTTCCGATTCTTGTACTCTTACACAGCGTTCACTAATATAGTTGCCATAGCAACTTTTGTCATCACTACCGTTTATTGCAGCGTCTACCATACGGCCTTAGAATAATAACACCTATAGGAATAGTGGACACTCGGAATGCGTTACTATTTCAACGGTGACGGATATGACACCATTTGCTGGGCGGCCCGTTAGTGTTCTGTCAATTTCTTGTGTCAATTTAACGTCCAAGTATTCTCGCAATTTTTTTTTTATTTACGAATTTTTTGTGCTGTGAACATTGATATGTTCCCCAACAAGTTGTATAACACACACGCACACATAAGAGCCGCGTTCAGCTTCAGTGCCAGACCAAAGAATAGTTAATTAATGTCATGTGAAAACGCCCCGACTCCAAATAATAATAGTCAAATAAGTAGTACCTAAGTATTTGCGTATTCAGCTTTACAAGGCACTAAAAACTATATGACAATTTGAAAAAAACTTGTAATTGATTAGTTTTTAAAGTAGAAAGAAATAGAAATACCGCCCCGCCCACTGGTAATTTTACCGTAATCTATATAAATTACCGTAAATTACCCGTATTTTACGCGCCTTTTCGGTAATATTACGTAATTTTGCAATCCTATGTGTTTCACAGTGAAAGAAAATACACGCTTTCGCACACATTAATAAATTCAGGTTACGCGTTACAGCCGCAGCTACAGCAGTGCACATTTACGGACTGATATGAAGATAAAAATATTTTCAGAAAATAACATAATCTACCCATTACTATCCCACTGCTGGGCACGGCTGGCCTTATATTACGATGACAAAAGGTTAGGCCTTAGTCCACCACTTTGCCCTGGTGCGGGTTGGCGGACTACACACATCATTAAGAGCATTTTGGAACCCTCGCGTGTGAAGTTTTCCTCCCGATGTTTTCCTTCCGATGTTTTCCTTCACCGTTAATACAAGTGATAATCTGATTCTGATCCGCACATCCGAAAAGTCAGAGGTGCGGACCGGGATATAACTCAGGCCCAGTGCTGTATGGACGGCGTTCAACCACTACGCTGTCACTATTTCTATTTTTTTTATAAATAAAAGACATGGCACTTGAATCGGAAGATATACCTGCCTGATTCCAAAAGAAGTTAAACCTACTTTATTGGACAGTCATACAGATTTTATAACACTTCAAATTCAACTGCTATACTCGTCCATTGCTTGTTTCTGACTCTAGGAGGAAGAAGGGCAGGGCAAGATCTCTCTCTGCCAGCAGTAGTGTCGGCTATGTTGGCAGAGCACGAAAACTGGAATGCAGTGGTGTCCTTCTGTGAGAGCGTCATGCTCCAGAAGGAGACTGCAGAGCGGGACCGGAAGAGGGCCGATCCTGCTCGAAGAAAGAGGAGACGGCGCCGGGGTAACAACCGCCCTGGCGCCTAATTCCCATACGCCTAAAACCCCCTGCCGTAGCTATAAGGCGATAGATTGGGGAATCTGCGTGCCCACACCGAGCGACCCAAGAGAAGATGGTAGCACGCATGTGGTCACGTGCTGTCGTGGGACGCTTTGGGGGATCCTTTACAATTCCCCGGGGGGTGACCGCTTTACAGTCACCCTCTCAGTGGTGTGCCTATAGGCGTGGCACCAGTGGGCGGCTCTAGTGTGATCATACGAGGACCTGGAGCCTCCCTTAGGTGTCAAAGATGACCGCTCCAGTGGTTTTAGCCGGTAGGAGTCCGGCATACCCCTTCGCCCTTCCCCGGGGCGAAGGACGTTCATGAAGAATTTCGTAAAATCAGTTTTGAAAGTGTCACTTTTCTAACGGTTATAATGTGAACAATATCAAATAAACCTTTCTACAGAATTTTACAAGATTTATGTATGTATTCCTATAAAATACTTCAACAGGTTGAATTACCATTACTACTATCATATAACTGCGAAATGATTATGAATACATCAATTAGCTGAAATATTTGTACTATAAAATAAATGACCTTATGAATAATGTAACGAGGCAAACTTTTCTAACGTCTCATGCATTTTCATGATAACAAATTAAGATGAACTTTAAAGATGACCCACTTACGTCATAAAGGCGGCATATTTGGTCGGTTGTTACAAAATATTCCTACAATAAAATAAGTCAAGTTTCGCTTCCTATTCGTTCTTACCGAAAAGGGTCGATGTTATATCATATAATCAGAGGGCCAATTCTCGTAATTAATTTACACTGTGACTGAAACTTGACCGAACTGAGATTAAATTATGAATTGACCGAAAAAATGGTATTCTGCTACTCTTAAAGTTCAGTCCAATTTCAGTGTAATCTCGATCTAGTCTCATTTCAATCTCAGTTTTGACGTTTATTCAATGAAAATTTAGTACATATGACAATTCGGAATGTTAACAGAATACCGTTTTGACTTCGATCAACTTTCGATCCACTTTCGATCTCATCACAGTGTAAGTTCACGTTTGACGTTGTTTGTTAGTTTAGGAGAATACCATTTGTGACATTTATGCCACTGAGACTAGATCGGAACTATATTTTGAACGTTTTTAAATTACGAGAATTGGCCCTCTGGTATGACGTTAACCGTAATTTAACACTACGCACTAATGGCGCCCAACCTAGCGGAACCCATGGAAGCTCAATCGTCGCAATTGTCATCATCGTTTCTATTTACAAAATATCGATGCTGAGGTATTACGCCTTTGAAAAATCTAATCACTATACTAGTTTTAAGGCACAAAGCTGCCACACGGATACATTTACAATATTTTTATACACACACTTTCTACACAGAAAGTGGTGTAGGCTAAGTTGTCCAGGTTGTATCATGTTCATAATTTTTATTTAGGCCGCGGCTTTACGTCCCTTATTCGGCTCCGGTATCCGTATATTTTCATGCCGGAATTAAGACCCCGGCTTGTAAATATATAAAATCCACAGTCGAACCGGCTCTATATCTATATTCGTCTGGTTCTATTATTGTTTTTACACAGATCAGGCCGTAAACGCCCACTTGGGCCTCCCAATGATCACTACAATACACGGTCATATGGCCAATTGGCCATAATCACCACGCTTGTCTTGGATTGTTAACACAGTATGTTGTTATTAGCACACGGAGGATGCTGGTCCCCTTCCACTTGATATCACTTGATGTCTTTGACGACCCCCATGGATGGAGAGGGTCGGTCAATTCTGTGCCGGAAACCACACGTAACTTATCTTTCAGCAGTTCTGTTCTGTAAGTTCTGATAGTTTTGTTCTGTGCTACTCACTTTTGAATCCGCAGTGAAAGGTAGTAAAACAATACGAAACTAGTAATTTCACTGCGGATTTATAAATGAGTTTGCTAGTGAAGCAGACTCACTTATGAATCCGCAGTGAAAAGTAATAAAAAGAATACAAGATTAGGCATTTCACTGCGGATTCACAGGTGAGTTTGCTACTACAGAATAGGCAGGCAGTGCTAGTTTTTGAATCCGTAAGTAATTTGTACACAATATGCTCGGTATTCTTTATTACTTCTCCAAACATACGTCTTCCGTGGTTTCCGTTTAACAATGACTCGTCCATTGAACGGAAGTGCGTTGATGTTAATCTTTGATACGCCAGCAATTCTAAGCATGCTAATTAGTATCACACACATGTATAACTTCACAAGATTCTCACATGGAGATAGACAGGAACTGCAGAATATCAGGTGCATATTGTCATATTTTCGGTGATACTGTGATCCCGCGTCACTAAGGATAACGACTTTTGCAGTAAAGGAAAAATAATGTCTTAGGTTTTCGCGATTATCACTCATAATAAAACACTTTTAAACTCAACTCAACTTTTAAACGGATTATATCACGTATATTATAGATGACTAACATCATCCTGCGACCACAAACCCTGCAAAGTGTTCGAAACGTCAGGAAAAACAATAATAATATAATCCGTTGAAAAGTGTTTTATTAAAAGGAAAAATACATGCTAAGTATGTATTATTAACCATTTAATATTTCTGAATTTATTGTTCTGTATATTTATAATACCTTTTTTATTTTCAAATGTTATGTTGTTTTTTGCGCTACTCTAGAGGTCTCCACATCACAGGCACGTGGTTTCGCAATATTACCAACAGCATAAATGCGTGTTGCGCACGCGCGCCTCTCTTATAGCGAAGGACGATTGTTAACAAAACAATCGAATTATTTAATTGTTCGTTTGTTCGATTATAATCGAATAATAATCGGTGTTTTATTATATATACCTACATTAAAACGTGTTTTTTAACCCTTTTTAAAATTTGCCCCACTACACTATGTTTTCTCCTGTGTCGTGGGTGCGTTTACAAACACAAATTCCACACACAATACACCCAGACCCGGAACAACTACCAGCAGATCATACAAATATTTGTTTCGTGCGGGAATGGAACCCACGACCCGGAGTGCATCATTGCGGATTGTATCAGCCACTGCACCAACCGTGCCGTATTACTGGTACTATTGCAGTTCAAGGCTGGCACTCCTGGGTCTGGTAACTTATGAAACCTGTTTACAGATATATCTGGGATAATTGACCCAGCAGGAATAAGAGATATGATAAATATATAAATTGTTATGTGTACAGGCTGATCATTATTTCGGCCAAATAAAGTCCACTGTTGGACACAGACCGCAGTAGAGTTATTAATGTACTCGAAGGACGCTGCTGCCCATCCTTCGACTAAACCCATAGTCTCCTTTTACGACACCCACGGGACAAGATGAGTTGGTGCTTTTCGTAGCTGGCACCACGGCACAGGTTGATAGAGTACGATAACATTACATGACAGCCGAAGACACATAAAAGAAGAAAGAAAACAACAATTTTTTTTATAGCCCCGCGCGATTTCTGACATGACTTTGCTATGTCTGTATGTAGGTTTGGTGGTAATCCTCCCGTCTTTCGATAAACCCAGCTGACTTATCTGAATAACTTAAGATACTATAAACGAACCACGATTGTTTTGATTTACTATACGAAAACTAAATGTACTGGAACAACAGTCATTAAGTTTGTTTATTCGAGGAACCGAGCTGTCATTTTAGGAATAAATATAGATTTAATGAAGAGGGTCGTGTAGTCTGCGACCGAGAATAGAACTCCCAATCTTCTTGTGAGTTAAAGTGGCCAAGTAAAGACCGTGCGGTTACCACCACTTTCCAGAAAAAATGGACCGCGGGACTTACGCTCTGGTGGTAGATCTCTTATTGGAAGAGTCCGGCTAGGTACAACGCAGTGCTAGATATTCGCCGCCAAGCAGTAATGTTTAAACTTTAAACATGATTGCGATCCGGTTAGAAGGGCACTGCAGATAGTGAAATTGCTGGGCATAAAAGACTAATAATCTGATGTCTCGAGGTGACGGCTGCAGTTTGGTACCACGCAGAACTAGCCCTGGGTAGCATTACAATAAAAAAATAAGCCCCTCCAAATTTGTGCAAAACACTGACAGACGTATGGTAGTTTATTGATTGGTGGAGTTGTCTTCACATTTATTCGAATTTAGTCAATGGCATGTGTTAAAATGGTCGAAAATCGAGTAACCGTAACCAGGTCCCATATAGAGTACATCAGTTCGTGGTGTAAGAACTTTATTTCTCATAAGATTATACAATCACTTCACACGAGAAACTTAAAAACTAAACGTAAAAAATACAGTTGAGCGCTAGTATTAAAAAACATTAGATCAATGTCGGTAGTTCACAAATATTTTATTCACCAAGCGCAGGGGAAAAGGACGGCTTATACCACAACCGACTGTTAAACAACACTTAACAGTTATGAAGTTTAAAGTAATGCTTGGTGACTTGCTTTTTTAACAATTCGCAATTTTGGTAATGCGTGTTTTTAACAATTTATTGTTTTTAACAATTTATCAGTTCCACCATAACAATTTCCAAAGATGGGTTTGTAATTTGGCTTTCGTTCTAACCAGAGAGCCAGTTCTCGTAATATTTTTACACTATGACTGAAAGTTGACCAAACTGAGATTAAATTATGATCTGACATAAAATTGTATTCAGCTCCTCTTTAAGTTCAGTCTCATTTTAATATAATATCAATCTAGTCTCATTATATCAATTTTGACGTTTATTTAATGAAAATTTTAGTACATGTGTCAATTCAAAATGTTAGCAGAATACCGTTTTGGCGTCGATCAACTTTCGATACATTTTTGATTTCATCACACTTTAAGTTCACGTTTGTTGTTGTTGTTAGTTTAGAAGAATACCATTTGCAACATTTACGACATCGAAAATAGATCGGAACTATATTTTGAACGTTTTTTAAATCACGAGACTTGGCCCTCAGTAAGAAAGAAGGAATAAACCAGGTGCAGATAAATATAGTCAACACCTAACTGTAGTTTAACTATGTAGTGTATTTTGGGATTTATTTATGATATCTACATAGGGATTTGTATAACGTGGGCACAGTTTACAGACATAAATCTCACATGCACAAAAAGCCAAACACGAAACAACTATCTGTAGGTCATACAATTGTATTGTCAGTATGTTTTAGTAGTTTTATTCTTCGTAGTCATGTAAATTAAATTTGTCCGTGTGGTGTCCGGATTAAGAATATAGCACCACTCCATCTTCTCCCGTGGATGTCGTAAAAGGCGACTAAGGGAATCTAAACTAGAGGGATGGGCAGCAGCGTCCCTTCTGTGAAACGGTAGCCATACTGCGCTCACCAACCCGCCTGCCAAGCGTGGTGAGTATTGGCAAATTCCCCCCGAAATGATGACAGAGTTGTGGAATCTATGGGGGAGGCCTTTGTTCAGCAGTGGACATATAAATGGCCGATATGATGATGTAAATTTTATTACACTAATATTAGTAATGTCTTAGTATTCTTGTTTTAGTCGTAACTGTCCTTGGCTTCACTTGAAGATCAGAACACCAGCGCTACAGCATTTAGATGTAGCAGCACAATGCTGATAACTTTTTTTTTTTAATGTGGTGTTCTGTCTTCATACTTCAACAAATATTTGTACGATCTGCAGGTAGTTGTTCCGGGTCTGGGAGTATTGTGTGTGGAATTCATGTGTAAACGCACCCTCGACGCAGGAGAAATCCTAGAGTAGGGCAACGTTTAAAAAATAAGTTTGTGCCGTTTGTTTTTACTATTTGTTACCTGTGCGAGACGGGAATAAATGTTTCTGTCTTTCAAATATTTAGTTGCGAGATCGAACCTGCATTATGTACCAGTGCCAGTACACTTATTGTGCCGTCACTAGTAATACCAGCTCTAAGCGAAGCCTTTCAATATCAAGATATCAATGAAACTCAACATTTAATACCTCTGAATAAAGTCACAAACTAGTTCAAAGCTAAATCAATTTAATATTATGGCAATCTTGCGCAGAATGTTGATTGCACCATAGAAGGTGACTGGGATTGAAACTATTTCTGTCTTTGTGTACTTACGAGCTGTTATGGTTATACCACATCGGCAACGGTTTTCCGTAAACAAAAAATGTTATTTGATTAATAGGTACTTAGTTTTTATTATTGATTAAGTCGGATCAATTCAATTTAAAAATAGCTTGAAGAGATATGTTTCTCTGACGGTACACTGTTTTGGGCATATCCTTTAATGGTATACTGATCTTCTGGTTTGATACATCGATATATATCGACGGCGCGGATGGTGCAGTGGCTGATACAGTCGGCTGTTGCGCTCCGGGTCGTGGGTTCGATTCCCACACGGAACAAATATTTGTATGATCTGCAGGTAGTTGTTCCGGGTCTGGGTGTATTGTATGTGGAATTCATGTCTGTAAACGCACCCACGACGCAGGAGCAATCCTAGAGTGGGGTAACGATTTTTTTTTTAAATAGATAAAAATATGCCATCTGCCAAAAAAAAATTAAGAAAACAACTTTACACTTAAATTAAGCTGCTGCGTGTTGCATCACGTAGTCTAGATTTAAATCGATCGCTTTAGTACTTTAATGTTGTAGCTTTAGAACATAAGAAAAAAGCTTAACTTACGTTACGTTTTTGTTATACTGAGATCTATTCAATTAGCTTTTAAAAATATATTGCACGCCTCATAAGCGAAGCGTTGAGGTGGCTATTACTGTCAGTTTACGCACACCGAGTGATTCTCCAACTTAAAATGTCACTTTTTTTATTCTTTATTGCTTTTATAAGTAAATATAAATAGACAAATGTTGAGAAAAAACACTATTTCTAACACTCATGATTTTTTTAAATCTCTTTTTATTATTTAAACTAATTAAAAAATTGTTTAAAAAAGTTCTGTCTTGGACGTCCGTGTGTCTGTATGTGCGGATCCCGTATCTTGTGGTTACGATAACGAGCGAAGTACTTCACTTATCGAGTTGGTTTTTTTTTTATAGGCTTCAGTATTTTGAGGAATAGAAGCCTATTACTTTTCACGGTATAATTCGATGTAGTTTAATTATTATTTAATAAATTAAAGATTATGAGGCGTGCACTTTTGGATTTTCCAACTATTTTGTTTCTTTTATGTATTATGTTTTATAGGGGTTTTGAATAAGATGCGACTGCGCTCCTTTCTGCGGGCGTAACACTATCCTACGCCAAGTACTATGCACAAGTGTTTTAAGGATGAGGTCCCTATTACGTGAAAGAAAATCTTACAACTTTTAGAATAGACGCTTTATCAGCGTGAAATTACGTACTTATAGACCCGATTTTCGAACTATATCAAATGTAAATCACAATAACTAAAAAAATATGGATTTTAACGCAATTGCAGTTTTCTCTACTCGACGTTATGGCAAGGGTTGGGTAATTAGATTATTTCATAAGCCAAAGACTTAACATGCATTTAATTTCACATGCACGCATACACAACGCCATCATTCACGCCCATCCACAGCCACCCTCATACACACTCGCACCACGCATACACACTCGCACACACATACACACACTTATTTACGCGAAAAATCTAATTTTATTTTTATTTCCAAATTATTGTATGTTCTTTTACTTACTATTAATTCAATTGTTTAGCCCTGCTTGCTATTGATTCTACTTATTGTATTAGGGGGAGTCCTGGTGCCTGAAATACATGTTTCTGCCTAGTTTGGGCACCAGCCTCCCACTGTATAATTATGTACTCATGTAAGCACTTTATTTATTATAATGTATTTTATGTTGTGGAGAAAAAGAAAAGATTGATTGATTGAACGGAATGTTCAATTTATTATTATTAGGCTTTGGTTTTTAATGGTAACTATGGAATCAGTGGTTCTTCATATTATGTTGATAATACTATGTTCGTTAAAATGTCTGGTTTAAGCTGTGTGTGTGTAAATTGCGCGTTATGTCTCTTCTTTCTTTCTATAGTATCAGCCAAAGGACATCCATTGCTTAACAAAGGCCTCCCCGATAGATTTCCACAATGATGGAGGAATTTGTCAGTAGTCACCACGCTTGGCAGGCAGGTTGTTGACTGCAGTGGGTATGGCCACTGTTCCACAGAAAAACGCTGCTGCCAACCCTCTGGTTTAGAGTACCTTAGCCGGCTTTAGCGACATACAAGGGAGGAGATGGGTGGTGCTATATTCTTAATCCGGACACCACACGGATATTCTCACTACAGGAATTTCAATTTAGGACCGTGTCGCTACAGTCTTGACGTTTTGTAAGTGCACGAAAACGGTAAATTTGAAATAGAAACTACAAAAAAAAATACGAACATGAACCCTAAAACACCACTAGGACCTCCAACGTGCCTCATAGAAATGTATCTGTTTATTGGAAGAAACACATTTTTTATAATTTCGCCGCACTTCTATTATCTCAAAAGCATCGTGAAAGATAAACGGGGTGTTTCACATCCTGTTAAACATAAATCAGTCGTTATCGTCGCCTGTTGTCGCACCTTAGCTGATTTACCAAGATTAATGTCGAGGCAGACGATGTCAGGATTGAGCTTAACGCAAAGATTTAAATCTTTGGCTTAACATGTTATACTTTATCTTTGTTACATAAACTTGCGATAGACACCATAAATGGTGTTTAATCCAATCTTGGTAAAGCACACTAATTTTACGTTTGTGTGTCAAAATGCTTGGTGTTGTCAATATTTTTGTAGATTTATCTAGACCGTGTAGCAGTAATCTCGAGATGGTGATTACAAATACCGGACTCTATAGGATAACGTTTTAGTGAAGGTTTTATTATATAAAACGAGCAGGTCATACGCCTGGTGGTAAATGTCACGCCCGTAACAGTTGTAATAAAAAAGTGTGTGTGTGTCAGCTCCGACGCACCACTGGAGTTTACTCCTTAGGTACAATTGTCTCGGCACCAGTGGGCGGCTTTAGTGTGATCAGACGAGGACCTGGAGCCTCCCTTAGGTGCCGAAGATGACCGCTCCAGGGGTTTTAGCCGGTAGGAGTCCGGCATACCCCTTCGCCCTTCCCCGGGGCGAAGGACGTTCATAAAGAATTTCCAATGGACAACAATAAAAAAAGGTACAATTGTCTCAGTAATTAATACGCAGTGATAGATAAAAAAAAATTTTTTTTATTAAACTGCAAGTATGTTTGTATTACAACACTGTTCACATTTTCACAGTCATTTAGCAAAACATTATACATTCATTATGATATATATAACTCATACATACATTTTGAAATAATTGAGAAGCTTAATTTATAATAAAAAGCACGCATGTTTATACGAGTGTGTGCGATATATATCATATATAAAAATAAATTATAACCTACCTACCTAGTACCTGCATCCACGTGTTCGTCGGATTTTCTTCCACCGTCAGTTAAACTAGATTTTACCATAAGTATTTTTATTTATTTAATCACTCTCCAGCTTATTAATAATGACATTAAGTATCAATATTTATATTTATTAAATGAAATAATATAAAACTTTGACATCAAACACCATTTGACACAAACGTGACTTTAAAGCAGAAGGTGCGCAAGGTAGGTGCGCAGAAAAACGTAACGCAATTTGGTTAACGCTCGACAAAATTTCACTCCTCATACTTTTTTCAAGCCGGGGGCCTTATATATATTGATTCTTAAGGAGTAAACACCCTTGCTGGAGGCCTCTTTTGGCTTCGCCAGAAATGACCGGTTAAGCAACCACATTTCCCAGAAATGTATGCGAGAAGCCCAACAAAAAAAAAACGGTTTGCACTCCGGGAATGCCGACAGAAGTGAAAACTTATGTATTACTTACTTACGCGTTCGCGGTCGGCTATATGTACATGCATATATGCACACACTATAACTGCGACTCGCAACGGTGGCGTGAGTCCAGAGATTTTATCTCATCTAAAAATATGCGTACCGCGATAAAAGAAGTTTTCACTTAAAAAAAGGAGTAAACACCAATCATTTCGGCCGAATGAAGTCCACTGTTGGACACAGGCCTCCCCCAAAGATCACCACAATGACCGATATGGATGTGTTGTGGGCTCGTTGGGGGGTTTTGCCAAAATCGCCACGCTTGGCAGGCGGGTTGGCGATCGCAGTTGAGTTGTTAATGTACTCGAAGGATGCTGCTGCCCATCCTCCGGCTAATCCCTTAGTCGACTTTTACGACACCCACGGGTGGAGATGGGGTGGTGGTATTCTGAACCGGCACCACACGGCAACAAACAAACACCAATAACATAAATAAAATATTAAATAGTTTTGCGTGGCACCACACTGCGCTCGTCACTTCGTAACGTTAGTTATTCAGTCTCTCATGCCCAGTAATTTCACTAGCTACCGTGCGATTCATACTGAAACATTAATATTTATAGTTTAAATACTACTGCTTGCATCGCCCTGCCTAGCCAGACTCTTGGAATAAGTGAAGTTTTTATGCACCTTTACAATTTGGGACAATAAATCAACAGTTGTCGCTGCTTTACTGCGAATCTGTACCAAAGTAACAAAGCGTTCTCTTTATTGCATCAATGAGATATGATAACAGTTGCATTACAATTGATTTGCAACATTATTTCGTCATAAATATCATGACTTCCGGGGTAGCCGACTTGATAACGTTTGTTTATGCCGTACTTGGCCGGGTTCGCTTCATGAGGTAATAGGCGCGTGTATACACCTACTGTTAGTACAACTGTAACATCTTTGTTGCTAAAAGTATATTTTCCTTATTTATTGCTATTGCAGTTCATTGCCAGGGTCCATTCAATAGTCTTTTCCTCTTTGCTCGGTCGTAAAATATAAATCATCTTACACTTTTCTTTTCCAAAAGTATAAACAACAATAAATTTGAGAATTCACTTGATAGTGCTAAATAGGCATGCTAAACGCATTGGCTAACTGCATAGACGCTAATGAAATAAAGTATGCTTCTATATTCTTTTGGCCGAAATTGACACTTACTTACTCACGCTTTTTTACAATAAAATATTTATTTTTATCACTTTATTCTTATTTTAAACTTATTGAAAATTATTTTCTACTTTTTAGTTCGGTTATTTACAAAAGCGTGTTGTTTTTTTGTAAATTTAAAATATATATAACTTACGCTTTTTTATAACAGTCAATATTTTTAATCTGTATAAAAATTAATATAATTTTAATTTAATGATATTCTGTCAAAAATTTTTTTATTGTATGTAATATTTACCGGGAAAAAAACAATTGAACCGTATGACGTTGCTGACATATTTTTTAGATTTTTTTCATTTTTGAGTAATATTTTATGAATATGTAAAGATTTATTAATCTAAATACCGTACGACGTTGCCTTAAACTTGAAATTGCGAAATTGTGGAAGATAATCTACAGAAGCCATAATCTAAGAGAAGAAGAAGAAGTAATATTTACCGTCGATCATTTTATCATCAGTCCTAATTAAGTAAATTATTAAAATGCGAAAGTATTTTTTTACACCCAATCAAGTATTACCTCTAAGGCGTGTACACGATACACAATTTTTATGTCGAACATTTTTGAGAGTTCTTTCCAACATAGAACCATACCAACAGATTCGGCTATAGCAAAAAGGTTTCAGCCACACACAAGAAAAAAACCACTGCAACTCGTTCTCAATTTCAGTTTAATGTTAATTTGGAAAACAATGCCGTTCGTACATCACGCAATTTAGTGGTGGACTATAAATAACTCGTTTTTAACTGGGCCAGCCCAAAACTGGCGGGAGCGCTGCGCGTGTGGTATTATACCAATTTAGGACATACTGCAAAGTCTACATTAAATGTGACAAATATGTCTGGCTAACAGTTTTGCTCCGTATTATCCGTGTAGTGTCCAGATTTGGCATATAACACAATTCCTCCCGTGGATGTCCTAAAAGGTGTTTAATGGACTCTAAAAGGAATGGGCAGCAGCGTCCCTTCTGTGGAATAATACTATTCTGCGCTGACCAACCCGCCTGCCAAGCGTGGTGAGTATTAGCAAATCCCGCAAATTATGACACAATTGAAGAACTCTATGGCTTTGGCCTTTGTTCAGCAGTGGACGTCCTTTGGCTGATATGATGATGACATAAAACAGTTGCATGGTCATGGAGCGCGTCATGTTAGGTATTACCTTGAATTATTGAAGAAAGAAAGAAAGAAGTGTGTGTAGTCCACCAACCCGCACTTGGCCAGCGTGGTTGACTAAGGCCTAAACTTTATCACCTTCTCATCATGAGAAAAGGCTCGTGCCCAGAAGTGGGACAGAAATGGGCTGATTATGTTATGTTACGTCCATATTAGTTCAGTTAATTAAGTTTAGTAATTGTGATTTAGGTATCGGTATTAGAATCTCAAGGTCTATCGCAGTTTTAGGTCGACCATTTAAGCGATTGTGTTGTTCGTGGCTTGTTACTCAGTCCTAAATAATGCAATGAATTTGCCGAAGTCGATTTAATTTTATTCTGACGCGGTACCATCCGGCCCAATTACTGTGCTCTTGATCTTCAATTAGAACTGCTTACCAAACAAAATCGCGAAGCATTACAAAATGAGCCTTAGGTTTTTAAAACACGTTGTTGCGTAAAGAAGTTTCTTGCGGTTTCCTTAAAAAAATCGTGGATGAAGAAGGCTCTTTTAAAAGTTTAGTATCACAGTTTGATTAAGGATACATTTCGTTCAAAGAAGCCAGGGTCTGCCTTTACTGTGAGGACAGCTCTACACTCCAATTCTTTGCATTTTCAAGGACAGAGTTAATCTATATATTTAAGACAATCACACAACTGCTTACCATCCGGTAAGAGTAGTGGATACACAAACTTATTATTTTTCGTATGGGGCTAACCTTCTGTCGAAGTTAGTCAAGCCGTCCAAAGGCCTCCGACTTGGCTTAACGACTGCCTTTTAATGACAACAACCGGGATCGTCGATTTTTACGTGCCCTCTGAAGCACGGAGTCCATCAGATCTAGTACTACTATACGGTCACCCATCCATAGTGATCGCGCTGAGTGTGCCTTATCCTCACCGATCGTTAAAATTTTGTAAGTACAATTGGTTGTCAACGCCTTATACACAAGCTGATATAAAGAAATAACAACTTTATCACCCAATATTACTACGTAGAGCTCGAAAACTTCATAAAAAATCGTAATAAAATCTATACAGTAGTGTTCAAACAGTTACATTGGTACCATTATAGTGGACAACAATGTGCCTCTGTACAATGGTACTAGGTGCGCGAGCGACGATTTCGTTACTACTTTATTTTGTAGGGCACAGTGGGAGATCTTGATTGGTTAAGATGTTTCTCGGTATTTGTGTGCGTTTGGTTATCAAAGTTTTTATTTGAGGTCATAGGTTTGCAGTTTTCCCTTAGTGTTCGTGCAAGATACCAGAGAAGTGTGTAAGGATCGTTGGGCGGTCCTTCTAGGACATCCACGGGAGGAGATGGAGTGGTGCTATATCCTTAATCCGGGCACCACACCGAAATATAGCCTAAAACTATGCTATATATCAATAAAAACCCCCATTCGAATCCTTTCAGTAGGTTTGGAAGAAAAAGTAGAAGAACAACGGTTTAACCTTTAAAGTGGTCCGGGGGAGCGGTCAAATACAGAAAAGCGTACAACTCACCCCCGGCTAGAGGTAAGAAGAAGGACACCGTGGGTTTAGCCGGTTTGATCCCGGCATGCCCCTCCGCCCTTCCCAAGGCGGAGAAAGTCCAAGAGGATTTCCCCAAGTTGAAAAAAAAAAAAGTTGAGATAATGAAGATTCGTCAAATAACGTACGCAGGATGGCAGATCCATAAATCTGTTTATTGAAGTTGCATCTGACAACGTTGACAATGGTCTCGTACCGTACGCTTTTAGAGGAACTTCCTCGCATGCTCGGGTTGTGGAATCAGCTCCATACCGAGGTTTTCCCAAGAGACTACAGCATGGGGCTCTTCAAAAAGGGCGTAAAAAGATTTTTACTGGGTCAGCAACGAATGGAAAGCGAATGAGACCTCTGGTGTTGCAAGCGTTCATAGGCTACGGTAACCGCTTACCATCAGGTGGGCCGTATGCTTGTTTGCCACGTTAGTGGTATAAAAAAACAACGTTGATCGAAGGCGTGGCACCAACGGGTGGCTCTAGATGGAGATCTTTCGAGTTCCTGGAGCCTCCTTTCGGTGCGGACGATGATCACTCCGGTGGTTTTAGCCGGTAGGAGTCCGGCATGCCCCTTCGCCCTTTCCCGGGGCGAAGGAAGTACATGAGGTATTTCCATCGGATCAATAAAAAAAAAAAAAAAAAAGGCTACGGTAACCGCTTACCATCAGGTGGGCCGTATCCTTGTTTGCCACGTTAGTGGTATAAAAAAACAACGTTGATTGAAAATGACTTTACTTTGTACTAAAGTGAGAGTATTTTGTGTTTTTGAAAACCGGATCACGATAATTAGTCCGCTGGAGAGCTATATGAAAACACAGGCAGTAAAAATAATTACCAAAATAAAATACATGTAGCTATGTCAGTGTAATTACTAGCAACATATTCTTCGTTGAGCTAATTTAAATTTGCCCATATGTTCATTCATATACCCGGTCATTGATGTAACCTGGCCACAGTTTGATTGTCACATGATTGGACATCGCGATCGGCGCGCGCGCGCCTTTGTGTACCTACTTGATGAGGAAACCTGTCGCGATTTTATAATAAAATGGTTATTGGTGTTAATATGTATATTTATAATATTTTGATAGATTTCCTGTTTATTAAATAGAAGAGCTTTTGCTCCACTTTCCCTTACATTAGTAGTTATCAGCAACTTGAGTGCTTCTACGGATCACCTAATTTCTGATTCGATCTTGTACAGAAATACCAAGCATAGCTCTCTCCACAGCTCGCTGAATGACCTTGAGTGTTCTTGGGTTGCTACTTATCATAGTGTAGGCCGTTGTTTCGATGCAGTCCCATTTTTTTGTTTTTAGCAAAAGTGTTTAGTTACCTAAAGCTACTTAACCTATCTCATCCCATGGGTGTCGTAAAAGCCGACAAAGGGATTAGACAGAGGATGGGCAGCAGCGTCCTTCGAATACATTAACAACTCAACTGCGATCGCCATACCCGCCTGCCAAGCGTGGCGATTATGGCAAAACCCCCCAATGAGCGCACAACACACCGATATCGGTCGTTGTAGTGATCTTTGGGGGAGGCCTGTGTCCAGCAGTGGTCTTTATTCGGCCGAAATGAAGATGAAATTACTTACGAAGTGATGACGATACGCTGCGGATTTTAACCGTATAGATATAAACTGAGGCATTAACAAAAATAAAATAAATAAAACCCTTATTTATCGTGTTACACTAATATATTCCGGGTGGTGTCGGATTAAGAATATAGCACCACTCCATTTCCTATCGTGGATGTCGTAAAAGGCGACTAACGGCCGAATACTGAAACACCAGTTAAGTCCCACTTTAACTGTTCAAGAAACCAGTTTTCGGTAGGAAACCGGGCGGCTCAAATGGTTAAAACGGGGACTTAATAGTAACTGACGTTTCAGTATTCGGCCGTAAGGGACTCTAATCCAAAGAGATGGGCGGCAGCGTCTCTACTGTGGAACAGTACCCTTACTGCGCTCACCAACCGATCTGCCGAGCGTGGCAAATTCCCCCCAAAATGACGACACAATTGTGGAAATCTATTGGGTAGGTCTTTGTTCAGCTGTGGACGTCTTTTGGCTGATATTTATTTAAGTCGAGTCTGAAAAACTTTCATCATCATCATATCGGCCATACAAAGTCCACTACTGAACAAAGGCCTCCCCCATAGATTTCCACAACTGTGTTTATTGGGGGGTATTTGCCAATACTCACCACGGTTGGCAGGCGGGTTGGTGAGCGCAGAATGGATACTGTGCCACAGAAAGGACGCTGCTGCCCATCCCTCTGGGTAAGAGACCCTTAGTCGGCTTTTTCGACCTCCACGGGAGGACATGGAGTGGTGCTATATTCTTAATCCGGACCGCACACGGAGAAAAACTTTAGAAAAGGCTAATTATAATAATTGCTAGGTACTCTTAGTACCTCCATTTAATTCATAAATTCCATATTCTATACAAAGATATTGTTGCCATCCAAGAAGACGTGAATTATTCAATACCTACTCTATAAATTTGAATGAAAATTGCAGACACCTGTCTCAATCCTTCACGGCTTTAAAACAAAGGCTTCACAGTAACGGTACAACGGTGTATGCAAATTAAAATTCTTCTAATGAATCATTTCATTGCCGAAGTGAATGTATTTCCTGTGCATATTGCTGTTATCTTTAATCTTACCTTCTTGTGTTTCTAAATGGGGAAACATGTATGCATGAATAACATGAGTAGTTACGTACGGAAAGCAAAAAGAGTCGCTGAACCTCTTAAATTTTTCAAATCGCTTGCACACTCATGTTTTGCATCATATCCATATTTTTTCTTAATCATAACAATATTTAAATATGTTGCTATTATTCTAGTTTTGACACTGTTCCCGATCCCGGCCCGCACCCTGTCTTTTTGGATTAATGTGCGGATCAGAATTTGATTATCACTTGGTTTAACGGTGAAGGAAAAAACATCGTAAAGAAACCTCCTCACCTGGCTCGAAAATGTTCTCAATGGTGTGTGTAGTCCGCCAACCCGCACTAGGCGAGTGTGGTGGACTGAGGCCTAACCTTTCTCATCGTGAGAGCAGGTATTTGCCCAGAAGTGGGACAGTAATGATCTGATTATGATGATAATAGCTTAATTTATCGTTTATTGCGATAAAATTGAGTTTTCGTTTTTTTAAACAACGCTTTAGTGGGAAGGGAATAAGTTTTACGCCTATAATAAAATCTCGGAACCTAAGTTACAGTTTTTGACATTTTTGAGCACGCAATGTACCGCCGTGTGGTGCCGGCTCAGAATACCACCACTCCATCTCCTCCCGTGGATGTCGTAAAAGGCGACTGAGGGAATCTAAACCAGAGGGATGGGAAGCAGCGTCTCTTTTGTGAACCGGTAGCCATACTGCGCTCACCAACCTGCCAGCCAAGTGTGGTGAGTATTGACAAATACCCCCCGAAATGATGACACAGTTGTGGAATGTATGGGGGAGGCTTATGTTCAGCAGTGGACGTATAAATGGCCGATATGAATTAATTTGCGGGTTTAAAGAAACTCCGGCTTTTTTATTTTTGAGTTTAATATAAGCTTACAGTACGATCACCAAACCACTTATATTTAGCTATTATAGACCTATTATTAAACATCTGAACAAAGATAATATAAAATACTTAGAGAACACAAAGAAAGAAAGAAAGAACCTTTACAAATCAAAAATTCTACAATTGACATAAAATCTATATAATATAATACATATTTTGCTGTGGCTTATCATGGAAGATATCCAGATTATTGTGCTGAGTGAGCAAGGAGTTGAGCAGTGTGATCGGTTTCGCAGTGGGTGCTGCAGCAGCTCACCGCATGCGGACTGCAGGGGTATCCACGAACCATTTTCTCCAACGACGCTTTGAAAGCCTTGCTTTGGCAGTATATTTTCCGTTTAGAATATGAAGCTATATCCTTTTTTTTTTTTATTGGTGCCCAGTGGAAATTCTTCATGAACTTCCTTCGCCCCGGGGAAGGGCGAAGGGGTATGCCGGACTCCTACCGGCTAAAACCACTAGGGCGGTCATCTTCGGCATCTAAGGGAGGCTCCAGGTCCTCGTATGATCACACTGGAGCATGAAGCTATATCCTATCCGTCTGATGTAACCGTAATCTTTTAAGCCACAAAGATATGAGGTTTGAAGCCAGTAGGGAACACTTCTTTATAACACCATGTTCTTGTTGTTTCAGGACCGCCTGCTGTAGATTTCAATAAGCACAGAATAGTTCAGCCCATTGTGCATCATGGCAGAACGAAAAGAGAGATCGCATCTACGAGAGACACGGTCAGTGCTGCAATACTCACATATAAATACCTACCTACCTCACATATGTCATCATCATCATTTCGGCCGAATGAAGTCCACTGCTGGACACAGGCCTCCCCCAAAGATCACCACAACCACCGATATGGATGTGTTGTGGGCTCATTGGGGGGTTTTGCCATAATCGCCACGCTTGGCAGGCGGGTTGGCGATCGCAGTTGAGTTGTTAATGTACTCGAAGGACGCTGCTGCCCATCCTCCGGCTAATCCCTTAGTCGGCTTTTACGACACCCATGGGAGGAGATGGGGTGGTGGCATTCTGAGCCGGCACCACACGGCATCTCACATATGTCCTACTTCGAAATTGCCCTATAGAGCTAGATATTTAGCCGTAAGCAACAAGGGCAGCGGCGGCCATGCGGTGCCAGCTACGAATAGGCCCAATCCGTGTCATCTTGTGGGTGTCGTAAAAGGTGTCTATGGGATTAGTCTGAGGATGGCCAGCAGCGTCCTTCGGGTACATCAACTGCGATCGCCAACCCAACAAGCCAAGCCAAGCGTGCCGATTATGGCAAAACCCCCTCAATGGGCACACAACACATCCAGATCGGTAGTTATTGCGATCTTCGGGAGAGGCTTTTGTCCAACAGTGAATGTTTTTCAGCTGGAATTATGTAGGCGTTAGCAACGAGAATGGCTAGGCTAAATAATAATGCTTAACACAAAAATTACCTATTTTAATGCTTTGAATAAGATGAAAGAGGCTAGCTTCTACCCAATTACAATGTTGAAATTGCCCCAGTTATGTTCATTTATCGCTATAATGTGGGCTACATTATAGCAACCGGAAACAAATGCAAAAACATAATTAAAGCTACGAAATTATCGAACTATTTCTAGTTCCTGAATTACAAATATTGTTCTAACCGCCTTAAATTATGAGTCATAGCTTGTCGAAATGTATGTAGATTTGACTTTAATTACTAATACAGAGATTGATGCGGTTATTATAGAATTGATTTGGAAATGTGCCATTGTAATCTCCAGTTGTTAAACGGATGTCAGTCAAGGTAAAATGTTTTGATAGCCTATAATTGAGATTCTCATCTATACTCTTATTTGTGATTCGACAGAGTAAATTGACATACTGTGTTGCCGGAATTTGACACTTTTGCAATAGGGATGTACCACAATATAAATGTTTTTCGATTGCACAAATAAATACAAGTTAGTCTAGATGTTAATGCTCAAAGTGGTGCCTTTTTTTTTAAATACATTTATATTGAGTCAACAAATTGTTCAAATCAAAAACGTTGTGGAAATCTATGGCCTTTGATCTCTGAGCCTTTATTCAGCAGTGGACGCCCTTTAGCTGTCTGTCCCTAGTTTTCACGTAGTCGGTTCCTAATCGACGAGTGTCCCTGGTGCTGCCTCCGCCGGTAATGGTGTAAGTGTCGGTAGTCAGAGCCTCGTTGATACGCAACAGGGTGAACCATAAGCTAGTTAATGATTTGAAGTTGACTTGTATGTAGACCTCATTCTGTGAACACCTATCTTCACTGCATGATCGCAGATGAGCACAGCATTACCTTTCCAGGCCCATTTCTGTATTGATCTATTGAGGACCATGTTGAGAACTGGACGGCTACTAGCAACAGCAAAATCTCAATGTTAGTGCAAGCCTTTGTAACATTGCCTTCGATCATACATCGCGTGCTAAACGACATAAAAAACTATTACAATACAATAAAACTACGGAATCGCATATAAAACGGAAGTGAGCGATGCCGCTGACCTCTACCGATGGTGGTCAGCAAACGGCAAAATTACTGTTTCTAACGGACATTTAGAAATTACATGATTGTCAACCATTATCTTGGTGACTAGTGTTTTTGTGATTTTCTTGATACCTACTAAGAAATGGACATATAAACACTAGTTTTCTGCCTCTGCTTGAAGAAGATTAGGAAGGTTGCCTTTATTCTGTACTCTAGGAGTTCGTGAATGCTTTGAATGTACGTACTGGCGTAGTAATTAAAAGTTGACTAAGATCTCGATGTCCTTACACTGCCCAGAAAGTTGCAACACAATCTTGTGCATACTACAACAGCTCAAATCATCATCATATCACCCAAAGAACATCCACTGCTCAAAAAAAGCGGGTGGCCATAGATTTCTATAACGACCAGTTACAAGCCGTGTGTCGTCATTTTGTCAAGATGTGGTGGTGCTACGTTCTTAATCCGGACACCACAAAGATTTCATACGTATTCCGGATGGATTTTAACTCTTGATGCAGCTCAAATGCTCGGTGGATATACTGAGTTCTGACTGCTGCAAGTCAATTTATTATGAACGCAAGGCCACCGGAGCGCCTATCTACATGCGAAATGACCAACATTTCGATCTTAACTTGCCGACCATCAGGCAATTTATGAAACATGCGTTTAAACGCTATCTCGATTCTGCCCTGTCCCACCCTAATCCCCTTGTGGTATCAGCCGTCGATTATCAACCCTCTCGTATCACCAGTGTACGCCGCCCGAGGCACGTTCTGGTCGATCCAGACGATGAAATTACGTTAGATCACATAAAGAGACTCGCGTTGTCTCATTCACTTAACACCCGACCGTTGTACCGCCCTCGCCGCCGAGGATGCCCGCCTCACCGACGTCGCGGAGGCCTATCGCCGCGTCACCTTCCCGTTCAAGTTAGCACTTCTCCCTCCCGTCTCTTCCTCGCGCCGGCCCGTGCCGAGCCTGTAGCTTTAAATGTCCGTTAATACATTTTAAATAATACCGATCCAGCTGTCCCCAAAACAATAGCTTGTTATCCCCAGCAACGCCCTAAGCCGAGGTCCGTGTCCCGCAGGGGGCGCCCTTAGCGAAAGTTGCTTAGTTTTTAAATTTAATTAAATTTAAGCCTGGCTGGAGGCCTCTTTTGGCTTCGCTAGAAATAACCGGTTAAGCAACCACATTTCACTGAAATATATGCGAGAAGCCCAACAAAAAAAAATTGCCATCATCATCATATCGGCCATTTATATATTATTTATTATATTGCTGAACAAAGGCCTTACGCATAGATTTTCACAACTGTGTCGTCATTTTGAGGAGAATTTGCCGGTACTTATCACGCTTGGCAGGCGCAGTGTTTCGTCCAAAAAAGTGTTTGTGCTTCCTTAGGCTTTCTGATTTTTATTTTAACACTAAGCACCCTGTAAATGTAGGTAGTTTTATGGGGTACACTGAAAAAAATAACATAATAGGTAAGTAAAATTTTAAATAGAAGTCATAAAGTAACACTAAAACAATAGAAAAATGACTAAAAATAACATTTCAGAGATGTAGTTAAACAAAACCTATCTACTTACAAGAACTAATTCTCATAATACAATGGGACATCATTAACCTAACTAACTTAAGCTAATTCAATGAACTTAGGAAATAAAACAAATTTATTTATTTTATTTATTTATTACACTCTTTATTGTACACCAATCGGTAAAATATATAAAAACAGTAGTGTTTATAAGTATATTTTAACTAACTTACGTGTTTAACAAAAATAATAATTATTTTAAACTCCTATTTACTCGTTATCACTAAATTCGAATAAACCTCTAATGAGTTATCTACAACATAACCATATCATATCATGACTAGTCTTTTTACATTAGAACTTATATTTACATTATAACTCATATTTACAGTAGAACTTATATTTACATTAGAACTCATATTTACAGTAGAAATTATATTTACAGTAGGTGGTATTAATAGTTCTAAGACTTGAGACGGAAGTTTACTCGTCATTTATTGGGAACCTCTCTGAGACATTTAATTACAGGATCAGATGTGATTAGTAAGATATTTAGAAAATCTATTCGTGGCAATATGTGTCCGCTTTCGACTGTTATGTTCCCGGAATTTTCTGCTGCCATATTTGTTGAGAGCTTCCTAAGCTTCTTCAGAAAGCTGCCCGATAGGCAGAACCGCCGTATCTATACAAATAAATAAAATCGAAGTGTCTGTTTGTAATGTCAAAATAACAGCTTTTTACTTAATGCACATGAAAGTATATACGGAACATATAACAAAAAAACAATTTTTAAACTTTTTGTCTGTCTGTCTGTTTGTTCCGGGTAATCTCCGAAACGGCTGGACCGATTTTGACGGGACTTTCACTGTATAATAACTAATAACTTAGGCTACTTTTATTTTAGAAAAATAATTAGGGTTCCGCGCAAAAAAAAATAAAACTCTTGATATCCAATATGTGTATTCTATGTCAAGTGTCTATGTCGAAGTACTCTAAATATCTTTTTAAATTACACGCGGGTGAAACCGCGGGTCCCAGCTAGTTTATAATATATTTACTGTCCACAGACATGTTATACCACGAACAGAGTATTATGTACATGTTTTTGTGTCCTCTGCTAAAGAATTGAATGTTTCAATATTAATTTGGTAACCAGAAGCTAAGGTTTTAGGAATTGCAGCAAAATGTTTGATTAGTGTATCACATCTAATCCTGTAATATCTCCGCTTAGCTTAGGGTTTCCAATAAAACGGCGGGCAGCGTAACATTGCTTTGCATTTTCTGTGTGAGTTTTTTTTTATCGTAGATGCAATTTTTTTACTTCCAGACGATAGCAAATGTGAAGCAAACATTTGAAACAACGAAAGTATACGAGTAGTGGAGATATACCAAAACCAAGGTTCTCCCTATTGACTACAAACCCCTTGGAATCATTATACATGTATTTTGGAGAAGCTCCACAAATATAGTATTTTTGTGCTGAAGCAGTTTCGGTCCTAGCGTTGCGCACTTTACCGTCAATCATAGCGAAAAGTATTTCGTGTTTGACAGATACCTCATTACCATCAATATTATATGGTTTTGGTAGCATTCGCTTATTTCCCTCACCGTAACGGTAAAATCAGTGTTTTCTTTGGAAAAAAATAACCTAATTGCCCGGCAATACAAAGATGAAGTTCGCCGAGGATTCTGCCAGGCAACGTTAGCAAAAATTCGTCGGTGTCTGCGCTATTTGAAGTGCAGTGACCGGAACTTTCATCGCAACCCCGTTTATTGATAACGTCGAATGATGCCAGGACACAGATATTTCAAACTTCACACTGCTCAGTTATTAAATGGTCAACTGTTTTATTAAGAACAGCTTTATGTTTAATTTCTGTACACGTTTTGTTCACAAAAATCTGTTTCGTCAAACGCCTTTGATTTGCACTGTCACTAACACCCACATATTTTCCTCATAGCTTGACAATTTTCAGGACTTATACTGGCTTCCATAATAATGGCAGTCAAGTCCCGGTTCCCAGACGTGTTGTCAATTCGCCTCCTTTTGGTTTTATCGCTAGACTCGTCGAAACTTTTCTTAAGACGCCTAGGAGTGGAATGCCTGCTGGATGTTGCTGACTCTGTGTAGTAGACAGATAGGGGGGACTTCCAATTAACTGAAATGGAAGTCCCCTGCAACCCACTCTGAATTTTTGGCTCGAAAGCGACCTCGGCTCTTCACAATACTTAATCATTTTTCTGCCAATTTTAATGAAAAATCCGAAACCCTCTTCGAAGAATACTCGGTGATGCTGAACAATTTATATCTCGACTATAAAAAGTCGTACACTCTTTGTTTTGTTTTCTTTGGCGTGTCAAAGCCATTCTTCCAAGTACTCAGTTTTTGAGATGGAAAAGACGATGTCTAAAGAAACGTTGGTCAAAGAGTAACATGGTTTGAAACCTGCAGTTGTAGCTATCATATATGCAAATTGCAGTCTGGGGTCTCACAGGGTCATGTATTTTCAGGTCTTTTGAACATTGAAAATAAACAAAACATTTATGACCAGCTTGCCATATAAGAAAAACATGTATGTTAAAATAATTGATAAAATAAATTAAATTAAATTAAATGCAAAGATAATCTCACTAGCATCTAACACTATCCCGCAAAGAGCAATATCTATACAAATAAATAAAATATAAAAGTGTCTGTTTGTAATGTCAAAATAACAGCTTTTGACTAAATGAATATGAAAGTATATATGGAACTAACAACAAAAAACAACTTTTTGTCTGTCTGTCTGTTTGTTCCTGCTAATCTCCGTAACGGCTGGACCGATTTTAACGGGACTTACACTGGCAGATAGCTGATATTATAAGGAGTAACTTAGGCTACTTTTATTTAAAAAAAAGAATTAGCGTTCCACGCAAAAAACAAAAAGCCATGAAAACCAACCCTATGTATAAGTACTGAATGCTAATTATACTGATATATTTGCATCTTTATTATAAAAAATAAACGCGCGGGTGAAACCGCGAGCACCAGCTAGTTTTGAATAAAACATAAGCGTTTTTTTTGTTGGGCTTCTCGCATACATTTCAGGGAAATGTGGTTGCTTAACCGGTCATTTTCTGGCGAAGCCAAAAGTCCTTATACACCATCCTCATTATCTTATAAATGGCTGAAATTAGTTCAAAAGAAGTCTTGGAATTGGAACAATGGCGTTTCGCTCTACTGGAGCAGGTAAACAAATCCTGGAAATTCGAGAATTAAATTTGTCCAGCTAGTTTGTTCTGGACGAAACAAAGTAAGATGGGTTGGTAAGCGCAGAATGGCTGCTGTTGCACAGAAAGGACGTTGCTGGCCATCGTGATGGTTAATAGACCCTTAGACACCTTTTAGGACATCCCCGGGAGAATATGTGGTGGTGCTAAATTCTTAATCCGGACACCACAAAGATTTCATACGTAATCCGGATGGATTTTAACATTTGACACAGCTCAAATGCTCGCCGGATATACTGAGTTCTGATTGCTGCAAGTCAAATTATTATGAATTAGGTATTTTAGGCGCGTTTCAGGCAAAGCGCAAATTTACCCTTGTATCTGTTGCTGTCATCATCATCATCATAATATCGGCCATTTATACGTCCCATTGCTGGACAAAAGCCTCCCCCATAGATTTTCACAACTGTGTCATCATTTTGGGGGGTATTTGCCAATACTCACCACGCTTGGCAGGCGGGTAGGTGAGCGCAGTATGGCTACCGTTTCACAGAAGCGACGCTGCTGCCCATCCCTCTGGTTTATATTCCCTTTGTTGCCTTTTATGACATTCACAGGAGGAGAGGTGCTATATTCTTATTCGTACACCACACGGATTCCGGTTGTCAATTTTACTAAATGTATACTTTACAATATCTGTTACAGAGCGGTGCACATCATTCAGAGGTGACGGTGAGGGTCCCGATAGAAAGCCAGGAGTACATCCTGGACCTCAGACTGAACAAGGACCTGGTAACAGACAACCATGTACTTAGGTACCAGAAGAACGGCAAGACTGTCTTACATAAACCTAAGAAAGAGGTAAGCTTATTTATGGAATATAAACTATCTACCGCATTTAATGACATGATAATTATTAACACATTAAAACAACAAAAAACAATTAAAATAAGATAGCTAATCTGTTTGAACGACCCCCTCATGTGATTTTGATGAGAGATTGAGACATTCAGATGAGATTTCAACCACACAATGTAAACCTAGTTTATTTGAAAAAAAAAAACAGTATGGTTGTGGTTGAATGCCCCCCAATAATTATCTTTCATTTCTTTAAAGTGCCTTTTGAATGCAGTTGGTCCTTTTTTTGGCGGAGTTTATGTCTGACCATGCCGTCCGATGCATGCAGGGCATCACTGCCACTTTAGGGCCGTGCAATGCGGACGGCAAACTCCCCGATCTACCGCCCGCTGGCTGCAAGCGGGCGTTTTTGTGCCTGAAGCGAATCGGGTCCGACAGGGTGTCTTCCTCCCTGACCCGCACTACGGCTTCTATCCGCAAGATGACCTCATCGCAGAAGGTTGCGACTGCCTTACAAGGTCCCCCTCACTTTCATCAATGCTGGCAGCAAAAGGTCCCCCGGTTATTGTTTCGAGATGTTTGATTGGCTATACCGATCGCATTAAGACGCAGGACTGTGTCGACGAGGTGCGCACTCTCCTGGCGTACTTTTCGCCTTTATACTTCCTGGCGGAGATAGATGCGTGGGTCTATGATCAGATGCGCTCCCTCCACCAGAGCGGTGAAAGGGGCGTTCGATAGGCTAAGGGGCAGGCGACAAGTGGCCCGAAGGCCTGCAGTTATAGTACACAACCTGTCGCGTCGTCGAGGCCGTCCTACCGCTCTTTGGCGCCTGGTTCTAGAGAATCGAAAGCATCACCTAGCGCCTGATGTAGGTATTCACGGACACGGTGGTTTTGATAACTCTTCGCACAAGATAGCACGTCAAGTCACTGTAAAAGCGACCCAGATACCGCTCAGCACACGCTCGCGGCCGTGTGGTGCCGGATACGAATAGCACCACCCAATCTCATCCCGTGGGTTTCGTAAAAGGCGACTATGGGATTAGCCGGAGGATGGGTAGCAGCGTCCTTCGAGTACACTAACAACTGACCTACGATCGCCAACCCGCCTGCTAAGCGAGCATTGCAAAACCCCCCATTGAGCACACAACACACCCAGACCGCTTGCTGTGGCGATCATTGCGAGAGGCTTATGGCCAGCAGTGAACATAATATGGCTGAAATGATGATGACACGCTCTGTGCCCTGCGTGGGCCGCCGAGTCGTTAGTGTCGGTTATGCTGGCAATGTATTAAAATTGGAGGGCAGTGATCTCCTATGGAAGTGTCATGCTCTTCTGGAGCAAGAGAGCGCGGGTGCTGGAGTAACCAAGGCCTGAACGTCCGCTCCTCTCCAATAAACTTTGCTTCCAGATCCCACGGCTGCTAGTACCTACCCAGTTACTAGTATCCAAACTAGATTTGGCGCATGGAATACACATTGTAATACAATTTATCGCACTCTCTCTACAAGAATAGACACGTAAAATGGGAATATATTTTAATACCGATACTTTACGACGAACGATAAGTAACACTTGGGCCACTTCTTCATCAATAAAACAATTTACAATCGTTTTAATGACTTCCGGATGATTCATAGCTTTCCATGGCTATCGTAAGAATCATTCATCTGTGAACTTACAACCCAATTTGATTATAATGCGACCAACTCGTTGCCAAACCGTCGAGATTCTGGCTTTATCTATTCACCATGGATTTAATTAAAAACTAAAACCCATTTTGAGGCTCCCTGGTTGCCCATAGTGCAAGATTACATTGTGCGTACGGATTCTTTTCAGTTTGTTGATTTGCGCTAACTTTGGAGCAGCCAGGCTGCTTCACGTACCTGGAGCCCCCTGGGTGCCGAAGATGACCGCCGCTCCAGTGGTTTTAGCTGGTAGGAGTCCGGCATGCCCCTTCGCCCTTCCCCGGGGCGGAGGACGTTCAGGATGAACTTCCACTGGAGATCAAAAAATAAAAATATAAGGATGTTTGGCGTAGAATATAGCAATTTACACGTATATTAGACACGCAATAATGCAAGCTACGGCAACGTTCACAATAATGATGCTGCATTTTTGTTGCGCTAAGTGATTTCTAATAAGTCTTAACTGATCATTTTTTATCTTTCCCTTCCCTCGTGATTATGATCCGAGTTCCTAAAATCTTTGGTTCAGTTTCTTTGGTGACAATTGTAGATCCTGGCTTACAAGAGTCACAGAAGTGGAAATGGTGTCATGTTTGACATGTCGTTTCTCTATTTAATTTTATTATTCATTTTAGACATTCTTTTTATCTTTATATTGTTTGACATTCTATTTCGACATTGTTATAAATTACATTGGAATTGGAAAGGTTTTATTTTTTATATTATTAACTATTAATTTTATATTGATAATAATGATAAAAAGCCATAAATATAGGTAATGCAATAATCTTTAATATTTGCACGCCATGGCACGTGGAAAACATGTTAGAACAGATTTTTACTTTATTTTTTGTTATCTTGCATGCACATGACATTCATGTTATATAATAGAACTAGCTGGGGCCCGCGGTTTCACCCGCGTTTATTTTAAAAGGAATTTAGAGTACTTCAACTTCAAGGGTCTATCCCTTGATATAATATATATATATATATATTGGATTTCAAGGGATTTTATTTTTTTGTGCGGAACCCTAATTATTTTTCTTAAATTAAAGTAGCCTAAGTTATTCCTTATAACATCAGCTATCTGCCAGTGAAAGTCCCGTCAAAATCGGTCCAGCCGTTTCGGAGATTACCCGGAACAAACAGACAGACAGACAGACAGACAAAAAATTTAAAAATTGGTTTTTTCTTATATGTCCCGTATATACTTTCATATGTATTTAGTAAAAAACTGTTATTTTGACATTACAAACAGACACTTCAATTTTATTTATTTGTATAGATATAATAAATTTTGGTGCGAATTTCCTTGGTAGGTTTATCAGTAGCACCGACATGGTGTTCATAACCAGTTGCACTTACTGATCAGTAAATGATCGGTGAGGTTAAGCAACGGTTGGCGCAGTCAGTTTATGGTTAGGTGACCGTATAGTGTCATTTGAACTCTCGTTTGGCGTCTCTGTGCTTCGGAAGGCGGAAGGCACTTATAATTGTTGGTCCCGGTTGTTATCATTAGACGGCAAGCGTTAAGCCAAAGAGACCTTTGGGCGGCTTCTATCATAACAGCCGCAGGACGTCCACTGCTGAACAAAGATTTCCACAACGAGCGCTCACATGCCGCTCTCATCCAACGACTCCCAGCGACCTTCACCAGGTCGTCTGGTCACCTGGTTGGAGGTCGTCCCACACTGCGTTTTCCGGTGCGCGGTCTCCATTCGATAACCTTAATGCACCAACGGCCATCAGTTCTAAGAGCAATGTGCCCGCCCATTGCCACTTCAGTTTACTAATCCTTTCAGCTATGTCGGCAACTTTAGTTCTTCTACGGATCTCCTCATTTTTGATTCGATCTCGTAGAGAAATACCAAGCATAGCTCGCTCCATAGCTCGCTGAGTGACCTTTAGCTGTCTTATGAGGCCCATTGTGAGTGACCACATCTCTGTTCCATATGTCATCACTGGTAACACACACTGGTTAAAGACTTTTGTCTTTAGGCATTGCGGTATTGTTGGGCGGCTTCTGTAACTCTGACATAAGGTTGAACACTACCCACACGAAGTAGACTGACTTGGTTCATAGTACAATATCTACATACAATATGTTGTGTTTCAGGATATAGACTTGTGTCAGTATTCGGGCACGGTGAGAGACAAGCCTGGCTCATGGGTAGCCGTGTCCACGTGTCATGGCGTCCGAGGCATCGTGTTTGATGGAGAACGGATGAGATACATTGAGCCTGCTGAAGGTATGCTTTCGACAATTATGCACTTGATAAACGCCATTATCATATAAGCCATAGGATTCTGAACAAAGGCCCCCTTGTAGGTTTCCACAATTGTGTCGTCATTGGGGCGAAGTGGTGCTGGCTAAGAATACCACCACTTCACATCATCCCGTGGGTATCGTAAGAGGTGACTATGGGATTAGCCGGAGGATCGGCAGCAGCGTCCTTCGAGTACATTTATAACACATTAGCGATCGCCAGCCCGTCTGCCAAGCATAGTGATCATATCAAAACCTTCCAATAAGCACATAACAAAAACCCTTATTGGTCATTGTGGCAATTTTTGGGGAGGCTTCTGTCCAGCATTGGACGATTTTCGGCTGAAATGATGATGTAATATGCTTATCCGTGTTGTGTCCGAATTAAGAATATAGCACTACTCCAGAGCCTCCCGTAAATGTAGTAAAGGGCGACTAAGATACCATAAACCAGAGAAATGGGCAGCAGCGTCCCTTCTGTGCAGCAGTAGCCATACTTGCGCTCACCAACCCGCCAGCCAAGTGTGGTGAGTACTGGCGAATTCCCCCTTAATGACGACGATGAATTATTGTTGTGGAAATGTATGGATGTCTTCTGCTGGATAAAGGCCTCCCTTTATCCAGCAGAAGACATCCTTTGGCTGAAACGATTATGATATACATCTCTTCCTCAGGATCGGACATCCAATCCCAACACTATATCTATGATCATTCGGACCTAAACAATGAACACCACTGCGGCTACGTTGGAGGTGTTACAACCAACGCCAGCTACGACCCGCTGCTCTTTCACAAGTACCACGATGAGAAGAATCTGCAAAGAAGCAGGGTCAGTCGAGTAAGTGAAGAAAGGTTATTTTTAATAGTTATTATAGTCAATATTTAGTAGGAAGGTAATGGTACAGCAATTATTTATAACGGGTGTAACAAAACCTTAACGAAAACGAAAGCCCTATGCTATGATTTTCTTGTACTAGACGATATCTGGGAACCGACTAGTATTGTAGATGTTAAAGATCAGTCTTAATATAAAAAAGTGTGTGGCTGGAGTTTACTCCGTAAGTACAATTGTCTCAGAAACTAATAGGCAGTGAGGGTTAAAAAATAAAAAGCACGGATGATTATATGTACGATATATATCATATATACAAATTAATTATTACCTACCTTGACCTGACTTTCTTCCACCGTCACTTAAACTAGATTTTTCCATATTTTATATTTTTTTATTTAATAACTACTGCGTTTTAATAATTATTGATAATGATACTATACATCAATGTTTATATACGTTAAATGAAATAATATAATACTTTGACATCAAACGACATTTGACACATACATGACTTTAACGCAGAAACGTAACGCATTTTAGTTAACGCTCGACAAAATTTCACTCCTTAAACCCTTATACATAAATCGATTCTTAAGGAGTAAACTCAAAACACGTTATTTTATTGTGTTATACTGCACGTCCCCTGTCTCGTTTAATACAACACACACATACGCAAAGTCGGTAGTGTAATACATACATTAATTCGGGTCATTACACGCGCGATGCAAAAAACTGCAGTATTTTAATACCTAAAAATAATACTGTTCCCAGCAATTATTTCTGCACAATGTTACAATGTTAGTTAGATTTACAGAATGCGTAGATACCAGCTTGGTGATAGGTCTTTCACCCCTTATGTTTTATTTTTATCTTTTAGTAATATGTAGGTTATATACTAATAACATAATTACACTACATCGTTGCTTACTTACAGCCTATAACAATGAATATGTATTTAATGTGGTGAAGTATATTTTTAATCCGTAATCTTAATGGATTAAATTTAAGTCACGTGCAAAAATTATGCTTTATTTCTTAAATAAGTGTAATGTGTATATAATCTGAAATATGTACAGCATGCATTAGTTATTTCATCGTGAAATATGCATTATTTTTATGACTTCAGCATAAGATACATACATTATGTATATGTAACATGTGTAAAATATTTCATAAGAGCAACATGCGTTAAATTTAATATCGCTGTGCCGTGCATTCATTTATACGTGTCATAGCATAAATTCTTAAGGTTGGTCCACATTTGTGACACATCAACGCACCGGGACTCTGTGACCATAACAGATTCGCGTGACAACAACATAAATGTGAACGGTTTTTGTCTCATGAACAAATCAGTCAGTCAATCAATGGGAGAAAGCACCGTCCACACCCATGTCTTTGGCACGCGTGACAGACACGCCACAATTTTGTGGCACAGGATTAGTCGGTAAGCACACGCCGCACCGCCCTTATTCGCCCTTCCCCGCTGCCCGCACCCCGCTGACGACGGGTACTGTAACAATCAGTGTTACGTCTATCCATTGCACTTACAAGTGCATACGTTGTTGCATTGTTTAATTATGAAGTTCTACCTAAGAAGTGGTGTGAATACGCGGTCAAGGGTTCACGCTGTAGACGCTAGGTTTGAGTTCGTAGAGCAGATGTGGTTTAGGCTAACACTAAACGGAAATAGAATAGCAATCAGTACAGCCTATCGCCCCCAGGTCTCTGAAAATTGCACAAACATGGTCTTCATGTAGCGTGGCAAGTACCGTGACACTGTCACGGAGTCTCGGTGCGTTGATGTGTCACAAATGTGGACCCGTCCTTACATGCGTGCAACGTACGTGCATTATATTCTTACGTAACCAGACAGTCATGCTTAGCTCATGACCTATGGCTCATCTTATTACCGGTTCATGTTGGTTACTATGTCAATCATTGTTTAACCTGTCACAAAAAAAGATGCAAGTGTTATTACCACGACGCTGATATTTAAGTATGGCAACGAAGGTATAATCTGTGAATAGAAATACAGAATTAAAAATTTAATTTAATTTGTAGCTCTTCGAGTGAAAGGTAAACATAGACGCCGCCATTTCCAATCCCTTCCGATTCTTGAATTCAATCTACTGGCATTTTAAAATAAAGTATATATACAATTATAATTCTATAGGCAGCAATACACAAAGAAGGCTGTGTACAAACGTAGACTCGCAAAAAGAGCCATACTAAGAATCAAGCTTTAAGACTGATTCCCTAATGTCTTATCCGGTGTCGGACCAAAGTGCAAGATGTCGGAAATTGAATAAGGGTTCTAAAGTGTTGGGCGGGACATTTCGTAAAATGCGGCGATGACAGGTGGAGTCGAACCTAAACAGAGCGGCGACGAATAAACCCATAAGAAGCTTGAAACGTCCTGTGGAGGTTCGATGATATTAGGAAGGGCGTGGGTCACTTAAGGATGGGTGGATTTCTTTAGCGCAGGATCAAGCAAGCACAAGCAGAGTGTACAGTGGGATAGACGTAGATGTTGGGTGATATTAATGACATATGCATTCAGCCATGGCCGTCCAGAGTTTTACCATAGGGTGGCGAGGCAGGTGTCCCTGACCCGCCTTGCGTACCCCCATGCATGCAGCAACAGTCTAACGGCAATTGCAGCTTAACGCGATGGGTTATCGTGATATTGCTACTGAACTTTATAAGTAAAATAAACTTTGTGGTTCTTCTAAATGAGTATATACATATAAATAGTAGTCTTCATAATTAATATTCTGAGAGGATATTACAGGAAAAAACTTGGTTTATCCCATACAACAATACTAAGTAAAGCCAGTACAGGTTTTCCTGATGCATAATTGAATAACTGAGAAAAACTATGCGTTCGTTGTACAACAAAAAATACAAAGGAAATAAACAAATCAATCAAAATATGATTTGGTATAGAAATGTTGGCAAATATTTTCTTTTTATAAAAAAACCATGAAAAATATTCTCAAATAATAACATTGCATTCTGACAGTTCTATTGTGCCAAATAGTTTTATAGCAATCATCCCCATTATCACCACAATGACGGAATATCGCAGTATGATGTTTTAAGCGTATCCTGGAAGGACTCTGCCTATACTTTTAATAGACCATTAGTTGCGTTGTTTGGAGTCACAACTCCGTAGTCCACACCTAAAAGTAACATTTCAAACCATTTTTTTTTCTTTCTATAATGTAACTCATAGTTTGTTAAGTTGTAATGGGTCGGCCATATCGGCAATTGCCAAATTATTAGTCCGAGCTATGATTGGAAATTGTATACTGGGTGCCGAGTTAATCACCTGTGACCTTTTAGAAGATGAATTACCCCACGATTCTCCACTTGAATCAGTAAAAATATAGTACCTTAGTTTTTTACTTAAATATCTATATATTTTTTATCGACTTAAAAAGGAGGAGGTTAGGAAAGGATGGGCATACCTAACTCAGTGTTATATGCACCGATTTGGTTAGTATTAGTTTGTTTGAAACAGTTGTCCGAGGTGGTCCTATTTAAATGTGGTGAAGATCTTCGGAGATAAACAAGGGATCTCGTGAATGGATGGTAGCAAATCACCCGCGCTTAAAGCAATCGCTTGTCTATATATTGTCTAAGCCACGTAAATAACAACATAAAATAATATGGATGGATGGGATGGTACTGCGACCACAAATGCTGCAAAACATTCGAAACGGCGCGAAAAACTAAAATCTATAATATACGCGATGTAATCCGTTTCATCCTTTCGGCCGAATGAAGTCCACTGCTGGACACAGGCCTCCCCCAAAAATCACCACAACTACCGATATGGGTGTATTGTGGGCTCATTGAGGGGTTTTGCCATAATCGCCACGCTTGGCAGACGGGTTGGCGATCGCAGTTGAGTTGTTAATTTACTCGAAGGACGCTGCTGCCCATCCTCCGGCTAATCTCTTAGTCGACTTTTACGACACCCACGAGAGGAGATGGGGTGGTGGTATTCTGAGCCGGCACCACACGGCAAATCCGTTTAATATTATTTATTTCGCGATTATTAATCATTATTATAATGATTAATAATCGCGAAATCCTAAAACATTACTAAAGTAAAATAAATTTCCAAAAAATTAAAACATTGAAGTGTTGAATGTGACTTCAGTATATCACTTAACGCTATTACACTTACCTTAACCAAAATCCAGGACATTAAAGTTCATAGGTCCTTGTTATCACTCGACCAATTAATTAGTTGATGTATAATTGTCAATTAGCTAGGTGTACCGTGTGGAGTTTTATTATTTTTAATAGTTTATAGTTGAATCACTCCTTCCTGCAAAGGGTCAATTGGAAGAATTATCAAGATAATTAATTATGTCGCAAGTGCTCCAAGCAATTTAAGTGCAGTTCTTAAATGAGTTATTTTATTTTTAGATAAAACTATGTCCCAGGTATCTCCTGTAATGTGCACAATTTTGAGATTTTATGAAAGGGATGCATAATGATGTGCTTGATTGAGCTTCTTCTGTTTTAGTCTTTCATTATTGTAATTGGTTTCTAACGTTATAATTAAAGTTAGTAGATAAATAAATGGACAAAAAATAATAATTTCTGATGTTTACGCGAATAGCATACGGCACGTATGGATGCTGTACGTAAGTATATAGAATTAATAAAATAAACCGCCATATATTTTCGTAAGAATTGTGGCTCTTTTTACCCGACTGCTCTAGAAGAAGAATAATGTCTTCTTTCGAGTGTGTATGCATGTCTATTTATCTGGCACGCTCTGTAATTTAAACGGCTTGATGGATTTTAACATTTGAGGTGCCGTTGTATTCGTCATTTAGGAGTGACATATTACACTTAAATAGGTATATTTTCCGCAGTCGGGTTTTTTATTTGTTTTTCAATCGCTTTTTACTTGTTCAAACATAACCTTTATTATTTCAGTACAAAAGATACGCCACAGACGACACACAAGTCCGGGGCCCGTACAACGCGAATAAGTTGTCCCGATACGTTGAGCTAGTGCTGGTCGCCGACAACCGAGAGTTCAAAGCCAACGGCGGGAACTTACAGACTGTGTACCGGCAGATGAAGGACGTCGCCAATATTATAAACTCGGTGAGTTAACGTTTTTTGACCTGCTTCCGCCTTCACCGGCGCGAAAGTGATTTTAGGGTCTGTTTGGCCCTGGTTTTGGTTTGGTATGTACTCATCCACAAGTAACAGTGTACCTTATGGTAAGTAGTTTTTATAGATACCTTTACAGTACAGACGCTCAGGGTTCTACTGGGTACTGATGACATACAAAGCAAGGAACACTAACCAGGTGGCCGTAAACTAGGTGCGTGTGTAGGTGAGGTAGATCTTCCGAAGAATGGTGCTGTGACGACTTCCTCGTCGTATTTAGCGACTCGCGGGTTCGGCCGAAGGAAGCCGACCGTCGCCGAATAACCAAGCTTAGAAGTCAAAAACTAAAATGAAACTCACTAAGTTGAATTGACTATTAAACTGAGATATTACGAGTATTATCAATTAAAGAAAACTATACCTACTCAGAGATCTATTAGAAATTAGAGATTAATTAACAAAAAATACCAATCAAATGAAAGGCTTGTTCAGTTCACATCACACGCCATTCAATCATCGCCACGCAAGCTCGCGAGATCTCGCCCATTTTTCGGCCGATCATGGCCGAATACTCAAACGCCATTTAACGTTAAGTCCCCGCTTAACTACTCGAGAAACCGGTTTTTGGTACAAAACCGGGCGCCTCAAATTGTTTAAGCGGTTTGACTTAACGTTTAATGGCGTTTGAGTATTCGGCCGTCAATCTCGCTAAAAAAGGCCGAGAGCTCGCGAGACCGAGATTGCATTCCGTAGTTTTAATGTCTTCGTTTATCTTTTTTAGAATTTATTGCAGCTCAACAAGTTTTTTGAACCGACAGTATTTAGAACGTCCGCTAATAGCTATCACTGAAAATGTATTATTATTTTGGCAAATAATGTATTTATGAGGGTTTACGGATAATTAGTTTTGTTCTATTTCTTGCATTGACGTATTAATGTTTATTTTTTATTTGATGACCTTAATTATTATTTTATCTCAATCGTAGTTAATTTATCATAATTGTTCAGTAAGTTCTTTGGTTGGCAGTTGTCCTAATTGATAATTAATTTCACTCTCATTATTTGTACACCACCAAATGGTAGGGCATAGAGATCACTATGTATTTAAATGAAACACCTATTCACACACACACACACACACACCTGTTCACAAATAAATAAATTGAATTGAAATTGAAAATTGCATACCCGCTACCTTTGTGACTTCCGAACGAGTGTTTTCGCGGCAGCGACTAATCTTATACGAATAATTAATCGTTTTAAGCCAAACAATACTAGTACAAACCATTGTTCGATTGATTTACAGAATTAATCGACGACAACGATTTGTTTTAGTGTAAACGACTTGATTTGTTTTAATTATTTTATTTGACGATTTAGGGAGAATTTGTTAAAACTATCGATAGTGCTCACTATCGATCATTTCCGACCACTAGCCCCTGTGACCCAGGTGACCCCCACTAGCTGAAACAGCGACAGCAGATATCGCGCAACCAAGGATCCACCAGTGGCAAATCGCCTGAAATTGAAAGGCGAGGATGCAATTTTTAGTTCATCGATCGTTCGACAGTGTGCATCAGTGACCTTCGCCTGTTTAATTGCTATCGGCGAACACAGAATACCAAAACGACGTTTGAATGCGGCGTCAGCGCGATTTACGCCTGACGCAAACCGTCTGCGACATACATATACAGCCCGCGGATGCGCCTGATGTGGGAACAAGTTCATACCAAATGAATGCAAGCAATCTTTTAGCTGACGGGCTGACGGCTGTGACACTGATATGTGGATAGATCTTTAGGATAGGTGCGACATGAAAGAAAATATAACCGTTCACGAGACATAAACGTCATTAAAACCAACTATGAACTATGAACGGAACGACTTATAATGTAACTGTAACCAAGCATTCAACTCTTTCTAAGTTACACTGTTGGTGGATATCCTTTTCTCACTCTCACACTTCTCTCATAACCTATGACTGCAGGTGACACGTTGAGGTCGTTAGAGAATCCACTTGTATGATGAGCCGTGATGAATCATTCGGCTAGCCTCGTGAGTGGTCGGCTCTCTCTCGACACGGCGCTACACGCTCTCCAGTTTACTTGTGTCCGAGTGTGCCATTACACCGGTGTCATAAAAAAAAAGAATTGATTGTTTTGTTTCTTTGTTTTTTTTTAAATTATTTATTAACAAATATCTCATCTACCGGCGTCGCACGTCGTCTCAATTTTTTCGGAATGGTCATATAACATTTTTTCTTTTCTTGGATATTTTCCAGATATACTCACCTTTAAACATCTTCATAGCCTTAGTGGGCGTGGTGGTATGGACAGAAGTTGACGAGATCGTACTAGAGGAGAACGGGGACAGGACTCTGAACCACTTCCTAGTGTATAGGAGGTCCGTACTGGTGAAGGATATACCCAATGACAACGCCCAGCTGCTCACGTGAGTCTAGACCGAAGGTTCTTTTTAATAATGGTAAATAACGATGGAAATGCATGTGAGATTTATGTCTGTCAAATGTACCATGACACAGGAGTAACAGAAGTATAGGGGCATCGTTTAAAAAAAACAATAATAACATGGCGGCATGGTTGGCGCAGTGGCTAAGTGACTAGCTTTCAAAGCGCGGGCTCGATTCCTGCACGGAATAAATAGTTGTTTTGTCTAGAGGTTAGGGTTTGTGCATGTTGAATTTATCTCTGTAAACCGTACTTGTATTGATATGTTAAAAAAAGAAATAAAATGAAAGAACTAATAAAAAATCCTTACATTTTAGGCGCCAAAAATTCCAAGACGGTGTCGTTGGAAAAGCTTTAAAAGGCCCAATCTGCACCTACGAATTCTCCGGCGGAGTAGCGACGAACCATTCGGAAGTGATCGGGCTCGTGGCCACGACGATAGCCCACGAGATGGGCCACAACTTCGGCATGGAACACGACACTGATGAACTCTGTACATGTCCTGACCAGAAGTGTATCATGAGTCCTTCCAGTACGGCCGTGACACCAATACATTGGTCGTCTTGCAGTTTGAATTCGTTGGCGCTAGCATTTGAGCGGGGGATGGACTACTGTTTACGGTATGTTATTTAGAGCATAGAACTAGAAGTTTAGTCGCATTTTTAGCGGTACTATCGACGCGATTCTCCGCTTTCGAAGCAGGCTGTGTCTCAGCGGGACAGTCTAGACATCGTCAACGCCTTCAACTCCATCACGTGGCGTGCAATTAGGGGGCACTAGTCCATCATCGGTGCCCCCCCTAACTGCAAGGCATCATAGGGGTCTATCTGCACGATAGGAACATTCGTTGCACCTGGGCAGGGACGGTAGCGTAAAGCGGAGGGAGATTACCTGAGGGGTTCCGCAGGGGTCGGTTCTTGGCCCCCACTTATGGAAACTCGCCTACGACGCAGTCCTGCGTGTTGCTTCCCCGCTGGCGTCTGTATACAACCCACCAAAAAAATGCAATGTCACCCAGGACTACTCCTGCGTGGCACTGAACAACGCGAGACATTAGTTATTTAGTCATAAGGGAATGTAGGCCCAGTAATTTCAATAATACAAAAAAAAAATCTTTTCTATGTGATTTATGCTCCGTTATAATATTATCGTTTTCTTGCGAATGATTAATAACTTGTCACTGGCTGTAGGCCTCAATAAAGATTTAAGGAACCATGACTATGGCTTGAAAATGTATAGGAATTGAAGCCGATCATATAATCTGTACTTGCATATTTCGAGTTTATGATTTTGTGCGAAACAATTTACATCCTTCCCAATTTACATTCTGGAACAAAACATTCGATGATAAGAAAGAAATACCATGTATATTACCTCACTAACGCGCGCATATTATAAATACCAACACTAAACTTGAATAAAAAATATTGTAATTTAAATTGCAAATAAATAATGTTATCCAAATCCCAATAATAAAACCCATTCTCCAGAAACAAACCAAATAGGTTGTTCGACTCGCCGACTTGCGGCAACGGTTTCGTGGAGCCGGGCGAGCAATGCGATTGCGGCACTATGGCGGATCCTCGAGCGTACAACCCGTGCCATGCGTGCTGCAACCCCGACACCTGTATGTTGAGGTCCAACGCCACCTGCGGAGCTGGGATGTGCTGTGACCTTCAGGTAAAGACTTCTACAGTAATTTTCAAGCTTCCAGTTTTCTATCTAATTACACAGGTACTTGAAGCTGACACTATAAACCAGCGCTGTTTTTTACTCAGCGCCTCAGCTATAATGCTGAGTGTCAACCATTTTCTGTACACTTGCGACGCACTGTTGTCGTTTTTTTCTTCTAATTTTAATATAGCTTTGATTCTGTGGCCATTTTTGCCAACATCCAGATATCACTACTGTGTTACAAGAGTTGCAACTTAACAATTCTCACCCGTAGTTATTAAATTGTTTTTTTTTTATCTCTTTTGGGAAGATATTAAAACATTTCCTTTCTTTCTTCTTTCTACTTAGTTAGAAACTCTGAGTGTGCGCCGACATATTGGTTCACACAGCTTGTTCTATAGGTATTACAATGGGCAATGCTCTGAAGATCTCATTCCCCTCCTCACGTCTTTGTTATCGATTGCCCTGATATCGTAAACAACCCCGTCCACACGTTGTAGATACGACTTACAACTTTCTTTCTCAATCGATAAACCCGTGCAATATCTAGTTTTATACAAATCAATGCTTTACTTTCAGGCTTGTCGTCCAAAATCGGCAGGCACAGTATGTAGGTCGGCGGATCGCGAGTGTGACCTACCAGAATACTGTACCGGACACTCGGAGTTCTGTCCCGACGATGTGTTTAAGATGGACACCACGCCCTGCGGCAAAGACGGAGAGGTAGGTGGACATTTGAGAAAATAATTTATCTTTACTAGAAGAAATACTTCGGTTGTATTACAATGTAATATGCTTTACCATTAATTTTATTGGACTTTTTTTACTTACAAATATTATATTTGTTGCAAGACACATATTAGTTCACCACAACACGCTATATATCGCATGTGAGTGAGCGAGAGGCAAATATCGATAACAGTAGAAGAGCTGCAATTTACAATCTCATTACATGATTGGCCGTGTTGTATTCAGTATTATCTTCTTTTTCAGAAGGCATACTGCGTCCGCGGGTCCTGCCGCTCCCACACGGACCAGTGCCGACTGCTGTGGGGCACGACGGGCGAGAGCTCCCACGAAAAGTGTTATACCAATACCAACGTCAAGGGCAACAAGTTAGTACAGTAGTACACATTTAAATATGTATATTAAATATGTGTGTGTATGTATGGGTATGTCACCAGAGCTCCGGCTTTATCATTCGAGTAAGCCGGAGTCATTCGCCCCTATACCCAGTTCCGACGATCGATTTGCACGTCAGAATCGCAACGGTCCTCCATCAGGGTTTTCCCTGACTTTGACCTGACCAGGCATAGTTTACCATCTTTCTGGTCCCAGGTCACGTCGGGGTCACCAGTTTGGTGGTCGAAGATATCACGTCGCGGTTACTAGTATGGTGGAATAATGTGTGGTGTCCCTCCGTTGAAAGGAAAGCATCCTCCAACTAGGCGGTAGTTATGCTTGATGGGTCGAAGCCCAATGGTTGATGTTGCGTGTTCGTATATATGCAGCATTTTGAAAGCTTTACATGCGTGATTCAGGATTCTGTGACGTCATCGGAGAGTTGCACTAAAGTTCAAGGAGATGTCGCTGTAAGTTGTAGTTATATCTTGGCAATGTAGATGTCGCCACATGCTATATACATTTGTGTGATTATATGTGCACCATAAAAAAAGAACATATTGTTAGTCGAACTATAAGTTTTGTTCGTCACATTAAAGTGTGTTCATTCCCAGGAGCGGCAACTGCGGCTACGACCGCCTGAACCAGCGCTACACGCCGTGTGCTTCCCGCGACGCCCTGTGCGGCACGCTGCAGTGCCGCCATCTCAACGAGCGGCTCGAGTTCGGCATGGAGTCCGTCGCGTTGCTGTCGGCCGTGTTCATCAATAACAATGGTATTTTTTTTTAAGTATTGGTTCTCGCATGCGTTTCATGGTGGTATCGCTTCCGAACCCCCAGCCATACTAAAGTCGAAGGAATACCGGTGGTTTTGGCTGGTAAGAATCCAACATACCCCTCTGCCTTCCCCAGGGCGGACGAATTCCCCATGACACAAACAGGGAGATGTTTCTGCTTAAAAGCGCGTAAACTAGTAAAACCACCAGCAGCTAACGGCATCCCTGGCTGGAGGCTCTTTGGCCTCACCAAAAATTGTCCGGTTAAGCAGCCACATTTCACAGAAATTTTTACTAGGAGCCCATCAAAAACAGAGCTAAGGGCGCCCCCTGTATGACACAGACGAAGGCTTTATGACGTTCCTGGGGGATCAAACTGAGGGACAGCAGGATCGGTGTTATTTATATATATTTTAAGAGTTATTTAAATCTACTGGCTTGGCACCGGCCGTCTAAATCAGGGGTCAGGAATGGAAAATTAATGCTTATATAATTTATATGATATTTCCGGCAAACGAATAACGACCTCATCATTTCGGCCGAATGAAGTCCACTGCTGGACACAGGCCTCCTCCAAAGATCACCACAACGACCGATATGGATGTGTCGTGGGCTCATTGGGGGGTTTTGCCATAATCGCCATGCTTGGCAAACGGCTTGGCGATCGTTGAGTTGTTAATGTATTAAGGACGCTGCTGCCCATCCTCCGGCTAATCCCTTAGTCGACTTTTACGACACCCACGGGAAGAGATGGGGTGGTGGTATTCTAAGCCGGCACCACACGGCGAATAACGACCTACCTGATGTCATTTAGACAACTACACTCTTGAACATCGGCAACCTACATTGCTGATGGGCCGACCTAAAGTTTAAGTTGGAATGCCTTTTGTTCCGGTAAATTCACTGAATAGTACAATCGCAATTCGTAAAAGTAGTGTTCGATGCATCATTAATTTATATACTTTTTAAAGAATAGATAGCGCGGTACCCACCATTCCACGAACCCTTTAATAAAACGACACAAACTTATTATATTTTTGCAGGCACAATAATACCGTGCCGCACCGCCATCATTGACCTGGGACTGAACGACGTGGATCCCGGGCTGGTGCCAGATGGGGCCAAGTGCGGTGACGAGATGGTACAAACAATTTTTCTTTTATTCTTTCTTTCAAAATCTCCAGATTTAAGATTTTAAAATTCATCCGTGTTACGATAACATTTAACACAAAAAACAGATATCCTCTTGCCTGTCAATTGCCGGCAGCCGTGTAGACATAATAGATTTTTAATTATGTCTCGTTTTGCAGCAGTTAATGGAATATATTGGTAATCCGAAATCTAAAGATTTTGGATTTGATCGATTTTAATTTCTGCTGTTAAGCGTGACGGCTTTCCGAGTGACGTCTTATTAGTTTTGCTGCAGTAACACGATAACAATAGTTAATAATAAGCCCTAGCTGTCACATGAATATCAATAAGTATACTGTATGCTCGTTTCCGTCCTGCAGATGTGTCTGAGTCAGCGGTGCGTGCCAGTGGCGGCTGTGAGGGAAACGATCGCCAGCTTACAATCCTCTGTCTGTCCAACCAATTGCTCTGGACATGGCGTCTGTAATTCTGCAGGTATGTATTCACTTCTTATCTTACTATATCGCCTACAGCTAAAAATAATCGAAAATATAATAGAGGCTTTCCATTTTCTCCGTTTGCGATCTTACTAAGGGGACTCCGTCATTTTGTAGGTGAACGCTCTCGAAAAATAATAATTCATTCCCTAAGCGGCTTAAATAGGGGATAGGTAAAAGCTTTATCGTTTGAGCAAAGTCTGATGGTTCCTAATTTACTGATGGGAAATCCTATCCTATACTATCGGGCATACGGTTAATAATAATAAAACTATAAATTATCGTTTGTTACCAGGTCACTGTCACTGCGAGCCTGGCTTCGCACCTCCACTCTGTGCGCTGCCAGGGCCCGGTGGTTCTTTCGACTCCGGACCTGCTACCGATCCTACGAGTAAGTTCCCTTTTTTTATAAAATTATAAAGTTTGCTTGATGATGCTGACGATTCGGATGTCGCCAAACTCAACCCTTGGGTGCCTACAAGCGCAAACATTCTTACACATTCTTTCGAAATCTTAAGTTAGTGCGCCTTCATTTACGCGCTAATAATAGTACCAATATTGATGTATTTTTGTTACAGTACAAAGAAACTTTATGGTGGCGATGTATGTGATCTTCCTGGGGATCATACCCTCGATACTCCTGCTCCTCCTCCTCATATACTACTCGCGTCACAACGTGCTGCTCTGGTGGAAGAAACCGCGCAAATCGTACGTAAACTTCCTATGTTCCAGCTGTAATAAGCCTAACACAAAGCGACTGTTCGCCGACAAATTCGCTAAATTCCAAGACAGCACTTCTTCGCTCAGAAAATTACTAAGCTTCAAAAGAAACGATAGTGTCAACTCTAATATCTACACAGAACCACCTCGATCAGATAGCCCTATTTACGCCACTATTGATATCACTAAATCTAGCCCAAAAATAACTCACAATGTGGTCAATATGTCTGATAAAAACCAAGTCAAAAAACCTCTAAAGAAACCTACTAAAAAAATTAATAAAGATGACATTCAAATCGCGAACGACACTGATATCAAACTCAACAGGCCCCCAGTTAAACCTAAGCCGGATTTAAGTAATTTGTCAAAGGAAAATAAACCTAATGTAGTAATAATCAAGAAGGGTTTGGAGTCGACTACGAACGAAATGGTGGCGAACAGTCAGCATCGAATGTATAATGTTGGGAATAGCGGGTTGTATAGCAATGTTTCTGGGAACGATGTTAAGGCACACAGGGCAAAAAAGTAATAATACTAAGACCTGTATAAGAAGTAATTTAACAATTTAATTACTAGTTTAGAAAAGTAATAAAATAGATTGATATGTTTCATATAGATTTCCAGAACAACTTTAAATTTAACATGTGCCAATTTTTTATCATTGAAATAATACTGTAAATCAAGACTGAGAATCTAATATTGAAATGGATATTAAATTGTTATTTTTTATGTCAAAAATACACTTCACTTTTACAGCCTGAATCGATTAAGTTTAAAACAAGTAACAAGTTGTTTCAAGGGTTGACGCATCTTCTTTCGTATAAGAAATAATTGTTTGTGCTTGAACTGATGTGCCTATTTAACTGCCATATAGTGTGGGTACTTTTGGCTGAAAGGCGGTGACGAGAGGCTATGTTTTTAAATATTACCTTAGTTTTAATATTTTACTCATACTTCCATAGTTTTTACTCTGCAAAGAATTTGGTGTTCATCAGCCATCACCGATCAATTTTGGAATTTATTATCCTAGGAACTAATAATTATTTTTCTAACTATAATCCTACTGTATAAAATATCTCTCTAACATATCGAGAGGTGAAAGGATAAAGAAATATTTATAGAAAGAAATAGTTGATTCTGAATATATTGAAACCATTAGAAAATATAATATATGAACAAATTTATAAATAAAACGTACAATAGGCGGTGTTATCTTTTATAAACAACCTTTACATATATATTAGTCAATATCTGTAAAAATATAGCCCAAAACAAATAACCTTTTACCCCTCGATACATTATTTGCAAGTTTTCTTTTCTAAACATCTTGAAAACTTATAGATAAAGATAAAGATAAAAATATTTTTATTCATATAAAACCAATTACAGGCACTCATGAATAGTCAGACTCTAGTTATCTATAATCCCTTCATTTGATGTACAATGCTCTTTATCTTCTAACATTTTAATTGGCCGAGGTGAAGAAACTCTAAAATTATCAACATTGATATTGAACTAATTAAATTGTATTAGTCTTGAACTTAAATCCCATTTTTTTTGTATTATGTAATTTAAATTTAACTGTGATACTTTTGGATCTTGTAATATATGTATATAAAAAATGGGAATACAAAATAATATGTACTTAGAGTTAATGTTTGGTTTTGCTTACCTTCTAGCTTTAGTACTTAAACTTTCGCGAATTGAATATTTTATTTCAAGACAATATCGTGCCTATCCGCGTACATATTAATATCAAAATATTATTTGACTCACGAGCAGACCACGGTCGAAGTGCCGAGGTTAGTCAACCGTTATTTTGATATTAATCTGTGCACGAATAGAGCCTATATTGTCTTAAAATATTTTACTTGCTTTGTTTTGATTGTCACACATATTTCTGGAGATGTATTGCATGAGTGACTTTGTGTTGTCCATTCAATTAATTCTTTCGTTCATTGAGGTATATACAAGGTGACCCGGAATTATTAAATCAGATGAATAAAATATCGGTTGCAATATGATCTCACAGATCGTCAACCTTTCTTTTTTAACCAAATTCAAAACAAGTAAAGGAAACGAAACTAGACGACCGATTTTAATGATTCACGGGAGTAATGTATATACTTATGGGAAGTTTCTAGTATATAAACGATTAAGCGACCATTCTTATGCACATACTTATAGATATACTGTTTATTTGACCTCAGTTAAAATTTTACTTGAAAGTTCTTCTCTTTTCGTCTCGATTGCAGTTTTCACTTGATTTACATAATCTATACTATAACTACCCTTTGGCTTGATTATACTCCTCCCGGGACACTTGTGTGTGCGTCCAGCATTTATACAGTGGACCGTGTTTGCCTTTTTTCATTTCCAATGGGATCATTTTAACTTATCTATCACTTAATATAACGGGTGTGAGTGACATCGTAACGAAAACTGATATCATGGATTCAGTAGATGACTCTGAAACCCTCAGCGTTTGAATTTTGCGTCGGTATTTTCGTGAATATGCAGTTTTTCCGGATTATTGAACTGATTTCAGTATAAAATAATTGTTTTCGTCCATCCTGACGCTATTTTTAAATAAAACAGCAATGTATATCACAGTTTTCCGTACGTTGTCACTTACAGGGTGTAAATGTGTGTGGTGTGTATTATAATGAGTTCATGAACATCCTTGTCTCGTTTAAACTTTAGTAGTAGATTTTCTCTTTTTTAATGCTATAAGTTCTGTATCTGTACTTCAGAGGAAAAGTGGTAGTACAGTCAATGACATTTTACAAATAGACGCGCCATACATGAACATTATTGCCCTACAGAACGGTGTAATTTTAATATAGCTACTACCAGTACATATACAGCTCTCAATCAGAACCCGAAGAAAGGGAGAGAAAATAAAAGCCACCATGCGGTATACCGCTTTATAAAAAGAGATGAATTTACACCTTTAGCTACGTGGATTAGCAGCTACATGCGCGTTGGCGCGTCGTGAACGCGTATGCGCTGGCCGCCAATAGACCGCGTAATAAAACAAAATACCTACTGTTATGTTTATTTACAGTATAGATTTACGCATGAAATGACGTATTTTATCACAGTTGTAGTATAATTCTTGCATAAAAGTTCTATAAGCACAGGAAGGCGTTTTTTGCGCAATATGATGCGAAAATTACGTTCATGATTGAGGTCTAGTCGCGACACTGGTCGGTGCGCGACTAAGTGAACTCCGGGCAATTACCTTGATTTCATGTGACCATCATAGAACGCGGGCAACGCATCTGCACTTATAAAAACATCGTAGAGTACAGTAGTATACATTTAATATGGCCCACTGATGTCCCTGCGCAGTTGTCATAAATTATTTTCGCGGGAAATTGATCAATCTACCAGCCAACCACTGCGCGCCATAAGTTCTAAGACGCAAAACGCAGTAGCATACCGAATCGTGTGAGCTAAATAGAAAAAGGCGGTACAGCCAGTAATTTTTACACCTTTAGTGCATTGTATAAGGTTTATTATAAATCCATTTTATGTTTCGGATATTTTCGTCGATCATCTGTAAGTAAGTAAAGTACAGCTTAAAAGGGGTTCCATAAATATAACGCATTATTCCATTTCATCGAGGTGACGATTTCTGAGCACACAAACGAAAAAGATCTAGAAGAAATGGACTAAACACATTTTAATTTTGAAGTACAGAGGTCACGTCTTCATTATGTAGATATTAATCTTAAGTTTATCCAATCCTTTATAAGTAATTCTAACCCAGTAATTTTAACCTTATAAACAATTTCAAACTAATTATTATAATGGTCTATTTATACCAATATTAATAAATGACTTATGAGGGGTTGAACAAAATTTTCAAAATGTAACATGAATTTATTATTTATATTATTAAGTATAAGTGTAGTTCGTTTAATGCATTATTTAATAAAACTATATTTTTGTAGTATTACATGTTCTTCATTGCCAGACTACTCTGACACATAATATTGTGTTGCCAGTTTTTATATGATTTTTTTATAATATTATGTTGAATATAAAAATAAACTTGAAACCAAGTGTGGACAATCGATTTCCGATTCTATATCGGTTTATGAAACGACAAAAATTGATTCATAAAAATGTTTGTCAAACGTTAAATCCCAGAATAGATAAAGCTTTTTAAAAATGAATGTACGATCTCTTTATACAGATTCTGTGGAAAATATGTTTAAAATATTTCATATTAGCTGAGTCATTAACTAATATTCTATATAGGTCATATAATTTTTTTGCCTTGTCACTCATAAATTTTTAATATGAAAGCTGGCAACACCTTTTTACACAATGTTTACATGGTGTTTTGACTGCATTGTTTGGTGAGTGATTTGCTCTGGTTTTGCTTTATTAATATTGCATGGCATTTATTTATAAGTTGAGCATTTATAGCATGTATGTGCATGCATAGTTTGGCATGTTTACTAATTCTTAAATAATATAACAACATCAGCCTTTTTCCCACTAATGGGCAAGGCCTCTTCTCACACTGAGAAGGAACGAGTATTGATCATCTCGCTTGCTCATTACGTTTTCAGAACGGTATAGATCAGGGTGGCCTCACCATTTTTTCTTGCAATTTGTATGGCGCATAGATTTTTTTATCTGCAAACTGTACTCAAGACGTAAGTGAAAAAGGGAAACAGGCACTTTAAAAAAAATTATGTTCATCTCTTGCAGTGCCAATTTGCAAGTATAAGACATACTGCTCTTCAACTGGTTAAAACACCTTAATTAAAAATATAAAGGGGATTAAAAAATAGAGCCATGAATTTGCAATACCTGACAGTCAATCATTTGATAGACTAGAGACTATCTTATCAAAATTATGATTCTTAAAACTTAGCCGTATTGAGTTGAGATTTCAGAACGGAATCCTCGTGCATGTGTCGTTAATAATATAATGCGATATGCATAGCATGGTAGCATGATTGCAATTAATTATCGATTTATTTAAATTGCTTTTTTTTCAGTGTAATAATTCTTGTCACCGGTCGCAGCTTGCGACATGCAATAATTATTTCGATAAAACAACTGAAACGATTATCAGTTACATTTACTTTGAAACAGTTCATAAAACAACCAACTTAAAACATTAGACGTAATAAAAATCTGTAAATTGATAGGCAATTTAAATTGCTGAGAAAAATCTCAAGGACTTTCTTTTGTTATAAAGTTACTGCTTTTAGAATATGAAAAAAAAAAATTGCCTAGAAATATCCGGACTTATTCTTACCCCCGTTTTTAATATATTTTTATTTTTGAGAGGTCTACCATTATCTTACGCTAACATCTGATTACAGGGCCCCATCGCCGAAGAAAGCAAGCTTGCAACATCGAATCTCACGCAGCGCAAGCAAATTCGCTGCCAACTTCCAAAACAACGCTCAAAGTAACGCTCAGCCAGTGAACGTTCACACTATGTCCAACCCCGACGATATGAGCTCTAGTTTATTGCGGAGCGACTCAGACCGAAGCAATATAAACCCATCCGTCAACTTCTTTGGCAATTTCAAGGGCTTCTCCTTAACCCCCATGGAAAAAAATGCAATGGCAGAGAAAGATAATACAGAAATACCTGTCCATAAACCAGTAAAGAGTATAGCTGAAAGTATTAATAAGAGCGCGAAGATCACTCCGGTACACAGAAGCGGGAGTAACAGCCAGAATATTATTACTCAAGGAGTATTAAAGCCTGTACTTAGAAGTGCCCCTCCGCTCCCGGTTGTTCCCACAGCCGCAAAAACTAGTCCGAAAACAAGTCCCTCCGTAAAACGAACTAATAGTACGGTACAGAACAAAATAAAGGCCATAAAAGGCACTGAAAAAACTGAGGACGTACCCCCTCCAGCTGTGGCCAACCCGCCTTCACGTCCTGTGATATCCAGTCCTATTCTGGAAGCTTCCACCTGCACAGCAAAGGAGCTAATATCTCCATTGCAAGGGTCTAAAACGCTCGGGCCTAACAGAGCTGCCCCGACCATCCCGACGTCTCCAGACTTCCCAAAAAGACCTCTAAGCATGCACTCAGCTGGCGTACCCCAAAAACCTCTTCCTGAGGAACCCAAGAAAGTTAAAGAAGGGATTTCTTTAAACCGTATAGCTTCCTTTCTAAAACATGATAAATCTAAAGAAAAAGAAAGAAATCCTGTCGAAAGAAGTCACTCCTTACCGAAGAACCCAAATAACTTAGTTAAAGTTCCGAAAGTCGATAAAGTAGCATTTAGAAATATGCAAATATCCAATCCAATTTTACAGAAAGAGATTGAGTTACCAGTGAAATCGGTGCCAGTAGTTTCGGATTCTGAAGACTGTGATGATCCTAAAGCGTTTGTGAATAGAGCTCAGAGTATGAGAGCTCCAGCATCACAAAAGCCAGCTTTACAGAGCTTTGGTTCTATGAGACAGGCACCGACCGCGCCCAGACCGTTATCAGTAGTCGGAAGACCCACTGCCCCACCTCCCCCTTTACCGAATCATACTGAACCTATTCCACCACCAAATCCGAAACCGCAGACCGAAATTAAGTCGGTGGATTATGTGGACTGTATAGAAGAAAAACAGGCTCCTCTAGCTCACATCGCTGAAGAGTCAACAGACAATATCTACGCGGTTATCGAAGAGAGTCCAGAAAAACACTCGAAACCGTTACCTGGCGTTCCAGCGGTACCAGTCAAAACGGTACCTCAGCCGCCACCTGAAGGCTATAATACTCCAAAACCTATACCTTCTAATTCCGGAAGCACTGAAAGCATGGGGCTGCTTGGAGAGATCGTTAATGAAATACAGAATCGTAACTTTGAATCAATATACTCGGCATCTACACTCTCCAGAAAGAAAGAAAAGGAAAGGAAAGCCAAAGCAGCGGCTGAAAAAAACAGAGATAGCACATACATGAATTCAGAACATTACAAAACGCCTGAGAGTGTTTACAGCAACTCGGGGGCGAAATCTAATGTTTCAACGACCAGTAGTGGATACTTACATCCATCAGCTGTCAACGTACCTACTTATTTAAAAAAAGATGACCCAAAAGAAGAAGAGAAAGCCCCACCATTACCAGGTCCTAATTCCAAAATCCCCACGTTCAGCAGACAAATAACTCCACCTAATCTCAAAAATACATCCACATTTAAGAACGTACCTCCATCGCCGAAATCGATAAAAAACGGAAACTTTGTGCCGAAAATAACGAACAGTCCTGATGTTGTGTCGAGCTGTTCACTACCCGATACAAAGAATGTGAAACCACCCGATGTTATCAACAATAATAAGCTACCAAACGACGCGACGAAAGTGATCACGAAGCCTGCGGTGACCGCGAAACCGAATGACAACCGACCTCCTCTACGGCCAGCACCCACGGAACCCAAGAAACCGACCAAAACAACACCAGCATTGAAACCTATCAATTCAAATTCTAACTTAAACAAAACACAAGACAAAAATCCGCCCGTAAACCGTGCCATCTCAAAAGTAGATTCTAACGTTAAATCAATAGCGGACAATTTAAATAAGAACAAACCTAAAGTAGTACCAAAACCATCTACTATCGTCCAAAAGACAGATAAACCGAATCAAACAAAACTAACGGCCAAACCATCGAATGTTGCCAGTTTACAGCAGAAATTCGAAAACAGAAAGTCGTTAGGCAAAGAAGTTGCCGTAACAAAAAAATAGGCGATATATTTTGCAAATGGCGCGTAATTTAATTGAGTTATCTAGTCTGTAAATATATTTAAATGGCCATTAGCACAGAAGACTCGATATCGTAACGAAGTATTTAGGGATCTGAGTTTTTACAAAGCATTTTATGTGATTAACGAAATCGTATGTTTATACACATATTCAGTTTGGTTTGGTTAGCATATGGCTGGTTAGAATTGTAAGCTGCTTGTCCAAATAAGTATTTAGTTGCAGCCAAACATGGCTCAAAACTGTTGATTAACTATACTAAGGTGAGAAAGTACGTACCGAGTGACGGAGGCAGATCAGCACGCGTATGTTTGGTGATTTCGTTTCGTAATATTTCTCTCGCAGAAACACAGTGTAATAAATTACAGCCGCAAAATATAATATAGATCGCAAATATTATCGCGAAAGACTTGTGACGATTCTGTGAATTTTACGACACTGTGGTTTAGATACCCTTGGATTCAATTGCTTAACCACTGATTTTGTTACATATTTGACTACAGTATTATAATAAGATCAGGTATACAATTGAAAATAAAAACTACTTGATTGAAAAAACGTTAAACGAAAGTGAACCAAGAAAAATTTAATATTTTTATTACTTGCATCTTCCTCTTACAATTGTAGACATAAGACGAAAGTGTTCATATTTTGTAATAACGAAACGCAATTTTGACGATGAGGAATATCTGTACATAAATGTAGAGTATATTTCTAAATATTTGTATGTATTTTACTTAAAAAGGTGAAATCCTACTTATTTAAACGATTGATTAGATATAACTAAGCGATCTCTGTAAATATTATTAGGTTAGTTTTTTATTCCCTACAGTTAGTGAAGGTAAAATGTGAAGTGTCTTATGGTACATAATGCTTAATTCGATATTTTTATAAAGACTAAAGTGTTTGAGATTTTTAGAGATTTAGTGCCACGCCGTCTAAGTAATCAACCATCCCCACTTATTCATTAATGTCCTATAATTAGGATTACCATACGTCTGGTATATACGGGACTGTCACTGAATTCCTTATCGAGTACCGTATTTCTAATTTGTCCCGTTTTCTTCATAATCCACGTAAAACTCGAGGCAACCTTGTTCTTAATTCCATATCTTTTGATTTGAGTATAACCAATGATTACTTTATTGATTATTATAATAGGAGAATAAACAATTCCCTAAAAATGTGGGTAAATTTTAAATTTTTTGTACATACGTACCGTTTTTAATCCTGGCAATTACGGCAAGCCTATCTATAGAGAATTTCTATTATATTATTATATTTAGTATTATATTTGTTGAAAACCTTGAGCTTTTCTAGCTCAACTAAGCTATCAACGATGAATCAAGTAATCATTGTTCATATAAATATTTGCATATGACAGTGACAGTTAGAAAGCCAAGTTCTAAATTCAATTTCTTCCCTTCGAGCTTCTATGTTACACATAATTTAGACGGCGACTTGTGAGGGCAAATAGTTTGAGTGTTGATACTTTACAATAATTTATATAAAGCTACGTAGTATATATTCTTATTTCACTATATAAATGGTGCTATAGCGAATCAGAAATGCTTACCAGGAAATATTATAAATATTTTTATAATATCAATTTGATCATTTTGATGTACGCACGCCTACATATCAAAGCTATACATTTCCAGTATAAGCTGATCTCGCATTGTATAGGCTTTCCAAACGATGGGAAATCAGCGTAAACTGGATAAGTATAGCTTTATATGTAGCCGTGTGTGTACATAAGTACGACGGGTCCATGGGTAGGATCGAACAAAAAGTACAGGGTCAAAGACAAATCCAAACCTGTTTTTCTGACTCTATATGCAATCTTGTTTATTGAGTACCTTATTTTAAGCAGCTAATTAATGATAAGATATGCAGAATGTTACAAAAGTTGAATAATATTAAAAGTATGTGATAGTAATATTATTTGTGTATGATTTTGGTATTGTATAACTTTAATTCTGAAAATTCTATCCATGAACCTGTCAATAATATGCTTTAATCGGAATAATGCAATAATTTATAAATAAATAGATGCATAATAACTATCGTCCATAGTCGTAATCACTGCCACAGCTTGGTACAAAATATATGGTGCTGGAATGTCGCAAATAAAACCTCAGTAATAAATATATATATATCTGTCGAGGAAGTTCCTTGATAAATGTATTGTTTTTTAAACTACTTTATATTACAAGATTAAAATCTAAGTCTTATTCATAAAGAGATAAAACGTTATTCAACCCCGTTAGTTAAAATGTGTTTTTTACCTTATCTTTCATTGCGATGTTTAGTTTTGAAAGATAAGGACAAAACATATTAATAAAAACGTTTATCGTTTTATGAATAAGAGGGTTGACAAAAATATGAACTTATCGGATTTTCAAAGACGAAAAGTTTGGAAATTCGGTCATGGAAAAGTTAAACAGTATATTTGGTTGGTGATATTTTCTCTGTATGACTAGGATTTTCTTCCGAGCAAATAATGTTTGTATTTACTTTGTATGAGATAGCTTTCGCTACACACACTTCGTTGTTATGCGAGTGTAAAATGAGAAATTCTAATAGGGACTTCTACATTTATTCGTGTTCTATAAGATGTGATATCGCATTTCAATGACTCGTGCCTAATTTTTTAAATGTTGCTATTCCAAACTGAAATTGTTTTATTTGCGTACTGGAGTTGGTCAATATTATCTTTGATCAAGGGCGGATTTCAGGGTTCATGCGCCCAACCCCACCACCAACTGTGGTATATAGTTGACCAGAGACCTAATATCAACAATGATCCCTGAAATTCTTAACATGAGACACCGAGGGACATATTAAATCCTGGATCCCGCCCTTGTCTTTAATATGTTGAAATCGAGTTCGAACATAACAAATAAACTGATTTGTTTTGTTTTACATAAAACGATATCTTTCAATTTTCAGATTAATTTTGTCTTTCGCAAATGTGTCGCTATGTTCATAATGTAGTTGTGATAGTTTACATAAGCTATGAAAGAGAAGTACATACTTAAATATTTGTAAATATTACCAAAGAAATGTATGCAAGGATGATCCCGGTACGCATCTTGTATTCTAAGCTCGTTCCTTATAAAGTTTACATAATGTGTTGCAAGATGATAAAACTAATGTTGAACGAAATGGCAATGTCTATTATTAAAATTAGCCTTTATTTTTATTCCAAGACTGTGAATTATAAATATATATAATTATTATATCAAAATTAGTTATTAAAAGCTAGTTGAATACTTCATTTTTTCTTATTATTACAGAAAAAAGATAATAAAGATATTTCATGAAAAATGTTTTTCTTTTTCTTACCGTCATGATATAAATAATAAATAGTTTTGGCACAACGTGGTCTGTGGCAGTGTATCGTAGAGCCCCGCCGCTATTAAATAGTGAGCGCACCGGAGCTGGGGTATTCTTAAACCACACAGTCTGTGCTGACGGCTAGTTGTCATCTACGGCGTCGATCAGTCTCCCAGTTCGCGGTGACGTGAGCCTGCAGCTCGGCCTTTACCTCGATGGTAAGTTTGTGGAGTTGGGATTTTTGGATTGGGCATCTTTAACGCTGCCACCGCTTGCGAAGTCGCTTCTTGTCGGCAAACATCTGTAATAGGCACGGTGGTAAAGGTATTACGGTATTATGGGGGTGTGGTCGTGGTTGTGGATGACTAGGGCGCGTCGGATCCAAGAGGTTAGCTCGCCCGCCATCTCTACGTCTGTGGTTTTGGCAATAGGCCGTGTGGGTGTAGTTGTCTCCATCTGTGCCTTGAAGTCAGTCCAGTAAATGTAGCGACGTGGCGCGTATGGAGTGAATCGAGTGATATTTACTTTTATGACGACGAGCACGAGCTGGCGGTCCGATAGCATATCGTCATCCTGTACATGCTGCGTGGTCTGGAAGCCTATCCCGCGGTGCACGAAGATGTCTGGTGACAACCATGCGTCGTCGGGATAGTGAGTAGGTAAATCTGATCCGGACACCGTGTAGTCGCGGGACGATTCCACATTGGCGAAGAGTATGTTGCCCGAAGTATTTGCCCTGGCGGAGTTCCTTGCAGAGTTTTTACAATTCAGGTCGCCGGTGATTTGATGGAGTACAGCGAGCTGAATAATTGATGTATGGCAGTGGGGTCTAGAGTGATTTAAAACGGCTTGTACTCCGCATAGTCGCACAGGTGATCGCCGGCGATAGATAATTGTACTCCCAATGCGTAAACGTGCGTGTGATGTACTATTCTCCGCTTAACTAATACCACCAGATCGCGGTATGTTGCGCGGAGAGCGGACTGCTCATCCTTTCTATAAGCGATGAATCCCGGGAACTTTATTTTGTTTGCAGGACCCAGAAATGTTTCGCTTATGAGCACCACGCCTACGTTGTGTTCCTGCAGTAGTCGTTTAGAGGCCAGGTTCCATTCTCAGTGATTCAACCATTGATAGACATCAAAGTTGCTAAACCTCGGAAAAACGCCCGCAACGGATCTTCCTGTCTTCAGAGGAATTTTTGGTAGCGGAATGCGGTGCCTTTTCCATGGCTTGGGCTTGGGCCTGCTGAGGAAGGCGCGTGCCTCCGCTAATAGTCGTGGGGGTGCCACGGCTCACTTTTTCCGTGACTTCTTGCAGAACACTGGGCAGCGGGTGCTAATGGCGGGATGCGCACCATTGCAATTGGCGCACGATGCCGGTTGTTCTGCAGTCTTCTGGCATTCCCCCGCCCGGTAACCCCCGCCACACTTGGCGCATGCAAGCGGGCGGTGGCACTCGTTCAATGAGTGCATGAACTGATGGCAGCGGCGGCATTATGCTGGGCCTTACTTTCCACGCCATGCCTTAATCGTGACGCCGGGTATGCACAATATAAAATAGATATACAATACAAAAATAGCTCTGTAATCTGCTATAGTCCCTGCGTGATGTTAGGGTTCTTGGTGATGACGGCGTGGAAGATACAACGTGGCCGATTTTATTTTTATGGTGGGCTTCTCGCACTCATCCCAAGAGGGATATAGATGCTTAACCGGACATATTGGCGAAGCATTAAATAGCCTCCAGCCTAGCTTTATTTACATTTAAGTAACTGCGCCTGAGGGCGTCCCCTGCGGGACACGGACCTCGGCTCAGGGAGTTACTGAGACTGTAATAATCGCAAGGGACTGCTAGATCAATGATTATTTGGGATTATTAGGGATCTTTTGTTACTACTCGATTTCACGGGCATTAATTGGCACGGGCCGGCGCGAGCAAGGGTCGGGGGGCGACTTTAACGTTAGTCGGGTGGTCGCGAATTTAGGCTTCCGCGACAGCGTAGAAGCGGGCCCCGGCGGCGGGGTCGATATGTCGGTTAGTTTGTTGATTGAGAATGCGCGAGTCTCTTCATGTGAGCTACGTGATGGATGGTGATTAGATCATCGGCATCTTCTAGTGCATGCCTTGAACGACGGGATTTGCTTATTTCAACCTGGCCGACCCTGTCTTAATATGGCAGACGTATACGGTATACGTCCGTCACGTACGTACGTAAGTAACTAGACAAGCGTACGACCCGGTGGTCGTACCCTTGTGCGCGGAGATCCTCTTGATTATCGTCCGGTGAGATATTACGGCCACCTTCAGGTTCCTTTCAGCTGGTAGTGAAAAGGAGAACCAGCTCAAGTTGCCGGTCTTCTCCATATCAGGTAAGATTGTATGACCCAGTACTATCTGTCCGACTGTGGACTGAACTGGACCCCCTGTCTAAATGGGCAAGGGTTAAGGGCGCGAGCAAGTTTACTTTTAAAAACTGGTGCATTTTTCTACTACCAGTGAATAAATGCCAGACTGACCGATCTGATTTTGGGTTCTTCGTAAAGGTTGGTTTTTGCTTTGGAACGCGATGACGTCGTCGCACCGCTAGTAGCGATCGCGGTCTCATTCTTTGAATTGGGGCGGGGCGGTGTAGTTCGCATACGTGATCAGAGGGCTAGTGGCGCCATCTGTGCGCGCTTGAGAACGAGGGTTCACCTCTGCGGTGATGCATGACTTCTTGGCATCCTCGTCGAGACCGTATTCGTCGTTGGGCGGCGCGGGTCTCCGATTCTATCTTGGTCACCTCCATCCGGTGGAGTGACGTTTGGGACATAAAAATTCCTGTGGTGTGTCCTCCCACAGATCTCAGCGAGTTAACAGAACGATCGTGTGAGTGTGTGTCCTCCTGAAAACGATCGATGAATGTTCCGGGGAGGGCACTGGCTTGCGATAAATTTTCAGTGTCGGTGTCGGTGATTGATGTTGCACCGGTCATGATAGCATGGGGGGTGTGCGGACAATACCATCCGCCCCCACACCCCCTTGTGGACTTGGGCCTGTATGGTGATGTGAGACGACGACGGGCCCGAGAAAGAATCCCTAGGTCGAGATGGGGCCGTGTGCCGGTGACCGTCGCGTTCTGGTGAACTCTATGGTGATACAGGCGTACTCATGGGGATAGTAGATTGCGACTTAATGGGTGACGGTATTTTACTTAAGCTTTGATTTTGGAACGCGAGGCGCGGTTAATTCCGGCCTGCCATGCGGAGGCGGCTTTAGTAGTTGCGATGTGCGGCTCACGGAGTTGCGAGTCTCCAGTCCGGTAGGTGTTTAACTACAGCGCGGTATCCCCCTTACTTAGAAGTATTGGCGTCTCTTCAGAGAGTTTTCGCTGTATTTTAAACTGTTCGTGTTGTAGTTGAATACTAATACTGGCACGTTGTATTGGGAACACTTGTAATTCAGAATCTGAATCAGCTTCTGTTTGACCCTGAACAGGGCTTTTGGGTTTGGTACCGGCATACTGAGAAGAGTGGCACCAAGTGAAGGCATCATAAAAGTTGATGGTAAATTTACTCTTGTAATGTTACAAAAATATGTAATAATTAATCATTTGTTGTCAGACGGCACGGTTAGTGCAGTGGCTGATACAGTCGACTGCTGCGCCGGGGGTCGTGGGTTCGATTCCCGCACGGAACAAATATTTGTATGATCTGCAGGTAGTTGTTCCGCGTCTGGGTTTATTGTATGTGTAATTCATGTCTGTAAACGAACCCACGACACAGGAGGGATCCTAGTGTGGGGCAGCGTTCTTAAAAAAATTAAAATAATTTGTCATTTTTTATTTCATCAAACTCATTCCATTGTTTTTTAAAACAAGAACAAAATAATTTGAATGCGTATTTATTATATTGTAGTTCATAAACAGGTTTTATACAGATTTCAAGTTAAAAATAGCATACAGATTTTAACAGTTTCTACTACTGATTAAAGGCTCAATGCATCTGGCAACACTGCTTGCAGTAATGCAAAGATATATATTTACAGTTACTTGGTCGTCGCTTAATGAATTAAAATTACTCATGTTCAGTATCAGTGGATACATAGTCCGAACTAATCAATTAATAGTAAACAGCAATGTAAAAAAAAAGAGTTTTATTCGTTTGCATATTCAGATTTCAGTTGAGATGTGACTCTATTTAAAAACCATGGACCCAAGTATAGGTTATAACTTTCCATCCAAATATACGTTAGTTACATTTTAGCAAGACAACACACACACCCCAAAGCACTAGAATCCAGGGCCGTTAAAACATTAAAAAAAGAGATACCGACTCAAAAGACTAAGTACCCGTCACCCAATTCATTTTTATATTATTAAAAAAAAAACTGAAGAAGCGTGATTGCCGATTTGTGATTGTTCCGAAATTTTATTTGTTGTACCTGAATCTACTACAAAACAAACTTTCGAAAATGTAAGTGCAACAACAAAATAATACACACAAACACAAAATTTACGTTATTTGAGAACGATACTTACCCGTAAATTCACTTTTCAGGGCTACAACATCCAAGCCACGCTCTGAGATGACTTTGGAGGAATTGGGCAAAATTGAGGAGGAAGAATTCAGTACTGGCCCTCTTTCAGTGCTTACACAGTCGGTCAAGAATAATACACAAGTCTTGATCAACTGCCGGAATAACAAAAAGTTATTGGGACGCGTCAAGGCCTTCGACCGGCATTGCAACATGGTGCTTGAAAACGTCAAAGAAATGTGGACCGAAGTGCCAAGACTCGGGAAAGGCAAAAAGGTACCAGTTACTATGTTTATTTCAATTTACGCTTAGTCGATGTAGGTAAAAGTTTCATCAAATTAAAATAACTTTGGAGGTTACCAATTAATTGCTAGCAAGAAGTTTAGAATTAGTTCATTCACACCCCACTTAAATCTTGTTAGTGAATTGCGTTTGTATTTTTCTAGTGTAAGTTAACACTGACGGACAGTTCAATCTCACTGGTCGAAACTGTTGGAACAGTACTTGTATTGTAGCGTATGGTGGTGTCTACGAATAGCACCTACCCATCTCATCCCATGGGTGTTGAAAAAGGCGATATGGGATTAGCTGGAGGATGGGCAGCAGCATGCTTTAAGTAATTAACAACTCAACTGCAATTGCCTGCCAAGTGTTACAGTACTGATCCTGGATTGCCTGTACCTATGCCTTTACAACATCCACGGGCGTAGTGTGCGTATAGTAGAGTATATACCATAGAAATATGAATGTGTATGGGGAGTACTTTCTTTGGATGACTTTGTAAAAAAATTGTTTTGCCAGTATGAAGGTCTTAATTAGGTATACCTCTTGTGACAGTACAACATGACATTCTTTGTGATAGCATGTGAAGCCGTCATCATGTGTCATACTGATTTGATACAAGTAAAAACTTTGATGTCAACAGGTGTGTTTTTGTATTACTTTTGACGCTTTGGCCTTGGTACTTTTGCGTCAATGTTAATAAAGATAACCCAATGTGAGCATAAGTATATTAAAGTTAAATTAGCTTAGTAGGAGTTACTGCCAGCACCAGTAACATTCAACCATTCTACCCTATGAGTAACATTAAAATATCCTGCTAACAGGAAAATGGAATAAATTGGGTGTTTGTAAGACTAATGTGGCAGCTCTGCACATAGGATAATTTGGATTATTATCATAACACCCATCTAACATCTGAAGTGAAGAGCTTTGCAATAGGCAGCCAATCTCTGATTCTGAAAGACTACAGAACGATGCCAGTAATGTACTGGAGGACAGTACAGAGCCTCTTCTACAACCACTTAGTGTAATTCTTAACTTTTTGGGTATGATTAAAATTCCACAAATAAAACCTTTTTTATTTCAGGGGAAAGCTGTGAACAAGGATAGATTTATTTCAAAAATGTTCCTCCGTGGAGACTCAGTGATCTTAGTGTTAAGAAACCCACTTGCCACCGCAGCTGGCAAGTAATTACCCAATAAACAATGGATGTTGTATGAATATGTGTTTTAAGTATTCTCCAAAACCTTAGTCATAAGTGATATGGATTCAATTCATCTCTTTTGCGTATTGGTGTATTGAAAGGTAAAATAAATATTAATAAGATATTCTGTGAATCTTCTTTCGGTAACCCTTTCCATATTTAAGAAAATAATTCAGGTAATTGGTCATGAAGTAATGATTAATTTACTCTTAAAATGTTGGATGTTGTGGCCTATTGTTGTCTGAAGGTTGCCAGTGGATTTGGATACAGGCTACTTTGATGCCAGTTTTATGAAAAAAATGGCACCCTTGTGTTTTGTTGGCTATGGTCCACTGTGAAGGTCATAAGGTTTAATATACACAAAATTATTTTCGAATGTCTATATATACCTAGAATGCTGTGTCAGCCTGTGTGGGAGAAGGTTGGTCTTCAAATAGTTAAAGACAGGAAATCAATGCTGAAGGTACTGCATAAGCTTTTTATTTCTTTAATTGTGTCATTACACCATAAGTAATATAACTATGTGGCTCTATAATTAAATGCTTCAATACAAGGTTCCAAGCTGCAGAATTAAATTTCTGAGACTCAGGAATATTACAAAAATAATGCGTCATTAGAAACTTTGTTTTCAAAAGGCTTATGTACCATAGTTAACATCCACAAGTTCCTCCGAATCCCTTACCCAACCGTGGGTGTCCTAAAAACTAATCCTGTGTGCACATGTGCAGTGCTAGTTGCTACACACTGCGAACACCAATTCGTGCGTCAAGCAAACTCGGATCAAGGATTTTAATCTGGGGGGCCCTCGGTGTCATGTCAACAATTTGGATCCAGAAAATTAATCTGAGGGGGGGATCTTGGTGAAGAACTCACAGATCATTGTTGATATTAGGTCTAGGGTCAGCTATATCCAACAGTTGGGGTAGGGGCCCCCCAGACCGGAACTGGCTGGATCCGCCCTTGGCGTCAAGCATCGTGTAAGGTGTTATGATATTGTCCCGTATGAGAAGGGCCATCCGTCCCCATATATCGGGACTCACCGTTATCCAACCCCATTTCCCGATAAAACTTATAGTATGGAATAAATATAGCAGTGTCAGGTTATATATAAAAAAAATCTCAACTTTAATAGTAAATTTTTCTACCGAGTACTTAGTCCTCACGAAGTACCACAAATTATAATCTAGCTTTCATATTTATAATCATGCTCGTGCAAGGGTGCTACTTGCGGTGACTTGTCGTCCTGCTGACCATGATTTTCTTTTGTTTAAAAACGATGTCCCTCATTAGTAATCCTCTACGTGCCTGTTACAGACACAAATCTCACATGCACAAACACCTAGTCCCGAAACATCTATCTGTAGATCATACGAATATTTGTTCTGCGCGGGGATCGGATCCGCCACACCTTTATATTTTTTTTTTATTGGTGCTCAGTGGAAATTCTTCATGAACTTCCTTCGCTTCGGGGAAGGCCGAAGGGGTATGCTGGACTACTACCGGCTAAAACCACTGAAGCGGTCATTTTCGGCACCTAAGGGAGGCTCCAGGTCCTCGTATGATCACACTAGAGCCGCCTACTGGTAACACGCCTATAGGCACATGTCGGAGAGTGTGACGGTAAAGCGGTCACCCCCGGGGGGATTATAAAAGATCCCCCAAGAACTCACGACACCTACAGAACGGCAATTGCTTACCCACTGCGCCAACTGTGTCGTCTAATTATTAATTAATTAAAGATTATTTACTTTTGCTTGGAAGCAATGAAGCCAGGTCCTAGTTACACATTAATATTCCTCGGAACAACCCAAACATTTTTCGCGATTTATGTAGAGCCTAATAATTTTTTTGATGATTTCGTTTGCTTAACTGTTTTTTTTTTTATATTAACGGTACAAGCTGATATGTAGCAGTGACATATTAACGTATTACTTGTAATGTTTTAGTTGTTATTTGATTGTATAGGTATAAATCAGTAATCTAAATGTAGGTAATAAATACAGTAATGAACAATAAAATTACAGACAGAGACGTGTCGCAGGAAAGTATGTTGCACCGCTTTGTCTTCAAACACAAGGAAGCGGTACAGGATGGAAGTTTTTAGAGGTTGTCTGTAAATGTTATTTTATTTCATTTTGGTGGGATAATTTTACGTACCAACGCACTATAATTAAGAAAACATTAAAATATCAAATTGCGTATTTTATTCTTTACAACACCTTACATCAGCCCTCTGCAACCAGCGGCCTGTTAGTCGCCACGTTGTGGCTTGCAAAATTTACAACAAATGCGGAAAGAATAGCACTGAGTTTTGTTACATTTAAACATATTTGTAAGTATAAAAAGTTAAAACTGCGGCTCGCACTGAAATGATCTTTATTTTTAGCAAGTAGGTTTCAAGAAACACTCACTCTACAATAAATTTGAATGAAGCCGGCATTTTCTACTGACTGCCTCTGAGACAAATCGGCGAAACAAACTCGAAGGTTTCTGTGAAAGAATGTAGGGCAACGTATGGCCTTTTGAAGAAAGATCCATAGCCATTTTGGGATGACCTGTTCTGACAGACGGCAAACATGAATCAGTCATCGTGTAGCTCAACCCTATTTTAGGGCGCTAAACGACCGTCGCACTACAATACCATCAGCATCTAGGCCACATCGTCAGTGTGGGCGACATGAATACCCAAATACCAGACAGATATGTAGTGTAAGTGTGTACAACTCGCATTCACAAATATTTTAGAATCAGAACAACGTGAAAAAAATGACAATCACTGTCTTAAAAAAGCAACTAAACATTCAAATGTCATAAAAAATGATCTGATCAAATGTCCAACGTATATTAGATTCTCATATGATTGAGACGTGACAGTCAACAAATGTTGTTTTCTTTATATTTATCCCTCAGTGAATGTCGAAAGCTTAGGTTATAAATTGCTCGAATATCTTTATTTTTCAGCATAAAGATTGTTTGAATATCGGTAGCATTTCCCCACAACAAAATGCCATACAACATTATACTACGAACATAACTAACGCTGTTTCTAGGCGTATTTTAAAGACTGCATAAGCTACATAGGTTTGTCTATTCGACAATCGGTGAATAAGTGGGCGTCACACAGCTTTTAATCTAAAGTAATACCCAAAAACACAGTGGTGTCTACAAGGCTCAACTCCTTCCCATTTATTAGTACACTGGTTTTCACCTGTTTTACTTAAGGTATTCTACACAGATCTTCACGGAGCCTCATATTACAAAAGGTTGCTGACCCATGCCTTACGCCAACCATTTCCTCTATGCTTAACCCTGATTTCCTACTAATGGAAATGATTTCAGAGTGCATTTCAATGAATCCTACTGCCTAGAGGATTGTCTCGACGAGATCCTAGACGAATTTGGTAACCCTACCTTAAGAGTGATCATTGTGGAGTTTATTTGCAGACCCTTGTTTAGCAGTGGACGGTTAAGGGCCGATATTATGATGTAGGCTACCTGGGCTATTCTGTTATCTTTACAACTGCCCTATGCGGTTTATCGAAAACGCCACGATGTTCTTCCCGGTTGCAGTTGCGCTATGCGGAAAATAGGGACATATGTAATATATAGAAACCCGTTTATCATTGTACCAAACATAAATACATGTTTTTAGGCTGTACAGCAGGAATTCCCAAATTGGTCGATATCAGTTTCCCAGGGGTTGACATAAACGAAAACTGATAAAAAATCGACCCCTAATAATTAACACAAGGTCTTATTTAAAGCTATCAAGTCAATGTATAAGTTGTGTTACGAGTACCAACTTCTAAAAAGTATGACTAATATTTTAGTAGGAAGGATTAGATATTGGTAAGTATTTTGTGATATCATGGGTCTATCAGAAGTCCGAAGAAAGGGGGAGGACACGATAACCCTGAAATCCGGCAACTTATTCTATTACCGGGAAGGCGAACATCTGTCTCAAGGTGGTGTCGGGTTTCTCGTCCGCAGGTCCCTCATTAATAGCATAGTGACCATCGAAAGCATGTGTCGACCAGGGTAGCGTACCTTATACTCAGAATATCCAAGAGATATTCGTTGAAGGTCATACAGGTCTACGCACCGACCTCGACAAGCCCAGATGATGAAGTAGACACACAAACTGTTCACCGCTGCAATAGAGGATGCCTTCAAGCTACTGGAGTGGAAAGGATTCGGCATTAACATCAATGGCGAGTATATCACTCACCTTCGATTTGCCGATGACATCGTAGTCATGGCAGAATCGCTGCAAGAGCTCGGCACAATGCTCGATGATCTCAACAGAGTTTCCCAACAGGTGGGCCTTAAAATGAACATGGGCAAGACAAAAGTCATGTCAAATGCCCATGTCATGCCCATCCTAATATCCGTTGGGAGCTCTGTTCTCGAAGTTGCTGACGAGTATGTCTACCTGGGACAAACTGCCCAGTTAGGTAGGTCCAACTTCGAGAAAGAGATCAACCGTCGAATCCGACTCGGCTGGGCAGCGTTTGGGAAACTTCGCAACATCTTTTCGTTAACAATACCGCAATGCCTCAAGACGCAAGTCTTTAACCTGTGTGTGTTACCAGTGATGACGTGATGAGACGTGGTCACTCACAATAGGCCTCATAAGAAAGCTCAAGGTCACTCAGCAAGCTATGGAGAGAGCTATGCTTGGTATTTCTCTACGAGATCGAATCAGAAATGAGGAGATCCGTAGGAGAACTAAAGTTGTCGACATAGCTGAAAGGATTAGTAAACTGAAGTGGCAATGGGCAGGGCACATTGCTCGTAGAACTGATGGCCGCTGGGGCACAAAGGTTCTAGAATGGAGACCGCGCACCGGAAAACGCAGCGTGGGACGTCCTCCAACGAGGTGGACAGACGACCTGGTGAAGGTCGCTGGGAGTCGTTGGATGAGGGCGGCATGTAATCACTCGTTGTGGAAATCTACGGGGGAGGCCTTTGTTCAGCAGTGGACGTCCTGTGGCTGTTATGATGATGATGATAAAGTATTTTGTATCAAATAGGAACAAAACTAGAGATAGGATTTTTAAAGTAATTTGGCTATGGGGGACTGAGGTATCAGTTCATTTTGAAACAGGGGTCTTTTCCCAAAGTAGTTTGGAGTCCCTGCTGTAGAGGATATGCAACAATGGCAAATACTCACTCACACCAATCTATAGACATAGCAGTCGTTGAAGAGCATTTAAATAAGAAAAATACAGCTCGTTAGTTCTGTAGGTATTAAAACAGATCAGTTTTTTTATCATGTATGTGCAGAAATCTTTTTGTCGAAAATCAAGTTATATTGGAGCTGTTAAATTAGCCGCAGCGCAGTCCGAGCTTTTTTTCTTGTTTAGCATCAGATGAAACATATCAACATAGTGACGTTCCTTGCATATTGCAGGAGGAAGTCTCAAATACGTATTTTCTGACAACGCAACAAGATAATTACTTACTAGTTCTATCTAACAAATACGCTTCATAATGCATAACATAGATGGCGGTGATACCAATATTTAAGGCGACTGTCTCCGTTCAATAGCCTTTGATAATAACCTCGGCTGTTCGCGCCAGAACCGCATTCATAACACGGTATTGTTTACGAACTGTCGTTTATCCAATCGTTGTGATCACACGCGCATATCGTTTGTTATAACGAGTGTAAAATCTATAAAAACTGGAATGAAATCAGTAGATTTGTGAAAAATTACTGCTTGAACTTGGAAGTGCTACGAACTCGGAAAATTTCCCGCTTTATCTTTTTTTTTCTTAAAGAAAATATGGTGTATTCTTGTTCTGGGTTCATTTTATAACTGAAGCCAAGGAGATTTCAAGAGAAGCAGCAAACACTGAGGTAAGTAATCATGCTTTTTACAGTTTTGTTTTGACCGACTTTCATAATCAAAACAACATGAATTAAGACATTTTTGTAATTCAAATTGCCGCTAATTTTTATGTTTTAATAAATGTCCACTAGAATATTTGTTATTGTGATTGTCTAAGAACATTTCAAAAAGATACCTGCCTAATTATAGAAACAACCTACAGTGTTGTTCCATGTTGTTATCGGTGTTTAAATATGTTAAACAATAAATTTTAAAGTTCTATAGCTCATTACAGGCAGTTTCTGAAATATCTTGATATGCCTTTAACTTTATGGAAGTAGGTTCCTTCCTAAATTAATATATATTCTTATAATAATTTATATTATTATATTCTTGGCTTGCTACTTACTGAATGTAGCTATTACGGTTACTGTACCTAGAGCTTACAAACATGCCAAGGGGTAACAAAATCCCTTATGCAACTGACCATTCGGTACCAATATAAGACCCGTGACCATGGTTATCGATGCTTCTAGACTCGAATTTCTTAAGTGCTTGTACAAACTGTATTCGTTACTTTTCCACTTCTTTTCATGGACACTAAATTCTGTGTCCTAATGATGGGATATTAAGATGTATTTCTTTTCGAAGAAATTGTCCTCGGTATCATTTCTCCTGTGTCGCGGGTACAGTATTCTGACATAAATCTCACATGTTCAAACACCCAAAAACGAAACAACGAATGAAAGGGCCATAGAATGATTTGTTCCGTGTGGGAGTTGAACCCGCGACACGAAAGTAGCGCGACACATAAAGCCAATCGCTTAGCCATTGCTGCACACTGCAAATCAGAGAGCATAAAACCCGCGACACGTAGCGCTACACATAAAGCCAGTCGCATAGCCACTGCGCCCATGGAGCCGTTATTTTTTATCGTTACCCTAATAATAATCTTCAATACGGCCACCTGCTGAGCCGGAGTCTGTGTCTAGTCCCGCGTAGCTCTTAGCTTTCAGGAGAAACACTATGTAAACTTAGATTACCTATAGCAGAACTTAAACTCCAGTACAGATTAGATTATAGCTACTAACTCTAGATCCAGTACAAAGCACCCACCGAGAAGTCTAATATTACTTTCCTGTGAGACATTCATTTTTATTGTATGAGTAATTTATTGCTTTACTCACGTGCATGCTTGGGTGATGTGCATAGGCGTAGCAAGCGAAAGGGGGTCAGATAGGCCCGGCCCTGACCAGAATCCTGGCACAAACCATAATTAGATTGCATAACTAATTAAAAATGCTGCTCCCAGGAGTGTATTTCCTTTGGAGTGCAGTGATCTCCTGTGTGTAACCCCGTTTTTTGTTTGTGTGTGGCTTCTCGCCTGCATCTCGAGGGAGAAGTGGACGCTCAACCGTACAATTGGCGAACGAAATAGCCTCCAGCCTGACGTAGCCCTCGTACTACCCTTCGGAATTTATAGGCAAATGGGCGTACCCAGCTTTCCACCTAGGTGGCGGCAAACGTGTAGGGGAATAATTTTACAGAAATAGGAAGGTGCATTTATTAAGTGGCAGGTCAGGTCTTAGGCCACCCCAGCAGCGCTGTAACCTACTGTGACTGTATAAGGTCAATATGCACTCGAAGCAATCGTTGACATGGGAGTTGGTACATGTAGCTATTCGATGAAGAGGCCTATCTATCAAATAATCTATTGATTAAAAAGCTCTTCGATGATTTGGCGTTGTAGAAAAGGACTTCGCAAAAACGTATTTTGAAAATAAGTAGGGTTACGGATTCTATTTAGGGGACGCGTCTTTAGCCTGCTAGCGCAATACCAAACTCCGTGCTGTTAATGCCAAACCTGGGAATTTGAGCTTGGACCTCACGTTTGGCAGCCGGACTTGCGACCAAGACTAATGAGTAATGAGGTACCTATTGTATATCGAACGTTCTAGAAGTTGTCATAAGAAAACAAAAGGCCATAATAAGTAATAAATCTTTCAAGAACATAGTTCGCCACGGTAGCCTGCACATACACAAACATGGCGCGTTTGTTTGTTACGAACCTATTAAGAAGACGTTTTAAATTCGTCATCATTTTAATAGTAGAAAACAAATTTGAATTGAAGCTTGCATCAACGAGGAGATTGTATCTGATGCTGAATCTGAAAAAACAATAAGTGTAATTACTTATAATAATAAGACGTTTAACCGCTCGAGACTTTGACCAAGGTTTACTAGCCTACGTCATCGATCAGAATTTTCTAGGGTTTTACTTTTAACCACGCGGTGCTCGTTGCGTTCTGTCGAGAATCAGACGCATGCCTATGTCGATTATCAAATTATTTCTCTATTTTGGGTTCCGGACCTCAGAATGTGAATTCATAACCTTCACTGTACCTATGTACTTGGGTACATGCTGTGAACGCCATTTTGCATTCGCAATAAGTAAACTACGGATACACCTACCTGACTCATCTCTCGCCGCATTTACGACACGCTTGGAAAGCTTAAGAAAGGTATTTTTAGACTAGGAGAAAGTTTGTATTCTGTCTAACTAACTAACCTAATATTTATTTTATTTCCTCATCATACCTATATCTTCATATCAGCCAGAGAACGTCCACTGCTGAACAAAGGCCTCCCCCATAGATTACCACAATTGTGTCATTATTTTTGTGGGAATTTGCCAATACTCACCATGCGTGGCAGGCGGGTTGGTGAGTGCAGAATGGCTACTGTTTCGCGAAGAGGATGCTGCTGCCCATTTCTCTGGTTTCTCGAAGGGACTCTCCCTTAGTCGCCTTTTACGACACCCACGGGTGGAGTTGGAGTGTTGCTAAATTCTTAATCAACCTCTCGAATAATGTTATTTCCTATCTTTAGAATACTCAAAAACACCTACAGTCGGCACACGTTATGCGTAACCATTTGAGCGGTGACGGATATGACACCATTCGCCGGGCCTTAAAGTGTGACACCTTACTTAGACTACTAAACGCTTTAGTCACAGCTCCTTTTTTATTGGTCCCGAGTGGAAATTTATCATGAACTTCCTTCTCGCTGGGGAAGGGCGAAGGGGTCATCTTCAGCACCGAAGGCGGGCTCCAGGTCCTCGTAAGACCACCCTAGAGCCGTGCCACTCCTTTAGGCACAGATCGGAGGGGATCACTGTAGAGCGGTTACCTTCTCTTCTATGCACAACAGTAGCAATTCTGCGCTCAACTACCTGCCTGCCAAGCGTGGTACACATAAATAGTGTTTAGGTTACGCATTTAATACAGCCGGTCCGTAGGAGTTATTCTTCAATTTTCCTATATTTTTATTCCTGGTTTAGCAATAAGGAGGGAAAACTACAGTTTCCTTACCAATAAATATAAAGAAGCAATGTTTTCTCATCTATGGTAACGTTCAATTGTTTAATTGTAACCGGAAATAACTAGCTTGAACTATTATGAACCGGTAAACGTTTAATTGTTGCAATTTCCATCGATTGTTACTTCAATTAACAAAATATGATGATTGCGAATTATATCAGTCCAAAGGGTATAGATCGTTACCTACTTACGTCATGTATGTAAATCCACTATAAGCTTACCTAGTATGCAAAATTAAGCGAAGCATTCCCAAAATATATGTTTATCAACACGCTTGGCTGGCTCATTGCCGATTAATGATCGCGGTATGATACGAATATTATTATTCTGTGGAACGAACCTCTTTTGAACTGGCAGAAATCGTCATGTAAGGAAAATCCGTTATGCCCCCTTCAGGCGACCTTTCCCTCTCTTTCTCTCTGTCTCTTTCTATTATTTACGGTTGTATGTGTGTGTGCATGCGATTATCGAGATTCGAGCAGCAAGCATTGTGCGCGGTCAGCTATTTAACCTCAATTCTAAACACTTGTAAATAGGTAATTAAACTTATGTTTTGTTATTTTTTTAATTCACACAGGATTTTTTTTCGTTTCGGTCTCGTGGTTTTAGGGCATGCACTCCTTCAAATATTCGATGAAACGCCGGATGTGACTTTTTAAATCATCATATGAGCCAAAAGACTTTGAACTGCTGAACAAAGGCCAACCCCAGTAATGACCGGACCCCGTGTATGTCTTTTTTTTTATAAGGTACCACTTTTTATCTTTCACATCCGGAAATGACCATCATTAGCTTCATTATAATAAAACATTTTTAAACGGATTCTATCGCGTATATTTTAGATTTTTGTTTTTCCTGACGTTTTGAATACTTTGCAGGGTTCGTGGTCGCAGGATGACTATGGTGACAGGCGTCGTAACAGATTTTAAAAAGTTATTTTATTTTATCTACCGTACAATTATAATCAAAAATTATTTCGATGCACGCAGTAATCACTGTGTCGTGATGTTTTTTTAGTGTGGTATTTTGTTTGGGACTTTATTATTTTAATAACAGGATTCCAAACTGGTGGTACCTGCCAGCCATCTTCTCTATTAAAGTTAGGATGTTTTTTAATTTCAATAGCCTCACGAAACATTCTTGGTACATATCGGTTCTCTTTCGCGAGGACTTGAGGTTGATCAAAACGAAGATAGTGGTTGGGTTTGTCTAAGGCATGTTCACACACTGCAGACTTTGTGGAGCGTCTATGCTTGACGTCAGCTATGTGTTCTTTTAACCTGGTGGCTATACTACGCTTTGTTTGCCCTATGTATGACAACCCACACTCACAGTCAATCTTATAGACCCCTGCATCTTGTAAAGGAATGTGACACTTCACTGGTTTGAGATGTTGGCTGATCTTCTTATGCGGCTTGAAGTAGGTTTTTATTGAAGCACGCTTCAAGATATGACCAATTCTGTCGGTGACTCCCTTAATGAATGGTAAAACTGCAGGTCGTCGATCAACCGTGGTGGGTTTCGGGCGGCTTCTGCGACGGGGATATGGTGCTCTCAAATTGTTACGCTGGAGAACTTCCTTCACATGGTGAAGTTCCCCTGCCAGATGGTCGGGGTCGCAGATGCCGTGTGGTCTCTGTAACAAAGATTTAGCCACGGTAGCTAACTGACAAGGATGGTGGTGAGATTCACCATTAAGGTACCTGTCTGTATGGGTAGGCTTTCTATACACGGTGTGACTAACAGAATGATCAGGATTATGGATGAGAAGTATGTCAAGGCAGGCTAAGGATTTCATCATCATCATCATATCAGCCACAGGACGTCCACTGCTGAACAAAGGCCTCCCCCTCAGATTTCCACAACGAGCGGTCACGTGCCGCTCTCATCCAACGACTCCCAGCGACCTTCACCAGATCGTCTGTCCACCTCGTTGGAGGTCGTCCCACGCTGCGTTTTCCGGTGCGCGGTCTCCATTCGAGAACCTTTGTGCCCCAACGGCCATCAGTTCTACGAGCAATGTGCCCTGCCCATTGCCACTTCAGTTTACTAATCCTTTCAGCTATGTCGACAACTTTAGTTCTTCTACGGATCTCCTCATTTCTGATTCGATCTCGTAGAGAAATACCAAGCATAGCTCTCTCCATAGCTCGCTGAGTGACCTTGAGCTTTCTTATGAGGCCCATTGTGAGTGACCACGTCTCTGTTCCATATGTCATCACTGGTAACACACACTGGTTAAAGACTTGCGTCTTGAGGCATTGCGGTATTGTTGACGAAAAGACGTTGCGAAGTTTCCCGAACGCTGCCCAGCCGAGTCGGATTCGACGATTGACCTCTTTCTCGAAGTTGGACCTACCTAACTGGACAGTTTGTCCTAGGTAGACATACTCGTCAACAACTTCGAGAACAGAGCTCCCAACGGATATTGGGGTGGGCACGACATGGACATTTGACATGACTTTTGTCTTGCCCATGTTCATTTTAAGGCCCACCTGTTGGGAAACTCTGTTGAGATCATCGAGCATTGTGCTGAGCTCTTGCAGCGATTCTGCCATGACTACGATGTCATCGGCAAATCGAAGGTGAGTGATATACTCGCCATTGATGTTAATGCCGAATCCTTTCCACTCCAGTAGCTTGAAGGCATCCTCCATTGCAGCGGTGAACAGTTTCGGGGAAATGACGTCCCCCTGTCTCACACCTCTCTGCAATGGAATTGCCCCCGTGCTCTGTTCATGTACTCGGACCGACATGGTGGCGTTTCTGTATAAGCACTTCAACACTTCAATGTACCGATAGTCAATCTGGCACCGCTGCAGAGATTGCAGCACTGCCCAGGTTTCGATCGAATCGAAGGCTTTCTCATAGTCCACAAACGCCAAGCATAGTGGCAGATTATACTCCTCGGTCTTCTGTATAACCTGCCGCAGCGTATGGATGTGGTCTATGGTACTGAAACCTTTTCGGAAACCGGCTTGTTCGGGAGGCTGGAAGTCATCAAACCTGCGCTCGAGACGATTCGTGATGACCCTTGAAAACAGCTTATAAACATGGCTCAGAAGTGAGATGGGTCTATAATTCTTCAATAGGGTGTTATCACCCTTTTTGAAGAAGAGCACCACCTCACCTCTGTTCCACGCTTCCGGCGTTGTGCCCTCGAGTAAGACGGAATTGAATAGCTTCTGAAGGACTTTAAGTACCGGTGTTCCACCCGCTTTCAGAAGCTCTGTCGTAATTCCGTCTCCACCCGGCGCCTTGTTATTTTTAAGCTGTTTCAAGGCCATCCTAATCTCGTACAGGCTGATGTCCGGGATATCCTCGGTATAGTGTCGGGTTAGTTTGGCTCGCGGGTCTTTGTCAGAGCCAATGGTAGGTATAGTAACCGATCCTGGCGGAGATGGATGCGTGGGTCTACGATCAGACACGCTCCCTCCGCCAGAGCGGCGAAGGCGCGCCTTCAGGGGCGCTGGACAAGCTGCGGCGGCTAGCTCGGCGGCGCGCACTTGTAAAGTGGCGTCATCGCCTGCGGATGCAGTTTGCAACCAAGCGCGTCGTCGAGGCCGTCCTGCCGCTCTTTGGAGCCTGGCTCAAAAGGAGCGAGCGCGTCACCTACCGCCTGACGCAGGTGCTCACCGGGCACGGTTGTTTCGGCGCGTACCTGCACAGGATAGGACGCGAGGCCACGGCACAATGCCACCATTGTGATAGCGACCAGGACACCGCACAGCACACGCTCGAGGCGTGCCCTGCGTGGGCCGCTGAGCGGCGGATCCTGGTCGATCGGATCGGGCAAGATCTCTCTCTGCCAGCAGTAGTGTCGGCTATGTTGGCAGAGCACGAAAACTGGAATGCAGTAGTCTCCTTCTGTGAGAGCGTCATGCTCCAGAAGGAGACCGCAGAGCGGGATCGGGAGAGGGCCGATCCCGCTCGAAGAAGAAGGAGACGGCGCCGGGGTAACAACCGCCCTGGCGCCTAATTCCGATACGCCTGAAAACCCCTGCCGTTGCTATAAGGTGGGGGACCTCTGGGTTCGCGGGTGCGTAGATTGGGGAATCTGCGTGCCCACACCAAGCGACCCAAGAGAAGACGGTAGCACGCATGTGGTCACGCGCTGCCGTGAGACGCTTTGGGGGATCCTTTACAATCCCCCTGGGGGGGTGACCGCTTTACAGTCACCCTCTCCGAGATGTGCCAATAGGCGTGGCACCAGTGGGTGGCTCTAGTGTGATCATACGAGGACCTGGAGCCTCCCTTAGGTGCCGAAGATGACCGCTCCAGTGGTTTTAGCCGGTAGGAGTCCGGCATACCCCTTCGTCCTTCCCCGGGGCGAAGGAAGTTCATGATGAATTTCCACAGGGCATCAATAAAAAAAAATAAAAAAAAGGTATAGTAACCGAAGTGTATAACTGCCGGTAGAAGTTCTCAATCTCTCTCAAAACCTCTGGCTTAGTCGACGCTACACTGCCGTCCTCGGTCTTCAGCTTCATAATACGACTTTGCCCAATAGACTTGTCTCTTGCGAACACTTTGGAGCCTTGATTCCGCTCAATCGCCTCTTTAACACCGTTAGTGTTAAAGGTGCGGATATCGTGCCGCAAGGACTTCCATATCCGTCTATTGAGCAGTCGGTATGCTTCAGCATCATCGGAAGACTGCAGCGTCATGGCGCGTCTTTCTGCCATAAGGTCGAGAGTGTGATCGGAGAACTTTTTTGGTCTACCTTTACGGTGGGCTTTAAAGAACTTAGACCCAACCGTTTGGACAGTTTCTACAAACCTACCATTTAAATCGTCCACAGATACGCAATGTTCCAGGCACTCGAAGCGGTTTTGGAGTTCGAGTTGAAAGCTCTCGGGGTTTTGGATATGAGCACTAGAGGGCCGGAGCGTAGACCTCATCAGACGAGACCTCTCAACTTTGAGATTAATATTCAATGTGCCTCTTACCATTCGGTGATCACTACCGGTTTTCACCCTGTGGATCACAGAGACATCATTGAATATTTGTCTTTTATTGGTCATGATGAAGTCAATCTCATTCCTCGTGGAACCATCGGGACTCATCCAGGTCCACTTCCTGTGAGGCGGCTTTTGGAAAAAGGAGTTCATCATAAAGAGTCCCTCCTTTTCCAAAAAGTCGGCCAGCCTCTGTCCCCTGGGGTTCCGTTGCCCATATCCAAATTGCCCCACTCTCAACTCACCATCGCATCGAGTGCCCAGTTTTGCGTTGAAGTCCCCCATCACAACAGTGAAATGTGTCTTCGAGGTATGTATGGCCCTACTTACGTCCTCATACATACTCTCTACTTCATCATCTGGGTGTGTCGAGGTCGGTGCGTAGACCTGTATGACCTTCAACGAATATCTCTTGGATATTCTGAGTATAAGGTACGCTACCCTGCTCGACACACTTTCGATGGCCACTATACTGTTAATGAGGGACCTGCGGACGAGAAACCCGACACCACCTTGAGACAGATGTTCGCCTTCCCGGTAGTAGAATAAGTTGCCGGATTTCAGGGTTATCGTGTCCTCCCCCTCTCTTCGGACTTCTGATAGACCCATGATATCCCAGTGCAACTTATCTATTTCTTCTTCCAGCTCAACAATCTTTTCGTCTGCCCTCAGTGTGCGTGTGTTATATGTCACCAGGGCCAGTTTTCGGTTTGGGTGGTAGCCGGATCCCATCCGGAGATTCTTAGCACCCCCTGCCCTGCCGTTTCCGTGGCCGCTACCATGACCAGGAATGGCGGGGCTGCCGGGAACTGGGGGCCGGTGCTTATGTTGTGTTGTCATTTTGGGGGGAATTTGCCGATACTCACCACGCTTGGCAAGCGGGTTGGTGAGCGCAGAGTTGCTACTGCTCAGCAAAAGGGACGCTGCTGCCGATCCCTCTGGTTAAGAGTCCCTTAGTCGACTTTTACGACCTCCACGGGAGGAGATGGAGTGGTGCTATATTCTTAATCCGGGCACCACACGGAAAGGATTTATTATCGTTCAATTCCATAGTAAACTGAATTTTACCATGTATTGAATTAAGGTGTTTTTAAAAATGCAGTCACTCTATTGTGAGGCAAGATGGTAAAAGTGTCATCTTCATACCGTTTGCACATCTTCGGTATAGTCGGGGCTGCCATCAGTGCTCTCTTCTATAAGTCCTCCATGAAAATATCGGCGACTACAGGAGAGACCGGTGAACCCATGGCCACACCGTCAGTTTGCAGGTAAAACTCATTGTCCCACAAAAAGTAGCCATTGGTAAGGCTGTGTTCAAGTAACTCTGCATATTGAAGAGGCATGTCATGCTCACTTAACCGTTTCTTAACAACATCCATGCAGTCCTTTACTGGTAAGTTGATGAATAAGGACTGCACATCAAAACTGACCTTCACTGCACTTTCAGCTAGTTCTAGGTCTTTTATTTGGCTGACAAAGTGATAGGAATCCTTCACATATGTGTTAGTCTTTCCACGAAGTTGAGAGAGTATCTTCGCTAGATGTTGTGTTTGTAAGTTGGTGTATCAATCTGGCTTACGGCCGGGTCTTTGGGTCGCAGTGGAACATAGTCTTTGTGAATTTTCGGCAACCCATACAGTTTCGTCGGTTTCGCACAAGATGGAATGAGTTTTTTCACGTCTAATTCTAAGGTGTCGGAGTGTTTACAAATTAACTCGGAAGTCTTTTTGAGAATTTTGTTGGTTGGATCTTTCTTAACCTTTTTGTATGTGTTTACATCCGACAAAATCTCTTGAATCTTTCGATTGTAATCGGACGTATCCATTATGACCGTAGCATTGCTCTTGTCAGCACGGAGGATAGTCAGGTCTGGGTCTTTGTTTACGTTTTTTTTACCCTGCGAAGTGTTCGAAACGTCAGCAAAAACAAAAATCTAGAATATTCGCGATAGAATCCGTTTAATTAAAAGTGTTTTATTATAATGGGTAATACTCGCGAAAACCTAAGACAATATTATCATTAGCTTAGTTCATCTCGTCAGATCCTGCAACGCCGCATTAGCAAACCCTACATAAAGTACACAGTAACAAGTAAATCTCCTACTATTTTATGTTTTATGCCAAAACGAGCCAGATATCTGGTGTTTAAGTATACTATACATATTAGTGTCGCAAAGAATAATAGTGTATTTCGCCTGTGGACGAATACAGAATATTCGGCCGGGATTTGGCTGGATTTGACTTGAATATGAACTTCTTTATTATTCTTGAAGTGTCTTATACATGTCGCTATACGAGTAGGAAATTGTCCTTAAACAAATTGGCAGAAAGGGGTTGTACTGGTAAATCACACAAATGTGAGCACATTCAGCAAAGCTACATGTCAAAATATGTCACTTTCCCTTCAAAATAAGCTGGTATTTGTAGCAGAAAACGATGTTTCACCAGTGAAATCAGTGCTGGTCCGTTTTTCTTTCAAACGCCAAAAGACAATACTAGATATGTCATGGAATACGACATAGAATACGTTTTATTGCGTAATCACGAGTCCCGAAGGGTTGTAATCAGTTCACTTGCGGATGAAGTAATATACTCTCATATCAGAGGCTGAGACCTCCCCTATAGATTTCTACAATTGTGTCATCTTGGGGGGTATTGGCTAATACTCACCACGCTTGGCAGGCGGGTTGGTGAGCGCAGTATGGTTACTATTCCACAGAAGAGACGCTGCTACCCATCTCTCTGGTTTAGCATCCCTTAGTCGTCTTTCCGTCATCCACTAGTGGTGATGGAGTGGAGCTATATTCTTAATCCGGACACCACACGGACTTAGGTAGTATAATAATCATATATTATTAATTTTTTTCAGATATAATGCATACGTATCAAAATATCATCGGAGATTTTATAACGTTCTAGAAGCTATAGAAGTTGACCATCGGATATCCTTCTAAATGCAATCGTTAAAAGAACATTCAACAATGTACAGACATTCTTATAACAAATTACAGCCCTAGGCTCGCCTCGTAAAAGGTAAATCAAGTGCAATAATGTCACTTCCGTCAGCCATATTAAATTATTGACATGACTATCTATCTATGCTTAGGTTAAAGAATAATAAACAAATATTATATTATGTATGATCATATCTGCCAAAGGAACAAATAACAAAGGCCTCCCCCATAGATTTCCATGATTGAGACACCATTTAAGGGCGAATTTGCCAGTGGTCACTACGTTTGGCAGGCGGGTTGGTGTGCGCAGAATGGCTACTGTTCCGAGTATTGTAATTCGCGTTAGTTCCCGTTTCTTTATACAGGATGTCCAGTAAATAGCATGACATACTGCAGGGGGTGAGAGCTTGGGTCAATACCTACCAAAAAAACAATATATGTTCAGCAAAATCTTACGGATTTACAGTAGTACAACATTTTCCGAAATATCGAAAAATCTCTACCTTGACACAGATTTTTAAGCATCTCGTAATGAAAAATTCCTTTTCTATTTTACTGATTGATAAGTCTTTGTTCTATTAAAAACTAAAATGTTTTCAAGAAATACAATTTTAATTTTAATTGTCACAGTACAATTTTCTTATCGCTTAACTTTAACCTACAGTGGTGAAAAAAAATCCGTAAGATTTTGCTGAACATATATTGTGTTTTTTTGGTAGATATTGACCCAAGCCCTCACCCCCTGCAGTATGTCGTGCTATTTACTGGACACACTGTATATAAATATCACACACTCCTACCATGGTCCAGATCCAGTCACGGTTCCGTAAGCTGTTGACTTTTCCTTATAACGTCCTTCTGAAAGGTTTCCGCGTTTAGTTTGCGCTTACAATCATGAGACTTGCATTACTACTTGTGTCATAATTATCGGCATCTTGCTCACGACTTTGACGTCATATGACGCGAACGGCGCCATTTTCGTAAAACATGTTTGGATGATACCATATTTAGAGTTAAAATTCTTTGTGGAGGTGATTGTTAGTACTTTCTAGATGCTTGTGGGTTTTGTAAAATTGTGTTTAGACCATTCAAACGAACATATTGTAGTCGTAGAGAAAGTAAAGAGTTAGAAATGTTGTACATAATTTAAAATGAGAATGCGTTTCTGTTTCCAACGGGTTCTATAAGTTTTCCCGATATTTCAAGATGTTCTTATGCTGTATTTGTTTGGTCTAATCTATATAAATAAATAAAATTTGGGTTTAACATTGAGGCGGACGCGTCTAACCTATGACCAGAAAACATCTTTTGGAACTGGTCATGTACAGCTGGTTAAGAATCCTATCGTGTATTATAGAGGCAACCGTGTGTTTTATTATTGCGTATATTTATCCACACAAATAAATAAAATTGAAGTGTCCGTTTGTAATGTCAAAATAACAGCTTTTTACTAAATGCATATGAAATTATATACGGTACACATATAACAAAAAAACTATTTTTATTTTTTTTGTCTGTCTGTCTGTTTGTTCCGGGTAGTCTCCGAAATGGCTGGACCGATTTTGACGGGACTTTCAATGGCAGATAGCTGATGTTATAAGGAATAACTTAGGCTTTTACTTTTATTTTAGAAAAAGAATTAGGGTTCCGCGGAAAAAAAACCCTTGAAATCCAATGTATATATTCTATGTCAAGTGTCTATGTCGAAGTACTCTAAATTTCTTTTAAATTAAACGCGGTTGGAACCGCGGGTCCCAGCTAGTAAGGAATATCTTAGGCTACTTTTATCTTAGAAAAGTAATTAGGGTTCCGCGCAAAAAAAAATTAAACCCTTGAAATAATTAAAGAAAAGATTTTTTTTTTTTTGTAGTTACCAAACTTTTATATGCATTTAATAAAAAGCTGTTATTATTACATTACAAACAGACACTTCAATTTTATTTATTTGTATAGATAACGAAAGCGGTAGGATATAATTATGGAAGCTTACAATAATGGAGCGAATGACATGCGTCGAGGAATTTTCTATTGTCTCAAATTATTATTATTAACCTATGTATGATACCCATAATGTGCCAAAAATATTAAGTTATTTCATTATGTTAATTTTAATAATATAAGTATGATTTTGTAACCGGGACAAATAGTATTATAATAGACAACGATCCCAAAATCCCGACATTTTGAAATTGTGCCCAGTTATTGTAGTCTTCCCATCTGGCAACCCTAAATCTAGGTCGGTATTTCGTTTTACCGCTCCTGCATATGTTTTGGTTTCTGCAATGAAGTGAATTAAATCGAAGGCGGAACTATCAGTAGTTGGAATGAAGCCATGAAGTACACAGTTGCATCAAGATTACAAACCGCAATACTACATCTGTTTTATTCCTATTGATAGATTCCGCTGTTTGTACCTAGTTGGTTGCGCATTTATTACCAATTCGACATATAATCCTATAATCCTTGTACTACAAATTTTGTGAATTGGTATGTATGTGGAGAACATTTCCGAACCAGCGCACCTATTTAAAAAAAATTATTCCACATAGATATAGGCTATATATTATGTGTAAATTACTTAAAGTTATGATGATATTCGTCAACTAAGTCGGAAAAGACCTCTTGAGAGGTTTAAAGTAAAAATTTGCACGAAAATATTGCAGGGTTGAATTGATTTTCTAGAATAATGCGTATCTTCTTAGGATAACTTACAACGCCTTTTTTTTTTTTTTTTTTTTTTTTATTGATGTCCAGTGGAAATTCTACATGGAACTTCCTTCGCCCCGGGGAAGGGTGAAGGGGTATGCCGGACTCCTACCGGCTAAAACCACTGGAGCGGTCATCTTCGGCACCGAAGGGGGGCTCCAGGTCCTCGTAAGATCACACTAGAGCAACTTACAACGCCTAACCATTTTCATCTTGTAGGATACAAAATAATGAATTATTTGCGAATCTATTTTAACCGTTATGGTGTTAATCTATATATAAGTAGGTATCTAAATGATATGTTTATTATATTAAGTATATTTAATTTAGAACATATTTGCCAGATACATAACAATATAGATATGATCCATAAGCCGGGCGGGTCAGCTAGTCATGTATTGTATATTGTGTGTGGAATTCATGTCTGTAAACGCAACCACGACACAGGAGAAATCCAAGTGGGGCAACGTTTTTATATTTTATATACATATATATAATATATATATGATTAAAGTGAGACCGGCTTACCAATATGGTTTTTTATTTTTTATATTGTCTTATAAGAACATACTTAATATGATCCCATTGTTATGAACCTGAACCAAACATCGCCTCATGTGGACGCAACAGTGAAAATACTGAGAACTTTTTCTGTAACGTAAGCACCCGCGGCCAGAAGCGTAAACATGACCAGGAGTACAAGGATGAGATAAAGTCATTAAAAACAGAAATCTTGAATCTCCTCAAAAGTTGGACAGACACACAGCAGAGCAAGTACGATCAAATTATTACGTCAATAAATGAATTAAGAGATGAAAACAGGGAACTGAGCAAGACGGTCAAATACATTTCAACACAGTACGATGACATAAATGCAAAGATAAAAGAATTGGAGGACGATAGGCGACGACAATCGAAATTTATACAGGCTCTTGAAAATAAATTGGAAATTACCGAACGAAGCCAAAAATCTGCTAGTATTGAGTTGCGTAATGTCCCGAAACTAAGTGCCAAAGAAACTAAGATTGACCTTATTAATGTGGTTGAAAAAATTAGTAATGTTCTTAAAATTGACGTTCAGACGAGAGACATTAGAGATGTATTTCGAGTCAGCACAAAATCTGATACTTATAAACCCATAATTGTGGAATTCGCTAGCTGTTTGACGAAAGAAAATGTCATATACTCACTGAAAAAATTCAATAAAGAGAACAAGGACAGTAAATTAAACACCGCTCACCTAGCAATAAATGGCGCACCAACACCAGTGTATATCTCGGAAACTCTTACTACTCACGCGAGAAGAATGTACTACCTAAGTCGAATATTTGCCAAAGACAACGACTACGCTTTCTGCTGGACTACACATGGTCGGGTTTTCTTGCGCAAAGCTGAAGGACTACAGCAGATAAGGATTGATAGCGAGAGTGACCTTAAAAAACTAAGTGTTGTATGACTAGTAACGAAATGTTGCATTCCATATCTTTGCACCTTTTTGGCTTTACTGTATTTTTTATTTAACTTCATTTTTATAGGCTGTGCGTATATTATGTCAATAACACAATGTTTCATGTTAAACTACTATGTTTGTCCCAAACATTATGAACACATAACTCATAAACACTTACACACGTACATACAATTGATACGAACTCTTAACAAAATATACACAACCTCAGATTCGACTAGGTTTCAATCTATGCTAAAATACTACAGTTCTAAATATCGTAAGGATATTACATATTTCATAATAGTGTTTCGTTTGCAACTACATAAACAAATAGGGCCATATAGAAGGTACCATTTGTACTCTTATGTAAAAATTCAATACTTCTAACTTTGCTATAATTAATGAGCTTGATAATACTGGTAATGCAAATTGTACTAAGCTCAACGACTCATCCCAATGTTCCCTTGTTTTAGATCAAACCAGCGATTCAAATTCCCTGTGTATTCTATGTTTGAATATACGCAGCATATACTGTAACTTTGACTTGTTACTTGCATTTGTAGCGACTCTCAATGTAACGATAGATATTATAGTATTGACTGAGTGTTGGACTAAAAAAGATGTCATACCGCCGTATTTAAATGACTATAACATGTATATGACTAAGAACAACCTAAACCAGAATGATGGTTTGGTAGCTTATGTTCGGTCGGAAATACATGTTGTGGCCTCTGAACTTGATATAGTAGAGGGTAACTGTTTGCTATTGGATACTGACCGGTTCAGTGTTATTTGTTCCTACCGTCCACCCTGCTACATAAATCCTCAACTGTACCTTTCATCGCTAGATGCGATATTCAAAAAGTTTCGCAATAAAGACATCATCTTTACTGGTGATATTAACATCAATACATTGTCATGTGATAGACATAATGGATGTCTAAGTGACTATCTATGTCTCGTAGCATCGCATGGCCTTCAGCAGGGCATTATATACCCAACTAGAGTAAATAATTGTCTGGACCATTTTATGATTAGAACGAAAGAAATATGGCAGACATTAGTCTTCCCGGAGTTGACAGACCACAGTCCCATTCTCATGTATGTCAAACATGCAGGATTAATCAAAACCAAAGCTACAAATGTAAATAGAACTTTGGACTTTGCTGCAGCACTTTTGAAACTGAGTGAGGTAGACTGGACCAACTTTTATATGCTAGATGATGTCAACTCTGCGGCTGAATCTCTAGTGGATACGATTACGAGCATTATGAATAATTGCTCTAATGTGTCAATCAAACCCAAAAGGAAAGCCCCGCTGAAGCCATGGATTACCATGGGCGTTGTACGATCGATTCGTAAAAGAGACAAGTTACATATAAAGTCAAGGAAACACCCAGACAATGAACAGTTACGCCAGATATATGTAAACTATAGAAATCATTGCAATAAAATAATTAAGTCTCTAAGGAAACAATACTACCGATCCGAGCTTGAAAAAAATAGCAACAATCTAAAAAAAACTTGGAGTATTATTAAGGATATATGTAACATAAAAAAAGGTAATGATTCACCCAAAGAACTGTTGCTTATTGATAGCACACCAACTAAATCATTGAACCTAGTAAATACATACTTTACAACCGTTGGTAGTCAGCTGGCTGATGCTACACTTCATGGACTGAAAAAATCAGAAGCTGAACTAGCTGGCACTCCAATAACAAATGAAACACTAACTTCGATGTCATTCTCACCCACAGACCCACGAGAAATAGACAGCATTATAGCATCCTTAAAAACAAATAGTGCACCTGGCTTCGACAAAATATCCAGCAGGTTAATTAAGTTGGCTAAATCTATACTGGTAGAACCTATCACCCATCTCTGCAATCTTAGCTTGGGACACGGTATCTTCCCAACCATATTCAAAATAGCAATAGTTACACCAATACATAAGTCAGATGATAAACGAACACCTTCAAATTATAGACCCATCTCGCTCCTCTCTTGTTTGTCGAAGGTGCTTGAAAAATTGGTAAACAAACAACTCGTTAGTTTCCTTGAAAAAAAACCAACTTCTAACTACCCATCAATTTGGTTTCCGTAAAGGAATATCGACTAATGATGCCCTGTTGAATCTAACGTCGATAATCACCAAACATGTTGACGCTGGTCAGAAAGTAATCGGTGTCTTCCTCGACCTAAAAAAAGCATTCGACACAATATCGATTGCTATACTATTATCGAAGCTTTTCAATATGGGTGTCAGAGGTCATGTTCTCCAATGGTTCCAAGATTATCTGGCGTGCAGGGAGCAGCGAGTCAAGGTAGATAAGTACATAAGCGATGCTGCTGCTTGCACGTTTGGTATACCTCAAGGAAGTACGATTGCTCCGACTCTTTTCTTAACCTATATAAATAATCTTGCAGAAATTAAGATACTCAATGCCGAAATTATTATGTTCGCAGATGACACTGTCATTTTATTTCATGGCCCATCATGGGAGCATTTACGAATGATAACAGAATGCGGCCTTTCAAGAATTGCAAGATGGCTCGAAGACAACCTCTTAACGCTGAATACTGCTAAAACTAAATACTTATGTTTTACAAAGACAAATATTTCTCGTCCTGATCCACAGCTTAGTATCAAGATTCATACCTCTTCATGTAAAAATTTACAAGGTGACACTCGGAGTAACTGTAAATGTGATACTTTGACCAGATCCAACTTTATTAAGTACTTAGGGATTATAGTGGATGACAACTTAAAATGGGATCGACAAATCTCAAGTCTCTGTACCCGGCTGCGCAAGTTAATTTATATATTTAAGCAACTTAGAACTGTTGCACCTTCTAAACTACTAATATCAACATACAAAGCACTATGTGAATGTGTACTTAATTATTGCATCAGCTCTTGGGGTGGAGCAGCTAAGACTGACATAATTGAACTTGAGCGTGCACAACGTGCTATTCTTAAAGTTCTCATGTTTCTACCATACCGTCACCCGACAACAGATGTCTACAAACACACAGGTGTACTATCGGTCCGCAAATTATATATAAATCAGGTACTTAGTAGATACCACCGAATTACAATTCCCCAACTCTTACCGACTACTAAAAGACGGTTCCGATGTCCAGTGCCTCTCGTGAAATCTGCTTTCGCACAACGGCACTACAACCACACCGCTCCACGTATATATAATAAAATCGCAACCAGAAACTGGCATAATCTAAATAATCATGATTTCAGGAGGTCTATACTAAAGTGGCTCAATGATATGGACTACGAAAAAGTTGAAAGCCTCATTACAACCTACTTCAGTTAATTACTGAAAGATAGATCTACGCACATATCACGCGTAAATACACATATATATTTAGCCAAATACTAGCGATACCATACAAGCGCGTTCACACACACGCCCTCACTCACACGCAATCACACACGCACACACACACACACAACGCACATACACGCACACACACGCACGCACATACAGACACACACACACACACACATACACACACACGCACGCGCGCATTCAGCCAAGTAGTTATTACTTCTTTTTATTTTTATTTCTTTAGCAAATTTTTGTTGTTTCTTTCAAAGTTGTATAAATGTAACTAGGGAAGGAACTGTCTCCTGAGATACAGGCTAACAACCTAGTTCGGGAGGCAGGGCTCATATGTAACAGTGTCACGAAAGGTTACCAATAAACGATTATTATTATTATTATTCCTTTATTTTAAATATATACATATAAATTACATTTTTAAATACATATAAAAAAAAAACAATATATATTTAAAAATATAAAAAATAGTAGCCCACCGGCATCGGGAACAAGGTCCAAGCTACCGGTGGTTAGGGCTCCAGAGAGAGGAACCTCCTAACAATACGAGCCGTGTCCAGGAGTACCGCTTTCTGTATCAAGCCCTTGACCCAGCTGCCTAACGAGAGCCTCTTAAGGTGTTGGTCGAGGCTCTTGGCCATAAGGCCATTGGCCGTGACAACTATCGGCACAATGATTGCAGAGTCTACCTCCCACATGTCGACAACCTCGTGCGCCAAGTCAAGATACTTAATTTGCTTATCTTTCTCGGCCTTCACGAGATTCTCGTCATGCGGGATAGTTATATCAACAATCATTGTGCGGCGCTCTACTCGATCTATCACCACTATATCAGGCTTATTGGCTACAATAGTCCTGTCAGTAATGATAGATCGATCCCAGTACATTGTGACATGGTCATTCTCGAGAACTGGGTCGGGCACATACCTGTAGTATGGCACTTCTGAACTCACAAGGTTGTATTGCAGTGCAAGTTGCTGGTGGATAATCCTGGCTACTTGGTTATGCCTGTGCAAGTACTCGCCGTTAGCAAGACGAGAACAACCGGAAATAATGTGACGTATAGACTCGCCTGGACGGTGGCATGCCCGACAGATGTCAACCGTGCCGTCCTTCACAATATATTTTCGGTAATTATTCGTCATGATAACTTCATCCATAATTGCACAGATAAAACCTTCGGTTTCCCCAAACAGGTCACCGAAGCGTAGCCAAGACACGGACGCTACTAAGTTTACATCAGGCCCATGAAGGGCCCGGTAAAAGCGTCCGTGAAGCTCCTTGTTCTGCCATACCTCCATACGGTCATTAGTGTCAAGCACTACGGGTTTATGCCAGTTCTCTTTAGCCAAGGAGAGCGGGGTGAGTCCCTTGTCCATCGCAACCACATCTCGGTGCATCCCCACTTCGGCATGGAGAAAGTACTCCCTGAGGCTGCACACCTCACGATTGTGGAGGGTCTTAGCATTTAAAAAGCCTCGACCCCCACACTTTCGTGGGATGTATAGCCTCATTACCGACGATCGTGGGTGATGCATCCGATTTGTGGTCAACAACGAACGGACTCTTCTATCCAGAGCGTCTAATTCCGTCTGAGTCCACTTGAGTATGCCGAAAGAATAGACTAAGACTGGCATGACCCAACCGTTAAAGGCGCGTACCTTGTTACCGCCTGACAAAAGACTTTTCAGTACTTTTTTCAGGCGGCCAAAGAATCGCCCCTGTAACGATTGTTTCATGTCAGCTGCGTTGACACCTAACGCCTCCGACATACCCAAGTACTTGTAGGTTTCAGATGAGGAAAGGGATCTGATTTGTATGAAATCCGAAAGTTGTAATCCCTCGGATTCCATAATCTTCCCTCGTTTTACATGCATGACTGCACATTTGTCCACACCAAATTCCATCCTAATTGAGTTACTAAAAGTTTCAGTTACCTTCAGTAACTCTATTAGCCGCAAATTGTTGGGGGCAAAGAGTTTCATTTTATTATTATTATTATTATATTGTCACGGCAGACGTTGTAACTGTGGACAATACTTCATCGAACCCTTAACCCGTTAGCGGATGTAGTCTCGTAGGAGGCCAATGTTCAGTATTAGAAGCGTGGTTGATTCTGTTACAACTCCAAGTGTTCTGGTTTTTAGTGTTTATTATATTATTGGTATTGTAACTTGTCGCTGTGGAAATCTATAAGGAGGCATTTGTTCAGGAGCACACATCCTGCAGCTGATAGGACGATGATATTTTTTGTAGCCTCGTATGATAAAAACTGTGTATTTGATGAACCACTCTAAATGAGGAACAGATACTCCCATAGGCGAATGTTTAGGTACTATCAGAAGTCTCAGCCTTAGCAACGGGCTTAGAAAACAACGAACATGAGGACATTCGTAAGCGCAAAGGTTCATAACAAAAAATTATCTGGATCAGTGTAGTTTTAATCAAAACTGCTCAGGATTAAGAAAAACTACATAAAACCCAATTGAAGGGGCCATGGCATGACAACAGAAATGAACAGACGGATTATAATTAATTAGTTAATTAAGAATTACATTGCAAAGCTAAATAAACGAGCCGTGACCTCGTTACTAATGTTTAAAAGGGAGAACAAAAATTATACTTTCTTCAGTTTTGGAATGAGAGACTCCACAAATGTGAGCGCCAAAAAGGGGCACTTCTCCACATCTTCACTTCTATTCCTGTGATCAGTCTTTCTTTTTTTTCTCGTTTTGTGTTCATCGACAGCATGCATGACCAGCCCCGTAGACAGCATGACAAACTCCGATTAACACGTCATGCTATCAAACGGGCATGTGACCTGCCAATGTCATTCCCATAAATTTATATTCGGATTTCAATGACACACAGACACACACACATATACACACCCACACACGCACATACACTCACACACACACACGCACATACACTCACACACACACACATAGAGAGATAGCGACAGGCAGCATACACACACATTAACTCGTAAACGTCCACTGTCACTGCACAGGGACCTCGCAATTTTCACTTCAGTGAGCGGAGGATAAATTAGTAGGCGGATTGGTGACCGTGATATGTTGTTATTAGCACAGGTAGGTATTGCCTCGGCTTTAGTGTGATCATACGAGGTCCTGGAGCCTCCCTTAGGTGCCGAAGATGACCGCCTCAGTGGTTTTAGCCGGTAGGAGGCGCGCTTTCCCCTTCGCCCTTCCCCAGGGCGGAGGAACTTTATGAAGAATTTCCACTGGCACCAAAAACAAATGAAAAGTTACTGCCTATGTTCCTGGTATTTCCTGGCACTTTCCGCCTTTCATCATCCAGGCGCAGATGGACATGTTAGTCCAGGACGAGGCGGTCGCTCAGCCAGAGCAACGAAAGCGCGCCGCCAGGGGTGTTAAACTAGTATTATATAATAGGTGCTTAGGTGCTTACAAACTGGTAAACACAGGCTTTTTCTCACACATTGGCTTTTTTTTGGGGCGTATAAAATGCCTTTTGCATACCTGGGCGTTCGGGGAAATTGCGTGGTTATGTGGGGCTTGCACCTACTAAAAACTCCGCTGTGTAACCTACATCTGCTTATTGATGGGCTGCGAGTACTGCGCGAATACTTCTTTCACAGCCCATCAGCCGTTGGCCCGTGTTCGGCCTACCTGCCACGTACGGCGATGCATCCAAGGCATCACCGTAGCTCCAGGGCCGTGCAATGCGGTCGGCAGACTCCCCGATCTACCGCCCGCTGGCTGCTGTTAGGGTGGCTTCACCGCCTCCTTCCGCGAGATGACCTCCTCGCAGAAGGATACGACTGCCTCCCTCGCTGTCAACCATGGTCTTTATCAAGGCCAGCAGCGAGATATCTCCCCTGATTACTGCTGCGACTCGCACATTGACCTCCACTATGGCATTTCTATTGTCTTAATAACAGACTCTAATATTTTCACATATTTTATAAAGAGTACCTATACGTGTAGTTTCTTGCCAGTTCTTCTCCATAGGACCAACGACTTGGAACCGTGCAACAATAATTCTGACTATTGGTTTGCATGAATAAAAATCTTTGACTTTGAATATATATTACAAGAAAGGCTAAATAGAACACGAAGCGGCATGAACTTGAATATTATAAAGGCCCTGTATTTCCGGAAGAATTAAGTAGAAGTGTACTACTGTATCTGCATTATACCATTTCTTTCTACATAATCTGTTACAGTATGCTTTGGGGAGGTTCGTCTGCTTAACCGTAAAACTGGCAAGCGCAAAAAAGCCGCCAGCTAAGCATGAAAAAACTGCAGACTATGCTTAGCTTGCAATGTTCTGAGCCGACTTCACTTTGCAAGACTTCGAAGTCTTGACTCGATATAGGGCGTCGCGGAAAGAACTAGGGTCTGGTCTTGATTATACCGGGTGACGATTGACGATTCAGTCACCTTACACACTAATGTGGTAAAGCACTGGCCTTGTCGGGCTTGTGACGGGCCGGTGCCTGGCAGGGATGTAGTCAAATGCCTACAAGGCGAACTCCTTACCCCAGCAATAGGTAATTGGAAGGAACACCGTGGAGTTTTAGCCGGTAAGAGTCCAGCATGCCCCTCCACCCTAGGAGGGTAGAGGGTAGAAGGCAGAGGAAGTCCATGAGGATATCGCCATGACAAAAAAACGAGGCCCATATGTGCTTGACCTTAAGTAGTGCACGGCAAATTTATGTATGTTTGCCATACGTTCAGGTTCTTACAAGGAACTTGTAAAAAAACAGATATAACATATTATCGATTCCGAATGGTCTCTATAAATTTGGTCGGTTATTGAAAACGAACGCTGTATAGACACAAGGGCGTAGCCAGGATTTTGTATAGTGCAGGTAATAAAAATATGTAATAGTACAATTTTAATCTATAAAAATTAAATTATATATATCAAAAATTTATGTTCGTTTGTTCAAAATCGCTAATCTACTAAAGTTCTTTACCGATCGTTTTAAAAATTTTACACATCGTTGTATTGATATACGCGCATGTTTTTATTAAACCAGGATACCCATAATTGCTTTTCTTTGTTCAGACTCAAAATCATGTTGTAATTACGTGCATTAGCCACAGCAACGCGTGGCAGGGTAAAACTAGTTTATTATATAATTATACTCTTCGGTTCTTAGCTGAGCGGTGTGTGGCTAAGAAGCCGTGTGGTGCCGGCTAAGAACACCACCACCCTATCTCATCCCGTGGGTATCGTAAAAGGCGACTATGGGATTATCCGGACGATGGGCGTCAGTATCCTTCGAGTGCATTTATAACTCAACTCCGATCGCCAACCCGACTGCCAAGAATTGCGATTATGGAAAAAACTCTCCTATGAGCGCACAACACCAACCCTTACGGTCATTGTTGCAATCTTTGGGGTAGGTTTCTGTCCAGAAGTGGACGTTTTTCGGCTGAAATGATGATGATGATGACTCTGGCTCAGGAGCCCGGGCACCTGCTAGGTGGGTTCGACTGCCCCGTACCTGGCTACGCCTATGTATACACGGAACATTCAAATTCTACTGGCTCTAACAAAGTTAGAAATGAACCACATTCTGCGCATGAATGTTTATTATAGGGGAAGAGCTTACCATCTGCAATACCTAACACCAAATACGGCCTCAAAATATCTCGCAACACAGAGAAGCTTTGCATAGCCCACTTACTGTTATGATAGCGGAATTTGGTGAGAAGGTCATTCAGAACACGTGGATTGCCTCGTGACAACTCGCGTGTTTAGAGAATCGTGACTGTGTTGTTGTCAGGGCAAGCGGTGTGCGGTGAGGCTTGTAATTGGATTGGTAGCGGATGATGTATGTGTTTCGAACGGCATTATAATCGTACAGATGGAATTATGACGTGTAGGGTAAGATGTATTATTTGGTTTTTGGCTTTTCTATTACATTGACAGTAACAGCGGCGAGGGTTGTGCAACAATTGGCACTGATTGTGCATCGGCTAAGCGATTGGACTACAGCGTAACGTTGCGGGTTCGATCCCTGCTTGAAACAAATATTGGGATGGCGGAAACGTAACGTATCTGGGTTGTGCATATGAGACATGTCTATATATCGACGTTTGAAAGGCGAAAGGGGATAAGCAAGAAGCTTGTAAAATTGAATTATCGTTGGAATTGCTTTGATATTTCTGCATCGAAACCTCAAAGTCAATTAAACTAATCTTGTCGTTTATTACCTGTTGCCCTTCAGGCGTAAATATAGACTGTATATATATTATGTTAAAGGAAAAAGGTTCGGTTGGTATCATCATCATCATGTCAGCCAAAAGATGACCACTGCCGGTCAAAGGCCTTGTCATTTTTGGGGGAACTTGCTAGCACTCACTACGCTTGTTGACCAGTTGGTGAGCACAGAATGGCATCTGCCCATCCATCCACGGGAGGAGATGGAGAGGAGCTTTCCTAATCCGTACACCACACAGATTAAAGTTGGCATATAGGAAGTTTTATTAAAAAAAACAACGGCTTTACAGGTTAGACATGCGACGTTTTCAGTCGTTTAACCATCACATGAGCCGTCTTTGATTAGACTTGAAGGAGTTTATTAGAATTAAAATTAATAACTAGCCAATTGGTGATGGAAGTAGAAGCTGTTCCGGCTTCCATTTCCATGGTCAAGTATTGCACATATCAATGCAGATCGACCTGGATTAATGAACATTAGTACTACAGGTCTTCTGTCACGTAGGCACACGCACATTTAATTGGAAACTATTAAAAATCTATTAGTAAAAATGAAACATTTAGACAATTCATTTAGAATGACCCACTTGTGTATCTAAATAGTTTTGAAAGATTTATTGATATATTTAAGTAAGTCATGGCGTCTGTTAATAATGTACATCATCATCATAATCATATCAGCCAAAGGACGTCCACTGCTGAACAAAGGCATCCCTCATAGATTTCCACAACGAGCGGTTACATGCCGCCCTCATCCAATGACTCTCAGCGATCTTCACCAGGTCGTCTGTCCACCTCGTTGGAGGCCGTCCGACGCTGCGCTTTCCGATGCACGGTCTCCATTCGAGAACCTTTTTACCATCAGTACTACGAGCAATGACGGCACGGTTGGTGCAGTGGCTGATACAGTCGGCTGCTGCACTCTGGGTCCTGGGTTCGATTCCCACACGGATCAAATATTTGTATGATCTGCAGGTAGTTGTTCCGGGTCTGGGTGTATTGTGTGTGGAATTTATGTCTGTAAACGCACCCACGACACAGGAGAAATATTAGTGTGGGGCAAAGTATAAAAAAAAAATGTGCCCCGACCATTGCCACTTCAGTTTACTAATCCTTTCAGCTATGTCCGCAACTTTAATTCTTCTACGTATCTCCTCATTTCTGATTCTTATATTAAGTAGGTACTTATTTTAATTTTTGTCTGCAACATGACCATGTCATAGATAGGCGTGTTCATAACGGCTATATATTGATAACGCGTTATAACGACGCGTGCTTTAAAAATCACCTATTACTTTTGACGTTATAATATATTAGTATGATAACGTCAAAAGTTATATGTGATTTTTTTATTTAATATGATATTTATTACTTCGTCGAGCGCTGTGGTTTTGTCACCGTCGCGGTCTACAGCAGAGAAATAGTTCCGTATTTGTCCTCTTCAAGATATTTTTATTTAATATAACTCTTATTGACGTAAATAACAACCTAAACATGTTAATTTTCATTAACTCTAAACTGCATAATACAAATACAAATAAAAAAAATACAAATAATTTCATAATACAAACTTAATATTACTTAACTAAATAATATCAACATTTCAAAACTTAGACGCAATCGCTCGCAAATCACAATCTCCCGTAAAATACAACTAATGACGTCAAGCGATTCGTCCGCGCTGATTTTGTTCAAGTATAATCGTAGATCAAAACGACTGTCGAATAAAAATAATTATATTAGGTCCTCAAATTATTTATTAGTTTCGACTAAATATTGATAAGAATCTAGCTCTTATAACTATGTAATGAAAGCACAATTTTGCATGTAGCACCTTATGAAATATGTGACGTCGGGGAAGCTGTGGTCGTTAGGGGATTAGTGTACATACATATATTGTTAAACTATAAAATTAATAAAACAAAATATACAGTTCGTGATACTATACTTCATAGGTCTAAAACATACTTACATATGATTAGAAGTTGGGTCAGAGCTCCACCCATTGCCCCCCCGGTATCCGCGCCTGTGCATATTTACTTGTCCACCTGTTTGCCTGTACTATTTTACCCCCTTAATACCAATGTTAAATCTAAGGTTAAATGACATCGATCATCCCTTAAACAGGGGTGAGACATCGACCTCTCCCGTGTTACTCTAACGATGCTATTGGCTCGTGTAACCTTTGATAAATATAGGCACTTTTAAGTGAAATAAAGTAACGTACCTAACACGGTAAATTTTCTACGTGCATTGACCTCTCTTGTCTTTTCTTCTCGTCAAGCAATAACACCTGCGAAGTGGTGTGAGTGTCGGAAAATGTTTGAATCGCAAACAAACTCTCGAGTGTGATGATAGTGGATATTACTTGGGGAGTAATTGTCGCAACAATTTGTCTGAATTCGAGAAGTGAACAAAAATATTACAACACACACAATCCGAAAACGTTCACAGCTGGCCATGGTTATTGCAATGAGCGGCCATAGGGGATATTGCCATAATCAACACGCTTGGCAGGCCGACTGGTGATCGCAGTATGTTGCAGCAGACGAGAGGATGCTCCGGCCCGTCCTCTTGATGTGAACCCTTAGTTGCCTACAACTACACATTACTTCCGTTACTATCCGTGTGGTGTCCGGATTAAGAATATAGCACCACTCCATCTCTTCCCGTGAGTGTCGTAAAAGGCGCCTAAGGGACTCTAAACCAGAGGAATGGGCAGCAGCGTCCTTTCTGTGAAACATAAGCCATACTGCGCTCACCAACCCGCCTGCCAAGCGTGGTGAGTACTGGCAAACTCCCCCCAAAATGACGACACAATTGTGTAAGTATATGGGGCCTTTGTTCAGCAGTGGATATCCTTTGGCCGATATGATGATGATGATGACACATAACTTCTAGTACAAGTCCAAAACTCCTGCTCATACCTGCGATTGTTTTAGTTCTAGGTCAATAAACTTTAATTACGTTTCTCAGATTAGAATCGTTGATATAGCATTGCATAAATTGTATCTCTATTAAAAAATAATTATTGTTATCTAAAGATTCTAGTAGATTCTCGATGTCTACAAAATGATGAACGAAAAGAAAACAATGCATGAGCAAATATTATGAGATCATAATACAAATAAACTTTTGTGACCTATTGTTCGCCGGACACCAGTCGACCGAAGTGTCTTGGAGTGACGTCATCAGTCGAGTTCGATAATTATGGCCATTAAAGCTGTCTCTATATGTTCTTCCTGCCACGGTCCGAAGTTTCTTTTTTCTCCTTTAATTTAGAGGAATCTTAGAAAGGTATGAAAGCCTCATCATACCCTAAACAATTTTTTTGTTTTAAAACTTTGCCCCACACTAGGATTTCTCCTGTGTCGTGGGTGCGTTTACAGACATGAATTCCACAAACAATACACCCAGACCCGGAACAACTACCTGCAGATCATACAAATATTTGTTCCGTGCGGGAATCGAACCCACGACCCGGAGCGCAGCAGCCGACTGTATCAGCCGCTGCACTAACCGTGCCGTCAAAAACTAACATTAGTTACACCAATTACCCGGTTACTTTATAAGTTTTATACTGTATACTGTATTGTGACGGAGAGGGAGATAGTGTTAAGCAACCATGTCATATACCAATTAAGGCTGCAGACCTAGGTTCAGTCAATATGTTTAAAAAGCCCTGACATCATATCTGGTAATTTTTAAGTCTTGCATCACCGTCGCTCTTTCCAAGGTCCGAAGTTACTTGCAAAGGTTTTGACAAATGAGTTTCACAGTCGGCTGCCAGCCTGACACTAACCCTCCTTGGGAATGCTAATGTTGGTGGTTTACCTGCCACCTGCAGATAACCCAAGGGCGTATTGGTACGTATCGGGTTCCAGACTCCCTAGTTGCCTTATGCGACACCCACGGGATGAGATGGGGTAGCCCTATTCTTGATCGGAGCTATATGAAGCTGTCTCTTATACCCACAAAAATTGTGAATTTTGTTTCAAAGAGTTCTCTCTCTTTGTATGAGTAGATTATTTCAAACTATTTAAAACGCGATTGCCTTCCGATAAAACTCAAGCTGTAATATGCATCTTTAGCAGTTATCTACACAAATAAATTACATTGGAGTGTCTGTTTGTAATGTCTAAATAACAGTTTTTTACTAAATGCTTATGAAAGTATATACGGTATTTATAACAAAAAATATTTTTATAATTTTTTGTTGTCTGTTTGTTCCAACTAATCTCCGAAATAGCTGGACCGATTTCGACGGGACTGTCACTGGTAGATAGCTGAATTTATAAGGAGTAACTTAGCCTACTAATATTTTTGAAAAAGAATTAGGGTTTCGCGCATAAAAGGAAAACCCATGAAATCCAATATATACTCTACATATGTCAACTGTCTACGCCGAAGTAATCCGATTTCTTTTAAATTAAACGGTGGGAGAAACCGCGGGGTACTGCTAGTTAATAAATAAAGTTGCTATTCGAGTACTGAAATGTTTGAAGGTTTTTATAATAAAAGCGATTTCTATGGTCGACCGTTGCGTCTTATGAGTGATGTCATCAGTTAAGTTTCTCTTGTCGACTTTAATCATTTATTATATGGCCATACCATTGTAGTATAAATACTTGGCTTAAATACTTCTAAAAATACGTCGTCTGCCTTTCAACATTTATAGTGAAATTCTGTGGCAGACGGTGACTCGCCACTCACAAGATGGGCCCCCTACATGGTCTCACTACAGGCGACCGGGATCAACACTGGTGTGAGGCTCGGGGTACCGAGAGGTGCGGCACCGGATTCACCATCGCGCGTCTCGAAGACTCGGAGCAGGTTTCCCCGTTATTACGCCATTAGACATTCCACCCCCAAGCATATAGCTTTGGCGGCCCCCTCTGATCGGCCAATTAAGGCAAGCCAGAGTTGAAAATCCTGCGGGCACTCATGGGGTTCCACTCCAACTCCCAATAAAGGTAAGCCGGAGACGAGGTCTGACCTACCCTCTGGAGCATTCGGGTACGCAGTGTCGCCACTCACATTCAACTCGCCACAAACTACCATGCTGTAAGCTTCTTAATAGATCTCCTTAATATATACTTTTTTTATATGAAAAGGGAGGAAGACATCAAGCAGCTGCTTTAATCTGCCGTCCAGGATTACCTTATCCCATGGTGAGATAACGACTACCCAGAGGGGTTTTTATTATTATCATATAATTCATATTTCATTTGTAATGGTACATTATCGTAATAGAGCAGTGTTTCTCAACCTTCTTTAATACGCGACCCCTTTATTATCTCCGTACCCTAAAATCAGTTTCTGGTTTTAATAAAAGGTTTAATACAACATCTGCTTAACACAAAAACAACAACCATGAACTCACTATGTTTATGCACATTCTAGGCTGAGCGGCGTCCTTCCAGTAGTCAACTTGCTCTATTAAATTCCAGTTCCTGATTCCTCTATATAAATTTGATCTAAACTTCGACCCACATCAAATTCAGTTACTTGGACACGGTACAAGGTCTATATATTATATTTATAGTAACTATGCAATAATAAAGACAACACAGCTATAACAAAAACCCCAAGTCACCTAAGTTTCAATTAGTACAAATAACATCATCATATTATCTGCAAATCAGCCATTTTCATTTTTCAGCATTACACTTTCTCTGTGCGTTTTCTTTCTCGTTTTTATTTTTATGAAGTACAGACATCACTCGCTTCTGCCAACTAAATGCAGTATTACATTTATGTTTATCTATTTGCATGTTTTTTATATAATTTGTGTAAATATATATGGTATAGTAATAATAAATGATTCTATGTTGTAAGTATATTTTATATATATTATTTCTTTCTTTCATTTCATTCTTGGTCACACAAGATAACTGTCCGTGAACCGTGAACTCACCAAAAATCTGGTGACCTCATAATAAAACTGTCATTGATTAAGTTAATTTTCTTTGCATTGAGACTATATCTACTGATCGATATATCAAGTGCACTGTGCATGGTTTTTATTTTACCTGCTTGAGACCGCGACCCCTCGAGCGAGTCATTGCGACGCCCTGGGGACTGCGACCCGCAGGTTAAAAAACACTGGTAAGATCTCTACTACGTACGTACGTTCTCACGTACGAGTACAATTTAGGTATCATACTCAACTCCATGGTCAACAGAAATTGCCCAAATGTAAAGTGACCCGATTACGTACTAGGTAAACCTAAGGATATCTCTTAATCCCAGTAATTGGGTTACGGAAGTCAGGTGGCAGTCGCTCCGTGTACTACACTGATACTCAGTTGTGTATGGGTGGACTGGAAGCCCCCCGGGAAGACGGTGGCACGCACGTGGTCACGTGCCGCCGTGTGCGCAGTACAGCGCACAGTGAGGCTTGGGGAAATTCTTTACAATCCTCCCCGAGAAGTGCCTGGGGGGGCGGCCTTTTTACAGTCGTCTTCCGTCCGCTAGAGGTGATCGCTTTACAGTCATCGTATCCGAGATGTGCCTAAAGGCGTGACACCAGTGGGTGGCTCTAGTGTGATCTTACGAGAACCTGGAGCCCCCCTGCGGTGCAGAAGATGACCGCTCCAGTGGCTTTAGCCGGCCGGAGTCCGGCACACCTCTTCGCCCTGTCCCGGGTTGGTGAAAGTTCATAATGAATTTCCACAAAAAAAGGTTGACTGGAAGCGGACACCAATATAGTTGCGAAAAGACTAGGAAGAAGAAGAAACATCTGCCGAGTTAACCACCCGTTCCATCTAAGGAGGTGAATCAGTCCACGATGTTCTACTAGAATCAGTAATAAAACAATGCCATATTTTTTTTACCAATATATCCATTTATTTTCCAAGTTAAGCCAAAACAGGTAGCAGTCAATGGCCTCACGTCCTTACCATATGATCGGGATCAAACATCTCCGCAGTGCCCGTGCGGTTATCGCGTGTTTCTGAGATGTTTTTATTTAGTACTCAGCAAAGAATTGACCTTCCGTCTCTACCCATTGAATGTCGTAAAAGGAGACTAAGCGTTCATATCAATCGAATGGGTAGCAGCATCCTCCCGTGTGCTTATAAAAAAGAACTGGGATCACCAATCCGCCTACCAGAGTGGTGATTATGGCAATATCCCTTCTGACCACTCATTGTCTTCAATGGCAGGCCCATGTTCAGCAGTGGACGTTCATTGGGGTGAGGTGTGTGTCTGTGTTTGGTATGACTTTTGAACACGCTTATATTAGCTTAGTATGTATCTATGTATCGGAATTTTTGAACTCGATTTTCATCCCCTACAAAACGTCGGATTGGTTTGAAAATTCGCCCACTTATCAAGGACCGATGACAATGCAACTTCGTTAAAAAATTCAAGACACTTTTTTTGTAGTTAGCCGCACAAAAAAATAGAAAATAAATAAAAAGTTTATAAAAACGTGTTTTTAGTTTTTATAAACTATTATTTATTATTATTTTTATTCATGTGATACCGCATTGGAATGTTGAAGGAGACTACATATGGCACACATTTTCTAAGTTAAATCACAAAGTAATCATAAAAAGATATTACCGGTTTTTTTTGCTCACAATCTTGGTTGCAAGCAATGCGAGTTGATCAGTTGGCTTTATTTACGAGACGGGCAAGGTTGACTAGCCGCCGACAACCTTGTACGAGACAAACAAACATACGTACGTACTCGTTATATCTATCGTTTCTATCAGTTCCGTGTGTAATCCGCTATACGAGATACGAATAGAATTTTTTATAACGAATGAAATATTATTATTGCACATTAGTAAAAAAAGAGATGTGATGGCCTGGAAACCCCCCATCCCCCCAATGAGCCCACAACACACCCATATCGGTCGTTGTGATGATCTTTGGGGGAGGCCTGTGTCCAGCAGTGGACCTCATTCGGCCAAAATGATGAATAATACTTATTACAGAGATTGAACGGTTTTAAAAGACGTTGCCATAAATATGTTTTTTCAACAGAGTTTTTAAACAGAAATTGATTAACAGTCCTTAATATTATTTGGTAGATTATTATATAACTGTGCTCCTTCATTGCCGTAATTATTTCTGTGACATCTTAATTTAATTTTGTTAGTATTTCTTAGGCAGTGATGAAAGGTTTTTTGAGTAAGTTTTATTTCAGATTTTATTTGACCAAATATTATTTTCCTCGGCAGTATACCACATTGTGTAAGTGTACGTCTGTCGTAGATTAAATATTTTTGTATCTGTATATAATTTTAGGATGGAAATTGATTTGGATAGCAGTCATGCATGTAAAACGAGGCGAGAGACTTATGGAATCCGCGGATTCCATATACTTTAGATCCCTCTCCTCAACTGATACATATAAATACCTTGGCATGTCGGAGGCGTTGGGTATCAGCGAGGCTGACATGAAACAATCGCTACTTCGGCCGCTTGATAATAGTTTTAAAAAGTCTTTTGTCACGCGGAAACAAGGTGCGGGCTTTAAACGGTTGGGTCATGCCAGTCTTGATGTACTCCTTTGGTATATTGTGAATCGGACGCCCTAGATAGAAAAGTTCGCACACTGCTGACCGCATACCATTTGCATCACCCACGATCATCGGTAATGAGGTTGTCTTCTTCTTCTTCTTTTAAATTATGGCTTCTGCAAATGAGGTTGTCATCCCACGAAAGAGCGGAGGTCGAGGACTATTTAACGCGGGTCTTAGCGTGCATAACCGTGAGGTGGAGTTGTGCAGCCTCAGAGAATACTTCCTGCAAACCGAAATGGGGATGCATCGGGATGTGGTCGCAGTGGACAAAGGATGAGTACTTTCCTTTTTTCCTTTCCTTTCGGGGTGAGCCGTTCTCTTGGCTAAACGGAACTGGCGCACTTTCTTCTTTGTTTCTTCTGTACTCAATAATACAACCGGAATTATATTGGTATGGTCAAATTCAAAAGCTTTTTATTCATGTAAACCATTTGCTGGCACTTTGACACAGAATTTAAATAGTTGCATTGAATTTTAATACTTGGAACTGTTCCAAGTCGTTGTTCCTATGGAGAAGAACCGGCAAGACAGACATGGCCCCATGGACATCGTCGATCTGTGGCCCCCGGATCTTTGTTCTGGGTCTTTCATAGCTTTAGAGCCCAATTATCTCGCAACTCTCACAATAAGAGTTCTGCTTGGCACGGTAAACGGATTATCATCATCATCATCATTTCGGCCGAATGAAGTCCACTGCTGGACACAGGCCTCCCGCAAAGATCACTACAGTGACCGATATGCGTGTGTTGTGGGCTCATTGGGGGGTATTGCCATAATCGCCACGCTTGGCAGACGGGTTGGCGATCGCAGTTGAGTTGTTAATGTACTCGAACGACGCTGCTGCCCATCCTCCGGCTAATCCCTTAGTCGACTTTTACGACACCCACGGGAGGAGATGGAGTGGTGGTATTCTGAGCCGGCACCACACGGCAAAGCCGGCACCACACGGCAAAGCCGGCACCACACGGCAAAGCCGGCACCACACGGCAAAGCCGGCACCACACGGCAAAGCCGGCACCACACGGCAAACGGTAACGGCTAAACGGATGCGATCGGGAAACAGCATTTACACTTTTATGACCTTGACATAAATGTTTTGGTCTGACTTGATGCAATTGCGCGTCGATTTTCCGTCACAACATGCACATCAAGCTCATTCTACACTTTACATCTTTTTGATGGTTTTGGGTATTAATGTGGCGGAAACAAAATAATGTCCTGTTGAAGATATTGCCGTGCATCGCGATTGGATCGTTGAGCTCCTTAGATACCTACGGTTGAGCTTCACGATTGCAGAAACATGCTTGTGGGCCGGCTGTTAGGGTGAGTCCAAAGATATTGGAAGAATTCTGAACGATTCCTACTAAAACTATCTTTCTTCAAAAGGCCATTCCGGACGATGCCTTACATTTTTCTCATATATCGTCATCATAATTTCAGCCAAAAAACGTCCAGTGCTGAACAAAAACCTAAAGATCGCCACAACGACCGGTATGGGTTTGTGTTGTGTGCTTTTTGGTTTGGGTTTTTGTCATAATCGCCACGCTTGGCAGACGGGTTGGCGATCGCAGTTGAGTTATAAAATGTACTCGAAAGATGCTGCTACCCACCCTCCGGCTAATCTCATAGTCACCTTTTACGACACCCACGGGATGAGCTGGTGTGGTTATATGTTATTGTACTATAAAATGACGACTTTAAAACAGAAGCCTTTGAGTTTGTTTCGGTATTTCTTCTCAGAAGCAATCGGCAGGAAATGCCGGCTACCTCTAGGTTTATTGACGAATGAAAGATCATTTATTTACCTAATCATGATGCAAAATAATATGTCAAACACATTATGTTGATACCAATTCACGTCTGACCGTGCCATTAAAACACCGTTATTTATTATCACTGTCATTTTCCTCTGACCTTCAGCACAGTTGAAAACATACTCAAGACATCAATGGATACAAGCTGTCACGTCAAGTTAAGAATTATGGCCTTTTCTATGACTACTGAGTAATTGTTTTGACTAAGTTTAATATGTTTAGACTCGGCTAAACCACGAAACCAGAATCCGTATCACCGTTGCAAAGGCCTCCTCCAATGTTTTCCAACGATCTCTTTTTAGCGAAAATCTAATCATTTTTTCCTTCTATGACTTCAGTTGTCTTGCTTTCCTTGTCTTTCTGTTTCGTGGACCTACTAAGACTACTCCATATTTGTCTTGTCATTCATGGAATGTGTGACGAGTAAACTGACCAATGAGGCCGGCGGGCTGATTACGTATGTCGCTGACGGTTTGCGACAGGCGTAAAGAGCGCAGACGCCGCGGTCAAACGTTTTTGTTAAAAATGGTAAATTGAGTAAATTTTGGTATTAACGTATTTGCCGATAGCGACATATCAGGCGAAGATCTCTGACGCATACTCTGTTGGACAATCAATGAACTCAAAATTGCATCCTCGCCTTCCAATTTCCCGAGATAAAGAAAGAAAATAAATTTATTTGGATAGATAGGGCAACACACATCACTTACAGAAAGCATAAATTGAGTCGATACAGCAAAATAATATAAAAACAAACGTATTGAGACATCTACATACAACAAACCAAGCAATATGAAGAAAGCTGGAAGAATAAATGTATTATAATATAACACTAATATACCGCACATGAAATAAAGTTAATGGTTAGTGGTGTGCGTCGCAATACCGATCAAAGAGACATTGCTCAGTCTAAAGCCACATCGCAGTTAGCGGTGCAGCGCTGATTTTCAGCAATACCTCGTAGTATGCATAATAATTCTAATGGTATTAACAAGTTAAAGTTAAATATTTAAATTTGAGTGGAACTTAATCCAACCATACAAATTAGATATTTTTAAGGTTCCGAACGTCCGAAGGAAACAATGCTGGAGCCCTTATAGGGTCACTCGCGTGTCTGTCTGTCTGTCGTCCGTCTGTCACAGCCAATTTGCTCCGAATGTACTGGACCGATTAAATTGAAATTTGGTACACATATGGATTTCTGCGATCCAAACACGGTTTCATATCCTATCCCTTTTATTTTATAAAAAAACAATCGAAGAGTACAGTGGAATTTCATCATAAACTTTTCTGCCCCGGGGTAGGGCGAAGGAGCATGCCCTCCTCCTACCGGCTAAAACCACTGGAGTGGCCATCCAAGAAATCCATCAATATGTGGACACCATACTTATCGAAGCGTTTATTACACGCCTCTGTGCTCATTAGGATGGCCAAATAACGTACAAATCACGGCTCCCTTTTATTACGACGACGTACTGTTATTTTATTTTCCTCATGTAGTAAGAAGCCGATCAGCCGGGACACTACTTCCAGTCGGTGCGCCAGTTTACTATGCTTCCGACAAGCGAGTAGTAGGCTAGCTGGTATAGACAATGATTGTAACATCTTAGGGTACAGATCTGTATGTGCATTAAATATGATGAAAAGATTTTCAACGAATATATGTAAAGTCGTCATTCAACACTTTATTACATCCTTTCAGTTCGCAATGTGCATGTATTTAGATTTCTGTCAATAGTTTGTTACTTACGTATACGATAGGAAACATCAAGAATGTAAAGAGATAGTTACTAATTGGATATAAATAACTACTTACCTATGAGGACACTTAGGCGCTGCTGGCATGGGATAGCAGACATCATTCTCAATCCCATGTTATACACTTTGACAGATGTGCGATACAGACACACATTCTAAGATGCACTCATGCAAACTAACCTATATTCTACATCTTTGAATATAGAAGCGAAACTTCTTATGCTTTTTTTTAGCATAATGTTTTTTAATGTTAGATTTTTAAACCTAATAATATGTGTCTAAAGCTTAAAAATAACTAAGCTTTCTATTTACACTTTATACGATATGAAAGAGCTCCACTCTTTCATATCGTCATCTCTTAACACAGGCTTTATATGCTTAAAATATTCCAATCTCCAAAAATCTCCAATCATTAGTTTTTAAGTAAGGAAACATGTTAAAATAATAATAAAACATTTGGATTCTTTAATAGTATAGCGTGCGAGATTTAAACGTGTTTTACGGAAAACAATTAAAACTAATCAAATGCCCGGTCAACGCCAGTCACCTGTAGATTTTTTGTACTGTTATGATAACATCCGCGCCAGATCGGAATAAACAGCATCAGTAAAAAATAAACTGTGAAACAGGCTTTTTCTTGTAGGTGAAAAACCTGGCTTTTCCAAAACCTCCAATAAACACAGCTATCACTACTAATCAAGGCAATATTGTCTTAGGCTGTCATAAATAATTGAGCAGATTTATTATTGTTTAAACGGCGTTATATACTAGGATTTCTCCTGTCTTGTGGGTCACAGTTAACAGACAAAACTCCCTTGCATAAACACCAAGACCTGAAACAATTATCTGTAGATCATACAAATTTTTGTTTCGTAATCGAACTCGCGTTACGTAGCGCAGAAAGCCAATTGCTTAGCCCCTGCGCAAACCGCGATGAAACCGTTTTTTGTTTTTTTTACTTACATTTGGATTACTACCCTGTCGTGGGTGCGTTTACAAACACGAATTCCACACACAATACACTCAGACCCGAAACAACTATCTGCAGATCATACAAATATTTGTTCCGTGCGGGAATCGAACCCGGGACCCGGTGCGCAGCAGCAGACTGTATCAGCTACTGCACAAACTGTGTCGTCTGTTAATAACACCGCGTATACATTTGCGCCAAAATCAATTTGGCCACCAACGTGTTATAAGGCTATAAAATCTACAACTTTAGTGATTCGTACTAAACGTGTTGGCAGGCTTAATAAGTTGCCTACCAAGGATAATGGTGGCTAAAGGAATGTCTTATTTAACGAGTGTATTATCCCTGTAAGCGCCTGATATCTATCTTTATGGGCTGGCGGTGTTTTCCAGTGGTCAGAATGTCAGATTAGAGGGAGGTTAGACTGGTCTGACCAACCGGTGTTCCCGTTGTTCAGATTGATTTGTAATTTTTCGTAGAAAAAAAGTACTATCACAAATTTTCGTAATGGGCGCATGACGCATAAGTCGGGAAAACTGAACAAGGTGAAGCCCTCGTTACTATTTTCCCCGTCAAGCTAATGAAGGAATATTATATAATATACCACTACACTTTACTACACACACATTTTATGTTCCCACTCCTCATTTTGTCCCTGATTAATTTCGTTGCGGGTTCCAAGACAGTTATCCATTTCCCTGGATCACACTGAACTTCATTGAACAGTGTTTTTGACGGTGGTTGCTATTGTAGTAGGGGAAGAGTAAAGTGGGCAAACAAATATTCTCCGAATTACTGTCAGACGTGGCTGTAAAAATATTTTCTTGCTATCCTGTTATTTCTAAGGTTGATTCTATGTGATAATTTAATGGAGCTTTACTCCCCTAAGGAAAATTTTCCTTTTCTGCGAAGCAGGAAAGACGCACATTTAATATTATATATTGAAAAAACGTAATAAACTTGCAATAACGTGTAATTCTGGAAATTGTGTGCTAGGCGTTGGCAGTTAGCACTACTTATTTAATGGTGGATGGGCAGCAGCGTCCTTCGAGTACATTAATAACTCAACTGCGATAGCCAATCCGCCAGCCAAGCGCGGCGATTATGACAAAACCCCAACAATTTAAGCACTCAATACCAGTCGTTGTGGCCATCTTTGGGGGAGGCTTGTGTCCAGCAGTAGACTCAATTCGATTGAAATGATTTAAGGGTGTTGGATTTTATCCGAATTGTATTGGCTTTAGCATCTTTAGATGTCATTTGGAGATCGTTCTGCGTCGAAAGAATGCACTTTAAGGATACATCTATCTATAATTGGCTCATCAGACAAGCGTTCGGTAAGCTTTGTCAAATCTCGTCTCCTACACCGCAGGGCTTAAAGACTAAAATCTCTATCAGTGTGTCTTGTGGGTGAGGAAGAACGGTGCCTACTAATTCAACGTCATCAACATATATCAGCTGGAAACATCCACTACGGAACAAACGTCTTCCCATAGACGACCGGTCACATGCCGGAGCCCGTCATGTTTAGGAGACTGTCTACTAGTCATAAAAGCATTAAAATCAGCACTTTATTTTAAAAAATTACCAACAAATCCTTGACACGTTGTGTAAATTCGGAGGCACTTATCATTAGCTATGTCACTATTCTGGAAACCAATAAAAGTTACTCTCTTCTCAAAAGTCATAATGTTATTAATTTGTTAGCACACTAGGTGAGGTTTAGAAGAGCGCGGATATCCCTTTTTTGACAACACTTGCTAGATACACGATCACTGAGCATCTAAGGGTGTGTACACATTGCCAAATGGAAGTTGCTATTCGAGCACAAAAAATCTCAAAATATCGTTTCTACATTTTGTTACGAATTCTCACACAAGGTTCAGGGGGCATGGCCCACTGAGTCCAGATCCACCCTTTTTATAAACATACTGATAAAAATACATTGTAATAAAGATTATTACTTTTGTGGGTCTTCATATATCTTCTTAATGCATGTATGTACACATAACGTAATCGGATGTCGCGCCTTCACCAAAGTGGTACGGCCTTAAGCGAAATGAACGAAAGCCTTGTCCTTGACACATTTGTCTATGGCTTCCATCAGATCGACCATCTCTTCATGGCAAGTTTCCGCTGTGTAGTGAGCCTTTTTCGTTACCCTCCTCGCACACTCCCTCAGTATCAAGAAAGGTTTCCTCACACTGCAGTCCTCTGTAAAAATAAATGTTCGTCTTTGGCATTTAGAATCTAAACATAAATGTTTAATAATATGTCTACGTGTATCAAATCTATAAACAGTATAGTAACTACCGTATACTGTGTATATATTTATTTTAATTAAATTGCATTTTAATATTAACTACTACTACTTACCAAAAACCAAATCGATGAGTAGTACCAAAATATATTGTAAGGTTTGGGGCTAGTTAGTCATCATCATATCAGCCAGAGGACGTCCACTGCTGAACAAAGGCCTCCCCCTTAGTTTCCACAACGAGCGGTTACATGCCGCTCTCATCGAACGACTCCCAGGTCGTCCCACACTGCGTTTTCTGTTGCGCGGTCTCCATTCGAGCACCTTTTTGCCCCAACGGCCATCGAACTACGAGCAATGTGCCCTGCCCATTGCCACTTCAGTTTACTAATCCTTTCAGCTATGACGACAACTTTAGTTCTTCTACGGATCTCCTCATTTCTGATTCGATCTCGTAGCGTACCAAGCATAGCTCCATAGCTCGCTGAGTAACCTTGAGCTCTCCTATAAGGCCCATTGTGAGTGACCACGTCTCTGATCCATATGTCATCACTGGTAACACACACTGGTATTAAAGACTTTCGTCTTGAAGCATTGCGGTATAGTATAGTTAATATAGTTAGTAGTGCGAGTGTATTCTTATTTGAGGGTTACGAGAAAACATTAATATTCTTGCGAATATTAATGTTTTTTAAAGGAGGAACAAAATTATTTTTTATTCCTGGTAGGTCTTTAATTGTAATAACCGAAGATATCAAGCAGTAGTGCTTACATTAAAAAAAAAATTGTTCCGGTTTGAAAAACTCCGTAGCTAGTTAAATTAATGGAGACTGAAAAACGAATGTATCCGGGTGACGAGCGCAGTGTGATCACTGTAGTGCCACTCAGTACTCGTCCTGGGTAGCATTACAATTGTTATGGGCAGGCGTGATGCACCAGGAGAATGAAGTGCACGTTCAAGAATATACGGGTTAGAAACCTTTGTGCTAGGATGGCAAAAATTCAACTTGTATATATATTCAATAATCCCGTGTGGTGCCGGCTAAGAATACCACCACTCCATCTCCTCCCGTGGGTGGCGTAAAAGTCGACTAAGGGATTAGCCAGAGGATGGGCAGCAGCGTCCTTCGGGTACATTAACAACTTAACTGCGATCGCCAACCCGTCTGCCAAGTGTGGCGATTATGGCAAAACCCCCCAATGAGCCCACAACACACCGATATCGGTCATTGCGGTGATCTTTGTGGGAGGCCTGTGTCCAGTAGTGGACTTCATTCGGCCAAAATGATTGATTGATTGATTGCAATAATCCACAATCATGCTGACATTCCACTTGCTCAGATATAATGTCAACATGAGCAAAAACGTGACGCAGTAATTACAGTAATGTTTATCTGATATCATTTTATGATATACATACATACAAGGTCTTACTTTAATAGTTTACTATATTTTGCATGGCGCCTTAGTATTCACTAATGCTTCAGATAACGTAGGTGTCACTAAAAATATTTTTCTATCGAACTTTTTTTATTTAATCAATCATTCACAATCATTCAATTTCTTATTGGTTCTTCTGGTTGTTATCATATTGACATACATCTAGCGAGCTATGGAGAGAGCTATGCTTGGTATTTCTCTACGAGATCGACTCAGAAGTGAGGAGATCCATAGAAGAACTAAAGTTGCCGACATAGCTGAAACGATTAGTAAAACTAGCAATGAGCGGGGCACATAGCTCGTAGAACGTTGAGATGGCCGTTGGGGCAAGAAGATTCTCGAGTGGAGACGGTACTACCTATTTCTTGTTTGTATAGTGACAATTAAATAATTATAATTCTTGTTAGTACTCGTATCTTTCCTTTCCCCCCTAGAGCCCTTACATTCTTATTTTTCACTATTGAAGAAAATTGAAGAAAACATAATTTTTAGGACTGAAATTCTCTTGCCACTTCATTAAATTGTACATGTTGCCAAGTGCCCAAGCCTGGGGGCATAGCGTAAGTTGAGGTTGGCATTTAAATTATTTGGAAGAAATCTTATCCAGTAATATACGATTCTATAGAAATGTAGGCAAAATTGAATATTAAACAGATACAATGTCATCTTTGAGAAAAAGTAATTAGTGTGCAAAGGTAAAATTATGCTTAGGATGAGACTAACAAAAAGGAACGTAAAAAGAGGAGCTACAAACTTCTTTTGGTATCGCTAATACGTGTACTATTAAAGCAGTTCCTGTGGTGTCCGGATTTAGATATAGCACCACTCCATCTCCTCCTGTGGATGTCTTAAAAGGTGACTAAGGGTCTATAAACAAGGTACAAACAGTACCCATATTGCGCTCACCAACCTTGCCTGCAAAGCGTGGAGTGCTGGCAAGTTCCTCCGAAATGATGAAACAATTGTCGAAATCTACGGAGAGGCCTGTGTTCAGTAGTGGGGGGCTTTTGGCTGATATGATGTTGACGAATATTAAAGCTAAGTACGAAAGCAATAGGTACCTATCTAAATTCTTACTTCTATAAACCATACTCAACTTTTAATTAATTTAACTTTTAATTTAAAATATCCCAATATACAGTGATACCAATTTATATTATATTTATATGTATATTGCCGTGTGGTGCCGGCTACGAATAGCACCAACCCATCTCGTTCCCTGAGTTTCTTAAAAGGCGACTATGGGGTTATGCGAAGGATGGGCAGCAGCGTCCTTCGAGTACACTAAAAACTCAACTGCGATCGCCAACCCACCTGCCCAATGAGCACACAACACACTCAGATCGTCCGTCGTGGCAGTCACTGGGGGCCTGTGTCCAGCAGTGGACTTTATTCGGTCGAAATGATGATGAAATTAACAAGTTTACAGGTATAGCTACTATGAAAAAGAAGGGATGAAAAATTTAAAACTAGTAACGTACTCTCTAAGCACACTCCTCGCTCATGGGTCAGTTGGTCTTTAGACTCCTGAAACAGATTTAGGAAACAATATGTGGGTAGATCATAATAACAGAATAATAGACCAACACGGTTTCGGCATCAATATTTTAGTACATGAGTTTTGGCCCAGTCTATCGTGGTAACTGGTCACGTGCCTCCCACAGAAACAGATGTAATCTCTACTCGAGCAAGCGGTATGATGACCACAGCGGGGTTTGTCTCGCAACGGATGTAATGCCGCCAGTTTTGAGCATTTGGTATTTTAGCTGGTAAATCGGATGTTTATCCAATATTCAGTCGGTTGTCAGAGCTACGATACAAGTGAAGAACGAACGAACCCTTTGATAAATCAAGAAATATACCTTTTTACCGGATCATTTCCTCAATTTGCTTAACAACAGCAGACGCGATAGCAGCTATCGCGCAGTAAAGGATCCACTGGTGGCAAAGCGTCAAAAACATTGGTATTACGTAAGGCATTCTCCCGCCTGTCGCTACATGTGGAGGATGCATAGTTACTAGCGCCAGTAGCGATAAAGTAGCCACCAGTGGAACTAAAAAGAATGAACGTTTTTAGTTCATTGATTGTCCGACAGAGGCGCGTATGAGATCTTCGCCTGTTTAGTCGCTATTGGCAAATAGGTAATACCAAATTGACGTTTGACAGCGGCGTTAGAGCAATTTACGCCTGTTGCAAAGCGTCTGCGATTTAGGTAATCAGCCCGCTGATCGTTAAATTCTCTACAATATGGTTGAGCTGAGCGACGCAGATGCATGCGTCATACTCGTAAACGGGTGCCTTTTAGCTCAAGCTCATAGCTGCTAAGGCAATCTTATAAGACAAATTAATTAGTTTCATTCTCGTGTGTATTATTTCACAGAGCCGTGTGGTGCCGGTTCAGAATACCACCACCCCATTTCCTCCCGTGGGTGTCGTAAAAGTCGACTATGGGATTAGCCGGAGGATGGGCAGCAGCTTCCTTCGATTACATTAACAAATCAACTGCGATCGCCAACCCGTCTGCCAAGCGTGGCGATTATGGCAAAACCCCCCAATGAGCCCACAACACACCCATATCGGTCGTTGTGGTGATCTTTGGGGGAGGCCTGTGTCCAGCAGTGGACTTCATTCGGCCGAAATGATGATTCTCGTACAGTACGTATCATATTTGTATTGTAAAAAAGAACATATTGTAATATAATCTTATTTCGAAAGAGTATCCATGGAGTTTCTTGCCGGCTCTTCTCCATAGGATCGACATCATGGAACCGTGCAACTTAAATTCGTGACGTACCATAAGTGCATGTAAAAGCCTAATTGAAATATAAATAGTTTGAGTTGCAGAAGATGGCTAAACGTTCGTATAGTCTTATAGGATGGATAGCAAATACGCATGGAAAGTTGGATACTTCTAGATTGTTTTCCCAAGATTCATACTTAACTGTAAATATGAAGCAAACGCGTCTTAATTATTACATATATCTGCAACGTATTGCATCGAATCAGTTATAGTCGGTTTCAATTGTCTTGATTTGAAACTGCTCATTTCTCGGAGAAGCAAAATATAATTAATTAGTAATGAACAAGTAGCTGTTCCATTGAATTGTATGACTATTTAGGGATAAACAAGAAAAGGTACCAATTTAACAATCAATAAGGAAAAAGAGTTCGCTTGGTTCCGTTTAAAACGTACATAAGAGGTAATATTATATATGAAGAAAGAAATTCGAACAGATAATAGTAGGACAAAAATTTACAAACAGATACTGTAAATCAATTTGCAATTGAAGGATACACCATATTCTTGTGCCAAAACAGATTCTGGATAACTTAATCTACCGTACTTGTTCCGGGGTGTGTTAGACGGCACGGTTGGTGCAGTGGCTGATACAGTCGGCTGCTGCGCACCGGGTCGTGGTTCGATTCCCGCACGGAACAAATATTTGTACGATCTGCAGGTCGTTGTTCCAGGTCTGGGTGTATTGTGTGTGGAATTTGTGTTTGTAACCGCACCCATGACACAGGAGAAATCTTAGTGTGGGGCAAAGTTTAAAAAAAAAGCCACTTCGATTAAAGGAACAGGTAGTGGTCTTGGCAATGAAGAACAAATAGGATAACAATTTTGGATGTTCGTATCATGTCAGGCAAATGTCATCTAATCAAACTTATAGCTTAATCGCAATGGAAGTGTATAGTAACAACAAATCAAACATCAAACGATACAACATACAACACATTCCAATATTAAACAGTCAAACGCATAACTACAAATTCATCAAACCTTACCATTAAGAAGTAAAACAAAATATAAACGCGTGAGTATATCATTGTTGTGTCATAAAACAATGGTATGGGCATGTTATTACAATCATTACATTGTATGCCATTACATCCATAAATGACAGGGTCCGCAGGTCATCTTGATTGCTCAAATCAGGTTCAATTGCGCTAACATAGGCAAATTTTCAATTTACGCTCTAGATTCTAAAATATTGTGTATGTGTTGTTATGTAGATAGGATTTCCATCAGCCAAACCTCTTAGAAGAAGAAATAACGAGAATACTCGCACTATCGACACCAATGCAAAACCAATCTGAATTCCTTTCTGAAGAAATTGCATCGGGACGCAAATGCATTGCGAGAATGAATTCAAGATCACAATGAGAATAGATATTTAAAAGTAGGTAGACCAGAAACGAAGTCTTTGTCTTTAGGTAAATTTATCTCCTAGCTTGTTCTCGTTTGTCAAAAAGTCCTGCTAACTTAGTTTAGGAGAATTTGAAAGTCAAACCGACTAGATCGTCACGTCCAGTTGACACGGTTGTTACAACCGGAAAAAAATAGAGATTACAAAGTAATGACTTAGGTTTTCGCGGTTATTACTCACTAGCTGGAACCCGCGGTTTCACCCGCGTTTAATTAAAAAGACATTTAGAGTACTTCGAAATAGACACTTGACATAGAATATATATATATTGGACTTCAAGACTTTTTTTTTTTTTGCGCGGAACACAAATTTTTTTTAAAAGTAAAAGTAGCCTAAGTTATTCCTTATAACATCAGCAATCTGCCAGTGAAAGTCCAGTCTAAATCGGTCCAGCCGTTTATTACCGGGAACAAACAGACAGACAGACAAAAAAAAATGTTTTTTGTTGTATGTACCGTATATAATTTCATATGCATTGAGTAAAAAGCTGTTATTTTGACATTACAAATAGACACTTTAATTTTAATTATTTGTATAGATTATAATAAAACACTTTTAAACGGATTATATCGCGGATATTATAGGTTTTTTACAGATTATAGAACATTTGACAACCCTAGCAAAAAGTCGCGATTAATGGACTGTAGTTATTGCTGTAACCCTTGCGGGACAGCGTTTGATATTGGTAAATTATTTGTGACAAAACGACCTTTGGTGCCGTTCAAATTCAATTTAATAGTAGGCGGTAACTATATCCCCGTCGCAGATTAGTATTGAATGATCGTTATGTTACTGGTAACAATCACTTCCTTTTAAATGGACGAATGTTTACGCATGTTAGATGACAGTCTTCCATCACATCAGCGAGCAGGCATCCACTGGCCTTCTAATAGACAGCTACAATAAACGGATTAGAATATAATAGAATCATTTATTCAATAAATAGGTCCTACCAGACACTTTTACACGTCATATTGAAACAACGCAGGGCATTCCGCTACGTGACAACCTCTGAGAAGAAATACTGAAAGAAGCTCAGGGTTAGGTCTTTTTTTGTCATTTTCTTTTTACGTATATATTTTACAAATCTGTTCGTGACAAAGTAATTAATTTAGTTATCTATACATAGATAAAAGATAAATTAGGCAGCTATACAATGCAAATATCACTTCAGATTCGACAGAATATTGCTATAACCATCATGGATTGGAAAACTGTTGGCAACAGTACTGGTTACGTTGTTATTCTTGCAATATATAGAGTATAGTAGTCTTGAAACATGATGAATGTATAAACATTGGTTAATTAACGTTAATATTTGCCTCCGTGTAATCAAATTGTCATCTAACATTTAAATGTTCTACGTAAGTTTCTAAATTCATTTTGACAGAGGGATAAGCCTGAACATCGGAACTAGATATAACAATTGAATAATAAACTAAAATTACCTAGAAACATAAAATACATATATTAAGGTAAACGAAACTATCGATTATTGATACCACGTAAATGAAAATTCGGGGTAACTATATAGGTTAATCTCTGTGTGGCTTCGAATCTGTCTGGTCCGTGTCTTTATTAGATGTCAGATAATTGGATATACGAGCTTGAATGATATCGTTCTTCTATTAGGGTAGGCAGAAACCAAAGCACGCCATCACCAAAGCCACAAATCTCTAGCTTTTCCAATTTCATGCATCTACTTCATGTCTGCCGGTTCAATGTTCAATTAATAGGTTCAATTCAGAACATATGAGTGTTGTTTGAGCCCAAAATAACCGACTAAGTCGGATGGGTCAACGACATCACTAAGATTTCAGGAAAAGTCTGGATATGATCGGCCAAGATCGTCAAACAATGTCCGGAAAGAACCTCTTTTTAAGCTGACTGATTAGTTATTACAATGTTATCTTAGCATACTGGTTACACATGTAAATGCTAGTGTATTTGGAAGGACATCAATTTATAAAACTTTAAGATTCGGTAATAAAATTTAACTTTCTTGACTTTATTCTCTTTTTAATTCATTTTCTAAGATAGATTATGTCGGTTAGTTGTAATATTCTAACTTACAATACAAAAACTACCTTACACTCTTAAATATGTTACCAACTCGGACCGGTTCACATTGACGTCAAAACCTAGTCACTATTAAAATCTGAAACGCCATTTGGCCTCTTGTTTTTATTTGAGACATTTTTTGTTCAAGTTCAGTGTTACTTATTTAATTATTGTTATAATGTAATTATGTAAGGCGCAGAAGAACGCGTCTTAATTTTTTTAAATGTGTAATCATACTTGACTGTATCCATAGTCGACCAATGTGCGAAACCGTACATCAGTTAGGATTCATATGACAAGTCAGCAAATAAGTTCAGACTCTTATAAATATCGTGTCAAAAACGTTTGGTTCCAAGGAACAGAAGTGTCATGACACGATCTTCTTGTGGTTCAGATGGACATACAACACAGCTAGAATAATAAGAATGATGATTTATCTTTGAAGGGTTTTTTCTAAATAATTATAGCATTAATGGTCTATTGTAATAGTGTCATAGACTATTGTGAGGCTTAGGCAATTGTTGAGGTCCATGTCTGCTATAACAATCATATATTCATAGAATCGTCTGCAATTACGACTTATTAATCACTAGTACGCGAGATGACACATGCAATCACACAAAATTAATGAAATTGCACTTCTTTGAAGCGGTACAAACGTGGGAATTAGACACAGTGAATACAGAATTGTACTTTCATTGAATTTGGGCCAGAAATCCATTGTATAATAAATATCACGTAGTAGCCTGTATAGCCTTGTTCTTGTTAACACATTTACTGTGTAGAATAGAATAGTTTATTTAGTAAATAAGTCCTAATTACAGACACGTTTACACGTCATATCGAAACAACGGACGGCATTTCCTACATGACAACCTCTGAGAGGAAATTCCGAACGAAACTCAGGGTTAGGTCTTTTTATGACTATTATTCGGTTTTTGTAAATGTCTTTTACCAAAATCCGTTCTTTACATGGTGTTTAAAACAGTTATGAACAGAATAACTATGCAGCTATACAATACAAATTGTACTTCAGATATATTTGGTCAAGGAAGCCATATGTGAAAAGAACTAACAACGCCATATGTCCATATCGTCCATATAGTCTTTAATTGTACAGCAGGCTTTTTTTGTAATAATTGTTTAAATGTGTAATTTAAGCTTCCAACTGTCAACCAACTTAATATTATTAATATAAAACTGGACTGCCCGTGGCTTCGCCTGTATAGTCGCTTTATCACAGAAAAAATACCGCGGATAAACAGGTCTGAAGGTGAACTGTTTATTTTCCCGGGATCAAAGAAGGAGGAGGAAAGCCTATACTTAAATCCGGGTTATGGTCTATCTGTGTGCCAAATTTCATCCAAAACCGGTCAGCAGTTCAGTGTGATTGAGTAACAAATATCCAAACATCTTTCTTTTTTTATTCTTTAGAATTTTATGTTTATAATATTAGTAGGATAGTAAATTTTGCAGACAGGTAGATATGGCATAGAAAGCCGTATCCTGTCCTAACATAGGACCACGCCTTTTTATAGTGTTATCAAGATCTCATAAGGGACGCGGACCACTAGTCGCAGTTTAACAGCTAATAGTATTTATGGAAAATTACAATCGTAATAAGCATTCCCTCGTCTGAAAATGGGTTGTGTAAGATATATTTATGAAACAACAACCTTTTTATGGAAGGAACTATCAGGTTACGGAAAATTCAGCTCTTATCTTAAATTTCTAACGGCCGAAATTAATAATCAACCTAATCCAAAATATTTATTTCAAGATTAAACAGGTCAAGTATTTTATCTTAAATCTAAAGATTTTTGATTAGATTGATTATTAATTTCAGCCATAAGTCGGTCAGTTGTTGTCTGATATGATCGCTAAAACAATTAATCGATATGATGGATAGGACTTGCTCCAATTCCTATATGAGAAGTTTGAAGTCGCGTACAAACTAAATACTAATATACGGTCTTTGGGTGTAAACAAAGAACAACTAACTAAATAATTTATGTACGCTGATCGAGCTACGTTTATACCCTCAATGTTGCTTGTCTCGTAATTCAAGATGATATTAGTAAACAGTAGCGTAGACTAAAATACTACGTCTAGAATATATCTTAAAATAGACACTTCATAAAGTAGTGGTAGATATTTAGTCGATGCTCGTTTCATACATTTAGACTTGACACTAGTGACCGGGTCAACGTGAAGTGTTCTAATGTGGAGAGTGCGATCCGGAAAAAGATATGAGAGAGAAGAACTGATGTATACTGTTGTAAAAACCATATTTAATTTTACGGTCATGCTCGCTATTCTTATATGTCAAAGCAATCACTACGTGACCATAGTCTCCTGTCTTAACATATTTTTAGTAAGGTAGACCATAACTGTATAAATACTCAGGGTCATTGTACATATGAAATGCATAAAATACCTATTTACAATTTAAATATATTCACGCCAGTATTATTGTAGTCTTGTGCCAATATCTGACATCTGTCTAATGCTTGAACTCGTTCATTCTTCTTCTTTTAGAGTGCGTACGATGTCCATCGTGACTGCTTCATTTTCAAGAGGGAATAAGTACTCTCTAGGCAAGCGTGCTCCTTATGTCATCGTTTCCAATCAGGTACGTTAATGCAATCATCCGGAACGAATCTATAATTTCTTGTATTTAAAAATCACTCGTATAGTTTACCAGTTTTATTATTCTATTGTTATTTTCTTAAACATGGCCAATCAAATTCTGGTACCCAGAATGTCTTATCTGAAATCTCAGTATGCTCAGGTCAAGCTTAGCATAAATTGACTGACGACTAGAGGTCGAAGTTTTCACACGAAACAATGGTATAGGTTCTTGTATCTTAATTTTGATTATAAAACGCGACGTCTTTGAATCGCGCATGTATCATCTCGAAAAAGGCCAGGTCAAGAGTACCCTAAACCGAAGAGCATGTATGAAGGGAATAATGAAAGTGGACGAAGCGAAACAAGTATGTAAGGATCGTAGCAAGTGGAAAGAAGTGGTCTCTGCCTACCCCTACGGGAGAGAGGCGTGATTATATGTATGTATGTATCATCTCGAAAATGCCAAACGTTTGCCTTATTAGTTTACTGCTATCGTTTCATGGCCGATTCGACACTACTAAAGTTGTGGTTTTAATTATAAAAGAATAACATTTAAACTTGCCATTATCTTATACTTAATACGTAAAACTTATACTCATCACGTTTATTTACTTCATTATTTAACCGGAGCAAAATATTATTCTGTGTATATCTCCAGATTTAGATAGCTAATTATCGAGTACAGGCTCATATCTTATAACAACAAAACAAGTTACATTTTCAAGCACTCCCATATTTCCAACTGGAAATTTTCCATGTTGCCGGACACACGCAGGCTTATTTTTTTTTGCATTCTTGTAATTGACGTCAGCGATCACTCGTATAATTATGATCTTTTAATAAGGTGCCTACAATTTAGTTTGTGTAAACTGTCAAAACTCGTTCAAGGGATACTGATTTGTAAAGTATTACATAAAGGCAATTAAAATTTATAATAAATTACCTCATGACCTGAAAATGCTACCAGTTAATAAATTCAAACGTAAAATGTTTTCATGGCTTTTAGACACATGTTTCTATTCTGTTAACGATTTTTTTATTATAAATTCTGACATTAATCGTATGTTTTTATTATATTAAAATTACATTGCATTTTATTGACTTATTGACATTGCCATATAATATTATCATGATATTTAGACAAATTTGTAATTAACAAGAACCAAGAGCCATATTTAATTATAATATTAGGTATCATTACAAAATCCTTTTGATGTATAACTTGCATGTGTACTTAATTCTTATGATATTTCTACACCAGTAATGGTAGTATATGTGAATCAATGTTAAAATTTAAGATCTCAATGTACCATATACTGAGAAATAAATAATTATATTTGGTCTTAGTGGCTACCGCAATTTGTAAATTCTGTCCCGAGAAGGATGAGATATACACATGTATTGCTTCCAAAGTTCCAAGGAGATACATAGTATGTCCTTGGAAGCAACATTACCTCATCCTATGAGATAAAATCTTCCTTCTCGGTCTATATTGGGTCCCGGCTCAATTTAATTGTCTTGCGGCTTAGGGGACTCTATAATAATGCAAAAGGCGTCACAAGAATTGGCTACAGGTTGCAGGGACCGTAGGCTTCTTAGGACCATCTTTATCCTGGCGGACAAAGCAGTATCTCAGAGTGAGGTGGCGGTGGCGGTGTCTCTCGACATCGCTAATGCCTTCATCATCTTGCCCTGGAGTTGCATTAGAGAGGCACTCGTGTATCATCGGTTGCCGACCCACCTCCGTCGCATTACCGGGGCCTATTTGGCTAACAGAGCCGTAATTACTCCGGTCGGGTAGGATGGGACGACGAGAGACGATGCATGGTGTCCCACAGGGAACGGTCTTGAGCCACTCCTGTGTTGTGCGTGTCATGTGCGGTCGGCCAGGTCGCAGAGACGGGGCCCGTCAAATCTAGTGATGAGCCAAAACCTGCCAGGGATGGGACCCAATGCCTACCCGGCGAACGTCGCACCCCCAGAAATAGGTAAATGAAAGGAACACCGTGGGGTTTTAGCTAGTAAGAGTCCGGTATGCCCCTTCACTCCTCCCAAGACGATGGAAATCCACCAGGATTTCCTCACGAATTAAAAGGACCATCGATCTCCACTAACATCATAATTTCGATATTATTAACGATAGACAGAAAGAAAAAACATCCAGATATTGAAAAAAAGACCATAACGAGCAAGTTTGAATTGAACGACAATCGAATTGAACTGCAATTCGGTTTCATCCACTATTGTTATAAGTACTGATATGATTAAGTTGCGTTCTGGAAGGTCATTGAATGAAACAGTCAGTTGTATAATTTAATTGACATGCGCAGTGTACTTTATTAAATTGGAGATCAAAATCATTGGAGCCAGCAAGAGAAACGCTTGAATTAAACCCACTATTATTGATTTCTCTAATAAATAAATTACCCTGTGTCCATTATATCATCCTAGAGATTTTTCTTAGCCTTACTCCAGAGTTTAATTTGCTTTAAGAAACTTCAAATCTCAAGAGTAGGGCCCTTCATCAGCTGATCATTCTAAATTTAGGACAATAATATATCAATCTCCGTAAGTACTTTCTTAAAAGTTAACAAACAATGTCAGACACCTCGGCATAGTCTAATAGGCTGACTATGAACTAGCCCAAGTCAAGTCAACACCAATGTCCGAAATATTTTTTTAAACCCCATGCCTCTTAGAATACCTTTAAAATGAAATCTTTTAAATGCCTTGGGAAATGTATCTGTGTGCCTTAAATCCTGAACCATGTATTATGTCATCTATTTGTCCCCAGATTGTCCGTGCCATGGTGGTATGACAAGATGGCCACCACCACAATGGTAGTGTCACCTTTAGCGACGCAGCCAACACCCAAAAATAAGAGAAGGCTATTCGCCGAAGCTAGACAGAACAGCCTACAGAAATTAAGCATCATTTTCGACCACGGGAACAAAAACAGTAAGTAGAACATTATTTAAATTCACAAAATCTTCCAGAAACTCTTCTTCAGAGTTAGTATGAGCGTAGGAGAACTAGGTAAGAGAGAAGTTAATCAAACTTTCCTTCATCATTATGTGGTTGCTCTCTGCTATTACTCATAGCAGCTTCGACCATCTCCCTCTGCAGAGTCAGCAGGTTTATGTAATATGGCGTTAAGGATTACTGGTTCTGTTGTCCGTAAAACCCTAGTCAACACTTTTAACCGAGTAGTTTCAACGCCCACTACAACCAACGGTAATGCACTACGATTCTCCGTCGGCAACCAGATTGCCCTGTAGCTGATCATTTGATCTTCATCATATTATCCAAAAGCCAAAAGACGTCCACTGCTGTACAAAGGCCTCCTCCATAAATGACCAGCTACAGTCATTTTGAGAAGAATGTGCCAGTACTCACCACGCTTGGTAGGCGGGTTGCTTGGTACCCCGCCTAGGGTTGGTGAGCGCAGAATGGATGCTGTTCCACAGAAGGGACGCTGCTGCTCATCCCTCTGGTTTAGAGTCCCTTAGTCGCCTATTACGACATCTAAGGAAGGAGGAGTGGTGCTATATTCTTAATCCGACACCACACAGTGTACGGAAGAACTTCTTAGTCGCTCGTTGGTAGAGCTTCTCTTATGTTCTAATGAGTATACCGTTTATTGTAATAAACTCGCAAGTAGCGCCATCTACTAGTTTTCTTAGAAAGCTTAAGGCACTTAACTTGTAACACTGAAATTAAATTGATTGTACTGTGTGACTGCGGACAAAGATTTAAATCTTTGACTGCGGAATTTGGTTTGCTGTCGTTGAGTTACACCATTTTGTGTTACACTGTTACCTAATTGAAAAAAAAACCCGATAGGTTCCACTGTAACTCCATGAAACTTTCTTTTTGCCACACACACAAACACTATTTGCGCGCATTTTTTTTGTCAGCTATGTTTATCACGCGAGTGATACGAGAGAAAATCGCTACTGCTCAATTAATGGACCAAATATACACCACAAAAATCTACCTACACACTCTAGCATAGAATTCTAGTGTCTTCTCGTACTGTACTGAGAATTTGGGACGTGTAAAATGCCTATAAATGCGCCTTTTGGCCTATAAAATAAAAACTCGTTCAAACAAAACATTATAATTATAAGATATTTCCGATTCCTAGTAAAGCCGAATTCCAACCCAATAACAATACACCCCCAAAAACAACTCCGCAATAAGATAAGCTTCAATAATTGTAAGAATTTTACTCTTGGATTGGTTTTATTTTTATATTTCTGTTGAGTTTAAAAAAGGCAGCGCGTAAACATAATTTGATTTCACTATCACTACAAATCCTTACCGAGTCAAACATTTTCACGTTCACAAGCTCATCCATTTTGATGAATTTTTTATGAGTTATCCCTTCGTCGGTAATGCAAACCCTTCAGATTTCCCAAAATGTTTCCAAAATATGACAACGTGGTTTTTGAGTTTAGATTACTGACAGTCCTTCAAGTTTTTTAAAATAATCCACCGGAAAACGGAAACACATAATATTTGTTTCCGTTATATCGACTTATGTGTCCTGGATGTGGTTTAAACTAATATTTTAACTGAAGAATTGTTCACGGTATGTTGAGAGTTATTACTCTATATATTTAAATCGGTTGTACGACAAGTTTAATTTGATCTACAACTTGTTTTCATTACTTTTTAATATTAAAGCGCTATCACAGTCGGGTGCGTCGGTAAAACTGGCTCAAGACTTTACTTCAAATCATTACTGTTAGATGGCAGCACAGTGCACAAATGAAATGCGCGCTTTTTAGGACTGTTTTTCCACATAACGTCCGTTATGACATTTAGATTTGTAGTGTTGCCACTACAATTAAATTCTACTGTCACGATAGGTTTTTTACCCATGTTTTACCTTATTTATTTAGTAAATATCTACTAGTTGAAAGCGATTCTAAAGCTAGCGAGGTGAATTTTGGAGTTTCTATCTAATAGGATTGAATTGAATAACTTGCAAGAAAGGAATATTACATTGAATTTATATGTAATTTTATGTCTCGAGATGACGAGCGCAATGTTGTGCCACGCAGGACCTTGGGAGCATTGCAATTGTTATGGACAGGTGTGATGCTTACCAGACAAATAATTTAACTAATTAATTAGGTTGTATATAAAGAAAAAACACATACTTTTATGTAACAAGCAAGCTATAAAAATCAACATGTCAAATATATAGGCATAACATGATGGCGTTACGTGAACTCAACATTTTACGGCTTATTGCGACCTTCTTGTATTTTAAACAGACAGGATGACTGGTAAAACGCGGGACGAATTGAAGAAGGGTATTCAGTACAAGATTATCATTCCAAATATACATACAAATATTTATATTAAAAAAAAATGTCTTATATTTGATCCACTTTTCCATTACTTATTTGTCAGGATTAAAGTATGAAGGGAAAATCTGATTATTCGTAATTTTTCTCGTCAGGTGTAGGTATTAGTATAATGATTTATCATGTGCTTGCACATGTCACTCGTTTAACCTGTGATTCTGTATAAGACATAATTCTATTATTTGCCAGCAAGACATATTGCATTGAATTTATGTGTATATCTACTCCAGTTAAAATATTTAGTCAGTGATTTATAAGTTAAAAGTAACAGGAATGGATACTATTTTCGGAAACACCGTAAATGTAGTAGTTCTATTTACATCATTTTATTACTATTCTGTAATTACATATATATAAAAAATAAGAAATATAAATGATATAAAATAAAGATTTTGACTGGAATCGGCCTTCAAAGATGGTTGATAATTGCAAGATGTCGCTCGCTTCTTCAAAAGGTTATAGTAGTGAGTAGATTTCGTAAATTTCAGTATGGCAACACTAAATTCTGCAGTAATTATTTGTATGTATTTCTCAGCGCCATTACTTTTTACCGATGTTATGTTGAAATGATTTTAATCCGTTTTCATCGGTAAATCTGTGTGATGTTTTAGCAAAACACTCAAGTGATTGTGTACTAAAACTATTGAACTTCTTAAAGTTTTTGTGCTGGGCTTTGTCATGGCCGGTAAGTGGTGACTTTTTGCGCCCGCTAGTCAAGGGCGAAATCGGATTTGGGAATCGCAATAAGTCGAAGATGTTTTATCGTTCGAACTCCGACGGTAAATGCAATGTTATTGTCATTAGTTTGGTTTTTAGTATTTAGTGTTTACATTTTGTGACGATAGCTTGTTTGGATTAATGTTTGGTTATTCCTATTAATATTACTTATGCCGATAGTATTATCCTTTTGCCCTCAGAATTCACAATTGTAACAGATGTAGATCTGGGAAGTTCTCGCAAAGGTCTTTCGGCGTCTCTTTTTGAATAAAATACGTTATTGTTACATAAAAATGCGGGCGACAAGGAATGTTTGCGAGAACATATGATTATAAGTAACTCATCACGGTTGTGTATTTAGCCGAGACGTAGCATATTTTCGTTAGTACAGTATATAGAGACATTATTTAACGTCCTAACGATTTATTTGTAATCAAGAAAATACGCGAATGAAGCTACGTCCAGGTAAGCAGCTTTTCACACTTACGTATTTTTCAAATTCTTGACTCAATAGAACCCACATAATCAGTTTTCTATAGGTCTATAATAATTGTATGTTGTTATGTACTCTGTTAATTTATCTTAAATTAATGTTATGTTACCCCATCTGTTTATAATCTACCCTCCTAAACATAAAGGGAACATTATTTAATTTAGTTACATGCCAGCCATTCTACTCTAATTTGCATATAAACAATGGTGTTTAAATAGGATAGCTATTATATATATTGTTTCTTATTAAATAAATATTCTACAATGTCAATTTTTCTCAGAACAGAGTGTATGTATTATATTTTCAATAATAGCATCTTAATACAAGTATTAGAAACAGTAAAATCTAACAAAGTAACCTACAGATAGAAATCACTGGGCATAATAGTGATAATCATTTTTAGATAACCTCAACAATATGTAATGTACACAAAACATATGCTATATATAATATAAAATATCTGCTTATTTTCAGACCAACATAAAAAAAAAGATAAAAATATGGTTTACTCCAGAACACTAACATACATTTAGGTCATACTTGCATCACAGTTTAATTAACAGCTCATATACCTCTGAGACTACAAATATTCTCTGACAGTCAAAAGTCTGCTTGACAAAGGCAATGAAAGTATTGACTGAACTTTAATGTTCTCTAAAGAGGTCAACTATGTAAGCATACATTTTCCTATCATCAATATCTTTCTCTCATACACTTCAAATGTGTTTTGTTTTGCAGAATGTTTATCTTGATTCCACATGATGCTACTGCTTCTTTTCTTTTTTGGTATCTTTTCTGGTTTTGCCATAATCTTGTTGAATACTTTCCTGAGAACTTAACTGTTATCTTTATTTGACTTTGGAATAAATAATCATAGTAAACAAAAACCATGTAACATTCAATGTGATAAAAAACTTACTTCAGATTAGCGAACACCATATGTATGGTCTTCCATCCTGGTTTACGTGGCATATATTTATGTGGAACTCCTTTTTGAGAATGACTGACTGATGGACTATTTAGAAAAATTTATCATATCAAATATCTGTACTAGTTATATGAATGAATATTAGGCATGATATCTTTGAATGATAACTTTTGTTTTCTATGTATCCAACATTTCAATCATGAAGTGGCTTTATGAATAATTAAGAAGTAGAAGAAGAAGTAATTAATTTTTTAAATCAAATTTATTCTATTTGTAACACATGTTATACATACATTTTAACTTTCTGCATTCCTCCTCCATATGAACTTTAACTATGCCAAATCTCACATACCTTGTGCATGCAATGTGCTTAAAAAGGGGTAAAAAGGTTTTCTTGACATATTAATTAATATATAGATAAACCTATGCAATCATTTCATACAAACACATAAGCCTGTGCCGTGTGGTTCCGGCTCAGAATACCACCACCCCATCTCCTCCCGTGGGTGTCGTACAAGTCGACTAAGGGATTAGCCGGAGGATGGGCAGCAGCATCCTTCGAGTACATTAACAACTCAACTGCAATCGCCAACCCGTCTGCAAAGCGCGGCGATTATGGAATGAGCCCACAACACACCCATATCGGTTGTTGTGGTGATCTATGAGGAAGGCCTGTGTCCAGCAGTGGACTTCATTTGGCCGAAATGACATAAGCCTGTATACAATCATTACTTGACAGCCTGTCTCAATGATCAATTCAATAAGTATTGGTAGGGATATTGCCATCATCACCACACTTAGTAGGCAGACTGGTGATCACAGTGTGTTCTTATTAGCACATGAGAGGATGTACCTACCCATCATCTTCATATCAATCCTTAGTTCCATTTTATGCTTTGCATGGGTGGTCTATTTTTTCCGAGAACCACATGGATAATTTTCATCATTAGGTAAACCCTTTTCTTAATACAAATTCACAATACTTTTCCTTGTAGGGCAAGTAATAAGTGGTATAGATCTTATATCAGTTTTCACAGCACATGACATAATTTTCATCTAGTACTTTTTCTGAAAGGTTTCTTTTATGTGAAAAGTCAGTTATGACAGACAGTTTATGGCTTATCTTCTGTGGCAAGAGTAACATTTATTTTTATACCTTAAAGCATGTTATTCCATTTCAAGAAGAACCACAGCAATAATCTCCTATAGTAAAAGACTGCAGTAGATTGTTTTTGTATAGGAAGATTGTTATTTAATATTTTGTAACATAATGTTATAATATTTTGCATGCACCAAGTATTACATTTTATTATCAAAGATAGATGTCTATAATACAATGTAGTTCCAGTTTCCTTATTTGTATCATGTTTAAATAACAATGCGAAAATGGTTGAGATTAGCTTAAAGTTGTGCCTTTACTGTAATGAACTGTGTGGTCTTAGCCCATAATAGAGTACCCCTCTCACCACCACCAGTACACAGACCACCCATTGGTGTCATAAAAGGCGACTAAGTGTTGATGTCGCGAGCATGTGCAGCAGCATCCTCCAGTGTGGTTAAAACTTCATACTATGGTCATCAATCCGCATGCAAAGCGTGGTAATGGCAATAACCCCTGTGACTGCTCATTCTAGTGATCATTGGGAGGCCCATGTTCAGCAGTGAATGTTTATGGGCTGGCATGATGATTAATAATGAACATACTTGCACTCGCTGCAGCTATTACATATTTGGTTTCTAATAATTTAGGAAAATTTGTACATATGGGAATTTTGCAAGAGTTCCAAGTGATTTCCAAGATATACATAGTGTTTGTTTCTGACATGCAAAGACAAATGGGAATGAGTGCCAGAATTTAAGCCTGCCTTGCTTTCTTCAGTGTTATTTATTAATGCACATATACGCACTATAATATATATAATTTATTATATGATCTCGATATCTATTTACTCATAGAAATATAATGGCAACATTATGATTTGTTTTGCTGATCATAGATTTATGGTCCTTTTTGATAGTATGGGCTGGAATTGGATCATAGTTACATGGTGCCAAATAAATATTGTGGTATTTTTTATTGGAACACATAGACACAACAAAACCTGATTAGCCTGTATGAGGACATTGGCAGTTTTTTTTAAAAACTATAATTGTATGAGGACCTTTTTCTACTGCCGCTCTATCCATGAGTCGACCTACATTTTTCTATAAGAATCTTTTCTTTTTACGTTTTAAGACTTTTAATCATTTACTTCAGTGGTAACTGTGATAAAATGATGTAATACTCACATAGTATCAGATCCATCATATTTATAGGATCATATATTATTATATGATAGGAAATAGGATGTTATACAATGATATTATACCATAGATATGTTACGTCCATATTAAATGACGCGCAAAATACAGTCTCGCCTGCATACCTATGTCGTAAGAAAGAAGATACAAAAACTACAAGAGTAAAAGAGATAGCTATCTTGGCAAATTGATTACAAGGTGCTACAATTGGGGGAGTTTTGGTTCTTACTTTTGGCACGCATGTAACATATCTACTTCTTTTTAATATATAATATCATTGATGTTATAACTATGATAGTGTAATTTGGCCCTTACCCAAATCAGTAATAATCAACACTTAATTTTCTGTAATGTTAGCAGTAGTATAGATTGTTAAAGTGGGGCCGAACTATTTTAGTTTATTGTATGTTGACTTTATAATATGAATTTTTATATTATACTCTCAACCCACAAACTAAAATAGGTTAGCACTAGATTTAATCTCTAATAAAAAATAAACCAGTCACAACTAACAGGTGGCAGGAACTCAGGAACGGATGGCCGCACTTTAGATGTATTTTTTAGGATACATAGTTTAGGTAGAAAACATTATTCTCAAAATCTCAAGGTCGGGGCAGTCCCTCTGAATTTTAACTGCCAAGAACCTTTCCATTTAGGAAGTGAAGTTGTCCAGTCATACCTCTCCATGTATACATTTGACTAGACAGCAGTACTGTCCACAATTACAATTTAAATACCTACATTGAATAATGCAGGAGATATATTTTGCTTAATTTTTTAAATGGTTTAATTAAAAAGGAATCCTTTATTTGCTCAGTGCAATGGATTAACATCCTGGTTATGTAAGTGGCAGGGGCGGATCCAGGGAAGGAGATGGCTCAGGGGGCCATGGCCCTCTTCCAAAACTGTGGGATGCAGTTGTCTTTAGACCAAGTAGCAACAATGATATTTGAAAATATTGACATGATATTAAAACCCCCCCAGATTAAAATCCTGGATCCGCCTCTGAACAGTGGTTTTGTTTTTGCATATTGTGCCATAATATAAGCCAAGCAATACATGTAGTGTGGGAGTCAATATCTTCTAGGAATGATAAGAGCAACACAAATAAATGTATTTAAGTTACTTATAGACTTGTCCTCTAAATAGTTCTTTATCTTTTCTGCAGTAATAACTTTTCTTTAATAATTATAATGGTAGGTTTTTATGGTTCTTAGACAAATGAATAAAGATTCATGGACATGCAGTCAACAATTAAGTCTCTTAAATATTTCTTATTTCTTTTGTAGTGGCAAACAGTCTTTATGTAGGGTATACCTGTTTACTGTTGTTTACTTTACACCTGAGTCAAAGCCTTCATGGTTAAGGCATCAGGTCCTATCAATTCCATTCATATGCAACACATTTCATACAGATTTTAAAGTATTTAATTACTTTTAATTAAGGACTGTCCATGTTTAATAAGGAATTATGTGAAGGTTCCATAGTAAATTGTAGTAATTAATGTTGTGTGTGTATGCGACTGGAACTAATTAAAATGGGTGATCTACTGTTAATAGTGCTAATTGGAGCCATTGAGGGTTATAAAACTCGTATTTGGCGTAAAGAAATGGTTTTCATTTTGTTTAAAAGTTATTGAATAAAAAGTAATAGTATTCTTTATGCATAAATGATCTTGTTTGTAGCTGCCTGATAAAAAACTGCCAATCTCAACCTCAATATCAGTGTCCAAATTTGTATACTTTACGTCATTTATTGGATCGGGACCACTGGCCATATCTATAATATAGTAATAAGTTTTTAAATTTAATCAAGACAGGTAGACTGTATCATGTTTAAAGCAATAATAAATGATTGTGCAGATGCAACACAAATGGGAATAGTCACACAAGTAATCAACTTGTTACAAGTACTTAATGTATTGGTTGCGGCAACAACACAGAAATAAATAAAAGCACGTGTGTCATATGTAACACCATAATGACACGTGTGTTTTTATCTATGTTATTCTTTCATATTTAAGCAATCAAAGTTGGTGATTATGGTTTTGTACCTATAGAGCATGGCCTGATTTTGTCCCCGCCTCGCCGCCCTCGCCCCTAGGCTGATACCGGGGCGATATATCGCACGCAATGGCTTTCGACATCATTATCAAATAACTTTTTGAAAAAGGATCGAATTAGTATATCAAAATTCAACTGCTCTGTCCAAGAAGAAGCCAACTGCTGCCCATCCCTCTGGTTTAGATTCCCTTAGTCGCCTTTTACGACATCCACGGGAGGAGATGGAGTGGTGCTATATTCTTAATCCACACAGAATAAAGAAATAATTTATCATTGGTCTGCGTGTATACATGGACCCGCCCGACTTCATAAATAAAGTTTGATTTTCTTTTTAGTGGTTTTAATATTTTTATATCATGTAAGATTTTTGAACCATCTCATCCCTTGGGTGTCGTAAAAGGCGACTATGGGATTAACCGTAGGATGGGCAGCAGCGTCCTTCGAGTACATTAACACCTCAACTGCGATCGCCAACCCGCCTGCCAAGCGTGGCGATTATGGCAAATCTCCCCAAATGAGCCCACAACACACACAGATCGGTCGTTGTGGTGATCTTTGGGGGAGGCCTGTGTCCAGCAGTGGACTTCATTCGGCCGAAATGACGATGATGATAATGATGATAATGATGACTGTTCAAGATTTAGATTTGGGAAACTTTTTAATGCTGCACCTCGTCTCGATGAAAAACTGCCACGTTTCCTCCTAAACCAAAATGGTTTTCTGGTTTCCCACAAATCTCGTCGCTCTTGAATACCTGACGCCCCCAGGCTAGCCTATTTAGCTTAATGGTAAATCAGGCCCTGCTAATTAGTCTCCTTATATTTATCCTGCAATAAAACGGACATCTTTATTTTCGTTGTAAAATCATTTAATTTACTGGATATGGTTTTCAAATAAATATTGTTATTTAACCACTTAACATTGAGACGGGTGCTTAATTAGTTAGGTGCAATTTTTTAATTAAGGAAATAAAGTATTCAGCTAATTATAAATAGTAAGTTTAATGATGCCATGATAAATAGCTTAAATAAAAATAAATGTAATTAATAAGATAACTATTTCATAGAAACATATATCAGCCAAAGGACGCATAATGCACACAAATGCCTCCACATAGATTTTCACAATTGTGTCGTCGTTTAGGGGGGAATTTACCAGTACTCACCACGCAGTATAGCTACTGTCTCAAAAAACAGACGCTGTTGCCCCAAACCTCTGGTTTAGTCTCTCTTAGTCGCATTTTACGATAGCCACGGTAAGTGATGGAGTGGTGCTATATTTTTAATCTAGACACCACCCGGCTAGAATCACGATCGACATCAATACTTATTTTCTATGATTCCTTATGGTATACTGTTCTCGCATCTGAGGCATGCGCTTATATGATACTATTTGCTAATCAATCTTTCTCTTGCTAGACACAAGTTGCCGCCCAAATAGATATATATCTGACCTAACTCGAGTATTTTTTTACACGTTTAAATTGTAGCCCAAAGTCAGTTATTCTACCAATTGATGAGCTGCAATACAAAAATAAGACAATATTGTATTCCAAATATATGCTAATTCGACATGGAATTAGGTCAGTATATTTCGGGGAAAATCATTTAACATTTGGCACGTTACGGTGATTAGTTTATAAAGTATATATGAATAGATAAAGCTTTCGGAGAAAATATATTACTTCACAAATATATGTCATCAAGAATTGTAAGGCTTCTAAGCATAGCGTAAGGAAAATTATCTATCACGCTAATGCTTAGACTAATTTGGCAACAAACCAAGTTTAGTAGTAACTCTACTGCTACGGAATGTTAAATAAAACGTGGCCTTGTTTGACATCTTATGACATGCTAAATAGCTTGGTGGAGACGTAGTTAGTTTGCTAGGGGAAAAACTCAAAAGGAAAGTTCATGGCAACTCCTGTAGTCCAATAATTAACCATCAGATTCTTTGACATTCATATTAATGAAACGGGTTAAGTATATTATACACCAACCATTTCTATTACACAGGTAGACTTTTATTTTATGGACAATATAAAATATAACGCCATACTTTTTGTTTTTATAAACCTAACTTTTACCCCCGACTTCGTCCGCGGCCTTACAGGAACTTGTTAACTATGTTCTATTACTGGATATAATCTATCTCTATGCCCAATTTCATAAGAATCTGTTCACCCGTTTGAGCGGGATGAAGATTCAAACATAGAAATTATCACATTTAAAATGGCTAGTAATAAGAGGATAATATATTATTTGGATTCTTATGGGTACTAAGACTCGTATTACAGATCGAGAATCAAAACTCAGTAGAACTTAATTCAAGATTGCATTACGTAGGATTCGTATTTGGTTAATGAAATCTCGCTTGAGTTTTGATTCTCGATTTGTAAACACGGGCCTTAATGTCGATAGTGAGTTAGTGAGTTTCTTTTTACAATCTTAAATAATATACAAAACGTAAATAAATGTCACAAAAATAAATATATTACAAAAAAAATATTTTTGATACAAAATACCTTTTCGAAATAACCCTTTGCTCCAATTTATAATTCTTAATCACACATTTTAGTGTTCTTTGTCACCTGCCCACCTACGTACTCCCAAGGTTGTGACGAGGAAGAACTTACGTACATACACAATTATGCTATCAAGACGTAAACAATCCAGCTTTGTTTATTTTTGATAACGGGCCGTCACTCAAATGACCTTGAACTATTTGATGACCTGTGCGTATGTAATAACTTGATATTTCGAAAGTTTTCTAAAATGTAATTCCTTAATATTTTTTGTAGGGCTGTGATCCAAGGGAATATGTCAACGTTCTTTTCAAATAGTTTTTTGCTATTTGGTAGAATAACAGCTATTTCAAACAGCTGAGAGGGTCGTAAATATTAAGTTGCGTTCCGGTATTCGGCCGTAAGCTAAAAAAGGTTGGTATAGAGTGCAAAGACGTTTTTTTTTATTGGACCCAGTGGAAATTCTTCGTGAACTTCCTCCACCCCGGCGAAGGACGAAGGGGCATGCCGGGCTCCCACCGGCTTAAACCACTGGGGCGGTCATCTTCGGCACCTAAGGGGGGCTCCAGGTCCTCCTATGATCACACTAGAGCCGCCCACTGGTGACACGCCCATAGGCACATCTAGGAGAGGGTGACTGTAAAGCGGTCACCCCTCCAGGGGGATTGTAAAGGATCCCCCGAAGCGTCCCTGTGCGCTTTGCTTGCGCGCTTTGCGGCGCGTGACCACCTGCGCGCCACCGTCTTTTCGTGGGTCGCTCGGTGTGGGCACGCAGATTCCCCAATCTACGCACCCGCGAACCCAGAAGATGTGGGTGTCAATCGGATTACTCGTTTTATGTTCATCATCTCGGTCTAATCACAGCTACTGCTAGACACGGCACGAGTCTTTTCATTTAATTAAAAAGATAACAATATTTTTATTAATGTAAAATCATTTACAGGCACTTATGAATAGTCATACTTTAGTTGTCTTTCTCTTTACTTCTGTGGCAACCACAAACACATTATACAAAATAAGTTATACGGCTCCTCTGTATCACGTTTTTACGGCTATAAACCGAGACGGTCTAGTCGAAGTTAATAAGTTAGCAAACTCTTTGCGTCATTAACTTCGTGACTTATCGGGGTGACGTGAGTTTTGGACAGACAGGTGACAAATTTGAACTCCAAAGGCATGAATATGTTCCGTCCACTCAAGTATTGTGTATCCATATACACAATACCCATCCCTCATCCAAATTCCCATCGAGTAATCCCTAGTTTCAATTATGAGTGAGATCCATTGAATAATGTTTTGCTGTGCTACAAGCGGATTCGAGAAGGCCAATTCTCGTATTTCTTTTTGTATGACTGAAAGTTGGCCCTCCAGAAATTAAATTATGAATTGACAATATAATGGTATTCTGTCCTCATAAAGTTCAGTCCGGTAACAATCTTGTCTCATTTCAATCTCAGTTTTGACGTTTAAGGTAGAGAATACAAATTTTATCATGTGTGATCAGAGTTTTAGCAGAATACCGTTTTGGCTTTGATCATCATGCGATCCATTTTCAACCTAAAGGCCAAATCTCGTGGATTAAATATGAACGATTTAGTTTCAATGTCGAATTTCATAAATGGTATTCTCCTAATCCAACAAAAAGGTTAAACGTGAACTTACACTGTGATGACATCGAAAATGGATAGAAAGTTAGTCGAAGCCGAAATGGTATTCTGTTAACATTTTGAATTGACACAGGTACTAAAATTCACTATAATACAGCGTCAAAATTGACATTGAAATGACTAGATTGAGATCATACTGAAATCCGACTGAACTTTAAGAGGAGCTGAATACAATTTTTTTGTCAATTCATAATTTAATCTCAGTTTAGTCAACTTTCAGACTTTAGATTAAGAGAATACGATTTACGACATTGAGACTAGATTGCAACGAAATTGTGAACATTTTAAATTACGTCTGGCATTGGGCCTGAAATGAATACAGCAAAAAACCCGTTTAAGTATTCGTAAAAGATACTTTTCTAGTGAAAAACTATCCTCACAACTGGCACGCAACTGCCAGCACTAATTGTCATTGCAACTCTATTTATATCCATTCATTACGTACTACATACATATGTACAAGGTGCTTCCTCTAATTGTTACGCGTCAATCCTTTGTCGTCTCATTGTCCTAACCCAACCTATAATGACTCTAAAGAAAGGTGTAACGTTACTAAACCGCTATTCTTCTTGTTCATAAGTATAGAGTTACTATTGTGCGCATAAAAAACAGGTTCCTAAATAAAACTTTTACGCCATTTACGTTCAGGACATGTTGCAGAACTGTACTGTTTAACGTTATTTTTTTATTAGTAAAATGCGTGGTTATTTAGCTCTATTATTTATTGTAAGTTAGTGTAGAGATGTTAAAAAAGAAGGAGGCACCGTGGTATTCCAACCATCGCATTAGGATCCAGGACAATTTCGCCAATTGGAGACATCACTCGTGCCGGGTGCACTGGAACACGACTTGTGACTGTATGTAGTAGTAAACGTGATTAGGTCAATTTTCCATCTATTACCTTTTGGTTCATTGTCGATTCACCATTCGCCCATTGCAACTAGGTAACTGATCCTTTCAGCTATGTCGGCAACTTTCGTTTTCCGCGTATCTCCTCATTTACTGATTCTTACTGATTACTGATTCGATTCGTTCTCGTAGAGAAATGCCAAGTCGTTGGATGCGGGCGGCATGTAACTGGTCGTTGTGGAAGTGTATGCTTTTGTTTAGCAGTGGACGTCCTTCGGCAGATGTGATGATGATTAGTACCATACCAAATACCAATGTTGAGTACATTGGTATTTGACAATAATATAAACATTCTCATTCAGTGTCGTGTCCGGATTAAGGATATAGCACCACTCCATATCCTCCTGTGGATTTCGTACAAGGCGACTAAAGGTCGCAATTAATAATCGATCTAATCTAAAATGTTTGGATTTCGGATTACGCATATGTCTAATTTTAACTGACTTCAAAAAGGAGGAGGCCTCGCCCGACTTCATAAATGAAGTTTTTTTTTCATTTTCTGTGGTATTCATAGTTTTATATCGTGTAGGGTTTTTGAAGTCGGTATTTTTTTTGTTAAAATTTTTATTGTGTTAAATGTGATTGTAACACAACAACGAATTAATTTCAAAATCTTAAATCTAAAGATTATGGATTAGATTTAATTTCGTCTGTAAGGGACTCTAAACCGGCGCGACGGGTAGCAGCGTCCCTTCTGTGAAACAGTAGTGTACTGCGCTTACCAGCCCGCCTGTCAATCGTAGTCCGTACTGGCAAATTCCCCCCAAAATGACAATTGTGGAAATCTATGGGCCCTTGGCCGTTGTTCAGCAGTGGAACCAAAGATGAATAAAGACAAACAAGACAAGATTTTGTCTACATATTGTGTGTAAAAGAAAAGCTAATACCTTTATAGCAGTGACAGCCTAGTGGTTGAACGCTTGCCTTCCAAACAGGCAGGAGGATCTGACTCAGATCTGATCAGAATTTAATTATCACTTGCGTTAACGGTGAAGGAAAACATTGTGAGGAAACCTGCTGCACACATGGGACGGCTCCAAAATGTTATCAATGGTGTGTGTAGTCCAACAACCCGCATTAGGCCAGCGTGATTTAGTAAGGCCTAACCTTTCTCATCGCGAGTAAAAACCCGTGCCCAGCAGTGGGACAGTAATGGGCTGCTTATTTAATAGCGTTATATCCGAAATGATAACCCCGCTAGGTTACGTCGAACGTATGAAAGACCATTGTAAGAGCTATACAATAAATAATAAAATTTATTTTCTGAGAATTTATGAATTAATGTAGTTTTGTATATAGGTAATTAACTTATGTGTATAATGTGCATATATTATACACATACTACATAAACTAAACTTTTAATAAGAATCAGGTACATTTTGTATAATACATTGCATTTACGATTTTGTGTGTTCGTTGTTTACTAACATTTATTTACTAATATTTAATGTGTTTAACATAAAACTGGCTTTAAGTTAAATAACCTTAGCTTAGATATCGATATAAGAGCTTGCAGATGTTGACATTGTAGTGTGCTTCCTTTACAGTAAAAACTGAACTAAATATAAACAGGCTTTAACGACATGTTTACAATTATTTGTGCCAGTCGGGGATTTCCAAAGATATCGTAAAAACAATTTTGAGGAATATTACTAAAATCCTTTAAATGCATTTTTATACATTTTATGTCATTAAAAAGTCCGTATTATGTTTTACTTTAACTAACAAATATAAGCAAACTAAAAAAATGGGCCTTTTTGAGTGACTTATTTTTTACTAATCTAGTTTTAGTGCTACTAAACAAGTTGTGCCTATTTTTATAGCAATTTGAAATAACTTTATCATGTGTTAAATAAGCATAAAATCAAGGCCATATCAATTAATTAAGTGTTATTACTGCAAATAGCCAACACTTGCAAGTTGGATTTTATCTGTTTTAAATATTAATTGTGGTTCAACACGTTCGAACGACTCACCTTCTTTTTTATTTTATACTTTGCCCCTCTCTTAGTTTGATCTTGTGTCGTGAGGTCAGTTTACAGTAGTTTTAAGTAGTTGTAGGCCATACAAATATTGGTTTCGCGCGGGAATCGGAACCCGCGACCCGTAGCGTAGAAAGCCAGTCGCTTAGACACTACGCCAACTGTGTCAGCGATCAGTTAGCAAGGTCCGTAACGGGGGGCTGACTGCCCAAGGCGAGACTATTACCAAGATATTGTCACTCGTGGAGGCTTTTTGTTTTGGACCCCGAAAAGATCTAATTCCCAATATTCTTTCTGTTTCCTTTCGTGTGGCCGTGGCCAACCTTGTGTCACCTAAAGGCCTCCAACTTGGCTTTAACGACCACCGTCTAATGACAACAACCCAGACGGATAATTTTTCGTGGCATCCGAAGCACGGAAATGCTCAGTTCAAATACCACTATGCGGTCACCCATGCATAGACTGACTGCTGAACTGAGATAAACCAATTCCCCAATCAAGTCTGTCCTGAAATAAAGTTGTAGAAATTGTTGTTGTCAACAAGAAATGTTTGGTCACTTTTAAAGGACAAAAAGAGGTGGTATCTTACATTGAGTGCACATCATTTTTCCATTCTAAGTAAACAGCGACTAAGGACATTGTAAATTATATGGGTGCAGGGTTCATTAATTGATGATGTCATTCTACGGTCTATCTGCCTGCCAAGCGTGATAATTACGGAATTTAAGTGATCTATGGGGTTGCCCCCATGTCAGCAATAACCATCTAGGACCATAGGCCAATATTTAAAGAAAATATATCCATATTCTAAAATTACTATCATCTGATATGATGATATGCCAAGGGAACTGCTGAACAAAGGTCTCTCCATAGATTTCCACAATTGTGTCTTCATTTTGGGGGAAATTTGCCGGTACTCAACCCACGGTTGGCAGGCAGGTTGATGAGCGAACTATGGTGACTGTTCCACAGAAGGGACACTGTTGCCCATCCCTGTGGTTTAAGAGTTTCTTAGTCGCCTTTTACGACATCCACGGGAGGAGATGTGGCGCTATATTCTTAATCCGGACACCACACAGAACTTATTATCCTTGGGGGAACTCTTAAGTTCAACAATAAGTACTTTTGCAGTAATTCTATCTTAAGCAATGAACATTGTGAGGTAGGTAGGACCATGTTCAGCACTGAACATTCATAAACTGACATGTACCTTACACTAGGAGTGTGTGTTCCAGGCAATGGTGGGGAGACGACATGGTGTTTCAGTCAGGTGAAGGGCACTCTTGAGGACGATGTCACGGAAGCTGATCTGATATCTTGCGTGGAGTTCAACCATGACGGCGAACTGCTTGCCACCGGTGACAAGGGCGGCAGGGTTGTTATATTTCAGGTTAGTTTGGATATATGGTGGAACAATTTATTAGTTTCTAGCTGTGCCCCGCAGTTTCACCCGCCGTTTAATTTAAAAGAAACCGTTTTTTTAAAATAATGTAGAAAACTTCTATAGACAGTTGACATAGTATATATATATATATATATTTGTTATATGTACCGTCTAATACTTACATACGCATTTAGTAAAAAGCTGTTGTTTTGGTATTTTGACATTACAAACAGACACTTCAATTTTATTTATTGGTACATATTATGATTTCGGCCGAAATACCGATGAGTCTGTAGTAAGTCGAATCTTAGAAAATATAAACGTGAGTAAAGCTTCATGCAAACAAACATGACCATTGTTTATGTTAATTTAGATTGTGAGTCAGTCAATTATTGTGGTACAGAAACATGTTCGCGCCATTGTAAACAAAATCATGCAAAGTTGAAAACACTGTCATCGTCATCATATCACCCAAAGGACGTCCACTGCTGAACAATGGCCGACCCCATAGATTTCCAGAATTGTGTCATAATTTTGGTGGAAATTGCCAATATTCACCACGCCCGACAGGCGGGTTGGTGAGCGCAGGTACTTGCTGTTCCACATAAGGCACGCTGCTGCGCATCCCTCTGGTGTAGAGTCCCTTAGTTGTCCTTTACTACATCTACAGGAGGAGATAGAGTGGTGCTATATTCTTAATCTGGACACAAAATAGATAAATAATTGTCACTGCGTAATAAAGTTTACCTATGTATATTGGAATGGATTTGGGTAGAAACTATTATTCATCTTGCTTTCCCATGCGTGGAGGAGTCTTGATATGTTGCCCACCCATGAAAACGCGGGGGCAAGTGTAGCGAAACTAACCTCTGTAGCCAAATAACTACAAGCCTCCAATGAATTTATTATTTTAAGAAAATATCGGTCTATTCGCGCACAGATTAATATCTAAATAATATTTTAACTAACGTCCACTTTTCGATCAAGTTGCATTGACCGTGGTCACGAGTAGACTCAATCAAAAACTCAAATCTTTTTTTTTTAAATCTTTTTTTTTATTTTTTTACAAGGGATTTTTGTAAATAGGAATGACGATGACATGACAATCCCATCGTACCTTTTTCTAATAATAACGGTGATTGTAAATTGACTCCTGTGTCTACTGTGTATCAACATTAATTAAATTTCAAAGAAAATAGCATTCTATCTGCAACCGAGTTTGGTTCTGCTAGAATGCTATGAAAAGCACCGACATCTAAACCATTTAATTCAAAGAGCATTATCATTTGTTCTCTTTTATTAGCATTACGGACACACTCCGTTAGCATGTGTTGCACGTCATCTAATTTTCCACATAACTCACAATTAGGTGAGTTAACTTTTTTCATTAAGAAGGCAAAACTTCTACTAGGGATGTGTCCGGAACGCAACCTACATGCGGTAACAATTTGCTGCCTATTTAACTCAAATCTTAAAATCATGAATTCAATTCGCGAAAGTTTAAGAATAACTAATTAATTATTTGTCATAATAACAAAGCACCTTCTCAATTCCAGAGGGACCCGGCATCAAAGCAATGCGTGCCAAAGAAGGGCGAGTACAATGTGTACTCAACATTCCAGTCACACGAGCCAGAGTTTGACTACCTCAAGTCGCTGGAGATCGAGGAGAAAATCAACAAGATCCGGTGGCTGAAGCGAAAGAACCAGGCCCACTTCCTGCTCTCAACAAATGACAAGACCATCAAATTGTGGAAGGTTAGTCTTGTATGTATGGCTTTTCTTTATTTTATTTTAGTTTTAGTGGTATCACCTTTTTCATAATACAATGAGGTCTTTAGTTTGGTTCTACTGAGTGGGTCCAAATCTGTGGACTTGGTTATCCAGGTTGCAATTGCCACAAAATATAGAATGATTGAATGATTTTTTTAAATCAAATTGTCAATTTACCCCTAGGGTTGGAAACGTGAGTGCATTCATTCTAAAATCTGTCCCTAAAACAGTCTTACCTGAAGCCAATTCCAACATAGTCGGGAAAGCAAAAGGCGGATGTGACGGCTTGTTGAGTCATCTGACTCGACTCCACGGCTGGTAGCACGAGAGGCGTCAGGTGTAGGCGTGGCGGTGGGGATGGATGACCTTACCAACTAACCGCTAACTGTGTCGCTGTTGAAATTAGACAGAAGTAGGCTCCTCTACACATAACACATTAGCCGCCTTTTACGATACCAAATTGGTTGCCTATTTGTCAGAAACCACACGGCAATAGGTCTTTGTCGAATCGACAGTACGCTTCTGCTAGCCCTTGAAGTGAGTAGGTTTGTGGTCTCTGGTGGAGGGTCTTATTGCAAAAGTCTGTCTAGGTAGGTACCACCGTGGTGCCAGATGTTAGCTGCCAAGCAGTAGTGTTTAAACTTTGAAGTGCCCTTCTAAACTGTGGTCCGGTTAGAAGGGGACTGTAGCTACTGAAATTACTGAGCATAATAGATAAATGATGTCTCGAGGTGACCTGCACACTTGAGAGGGCTCTAAAATATTCTCAATAGTTTGTGTAGTCCGCCTCCCTCACTAGGCCAGCGTGTTGGACTAAAGACTAACATTCTTATCGTGAGAAAGGGCCCGAGCCCAGCAGTGGGACAGTAAGGGACTAACTATGATACTATTATGGTAATTAAATCCACGACCATATGTGAGCATGTGCTATTCAAGATTACTGACTAGGATCATATGACGTCAATTGGCATAAACATTGTCTTAATGTCAGCAGCATGTATGCGTTGTGTCTGCGTGCATTGATACAATTACTGCTAGTTTATAGTTGGGATTTACACCTATATTGTCGATAAAAAACGAAAAGAAAAGAAAGAAAAATATATTTTGATTGGACGGCAAACAACGTTTACGTATTTATGTATATGATATACTTATTACACATATAAATATAACGTTAAGCATATATACGACAGTGACATACATAGGTGACTAAGTACATTGATTAAATTGTTACAGTACCAACAAAGGTCCCTCATTCAGCTATATGCTACAAAACAGCAAGGCGGTCTCGTAGCAAGTCATTTCAATGAACCCAAGTGACGCACTGACATTGCGTCAATGCACAGAATTAATTATTGTAGTGACAGGACAAAAAATATGAAATGTAGAAATATGTGTAAAAATGTTCCTTGATAGGTAGACCAGGTCATAAATAAGGGACTGCTTAAATATTTGTAAATTATACAAATACTAAATAAAGAAACATTGTTGATTGCAGACTTGACATTTTTGGCACGTTGGTCCTGCCGTTTTCGTTTAAATCTCCAGTATATACAAATATGTATGTATAGTACACGTTAACTGTTCCTAATTGCCCTATACCAATCTTAATAAACTTTTCAGTCAGAGAATTTAAAAGAGTTGGGAAATATGTGTACTTTGATTTATAATTTGTACAGTAGAGACTGGATTATTCTACCAAATATATATCAAACTAGCTGGGACCCGCGGTTTCACCCGCCGTTTAATTTAAAAGAAAATGGACTATTTTATAAATAATTTAGAGTACTTCGGCATACACTTAGACATAGAGTATATATATTGAATTTCATGGGTTTTAATTTATTTGCGCGGAACGCTAATTATTTTCAAATCTAAAAGTAGCCAAAGTTATTCCTTATAACATCGGCTATCTGCCAGTGAAAGTCCCGTAGAAGTTGATCCAGCCGTTTCGGAGATTAGCGGGAACAAACAGACAGACAGATAGACCGACAGACAGACGGACAGACAAAAATAATAGTAATAGTGTTTTTGTTGTAGGTACCGTATATACTTTCATATGCATTTAGTAAAACGCTGTTATTTTGACATTACAAACAGACACTTCAATTTTATTTATTTGTATAGATAACCCAGATATAAAAACTTTTTCGTTGTACACTGTATTTGATATACAGACTTGTCAGGTTAGATAGGCCCGTTTACTATTTACGGTACATGTACAGGATGACCCCGCGCGATGTGTACCGTACTCGCTACATTGGGACAGCCAATGTGTTAAACCTTTATCATTATTTATTGTTCTAGGTGCTAATGTACAACTCCTGACACTCATACTAATCTATCGGTTGTCCTAGGTGTCGGAACGTGACAAGCGCGTCACGGGTTACAACACACGCGAAGAAGGTGGCAGGCCTCGTGATCCAGCGCGTATAACTCAACTACGGGTGCCCACTGTGAGACCTACTGAACTCATGGTGGAAGCTTCGCCTAGGTGAGTTGTTTGTAATTTTTTTTTTTAAAAACGTGCCTAACGTTATGGTTTCTCCTGTGTCGTGGGTGCGTTTACAGACATAAATTCCACACACAATACACCCAGACCCGGAACAACTACCTGCAGATCATACAAATATTTGTTCCGTGCGAGAATCGAACCCGCGACCCGGAGCGCAGCAGCCGACTGTGTCAGCCACTGCACCAACAGTGCCGTCAAAGACAGATAAGGCTAGGGCATGACAAGTATCTGGCAGAAACGGGCGGCTCCGGTGTGGTTGCTCTGTAGATTTGTATGTGCATATACATAGTGTAAGTTACAACGTATCGAAAACGTCAAAAAGAGGTTAGACTTAGGCCCAAGATAAAAATAGGGGAGCCATATATCTCGGAAATAATAGGTTACAGCTTTTGTAATTTTTGCCCACATAAGGCATCGTTAACAACGCGATCAAAACGCTACGTGATTATTGTACTATGGTATTATGATATTATGCTACTGCGAGCCATGACGTTATTTTTGAACAGCCGTTTAGTTTTTATTTACATTGCAGTTTTATGTGAAAATAAATAGTTTGTTTTTTATTCAAAACAGCGTTATCATTGATGAAAACAATTATTTTATACTGAAATATGTTAATTAAACAGAAAATTTAAAAACATGAAAATGCGGGTTCAGTATCATGTATGAATCCATGGTGTTACATACGTTATATGTCTTACCTCTCCGACCTTCCCCAGGGCGGGGGAAATCCAAGCTGGATTTCCAAAAAAAGGAAATAAAGGGGTATGACGTGTGGTAAACGTGAACATAAGTGTTTTCAAACACACAGTTTTCAAAGAGTATTTAGTCTATTATAATTATTATCGCTTTATGAAATCTTAGCCGAGATAACGGGCTACACAAAGGGCTAAACGGACTAATATCGCCGTTTTATGTTAGCCATTACAAAGTTTTTGAACCTACTGTTGACTGGCAAAATGGCTAGGCGTCTCGTAAATTCACAATTTTATGCAAAGATCGCTTAGAGTCGCGGCTCTATTGCTCCGTGGAAGGATCCCTTGAATCTTTGCCTATTATAATAGGCAAAGGCATCCTTCCATGGAGCAATTAAATGTCCTGTTCCTTGATAGGTAGTTAGTTAGTAGTCCTTTTTTTTTTAAATATTAAATATTATCGTCGGTACCGTTGGCGCAGTGACTGTGGGTTCGATCTCTGCACGGAATAAGTATTTCTGATCACCTACAGATAGTTGTTTCTGGTCGGGGTGTTTGTGTATGTGAAATATATGTCTGTAAACTGTACCCACGACACAAGTGAAATACCAGTGTGAGACATATTTTTAAGGAAGAAATGCGTTTTTTAATAATAGCGAAATATATATCGTTCCTGCGCCTGGCAAATCTGCTGTGGTTTTTGTTTGAAATAGGTTATTGATGCAATTTTACACAATTTTCCAAGACGTATATGCCAACAAAACAGAAAACAGTGAAATCAGCTATGTTATTTCGGTCAAAACTTTACTTGAAAAATGCTCCATAAGTGCAATTGATAAATAGTGCTCTGAAAAGTTTTTTTTACAAATCAGATTTTGCAGGCGCAATATGTAAATTTTGCCGCGTTGTCTACATATTGCAAAGTGGAGAGCTTCCAATATCCATATTTGTCCGGCGATAACACGGACGATCTAATTTGATTATATTCTGGTATATTTACCTTAACACTCAAACACTATCGTCATATAGTTATGAAACGTTTTTAATATACTTTTTATCTGGCATTGAGTGATATTGTTTTAATAAAGCGAGAGTTACGAGTTATCTATGGCATATGGAAGTGGGTTAACCTGAGGTGGTAGCTTTGTTTGTTATTACGAACTTTGGGACTTATTAGAGCATTAAATAGCTTATTGATATTGCTCTGATGAGGCCTGTATTCTTGGCTATGCCCCCTCTTCCCGTGTGAGTCGTAAAAAGTAATGAGAGTATTAAGATGAGTGTGTCGAAGGATAGAATGTCCGTTGGAACAGAAGTGTTCTGTGGATACCCGGGGCCGATGATCTTAAGGAGTTGTCTGGGGTAGACTGGATATAGAAGGCGGGGTTATGGCGCCTGTTGGAAGAATCCTGTTGACCTGTTAGTTGCATAGGCAGAATTGATTGTATGATGGATTGATGGGCACTCCGTCCTATGCCCTGCCACTGCTGACCAAAGGCCTTCCCCATAGATTGCCACAACGGCTGGTTACATCCAAAGATTCCCAGCTACTTTCACCAGGTCGTCCATGCATCTCGTTGGAGGCCGCTCCTCGTTGCGTTTCCGGTACGCGGTCTACTCGAGAACCTTTTTGCAACGGCCATCAGTTCTACGAGCAATGTCCCCTGATCCTGTGCCCTAGTATTACGCTGTACTACGGTCATCAATCCGTTTGCCAGTTGTAGGGATGAAGACTATTAATTGTTTTGGTCCATAAGAACACCCTGTTCAAAACGATGTCATGATTGTGATTGATGATGTGGGCTGATAGTTGTATGAAATGAGGTTTTGATTTAATACTAAACAAGAAATTACTGGCTCATCTAACAATAGTACGTGTCATTCCGGCCGAAGAAAGTCCAATGCTGGATACAGGCCTCCCTCAAAGATCACCACAATGACCAATATTGGTGTGTTGTGTGCTCATTGGGGGGTTTTGCCATAATCGCCACGCTTGGCAGGCGGGTTGGCGATCGCAGTTGAGTTGTTAATTCTGTAATGTATTCGAAGGACTCTGCTGTTCATCCTCCGTCTAATCCCTTAGTCGGCTTTTACGACACCCACGGGATGAGATGGGTTGGGGCTATTCGTTAGCCGGCACCACACCGCTCAATAGTACGTAAAGATAAATAAATGCATTCATTATTCTTATGGCATTTCCCTGTTTTATGCTAATTGTTCCTTGTCTTACAATGTATTAATTAACCCATGTCATCAAGTAACCTTGTCGGGTTCCTTGTTAAAGCTAGCTAGCTGTATAGCTAGCTATATGTAATACAAAGATATATCCGGTTAGAAGGGCACTGTAGCTACCGAAATTACTTAATAACTACGTCTCGAGGTGACGAGCGCATTGTGGTGCCTCGCAGGACTCGTAGTAAAGACTAGCCTTTAATTGTTATGGTCGGGCATATCGCTTACCATCAGGCGAATGACTTGCTCGTCTCATCACCAAGTTGTACATAAAAAGAAAGCTGATACAAATAATGAAATTTGTGAAAAAGTGGATTATATGCTCACATATTTGTTACTCTAATGACGCCGTACTTTTTTATAGGAAAATATAGGGAGGGAACTTTACACTTGGGAAATACTTAGGCACAGTTGCAAGCTTATGCCATAACAGATTGGAGAATGGGACTCACGTTCAAAATGCGGTCATACCGCCTTTTCGCTATTTTGATTATATAATTCTTTACTCTATATTATGAAGATTTGTTCCGCATAGAGCGCTTGCCGTAATCAAATATAACGATTTTGTTTTGTATTAACTAAAAGTGCATTTCATTGTCAACAGGAGGATATTTGCAAATGCTCACACTTACCACATAAACTCAATATCGTTAAACTCAGACCAGGAGACGTACCTGTCTGCTGATGACCTGCGCATCAACCTGTGGCACCTCGAGATCACAGATCAGAGCTTCAACATTGTTGATATTAAACCTGCCAATATGGAGGAGCTAACAGAGGTGAGACGAGTGATATAACGGGTATATATATATTGGGTCAACTCGCTCAAGGGCCACGACCCTTACATGGAACGCAACGCCTACCGGCGAATACTTAACGACACCGACGCGAGAGCTACTTTTGTACGATACACCTGTTGGACAGAAAATTCCGCGAATGATCCTAAAATGACGGTATTCCCGAACCCTGTCAGTGGGTCATCTTAAGTTGGTTGGTTGTTACTGACGGGTCATACTCCAGAAGGAGACTGCTGAGCGGTATCGGGAGAGGGCTGATCCCACACGGAGAAGGACGAGACGGTGACTATTTAAGCGCCTGGATAATCTTTGAAATGTGATTTTTTCTAGTATTAATACTCATGCTCAAATGTTGCGTCATTTACACAGATTATTTTGAACACAGATATAATTAATTGGGTACTGGCATGTTTATTAGATAGAGAATAATATGAGAAGCAACAGCTGTACTTAGTTTAAACGGTCAAAACAGAAGTTAATCAGGACAATGATAACTACTCAAGTCACGATAACCTTCGTGATCGGAAAATGGGCGAGATGTAATACTTCAATCAATGTATAATGGAATATCGATACATGCCACTACCATAGAGCCATTCTATATAAAATGCCCAACCTCGTGACATTTCAAAGAGATAGGTCGCATCATCCTTTTGTACCCTAATATCCTGCATATATACCTGCGTGAGCGGTAAAGCTACAAATTGCTGACTACAGAAATCTCACGTCTCCACAGAGGGTTCGTGTCAGGTAGGACGCCGACTGTAAAACCCTTATGCCAAAACCTTTGCAATATGACTACTAATTTGCTCCAACCCCAGTTACTTGAGACCAGGGAAGGAAGAATAAGACTTCAGTCAGTCATAACCATGTTCTATAGTGGAAGTTTACGATGATAGTATCAAATAAATAAACTGTTATGTTGTTTCAGGTTATAACCGCGGCGGAGTTTCATCCGACTGAATGCAATCTCTTTGTTTATTCTAGTAGTAAGGGTAAGTAAAAGCAGATAGTACTAGCTTTTTTTTAAATACATCCCGTACTGTGTTTTGATTTGAGACAGCCGATTTTATTATTAGCAGGGACTATTACAGTGATATGATGTGAAGTGTTCAAATTAGACACGCTAAATAAACCCTTATACTGTTGTTCATAGGTACTATAAGGCTGTGCGACATGCGCGCGGCGGCGCTGTGCGACCGTCACGCGAAACTCTTCGAGGAGCCAGAGGATCCGCATGCAAGGTCCTTTTTCTCAGAGATCATATCGTCGATCAGCGATGTCAAGCTAAGCAATTCTGGCAGGTAAGAAAAACGGTTTCGAAAGGCAAAAATAGTTTCATTTCTGCGCTGAATTATGATTTGACCACCAGAACAAATTGAGCGGATCACGCGGGAATTTAGCTTCGCTTCTGTGGCGGAACATATACACTTTTTCAGCATCCGACACTCAGCGCTGTATATTACACCTTTCTATTCAACACCGTTGTAGTTACATCGTTGCCTAATTCACGTCAGCGTGGCAAAGTTGCGGACGCACGGAAAGACGTGCGTGGACGACGTCTTGTTCGCCCAAAGATGGCGCTTTCGGAACATTTCTACTTGCTAGGACGGCGCGAAATTACGCGAGTGCAATTTCGTCGCATTTTTCCACTTTTATATATTTGTCTTAGCCTTATAGACTACCTCACTGTTCTAATGTCTATATAACAGAAAATTCACGGCTCGGTTGGCGCAGGGGCTAAGCAATTGATTTTCTGCGCAATGGGTCGCGGGTTCAATCCTGCACGGTACAAACATTTGTTAGATTTACATATAGTTGTTTCGGGTCTGGGTGTTTGTGCATGTGAAATGTATGTCTGTATACTATACCCACGACACAGGAGTGGTCCTAGAGTGGGGCAAGGATTTATCTAAAAAAAAAAAGTAACAAAGAAAATAGTATAGTTTAAAAGTGTAAATATTCCTCAAATTTCTTTCTGCCGTGTTAAGGTAAAAGTCTTTTCCGTCATTCATTTCAATGGGAGTCGTTTTTACGCAACTGCTATTCGGTCCCTGGCTTACCGTAACATTTACTAGTATTTTCCGTGTGGTGCCGGCTAAGAATACCACCACCTTATCTCATCCCGTGGGTGTCGTAAATGGCGACTATAGCATTAGCCGGAGGATGGGCAGCAGCGTCCTTTGAGTACATTTATAACACAACTGCGATCGCAAACCCGTCAGACAAACCCCCCAATGAGCGCTCAACACAAATCTATACCGGTTGTTGTGGCAAATTTTGGGGGAGGCTTCTGTCCAGCCGTGGACGTTTTTCGGCTGAAATGATGATACTAGGATTGTGCACTAGTTTATTGGTGTATGTTACAGTCCAATGCGCTAGCAGTCTTCTTTTATACGATCCTTATAAAGAGTTAAAAGGGGGCAGATGGTTATTACAACCAAAGTAGTGTGTTGCGACACATAGTTTCACTTTGACACTATGCAATTGCCAGGTATGATGATTGTGGCAATGTAACATTTTACTTTCGGCCCCTTTTTTGGCAGCAGTATTTAAGGAATCATGGAACTCTCAGGGTAACAGGCTGAAATAATAATAACAAACATCAGCATATCAGCCAAAGGAAGTCCATTGCTGAATAAGTTTCCTCCCATAGATGTCCGCCCGGTCATAAGCCGCAATCATTATATCAGGTAGAGCCTGCTATAATGATTAATAAGTAATTTGCTTAAACAGAGATAACATTTATAATTCCAGATACATGATGTCGCGCGACTACTTAGGTTTAAAAGTATGGGATCTCCGCATGGAGACGAAGCCTGTGGAGACGTACCCAGTGCACGAGTACCTGCGGTCCAAGCTGTGCTCGCTATACGAGAATGACTGCATCTTCGATAAGTTCGAGTGCTGCTGGAGTGGAGACGACCAGCGGCTCATGACTGGCTCTTATAATGGATTCTTTAGGTTGGTAGAAGTTTTAGGATTAGTATAATATTGAATGAGGATAGAAATTTGTCTATATTATAAACGTGCGGGCGCGTGTTCAGATTTTTACTAAAGTAGTGTATTGGTTGTCGCGCCAGCCTGCGACAGTTGTAATTATGATGCATGGTTGGCGCAGTGGTTGTTACAGTCGACTGCTGCGCTCCAGGTCGTGGGTTCGATTCCCGCACGGAACAAATATTTGTGCGATCTGCAGGTAGTTGTTCCGGGTCTGGGTGTATTGTGTGTGGAATTCATGTCTGTAAACGCACCCACGACACAAGAGAAATCTTAGGGTGGGGCAACGTTTTTTTTAAAAAAAGAAGAAAAAAAAGAAAGAAAAATTAACAAATTCTTAATTATTATTCACAGGGTCTGTTATTGATTCGACAATATGAAGTAACACTGGTCGTTCTGTTCTATTCACAACTTTTGTAGTTCGTTTAATTAACAATGTGTTGTTAAGTTAACACGTCGTTTTGTTTGTTTGAAGTTTGTTTTGTTTTACTTTAGTCAAATAGCTTCAAATAAAAAATGGTGGAATCGCCAGTTGTTTGTCTATTCTGAACTGCACCATTTAATAGTGCCATCTATCGCAGATTTAGTTGGATTGAAATAGCCATGACATAGACATGCAAATAAAATAAAATAAAACCTATTTTGTGGGGTCAATAAAGACATTGCAAGCAATATTGCCCCATCTTCCCATAACGGGAAGCGTCGTCCCGCCCCGGCTGCTATTAGACTACGTAATAAAACAAAATACTGAAATATTTTAATTTATATTATCTATTGCTTAAATTCTATTGCTTATTCACAGTAGATAAACATTTTTGGGTTATTGAATGATGGGGCCATTCATTACAAAGTAAACAACACTCATATTACTACTCAAGAATTATATATCAGGTAACTGGCCGTCAGTAAGCTTGTTGATGTATTATATTAATTGCTGCAAAACTTCTGAATATTTTAAAGATATTTTGGAACTATTATGTTATGAAAAGACAATCTAAACGCAATGTTTTTAACGGGTCCTATATAGGAAGGCTATTTAATCATTAAGTTCATAGTACGCAGCGCCATAAGAAATGAATTTACATAATACAATGCATGTTTTTTTTAAATATTTTCACAGTTATATGCCTATATAACACGTTAATAAGATGCAATATAACACGTTAATAAGATGCAATATAACACGTTAATAAGTTACTACCATTTACGGATGTCGACTAATTGCTAACCAAGAACCGTAAATGTAATTGTAAACTAATTAGATGACGTATACGGTTGGTATAACTTTATTGGCTCAAAAAACAAGGTTTCTGATATTATGTCATGCAAATGATTATCAATAAAGTTGCAGTAGACACATTAATAAATATTCACCCACTTATCGTAGAAAATACGATCTAAACATACTTAGAGGCGCTTAGTACAAAAAGGCGCGGTTGACGTCTAGCCGCGACACTGGTCGGTGCGTAACCAAATGAATGGCGGCAATTACCTAGTTTTAATATTACCATAATAGAGCGCGGACAACGCACCTACACGTATAAAAAACGTATCTATACAAATAAATAAAATTGAAGTGTCTGTTTGTAATGTCAAAATAACAGCTTATTTACTTATATATATATATGTTATATTACAAATTTCTTTTAAATTAAACGCGGGTGAAACCGCGGTTTCCAGCTAGTAATAAATAGAATGGTACTGCCCTTTATTTATGTCCTTGAGACAACCGAGTGTCGAGGGGACTGCTTAACTGCCCAAAATAACCATGGTGTTAATTTAACCTACTTTGTAGCTCAGGCAGGTCTAGGCCCCTTTTGTGTGGCGTCGGCTAGGCTAGAGGCATTGGCGAAATGGCCTTAACAGTGTTACCGATGCATCGAACTCTGGCATATGCGTCTCCGGTGCACTATACACGGGAGGGTTGACCGAAGCGACCGGTGCTTCGCCTGTGGTAACCAGGGCCACAAGGCGATGGTGGCCAGTTTAAGGTCCTTCAAGGGCACCTAAACCACTGCCGCAACGCGCAGAATCTACTGTTGGAGACTGTTTGTTTGATTGGTCGGTTGCCTTGGCAGTTGCGGCGGAGCCCTATGGCGTCCAAGAACCTCCTTGATGGTTAGGGGGCGCCGGGGACTACGTCGCTATTTATTGGCTCGGAGCCGAAAGCCCGTCCTGCTCCCTGTTAGGCAGGGGGCAGGGCTTCGTCGTTGTAGAGTGGGGACCTTTGGCAGTAGTGGGCTGCTATGTCTATATGATACTTGGACAGGGTGACGCGCAGCATTCGCTGTAAATGCTCGCCCCGTCCGGTGCTCATCCTGGGGGACTTCAACGCTCACTAGAGCTTGAGATATCCGTTGGTACGGCCCGATGGGGAGGTTAATGCACGACTGTCACGGCGTTGGGCCCTCAAACAGCTCCATAGAGAGATGCTTGTCGCAGCTGCCAACGTCGTGGCGTGGTCAGAGGTCGACCAAGGGATTTTGCCCGCCCCTAGAAGATGAAGCGGCCTGGTTCCAGGAGGTGAGGCCTACCGGGCGGGCGGCCACAATTACGTTACAGATTCGCGGGGCGAAGGCTCAGATCTAGAGCGAGCTCCTGGACGGACTGGACAGGGATCTGTGGGCAAGACAAAGCCCTATCGTATGGTCGTAGGCAAGTTGCGCCCATGGGTCCCCCCCGGTGGCGGTGGACTATTTTCAACGCTCTTTACAGCGGTCCGGGACCGTTATGGTCCCTCTCCACCCTCGTTTTCCTCGGACTGGGCCGAGAAGTGGCGCGTAGGTGTGTATGCATTGCAGTCTCTTGGGGACCGCTTGAGGCGACTGTTTACCAGTTACTTCCAACGTAGCGTGTTCCCATCTGGTTGGAAGGAAGCCGGATTGGTTCGGTTGAGAAAAGAAGGCCTGCGGAGTCTCCTGGATATTGTCCCATTTGCCTTCTCGACGAGGCTTCGAAGCTATTCGAGAAAATAATTACCTGAAGACTCGTTGAGCATCTGTCGCGAGTGGGTCCCGAGCTGGCCGAAGGCTTCCGGCAGCGACGGTCCAAACGGTCCGGCTCTTCGCGACAGCTCGCTGTCGGAATAGACAGTGTCCCGGCGGGGTGGGATGGCGTTGGCTGTCAGTCTAGACATCGTCAACGTGGAGTGTTGTAGAGCTAGAGTTTAGTGTGACCTGACTAATACAATGTGTCTGCGCAGGATATTCGAGCGCGGCGGGTGTGGACCGGGAGGCTGCGCGCGCCGCGCCGAGCTCACGCTGGAGGCGGCGCGCGACGCGGCGGCGCGCCCGCGCCAGCCGCTGCGGGCGCGCCGCGTGGCCACCACCGCCAAGAGGAAGAAGGTACGTCACCGTACGGCAGGCTGTGTGCCGAGCGCGACATCACCAGCTCGACATCACCGGCTCACGCTGGAGGCGGCGCGCGACGCGGCGGCGCGCCCGCGCCAGCCGCTGCGGGCGCGCCGCGTGGCCACCACCGCCAAGAGGAAGAAGGTACGTCACCGTACGGCAGGCTGTGTGCCGAGCGCGACATCACCAGCTCGACATCACCGGCTCACGCTGGAGGCGGCGCGCGACGCGGCGGCGCGCCCGCGCCAGCCGCTGCGGGCGCGCCGCGTGGCCACCACCGCCAAGAGGAAGAAGGTACGTCACCGTACGGCAGGCTGTGTGCCGAGCGCGACATCACCAGCTCGACATCACCGGCTCACGCTGGAGGCGGCGCGCGACGCGGCGGCGCGCCCGCGCCAGCCGCTGCGGGCGCGCCGCGTGGCCACCACCGCCAAGAGGAAGAAGGTACGTCACCGTACGGCAGGCTGTGTGCCGAGCGCGACATAACCAGCTCGACATCACCGGCTCACGCTGGAGGCGGCGCGCGACGCGGCGGCGCGCCCGCGCCAGCCGCTGCGGGCGCGCCGCGTGGCCACCACCGCCAAGAGGAAGAAGGTACGTCACCGTACGGCAGGCTGTGTGCCGAGCGCGACATAACCAGCTCGACATCACCGGCTCACGCTGGAGGCGGCGCGCGACGCGGCGGCGCGCCCGCGCCAGCCGCTGCGGGCGCGCCGCGTGGCCACCACCGCCAAGAGGAAGAAGGTACGTCACCGTACGGCAGGCTGTGTGCCGAGCGCGACATCACCAGCTCGACATAGCGAGCAGCACACCAGTTGCACGCAGGAAGCAAGAGCAGAACACTACACAAATCTGCATGCTCCACATTGGTCTGAGAACGTCTGCAGATCTTGGCCCTCTTCAACCACAAGGGGGACAAAAGTAGGGAAGCTTCTTTTTTTTCAGAAACCGCATGGCCGGCCTGCACGCTCAACATACATAGTTAGAAGTATACCGTCATTCTGTAATCCATCATGTACTGTGTATAGGTTTGCCCAAGATAAAAATATAAATCTAAACCGTTTTTCCCCAGGACGAGATAAGCGTAGACTGCCTGGACTTCAACAAGAAGATCCTACATACAGCGTGGCACCCTCACGAGAGTATCATCGCTGTAGCCGCCACCAACAACCTGTTCATCTTCCAGGACAAGTTCTAGCGCCCGCCCGCCGCATCGCGCACGTAGCACGCACGCACGCACCGAGACGCACGCATGGTAAATAACTCTGAATATCATGCGGACATTAAATATAGGGCATTCATGATTGGTACTCTGTAATACCTACAGAGTAGAACACAAGTGGAGTAAAAATATGTACACGATGCAAACGACATCTGCACAAAAACGACGATTGACGCTTATCAAAAATGTGCCGTCTGATGCGACACCAGCACGTAATCCGTGAAGAGATTCGATTCAGATGTATGCATATGGACACTCCATTTGATACTTTTTCGAGGTAAATACCACATGCGGACAAACAAAATTATGCATATAAGCATATGATAACTATAATTAGTTCAGTATCTATCTAAGTCGGATTTATGAATGTGATCCATACTGCATGCGTACTTTTCGGAAAAATGTTGGATGTCTGTATGTCCACACTCACATACGAGAGCCATTTTCTTTTGTTTAAATAGAATAAAGTTGTTGAAAACGATCGATAAAAAATCAATTCACTAATATCGCGTGCGGATATTTATAGAATAATGGTAAGTTCACTTAATGTTTTGTTAAAAGTGGGTTTATTTTAAATCCTTTGACCACACATCTAATATGACAAAATATGTAAAACATTTTGCTCAATATTACTCACCATTAAATAAAATATCATAAGTATTCATCAAAACATTTAAAAAGCATAGGCATTTATGGCGTGTCCTCGGTGCGTCGAGCGTTAGAAAATAAACTTGTCAAATCTGCAATGGCGGCTTTCCTTGACTTAACATATCGATAAATATCGCAGCATCACAATTTATTTAGCATTTGTTGCTTTACAAGTCGACTTTAGCAAGTTTCTGTTTAGCCAACACTAGGTTTTGAAACGTGTAGAAATGTTTAGTATGCGTTGAGTCTATATATTCATCAGGTTTTTTAGATACGTTAACATTTTGGCTGTCCCCTAATAGGAATGATATACTCTTGATTTGAATTACTATGTAAAATGTTGTAATGTTACATCCATAACATGTCAATTTTTGTGTTTCAACAAGTGGGTTATTTTTGTCAACACAGAATAAGTGCACAGGCGTAGAAACATGCATTGGAAGATAAACTTGAACTATGTAATCTAAAAAGCAAGAAAATACGAAAATAAGAGCATTTGTGTACCAAGGCCGTCTTAAGCGCGACAGCTTTTAAAAATTAAGTCGTTGAAAGCCGCCCTTGTACGCGTTGTGTTGTATTGTATGTAGAAAAACAATTTTTAGCTGACTTTTCACGAAGTTCTCAATTTGAAACATTTATTTTTCCGAAGCGTATATCCCTAACTCGTTGTCTTTGTCCTGTTAGGTTATACTGGCCATAAGCCTGATTGCGTTAGAAAATCCGATGTGCCCAAAATACGTCTGGGTATGTTTGATTGGTTGCTTGGCTGTCTCATTCGTCTATTATTAGTCTCAAATTGAGAAAATTTTCGTTGATTTACTTATTATTACTTGACAGCAGTCAATGTATCAATATCAACACAGCTCATGAAATAAGCTAATTGGTCAGGTCATATTGGAATAGGAACATATTGTTTTCCTACTTTTTAGTATCTTAAACGGAGCTGTAGTTAACTGTACTAAGTGTCGTCTTATGGCTCAACTTCAAATATACTTTTGTTTTATCAAACTTTGACATCGGGTACATTAATCGATAACACGATGGAGACAATAAACTAAAATTGAAATTGGACGAACGTCTTCGGATGTACGTAATTTTCACGTCGAATGACATGCCATGAGCGTTGTGCTGTTGCGATTCTAATCGACTCTCGAAGCAATTTATTCGTTACCAGTGACTTCCCAAACATTTGTATGTTCCATACAATACGACACAGCATCTAGGTAGATAGGAACTAAGTCCGATAATTCAAATTTTCTGAGAAAAAATAATTTATACGCTTTTCTTACATAAGGTTCTAAGCGGTAATTAAGTATTTATTGTTTAAACATAAAGCGATCCTTTATTAAGGAATGGACACACCCGTTGTATGAGATTAGTTAGGTGTAGAAATGTCTTGAAGGCGTAGAGGGGCGAACTCTGAATGTATGAGATCGTAACAGACAAAATGGCGAATCTCTTCAACATTCGCCTCCATTTCAATATTGTATAAGAAATGTTGGTAGGCTCCCTCTAATATTGTTGGCAATATTTTTGTATACAATATTTCACTTGTTTGTAAAAATATGTGCAGTAGGTTTATAGTTTTATCAATTGTATGTTTTGTGGAGTAAGTGAACGGATTTAGAGAAATATAATATGCGGCTGGGCTGCAAATTTTCTTCTACTTATAAAAGCTATCGAACTGTTGAGTAAGTCTTGTGAAGTTTTCAGGTTTTGACATTCTAGCAAAAATATTGACGATGGTTATTTTATCATCGAATCCAAATAGTATGTCACAATCCGCGAAGATAGTTTCATAAAAATAGGTTCAGTAGTTTTCGACAATCTCGAATACAGACCGACAAGTATGGTTATTATATACGTACATATCTTCGCGCCGTCCCCAATGGGTTAGGCATAGAATGATCTCTTAACAACATTTTAACAGATCTCATACATTTTTAGTGCTGCGCTTAGAAAGATTGGTATCAAACTCGTAATGAAAATAACCAAAAAGGTTATACAAAAAAATCCACCGCCTTATTTGAAAACCTCGGTTCACACTAGTGTTGATTAAAAATAGACTATTGATCTATCGATAGGACTACCCCTAAAACATTCATACTATCGATTGGCCTATCGATAGTATCAATAGTATCGATACTATCGATTTTATTTTACAAATTGAACAATACTATCGATACTCTCGATAGTATCGATAGTTGAAGTTATACAATAGTATCGATACTATCAATAGTATCACATGATTTTTGACTATCGATAGTATCGATAGTATTTATGACCCAGTTCGATAGTATCGACACTATCGATACTGTCGATAGTATTGTTGCAAAGCTCCCAATCAATACTATCGATACTATTGATAATATCGATACTATCGATAGGGCAATCGATAGTATGAGTGATTTGGGGTTATATGACACTATCGATTAACTATCGATAGCCTATCGATTTTTAAGCAACACTAGTTCACACTGTGATTGCATCATTGTCAACAAATGACGTTATGTTTGTATTATTCAAGTAATTTTGTAACATGTAACTTTTTTCATAACTACTACAATACAAAGTCCATTTCGGATAAACAATACATTTATTCGTCCGTGTTTAATTTTTTATACATTTATTATGGAGCCAAAACAGGCATCGGACAAAAATTTTAAATGCCATAAACAAATAGCGGTTCCAAAATAATTGTGTATAGTTTGTTCAAAATTCCGACGTCTTTTTTTTCAACACCTCTAGTTTAGTCAAACTGATAGCTTTTTTTAAGAAGCGGGCTATGCTTTAGGCTGGTATAACGATGAATAGACGATAGTAGTAGAGTTCTCGGCACGAAACATGAGCATTAGATGAAAGTGTAGGCAAGATCGTGCATAGGACGCGCATGGATCGGTGGACCAATCGAGTGATCAGATTGACAATGACTTATCCGTGTCACTTCATACCGCCTTGTAAACAACTTTACCGACCGACGCTCATGTTTCGTTCCGAAAGTTGTGCCATTTTAGTTAAAGTCTAAGTCAGGCATAAGATGCAATTACAGTGCGAGCTTACCACAAATACATACGTAACATTGAACTTCAGCGTAATAACGCCTTTATCAGTTGCAGGCAATGTGCCTTACGTTGAAGTTGTTATTATAATAATTTATTTATTATATTATATATTATTATAATGTATTTTTTAAGTTCTATGTGATTCGTTCTAACATTTGGCGATTAATGTTTCTTATTACGATTATGATTGAAAGTTTTGAATAGTCTTGATGAGTTACTTGCGATTCAAATATTCATGTAAAATAGCGTTGTGAATAATAGCAAAAGGTGTTATTAATTTATGTATTTAGTGATGATAATATATTTTGAATAATGAACTTAATAACGTCTTAACTTTCCGTACAATCTCTAAAATAATTGGTTTATGTCAGAATCACTATTTTTTATTGTTTATGTATATTACCTTTGCTAAATAAAATGGTGTAAAAGTTACAAGAATGCGTCGTCCCATTTATATGACGCTTGAAGATTGCAATTATTGTGCGTTCTATTTTGTATTTATAATACATTTATACAGTATGGTCTATAAATTGCTTTATAAATGTATCATAACCAGGAAGAATTATTTTAATGCCAATTATGAAAATTTTAAAGGTCATCATGGTCAGCCCATCTGCAAGCTTATATGTGCATAATATTGTGCTAACCATAACAAATACTTATCATATATATATTATTCAAATGATTTATTTATTTATTTACTTTAATTATAACGGTACAAAACCATTGTAATAAAACACATTTAAACGAATTACATCGCGTATATTATAGATTTTTGTTTTTCCTGACGTTTCGAAGACTGCAGGGTTTGTGGTCTGACCAATTACAATAATTAAAGGTATCTACATAATGGTATTCTGATATTATATTTTTATGCATAATCCATAATATCTGTTAATGATATGACAACCAGAAGATTTCAATCATCAAATTAAACTTTAAAATCTAATTTCAGATGTTTATCGCTTTAAATCTGCATTAAACCTACTCTTACTTATTTTGTTTGTTTTTATTTTGCCGTTTCAATTCGAAAGATAAATACGTAACATATTTTAACATAAATAATAAGTATATACAACGTGTTATCTGTTTATAAATGAAAGGGTTATAAAATAGCGCGAACTGACTAATCTTGCCGCGAAAACTCATCAAGACTATACGGTTATTTCGTAATTTCGGCATATATTACTTATTCAAAAATTGTGGTTCGAAGCTTGAACAGTATCGTTAGTAATAATGTAAATATGTAGTGATGAATGGAGGCCTGAACATATAGACTACGTCACAATCTTGTACAGTTAATATATATGTATTTTGTGTAAAGCTTGGAAATTATGTTCAATTATATGATATATGTTTTAACTGTGTCTAGTTATGTTTAACAGCTAGCGATTAAATGTAACATTTCTACATACTTTTGTAATTGAAATTGTTTCTAACTGATGTATGTAAGTCGAGGCTTTAAAACAACGTTGCATCGAGCGGATTCTTCCAGAATACATATTTAATTCTGTGTTAATAGTAAAGGTAGTGTTTACGAAAGCTAGCCACTTGTTAAGATAAGAGATGTGTCGCTCGATAGAACGTCGCTCGAATGGTGTCTGTTTCTGCAAAACTTTAAAAGTCTGCATAAATATATCAATAGAATTTTGGAGTTGTTTAATGAAACCTTTACAAAGGCCTAGTGTTATACCCACACATAATCGTGCATATTTAGTTGTCCATCTGTTTGTAATCGCTAGAATACCAAACTTATCCTGTTTTGTAAATAGGTAGCTTCTCCTGAACAATATCGTGATACGTTTTGCAAGGCGGAAAAAAATGGTTATGTAAATAGACATGTGTAACGGCTAGGTTTGTTTTATTATTCGGCTTTATTCATGCCCTTTCCACACCACAACTTTTTTTATGTTCATCGATTTGTATAGGAAATGTGTTAAGTTTTAGTTTTTTCTCGTCTAATTTGTAAGGGGCCCGGTCAATTCCTTCTAGGTGTTTCCGATAATAGCTAAACACGCCGTTTCGCTATGTAATTTAACAAAAAATGTGTGATATTTGAAAATATGCCTATGCTTGTGCTTTTTCCTCTTAAAAATGTCTATGAATAATGTGAAATCATTGTTTAAACGGTTTAAAGAGGAAAAGTATTATTTTAAAAATATGTAATTGCTTAAAGCAATAAATAGTATAGGAATTGACTGTCCCCTGTGAGATCCAATGTAAAAATATGTCGCTCTGTAGTATAAATGCAAAGACATCCTGTATAGAGTGTGGTTGCGAAGCGTGAATGCGAGCGAAATAGATGATGAGTGAGCTATAATTTAAGTACTAGTTTATAGTTATGCGAAAACTGTGAAAACACAGAATTAAAAAATCAGTTTTTTTTCCTGTATCGAGGGATCAACAGATAATGCTTGATAAATGTGATAATGTCGCAATAAGCGGTGTGTTGTGGTCTGCGGACGAAATGATGATGTGGATAGACTTTTTTCTTTTTGAGGTACCGTTTTGCGCTGTGAGGCACCTCGGACGGTTTGCTGACAACGAAACCTCGTGCTGTCAGTGTGAGCGTTCGCGTCGTACGGCCGACGAATGTTTACGAAGTTGAAGCACCGGACGACTGTTAACGTTTATTTCCTGGTACTAAAACATTATTTTTGGCTTCGTAAATCTAAATCTACAATCAGCAAATTTTTGAACCGCCAAAGACATTGTTTTCTTTAACTTTGCAGTGCGGTTGGTCATAGCTACCTTACTTAAAAGTTGGAAATGTTTACTTGAGCGGTATTATTAAAATAAAAATAGCGAGACTTAAAATTAATGTGCCATGATCTTCGTCGGCTTGGTGGCGCGTGCGCTTCACACGGAAAGAGTTGTTGTTAAATCAAAATATTTCCTATAAATAATAAAATTTTTATATCTGAATATTGTGTGTCATTTTATTAACCTTTTTAAAGTATACTATTATAAAAAAAAACCGGACAAGTGCGAGATGAACTTGCGTGGAGAGAGTTCCGAAATTGCTGAAAACATTGTTTAATGAATTTGGTCTTGTACCAATAACTTATCCCATGAACAATCTTAATATCGTAGTTGAAAAACATGTATTCCCATACATTCTAACCGCAAACGTAACGTACGTTTGTATGCACAATATTGAAAGATTTACCATGTTATTTTAAGACCAAAGACTTCTTACAGGTTTTCCTGTGATCTATAGGTAAAGAGCTATGTATTTCTAATATTTTCAAAATTTTAGGCTCGGAATGGTCAAATTTCGTCTATTTTCTTAAATAACTTTGAAACTATATATTTTAAAACTATTACATTCGAAACCTTCAACCTTTTTTAAAAATTATCATATCCGAAACAAGCCCTTCTATTCATTCGATTTCTGAAATGATAAAGATATTTAATTAGGTATATATTACGTGAGTGTGAAATAATATAATATTCTCACGGTCAAAGTACAACAGCCAGGTTGTACCTTGGCCACTGGCCAAGGAACAACTGATCGACAGTGACCGAGGTACAACACTACTCCAACTTCAACATTCAGTATATATAAATGTACTCTGTGACTTCAACAAAACGGTGGATTTTAATAGTTTAGAGCACAGGTTTAGAGGTTACTTATCTCGTAAGATTTTTATTGTTTTGACACTTAATAAATAAAAGAACCGATATAATATAAAAGTTCAGTGACTTATAAAACGTTTAAAATTATCAGACTTCAAAATATATTAGAAATACTTGCTATTTCGCCAAAAAAAGTTTTAACGTTGATAATACCATAGACAGTAACGAGCCCACATTAAATACAGGTCTAAATCTGCTGATATTACGCCAAACTATTGATGCGATTATCTTTGGCGATATGGAAGAAGAATAAGTCTGCGGTCTGTGCATGTGTGACCGCAATGACCCTGACCACATTTGAAGCATCGTGGAGTCCCTCTACAATATGCTTTTGTATGCCCAAATCGGCAGTGTACAATTCAACAGGTAGGGAATAAAAGCACATGAAAACTTTAGGCAATACTTGTCCACCGAAGGTTAAAACTGCAGATTGCGATGGTTTCCAGGTTGGACCAATATCGACTATTATCGACCATCACCTTAGTTAAGGCCGCGGGCTTTTAATATTTGACCACAGGCAATCGGAACAGTTATGTTATCGATCACCTCTTCAGGCGTTAACTCCTAACTAAGAACGCCCTTAATCAGACCCATTCTAGTAGTGCTGGATGCTGGGATGAATGCTTTATATTTATAATCAATAAGTACATTCGAGGAAACAACAGTTCGCAGACAGGTATGACGAAAATTAGAGTGATAATCTGTTTCTTCCGATCTTATTATCTTCTTACTATCTTATGATCTTATTTAGGAATCTATCAAATATTACCAGATTAAGGGTGGTGGAACCCTCTATCTATCGCTTCTGCAGATGGACCGAATATGGGGCATCCGATGAATCATATATTTTCCTACCTACAGGAGTATGATTACGTTTTCTCGTTAATAGTAACATTGCTTCCACCTTGTTCAGCAACCGTATTCATATTTTTACTGTCTAGTGTAACACTATTCGTACTCAACAAAGCAGAAGCAGTGCCTCAGGGATACTAATATTAATTTGTTTTGAGTCCCGGGCCGTGCCACTTAAGTAAGAGTAAGTTTTACTAAATTCATACTAGTTCTCTTTTTCGTTTTTTGTTGCAATGTTTACGAACTCGTACTGATTTAGTCCACTTTCTCTTATTAAATCCGTCTGTATCCATGCTAGATGCGTCATTACTAAAGGTAAAAAACTGTGAAACCTGGAGGTTACCACAGGGGGGCTCGTTCATATCTACATAAATATAAAAAAAACTTACCTAATCCTCGCTAACACTTCAATATTTACACTATGAAAACAATTTAAATTTACACAAAACTACTCTACCGATACATAAAAGAATAAAAAATTCAAATTTAAGCACAAAACAAATTTTTTAATGTTAACCGCGTTAGTTTGATTTTATTTCTACACTAGCTGGGACCCGCGGTTTCACCCGCGTTTAATTTAAAAGGAATTTAGAGTATTTCGACATAGACACTTGACATAGAATATATATATTGGATTTCAAGGGTTCTTTTTTTTGCGCGGAACCCTAATTATTTTTGTAATATTGAAGTAGCCTAAGTTATTCCTTAGAACATCAGCTATCTGCCAGTGAAAGTCCCGTCAAAATCGGTCCAGTTGTTTCGGAGATTACCCGGAACAAACAGATAGACAGACAAAAATTTTTTTTTTTGTTCTATGTCCCGTATATACTTTCATATGCATTTAGTAAAAAGGTGTTATTTTGACATTACAAACAGACACTTCAATTTTATTTATTTGTATAGATAATTACTTATCGATATATTCGATTCCCGCCTTTTTTCTATTGTTTGTCTCTCGACTTTTTTATTTTTAGGCTAAGATCTCTCATATACAGCCATTGAGGTATAATGTAATACTACATTAAACCTCAATGTATACAGCACAGAGTAAAGTGGTATACAGCCATATAACGTGACCACGTACGTACATTTTATTGTTTTTATATAAATAAACTAATTTTATTTGGTACTGCGCGACTGTTCCCGTCGTACGTATTGCATCAATTGTAAAGAAACACCCTAATTGTGTAATACTATGTCTTATTAGGGCGAGATTCAGAGACAGGAACATAAGACGGGCTAAGAACCAAGTAGTGGCTAAGCGCATCTTCAAAAGTCGTATTCAGAGACACAGTCCCTCTCAAACTTACGTCGGTCTTCGCTAAGTTTGAACTCTATTCTCTATGGCCATTTTTAATACAAGAATGTTTATCGGTGAGATACAGTTTTTACAAAACTGCGTAGTCAGGCATAAAAAAACAAAAGGATAGCAATATATGAAGTGCCATTGGAGTGAGCGAAACAAAATATCGAACACAAATCTATCTACTTAAGTTGTAAATCGCAGGATATGTGAACATTTTACGAGTAAATATTCGAAACCATCCACCATACTAGAAAAAATAAATTGAAACAAAGAAATTTGGGGAGGTGGACTGAAATAACAAGGTCATATAATAATCAGATAAGTTTATTAATCTATACATAATTATTCTTGCATGCTACATTACTGCGAGTAAGTAAGGACGATATATTGTTAAATAGTTGAACATATTGGACTAATGTAGCCTCCATAGTACAAAGGTAATTAGAACTATGACAATAAAAGTAAACAACTTTCTCATATATTCATAGTTCCTGTTGCAAGCACACCTTTGCCCAAAGTAGTTGATTTTCACTACTTGGCTTAGCTTAGTTTACGCTAAGCTTGAGTCGTGTTCCGATCGTCTCTGAATACAATTATGAGCGTAAGTAGTGCATTTTGACAGATAAGATAAGTTCACGCTTTGACTCGTTTCTGAATCTCACCCTTTGTACTAAGAATTACAGCTGCCTTTTTAAAGATAGCTGTTATATATGCTTCTATGAATTTGGGTAGTTCACAAAAATCCTTTGGAGCCACCCCTAGATAACCTTAATGGAGGTTTTGTTGAGCTGACCATAATGACTTGATGACGTTTGTTATTTAAGAGGTTAGAGTTATCTTTAACGAGCATCGCAACTTCGTAATATACGGACGAAAATTACTATATTGATGAAAAAAATTACTTGTAGCTGTCACTAGCTTGGCTCATGGAAATAGCTCAAAGATTTTTTTGAACGCCCGGCCACTCGTGTTGGGTAATTGTCCGAAAAAAGTGAACGGTGGACGGTTTTAACTATATTTTTCTGAAAAATACAAATTAGAGTAATATTGGAAAACTAGCATACAATTATACCTTTTTTTATTGGTGTCCAGTGGAAATTCTACATGAACTTCCTTCCTTTCCTGCCAAACTTTACGTTTCTTTTTTTGGCCGAACTAGGATAGTTATAATAAAAAGACAGCATATTAGAAAAAAATCTTTATTCATAAATAGGTACCCACAAATCACATGGTATCACGTCACCACTTCGGCAAAGTTCTCTATATGAGAAACAAATAGACAAATACACAATGTTATAACTAAACAATAGAAATGCGATTACTAAATACTTCGTCAGTACTTCAGTATTTTTGTAAAAGTCCCAGATTAAGTCCATCTTATACTGGCATAAGAATTATTTAGATACGTCTGGTCAAGCTTACTCTGCATAGGATTATGGCAACACCGCAAACAATAACTATCAACATTTTTGCAATGATCATAAATGCCAACGCAGAGTTGGTTTTGTCCTGCATTGGAGTTGGAAGAACACTGCAGATATTTTAGTAGTCTTTTTTGTTATTATGTTTGGCCTGGATTACAAGTCCTTTAGCCAGTGTTGGTAGTTATTGTTTGTGTTACCATTATTCCTATGCAGAGTTAGCTTTGCCAAACTCTAGTAAACGCCCGTTACCTTTAGATCATAGATATTGTAAAAAAAACAGGCAAATATACTTTTATTTAGTATATAAATTCAGTATGTTAACTACATTGCAATGTAAGAAATCACTATAAGAAACAATCTCCTTTTAGGAAGATTTCTACATTACTTTAAAAAACCTATATTTGAGCACATTCATATTAATAAATCACTAAAACTACATTTTTAAGCAACTGTAAATAATTTTTCATACATTTAGCCCCATCTTACTATTCTAGCAGTAATATACTGCCAGTAGCTATGTATTGTTACAGAATATTTTAGTATATATTATCACATGATATATTCTGCAATCCCAGAGACATAAAATTTAATTATAAGCTATGTACAGGCTACCCGATAAACGGAAACTCTTTCACAATTAGAACTAGCACCAAATTAAGTTTATTTTAATGTTATAGCGCCTATAGTTACTACCACTCCGTGCGCCTACTCTCGTAAGCGGTCGCGCCGGCCGGACGGTTCGCCCAGCGTTGCCAGAAGGGTACGAATAGTACTAATTGTGTACTATTTCAGTCATATGTGTACTCTGGGCCTTTTTGTTTACTCAAAGGAAATTTTCAAGATTACAATTTTTTATTCGTTTTTTGAAACGCAGCCAATAGACAACCGCAATAAAAGTCATTAACAAACGTTCCGTGTATAAGAACAGTGCAATGCATACACACCGGATCACTGCTTATTAGTAATCGAAACCTAAAGATTCTAAACATGGAGTGAACGTATTTAAAGAAAATAAAAAGAAAGATTGTTTTGACAATTTCAAACTAAAAATACTAATCATTGGTAAAAACATACTTTTGTTGTCAACACTTGTCACGATTTTCTCGGATTTCTGATGCTCACTTTCCTGAACACCTACGTATAATAAGATTTATGTATGCATTCTGTATTATGTACCTACCTTAAATACTAAACTAAGAAGATAAACACTTGTGTGTACTCTGCTATAGATTTGTGTACTATTTCGGAGACTCGTACGTACCATAGACGTAGTATCATCTGGCAACACTGGGTTCGCCAGTCAATCCAAAGTTTCCGCGCCGTGCGCACGCGAGTCGTCTCCGCGCTCACGGTCACGCGCCATCCAACGGTTGATTCGCGTAGTCATAGTTCAAAGTAACTTTGTAACAGTCCAATCGCAATATATACATGATTATGAACGAAATCTTTGTTCTGAACCCCTAAAACCTATAATATCCAATTTACCTAACATTGTATTGTGAAGGAGTCCACGATAATCTAAATATACCGCTTAACCGAGAACATACATTAGTCACAGGTTTTGAACCATTGGTATGGTTCGATTCACACATGCATACATAATCAGCCTATTACTGTCCCACTGCTGGGCACGGGCATCGTCTTAGTCCACCACGCTGGCTGTGGTTGGCGGACTACTCACTCCATTGAGAACATTCTGGAGGCAGGTTTCCTCACGATGTTTTCCTTCACCGTTAACGCAAGTGATAGTCAAATTCTGATCCGCACATGAATCGGAAAAGAGATACGGGCCGGGATCGAATTCAGTATGGAAGGCAAGCGTTCAACCTAAGCTATCACTGCTCTCTCATTCTCTGATTCATACAACATTTTTATATTGGCAACATAGTTTCCATATTTTAATTGGTCTAGATTAGCTTTTGATTTTGCAGGGTGGCTAGATTTTGTGAAGCTGAAATCATACCAGTTGACCACAATTACTATACGACTCGTACAGTGGATGTGTGAATCCAATTTACATGCATAAATACAATGGCGTACCCAGGGGGAACTCATATTTATTTAAAAAAGAGGCGAGTGACAGTTCTGTTTTTCTTTGGGCATGGGAAGGTGAATCCCCTTCCCATAGTTGGGTACGCCCTTGCATAAGGCCCTACTATGCATCAATGTACATATCCATTTTCTTTAATTTAACTATCAAACAAAAATAATAGTCGAATGTTTTGAATTGCTTATGTAAACGTCATTATGAAATCGTCGTTTGATCAGAGTAAATTAGCTACGCGCGCATACCGTCACGAAGATGCGACAGTATGAAACAGATAATTAATTTATTTATCAAAGACAATTCAGCGTGCATTATAACTGATTAATTTATTTTAAATATATTTGACTCGTGTATATGACAATGAATATTTTTAATTTAATTACGTCCTTTAATCAAATCATTACTAATTGTATTTTATATCTTTCTTCGGTAATTTTATTGTTTTTCCATTGAGGTATAATGTATTACTAGAGAACACGCTTCAACTTGATACTTTGTCACAAGCTTTAGAGCGCATGCACTCTAACTCACTTACTCTGTGCCAGGCCGCAACGTGCGTGTTTGAGTGCAGTATTATTATTTAGATATGCTGTCATGTGCAGTGAGATATTATTTTAACAACTCGAGAAACATACGTAAAAGTCAAGCAGTGACTTTCCATCAGATCAAAATATTATTTTTAAAACATGCGTAATTAAATTAAAATATTATCAATATGTGACGCGTGGCGACGCGTTACCACGGTGATGGCCATATTTCGATTACATGTTTCTATGACAACATCACACCCCCGCTCGCCCCGTACGTGCCCGCGGTCATGAAGTTTCGCGCTATTATTTGTTTGTAATGTCTACTCTAGTATGTAGTACATTATACCTCAATGTGTTTTTCCTACTGACGGTGCCAATCATCGAATTTCTTTGTCCAATATGTATGTCCAAGGTTTGATCAAACTTTGACTACGTCATGCGGAGGACAGAATTGTCCAAGATGTCATGTTTAAAGTGTCATATTCAATTCTAAATACTTACTATTACTTATTGAAGTGAAAACTTCTTTTAGCGCGGTACGCGTATTTTTAGATGAGATAAAATCTCTGGACTCGCGACACCGTTACGAGACGCAGCTATAGTATGTGCATATATGCATGTACATACAGCAGACCGCGAACGCGTCTAGATAAATAAAAAAAAATAAGTTTTCACTTCTGTTGGCACTCCCAGAGTGCAACCCGTATTTTTTTTATTATCTCGGTGCCTTGTATTTAAGATATTGGTTGCTTTGAACACTTATTAAATATTGCTTGGTACTGCACCAAAATTCGCTAAATTTGATAGCTCAGCGTACGTGCTCCTCCGGCTTAGGCCGGGGACTAGCACGTCCCTCCACCTTCCCCAAAATCCTCGAGGGTTTCCACCGGGGTTGGAAAATAAGGGTAATCTTTACTATCAGAGCAGTTAAAAAGTTAGTAAAGAGTTTGTGACATATTACAAGCGATTCAAATCATAACAGCTATTCCTGATAACACAGCACACTGCTTCATCTTCCTTATTAACCAAATTATAGAATACTAAACTTAGTGTCCTACGTCTTCTTGAACCGTAACCTGAGGTATATTAACGCTAATGTGATAGCTATCCACGCGAGGGTGGTCAGGAACCCGTAGATGACGGATGGCTCGGTGATCGAGGCGCCTTTCTCCATGATGTCCCTTAGGGACTTGGAGGGTATCGTGAATGGGAGGGTTAGAGCCACGATCCGGAGAGCGTATGACATGCCTTCTAGTGGCCACAGGATCCCTGGAATTGGTAATGGATGATGTTAGACACTTTTTGGGTAATAAATAAAACGATTCATCATTTCGGCCAAATGAAGTCCACTGCTGGACACAGGCCTCCCCCAAAGATCACCACAACGATCGATATGGGTGTGTTGTGTGTTATTCATTGGGGGGTTTTGCCATAATCGTCACGCTTGGCAGGCGGGTTGGCGATCGCAGTTGAGTTGTTAATGTACTCGAAGGATGCTGCTGCCCATCCTCCGGCTAAACCCTCAGTAGATTTTTACGACAGTAGTAGTAGGGTTGTATATTCTCTGACGGAACTTAAGATATGTTGACGACAAATCTATGGGGGAGGTCTTTGGTCAGCAGTGCAAGTCCTTGGGCTTGTACGATGATAATGATAGAACGAAAGCCTGTGTTACAGGATAAAACAAGTGATGATTATATTCTTACCGCATAACAAAATCATGGGGTAGAAGCTCCCGGTAGCGACGAAGAAGGACATCGTGTGACTGTTGCAGTACACCGACAGCAGGAACCCGTAGCACATGCCGCAGATGCCCTGCAGGAACAGGAGTAGACCGCAGACCAGCTTCGAGCCTACCGACGGGATGCCGTAGCCCAGGAACGCGAGGGCCATCATCTCCAGTGTCTGGAATTGAGAAAATTTGATGGTTTACATAACCCGACACCCTTGTATTGATTTAATGTATATATCGTACAAAAATAATTATCTTGATTTCAAGGGGGTGCGTATTCAAGGATGTATGGATGTTTGAGCTTAGAGAATTGCACCCCTGAATTGAAATAACGGTGATAACTCAATTTGGTATTCGTTAAAGTCCTCATGACTCACTGTCAGTAACGTATCCTTGAATAGCTTGAATCATGTCTTAGCTAATAACAAAGTATTACACCGTTATTTCGATTCCGTATTCAAGGATGTATGGATGTTTGAGATTAAGGAATTGCACTCCAGGTCATAGGGGACAAGTCGTCGCTGCGCCTGGCAAAACTGCTGTGTTTTTTGTTCGAAATAGGTTCTTGATGCAATTCCACTTTATTTTCGAAGACGCCACCACCATCAGTAGCCTCTGTCTGCCCTCCCCTATTTGCCTCTGGGTACTGATATGGATTATCTATAAGGTCATCGTAACTCGTTACTTAGTGAGTTGACTGTTAAGGAGGTAAACTCATCTAACAGACAGATCCAGACGGCACGGTTGGTGCAGTGGCTGATACAGTGCTGCTGCGCTCCGGGTCGTGGGTTCGATTCCCGCACGGAACAAATATTAGTATGATCTGCAGGTTTGTTCCGGGTCTGGGTGTATTGTGTGTGGAATATATGTCTGTAAAGGCACCCACGACACGACAAATCATACGGTGTGGCAACGTAAAAAAAAACAAACCTGCAAAAATATAATGGCCGACTGAAGAGTGATGTGAACGTTGAGCATCTCCCTTGGCTTGACGCCAGCTACTGCGCTGCGCTCCCACACGCCCTCCAGCCGGTCCGAGATCATCAGCGTCGACGTCACCACGGCAGACAGGAAGAAGATGATGCTGGAACAGGGAGAAGGAGGTAAGATGTAATAAGCGGTCCAGTTCAACCGAGCTAGTATCGAGAAATGCGCCGTAAAAGTCGAGATATAAAAACGCACATATATGTACCCCTGAGCCCACTGCCGCCGTAATGACGGGGGGCCTCAGGGGTCGCAAGCGCGTAGAACTCAAACCGAGCGACCCCCGGCGGGCTAATTACCTAAGTCGCAGACGCTTTGCAACAGGCGTAAATTGCTCCAACGCCGCTGTCAAACGTCAATTCGGTATTACCTATTTGCCGATAGCGACTAAACAGGCGAAGATCTCTCGCGCCTCTGTCGGACAATCAATGAACTAAAAACGTTCATTCTTTTTAGTTCCACTGGTGGCTACTGGCGCTAGTAACTATGCATCTTCCACAATAGCGACAAGCGGACATGGCTTACGTAATACCAATGTTTTTGTCGCTTTGCCGCCTGTGGATCCTTGGCTGCGTGATAGATGCTATCGCGTCTGCTGTTGCTATTTTTAGCTAATCAGCCAGTGGGAAGACCCTCGCGTGCACGTGCCACCGTTTGCGCAGCACACCGTGGCGAGGGTCGATCCTTTACAATCCCCTCTCCCTCTGACGTGTGCTTGGGTTGGGAGGGATGGGCTTTCTACACTTGCCTCCCCTTCAGTTCTCTGATATGTGTTTAAAGGTGTGGCACCAACGGGCGGCTCCGCAGGACTGTTGTCAAGATCTTGAAGCCCCCTTCGGTGCCGAAGACAACTACTCCAGTGGTTTTAGTCGGTAATTGTCTACCATACCCTTTCGTCCTTCACCGGGGCGAAAGAAGCCCATCATTGATTTCCGCCGTGCAAATAAAAAGGTCCATAGCAGCCGAATTTTTTTCAATTAAGTGTTGTCTATTTTATAAACCTACGTTGCTCTATATCACAGGATCCCCCGGATCTAGGCCATACAAATATCTGTTCCATGCGGGTATGGAACCCACGACTAAGCGCAGAATTTTGCGCTCCCCATGCAAAGTCAGTCGAGGCCACACCGGGAGTTTCCGGTACGCCAATCCCCCTTCCCCAGGGCGGAGAACATGAATAAGGATTTCCCCACACAAAAAGTAATGTTTTGACGGCACGATGATTGTTACATTATGGTTTCTGTAAACACTCACGTGATCAGGATGCCTGGCGCCATGAAGCTCGTGACCTGCGGCTCCTTCTCACCGTACACCGGCTTTTGGAACCGCACCGGAATCTGATGGACACACCATAGCATAAAAATTGGTCCCAATACATATCCAGAGCAGATCAGCGCTATGTCACGCACGTATATTTGACGGTTATCATCAGGGGTGCAGTTCTCTAAGCTCAAACATCCATACATCTTTAAATACAGAATTGAAATAACGGTGATAACCCAATTTGGTATTCGCTAAGACTGGTCCTCATGGCTTACCGTCTGCAACGTGTCCTTGAATAGCTTCAATCATGTCTTAGGGAATACCGAATTGGTTTTACACAGTTATTTCGATTCTGTATTCAAGGATGTATGGGCTTAAGGAATTGAACCCTGGAGCTTTGTGCTTGACGGATGTCCAACAGTGGGCAATAGTGGACAATATTATTTATGTATACCTGTGCTAAGTTATCAGGTCTGCCGCACGCCTTCATGGCTCGTCGCGTGAAGCTCTCGTACGTCTTGTGGAGCTGATTCTTCATGAAGTGCGAAATCTGATGATCTGGTGAAGAACAATTGTGGTAGTGAAATAAGATCTGGATTAAGAATATAGCACCACTCCAGCTCCTGCCGTGGATGTCGTGAATTAGACTAAGGGACTCTAATCCAAAGGGATGGGCAGTAGTGTACCTTCTCCACAGGCAGGCGGGTTGGTGAGGATTGGCAAATTCCCCCCAAATAGATGAAATAGTTGTGGAAATCTATGGGGGAGGCCTTAGTTCAGCAGTTGACGTCCTTTGGCTAATATGATGAAGATAGGTAGTGTATTTTCTTAGATAATCTAAGCCACCACTGACTGTAGGTAAAGGAAAATATCGTGAGAAAATCTGGATCCTATATTAATTACTATTAGGTCTGAAATCGTTAACGCGCAGTGAGGATGTTTAATCCTCGAGTCATTTGCCGTGTAGTGGGACAGTAACAGGCAGACATTTATACTATACCCCTTTTTGGCATACCCTTACCCCTCTCCCCAGGGGCGTTGGCCAACGGGTGCGGTCTAATGCTGAAAGGCAAACGCCCTACCACCAGCAAGTGGAAGGACACCGGCTAAAAACCAGGTTTTAGCCGGTAAGAGTCCCCTGTATCTGTCGCCGAGAGATACCCCTCCCTTCCTAAGGCGAAGGAGCCTACGAGGATTCCCCCATGAGCATGACATCAATGCATGAGCATTTCCATTACGGTGAGAAAAAAGTTTAATCCGCAACCTGGTAAAATATCTCTTACTCCTTTTAAAAGAGACCTATGTTCAATAGTCAACAGTTAAAAATGGCTTCAGACATCCAGCCGCTTCCAGAAGCTGCTATCCGCGACTGCGCCATCACACACTGTCTGTCATTGCTGAAGCTATTATGTGATGTTGACTCACTAGTCATATCCAGCCACACGCTGATGCTGCTGTCAAACACGACGTCGTCTTCCACGTTGCCGTCTGCGACCCTCTGGGCCAGGGCAGCACTAAAGTTCTTAGGGAAGTGCAGCGCACCGAACAGTTGACCTGTGGACACTGCCATTTTTGCATCCTCTGTCGTGTTGAACGGCATCTGAAAAGAGGGGTTCCTATATTAATTTGTGCTTGGATTTCTTTAAGATAAATAAGCTTCATCTCCTCCCGTGGATATCGTAAACGGCCACGGAGAGATTCTACAGCAGAATGATGGGCCTCCCTTCTGTGCAACAATAGCCATACTGCGCTCAAACCCGCCTGCCAAGCGTGGTGAGTACTGGCAAATTCCCCCCACAATGATATATTTATTGATCTTGAAATTCTAACTTAAATTCCTTCGCCCCGGGTTAGGGCGTAGGGGTATGCCGGACCCCTACCGGGTAAAACCACCGAAGCGGTCATCTTCAGCACCGAAGGGGGGCTCCAGGTCCTTGTAAGATCACACTAATACCGTCCATGATGCCACCTTTAGGTACATCTCAGAGGCGATGACTGTAAAGCGGTCACCCCCTCTAGCGGAGGAAAGGCAACTGCAAAAAGGTTTTTATGTCCCTTGCCCCCCAGGCACTTCTCGGGGAGGATTGTAAATGATTCCCCCGAAGCCCCGCTGTGCGCTGTGCTGCGCACATATGTACTACATACCTGATATAGTTTCTTCTTCTCCATTTCCTCTACAAACCAGCAGCTCAGCATGTATAAGTCGCATGTCTCATCTTCGTGCAGGGTCGTCGTTTTTAGGCTCGTGTTGCTACATATGTTGAGTCCAACTGTAAGTGTATGATGAACATTTAAAACCTCTAAGATGATGGAAGACTGAATTTAGAAATGAGGATCAGCCAGAGGAAGAGCGTCCACTGCTGAACAAAGGCCACCCCCATAGATTTCAATAACTGTGTCGTCATTTTGGGTGGAATATATTATATATAAATGGAATATATATAGTGTACTCACCACGCTCGGTAGACGGGTTGGTGACTGCAGTATGGCTAATGTTCTAAAGAACGGGCGCTGCTGCCCATCCCTTCGGTTAAGAGTCCCTTAGTCAGCTTTTACGACATCCACGGGAGGAGATGGAGTGGTGCTATATTCTTATCCGGACACTATGCCGATCTTATTATATTCATCATATCAGCCAAAGGACGTCCACTGCTGAATTTCCACAAGAAGCGGTTACATGCCGCCCTCATCCAACAACTCCCAGTGAACTTCACCATGATGTCTGTCCACCTCGTTGAAAGTCGTCTCACACTGCGTTTTCCGGTTTTCTTATTATATTATTGTATGTACAAAAATACAAATTTTTATTTATCACTTGATTTATAAAATCAAAATGACACAATTGTGGAAATCTTAGGGGAGACCTTTGTTCAGCAGTGGATGCCTTTGGCTGATTTGGCTTTGATTGATGATGTTGATGAATCAGCATATGAACTGTCTCTATTGCCATCCTCTGTACTTAACATACCTGGTGAGAACGCGGCCTCTTCATTTACCACGCCTATGTGCAGGTCTCGTGGATCATGACCCACAGCCGAGAAGAACGCCACGACTTGGATGATGGGGAACAGGATCGAGAATATTAGACCACTGGAATAAAAAATGAATGATTTAAATAAAAATAATCGGCTTGACCCGAACGGACATCTCCACGTCAGCTGCGAAAGACCGCGAAGAAAATAAGTAACTAATCTAGTCTTGTAAAAAATACTGTAGGTAGGTAACTGACGCCCAGTCGTCGCTATATGGCGGAGGGCCACGGGGAGACGCGCAAGGTTCACGCGCCACCGTGTGCGCAATATAGTACAGCGCACAGTAAGCCTTACTTCGGCGGGATCCTTTAAAATCTCCTGACCCATTTACAGTCGTCCCCTCTGAGATGTGCCTAAAGGCGTGGCACCAACGGGCGACTCTAGTGTGATCTTACGAGGACCGGGAGCCCTCCTTCGGTGCAGAAGATGACCGCTCTAGTGGTTTTAGCCTGTAGGAGTCCCATGCTCCTTCCCCTTCCCCGGGGCGCAGGAAGTTCATGATGAATTTTCATAGTGGAACAATAAAAAAAGGTTATTGGCGATTGATCAAAATAGATAGATTTTCTTTGACGCAATCTTGGAACCTTTCGAAAAGAGGCCAATACAATGGGTTATAGAGATAGCGTTTATTATAGAGTTGCGATTTCCGTACAGGGTGTAGGATCCAACGTACCGAAAACTTTGGGAAGAGTTTACATTTAGGCCTTTAATAAAAACATTTATCTCGGAAATAATAGATTACAGTTATTTTTGAACACGCAATGTATCGCAAATAACACAATCAAAACGCCACGTGATAATTGTACCATGATATGATATTTTTATTCTATTGCGCGCGATGACCTCATCCGTGAACTGTTGCAAAACAACAGTCGTTTAGTTTTTATATTTGAACTTACACGCTTTTATTAGCTTCATTTGAAACTACGTAAACAAATCTTGGAAGTCGATTTCAACCTATTTCTAATTGTCCTATCGATTTGAAACTTTGCAAGCATATGTTATCCGGATGACAATATAATAATCAGCTAGCATCGAACTGATATGATGATAGCGCCTGGAGCTGAGTAGTGGAACTCGTCAAAGGCTGCTATTAAACCCCTCGAATTTAGGCTCACTTGGTTTGTTGTAACGAGACCCGTACACTACACTTGGTGATGAAGGTCTGATGATGGACCCGGGAATGGATAGTGGAACAAAGCGTGTTTTAAAAACCTATTATAGTTTCTATTGGATAGGAAGGCAAACGAGCATGCCTGAGGACAGAAACATTCGCAACACCAGGGGATTCGATATTGTGTCGCTGACTTGTAGGGCAGACATACATACACTTTTCTCTAGAAGGCCCGCATGTCGTATATGTACCATAGTTTTGGGCCTCGGGATTTTGGTATTCGTCACATACCCTATGAAATGCAGCAGGGGTGCAATTCTTAAGGAATACAGAATCGAAATAACGGTGTAAAAGCAATTTTGGTATTCGCTAAGTTATGATTAAAGCTATAGAATACACGTTGCAGAAGATAAGCCATGAGGACCAGTCTTAACGAATACCAAATCGGGTTATCACCATTATTTAAATTCTGTATTCAAGGATGTATGGATGTTTGAGCTCAGAGAATTCCACCCCAGCACTGTTATTGTTACCAACAACTTTGTTTTACCGGTATTAACGCTTACTATTTTCACCATATGTACTCACCCTGGATGCCTCGAGAACTGCTGTATACTCTTTATGAAGACAGCCTTATACCTGGACTTCGTTAACTTCTTTCTGTCTTTCGGCCTTTTCTCCTTTTTAGTTAGCACCTGAAACATCAAATATTAAATATATTGGAAAATATCAGAGAAGTCGACAGCTGTGACAATTCGAAGTAGTAAGGGCTCAGGTGCAGTTCAAATCTGTTTAAAATTTTGCAGAGCTAAATATGCTTATACTTGGAGTGAGTACAGACTCACCATTGTCATAGGACAGTAATGCAATGGTGGGGTTGAACTCACGACCTCTCGTGCGTGAGTGATGAAACTTTTTTTTTGTTGGTCTCCATTGGAAATTCTATATGAACTTCCTCCGCCCCGGGGAAGGGGTATGCCGGACTACTACCGGCTAAAACCACTGGAGCGGTTATCTTCGGCACCGTGGGGGGGCTCCAGGTCCTCGTAAGATCACACTAGAGCAAGGTGACGACACCTAAGTACGTCCAGCGCACTCGGGGCAGTCAGCTCCATTATAGATCTTGCCGAATAGCTAGAGCTATTTATCCAAGAGAGGTGAAATATATAGCTTCTGCCAACACGAAAAAGATCGAGGTCTTAACTTCTTCATCTGCAGTTTTTTCAAAAGCAGATTAAAATGTTGGGATTTAAATGTATCTGTAGGCTTACAACATAATAATGCGATTCTCCTTTCTCCGACCTCTAATTTCATGATCTATATTAGTACAGAGTCTCTAGATGAAATCGTCTATAAGCTGGTACATAGTTAACATTTCAAAGTACTCACATCAGTGCTGCTGGTGATGGTGGGGAAGTCATCGCGCGATTGGTATCGGCTATCCACGCCGTTGCACATGCTGCTGTCAGGGATCACGTCCGGGGACACTGTGAGTGCTGCAAGGTTGCAAAACGGATGATTAGCGGTGATGATGATTGAGTTTTTAGGTGGGGCGACTGGTGTTGTGAAGACCTTTTTTAAAATTATCCCAGTGGAAATACTTTATGTACTTCCTCCGGCCCGGTTAAGGGCGGAGAGGCATGCCGGGCTCCTACCGGCTAAAACCACCAAAGCAGTCATCTTCGGCTCCGAAGGGGAGCTCCAAGTACTCGTACGATCATACTAGAGCCGCTCATTGGTGCCACGTATATAGGCACTTCCTCTAGCGGAGGGTAGCGACTATAAAAAGGCCGCCCCCCAAGCAAGACTTAGAGTAAGAATATTTTTCTGATTAAGGAGCAATAAGATTGCACATCCTGAAACGTTTCCAGGTCAGGTTCCGGTGCTAAGATTAAAATACATCTAGGATTTTCTTTACTCCGTGTGGAGTCCGGATTAAGAATATAGCACCACTCCATCTCCTCCCGTGGATGTCGTAAAAGGTGACTAAGGGACTAAACCAGAGGGGTGGGCAGCAGCATCCCTGCTGTGGGACAGCACCCATATTGCGCTCACCAATCCGCCTGCCAAGCGTAGTAAGTACTAGTAAATTCCACTCGAAACCACCACGCGGGAGGCCTTTGTTCAGCAGTGGACGTCCTATTGAACATAACTAGAGGATTTTCTGATAAAAAAAATTAGCTGTATAATCCTTGCTTACCTAAGAAGAAAATAACCTTGCCAGAAAAAATGCAAAATCTTCGCTGATGACCTGGATAAAACAAGATCTGTGGATTCTAAACGCGTGAAAAATTTCCGTGACAAAAACGTGCTTAAACAGAGGTTTTAAAACCTAATAATATTAAAAGGGTAAAAATTAATTACTCGTTGACTATAAAAAATATGTTTTCGTAAGCGTCAGTCATAATTGGTAGATTATTAATACCGATCTCTGTAGACACGTGCTCGACACGGAAAGTTTGCACGGGATTAGAGTAGCTCTTCTGGTCCCGCAATGGCCTATGTCACGATCTCAAACATTTGAACTACAACACAACAACACTAACTTACCAGGTATATATACGATTTCCTCGAAGGTAGTGGGACCTGTTGGTTTATCGGGAGAGAGGATGCACTTTGAGAAGGCAATCAGATTTGAATTTGCTACCTTTGCAGGTGTAGATCTGAGATGGATCTTTAGTGTAGTTTCGTCATGGCGTTCGTTAAGCCAGGTATGTATACGATTTCCTCGAAGGTAATGGGACCTGCATCCTAACCAAGTGCTAATCATCAAAATCTTGGCCATAGGCGTCAAGGGAAGAGAATAGCCTGGTGTAGTATTTTAGGATGTTGTTTTATAAAATACTGCATCATCTATGGGTCCTTTTGCGAGACAAAAGATCTGTAATTTATTTATTTATACTTTTATGTACAATGGTGATACACAAGGCGGTCAACCTTTGGGTTAAAAAAGAAAAACATTGGAAGAGGTACAAAAAACAAATACTTCGAGAATGATAATTCTAAGGTACATACAGATATAGATACTAAAAGTACGGTAAAAAACTTATTTCGTATGTCATGTACATAAATTAAAATATACTACATATAACACTAAATTATATTCTAATAATCATTATAACGATGGCCATAAGTGTCGATTACGAATGCTGTGATTTAAGAAAGAAAGAAAGAAAAACTTTGCGTATATACATGATATTTTGGAATACATATAACGATGATAAAGTTGGTATGTTTATCTCCTTAAATAGTTCCCTGAGTGACTCATAAGAGCCCTGATTGTAAGTAGCTCGGATTGCTTTTCCGTTATATAACAATACATTTGTAAACTACGGTACATAAAATGTGTGGAATTGACAGTTTGTTTAGCAGTTCACCATGGTCATTAGGCAACTGTCACACTAGAACCTATCACCAAAATCAAAAGGCCCCTACCTTTCAAGAAGTAAAGACATGTCGGATACGTATGAAAATAGATTGACTCACTAGATCGCCGCCTCGGCATCTCATGCTGCCTTATCGCGAGCTTCAAAAAGGCCTCTTCAAGGGTATCACAGTCGTATTTTCGCAGGAGATCTTCTGGAGAATCCTCGGCTAGGAGCTGACCGTCGCGAAGAAGACCGATCTGTTTAATGGAGAAAAATGTTAATATTATGGTCGTTAGTGCACATGTTGTAGGTGCTACCACCTATTGTGACAATGAGCCGATCTTTGCTCGAAGATGGAGGAGACGGCGCCGGGGTAAAAATCGCCCTGGCACCTAGTTCCCATACGCCTGGAACCCCCTGCTGTCAGTATAATTCGGGGGGATTCTGGGGTCACGGGTGCGCAGATTGGGGAATCTGCGTGCTCACCGAGCGACCCACGAGAAAACGGTGGCGCGCATGCGGTCACGTGCCGTGTGCACAGCACGGCGCAGCGCACAGTGAGGCTTTGTGGGGGTCCTTTACAATCTCCGCAGGGGGGGGGGACCACTTTACAGTCACCCTCTCCCCCTTAAGTGCCGAAGATGACATTCTTCGGGCTATTGTTGTTTAAATTATAACTGTTGTATATTATAAGCAAATAAGGCTAATGATGTTTCCCATGTCCCAAGTCATATTACTTTTACGGGAAGTAACAGTACAGGAGCATTCTCCCGTGTACTAATAACTATATACCTACTGGAATCACCAATCCGCCTGCCAACTGTGGTGATTATGACAATATGTTCAGCAGCGAAGTTTAAGGACTTATGTGATCTGATGAAGTAATAGGGTAGTCGTTCGTTCGTCAGTTTATTACAATTTAGGTCCTTATTATCATTTTTTCTACTCACCTTGAACAGAATCAGCATTAGGTATATATGTATCCGTGGGCCGCCGAGCGGCGGATCCTGGTCGATCGGATCGGGCAAGATCTCTCTCTGCCAGCAGTAGTGTCGGCTATGTTGGCAGAGCACGAAAATTGGAATGCAGTGGTCTCCTTCTGTGAGAGCGTCATGCTCCAGAAGGAGACCGCAGAGCGGGATCGGGAGAGGGCCGATCCCGCTCGAAGAAGAAGGAGACGGCGCCGGGGTAACAACCGCCCTGGCGCCTAATTCCGATACGCCTGAAAACCCCTGCCGTTGCTATAAGGTGGGGGACCTCTGGGTTCGCGGGTGCGTAGATTGGGGAATCTGCGTGCCCACACCAAGCGACCCAAGAGAAGACGGTAGCACGCATGTGGTCACGCGCTGCCGTGGGACGCTTTGGGGGATCCTTTACAATCCCCCTGGGGGGGTGACCGCTTTACAGTCACCCTCTCCGAGATGTGCCAATAGGCATGGCACCAGTGGGTGGCTCTAGTGTGATCATACGAGGACCTGGAGCCTCCCTTAGGTGCCGAAGATGACCGCTCCAGTGGTTTTAGCCGGTAGGAGTCCGGCATACCCCTTCGTCCTTCCCCGGGGCGAAGGAAGTTCATGATGAATTTCCACTGGGCACCAATAAAAAAAAAAAAAAAAAAAAAAAAAAAAGGTATATATGTATTATTATTCCTTTTTAAATATCATTATTATTCGTCACAATTATGTGGGTGTGGTGTTCACTTGATTTATCGCACGAAACAAAATATTAAGTAGCGAACCGTCTTGATCGGCTGCGTGCAGTGCAATGATGAGAATAAATTGTTTGTGTTAGCTTAGCCGGTTGCGTCTGCCTCGCTGTGCATCTTGAGTGGTCCGTTCGTATCTATTTAACGTTTTGCACTATACAGTATTGTTACAAGTTTTATTTTTATTTTTTATCGTTTTCTATTTTAAAATATATATTAATAGATTTATTTTTGTTATGTAAACTGGTTTACATCCGTCACGGCCTACCTATAACAGGTTCAGTTGAAAATCAGCGTCAGGCACTAGCTGTCTGACATAATGCTGAATTGAACCTATTTGGCTCAGCTGTTGGGCACATAGCAGCTTAATTAGGTAATCATTTTAAGAAGCGTTTTTTTTTTTTACTTATTTAATTTGTGAGTGTCCTGAGTTTGTGCCAAATAAATTATTTTCTTTCTTTCTTTCTTTCTTTCTTTCTAGTCCTATCGGTAACCCAAGATTACGCCAAATACTACCAATTTGTACAATTTTGGATTTTTTGGTGAGATTCTAGATGAGAGCTTGATCTCAACTGGGAATCGTTTACGGATTCAGTTAGTTGCAACGCTAAACCAGTTAATTTCATTATGTTTAATGTAAAATGTTTTTTATAAAGTAAATTATATTAGTGTTGTATAAGGGCCTTCCCTGCAGGATCAGCTCTCTCCCGATCCCACTCTGCGGTCTCCTTCTGCAGTAAGACTCTCTCACAGAAGGAGATCACTGAACTCTAACTTTCATCCTGTGACAGCATAGCCAAGATTACTGCTGGCAGAGAGGGATCTTGGCCGATCCGATCTACTAGGATCCCACGCTCCGCAGCTCACGTAAGGCCTCGAGCGTGTGCTCTGCAGTATCCTAGTCGCTTCCACAGTGGTGACCTCGCGGCCTATCCTGTGCAGGTACGCACCGAAACAACCGTGGCCGGTGAGCACCTACGTCAGGCGATAGGTGATGCGCTCCTGTTGAGCCAGGCTCTGATGACTGGCGGGACAGCCTCGACGACGCGCTTGTTTGTGATCTGCAACCTTAGGCGATAGCGCCATACATCGAGTGCGCGCAGCCGAGCTAGCCGCCCTAGCCTGTCGAACGCCCCTGGCGACGCTGCTGTTGCCGCTTTGGCTGAGTGAGCGTGTCTGAGCATAGAGCCACGTATTCGTCTCCGCCAAGATGTCGAAAGACGGAAATCGCGCCAGGAGAGTTGCCTCCACGTAGGACACTGTCCTTTATCTCCGTACGATCCGTATAGCCGCACTGCGCTGCAGACCGTGAATTTGGCTCTGCAGCGCAGTCAAGCTGACCATACAGGCGCCCCATCGAGGGTGACCCTCACGACCCCCCGTAGATGCGGTGAACTTCCTCACTCGGTCCCCAGAGATTGGGCAGCAGCCAGTGTAATGCACCCACTACCCTCTCGACTCGGGTGTTTGTTATACAAGCTACGAATAAGACTTTAAGTTGCTCAAAACCCACCACAACTACACACAACTTTCTGCGGCTTGCTCGAATAGATATGAAAGCGCCGTGGACGTGGGGTAATGATCACTATAGTCGCAAACCGTCCACTGAACGGGTATTTGTTAAGCCCTGCGCCACACTGCCACACTGCGCTCGCGAGATATTAGTCCATTTTATCAGTGTAACTACATAAAATGGTTAAAGTATCAATTTGATTGAAGTCCAATTTCAGTATAAACATTCCATTACAAAATGTGTGTAAGAATAATGATTAATTATTGCATTACATCCCACAAAGCTATTGTAACAGTGCGTTAATAATGACCTGTTATTTAAAGTAATTACAACGAGGGCCTTGAAATTTTCTGACATGCAAGTTTTTATTGTTTGCCAATGGTTTCAACATGACATCGTTGATGACAGCTTCACGAGTTACAGCCATATATTTCATCAATAGAAAATTAATTTTGTATTGATATATTATTATAATACTAGCTAGGACCTGCGGTTTCACCCGCCGTTTAATTTACAATAAATTGGATTATTTATGTAAAATTTAGAGTACTTCGGCATAGACACTTGACATAGAGTATGTATATATATTGGATTTCATGGGTTTTTTTGCGCGGAACCCTAATTATTTTTCTAAAATAAAAGTAAGTTAAGTTATTCCTTATAACATCAGCTATCTTCCAGTGAATCACGTAGAAATTGGTCCAGCCGTTTCGGAGATTAGCGGGAATAAACAGACAGACAGACCGACAGATAGCCTGAAAGACAGAAAAAGATTCTAATCTTTTTTTCTTGCTGTACTTACCGTATATCATTTCATATGCATATTGTAAAAAGCTGTTATTTTGACTTTACAAACAGACACTTCAATTTTATTTATTTGCATAGATTGTATTGATGGCACGGTTAGCACTAGGCAAATAGCTTTCTGCGCTACGTATCGCGGCATCGTTTCCCGCATAGAACAAATACCTATTCGTTTGATCTACAGATGTTTCGTTGCCGTGTGGTGCCGGCTCAGAATACCACCACCCCATCTTGTGGGTGTCGTAAAAGTCGAGCAAGGGATCCGCCGGAAGATGGGCAGCAGCATCCTTCGAGTACATTAACAACTCAACTGCGATCGCCAACCCGTCTACCAAGCGTGGCGATTATGGCAAATCCCACAATGAGCCCACAACACACCCATATCAGTCGTTGTGGTGATCTTTGGGGGAGGCCTGTGTCCAGAAGTGGACTTCATTCGGCCGAAACGATGAAAAAAAATGACGATGTTTCTGGATGGATGTGCATGTGAGATGTATGCCTGTGAACTGTACCCGTGATACAGGAGATACCGTAGTGTGAGGCATCGTTTCTTTTTTAAAGAGTTGGCTGTCATTTGGATTGGGTTTTTATACTACCTAATGACGGGACAAGCAAGTCGTTCGCTTGCTATTTGTTGATATTGTTATGGGTAGGCGTTATGCTTACCAAGCATAACGCCGACCCATAACAATTATAATACTACCTATTATTAGTCCTGGGTGATTGCGCTCGTCTACTCGAGACATTAGTTTTTTTGTTATTCGAGCTGAAAACGGGATATTTACCATGTTTTTCATTTCTTTTGAGTTCCCTATATTTCAGCGCTGTTGCAAGCGCCATGTTCACGGATAAATCCTTTTATCCGTTTTCAGTTCCAATAACAGTGTCAGTGACCATGTCAGTTTAAAAACTTATTAGTTTTTTTGTCACTTATGTAGACATAACAGACTTATCTACAGTTTAAGTAGTAGTCTTAAGTTTAATTTCATTATCTACAGTGCCCTACCAACCGGAACACGAAGCCAGTAACGATAAGACGAATCTATAAAAACTTACCTTATGTGCTTGTTTCGTCTCATCTATATAATGTGTGGTGATGATCACTGTGGTCCCACGCTGTGCTTGCTCAGCAAGGAAGTCCCATATCCTGGAAATAATAATACCATAGGTTATTTTACTTTAAATAATTAAATTTCCATTACAAAAATCTGCGTGAGATCGTGGATTTAAAAGTAGTTTACTTAGATACCAGAAATACTAGGATAAATAAGCCGGTTGCTAAACGATCAAGCTATAGATACATATCAAGCCCATGACTATCCCACTGCTGGGCACGGGCCTATTCTCACGATGAGAAAGGTTAGGTCCACCACGCTGGTCTAGTGCGGGTTGGCGGGACTACACACACCATTGAGAACATTTGAAGCCTTTTCGGGTGTGTTTCCTCACAATGTTTTCTCTCACCGTTAACGCAAGTGATAATCAAATTTTGATCCGCACATGAATCCGAAAAGTTGCGAGGTGCAGGCCGGGATCGAACTCAGACCCTTCTGTATGGAAGGCAAGCGATCATCTACTAGGCTATCACCATCAAGATCAATAATACGTTATAAAACCGGGCAAAATACAATTATATTAGGGTATTAAGGTGTGTCAATACCTCTAAAAGAAAATGAGGTTAGTTAACAATACAAGAACAAAGAAGGCAGTGGGAACAAACATTCAACAGAGTGATTTTAATTTAATGTTTCCTAACTATGATATTATGGGAACTAGAATGGTGCTTGATAAAATATTTACACTTTCAAAGTAGGTTCTGTATCTAACAAACAATTTAAATGACCACGCATGGGAATACGCCTGGCAGAGACGTTCAAAGCCAATTGTACTCATCAATTCGGCCGAATGAAGTCCAAACAAAAGAAGCACCTGCTATAGATAGCATACGAGTATAAGCCACGGACGGAAACGGTAGAAAATAATATCTAAACAATATTATTTAAAGAGTCAGCCAGGGCATAAAGGTAGAGATTGCCTCAAGGCTTTAAGTCCACCATACCATCAATGAGCATAAAAGTTTAAATATATAAATAATCATATGGCTACTGTTCCTGAAAAGGGACACTGCTGCCCATTCCTCTGGTTTAGATTCCTTAGTCGCCTTTTACAACATCCACGGGAGGAGATGGAGTTCATTAAAGGACCACACTGAATAAATCCAAACAAAAAAAAAAAATGCAGAAAAGCTCACGGAATTAAATAATTATATTAAATATTAATAAAATAGGTAATGAAGAAAATTAATATATACATTTCGTTGGTTTGTGTTATATAGGTGGTTAGAATTGAAGCCGGTCTTAATAAAGCTTTAAACAGATTCTAATAATATATGGACAAGTCGGGGAAACGTTTTAAGATTAAAATTGAATTCATCATTATTAAGGTTTTGTTTAGAAGTCAAACGGCTCAATACGCAAACGCTAGTAAATATTAAGTCTAAATATCAAAACTTATGCAAAACCCAAGTCTACATTGCATTAATCAAATATAAATCCTACGTAATAGGCCCTGCATTTATATTCGATTGATGCAATCAAGACTCAAGTGCTACTTGAGTTTTGATTCTCGATCTATGTAATACGGGTCTAAGTATTATTTTCCTTGTAAAGATGAGCAGAGCAGAACTCGTGATCAAGCAATAATCTCAAGTTCGAATAATACATGCAAAAATGGGTTCTTTTGCTTAACCATATTTTTGCGTTTGCTTATTCGTCATCATCATCATAACAGCTACAGGACGCCCACCGCTGAACTAAGTCCTCCCATAGATTTCCATGGCAGTGTCGTCATTTTGGGGGGAATTTACGTACTCACCACGCTTGGCAGGCGGGTTGGTGAGCGCAGCATGGCTACTGTTTCATAGAAGAGACGCTGCTGCCCATCTCTCTGGTTTCTCCAAGGGACTCTCCCTTAATCGCCTTTTACGACACCCACGGGTGGAGTTGGAGTGTTGTTATATTCATAATCAACCTCTCGAACGAACACCAGTCGTTGACCTCGTATAATACCTGAAATCCATGGCTAACTGTGTTCTCGATGTGTTAATAATGGTCCCCTGTCAAAGACGTGAACGCGGGATGTGGCTTAACTTCGTAAACGACTTCGACATCGTATACAGTTTGACGAAAGGGTTGGCGCAGTGCTTAGCCATTGGCTTATTGCGCTATGGGGCACGGAACAGAGTATTTGTAAAGCGTCAGGTAGTTAGTTGTTCCGAGTCAGATTGTTTGCGCATGCGAGATTCATATCTGTAAACTGTACTTAGAAAATAAAGTGCATTCTTTAAAAAAAATATAATTGTCATTAATCTGCGTGGGAGTCATTTAACTACAATACCACAGGGAACATTAAAAGTTTTTTAACCTTGTTGTAATCAGGTTTGCAGTTTTTGTTTTATTTTGATATATATACCTATGATTTATATATTTAATATCTATATATGTAATATATATACTCATATTCTCAGCACACATAACAAAGTAAGTTAACAAGGAACTTACTTGGTATTTTATTACGTTTCATTGGTTGTAATATGTTAATTTCATGAATACGCATGTTATTTCATCAAAATATATTGGCACGTGGATGTTGATAATTTAACGGCACTGGGATCTGCCATGACTGACATTTTCTATTTCGTTCGGCTTCTCGGTGTGAGCAGCATAGTCTCATGCTGGAGAAGATGCAACTCTTTTTGTAATAGAGATAGTTGAATACTATAAAGTTAGAGGTAAGACGTAATTCAGCCTAAGTTAAGTGTTTAAAGTCTTTCGCGGTATGCTGATGGAGGTTCTAGTGCCCCGTTTTAACTTGGCCAAGTTTGCTCCAGTCGCAAGAGCCGCGCAAACAGTCAACAGCGTAGCACAAAGGCTTTGACATTTTAATTGTTCATTGGCGGAATTCGTGAACGTAACTTTTGACTTACTAAGGACTGGGGAATGAATTTGTGAGTGTGAGCTACTTCTTTATCATATTGGGTAACACCTGTCATGATAATATAAAATTAAATAAATAAATAAATGTTTTGGAGAGATCCTACAGATGCAGATCTAGTATTCTTAGCTCAGAAGTGCTGTATTAGAGCAATATGTAATTTGAAACCGACGGAAGTAAATAACATAAAAACGAAAAACAAAAGAAACCTTGCCGCGCCGCCATGTTTCGAGTGGGCCCCTCTAGAGCGATGTGTAGCTGGCCAGGCCACAGGAGGGCGGGGTAAGTCGGAATGAGTAGCCGGCAGTGCAGAATACATTGACGGCTTTATCCGGTATGCCAGAAAATCGGGAGTTTAGCAAGCCCCACCGCCAACTAACGATAAAAAGTTACTTAGATCTGTGTCTACAAATTGGTTTAACGATCTGCGATGGAGCATGCAACTATTACGCAAGTGCGATTTCAGCCGCGACAATTATTGTGGACAATAGACGACCGAGACATTGCCAAGTGTCGCGGAGGTGCGGAATGTTTCAGAGTTGTGATATCTGTCTTTATATTATGTCACAGTAGTAAATATTGCCTTATTGGAACAGCAGGTAGTAAAAGAATCATTTGTAGCGTAGGTAACTAGTGAGGAACTATTACTTGTCAGTGTAATTATATTTGTTTAGAGTTTACTATTTTTTACATCTGAATTAACTGTTTTTCTATATTTTGTCGAATTAATTACAGATTGATATATGTATTTATATATCTGTATTATTTGTGTATAATTTTCATTATTCATATATTTAGCATCATCATTTCGGCCGAATGAAGTCCACTGCTGGACATAGGCCTCCCCCAAAGATCATCACAACGACTGATATGGATGTGTTGTGGGCTCATTAGGGGGTTTTGCCATAATCGCCACGCTTCGCAAGCAGGCGGGTTGGCGATCGCAGTTGAGTTGTTAATGTACTCGAAGGACGCTGCTGCCCATCCTCCGGGTCCCTTAGTCGACTTTTACGACACCTATAGGAGGAGATGGGGTGGTGGCATTCTGAGCCGGCACCACGCGGCATATATTTAGGATAGTATACGTAATTTAGTTATATCATTATGTATTTGTGTGCACCATCGACTGCCGCATATAATATCCAGTTTAGTAGTTTCTCCATCCTAAGATTGCCTGGAAGAAATGGCCAAGCGCGATAAGGCCGCCCATTACACACGACATACTTTTAAGCGCTACTGTTATTGTATCTTTTGCCGATTGGTGTACAATAAAGAGTATAACAAATAAAAAATTAAAAAATTACTACCAATTAGTTGGAATTTGTTGACACCGTAGGCGCTGTGGCTAACGGTGGTGGTTTAATGTATTCTTACACTCAGATATCTTCTGTGTCATGGGTACAGTTTACAGAAATAAAACTTCTTGACAAAAAATACCAACTTCAATAACCTTAGGTATACGATATAAAAATATTAAAACCACTGAAAAGGAAAAATAACTTTATTTATGAAGTCGGGCGAGGCCAGGTATAAAATATAACTTCTCGTTAGTCTGCATGAACCATGGTTGGGGCATATTGGTTTTAGAAGACAGTAGATTTTTTTTGTTATACAGTTATCTTTGTTTCTTTTTAGTGTAAATAAATAAAAGAAATTTTTCCAATTTGGTACCAGTATTTAACACTAACAATAAAAATGACTCAAATCGGTTCTCTGCTCTGAGAGGAATTGAAACTATTAAGACATCATCTAGATAAGCGCAGTCAATTAACCTGTGCAGAATACACCAGTTAAAAAAAGAATGACTCAAATCGGTCTACAAATCTCGGCCTAATCGGTGAGCTAATAAAAAATAATTAAAAAATTACGCATCGAATTGAGAACCTCCTCCTTTTTGGAGTCGGTTAATGAATCTCACATTTGTAGATATAAAATAAAAATATTGGTTCCGTAGCGCATGTGTGCATGTGAATTAATTAACCACTGCGCCAACCGTGCCGTCATTTGCATGTTCTGTAGATAGTGGTTCCGTGTCTGGCTATTTGTGTATGTGAGATTTATGTATAACTAGCTGGGATTCGCGGTTTCACCCGCGTTTAATTTAAAAGAAATTTAGAGTACTTCGACATAGACACTTGACATAGAATATATATATATATATATATTGGATTTCAAGGGTTTTATTTTTTTTGCGCGGAACCCTAGTTATTTTTCTAAAATAAAAGTAGCCTAAGTTATGCCTTATAACACCAGCTATCTGACAGTGAAAGTCCCGTCAAAATCGGAACAAACAGACAGACAGACAGACAGGCAACAGGCAGACAGACAAAAAATGTAAAAATTGTTTTTTTGTTGTATGTACCGTATTTACTTTCATATGCATTTAGTAAAAAGCTGTTATTTTGAAATTACAAACAGACACTTTAATTTTATTCATTTGTATAGATGTAAACTGTACCCACGATACAGGAGCAGACATACTTTTGGGAATCGGTAGTAAATAAAGCAATAGCGAGTAAGGTAGTGAATACAGAAAAAGGTAGGATAGGCCACTGCCTCTCAGAAGCCACTGCTTCTGAGCGTAAATAACAATGTATACTGACCAACCTCTATTTATTTCGAAAGGTACATAGGTTTGTCCAAGATCTGATGATTCAGTCAATATCTGATATAGCGCTTTGAAGATGAATAATGTAGCAGTAGTAGTAGCGGTGGAAGGTCGCGTATTGCAAGAGGCCGGCCAGGTAGGTACCACCCCCCGGGCGTTTTAACAGTCACCCTCTCCGAGATGTGCCTATAGGCATGGCACCAGTGGGCGGCACTAGTGTGATCATACGAGGACCTGGAGCTTCCCTTAGGTGCCGAAGATGACCGCTCCAGTGGTTTTACCCCTTCCCCTTCTCCGGGGCGAAGGTTCATGAAGAATTTCCACTGGGCACCAATAAAAAAAGGTAGGTACCACCATAGTGTCAGATATTCTGCCGCTAAGTAGTAGTGTTTAAACTTAAGACATTAACTGTGTTTCAGTTAGAAAGGCACACAAGCGGATTCCCGCAGCCTTCACTTTGGGGCCGAAAAGGTTTCGATTGCCGATCGTGTTGCGGACCCCCACACGTTGTACCGATACGATATAATTATGTCATATAAATATTATGAAGTAGTGACGGCCTAGTAGTTGAACGCTTGCCTTCCATACAGGAGGATATGAGTGCGATCCCGGCCCGCATCTCTGACTTTTCGGATTCATGCACGGATCATAATTTGATTATCATTTACGTTAAAGGTCTAGGAAGGGCTCTGAAATGTTCTCAGTGGTATGTATAGTCTCCCAACCCGCACTAAGCCAGCGTAGTGGACCCCCGGGAAGACAGTGGCGCGCACGTTGTCACTTGCCACCATGTGCGTATCACAGCGCGCGGTGAGGCTTGGGGGGATCCTTTACAATCCTCCCCACTTTTTTACGGTCGCCTTCCCTCCGCTAGAGAGGGTGACCGCTTTACAGTCATCCCCTCCATGATGTGCCTGAAGGAGTGGCACCAATGGGCAGTTCTAGTTTGATCTTGCGAGGCACTAGAGCCCCCCTTCGGTGCCGAAGCTCCAGTAGTTTTAGCCGGTAGGAGACCGGCATACCCCTTCCCATCCTCGGAGCGAAGGAAGTTCATGTAGAATTTCCACTGGACACCAAAACAAAAAGGCCAGCGTACTGGACTAAAGCTAACCTATATAATCGTAAGAAAAAGCCCTTGCCCAGCAGTGGGACAGTAACGGGCTGGTTTTGATGATATGATGGTTTGTACATAATATGCATTCGTATGTATTATTCGGCATGTCATCATTTCAGCCAAAAACGTCCACTGCTGGACAAGAGCCTCCCCCAAAGATTGTCACAAGGACTGGTATGGGTTTGTGTTGTGTGCGCATTGGGGGGATTTGGCTCATTTGCATGTACTACCTATCTAATAAACGCGACAAACTCCGTAAAAAGATCAAGTTTTATATAAAGATTAAAATATGAAACCACCATAGTATTTTATTTATGGTAACATTATGCATTGAAATCCTTATTGGTACTTAATTTCCTTTGTTACTACTTTTAATTGCGTTGGTCTTGTTTTATGTTGTGAATATGTTATTCATGTCTAGTGACAATATTAAATAGTTAAACATAAATATTATACGTTATTGTCTATCCAAGGTTAGTCGAAACCCTAGGTACTCAGCAGAAAAATATTAAAACACATGTTAATGAATACTTTAGCAAAACCTTATCCTTGTCCTTATATTTTATTTTTAACAGTACCTATACGTTGCAATGAGAATTTAGGACAAGACAATAAAATAAAATAAAATAAAATAAAGACATATTTAACTAACACGGCATTGAACAACGTTTTATATTTGTATTAATAAAAGGGTCAGTGCGTAAATTTAAGGTCTTCATTCTGTTATTTACAAATTGTGTTAAGTTTATGTTTTTCATTCATGTGCTCCTTCTTCGAGTGGAATAATGTGTTATGGGCATTAAGATACAGTATATAACTATTTTTAACCGACTTCAAAAAGGATGAGGTTCTAAATTCGATGCGTCTATTTTTTTTTGAAGTGAAAACTTCTTTTAGCGCTGTACGCATATTTTTTGACGAGATAAAATCTCTGGACTCGCGACACCGTTACGAGACGCAGCTATAGTTCGCGGTCTGCTATATGCATGTACATATAACAGACCGCGAATGCGTCTAGATAAATAAAATAAAATAAGTATTCACTTCTGTCGGCACTCCCGGAGAGCAGTTTTTTGTGTTTAGTGTATGTACACCGATTATTATGAACATCGTGGGGAATCTTGCATACCTGCTGACATGTTTATGAATGACAAGGTAGCTAGCAATGGTCCTGAAATTGCTAACCTCTTCGCAGATCAATTTGTCTCTGTTTTTAGTCAAGATCCAGCCGCTACTTGTAATACTTCCAATAGATGCTCAGGTATTGACTCCGTCTTAACTAATATTAAGTTCACGGAGAAACAAATTTTCAACAAGCTCAAACTAATTGATGCCTCCAAAGGTGCTGGTCCTGACTCTATACCACCTTTGTTTATAAAACGCTGCTGCCATGAACTCGCCCTACCGTTGCAGATTATTTTTAATTCTTCTCTTGCTGATGGAATCTTTCCTAATGTATGGAAAAGTGCTAGGATCGTCCCGGTTTTTAAAAAAGGACATCCTGCCAATGTTAAAAATTACCGCCCTATTTCAATATTAACATGTTTTTCAAAGATTTTCGAGTCTCTTATCTGTCCAATCCTTACTCGCCACATTGACAGAATTGTTTCACCAAGTCAGCATGGCTTTAAAGCTGTACCTGTTTTTTGGTCCTTCGATCTTGTTTCCAGAACGAAGTCGTAAGCAAGCAAGAGTCAGGCATATTCTACTGGCATTGCGCAATAAAATAAGATATTTGTAGCTGTTTAGATGCAAATATTAGCATGAGATATTCCTATTAATAATAAAATAACTATTCGTATTTTATGTTCTTAAAATAGATAGGCAATCAATTGTTTTATTTAAATATATATTAGCAGGCTCATATCAAGAACAATCGTGATTGAATAGAATTTTAGTATTTGCTTATTATATGTGTGGTGCCGGCTCAGAATACCACCCCATCTCCTCCCGTGAGTCTCGTAAAAGTCGACTAAGGGATTGGCCGGAGAATGGGCAGCAGCGTCCTTTGAGTGCATTAACAACTCAACTGCGATCGCCAATCCGTCTGTCTAGCGTGGCGATTATGGCAAAACTCTCCAATGAGCCCACAATACACCCATATCGGTCGTTGTGGTTTTTATTCGGAATGGCTCATCTACGAGTATGTTTTGATTGCGCCTCTTCACTTTTTGTAGTACAGGCATAAAACTGTTTTCCGAGACAATATCTTTGCTGCCAAACAAAATAAACGAGTATATTGTCGTATTGGCGCCATTTCCCAATGGATTGCGATTACAGTGACGAGATAGACTTTGATTTGGCAACTACCAGTGACTTGCATCAATGAGCACCTTGCTTACAGCACCTAGTGTTGTAAAGTAATTATAGCGGTTTTTAAAGTAAACATTGGTGTTTAATAACCTAAAGAACATCTACTATTATGTAGAAGTCGCACAGTTTTGTAGCACGTTTCTATTAACTTGTTTTCTTGTCTGTTCGGTAAAATAATCTATACAAATAGATAAAATTGAAGTGTCTGTTTGTAATATCAAAATAACAGCTTTTTACTAAATGCATATTCAAGTATATACGATACATATAACAAAAAAACAATATTTTTCTGTCCGTCTGTCTGTCTATCTGTCTGTTTGTTCCGGGTAATCTCCGAAACGGCTGGACCGATTTTGACGGGACTTTCACTGGCAGATAGCTGATATTATAAGGAATAACTAAGGCTACTTTTATTTTAGAAAAATAATTAGGGTTCCGCGCAAAAAAATAAAACCCTTGAAATCCAATACATATATTTTATGTCAAGTGTCTATGTCGAAGTACTCTAAATTTCTTTTAAATTAAACGCGGGTGAAACCGCGGTTCCCAGCTAGTAAAAAATAAAATTTAAGAAAGAATAAAAAAACTGGAGTCTTAGGGTATAAATAAAATACTACGATTACCAATCTTCCTTACAAGTGTGGTGATGTATCGCAAATTTTGAAGTGATGGGTGCCACAGTGGGTGGTGATACGTCAAGCAATCCAACGTACCGTAACAGAAGCACGTCGCATTGGCAAACACTGCCTGGATGCGGCCACTAGATTAGCCAATCGTCAATCTAGAGCGTTCGTTGCCTTGCTCTATAAGATTGATAAGTTGTAAATGTGCAATGTATATTTTGTAGGTCTAAATTAGATTTTCTAGTATCTTCAATAGTGATCGAAATTAAGTAAACTGTTTCAGGTCAACGAACCCAAACGTTTATGTTAGTATGGATATGAATGGTTTTTTTTTCCACTTCTAGTTTTGATTGTAGATTTTGTTATGGTTGGTAACATCTTAGAACTTTGTATTATTAGAATAGAATATAAGCAAGGTAAGTGTTCGAAACGTCACGAAAAACATAAATCTATATTATACGCGATGTAATCCGTTTAAAGGTGTTTCAATATAGAATATAATTGTTAATTCAGTAATTAGGTCATATCAGACACTTTTACAAGTCTTATTGGAACGACGCATTTCACTACATGAAAATCTCTGAGAAGAAATGCCGAAAACAATTCAGCGTTCGGTCTTTTTATATTTTTTCTATGTTTTAACATTCCCAATGAATACATTGGTTTTATGGCAATCCATATGTGAGAGTAGGGCAGATTTTGTATTGAAAGACATGGGAATATATTAAAATAAACCAGCACACATATTAATAAGAGCTATCCAAAAAATCATATTACCTACACGATAACGTTAATATTTCATTCACTAAGTATAAATTCGATAATTTAACATATAAGGCACTATAGCTAAGTCAATATTTATTTTGAACGAGCATTTTCTTTTTATTTTTGTTGGGCTTCTCGTAGAAGTTCAAGACAAATGTGGCTGCTTAACATTTCTGGCGAAGTCAAAAGAGGCTTCCAGCTAGGCTGAACGGGTATATCAGTACTATGATAATCTAGGAAACGTTCGTTTGTTCGATTACTGATCATCAGCACTTTCATTGCTGAAAATGATCTCCGGATGTTGGGTGATAGGGGATGCCAAAAGTTGGGTGATTGCCAAATCTCTACGCTAGGCGGATAGATTTGTGGTCTCAGTATGTTTGTTTCAGGACACAGGTCCAGTCCCATTCTCTGGACTCTCTAACATACGGGTTCTAAGAGGTTGTGTGCAGGTCAATCTATTCGTTACCGGAACCCACATGGCAAAAACGTATCCGTTCCGTGTAGTGTCCGGATAAAGCATGAAGCACCACTCCATCTCCTCCCGTGGATGTCGTAAAAGGCGACTCTAAACTAAAAGGAAATTTTAGTAATCCGCTTGCCGAGCGTGGTGAGTACTAGAAAAATCCCTCCAAAATGACAATTGCGAAGTTCCGCATGGGGGATGCCTTTGTTCAGCAGTGAACGTCCTCTGGCTGATATGGAGATAATGACGATGTTTTTTTCTTATAGGATATGAATAAATGACTGTCAGGATAGGTGTGTATTCTTCAGCAAGTATTGACACATACGAAACGGGAAAGTCAAAAAAGGTTTCAGATAAATAACAAATATTTTACAAGCGAGGCCGCAAATGTCAGCATAATTCATTATCGAGTTGAAAGAACGTCAGGATTTCGAAAAAGTAATTAAAAACACAGTTTGTGTTTTTTCGAGGCTTGTCATGTGTACTGAGATATCGTTTCGAGGTATTCGGGGGTCAAGTCTGTTGGCGTTGGCGACTTAACATTGAAATTCTCATCAAAGATGAACGGTATTTATTTTGCTAGTGAATATTAAGTACATATTTTTATGTTATCATAATACATTATAATAAAACGGATTAAATCGCGTGTATTATTGATTTTTATTTTTCTGACGTTTCGAACACTTTGCAGGGTTCGTGATCGCAGGATGACTCATGACATCAATCCGTTCGTTGACAATCCGTTTAAAATTGTTTTATTATAATGTGTAATAATCGCGAAAACCTAAGACAATGTTATCATAATATTGGCAATATATTGGCTTATGGTTTGAGTGTCTGGGGAGAAACCTCAAAATTCAATATGTTGATAGTCGAAAGAGCCCAACGCACAATACTCAAAGTTATGTCACGAAAAAAGTATTCTTACCCCACTTCTTTACTATATACAGAACTTAACGTCCTTTCATTACGCAAAATATATATCAAAACAGTAATTCTTGCCCAACACAGAATAAGCCCAGACTTTAAAACACGGCGTAGAAGAGATATTGTGTATATCATACCAAAATGTAAAACAATGTTTGCTCAGAAATTCATTGAATATCTTGGCCCTAGTCTATACAACAAAATAAGCAAATGCATCAAACTGAGAGATCTAAGCCACCACGAATGAAAACGTTATCGATAATTTCCTAAAATCATTAGACTACGGTGACACTGAAAACCTCTTGTTAATATTGCCATAAAACCGCGCACATACACCTATATACATAACATTCAAGTTCACTCATAGACACACGCCCACACACGCACACTCACCCACACACACACGCTCATCCACACACAAAACGCAAACACGCAGGCACCTACCCAAACACATGTACTTATGAAACAGAACCCTAATTACCACTTAACAATAAAAATAATGAACAACACACCATAATTATTTACATTAACATGTATCTATTTTTAATATTTACAAAGTAATTAACAACACACCATAATTATTTACATTAATATGTATCTATTTTTAATATTTATAAAACTAAATTTTAAAAAGCATCTTACTTCCTTGCATATACTGGTCAATAAATACATCAAGGTAAAAGTTTAGAGGGTATACTAAGAATTAATAATTGCGCGATACATTTATAAAACAGTGAGGTACTTTTATTAAACTACCACGATCAGGACTAATTCAACTAGTTGTTTGTAATACTTTAAATTTATAAAACTAGATACATTATACAACAAAGCATTTTGTGGCTCTGAGGACGAGGAAGACTATCTGTTCGTGATACAGTTTTTTACTAGTACGGGGGATAGTGTGAATCAGTCTAAAGACAACCAAAGACCAGCTGTCTTGTTCTTATTACACCATAGTCCATTAATAAGTTTTAGTGATCTAGAAAACATGATGTATTTTAATTATTTAAGTGAATGTGTATACCATGTAAGTACAGAGCGTTTTAATATTAATAAGAACATGTCTAGTAATTTTTGTAAGGTTGTCTCTTATCTGTAATAAAAATATCTAAATCTAAATCTAAATAATACTCCAAATGGTGATATTGAGCAAGGTCTAATTTCGAGGTAGTTATTCTTTTATTGGCAACTATGAGGTCAAACTGATGAGTTTAAAAGAAAAAAATTACAATATAGCTCTGCTCTGACGTTATTTAGTTGCCTAATTTAAATACTTGCATGAAAAACTAATAAAAAGGCTATGATTATTATACTTCCTTGTATAATCTTTGATAAAAGTGTTATACTATAGCATAAATCATTACATGGCACACGATTCCCTTCTGCACACTGCGACCCTCTGGCGCTGTATAATTTATTTTAACTCTTCTGATATTTGATATGATCGCAAGTGTTGTAACTTGCAATCAAGGTTTAATGTTTATAAATTGGAATTAATTATATTCATCGTCATCATATCAGCCACAGGATGTCCACTGCTGAACAAAGGCCTCCGACTTGACAGTTGACATGACTCGTTAAAATTGATTTTTTTATGTTATTTATTTATATTTAATAACTTGACATATGAACTGATTCATTTGAAATTTCATATGCTTTTATGTTATTTTCTTATAATTAATATTAACACATTGATTGAATATTAGTTATTGTTAATATTGTTCTGGTAACATTAAATTATTGTATTCATCTAAAGATCATGTAGCCACAGTAAGTTATAATAAAACACTTTTAAACGGATTCTATCGCGTATATTTTAGATTTTTGTTTTTCCTGATGTTTCAAACACTTTGCAGGGTTCGGTTCGGTTTCGGTTTCAGGATGACTAACGTCACAGGCACCGTTACAGAATCCGCTTGAAAGTGTTTTATTATAATGTGTAATAATCGCGAAAATCTAAGACATTACTGTTTCATAAGTTATTAAATATTTGATTTGTCTTCTATACAAATAAATAAAATTGAAGTGTCTGTTTGTAATGTCAAAATAACAGCTTTTTACTAAATGCATATGAAAGTATATACGGTACCTATAACACAAAAACAATTTTGAAATTTTTTGTCTGTCTGTCTGTCTGTCTGTCTGTTTGTTCCGGGTAATCTCCGAAACCGCTGGACCGATTTTGACGGGACTTTCACTGGCAGATAGCTGACGTTATAAGGAATAACTTAGGCTACTTTGATTTTAGAAAAATAATTAAGGTTCCGTGCGAAAACCATAAAACCCTTGAAATCCAACATATATATTCAATGTCAAGTGTCTATGTCGAAGTACTCTAAATTTCTTTTAAATTAAAAGCGGGTGAAACCGCGGGTCCCAGCTAGTTTGAAATAAAAAAACTTTAACTTTAATAAAAGAATTAAATTATAATGAAAGATTTGGTCTTTGTATACGCGGACCCAGCTTGGTTTTGTTCCTATTAAAACATTTAATTATAGTTGATTTGAATACTCATACTGTCGGTTTTTAAAATTACAGTACTCATTAGTAATTCGTATTTATAACATATTTATAAATATCATCATCATCAGAGGCCATCTCCTACTGAACAAAGGCCGCCCCCATAGATTTCACAACGACCGGGACCTTGTGTAGTCATGGGTGGGAATTTACCAGTACTCACCCACGCTTGACATGCGGATTGGTGAGCGCAGTATGGCTACTGGCGCTACTGCCAACCTTCTGGTTTAGAGTCTCTTAGTCGCCTTCGCTTCGCTCGGCTGGGCAGCGTTCGGGAAACTTCGCAACGTCTTTTCGTCAACAATACCGCAATGCCTCAAGACGCAAGTCTTTAACCAGTGTGTGTTACCAGTGATGACATATGGAACAGAGACGTGGTCACTCACAATGGGCCTCATAAGAAAGCTCAAGGTCACTCAGCGAGCTATGGAGAGAGCTATGCTTGGTATTTCTCTACGAGATCGAATCAGAAATGAGGAGATCCGTAGAAGAACTAAAGTTGTCGACATAGCTGAAAGGATTAGTAAACTGAAGTGGCAATGGGCAGGGCACATTGCTCGTAGAACTGATGGCCGTTGGGGCACAAAGGTTCTCGAATGGAGACCGCGCACCGGAAAACGCAGCGTGGGACGACCTCCAACGAGGTGGACAGACGATCTGGTGAAGGTCGCTGGGAGTCGTTGGATGAGAGCGGCATGTGACCGCTCGTTGTGGAAATCTAAGGGGGAGGCCTTTGTTCAGCAGTGGACGTCCTGTGGCTGATATGATGATAGTCGCCTTCACGACATGGATGCCGTGGACGGCAGGAGATAGTGATGCTATAGTCAAAATCTGGCCACTACACGGACTAACACGTATAATTATATTAAATTTAAGCAAATCTCGATTTTAAAATCTTTGAGAAGTCGCTGAGTCATCCTAAAACGCGCCCCAAACTAGTAGGAGAGCTCTGAACAAGGGCGGCAGATTTAGTTACGGAAAGGGTAAACAAAATTGGCTTAGGTTGTCCAAACTTGGGTAAGTCACAATTTTTTTACCCCGTGTAAATACATTATGTAACTACGAGTATCTGCGATTAGCCATTTGTACTATAAGTAATCTACCGTCATCGCTCCAAGCCTATGCTTAGGAGTAAATAAAGAAAGTAATTTCATCACGTTAAAGTTCAGCAAAACGAGAAACAAGACCATATTGGTTCCGCGTACAGTCAAATGTTCATGTCCAACACGCCTGAGCTTCCTGACGTCGTTATAAGGCGGGGGACTTCAGTGGCCGCGGGCACGCAGATCGGCGAATCTGTTTGCTAATACAGAACGACCTCCGGAAAGACCGTGGCACGCATGTGGCCACGTGCCACTGTGAGCGAAACATAGCGCAATGCGAAGCTTCGGGGGGATCCTTTGCAATCCCCTGAGATGTGCCTAAGGAGGCGGCATTTTTACAGTCCCGTACCCAACGCTAGAGGGGGTGACATGACGTCCGACATGTGCCTAAAGATGTGGCACCAACAGTCGGCTTCCGTGTGATTGTTTCACCTTTCCCCGGCTGGAAAAAGGACATGATATATTTCCACCGAGTGAAATAAAAAAAAATGGAATCTGAAGGTGGCACGGTTGCCGCAGTGGCTTTCTGCGCTACGGGTCGCGGATCGACCGCGCGGAACAAATATGTAAATATGTATGATCTACAGATAGTTGTTTCGGGTCTGGGTGTTTGTGCATGTGAGATTTATGTCTGTAAACTGTACCCACGACATAGGAGAAATCATAGTTCGGGATACAAATAAAAAAAAAACTACCGTGTCGACGATTATATATACAGAGTATGTTTCATTAAAAAAAAAATCGAATATTACTAAGAGACTAATGCCAACGATTACTAGTCCAAATTACAGTTTGCGATGAATAATTTCGAAAGTATGAGTCATTGTGGAAATATCAGGCATTTTTTTACATACTACCAAATGTTATGAAAGTAGATTTAATGAAATATTAAATCGATTTTGAAGGAAAATGTGCGAAGTCATGATTGCACACCGCATGATGAATTGTATGTGGCGACACAACGTGTTCGAATGCGAAGGTTGATGTGGAAAGCAGCAAGGGCTTGCCGGGGGAAATATCATACTGGCTTGTTAATGATTGCAGAACGTCAACATGCCCTAAAGTTAAATTGTTATATGGTGTGTTTTATAAATCTCTCCACTTCACGAGTGGATGCTACAATTAAGATTAAGGGGACGGACTGAAAACCAACGTTGACCAGTGCGTGGTTTAATCATTGCGCACTGCCAATATTGCATAGTCCGTTCCTTTTACCGTACTACACCATTTTTTTTAAATCTGTTATAATTATGAGTCTGTGGTAATAAACTTTTTTTATCTTATCTTATCTCATAACGTATGTTTTTTAATATTCAAAATTAGAAAGTAAAAGAAAGAAAAGATAGCGATATTGCTACAATTAGACCTTTGGTACGCGGTGTCGCGCTTGCCGCATATATATTTGCTATTTGCATAGGCGTCAGGCCATGACCTTGAACTAACACAAGTGTAATGCTGATGTCCATTCCTAATAGGCTTGAGTAGGTATTAGGTATGATGCGAATTTATAGTAAAAAAGTTGTAATAAATTGTCAAATGTACGGAAAAGTAACATATTTAAAAAGTGGAACCCGTGTTCCGTGTGGTGCGGCTAAGAATAGCACCACCCGGACTCATCTCCTGGGTGTCGTAAAAGGCGACTATGGGATTAGCCGAAGAATGGGCAGTAGCGGCCTTTGAATACATTTACAATTAAACTGCGATTGCCATGTGACACAAAATCGTTATATCTTAGCCTCTAGCCTCTCCCATAGATTTCCACAATTAAATCATCATTATTATCGAATTTGCCAGGACTCACGACGCTTGATGAGCGCAGTTTGGCGACTGTTCCACAGAAGGGACGCTGCTGCCCATTATTCCTCTGGGTCCCTAAGTCGCCTTTTACGACATCCACAGGAGGAGATGGAGTAGTGCTATATTCTTAACCCGGGCAACCATGTGTTAACTCAAGATGTGACACAACTGCAGTGTAAGGCAGTAGTCGGCGTATAAACATCAGCTTGCTGCAGAAGTCCATGGTGATTTAAGCTTCTGCAGCTACATAGGTAAGTACGTCATCAGAGAGCCAATTCTCGTAGTTTAAAAATGTTCAAAATATAGTTCCGTTCTAGTCTCAGTCACAAATGGTATTCTCCTAAACTAACAAACAACGTCTAACGTGAACTTACACTGTGATGAGGTCGAAAATGGATCGAAAGTTCATCGAATTCAAAACGGTATTCTGCTAACATTTCCAACTGTCACATGTACTGAATTGTCATTAAATAATCGTCAAAATTGAGATTGAAATGAGACTAGATCGAGATTATACTGAAATCCCACGTAGCAGAAGAGTAGCAGAATATCATTATTTCGGTCAATTCATAACTTAATCTCAGTTCGGTCAAGTTTTAGTCATAGTGTAAATTTACTACGAGAATTGGCCCTCTGGAAGCTGTCATCCATTTATAACCCGGCTTTATAGATTATATCAAGTGGGTAGGCGTTGCGGCGCTTGGTCTAATAGTTACTAAGGTTACGATCATGGGAGATCCGAACTATGAACGTTAAAATTCAGTTAAATAGACATATTCCCAAAGATTTACTTTAATGGTAGATCCCTTGTTGGGATAATGCGTTTTTTTTTGTTAGAACGTTAATATTCTAGGCTTTTCTAGGCATCTCCAGAATGAGGTGGCAATAACATTACGTTTTAGTTACCTAATGTAAGAATGTATATTGTGTATATGTATATTCTTTCTTCAAACATAGATCATGAAGAGTTTTACGTTGAAGAAGACATACAATACCCACGGGGCGAGATAAGGTGGCCAATTTCTTGCCGAGATCCATACAAAGGTATATTAGTAAGTCCAAGGCTCTACTTCCCATTCTAAGAAATACAACATGACCATATAAGTAAACATTTCCAAAAGAAATTCAATGGCTGCTGACGACATTATTTTGGGAGAGACAATACATTGCTATCAGTGTCAGAAGTCATTGTGAACGTAAACAATGGACATCCGTGGTAATACAATACTTATTATGTTATTTAAACACTGCAGTTTCGTATCGTTGAGAAGAAGTCGGTTTTTGGCTGTGACGTTGGATCATTTTCTATATTTTTTTGATAAAATAATAAATCGTTGTAAAGGACGAACGTACTATTAATCGTTGCTTTGAAGCACTGCTTCCGTATTGGTCCTTAAGTACGAAAAAATTATGTGTGTTTAGTTTGGTAATAAATTATCTTTATCTTTATCTTATCTTATCTTGTGGTTAGGTAGATTGAACCGAACTGATGAACTCGTTTCGTCTTTAATCGGGAACTGAAAAAACCACCATTTGCCGGTTCTTGACCATAGGACCAACTTTTTGGAATCGCGCAACTACATTCTGACTATTCTGATAAGTGCCTGCAAAATGGTTTATATGAATAAAAATATTTTGAATTTCATCATAAAGAGGCGCTCAAACGATCAGCGACTTTAAGCAAGCTCGGCGCAGTCAGTGTATGTATGGGTGACCCCATAGTGGTATCTGAACTGAGCGTCTCGGTGCTTCGGAGTGCACCTAAAATCGTATGTGGAACAGTAACCATACTGCGCTCACCAACCCGCCTGCCAAGCGTGGTGAGTATTGGCAAATGCCCTCAAAATGACGGCACAGTTATGGAGGTCTATGAGGGAGGCCGATGTTCAGCAGTGGACATATAAATGGCTAATATGATGAACTGCATGACTGCATTTTTAAAACATATAAATTCAATACATGGTAAAATTCAGTTTACTATGGAATTGGAGGATAATAAATCCTTAGCCTTCCTTGAGATACTTCTCATCCATAATCCTGATCATTCTGTTAGTCACACCGTGTATAGAAAGCCTACCCATACAGACAGGTACCTTAACGGTGAATCTCACCACCATCCTTGTCAGTTAGCTACAGTGGCCAAATCTTTGTTACAGAGAGCACATGGCATCTGTGACGCCGACCATTTGGCAAGGGAACTTAAACATGTGAAGCAAGTTCTTCAAAATAACAATTTGAAAGCTCCACATCCCCGTCGCAGAAGCCGCCCGAAACCCACCACGGTTGATCGACGACCCGCTGTTTTACCTTTCATTAAGGGAGTCACCGACAAAATTGGTCACATCTTGAAGCGTGCTTCTATAAAAACCTATTTCAAGCCGCATAAGAAGATCAGCCAACTTTTAAAACCGGTGAAATGTCACATACCTTTACAAGATGCAGGGGTCTACAAGATAGCATGAAAATTGGAGTGCCGTGGTCTCCTTCTGTGAGAGCGTAATGCTCCAGAAGGAGATCGCAGAGCGGGATCGGGAGAGGGCCGATCCCGCTCGGAGGAGGAGGACACGGAGCCGGGGTAACAACCGCCGCGGTGCCCGTGTCCAACACGCCTGAGCCCCCTGTCGTCTTTATCTGGCAGGGGGCCTTGGGGGTCGCGAGCGCGCTTATTGGGAAATTTGCGTGCTCATACCGAGCGACCCCCGGGAAGACAGCGGTGTGCATGTGGTCACGTACCGCTGTGTGCGCAGCACAGCGCATAGTGAGGCTTCGGGGGAATCCTTTACAATTCCCTCGAGAGATGCCTGGGGGGGTGGCCTTTTACAGTCGCCTTCCCTCTACTAGAGGGGATGACCGCTTTACAGTCATCCCCTCCGAGATGTGCCTAAAGGCGTGGCACCAATGGGTGGCTCTAGATGGAGATCTTTCGAGTTCCTGGAGCTTCCCTTCGGTGCCGAAGATGATCACTCCGGTGGTTTTAGCCGGTAGGAGTCCGGCATGCCCCTTCGCCCTTTCCCGGGGCGAAGGAAGTACATGAGGTATTTCCACCGGATCAATAAAAAAAAAAGAAAAAAAAAAAAAAAAGGGGTCTACAAGATTGACTGTGATTGTGGTTTGTCATACATAGGGCAAACAAAGCGTAGCATAGCCACCCAAATAAAAGAACATATAGCTGACGTCAAGCATAGACGCTCCACAGTCTGCAGTGTGTGAACATGCCTTAGGCAAACCCAACTACTATCTTCGTTTTGATCGACCTCAAGTCCTCGCGAAAGAGAACCGATATGTACCAAGAATGTTTCGTGAGGCTATTGAAATTAAAAAACATCCTAATTTTAATAGAGAAGATGGTTGGCAGGTACCACCTGTTTGGAATCCAGTAATTAAAATAATGAAGTCCCAAATAACATACCGCACTAAAAAACATCAAGACACTGTGAGTGATGACTGCGTGCATTGAAACAATTTTTTTGATTAAAATTGTACGGTAGATAAAATAAAATAACTCTTTAAAATCTGTAACGACGCCCGTCACCTTAGTAATCCTGCGACCACGAATGCTGCAAAGCATTTGAAACGTCAGGAAAAACAAAAATCTTAAATATACGCGATAGAATCCGTTTAAAAGTGATTTATTATAATGTGTATGCATGTATGTATGTATGAGCATGTAGACCATGGACTTCGATATAAACTGTTCACCCCCACTATGACAGTTGTAGCCCAGCTAGTAATAGCACCGAAGTTCCAGATATTCAGCCGCCAAGCACCAACGTTTATTTACAGTTTAAACTTTGAACATTACCTACTGTGTTCCGGTTAGAAGGGTATTGTAGCTAATAAAATTACTGGGCATAAGAGACTAATAACTAATGTCGCCAGGTGATGAGCGCAGTGTAGTGCCATGCAGGAGTATTGTGCCGAACTGTTACAGTGAGTCTGCCATAACTACCATGTCGTCGGCAAAACGAAGGTGAAGTGATATACTGGCTATTGATGTTAATGCCGAATCATTTCCACCCTTTTTTTTATTGGTGTCCAGTGGGCATTCTACATGGAACTTCCTTCATCCCGGGGAAGGGTGAAGGGGGGCCGGACTCCTACCGGCTAAAGCCACTGGATCATCTTCGGCATCGAAGGGCGGGCTCCAGGTCCTCGTAAAATCACACTAGAGCCGCTCATTGATGCTACGCCTTTAGGCACATCACGGAGGGGATGATTGTAAAGCGGTCACCCCCTCTAGCAAATCATTTCCACCCTAGTAGCTTGAAGGCATCCTCCAGCGGTGCACAGTTTATGAGAAATCACGTCTCCCTGTCTTACACCTCACCTCTCTGCAATGGAAATGCTTCCGTGCTCAGCTCATGTACTCGTACCGACATGGTGGAGTTTCTATATAAGCACTTTAACACCACTTTGGCACCGCTGTAGAGATTGCAGCACCGCCCAAGTTTCGATCGAATCGAAGGCTTTCTCATAGTCCACAAACCCAAAGTCCCCCAGGACTTTGGGTTTGTGGACTATGTATGTACTACAACAAATGTTATGGGAACCAGGCGAACGACTAGTCGTCACAAGCCAAAAAGTGCCAAACAATAACTTGACCGTTGTTCTGTGCTGGCTTGTCTACTAGCTCTCGTATTTGACGGGCACTATTTGATTACATCCGCTTTAGAAGAAGCGTGGTGCCTATTTAGGTATTAATAGTTAAAGATTTTACATCATTAGTATACAGTATAATAAACGTTTTGTCAATGTAGTTAATCATACTTAACAAATTAGAATCGTTTAACACATGGCCGGTAAAAAATCAGTTTAGGTAACTACTAAAAACTCATTTGAAACATACAAAAAAAGTGCCAATTTTCGGTTCATTTTGACACAACAGAATTATTTTATGTTAGCTATCATTATATGAATTAGCGTCCGTATGATAAATATGTCTTTATATTTCCTTTCCGTCTCCGAGCTCATAAAAAGACAGATTTGATCAATAAAGTATAAATGACTATAAGTATTATAAATTATTTTAGTTATTCACAAAAAGTCTAGGTATTTATTCGTAGTGTCTTCTCAATATTCATATCCAACCAAAAAAGCGTCTTCGTTTTAGACACGAAAAGACGTTAACGCAAGTGCTTTTTAACTAATTCGTTTAATTTTAAGTCGTGTATTCGTAAGCTTTGGTCAGTTTATCGTTCATCAAAAATAAAATAAAACGAACATTTCCTACATAAGCCGATGTCTAAAACTACTCGCCCGATAAACAAAATAAAAAAAACGTATACCTAAAATAGACTAAACAAATTAACATTGACTTACCTTTCTCTCAACACAGGATCCAGTCCAACAGTCGGCTCATCCAATATCAGGAGTTCAGGCTCATGAACCAGCGCAGCCGCTAAAGAAACTCGCCTCTGTTGACCTCCAGACAGGGTCTTAATTAGGCGGTTCCCGGCAGACAATTCGAGTAAATTGCTTAGGAAATCGAACCGTTCCGCCATTTTCTCCAACTTCATGCCGTAGATCCGACCAAAGTAGTATATTGCGTCGCGGACTGTGAATTCGCCGACTAGGGCTATGTCCTGGGGACAAACAAAATGACTTTGGATTCATTTGAGTAATATAGGTATACATATCCATTTTTTCTAGCAGTCATATATAATACAAAAATTATTTAAGACTGCCCCATACTCGGGTGCTTTGACGAGGTTACGCCATCTTTAATTTTGTAACCGCAAGTCATGGTGTCTGGATTAAGAATTTAGCACCATCCCATTTCCTCCCGTGGATACCGTAAAAAGCGACTAAGGGACTCTAGGCCAGAGGGAGGGGCAGCAGCGTTCCTTCTGTGAACCAGTAGCCATATACTGCGCTCATCAACCCGGCTGCCAAGCTTGGTAGTACTGGCAAATTTCCCTCAAAATGATGACACAATTGTGCAAATTTATGGGGGTGGTTCAGCAGTGGACATCCCTTGGCTGATATGATGAAGTTGTGTCTAGTGGACAGGAACGAAGTAATCACATACAATTTTGCACTGCAAGGTAAAACAGGGTGAGCTTCCAAAATTATTCGATGATTTAAATGATCGTGCAGATTGGAAACTGAAAACGGAACGTCCAGAAAAGTTTCCTCGGCTCTGAAATGTACTTATAGCCAAGAGCTTCCCATTTGTGTAATGTGACGTCAAAATTAGACCCTTTCCCGCTATACCACCTGAAGTATGTAATTCGACGCACAGAACACGATGTTTTTTTATTCACAGTATTGCGACACGAACGCGTACCATGCGTGAATTATTTCACATAGAATAGCGAATAAAGGCTGGTTCGAAATTTAAATCCAATTGCTTGATATCCTGCACAAACCATTTAAAATAATTGGATGTACGAGTACGTACACAGTAACAACCGTATAGTTTACATTTAATTTCGGTGTTTTTCGTTTAAAAATAATTGGAATATAAATATTATTACTATAACTGAAAACGGGATATTGAACATGGCGCTTGCAATAGCGCCGGAATAACGGGAACACGAAACAAATAAAAAACATGGTAAATATTCCGTTAACAGTACTAATAACATGGACATTCCATGTAAATAAAATGAAAAACCAAGTGTTAGATGCTTGAACTTATGTTCCTATATATTTTATTAGTTATTATATTCTCGTTTATTTATCCACAGAATAAATAAGACGTGCTTATTCTATGCCGTTGTTGTCGTAGTATTGCATCTATTTATATTAATAGCGCAGGAGCCAAGGAATTCACATTGACTGTATCAAAATATGACAATAATAATAATATTTTTTATTTATTTATTTATTATACCTACAAATTGAATAATTGTGCTAACGGCTTGCAGTGAATTACAATTCATGCAATTAATTAATTAATGATAATTCAATGCATATCAATATGTCATAATATATAATTATATTGTCATACATTTTATATATGATGATTATACATATAATCGATTCTAAGCATTGGATCACTTGATATTGGTTGCAGTATTTCAATCAGCAGTTGTTAATACTTGGGATGTTTTGAAATTTGGATGTTTATAACGTCGTGAATAAACGTTTTAAGGGTAAAGGTACGAAAATATAAGTCGGTTTTGTGAAGCATACCTGAGGCATATACCCGACCCTGGGTCCAGGCACGCCGCTGCCCTTCTGTCCAGGTTTTCCGCCGAGGACCCAGATGTTTCCACTGTCCAGTTTTCTTCTGCCCACTATGCAGGATAGCAGTGTGGTCTTTCCACATCCAGAAGGGCCGAGTAGACCGTATCTAAGGAGAGAAGGTTTCAATGAGTGGCAAGTAAAGATGAAAGGGATTTACTTTAAGATTAAATTGATCCAGTTTCTGTTCGGAGACGAGCTCATGCGGGGGAATTAGAAAATCGTACAGTGGTGTGGCTCAGTAGATTTTATATTTCTCCCAGGCTTGGGGCCGTTTTGATTACAAGACATGCTCTTTGGAATGCCAAGTTTTCAAAAGCAGTTCTAATCGTCGTCAAGTATTCGTCATCTGCCTGAAATGACTTTAGACTTTAAACAGATCCAGATAAGTAACGTGCAGTGAGAGGTGTCACGGAAAATCACTGTCGAATAAAAAAAGATGAAAATGGATTTGGTCCATTCTCCTTTCCTGCTTTTAACATAGGGCTCCTGCGAGACCGCTACGTTGAACCGCCGTGAAGATATGTTGTTACAATCACCAGAATTGGTAAGCGAAATCGTCGACTAGTTTTTCTCCTGTGTCGTTGGTACAGTTTACAGTCGTACTTTTCTCATGCTCAGACCGCACAGTTCCGTGCGGGGATCGAACCTGCGACACGTGGCGCAGAAAGGCAATCGCTTAGCCACTGCGCCAACCGTGCCGTTGTCGTCTTTGGTGCCTGCTCCTACTAGATCGCTACGAACGGTCCTGAAGATATATTGTTACAATCACCAGAATCAGTACGCGAAATAGTCGCAGTATTCAATCGCATTTGTTGTGTCATAGGTGGATGCTGCTCCCATATTCCTGTCATCTCTATGTAGCTATGATCTATGACACTTAAGAAAGACGAGGGAGTGACCTATTAGCATCATCCCGGAACAGTCCACACTTCCCATAACAAGAAGGCACGAGCATTAATCGTCGCGCTTTCTCACTGCGTGTTGGCGATTTCAGACCATTGGATTCCTAGGTATCGTCCCGATTCTTAAGACGACGGCGGCGCGTACGTGGTTACGTGCAGCCGTGTGCGCAGCATAGCGCACAGCGAAGCTTGGGGGCATCCTTTACAATCCTTCCCGTGAAGTGCCTAAGGGGGCGGCCTTTTTACAGTCATCCCCTTCGAGATGTGCCTAAGGGCGTGCACCAATGGGTGGCTCTAGTGTGATCTTCCGAAGACCTGGAGCCCCCCTTCAGTGCAGAAGATGACCACGCCAGTAGTTTTACCCTTTAGGAGACCGGCATGCCCCTTCGCCCTTCCCCAGGGCAGAGGAAGTTAATGATGAATTTCCACTGGAGACCAATAAAAATAAAGATTTCCTCCCGATGTTTTCCTTCACCGTTAATGTATGTATATCTTATATATAATGTATGTCTGTCTTAGATTTGTAACAAAGTACCGTATTCAGCCCATTGCTGTCCCACTGCTGGGCATGGACCTTTTCTTACGATGAGAAAGGTTGGGCCACCATGCTGGCATAGTGCAGGCGGACTACACAACCATTGAGAAGATTCAGGAGCCCTCTCAGGTTTGCGATTTCATCACGATGTTTTCCTTCACCGTTAACGCAAGTGATAATCAATTTCTGATCCACACATGAATCCGTAAAGTCAGAGGTGTTGAACTCAGACCCTCCTATATGGAAAGCAAGCGTTCAACCACAAGGCTTCACTGCTGTTTAAGAAAAGTACATCTGACATAAAAAATGTCATATTGGTACTTTTAAACTGAGTTAGTAGTAAAGAAACGAGTCCGTAATCCGCATACCACCACGAAATTGTGAGCCACTTATTTTATGCCGGGAATCATGGCTACTTCTTCAGTGGCTAACCTAGTGTCAGAGTAGTTCAAACCGCCCCAGAGCTTTCAACTTGGATAACTCCTGTCTCATGATAATAATCGGGATTTAACGTGCCGAACCACGGAGACGCTCAGTTGAAATACTACTATGCGCTCACTCATCCAGAGACTGACCGCGACAACCGCGCTGAACGTTTACTGATGATGAGTTGGTTACTGTTATTGATATGGCCTATCATCCCACTGCTGGGCAAAGGATATCCTCATGATTTCCAGACTTCGGTCTAGAGCCAGTGTGAGCCATTCTCTATTCATTTTGTCTAACTCATCTCGCCATGTTTTTCGTGGTCTACCGTGACACTGTCTCGATGAGTGAGGGTTCCGCTATGTGGTAATTTATCCAAATTGTACTTTTTTGTACCCGCAGGAAATTAGTAGCTTATGTTAAGGTTGTCCGTGTGATGTCCAGATTGAGAATATAACACCACTCCATCTCTTTCCATGGATGGGTTGGGTACTAGCGTCCCTTCTGCGGAACAGCAGGTAAACCCCCCACTCCAAAATGATCACACACGGCATCCAACGACAACCGGTCATTTATAGGGGAGGCCTTTGTTCAGCAGTGGACGTCTTGAGGGGTGATATGATGATGATAACAGTAGTGAAGGTAGGAGGTAGGAGTCCGGCAGAGGAAATACATGATGAATTTCCAACGATTTTTTTAATGTAGTGAATGTTTAAATTAAAATTTTGTTATTATCGTTGTGTCATAGGTGGATGCTGCTCCCATATTCCTGTCATCTCTATGTAGCTATGATCTATGACACTTAAGAAAGACGAGGGAGTGACCTATTAGCATCATCCCGGAACAGTCCACACTTCCCATAACAAGAAGGCACGAGCATTAATCGTCGCGCTTTCTCACTGCGTGTTGGCGATTTCAGACCATTGGATTCCTAGGTATCGTCCCGATTCTTAAGACGACGGCGGCGCGTACGTGGTTACGTGCAGCCGTGTGCGCAGCATAGCGCACAGCGAAGCTTGGGGGCATCCTTTACCATCCTTCCCGTGAAGTGCCTAAGGGGGCGGCCTTTTTACAGTCATCCCCTTCGAGATGTGCCTAAGGGCGTGCACCAATGGGTGGCTCTAGTGTGATCTTCCGAAGACCTGGAGCCCCCCTTCAGTGCAGAAGATGACCACGCCAGTAGTTTTACCCTTTAGGAGACCGGCATGCCCCTTCGCCCTTCCCCAGGGCAGAGGAAGTTAATGATGAATTTCCACTGGAGACCAATAAAAATAAAGGTTTCCTCCCGATGTTTTCCTTCACCGTTAATGTATGTATATCTTATATATAATGTATGGCTGTCTTAGATTTGTAACAAAGTACCGTATTCAGCCCATTGCTGTCCCACTGCTGGGCATGGACCTTTTCTTACGATGAGAAAGGTTGGGCCACCATGCTGGCATAGTGCAGGCGGACTACACAACCATTGAGAAGATTCAGGAGCCCTCTCAGGTTTGCGATTTCATCACGATGTTTTCCTTCACCGTTAACGCAAGTGATAATCAATTTCTGATCCACACATGAATCCGTAAAGTCAGAGGTGTTGAACTTAGACCCTCCTATATGGAAAGCAAGCGTTCAACCACAAGGCTTCACTGCTGTTTAAGAAAAGTACATCTGACATAAAAAATGTCATATTGGTACTTTTAAACTGAGTTAGTAGTAAAGAAACGAGTCCGTAATCCGCATACCACCACGAAATTGTGAGCCACTTATTTTATGCCGGGAATCATGGCTACTTCTTCAGTGGCTAACCTAGTGTCAGAGTAGTTCAAACCGCCCCAGAGCTTTCAACTTGGATAACTCCTGTCTCATGATAATAATCGGGATTTAACGTGCCGAACCACGGAGACGCTCAGTTGAAATACTACTATGCGCTCACTCATCCAGAGACTGACCGCGACAACCGCGCTGAACGTTTACTGATGATGAGTTGGTTACTGTTATTGATATGGCCTATCATCCCACTGCTGGGCAAAGGATATCCTCATGATTTCCAGACTTCGGTCTAGAGCCAGTGTGAGCCATTCTCTATTCATTTTGTCTAACTCATCTCGCCATGTTTTTCGTGGTCTACCGTGACACTGTCTCGATGAGTGAGGGTTCCGCTATGTGGTAATTTATCCAAATTGTACTTTTTTGTACCCGCAGGAAATTAGTAGCTTATGTTAAGGTTGTCCGTGTGATGTCCAGATTGAGAATATAACACCACTCCATCTCTTTCCATGGATGGGTTGGGTACTAGCGTCCCTTCTGCGGAACAGCAGGTAAACCCCCCACTCCAAAATGATCACACACGGCATCCAACGACAACCGGTCATTTATAGGGGAGGCCTTTGTTCAGCAGTGGACGTCTTGAGGGGTGATATGATGATGATAACAGTAGTGAAGGTAGGAGGTAGGAGTCCGGCAGAGGAAATACATGATGAATTTCCAACGATTTTTTTAATGTAGTGAATGTTTAAATTAAAATTTTGTTATTATCGTTGTGGAAATACATCATGTGCTTCCTCCGTCCCGGGGAAAAGCTGAGGGGCATGCCGATCTCCTACCGGCTAAAACCACCAGAGCGATCATCTTCGGCATCGAAGGGGAGCTCCAGGTCCTTGTACGATCACACGAGCTGAGTGACGATTAGCCTAGGACCTTCAGAAGACTGGAGAACCTCGTAAGTGTAATTTACAGACCACTATAAACGAGTATATAGTTTGCATTGAGTAATTTTTTGGAAATACTTTGACATTATTAGGTCATGCGTACAATTGTCGGGAGAATGAAGTAATTGTATTCTTGGGAATCCATAATGATAGACGTATTATAATTTCTTACTAAAAATATACCAACTGAGTATCAAAAAGAAGTATATTTACTGATTAGAATCCCGGTACAAGCTCCTACCACATTACGCATCTCACATTTTATGGTGGAGGCGCCGGGTAATAAATACCATATTATAGTACTCACATAATGCCCCTATCGACAACCATGTCCATGTCCTTGAGTACAGGCTTGAAGTCTGCCTTGTTTGGATTGCCATAGTATTTGTTAGCCTTTTCGATGATCACCGCAGCCGAACAGACCGCCATCTTGGTATGCGTATGCGCTGGTCTCGGTTAGAAAGATGGCATCTTTTATCTGGTGACAAGGAGAAAATTTCATATTAGCATAGAACACAGATAAGGATATTGAGGGCTTTTACCCAGCAGTGGGACAGTACAAATCATAAATAAACTTTGAAGTTTGGCATACAGTTGGTAATAAATCATGGTTGAACGTTCGTACGGTACGGGACATAAGTCAGTCAGGAATATTCTAATTATTATATGGGTTCAGGAATAATAGAGATCGTATGATATGCTAACTCTTAACTGAAATTTATTATCATTAAAACAAAAGGTTAAGGATTTCTGAGAATTGATATTAATAGAATTCAGCTCATCACTTCAGCCGAATGAAGTCTACTGCTGGAAACAGGACGTAGGACACTATGCGAAATATAGTTAGTTAATTATGTATAGCTGAATTCTATGCCGTGTGGTGCTGGCTCAGAATACCACCACCCCATCTCCTCCCGTGGGTGTCGTAAAAGTTGACTAAGGGATTAGCCGGAGGATGGGCAGCAGCATCCTTCGAGTACATTGACAGCTCAACTGCGATCGCCAACCCGTCTGCCAAGCGTGGCGATTATGGCAAAACAGGGGGTTTTGAGCCCACAACACACCCATATCGGTCATTGTGGTGATCTTTGGTTTGGTTTGGTTTTGGTTTTTTAAAAAAACGTTGCCCCACACTAGGATTTCTCCTGTGTCGTGGGTGCGTTTACAGACACAAATCCCACACACAATACACCCAGACCCGGAACAACTACCTGCAGATCGTACAAATATTTGTTCCGTGCGGGAATCGAACCCACGACCCGGTGCGCAGCAGCCGACTGTATCAGCCACTGCACCACCCGTGCCGTCTTTGGGGGAGACCTGTGTCCAGCAGTGGACTTCATTCGGCCGAAATGATGATGCATGGAATTTCTTGCCGGCTTCTATCCATAGGACTAACTATTACACCACCATCCTTCTTAAGTCTTGAAGTTTCATAAGATCCTGTTAGGGCTTATCTTATTAGTTGAGGTTGGTGGAAGGCAGAGAGGCACAAAACAACTCGGTAAAGACCAGTTCACAAGTACAACTGCAGCTGCTATAAAAGGTCGAAGAGATTGATTTAATTATGATTTGGTAAGGTATGCTAGGCACGAACGAAGATATCGATGTAGGTACGAATTGTATAATTATTTTAATGACACAATATTGTTAAGAATTAATGGCATTCGGCCGAAATGATGATGCATGGAATTTCTTGCCGGCTTCTATCCATAGGACTAACTATTACACCACCACCCTGCTTAAGTCTTGAAGTTTCATAAGATCCTGTTAGGGCTTATCTTATTACTGTTATAAGTGAGAAATTTGAATACTTGAGGCCCCATCGCTCTCAAACAGCTCTATTGATTCTAATGAAATTTAGCGTATAGGTAGATTATGTCGTGAACTAGGATACTTTTAACTTGCTCTAGTGTGATCATACGAGGACCTGGAGCCTCCCTTAGGTGCCGAAGATGACCGCCCCAGTGGCTTTAGCCGGTAGAAGTCCGGCGTACCCCTTCGCCCTTCCCCGGGGCGAAGGAAGTTCATGAAGAATTTCCACTGGGCACCAATAAAAAAAAAAAGGATACTTTTTACTTATTTGAATTCTAAAAATCCATGATAACAAAATTTTTACTGATTGGTCACGGCTAGTATCAAACAAAAAATGATTTGATTTGATAATTGTCTTGTAGACTCACGATTTACGCTAAAGATTAGAAGATTGCGTACACTGTATTGACGTTGGGCGTAAATAAGTCTTTAACTGTCAATTCAGTGAGCGTTTCACCCTTCAAGGGAATACGACCTTCGAGCATAATTACATATTAATGGTACTGGCAGGTGGTGTAGATTACACTGTAATGACAAATGAATGTTCTAAACGTTTTTCTACGCTTGTGTACAATCTGAGTACAGTTTAATACAAGCACCCAAATTGTACAGTGTTACCAAGCATCTGTCAGGTAAGGTTTGCTAGTGTATACTGAGAAACTTCAAGTGAAAAGTCAAATCACGGCTGTAATTAAAAATCAGTGTGCACACTCAATCGGAAATGAGCACTCAAAACAGTTAAACATTTCCGGTCGCTACGCTCCGCACAAAGTTGTAAACGTGTAATTATGAGTTCTTCCAAGGTTTCCCTAGCATTTAACTGTTATTTCGTGAATTATACGGTGTGCAGATAATTCTAGAACGTGCCACTTTAAGTGTAGATTAGATATGTTGATTTTATCTACGTTTTATAGTAAATCTAGTGTATAGGATTATAATTCTGGGTATTATTACATTATCAAACACAGTCTGAGGTTTGAACTAATTATTATTCTGTAGGTCAGACTACACGTCCTAGAATTAAACTCTAATAGCTCGAAAGTGATTGGGACAATATATGTCGCGTATCGAAGGACCAAAGGTTGGCGGAGAAATAGGTTTGAAGGGAGACCGCGTCTTTAGTAACGAAATATAGGCTGCTCTTCAGCCAAGTAGATCAATAACTGAAAAATGTAGTTGGGGTTGGTGGAAGGCAGAGAGGCACAACACAACTCGGTAAAGACCAGTTCACAAGTACAACTGCAGCTGCTATAAAAGGTCGAAGAGATTGATTTAATTATGATTTGGTAAAGTATGCTAGGCACGAACGAAGATGTTGATGTAGGTACGAATTGTATTAATATTTTAATGACACAATATTGTTAAGAATTAATGATTACGATTGACATTCTATTTGAGTGACGAAGATACAGCGAGCGTGATAAGTTTTTAAATAGATAAATTATTTATGCTTATCGCTTTCATGGAAAATAAGAAATCAGTATGCTAACGAAAATGAATATACAATATTCTCCAGTTTATTACACTATTGTGGTTAATAAGGTATATGGGGTCCTTTGAGTGGCGGTAAGATGTCATCACAATAGATCTCAGCAGATCGTGGTGACAAAGCACGAGAGGATGCACTGTGCCGCGCGCGCGCTTCTCTAGAGGAGGCCAGAGACAATTGCGCGCCATCTATACTTTTTATATAATCTATAGTCGTATACCTTTTTAACGTTTTTTTACGGTTGTCACCGTGGCTAAGCGATTGCCTTCCACCGTTTCGTGTCGCGGGTTCGACCCCCGCACAAAACCAATATTTGTCCGATCTGCAGATAGTTATTTCGGGTCGGGGTGTTTGTGCATGTGAGATTGATGTCTGTAATCTGACCCCACAACACAGGAGAAATATAGAGTGGGGCATAGCTCAGAAAATAAACAAAATGGGAAAGAAATGCCCGATAGTACTATTTGGCATAATTATTGATTTAACTAATAGAAATCAATTGCCAGAACACAAAAATAAATTATAAAAGTATCGCTGAGGACAGGATTCGAACCTGCGCGGGTATAACCCATTGGATTTCAAGTCCAACTCCTTAACCACTCGGACACCTCAGCTGTGTGAATCATATTTAAATTTATTGTTCCTGAGGCTAAAGCAGAAATGGTATTTGTACAAGTGTACAAGAAATATGGAACAGCTGTGCTACAATCGTACAAACATTGATGTAATTAAACATAAGTATAAAATTATACGGCATTACTACCAGAGAGTTGTTCGAGAAGCGATTGTGATTAAGAAACATTGAAATAATAGGTTTTCCATGACATGGAATCTGGCGATAAGGCAGATCAGTTCAGAGTTCAGAAATGTTAGATCGCATTGCGATTTATCTTTGCATGTATGTGATACTGTCAGTAGTGTGTGTCTCGACGGTGTACTACAAGACCAAGTGTGGGTAGTTGGAAACAAGTCCCGCCCATCTCGACGCTGACACCCAAAACTGGTCTACTCGTTACCACTGTCAATGCAAGTTGTATTTGCATACAGATCGAAATGTTGAGGGTAGTTAAAATATTATTTTGATGGCCTATCAAAATAATATTTTCTAACCTATTCCTAAAACCCTTCAGCCATGTAGACCAATGAACTGAAGAATGTAGCTGGATTATACAGGATATGGAAGGCGGAGAGGCAGTTTAGTTGCACAACGTGGGAAAGACCAGTTCAGAAGTACACTGCAACTGTTATAAAAAGATTGAAGAGATTTGACGGCACGGTTGGTGCAGTGGCTGATACAGTCGATTGCTGTGCTCCGGGTCGTGGGTTCGATTCCCGCACGAAACACATTTGTATGATCTGCAGGCAGTTGTTCCGGGTCTGGGTGTATTGTGTGGGAAATTTGTGTCTGTAAACGCACCCACGACACAGGAGAAACCCTAGTGGTGGCAAAGATAAAAAAAAGTGATTTGGTCAGGTATGCTCGGCACCAACGAAGATGTTGATGTAGGTACAAATTGTATTAATATTTTAATGACACAATATTGTTAAGAATTAATTATTACGATTGATGTTCTATTGGATGACGAAGATACAGCGCACGTGATTACTTTTTCAATAGATAAATTATGTACTCTTATCGCTTTCACAGAAAATAAGTATCGGGGCCCGCTGGAGATAATGGCAGGCCAAGACCTGCCGGGGGTTAGTTGAATGAGCAAGCGAATGCCGCACCCCCGGCATATGAGAGGTGGAAGGAATACCGCAGCAGTTTTAGCCGGAAAGACAACTTAAGATTGGCTAATCAAGTCAGTAGTTATACAGACAGACTAAAACGTTATCACATACAAACATTAGATAGTCGTAGAAAGATAATAGATTCCGTCTTTCTAGACAAATTAATTAACGGTACGATAGACAGCAGCCATCTCTTGAATGGCATAAAGATAAAAGCATCATCTCGTATCCCGAGAAAACGTATATATACTTTTTTAGATATTCCTTTTTCAAAAACTAACCTTGGTGATTACGCCGCTGTGCCCAGGCTTTGTAGGCTATATAATACATTATCGAAAGCGCATATATAGACATCTGCAATACTTTATCTAAGTTCAAGAATAGGCTTAAACAGATCATACAATGAATTTAAATTTTATATTCAATTGCAAGCAAAACACTGTATATATCTATCTGGAACTTTACATTCTATGTTTTAACTTGTGCCATCAGACATCATCATTTCGGCCGAATGAAGTCCACTGCTGGACACAGGCCTCCCCCAAAGATCACCACAACCACCGATATGGATGTGTTGTGGGCTCATTGGGGGGTTTTGCCATAATCGCCACGCTTGGCAGGCGGGTTGGCGATCGCAGTTGAGTTGTTAATGTACTCGAAGAACGCTGCTGCCCATCCTCCGGTTAATCCCTTAGTCGACTTTTACGATACCCATAGGAGGAGATGGGGTGGTGGCATTCTGAGCCGGCACATAATATTTTATATTATAGCGTATTGTTTAATTTATAATTGTTTTTGTGCACGCTGTGGCCTCCTTTAATTGAGGGAGTACACTTGTCTAAAACGATGTAATTATGATATGTGATTTCTTGTGTATATCCTTTGTTGGAGGTCCAACAAATAAATAAATAAGATGAAAACATTTTATTATATTCTGAATAGACGAGACTTTAGCTGACGCGTTCCAAGATGTACATTTCCAATGGAGAAGAACGGACAACCCACTCCATGAAATAGTCTGCCACATCCTTTGGCTTTGTCCAAGGTGGAGGATATCCAAGGGAGTTAATTGGCATCGATAAAAATAAAAACAATGTTTATGAGATTGTGGCATAAAAAGAAAAACCATTCCATTCCATGCATAATATGGACAAAGCGTCATATAATGTATACTTTTTAACGACATTCATGGGTAAGAAAAGCCAGATTGTACTAATTAACATAATTACGGAACGAACCCATCAGAATTGATTCATCATCATCATTATTTCCGCCGTAAAAACCGTCCACTGCTGGACAGAAGCCTCCCCAAAACATTGCCACAACGATGTATGGTATGGGTTTGTGTTGTGCGCCACGCTTGGCAGACGGGTTGGCGATCGCAGTTGAGTGATAAATATCCTCGAAGGACGCTGCGCCCATCCTCCGGCTAATCCCAAAGTCGCCTTTTACGACACCCACGGGATGAGATGGGGTGGTGGTATTCTTAGCCGGCACCACACGGCGTTGGCAAGAATCGATGGCCAGAACTTAAAAATAAATTTCAAAAGTATCGCTGAGGACAGGATTCGAACCTGCGCGGGTATAACCCATTGGATTTCAAGTCCAACTCCTTAACCACTCGGACACCTCAGCTGTGTGAATCATATTTAAATTCACTGTTTCCGAGTCTAAAGCAGAAAAGGTATTTGTACAAGTGTACAAGAAATATGGAACAGCTGTGCTACAATCGTACAAACATTAGTCTAATTAACATAAGTATAAAAATATACGACAACCAGAGAGTTGTTCGAGAAGCGATTGTGATTAAGAAACATCGAAATAATCGGGATCTTCCCTATTATTTCGGATTTAGGTTGGATGTCATGGAATCGGGCGATAAGGCAGTTTAGTTCAGAGTTAAGATAGGTTAGTTCGCGTTGCAATTTATCTTCGCATGTATGTCGATATTGTCGGTATATTACAAGACTAAATGTCAAAATCCACAAGTTTTTTTTTCATTGCCCCACACTAGGATTTCTCCTGTGTCGTGGGTGCGTTTACAGACATAAATTCCACACACAATACACCCAGATCCGGAACAACTACCTGCATATCATACAAATATTTGTTCCGTGCGGGAATTGAACCCGCGACCCGGAGCGCAGCAGCCGACTGTATCAGCCACTGCACCAACCGTGCCAATAACAACAACTCTCCCCATCTCGACGGTGATACCCACGACTCCAGTCTACTTGTTGCCATAGTCAATGCAAGTTGCATTTGCATGCAGATCGAAACGTTGAGGGTAGCTGAAATATTATATTGATAGGCCACCCTTCAGCTACGTAGACTAACGAATTGAAGAATGTTGCTGAAGTATACAGGATAGGGAAGACGGAGAGGCAGTTTAGTTGCACAACGTGGGAAAGACCAGAGGGCCAATTCTCGTAATTTAAAAATGTAGAAAATATAGTTCCGATCTAGACGAGTCTATGTCATAAATGTCACAAATGGTATTCTCCTAAACTAACAAACAACGTCAAACGTGAACTTACACTGTGATGAGATCGAAAATGGATCGAAAGTTGATCGAAGTCAAAACGGTATTCAGCTAACATTTCGAACTGTCACATGTACTAAATTGACATTAAAATAAACGTCAAAATTGAGACTGAAATGAGACTAGATCGAGATTATATCGAAATCCGACTGAACTTTAACAGTAGCAGAATACCATTTTTTCGGTCAATTCATAATTTAATCTCAGTTCGGTCAAGTTTCAGTCATAGTGTACATTAATTACGAGAATTGGCCCTCAGTTCAGAAGTACACTGCAGCTGTTATAAAAAGGTTGAAGAGATTGATTTTATGATTTGGTAAGGTATGCTAGGCACGAACGAAGATGTTGATGTATGTACAAATTGTATTAATATTTTAATGACACAATATTGTTAAGAATTCATGATTACGATTGACATTCTATTTGAATGACTAAGATACAGCGAGCGTGATAAGTTTTTAAACAGAGAAATTATGTGTTCTTAGTTCGTGGAAAATAAGGAATCGGTATGCTAACGAAAATGAATATACAATATTTTCCAGTTTAATACACTATTGTGGTCAATAAGGTATATGGAGTACTTTGAGTGACGGTAAGACGTCAACAAAATAGATCTTAGCAGATCGCAGTAGCAGTTCCCGGCGCGCGGCGTCGAGTAATTCGCGCTTATCTCTAGAAGATTGCGGCGGGCCAGGCTGCACAGGGACGAAGCCCGTCGAACCACATGACGGACCGATACCTGCCTGAGGTGTGGTTCAATACCTACACGCTGACCTCACCTCCAGCTGTAGGTAATTGGAAAGAACACCGTGGGGTATTTAGCCAGAGCCAGTAAGAGTCAAGTATGCCTCTCTGCCCTTTCCAAAGCGGAGGAAGTCAATGAGGATTTCTACATGCCATGGCAATAAAAGGCCCCACAAGTAAACGGGGCCCGCCAGAGAGAGTAGTGGGCCGAGACCTGCGGGGATGCGGTGAATTCGCGAGTGAAAGCCGCACACCGCATAAGGGATGTTGACCGAACACGTCAAACGTCAAAACGTGGTGGTTTTAGGCGACAAGATAACAAAAAAAAATTGTGAGACTTTAGTTGCTGCGTTTCTAAATTTAAATTTCTTATGGATAAGATCGGGCAAGCAACTACATAAAAGAGTCCGAAACGCTCACCGCTTTCCACCATCCGGTAGCAAAATTATGACACTGTGGCACAACAAGATAAAATCATTTCATTCGCGCAAAATAAGGTCAGGTTAAATAAAATATAGCGAGATATTATTTATGTGTTTTATTATAGCCTATGGTCGTATGCCTTTTTAGCGATAGAAAGAAATGCGCGCGTGATGGTACTAAATAACATAATTACTAAACAAAGTCATAAAAATGAACTACCTAAACTTAAAAAAAAGCATCGCTGAGGACAGGATTCGAACCTGCGCGGGTATAACCCATTGGATTTCAAGTCCAACTCCTTAACCACTCGGACACCTCAGCTGTGCGAATCATATTTAAATTAATTGTTGGAATAGACTGTGGCTAAGGCAGAAAAGTTATAAATCTATTTTTATAAGCATTTTACAGGTGTACAAGTGATAGAACAGCTGTGCTAAGATCATACAATCATTAATCCAATTAACATATAAAACATATAGGCATATGTAAATTGTTCCTAAACGGTTTTTTATTATTATATAGGTATTAATAATAGGCTCTGGGGTGCAATTCCATAAGCTGAAACATCCATACATCCTTGAATACAGAATTGAAATAACGATGATAACCCTGTTTGGTATTCGCTTAGACTGGTCCTCATGGCTTACCTTCTGCAACATGTACTTGAATAGCTTCAATCATGTCTTATCAAATACTGCATTGATGTTATTCCGTTATTTCGATTCTGTATTCAAGGATGTATGGATGTTTGACCTTAAGGAATTGCACCCCAGAGCCTCGAACTAAGATGCAAAGTTGCAAGCTTATCGGTTTTTTATCGGATTTCATTGCTCGATTTAATTCCCCCAAGTCAATTCCATCATCGGACAACCAGACGATCGGCAATGCGCCATCGTTACATGGTTGATTCCTACCCATACATACGAAGCGTTTTGCTTTCACGTCTTTCGTGCGTAGTGCTAGAAAGTGGAACTCATTTCCAGAGTCTGTGTTTCCCGACCCATATAACCTGGGGATCTTCAATTCACGAGTGAAAGGGTTTCTTCTAAGCAAGCATGCTCATCATCGACCGCATCGTTGCCTTACAGTACACATTCCATTAAATAATAAGGTATTTGGAGAACGAAGAAACAGCAGAACACTGATTCCTGAGTCACAGGATCCCCTAGTTTAGGAGTCAGGGAATACCCTTATTATGTTACCTTTGTACTTGACCTACCTGAACTTGTAACCTTGTACCTTTTATAACACCATTGTAACAAAGGATTTTTGAATCAATAAAGTTATTATTATTTCCTTATTATTTCCTTCATGCCTTGAAGCTGTTCTAATTGTAGCTCCACGAAAAGACCTCTGCAAAAAGTCCATTTCAAAACTGACGTATACGTGTAAAAACCAATGCCTTGTTGGAACGGTCATGCTGCGAGAATCGCACAAAAACAAAAAAGATTAAAACACCTAAAATTAATAGCTTTACTTTTTTAGTTTGGATGGACCACAAAATCATCTCGTTTCTCCGTAGCGTATCGAAACCCAATTAAATATTTCATATAGTTATTTTTAATGTATCTACAAGTATGTTGTCGGGGATAAACCAAACATTGGTTAATGTTCCACAACATACCAGATCATCCGTGAGGTATACGGGATCCGTGTGGTATCCGGATTAAGAATATAGCACCACTCCATCTCCTCCCGTGGATAAAAGGTGACAAAGGGACTCTAAACCAAAGAGATGGGCAGCAGTGTCCTGTCTGTAGAACAAGTAGCCTTACTGCTTTCACCAACCCGCTTGCCAAGCATGGTGAGTACTGGCAAATTCCCTAAAATGATGACACATATTTTTATTCAGCAGATTGTCGCATTTTGTCTGATAAGATGATACAAGACCATAATCGTCTGGAGTCTATTCAATATCAAAACGCAATCAAATCATCAACATAAATGTTTAATGGTACCGGATATCACCGAACATCCCAAATTTGCGATCCAGGAGAACAGATCTCTATGTTGGCGTTTTGTGAAATCTACTTGGGTAGTCACAACATACATTTGACATAAACATAAACATTTACCGATAACATAAACTCACATCACATAACATATAGTCGCAGACTATTGCACGATTGCACGATTAACCTGCCGTAAGCTTCCCTTATAATGTGCGATTGGCGAATCGTCCAGAACAATTCTAATGCATTACGTTTTTGGAGTGGTGACTCATTTGCCGATAGTTCGTCAGTGCATGCGAGCTCTTATAAGGTTGAGCCTATTTACATTGCTAAGTCGCGACGTTAAGACGGAAACATTGTTTAAAATAATGATTCTTATCGGCATTCGACGTAGGTATCGACTTGTTGGTCTACTACGTACTTTAGACTGCTGTCTGAATATGGATTTAGATATTCCTTAATAAGTACTAAATTGTTAGAACAATGTACATACATAGCACTGTTTTAGACTTTTTGTAAAGAAACCGATTTTTAAGTTTAAAAAATGAACTACGAGTATTACAAGAATCAAGATCGAGCCTTGAGTTTCTTTCAGTAGGTATGATTTTCAGAGGTTTCATGCAATGAAATACCGTCCGTTGTTACGTATATGATGTGTAAAAGTTTATGTTAAAAGACAATCATCTTTACGGGCGAATAAAGTCCACTGCTGGACACAGGCCTCCCCCAAAGATCACTACAACGACCGATATAGGTGTGTTATGTGCTCATGGGGGGTTTTGCCATAATCGCTACGCTTGGCAGGCGGGTTGGCGATCGCTATTGAGTTGTTAATGTACTCGAAGGGCGCTGCTGCCCATCCTCCGGCTAATCCCATAGTCGCCTTTTACGACACCCAAGGGATGAGATGAGTTGGTGCTATTCGTGGCCGGCACCACACAGCTTTTAAAAGACAATACTTAACGTAATTAAGTTGCCCTTCCTCGGTGTCAGTACAAATTTCAAGTTAATATATAAAGTACTAAATTCTTCATGATCATTTCAGCCGTAAACCTTCCACTACTGGTCTCCCCCAAAGATCGCCATACCGACCGGTCTGGGTTTATGTTGTGTGCTCATTGGGGGGCTTCGCCATAATCGGCTGTACGCTTGTCAGGCCAGTAGACGATAGCAGTTGAGTTGTAAATTGAAAAGACGCTGCTGCCAATCCTCCGTATTCGCCTTTTACGACGCCTATGGGAAGAGATGGAGTAGTGTTATTTGCTGATATATACCACACAGTAACAACAAAAAATATTTTGGGGCTTTCCTGTTTTAGTACTAGTAATATGAATTCTAGTATTCTTGTGGTGTGAATCCACGCTGAGTATATTAATATGCTATCTTGTAAGACAGAGTTAAGTAATAAAGTGTATCTCAATCAAGTACCACGTTTCATTTCTCCAACACACCGTACTTCCCTACATGGCGACCATGCCATAGTACTTCCCTACATGCTTACTAGCAACTTTTTAATGACAAGTATGCAAGCGTAAATCCAAGTGGGCGCTATATGTTATGAAACGAAATAGTAGGGCCAGTAAGCATTTGTGGACCGTAAAAATGTAGGAAAAATATACTTTCACATTATCGCATTTCTCATCGCAAGCTGACGTAACGAAGTCTGTTTACTGCGGTGTATGTGTCGTGTCATTGATGTTAATTCCACCAAGTTCCATGGCAAAATATTCTCTATCTACGATGTATAAGGTATGGTATTGGTGCTATTGGTAGAATTCGCAGGGTGCTTAACTGCTTACGTATCTTGAAGATAAACAACAGTCCAACTAAAACAACGGCAGACTATATACAGACAAGGAGTACATTCGTTTTGGTTCTGCGGCAATTTTACTGCTATCTGCACTGGCGATTATGAACTAAAGTACAATTAGCGACAGGTAGACGAATTCCACACGGGATACTTTTTGACGTTACGCGACAGGTCGCTCGAGTGTCAGCTTAGGGGTCGCTGTTTCATAACTAATGATGGTAGATGTTATTTATTTAGATTTTTATTCCTTGGCAGTCGTACAGCTAAATGCTTTCCTACAAAAATGGGCGTCTTAAATATTGAGTGGGGTTTCAGTTTTCGACCGTTAGATTGCATGTTGACTGGGGGCTGAATGGCTTAGTACGTAAACGTCTGCAGATGAAAGTAAGCTTCTAAACGTCCGCTACAATGACTGATCATGGAAAATACCGCCAACATCACCACGCTTGACAGGTGGATTCGTGATAGCAGTATGTTTTCAGCACACAGACGCCGCTGTCCATCCTCTAAATAGCCAGGTGGTGGAGTATTCTTTATCAGCAACCTTACGGCAAGATGTGGGCCATTGCATTGGACTTTTAAGCAATTCAAATATTTACTATGCTCCATGACGGTTTAGAGATCTCAATATTGCCATGTACCCGTACATAAGTTATGAATTACGCAATCATGTTATGAATGAATATTATTAATTTATGATCTTTCAGCTATTCCTTGGGTCGAGCGTGCATGTTGTTAGCGAATAATTTTGATGTAGTTAGTAGTAAAGGAAACTTAACTGGAAAGGTCAATGTAATTCTGGGAGCAGAATAGATTCTTGACTTGCAAGTCTAAGCTCTAGATGGGCTATGTGTAATTCAACAAACCGAATTCAAGTCACTGCGGTCAAGTACTCTACATTCGTACTATTCTAAACGGACGTGTAAATTAGCCTTTAATATGAGTAACGCTTACGGCTTTGGTCATGCCTTGATGAGACGGATAGTGCGGCAGTGTAGATATAAAACCTAAGATGGTGGTTGGATGTTATGAAAACCATCTTAAGAGTGATGAGTGACTCACATTTTTTTTTTGTTTTGTTGGCCTTCTCGCATACGTTTCTGGGAAATGTGGTTGCTTAACCGGTCATTTTCTGGCGAAGCCAAAAGAGGCCTCCAGCCAGGCTTAAGTTTAATATTAGAAACTAAGCAACTTTCGCTAAGGGCGCCCCCTGCGGGACACGGACCTCGGCTTAGGGCGTTGCTGGGGATAACAAGCTATTGTTCTGGGGACAGCTGGATCGGTATTATTTAAGTTGTTTTAAGGGACATTTAAAGCTACAGGCTCGGCACGGGCCGGCGCGAGCAAGAGACGGGAGGGAGAAGTGCTAACTTGAACGGGAAGGTGACGCAGCGATAGGCCTCCGCGACGTCGGTGAGGCGGGCATCCTCGGCGGCGAGGGCGATACAACGGTCGGGGAGTGACCCATATAACCAAGCCAAGGATTTTATACAAAAGTCCGAGAATAATAAAATGAAAACGGCCCCGCCATAAGCTGGAACGCTAAATACCAGAAAAAAGTGGAACCTACTTCATATTCTCAATCTTCAATGTCTGTACAATCATTTTTTGCAGACAAATTTTAATAAAATAAACATTGTATGTGCAAGTTCTGACAACGGAAACGGGGTCGTATCCATACTCAAGCGAACAAACCTGTTGGTATGGCCCACTGAACTCTTTCTCCGCGCACACAGACGGAGCCGTTTGTTTATTTGAGCGCTGTGTCTTTATTAAATGTAGGTGCGTGTGTGCGTGAGATTGAGGTGCTTGTCCAATGCTATACGATTTCTACGTGTCGATTTTTTTGCGTAGTTTTTATAGAATGTTGTGATTTTTGCAGTATAATATTATAGTCATGCTTACTGCAGATTTAATCTATACAAATAAATAAAATAAAAGTGTCTGTTTGTAATGTCAAAATAACGGCTTTTTACTGAATGCATATGAAATTATATACGGTACATATGACAAAAAAAACGATTTTTAAATTTTTTGTCTGTCTGTCTGTCCGTCTGTCTGTCTGTCTGTCTGTCTGTCCGTCTGTCCGTTAGGTTTGTTCCGGGTAATCTCCGAAGCAGCTGGACCGATTTTGACGGGACTTTCGCTGGCAGATAGTTGATGTTGTAAGGAATAACTTAGGACTTACTTTTATTTTTAGAAAAATAATTAGGGTTCCGCGCAAAAAAAATAAAACCCTTGAAATCCAATACATATATATATTCTATGTCAAGTGTCTATGTCGAAGTACTCTAAATTTCTTTTAAATTAAACGCGGGTGGAACCGCGGGTCCCAGCTAGTGTCGGATTATAATTTGATTTAATGTTCAATATGCATCAGTTTTTGTGAAGCGGTAGCCAAACTGCGTTCACCAACCCGCCTGCCAAGCGTGGTGAGTATTGGCAAGTGCCCCCAAAATGATAATGCAGCTGTGGAATCTGTGGGGGAGGCCTTTGTTCAGCAGTGGACGTATAAATGGCCGATATGAATGAATGAATGCATCAGTTACATTAATCACTACCAAACACGCCGCCATTGCATACAGATTAATTTTATAAAATTACCTATAGTTTGGCGGATTGTATAAAATAGAATCAATTTACGCACTTGATAATGTCAGAAGTGATATTTGATTAATCTTTTACGTGGGCTGTAGTATAACACAAGTAGGAACTTGATGGCACGGTTGGTGCATTGGTTGATACAGTCACCTGATGCGCCCGGGTCGCGGGTTCGATTCCCGCACGGAACAAATAGTGTTACCCAGAAGTAGTAGTATTTTTTGGTTTTTTAATATGATAATTTAATGCACAAAATAATTCGAAACGCTTAATATTCTGAGATCATGATTAATTATATTTCCTGCTTCTTACGATTGTGACTATATATACCTAAAGTATATATTCTAAACACGTTCTTCAAAAATCAAGTAACCAGTTTTATCCTTAAGCAACATGAATGTTATAGATATGTTAAAAAAAATATTATTTATATCCTCAATTATTATAATGGTAGGATAAAATAATCGAAACGAACTGACATTTATACAGAAGTTGTCAATCTTAATAATAAATAATTTCCCTAATAACTGGCGTCAGCTTCAACTCTCACCGCATTAAAGTATTTTACTGGAACTATTAGTATGACTCGCTCATTCTTAACGGTCTACTAAAAATGTTCTGTGTCGTCATCCGCCGGCGCGGCGGTATCGGTATCAATGGACACAAACACCGTCGTAGATACTTGATGCAACGCGTTACGTGTGATCTCGGATGACCGGAACATAGTGGGCCAACCTTTGTTATATCATCGACCTCGTATCTCGGCGAAATTGTCGACGCAAGTGGATAACGACACTTCTGTTAATCACAGAAGTTCCAGAATTCAAGATTCCAGACTCAGTGGAAGAGTAGCCATACTACGCGTTTCAACCCGCTTGCTAAACGTGGTGAGTGCGGGCATGTTCCCCAGAAAATGACACAATTTTGGACATCTACGGGGGAGGCTTTGCTCAGCAGTGGATGTTCTTTTAGTTTATATGATGATGATGATATATAGGGTGTCCAGTGAATAGCACGATATACTGCAGGGGGTGAGAGCTTGGGTCAATACCTACCAAAAAAACACAATATATGTTCAGCAAAATCTTACGGATTTACAGTAGTACAAAATTTTCCGAAATATCGAAAAATCTCTACCTTGACACAGATTTTTAAGCATCTCGTAATGAAAAATTCCTTTTCCAGTTTTTTTTTTCCCTCAAATTATTTGTGAATAGTTACTTTACTCATTGATAAGTCTTTATTCTATTTAAAACTAAAATGTTTTCAAGAAATACAATTTTTATTTAAATTTTCACAATTTTGTACTACTGTAAATCCGTAAGATTTTGCTGAACTTATATTGTGTTTTTTTGGTAGGAATTTACCCGAGCTCTCACCCCCTGCAGTATGTCGTGCTATTTACTGGACAGCCTGTATATTAATACTTTGCAAACAGCGACTGTGATCTAACGTCCGCAGTCTTTTTAAATACATATTGTGACGAGACTTGCAAGTCATTCACCTGGTGGTAAGAATCATGCCTGCACATAATAATAGTGATGCTACCCAAGACTAGTCCTTGCTTGGCACCAGACTGCGCTTGTCACCTCGAGACATAGATAGTTATTTAGTCACTCATGCCCACTAGCGACAGATACTCTTCTAAGCTGCCACTAATGCTTGACGGCGAATATCTGGCACAAAATTCCTATACAAATCAATTTTACTCTATAGAAGAACAGTGTCCCACACTAGATTTTAACATAAATCCCCCTTTTTTTTATTGGTGTCCAGTGGAAATTCTACATGAACTTCCTTCGCTCCGGGGAAGGGCGAAGGGGTATGCCGGACTCCTAGCGGCTAAAACCACTGGAGCGTGTCATCTTTGGCACCGAAGGGGAGCTCCAGGTCCTCGTAAGATCACACTAGAGCCGCCCAAAGGTGCCACGCCTTTAGGCACATCACAGAGGGGATTACTGTAAAGCGGTCACCCCCTCGCAATAAAAACCTACCACCACGAGACCACCAAGACTTGACCACGCTTTCAGTATCGATTAACCTACATGGCAGCTATCTAGCGACGGTGTCCAGAAATGTAGAATGTATCAGCTCCCAATGCTGACTTTTTGACTCCTGATATCTTCAAAGGCAGCCAACAAGATTTAATTTTGTGTGGTTGTGTGTCCTTTTAACAAAGACCTTTTCTCATACAGAGCATTGATCACCACGCTTGCTCACTGTGTGGCGATTTCAGACCCTTAGATGCATGTAGTTGGCCGAGTGGTGCCGGCTACGAATAGCACCAACCCATCTCATCTCGTGGATGTCGTAAAAGGCGACTATGGGGTTCTGGAGGATGGCCAGCAGCGTCCTTCGAGTACATTAACAACTCAACTGCGATCGCCAACCCGCCTGCCAAGCGTGGCGATTATGGCAAAACCCCCAATGAGCACACAATCGGTCGTTGTAGTGATCTTCGGTCGGTCTTTGGGGGAGGCCTGTGTCCAGCAGTGGACTTTATTCGGCCGAAATGATGAGATGCATGTAGTGTCCGGAATCCATCCTCTCTTCATCGCCTCTCGTGGATGGCGACTAAGGGACTCTACACCAGAGAGATGGGCAGCAGCATGTCTTCTATGGAACAGCAGCCATCCTGCGCGCACAACCCCGCCTGCCAAGCGTGATGAGTACTGACAAATTCCTCCCCAAAATTACGACACACAGCATATAAACGGTCGTTTATGGGGGCGGCCTTTGTTCAGCGGTGGACTTCTTTGGCTGATATGACGAGGTTTTCTCGTTTTTTCTTCATATAAAGTCAGTGTTTTATCTTAGATTAACTTTGAAAGTATATAAGACATTGAAAAAGTTTCATTGGAACACATCAAGGCATCAAGGCTGCATATCAGCTATATATTTGCTCTATAATCTCTCATGCTAGGAACAGCTTATACAACACGTGGTCAGCTTTTACTGGAAAAATATAGCTTGATATGTCGCCGTGCGTAGATTTTAGGTTTAGAACCCGCGACCTAGCTTTTAAGAAGCGAGTCCGTAAACACAAACGGCACGATTGGACTGCACGATTGGTGCTGTGGCTGATACAGTCGGCTGCCGCGCTCCGGGTCGTGGATTCGATTCCCGCACGGAACAAATATTTGTATGATCTGCAGGTAGTTGTTTCGGGTCTGGGTGTGTTGTGTGTGGGAGTCATGTCTGTAAACGCATCCACGACACAGGAGAAATCCGAGGGTGGAGGCATGTTTACTTAAAAATAAAAGGATGAAAACAACAAACACTTTAGAAATATGTATTAAGTTCAAAAAGCCTCATTAAAAATATTTATTTGATCATTAATATTTAATGGTCTTTGAAATTAATATTTGCACTGTGAAACAATTAGTGCTATCAAAATAACATCCTATTTAATAAGTAAGGATGTTTTATCGAAAGTATGATTGCTAAATAACTAATTGTATTTATATTAATTAACGTTGTTTAAACGGTAGTTTACTCGTTTTTTATTCATTTATTGAGCGTTGGAACTGACTAAATTTTGTTTATTAATAATTCCATACAAAAAAGAACTAGGTGCATCGTCCTAGGACAGTGCATTAACTATAACTGGATTTTTTGTTGTATTCTATATGATACTAGCTGCCCGCCCCGGTTTCGCTTGGGCAGGTACATGCAAACCCGATTGCAGTGACACCTACCAGGTCCAATTAATCCAGTCAACTTATTACCTTATACTGCCATCTGTTAGAATCTTATCGAACTAACAGATAATTATGACTCTGTCAGATAATAAACAAATAATTCGCAATAAAATAATATTGCGATTATAAATTGAGATATAAACTATCCTATCTTTTAAGTTGGATAAAACTGCACACTGTGTGCAAAATTTTATTAAAATCGGTTCAGTAGTTTAGGAGTCCATAGTGGACAAACAACGTGACACGTAATTTATATATATTATTAAGATAAGATGTACATCTAATAATAAAAAAGAACAGAAACTCACCCAACATTTTTTACGAACCAAAAAACTGGCTTCCCTTTAAGTAACAAGAACTTATTATAATTAAAATTCTCAAGCTGCGGAATTCGTATTTTGAATGGTTATTATTTAAGTTTGTCTTCTATCATAAATGTACCTTGAAATAATAAGTGCTACATACATATATTTACATATTAATTTGCAATAATAAGTAAATAATTTAGGCTAGTGGCAATGGGCGGGACACATTGCTCGTAGAACTGATGGCCGTTGGGGCAAAATGGTTCTAGAGTGGAGGCCGTGCACCCCAATTTCGAGGCCACCGACACATAACGTATACCCCCGTCGCCGTCACCGTCCCGGCCTGAGCAGGGGGATGTTATACCGGCGCCGTGTCCTATTTCACCGAGATATTAATCGCACCTCTCCCGATCCGGCATTGCAGTCTCCTCTGGGACTACTGGAGACCAACGCACTCCAATTTTCATGCTCTTCCAACATAGCCTGCCAGCATAGCAGTAGTGTCTACTGCTGGCAGAGAGATCTTGCCGAATCCGATCGACCAGGATTCGATGTTCGGCTGCTCATGCTGGGCAGTCCTTGAGCGTGTGCTGTGCGGTATCCTGGTTGCTATCAGAATGGTGGCACCGTACCGTGACCTTGCGTCCTATCCTGTGCAGGTACGCACCAAAACAACCGTGACCGGTGAATACCTGCGTCAGGCGGTAGGTGACGCACTCACTCCTTCTGAGCCAGGCTCCGAAGAGCAGCAAGACGAATTTGACGACGCAACCGCAGGTTAACCTCGTGAATCCATCGACCAAAGGAATGCGCACGGCAAGCCCAGGTAGTTAGCCTCGGGAATCAATCTTTACCCAAGTTATGACCGTGACAAGACCGGGTTAACCTCGCGGATTGATCTATCCAAGGCAAAACTCCAGCAAGCGCGGGTAAACATCGCGAATCGATCGACTCAAGGTATGGCCAAGGCAATCTCGCGATTAATCTAATAACATAATAACAATAAATTTATAATAAAAAAGTGTGTATGTCAGCTCCGACGCCCGACTGGAGTTTATTCCGTAAGTAAAATTGTTTCAGTAACTAATAGGCAGTGAGGGTTTAAAAATAAAAAGCACGGATGATTATATGTACGATATATATCATATATACAAATTAATTATAACCTACCTAGTAACTGCATCCACGTGTTTGTCGAATTTTCTTCTACCGTCACTTAAACTAGATTTTTCAATTTTTTTATTTAATTACCCCACTGCGTATTAATAATGTTATTAAATATCAATATTTACAAATATTAAGTGAAATAATATAAAGCTTTGACATCAAACGACATTTGACACATACATGACTTTAACGCAGAAGGTGCGCAGAAAAACGTAATACATTTTAGTTAACGCTCGACAAAATTTCACTCCTCATACATTTTTCATACCGGGGCCTTATATACAATTCGATTCTTAAGGAGTCATATCGGCCATTTATACGTCCACTGCTGAACAAAGGCCTCCCCCATAGATTTTCACAACTGTGTCATCATTTTGGGGGGTATTTGCCAATACTCACCACGCTTGGCAGGCGGGTTGGTGAGCGCAGTATGGCTACCGTTTCACGGAAGGGACGCTGCTGCCCATCCCTCTGGTATAGATTCCCTTAGTCGCCTTTTACGACATCCACGGGAGGAGATGGAGTGGTGCTATATTCTTAATCCGGACAAATCCAATAAATCTTCGGCCGGCGCGGTATTCTTATAGCCCCTCGAAACACTAAGCAGTGATATAAAAATATAGAAAAATCACAACAAAAGCTGTCGCAACATAATGAACAGTTCACTGACGTAATTATTATAATATACCTAACATAAATAATTGAAATGGTACACCGTGTAATGAGCGGTGAAAGTTGTACAGTTGACAGCTATGGGATATGGTCATGGTGCGTACAGCGGTCGGTCATTGAACATGACCGCGTGTATACTTGATTACGGGAATAAGGTTTGTGTCTGGCTTTGCCTTTCCTATGTATTTACGTGAAGCCCATTACGGTACTGTACTATCGAGGAAATGCGTCCTGTAACTCTAAGAACTAGCAGGTGCAAGTTAGCTAAAATATTGAAGATTTTACAATATCTTCATTTAAAATAACATTTATGATAACGTAGACACGGCAAATAATATCAGCAAAAAGCGGCAGTACCTAGGCTAAGGCGTTGAACTGCCGTTACCGAGTGGTAGTAAGGTCGAACCCTAACCCAATAATCCCACTCCTTTAAGGGACATGCCATCTGGCATTGTGAACTCTTCCCGGCTAAAAAGCGTTCCCCATAGCGTTCCTCCATGCACATTGTGCCAGGGTCACGGAACGTCGAAGGGGGGAAGTTGGTTGTTTCCCCCCTCGATCGTATCCGTGAGTGTGCCATAGCCTGCAGCAAGGTGGTAATAGAAGGGTAAAATCACACCAATTATATCGGAAGTTATCGGTGCAAAATCCTTGGGAATAAATCTAATCTGCTGATGCAATGACGTTTAAATGTTTGCATATTAATATTGTTGCATGTTTATAATGTGCATTTAAATGTGTACATTTTTGGGCGGTCATGAGTGAGAGGCTTGTTGACCTTACACTGAGGTTATGGTAGATAATCAATTCTAACGAGGTTAGATTTTGAGACTCGCCTTCGTAGTACTATCATAAAACTCCTACTATATCAACAAAATTCATTGACTTTACTTATCCGAAACCTTTGGATTTGGGGTTGTGGATTTGTGTGTTTTTGTATTGAATGAAAGAAAGAAAGCATTTATTAATTATAAATATAATAAATAAAATTGGTGTGCAATTTAACACAAAAAAATTACAAGAAAATAACAAGAAATTTGTTTGTACTCGTATAGTGTGGCAAAAGGAGCGGTCTCAGCAAAATGTTGAACAGCGAGCAGCATAGCCATAACACTGCCCAACGCTGGTTTTCAGTCCGTCCCCATTTACTACCGTTATTTAAATATAGATAATACATTAAAAGTACAATAAACAACATTAAATAAAAGTAAAAAAAAAGTCATTATGTAGGTTAAAGATTACAGATTGCCACTACAAAAACAAAACGAAATTTATAATTTGTATAGCTTTTTCTCTGAAGCCGGCCCCGTAACCAATCGGTCATCAGACTAAATATCAGACAAATAAATTAGGTTAATGCAATAGTTTGGGACTAAAAGCACCAGGTCATTTTTATGCGTAACTTCAAATGTTTAGTATAGTTGTATTTTAAATAAGTATTATTATGTAAGCAGAGTGTGTATAGTATAGTTAGGCATATAAGTATTTAGGGTTTATAATTATTTATTATAATGTATTAAGTATGATCTGAACACAATAAAACTTATTAAACAAAAAAGTAACCGACTTCAAAAAATCTAATTTATCATTCATCAAATCGGCCATTTATACATCCACTGCTGAACAAAGGCCTCCCCCATAGATTTTCACAACTGTGTCATCATTTTGGGGGGTATTTGCCAATACTCACCACGCTTGGCATACGAGTTGGTGAGCGCAGTATGGCTACCGTTTCACAGAAGGGACGTTGCTGCCCATCCCTCTGGTTTAGATTCCCTTAGTCGCCTTTTACGACATCCACGGGAGGAGATGGAGTGGTGCTATATTCTTAATCCACACAGAATAAAGAAATAATTTATCATTGGTCTGCGTGTATACATGGACCCGCCCGACTTCATAAATAAACTTTGATTTTCTTTTTAGTGGTTTAAATATTTTTATATCATGTAAGATTTTTGAAGTCGGTATTTTCTTTGTTAGTATGGCAACTTCAGGGCTGTGCAAGGCTGACGGCAGACTGGATCTACTGCCCGCTGGCTGCTGTTAGGCAGGAGGGCGTTTTGCCACCTGCGCCAAACTGTTCGCTTGCAAACTGATCATCTCATAATTTCATCCGAATAAAGTCCACTGCTGGACACGGGCCTCCCCCAAAGACCGCCACAAAGACCTGTACGGATGTGTTGTGTGCTTATTGGGGAGTTTTGCCATAATCACCACGCTTGGCAGGCGGGTTGGCGATCGCAATTCAGTTCTTAATGTACTTGATAAACGCTGTTGCCCATCCTCCAGCTAATCTCATAGTCGCTTTTTACACCCAGGGGATGAGATGGGGTGGTGATTTTCTTAGCCGGCACAACACGGCAATGACAGCCGACGTGACCATCTAGCTATACCTAACTCAAGATCATATTAACACTATTTAATAATTAATATTGAAATCGGATGTAACCTGCAGATTCCTTCCTGATGCCCAATATGGCGATCTTAAATTATAATAGAAAAATTGAATTACAAATAAGAGTGGAAACGGAAGGCTTTTTATCAAAACATTCTGTTGCTAATATTTTATATCCAAAGATTAACATAATATTGCTAATATAATTTGAAAAATGCCACCTGAGGACGTCCGGTAAATAACTGGCAAAATCAAATGTTTAGAGGTCAAAAATATAGAAGTAAATAAAACCGGGGTCACAGCACTAATATATTGAATATCAATTATTCATGAGAAAATTTTTGATTGCTACGAAATTACGTAACGCACTGGCCTTTGAAATGATGATTCAAATACATGTAAAGTATGTTATATTGAAAACTTGAGTAATTGATAAAGGACCGGTAATTAGGACGTTCACCTCTTAAAGTGTCTCTTCTCTCTTTTCGTGTGAACCAACCTTGTGCCGGAGTTGTTCAACCCACCCGAAGCCTTCCGACTTGACTTAACGATTGCCGTCGAATGACAACAGCCGGGACCGATTATGTTACGTCCCTACCTAAGCACGGAGACGCTTGGTGCAAATACCACTATGCGGTCACCCATTCACAAACTGACCGCACCGGGCCTTGCTTAACCTCACCGATCGATAACCTGAGAACACCTCACTGCATCTACAAGGTTAGTTGGAAAGGAGTTATTAAGTAATGGTGAATTTTAAGTATTACTGATGACCACTCCACCGTGCAATGCCGTGTGGTGCCGGCTCAGAATACTACCACCCCATCTCCTCCCGTGGGTGTCGTATAAGTCGACTAAGGGATTAGCCGGAGGATGGGCAGCAGCGTCCTTCGAGTACATTAACAACTCAACTGCGATCGCCAATCCGTCTGCCAAATGTGGCGATTATTGCAAAATCCCCCCAATGAGCCCACAACACACCCATATCGGTCGTTGTGGTGATCTTTGGGGGAGGCCTGTGTCCAGCAGTGGACTTCATTCGGCCGAAATGATGTCTCCACAATAAAGTGCTGTAATTAATATTGATTTTCCGTAGGTCCGAATGTAAAAACGGCGAACCCTTATAGGGTCACTCGTGTGTCTGTCTATCAAAGGCAATTTGCGCCGAATCTACTCGACCGATTTAGTTGAAATTTGGTATACGAGTTTTTGTAACCCAAACACGGACTTGTAACGTTAATGAATGAATTTTGGAGAACAAATAATAAAAATCATAAAAATTAACCTGTAATGTGTAACATATCAATTGGAAGATATGGATGTGAGGGCCGCAATTTAAAAAAAGTTATTATCAAATTAATAATTTTAAGTGTTTAAGGAAATAGATGAAAATTTACCATTCGCCTCTCTTATCTCAGAAATAACAGAGACAATAAGTTTGATCTATATTTATAAAGTTTCTTTACTTATAGATTACAGGAAAATCTATAAGAAGTCTATGGCGTAATTATATGGTTGGTGAGCGCAGTATAGCTACTACTCCACAAAAGGGACGCTGCTGCCCATCTCTCTGGTTCAGAGTCCCTTTGTACCCTTTTACGACGTCCACGGGAGGAAATGAAGCTGTGCTATATTCTTAATTGGATACCACCTGGATTACACCATAATATCGTAAATGTACGTTTTCATATTTAGTTATAGTAAAGTCAAGTCAAAACAAATGTACTTAAACATACCTAGCTTTAAGAGATGGCTACTGGCGCACTTGAAACTCAAGATCACGACAACACCGTGAAAAGCGTATTTAAACAACTCATAATGGCTTTTTTACGAATCTATAATGGAATTTTCTGCGGTTTTGTCAGCAAAATAGTCAGGTTAGCTTTTTTGACAATATGTTCGGCTCAAAGTACTTAAATAATAATTTAAAAAATCTAAAGCCCGCTACACAAATCTAAATCCAAACAAATAAAATTGAAGTGTCTGTTTGTAATGTCAAAATAACAGCTTTTTACTAAATGCATATTAAAGTATATACGGTACATATAACAAAAATACAATTTTTTATTTTTTTGTCTGTCGGTCTGTCTGTTTGTTGCCGGTAATCTCCGAAACGGCCGGACCGATTTTGACGGGATTTTCACTGGCAGATAGCTGATGTTATAAGGAATAACTTAGGTTACTTTTATTTCAGGAAAACAATAAAAAAACAATAAAAAAGCGGAAAAAAAACCTTGAAATCCAAAATACATATTCTATGTCAAGTGTCTATGTCGAAGTACTTTAAATTTCTTTTAAATTAAATGCGGGTGAAACCGCTGGTCCCAGCTAGTTCAATGAATATTACTGTTCTCATTCCCTTAAGAATATTGTGGTTTAATCAACGCGAACAGAATTACCGTGACCGATGAAAAATGTATACAAAAAATATCGTCATTATCTTGAGCTCAGCTCAAATCGTCACGCTTACAATAACAAAATATTTCATACGTATTCGTATTTGCAGGGCGGTCGAAATGAATGTTTATATGGTAGTATTTTTATACTATTTCGCGATAAATCCTCCGTTGATCGCCCCATCATCATTATCGTCGTATCAGCCAAAGGTTGTACAGATTTCCACAGTTGTATTGTCATTTTGGGGGAATTTGCCAGTACTTACCACGCTTGGCACGCGGGTTGCTCAGCGCAGAATGTCTGCTGTTCCATAGAACGGGCGCCTATCCTTCTGGTTTAGAGACCCTTAGTCATCTTTAGGACATCCACGGACGAAGTGCGGTGGTGCTATATTCGTATGACATATAAATCACATAATTTCAAAACCCCTCGGCGGTCATCCTATTTACCTATGGTTAAGGGTGTGGTGTTCGCAGGGTAGGTACCGGCCCGTCACTTGTCTGAGGGACCACGTCTGCCACATTATAAAAGAAATACGAATATTCGCATATTGATAAATAATAATATTTTTATTAGTATATAAAATAATGCTGATCACAATTACAAATCATCTATTGAGCAGTCATATTTTCCAATAGGAACTCCTTGACCTTTGCTTCAAAGAGTCTAGGTATAGATAGTGCTTTTATAATTTCTAGAAGTAACCTATTCATATTTGCACTGCTTGATATTATGAGATATGTTTAACAAAATTATATGAATAAAAAAATTGCACTATGACATTTATCCTAAAGTATTTTTGGGTATCATTTCGGCTGAATTTAGTCCACTGCTGGACACAGGCCTCCCCCAAAGATCACCACAATTACCGATATGGATGTGTTGTGGGCTCATTGGGGGGTTTTGCCGTAATCGCTACGCTTGGCAGACGGGTTGGCGATCGCAGTTGAGTTGTTAATGTACTCGAAGGACGCTGCTGCCCATCCTCCGGCTAATCCCTAAGTCGACTTTTACGACACCCACGGGAGGAGATGGGGTGGTGGTATTCTTAGCCGGCAGCACACGGTATTATTGGGTAATCTTAACATTTACTAGCAATATTTTTTTAATACCAGTTATATAGGAAGAATGCATACGGCCCTCCTGATGGTAAGTGGTTACCGTAACCTTGAACGCTTGCAACACCAGAGGTATCACTCTCACGTTGCCGACTCTGAAAAAATCTTTTCCCGCCCTCTTTGAAGAGCCCCATGCTTTAGTCTCTTAGGAAAACGTCGGTAGAGAGCTGATTCCACAACCTGAGCGTGTGCGGGAGGTAGTTCCTCTGTAACCGTACGGTACGAGACCATGTTGGCTCTAGAGTATGCGGATGAACTCCTCGCCGATGCCGGAAGGTGCGTTGGTAGAAAGTAGCCGTTGGAATCTTAGCGAACAATTCTTTAGAACACTGTTCGTTGTACAAGCAGTAGATGGGAGGCAAAGTCTGTCCTCAGACTTAGGGGTTCTAGATCGCTTGTGAGCTTGGGATCGTCGACAATCCTAACTGCATTAGCAGCATGCAGTTAATTAGTTAGTTAGTTACCTGTTAAGTGTAGGCCAATAAAATATTGTACACTTTAATCCCAATTTTTGCTGAGTTAAATTTACCCCTGATTTTGTTCCATCATTGCAGACGTAGTCAGATAATGTTATAACGAACCGAGGGATGTCAATACAACCGATCCGTTGTACATCAAAAGCTTGTAAAATAATTTTATTTACAGAAATAAATAATTTCATTTCAATCTATCAATATGCTGCTGTAGCACAAGCTATTAGAGTTTGATGCCCAACAGATAATACATTAAATTCATTGAAGAAATATGGTTATGTATACCTGAAAAACTTATCACAATTGGCCTTAGGACATCATTATAACCGCAACACAGTGACAATCACAAAACTCTTGTAACGAGTGTTTACGGGCGACACTCGTGCGCGCTCGCATCTAATTTCTAATGTATACTGAATACAGTTAGAGGATCGGGGTCAATGTGCCGGACAGTTAGCTAGGACGTCGCGGGATAGTGTTAATGATACAATTTGGTAGAAATAGCGCTTAAGGAAGGCAGTGACAGATCCATAAAAAAATGGTTCAGTTTATAAAATGTGTTTTAATGCTGTCGACGATAGTACAAGTTTGCCTAGACATATAATAATACTCGTATAGAAACATGATCACTCGCGGTCGGGATCGGTCGGAAGACAGACTCCTGCAAGGAATTCCGCTTCGTAGCGGTACACAAATAAGGTGGAAGCAAAACGCTACGTTCGTATTCTTTTATTTTTGATTTTTTTTCACGTATGTGTGGAACATCCAACATTACATTCATCCCTTACTTTTGATGTTGACTACATATTGTTTTAATTAAAGTGTAATTGCAATATTGAAAAGCAAATACATATGGATTTTGGATGTATCTTTATTATTCAACCGCTCCATAGAGACTGAACGAATTTGGATGAAATTCAGTACCGAGATGGAATGTATGCTGGAAATGCACTTCTACTTTTGAGCCCGAAAAACAGCTATAGAGCCTCGGAAACAGCTTTTATTATCATCATTATGATTATTTCAGTCGAAAAACCTCCACTATTGGACATGGCCTCCTCCAAAGATCACCACAACGACCGGTCAGGGTGCGTTGTGCTAATTTAGGGAGGTTACCGCCATGATTTCCAGGGATTGCGATCTCAGTTGAGTTGTAAATGTACTGAAAAGACGCTGCCCTCCTCCGGCTAACCCCCGGCACCCCCAACGTCGCTTTTATATCATATGAATTTCTCCTGTGTCGTGGGTACAGTATACAGACATAAATCTCACATGCACGAACACCCACACATACCAAATATCTATTTGTAGATCATACAAATATTTGTTCCGTGCGGGAGTCGAACCTGCGACATGTAACGCAGAAAGCCGATACCGATACCGTGCCGTAATATGTTATCAATAACGTGTTACTAAAAGAACTGAGTGTGGTTACCACCCACGGGCGGTTACCATCGCGTCTTGTATCAGTCGCCGTAATCGCTGTCCAACACGCAACTCTAGGGTCTGAACGCATCCGACCGTGCCGCAATAACGGGCACATCTACTACTCATGATTAACACGCAATGTTTTTACTTTGTGATTTCCTTCGTCTTAGATTAAATATCCTCTTCTACTATGACATAAACATACATTAAAAGCTCATTACTGTCCCACTGCTGGCCAGGGGCCTTTTCTCCCAACGAAAAAGGCCTTAGTCCACCACGCTGGTCTAGGGCGGGTGGCGGATTATACTCACCGTTGAGAATATTTTCACCTCTCAAGTGTGCAGGTTTCCTTACAATATTTTCCTTCACCGTTAACGCAAGTGATAATTCAAATCTGATCCGCACATGAATCCGAATAGTCAAGAGGTATGGGCGGGGATCGAATTCAGAGGGTTCCTGCATGGAAGGCAAGCATTCAACCACTAGGCTATCACTGCTTATACTACTATTTATCATTCATCATCATTTCGGCCGAATTTCATCATCATTTCCACTGTTGGACACAGGCTTGCCCCAAAGATCACGACAACGACTGGGTGTTTTGTGTACTCATTGGGGGGTTTTGCCATAATCGCCACGCTTGGCAGGCGGGTTGGCGATCGCAGTTGAGTTGTTAATGTACTCGAAAGGCGCTGCTGCCTATCCTCCAGTTAATCCCATAGTCGCCATTTTGAAACTTGGGACCGCCAATTGAGATTAGGATCAAGATTCAGTATTTGTATGTACTTATTCAATAAAATTTCATGCAAGAAAATTTATAACATATAAAGATAGGATTTGGGGAGGCCACGTATTCAAACCTCCTCTCACCTCATCATCCTATAAACGTCTACAGATGAGCTTGGGCATCCCAATGACCATTACAATGAATGGACTTCCACGTTTGGTAGGCGGATTGATCGCTAGATATTGCATAGCCACACCGAACGACCCACGAGAAGAAGGTGGCGCGTAAGTGGTCACGCGAAGCTGTGTGTGCAACAATGAGGCTTCGGGGAGATCCTTTACGATCTTTCCGGGGGGGAGACCGCTTTACAGTCACCCTCTCCGAGATGTGTCTATAGGCGTGGCACCTGATGATGATGTGGTTCATACGAGATCCTGGAGCCCATCTTAAGATGATCACCGTAGTGGTTTTAGCCGGTAGGAGTCCGGCATGCCCTTTTGCCCTTCCCTGGGGCGGAGAGAGTTCATGATGGTCTTCCACCGGGACGAATAAAAAAAGAATAAAAACAACAAGGATATTGCCTGTAGTATCCTCTTGACATCAACCCTAAGTCGATTTTTACGGGACATATGGTAGAGTGGTCTATTCTTTGCAGGGAACCAGACTGAATTAAAAGAGGGACGAAAAAGAACTCTCAGTGAGTAGAATATACGTATACTGTTCAGTAATTATTTCACCGGCAAAATGTTGAACATCATTACGTAAAATGGCTATTAAAATGTGCGTCTTTTATTATCTGCATATGAAAATAAATGATCTTTATTTTAGCCAACAAGTAGGTTTAAAAAAAATACTTTCACTTGGCGTTTTCTACTGACTGCCTTTGAGAAGAAATACCAAAAAGAAGTCAAAGGTTTTAAAGTCCAGACATATTTAGATACAAAATCATTTGAGAAAAATGTAGGTCGACGTCTGGGATGGTCTTTTGAAGAAAGATCTGTAGCCGTTTTGGGATGACTTGGCCTGTCAGACGGCAAGTGTGAATCAGTCATCGTGTAGCTCAACCCTATTTTATTTTAGGGAGAGTTCAACGACTTGCGCAAAGCAATAGCATCGGCATGACATTTGTGTAGGCCACATGAACACCCAAAACCAGTCCCAAAGTCTAAGTGTGTTTAAATAACTAGCCCACATATTACTCGAATTTACTCAATATCATAAAAATATAAAAATGTCATCAATTATTCATTAAATCACCAACCCACTTTCCAGGCATGGTTAGTACTGGCAAATTCCCCCCAAAATGAGAACACAATTGTGGAAATCTATAGCCTTTGTTCAGCAGGCTGATATGACGATGATATATACTCCTATATATTATACTTACTTAAGCCCAACGCAGCGGGGTAGCGGGTAGTATTTTCCATAAATGTATTATAACTATACTAATGTAAAAACACGATTACGGCGGGCCAGGACGAAACCATATACTAGTCTAAATAGCCGTTCCTAATGTTATAAATAGTCCATTGTCGTTTAGCCTTATTTAGATATAACGTGATGGCTTTTATTCCGGATGTTGAATATATCGGTAATTTGTAAATTCTAACAATTTTGTAAACTGACACGGCTACAAAAATATTTTGCCTATTAACACGGCCGAAACAGTAAAAAAAAGAATGGTTATCTTAACTAATAACAACGATATTTGTTATTACAACAAAAAAACAACTATTTTAACGACCCACAATCAACCAACCTACCAAGCAGAAATTAAAATTGTGAAACATAATCTTTAGGTACTCATAAAATTGAAATTAAAAGAATGATCTGACTTACCAAGTAAAAAGCTTGTGATCGTTTTCTATCGGGCTTGTGACCGCATTGTGAGCTATTGTAGGCTAATCTGCAGAAGTAAAGCTACACGAATGCACCATCATATCCGTCATTAAATTGCTAAACCTGCACTGCTGAACATACACTGTGAACATGCACCGCTGAACACGCACTGCTGAACACGCACTGCTGAATATGCATGACTGAACATGTACGGCTGAACATGCGCTGCTGAACATTTACGTCTGAAACTGCACCGCTGAACATGTAAAGCGGAACAAGCACTACTGAACATGAACTGCTGAACAAGCATTGCTTAAAATATACTGCTGAACATGAAAGAAAGAAATACATTTATTAAACAACACAAAAACCAGCACACTGTAGGTACACATAAATATAATATGGCTAGGCTGGTGTGGAGTCGTGCGTTTATAAGGCCACAGCTCAGCATATGCTACAGTTAACTGTAGCGCTGATTTTCAGCTGAAGCCTTAGGGCACAGGTGGCAACCTGTCGTATATAATTATTAAGAACACCGTTGTGCTTAGACGCAAAATGAATAGGAATTATATATTTAAGACCAACTTAGATACCCTTTCGGCGATTATTGTCACTCGAAAATCTAATTCCATTTTATGGTCTTAAGATTGAAAATAAGACTTGTGTGATTTACAATGATATAAATTTTTAGTTATCATACAAATTATAACGGTAATCAAGTACCTGACTAATGAGAGGAATGTGAATTTGAACATGCATTGCTGAATGTGTGAATGGACATGTACCTCTGCATACATCACTACAACGGACGTTCGTGTTTTATTAAAATTAATTGTCACAGAACTTGGCAAACGGATCACAGTGGTTGTTGGGCAATGTTGCTGCCCATTCTCCTTTTCTAGCGAGGGTAAATCTTTTCGGACGCCTACGCTTCACCTTTAGGTAAGCGAACATTTATGCTGGACTTTTATAGGTTACAAACATCATGCTGGCAGTTTTGAGCCCATACGGAAAGGTGGCCAGGGTATATCGCCGTACTCCTTGCATAACCCTGTGGTGTTGCGTGGTTTTGTCCATAACTGTTCTACAAAATGGATGTACTATACGGAGAAGGCGAAGAAGAATGAAGTCGTTAGTTGTTCGCTTTGCCATCGTGCATCTCTACTGAACGCTATCCTGCACGTCAATCGCTTTGCCTAGATTGCGGATGGATTTTAACGTTTTGATTTTATTATTATTACGTTGTAGCTCCGGTAACGAATAGGGCTATCGGCTCTTTTCCCGTGGGTGTCGTAGAAGGCGACTAAAGGAGATTGGAACCCAGTGTGTACCATTAAGTACTTTGGGTTACTCGGAGGTGGCGGATAAACCACTAACACTAGCATATCCAAAAAAGGTAGGTGTCAGGCTGGCGGCTGACTGTATAACCTTTTTACAATATGACTAACATATTACGCCGGCCCCAAGTAACTTGGGACAAGGGTAGGAAGAAGAAAATATTAAACTTTATTTAGTTATTGTTGTCCGTGTATAATTAGTTTGTACCGTAATTAAAGTAAATCAACAAACAAGTAAAAAGCGATTGTAAAAAAAATATAAACCCCACTGCGTAAAAATAACATCATCATTTCAGCTAAAGGACGTCCATTGCTGAACAAAAGCTTCCTCTATAGATTAACACGCTTGTGCCATCTTGTTGGGGGAATTTGCCAATACTCACATCCCTGTTGTTAGAATCCGTTTAGCCTCAAATATTTAAACACAGGAAATTCCACATTTATAATAATAATTGAAATAAAATTATTCATTTATGTAGATTATCATTTTGTTCAGTCTCTTTAAGATAAGCTCTTTTCATACTGCATAACTTTTTGCCAATGCCACCTTGGTAAACTTACGAATGAATGTCAAAATTCGAAGTCTACATTTCCGTTGCCAGTGGTGCAGCCCAGATATTCATCAATCACCCACGGTTGTTTACCCATTGTTCATTAAAAAGACTGGATTTAAGTAAGGATTTGTTACCTTATGGGCGGGGCTTACCTTATATACCTCGCAAAACGGATGGCCGTTGGGGCAGAAATGTACTCAACTGGAGACAACGCACTGGCAACCGCAGCGTGTCTCCAACAAAAAAATAGACAGACGACCTGAAGTAGGTAGCTGGGAGTCGTGGGATGCAGTTGTACAGTTCAATGGGGGAGGTCTTTGTTCAGCAGTGAACGTCGTTCAGCTAAAACGATGAGCTATTCTTGTCAAGTAAAAATTAAAGAACAACATTTTCAAATCTCTTAAAAAATCTACCAACTATGCAATCATTAACTCGTTCCCCGTGTGCGGCGTATCTGTATAATTCAATATATTTATGACGTAACTTGTTACGTCTCGCTGTAGGTCGGCCTTCAACCGGTTACAGGGGAGCACTGTGTCAGTAAACGAGGTTACCGTAATGTTGACCGAGAGAAATGAAGCTTATTAACTGATTTGTGTAATAAGAAGCTTCCGTGCTTCTGGGCCGAGGAACTGCGTAGAATCAGGCCCTCTCTCTTAACGTGAAACACGTTAAGAGAGAGGGCCGTGTCGATGGGGCTTGTTTTCTCCCCAGGAGGATAATGTTTTTTGAGTCTATGTATTTTTTTTTTGGGATAAGCCCGCCACACATTCCCAACCACTGCAACTCCTGTAAGCCAAGATCTGCAATGGCAACCACCGAAAAGAACACCGACCAAGACCCAGAGAAATGAATAACTGTCTTGGAACCGGCAACGAAATTAATCAGAAATGAAAAAGGAGGAGTAGGAAAGAATATCCGTTCTGCTTCCCTCCGTAGCAAGCGGGAGACAGAGAAAATACTATAGGCCATAGGTACAATAATTGGGAGTGTGCAACTAGGATAAACCTAGTTGCCAAGCAAAACGGGTACAAAAACGTTTATGAATATTTAATTACGGGTCCTATGTTGTGAGCTACTGTGACTGATTCCAATAGTAAGTATAGCAAAAACGCCTGAACGCACGGAAATTCGTCCTAGTTGCAACAAGGTCTGTATAGTAAACAACTCCAGATGTAACTTGCAAGCTGTCAAACAAAATATTGCGTTCATCTTGCCAAAGAACACACTCCCATGGTCCGAGTGTATGTATGTATGTATGTCTATTTTTTGGCATGGTTTGTAGCCTAAACGACTTGATTTATTTTAACATATGAGGTGTTGTTAGATTCATCATAACCATTTACCAAGGTGGCATTGTCGAAAAGGTAACCAGTGATGAATAGGGAGAAGACAAATAGACTATCCTAGTCGAGGCTTTGTAGTGTCTTGATTATGAACTAAATAATAATCTATATAAATGAATAACTTAATCTCAAGCACTACTATAAATATGAAAGTATCCCAGTTTGAATATTTGAGGCTAAACGGATTCTAATGTATTTTATTAGATACGTAGAAGTCATGGAATAGGCCATAATTAGATTTTATTGCATTTTCATTTCCTTAAAACAAAGTCGTGTGAAAAGGATCAAAGGCAAAGTTATTTAATTTTAATGAACAAATTATTATGAAACATCAGAACTAAGTTGCAAGGTTCCGAATAGTTGATCCTATGTAGAAGAGCCGACAAAAATCTCCATGGATACTCTTAAAATAATTAAGATTACAATGTAGATTAATACAAATTATGGTAAAACATATAACGAGATTTTTTTTGGCTAATTACACGCAGAAAAGCTGTAGCACCCTCCGCATTGATACACACAAAGATGTTTTCTAATATGGGTTATGTGGTACCTGAAATAAATGAATTTGAATTTGAAATTTGAAAAAAAAAAAATGTGTATATATATGGAACATACTACAATAATAGTTTATTTGCCATGGCAGTTAACGGCTGAACGGACCAGGATAGGTTGATTGAATCGGTATAGAATAAAAATAAGCAAAAAATCTGCTTACATTTTTGGTATTCATTTGCATAATCTCCAAAAAAACATTCTAGTTACTAGTTACTGTAACACGTCCATCTGATTCACTTGCGATCAGAGACAACTTTCACTGGAAGGAATTCCGGTTTTACAACGTAATACTCGAGTCGATTCGACTTGGTCATCTCACGCGAAATCGTGCTGATTTGCTAACTCATAACTACAGATGTTAAGATTGTGAACTATAAACGTGTTAATTATGATTAATTCTTTATTATAAAAGCTTTCACGTGTTCGGTTGTACATGCACAGCAAAATGAATTGAAACATTTGGGAATACAGCGTTAAGTTTAAGATAAATATAGATTTAAATCATACTAATATTATAAATGTGGATGTAAGTTTGTTTGTTACGCTTTCACGCGAAAACTACTTAACTGATCATCATGAAATTTGTACACATATTCTTGGAGGCATTAAAGTAACATAGGAAACTTTAAAAAAACTTTGACTTATTTAATGGCTTCAATGCGAGCGAAGCTGCGGGTAAAAGCTAGTAATCGGATATGGTACCCATGCACTGCAATGCTTGACATTTGATGCGTTCGCGCATGTTATGTGTTCGGCTAGTCTCACATATCCGATATGAGATGGTGTTTCCTATCACGGGTTTCAACACAACACTCTTGGGTTTTTTGCTCCCTTCATGGTATGGAACACATCTATACCATAACATTTATTTAACGATCTTTTAATGAAGTTAATTCATATTGTATTGAAACTATGCTGATAAAGTAGGTATGCATATGATTATTTTGTTTTAAAGAACATTTGGCAGTATAAATACTTTATTAAAAGTATGTCCAGGTTAGCGTTTCCACTTCGGTTAGGTTTTCCACGATATTTTCCTTCACCGAAATTCAGTGGAATCAGATTAATTAAGAAAGTACATCTTTTAAAATTATTATATATTAATCAATCAATCATTTTATTGCAAACATATTGTACAAAGGTGTTATTAGTGTAGTAGTTCCAAACATGCATCCTGTAAAGTCACTGCAAAATAACATTATTACTTAGCTAATGGGCATACTTATGTACTATTAAACTATTTAAACATTAATAAACTTGCTATAATTATTGCAACCAATATTTAATACAATATAATATAAATATGTGTAAGTTAATAGATAATTATATTTTTTGAGTAGAATCTATCTTTATCATATGGTTTTCAAAACCCGATTTACAAAAACAAATTTTGTGTGAAATGTGTTGAAATAAATATTGAACAAAAAAAAACATACTGTTATTTTTCTGGAAAAAATTATTTTAATGACACTTTAGATTGAGATATTTGTGTAATTTATTTTAAAATATATTGTTATTATTAATTTATTTTAATGTCTGGGGTTATTTATTATATATTTTGATGGACATTACATATGGGCTTGAATGAATATATAAAAATGATTGTTTGTTTGTCCAATATGCGCTCCTATACCATTAAATCCGATTCAGTTGAATCGCTGTACAGTTGTTGTAGGCACTTGTGTGAAGGTATCCAACATAGAAAAAATTACAACGCATTTTGGGCATTAGCTAGCATATGATAAAATATCAAACTTATACATATTATATGTTAGTTTGTGAATCTGCAAGCACCAGCTTAAGAAATTCGCCCGTAAACTTCCGGAACAAGACAAAAGTTAATCATCATATCGGCCAAAGGACGTCCACTGCGGAACAAAGGCCTCCCACATAGATTTCCACAACGAGCGATTACATGCCGCCCGCATCTTAAGAACCAGCGTCCTTCACCAGTCTGTCCATCACGTTGGAGGCCTTCCCACGCTAATTGTTAAAGTTAATGTATTAACATAAAAACGTGCATACTTTTAAAGTTAGTGATGATGTTTGCGATCGAATTAAATTGCATTATACTGAACAAACGAATAAAGACCGCACGGCAGCGTTAAGATAAATCCCTGGTTGTTTAGCTAACCAAACAATCATGTTTATCTTACTGTGACATAAGCGTATGTTTTCAACGTAATCTAATAACTTCTTCATTACGCTTGTCACGGAGTGCCTCCCTCCGTGTTTCCTTCCCGGTTAGGTCAAATGGGAGGCTCTCTCCACGGCAGCAAGTAACGGAGTTCAGATAATGATATTGAATGAAACGTACCATTTATATAGTTAAAATGCTATATTGTTCAATTAAAACTTCAATTAATACTTCATGCTGATGTTGATATTTTTAAAATATAGCTTACTATCAGTTGTTAAGCTAATTAAAAACAAGTAATTGTAATATTGCAGGAGACTTTGTCAGAGCAACAGCTGTGTGTCGAACCACTAGCGTTCAGAATGGAATGTGTAATGAGATAATTATCAAAATATGAACGATTCGACACCACAATACTAAATTCAAGTTTTGATTTGAATAAGTAATGAATCATGAAGTGGACAGTGATGGAGATAAAAGGTATGAAGTCATGAAAGAGCTTACGGCCGAAATTGATACTCGATCTAATACAAAATCTTTGGATTCTCTAATACAAAATCGTTGATTAAGGATTTGTCGGTTTGTGTAACACAAACTCTAATATCTAATTCCGGCCGCTTCTATTTTTAAATCTAATTTTTCGCTTAGATACTTCAGGCGCCCTTTATTATTGACTTCTGTTATAAATACTGCGTGTAATGCAATAAATAAACAGCCAATTAGCCATTTAAATACGTGCCACAGATATGCCTTAAGATTAAACAATTATGCAAACTTATTGTCTTGATGAACAATTGAATTGCTTCACTGATTATGTTTACTTATACTATGAGTAATTAATTGTATTTTTTCTGAATAGTGTCATCATTAACATCGAGGGCATAAATAATATTGTTATCTTCATAACAATTAAAATGGATTTCTACTGGCGTTATTCCAATCCGAGTTGAGAATCCGAGCATGTGTGTGTAGTCACTCACGTTCATAAACTGAGCGGTCATATATTATTGCCTTAATCACCACGCACTATGATCACAGATGGGCAGCAGAAATTCTGCTGCCCATCCCCTTAATGTCAACCTTTATTCGCCTTTTACGACATCCGCCGTGTGGTGCTGGCTAAGAATACCACCACCCCATCTCACGCGGGTTTTGTAAAAGGCGACTATGGGATTAGCCGGAGGATGGGCAGCAGCATCCTTAAAGTAAATTTCCTCCAGTAAATTTACCAGACCATAAGGTATTCCAACTTACGCCTTCAGCAACACAGCAATAAGAACCCGGCTTGTCAATAGGTGAGGTTACCTATTACTTACCATCAGGTAGGCCGTACCAATGATAAGTCAAACCAACTTGAGGATTAAGTAGATAAAACATTGTTTTTCATAGTGATGGACAACAAAAAACTAGCTCAATGTATGAGCCGTATCTGTAACTAAATGTAATTGTTAAAAATACAATAAGACGTAACATTCTAAAACATTGTTACAAGCAATTTATTTTTGTATAGAAAAACATAATTAGTTATGTGTAACCATGATAATGGAATATTTCTAAATAATTTTCTAGTGTAGTGCCGCATAAAATAATTGGCATCACGAGATATAATAGATATAATACAAATAATGTGACAGAAGCACCATTGTTTTATAAGAAGCTAGTATCATCTGACCTTTTTATTGATGTCCAGTGGAAATTCTACATGGAACTTCCTTCGCCCCGGGGAAGGGTGAAGGGGTATGCCGGTCTCCTACCGGCTAAAACCACTGGAGTAGTCATCTTCGGCACCGAAGGGGGGCTCCAGGTCCTCGTAAGATCACACTAGAGGAGTATCATCAGACCTAGTGGATTCATCTCCCATAAGTACAACTATTTGTATTTTTAATAATTTTACTCTTTTTTGGCACGTTTTGATAAGAGTATTGGGAACTTGCAACGTTGCACGAGCATACAGACGGTTTCCGACAGACGTCGCATCTGACGTCATTTTTGTAATACGTATTTGCCGATAGCGATTAAACAAACGAACATCACTGTCGGATGATCAATGAAGTAAAAAAATAATAAAAAAATTGCAGTCTCGCCTTTTAATATCGATTTGCCACCGGTGGACAGTTTTTAGCTAATCAGTGTGCGGTTCGAAAATCGGACAGTTCCTAAGTAAGCCGTAAAAGATCATTAAACGTGCCCATTTTAATTTTTCCGACTAATCGTCATCATCATTTTAGTCGAAAAACGTCCACTGCTGGACAGAAGCCTCCCCCAAATATTGCTACAACGACCGGTATGGGTTTATGTTGTGTGGTTATTGGGAGGTTATGCCATAATCGCCACGCTTGGCAGACTGGTTGGCGATCGCAGTTGAAAATGTACTCGAAGGACGCTGTTGCCCATCCTACGGCTAATCCTATAGTAGACTTAACGACACCCACGGTAATAATTAAATACAGACTAGTAATTGATTTTAAATATTTGACTTATTCGTGTGACAAAAATATTTTAATATATTTTTTATTAAAAAAAAAAAAATTTTTCTTCATTGTATAAAATAAATAACGTTTTAATTTAATCATGTTCATAGACTTTTATTTTATTATCTTATATTTATTGTTTTTTTAATTATGGCATGCGAAATAAAACATTGTTAATCCAGTGAACTGTAACTTCTAACACGCATAAATATGGTACATACACAGTATCTTCATTTAACTTTTAGAAGTGGGTATATGAGGTTTCTGTACACCTGTTTCTGGTCAGCGGTTGTGCGTTTGATAATATCCGCAACACCAGAACAGTAGCTAAAGCATTGTATTTTTTATCTTTTACATCGCTTGCTCTATACTAAATTTTCTCCTGTATCATGGGGTACAGTTTAAAGACATAAATAACACATGTGCATTTGCATTTGCATGTTGTTCCGGGTCTGGGTATTTACCCAGACCCGGAACAACCATCTGTAGTTCTTACAAATATATGTTCCGTGCGGGGTTCGAACTCACCACTGAGCCAAACATGACATGAGTATATCGATAATTTGATTTTTTAACCCCTATTTTATATTTTATCTTACTAAATCAATCCACTTCTGACCATGAGGAACGTAAGAACTGCTACTATAAACGAAAATTGATTGCCATAGTCAGCATTATTAGTACAGAGGATGATGCAGGTGCCCGTCAGCGTCGCCTCGATAGCCCTAATTCTATAATAGTAGTAATAAGAAGATATGGAATAGGTAGAGTATATTAACCTAAACTTCAAGGAAGGAAGTAACATAGAGTGAACAATACCTTCCTCTAAAATCCCGGAATGACAAACATGACGTTATGATCATACCGGGATTTAAGAAATTACAAATTTAAAAGTGTTCATTATTAATTTGTTAATTTTATATTAACCAATTAATAATCAATAATGTATCGGGTTCCGTACTAAAACTGTTAAAACAGAGTGCTTTGTTTTACATATAGGCTAGTATAATCTTAAATAATTGGCTGATTATAATGTGTAGGTATTTATTGGTTTATATTGCGAAACAAATAAATTAAAATAATGCCAAATTCTTCGAACCTATATAATACTAGTGTATTCTAAGTCCAATACATAATTTGTGATTCTTATACCACGGGACGATTATTATTCCGGGATATCAGAGGATGGTGTTGTTCACTCTATGTTACTTTCTTCCTTGAAGTTTAGATTAATATACTCTACGTATTCCGATTTCTGATGATAAGTCATAGTTTGTAAGAATCATGTTCATACATTATATATACCGTATGGTTCTTGGCAAAGAGTAGACCTCCCTCCAACTTCTCTCCAACTATGGGTGTCGTAAAAGGCGACTAAGGGTTTGATATCAAGAGGATGGGCAGCAACATCCTGTCATGTGCTAATAATAACATACTGCAATCACCAATCCACCTGTAAAGCGTGGTGATTATATAATATGATGGCTCATTGTAGTCATCGTGTCCAGCAGTGGACGATAATGGGCTGATGCGTGTGTATATCTACAAAGATCTATATTTGCAAAATGGATTACGTCTTCAAACAGTCCTTGACTAGAGTCCTGTTCGTAATAACCTTGTATTAAATCCTCAATCGTGTATTTGTTTTAACACATTAACTATGTTCTAATGATTTTACACTTGTAAGGTGCAAGAAAATAACACTATCTAAACATTAGCAGAGTTTTCCCGTTTCCTGTACATTTTGTTCGTATCGCAGATGATTTCCTCCGTTTTGTAGAGAAAGCGTGTTGGATAATTTTGCTGAGTATGCTAAGTATAAGCTGTGGCGTTTGAGTTTCTTTATTTATATTTTGTATTAGAAATACATAACGTGTATTATATACCAGACAAAAATTAAGTGCTTTTAAATAAATTGGTTAGGACCATAGAGATATATTTCTCTGATACTGCAGCAGGCCGTACGCAAATATCATCAGGTAAATATGTAAATTTAGTATGTCCTCTTCTTTTGACAGTCATGTTATTACATTATACATACTACTCATCGTAATCAAAATCACCCAGAACCTAATACTACTTACTGCTGAATATAAGCCTTAAGGACTTCCTTCATTCTTCGTACTTTTACCGGCTAAAACTCCATGGTGTTCCTGCTGCTTTCCTCTAGCTGCGGAGTTCATTAGGCATAGGACTAAGCTGTCGCCGAGCGCACCTCGACCATTGTGTAATCATCTGGTATCAATCATTTCGGCCCAATGAAATACACTTCTGGACACAAGCCTCCCCCAAAGATCACCACAATGACCGATATGGGTGTGTTGTGGGCTCATTGGGGGCTTTAGCCATAGTCGCCATCGCAGTTGAGTTGTTAATGTACTCGAAGGACGCTACTGCCCATCCTCCGGCTAATACCGTAGTCGAGTTTTACGACACCCACGGGAGGAGATGGGGTGGTGGTATTCGGAGCCGGCACCACACGGTGGAATCATTTGGTATAGGATAAGTTATTCCCAGGTGATTCACTCTACGCCTAGCAAGAGCATCGCAGTCACACAATATGTGTAGCATCGACTCTTATTCACCCCTGCAGAATCTGCATCTATCCATCGTGTTCAGCTTCATTCTGTGGAGATGCTCATTGATACTGAAGTGCCCAGTGTGTGCACTTAAAAGGGGTCGCATTTATGATTTGTTTAAGTTTAATAATTACACTCGACAGTCTCTTCTTGTGCTGGACAAGGTCTTGAAGTGGTTTAGGCCTACTGCTTCTCTCCATTCTTTTGCTTGCTCTTTCCTAGCATGTGCATATAATGCATGATGAAAGGTTCCGTGAGGAATACCTATGAAGGGTTCAGGCCCAACTAACTGCGTTTGTGCGCCAGACCTTGCTAATTCATAAGCCTTTTCATTACCTTTGACACCTTCGTGTCCAGGTACCCAGATAAGGTTGACATTGTTGTGTCTTCTCAGGTTGTTTAGGCTTGAGACGCCTTCTTTGACTAGTTGTGAGATAACTATAGTAAAGACTTTTCCTAGCTGTGAGATCAGCTTACACTGGAAACGTGAACAATGGAAAAATAACAACTTCGTATTCAGTAAAAAAAGGGTTCTGACAAGCGGCTATATAATTTGACTTATAAACGCCACTAACTCATTATTTTTACAAAGCAAAACAAACAGTTGATACCCTGCGACCTGCAGACGTGATAAAAATATTAATTGCACGAACACTTTAATTAAAATTTGTTGAATGCGATCCACAATGCAAGGAGGCAAGAACTTCCGCCTACACTGAACATCGCTCGTCCTTTATATCAGGATATATTATTTATCTAAAGGCCAACACCTCTTTTCCTATGGGTATCATAAAAAGCGACTAAGGGATGAGCAGCACCATTTCTCTGAGCACAGCGATCACCAATCCGTTTGCCATGGTGATTGTCTCAGGGAATACCCTTACGAAAATGCATTGAAGCAATTTATTTAGAGTCTCGTGTTCAGCAGAGGATATTTATGAGTTGTCATGGTTATTAATCAAGACTTGATGATTTGAGAGCCAGAAAGAAGAACAACAGAAAGTTTTATTTTTGGTCTTCTCACGTTCCTTTCTGGGAAGTCTGGTTGCTTAGCCGGTCGTTTCTGGCGAAGCCAAAAGAGGCCTCCAGCCAGGCTTAAAATTTATATTAAAAACTAAGAAACTTGCGCTAAGGGCGCCCCCTGCGAAGCTGTTGCTGAGGATAACAAGTTATTGTGTTGGGGACAGTTGGATCGGTATTACTTGGAATATATTGAGGGACATTTAAAACTACAGGCTTGGCACGGTCTGGCACGAGCAAGAGACGGGGGAGAAGTAGTATTGAACGGGAAGGTGATAACAGAAAGAAAAGGAACTTCTTTTGTTATAGTACTGATGAAACTGAATGTGAAAGGCAGATAACCGAGTGATTTGAAAAAATATGGTTAAAAGTATTAATGACTTGCATATCACGCGTTGTCTTTATTTACGTTGCAAACTTATGATTTCTGATAATAGTGAAAGTCAAATGTCTACATTTTAATTGGCCATTTTGTATTTTATCATATTTTTATTGGCATAAATAATTAATAACTTTAAGAAAACAGATAACAAAATTTCTTTGTGGCGTCGCCTTAGAACAGAGTAAAGCATTCGTTTCCTTTGCTCTAAAAATAACTTTTATTTGTTATTCCTCATGTTTTACGACTACCCCTGCAAGCGAGCAAACGCCCAAATAAGCTAAATTCAAATACTCGTATAACGTTTTTATCTGTATACAAATAAATAAAATTGAAGTGTTTGTTTGTTAAGTCAAAACAGCTTTTTACTAAACGCATGTAAGAGTATATACGGTACTTATAACAATATATCATTTTTTTGTCTCTGTCTGTCTTTCTGTCTGTTTGCTCTAGCTTATCTCCGACATCGCTAGACCGATTTTGATGGTTCCGGAAATAACGCATGAAATCCAATATTATATACTAATTACATAATAAATAATCAGGTTTATTTTAAATTAAACGGCGGGTGAAATCGCGGGACACAGCTAGCTAGTTTTATATATAGGCTTTGAGGCTCTTATGATACGTCAACAGTTAAGGTGCACGGTTCGGTAAAGTCAGTTTTGTAAAGTAGAGCCGGCAAGAAACAGATGGTTTTTTTTTTTTTAGGTATATTTGTTTAGGTGCTAGACTCCTTAAAAAAGTGATATTACATTTGATAAGTTAGGCATGTGCCAACTAAGTATCACCGGCGTAGGTCGAGAACTAAATATTTACACATTTGCTGAAATTGACATTTTTGCATTTTCGTGTAGTCATAAAAATCCCACGCCTTTTATTTTTCACATTTTTAAATATCTTAACTTACTAAAACAATATGTAGCTTTTTGTTTTTAAGTGTCTTTTACAAATATGTTCTTTACAAAGTATTTAAAACATTACGGCGAGTGCACTGGAATTGCACGATTTAAATTCCCCCAAGTCCATTCCATCACCGGACAACCAGACGAACAGCATTGCACCATCGTTTTTCGTGCGTACTGCTAAGGAGTGGAACTCATTGGCTGAGTCTGTGTTTGCCGATCGTTATATCTAACATGAACCCTAGTAAGAGTTTCTTTTCATAATCGAAACATAATAGTAAACTATGCGTTTACCGGTTCGGCGCTACGATTGGCCCGCTCCAAACTTGTCAACCAATTAGAGTGCTGAACGCGGTAAAGGTGTAGTTTACTATTACGTTATGATTGTAAACAGCAACTCGTACTAGGGGTACTGGGTCCTGGAGCCTCCCTTAGGTGCCGAAGATGACCGCTCCAGTGGTTTTAGCCGGTAGGAGTCCGGCATACCCCTGCGCCCTTCCCCGGGACGAAGGAAGTTCATGAAGAATTTCCACTGGGCACCAATAAAAAAAAAGAAAAGGGGTACTGGGTATCAAGGTATCAAATCACCAGTGAACAGGTTTCGACCGCATCGTCGCTTAACATCAGGTTGGTAGTGGACAACGCAAGCCTAATCAACGTATAAAAAATACTACCGTGTCCGTACGATCTATCACATGACATCGCTCATGCCGTAGTGGAAAGATAGTCAGCAATAGTGGCAGCGAGGCTGCCAGGGAGCTTCAATCTCAAGTTTCGTAACGTTTCTTGCGCCCCTTAGATTACAATCTCGATTAATACAAGCTAGTGGTCGCCCAGAGGTTGAAATTCGCCCTTAATTTATAAAATTCTATATGTTTTAATTTTATTATTATTACATATTAGTAGCACCAATTATACAAAAAAAAACTGTACTCCTCCTCCATATTAACTTTAACTATGCCAAACCTCATACGCCTCCGTGCGTGCAATATCCATAAAAAGAGATAGGTACAAAGTTTTTACTTCAGGTATTAATATATAGATTATGGCAATACATATACTGAGAAAAATGTAAGTTAATATTTAAAAAATGAAACGGACTACAATTTTATTTTGTCCTAGCCTTAGAATAATAACGCAGGCGGCACCCATTCGCGAGCATGACGCATAGCTTAGTTCTGTAGATAAGCGCGTCTACCTACCCACTACTTATCCCGATAGAGGATTGCACATTAGAACATCATTGCTTCCTACTCCAAGAAACTTACAAGAAACATCTTACACAAAATCTTAGTTGGCACATCATCCCACAATAAACGTTTTGCACAAGAATCGAACCACACACATACATATCCGCAGTTTAGTTGGCTCAAGGGCGGGTTACACCGAGCTACGTGATCGGCATCTGTTAAACCAAGGTTAATTTCACTAGCGATGGACATAGAATACCGTATGTAGCATTTTTGTGGACATTCGAATAGTTTAATGACACTTCCAAACTCGTGGAATGCATGTTTAAGTGGGGGCTAACTATTTTTATTTGTTCATAACTTGGATTAGAGGCACTTAGGATTTAGATTCATCGTCTGTGGAACTGTTAATATCCCTAAGAAAAATCGGATCCCATAGCAGCATTTTGTAAGTCTAGATAGCTGAGAAACTGAAATTACTATAAGATTAGAGCATTATTTTAGATCTATGTAAGTTCGCGGCACGATAGAGTCCTTGAAAACTCTTAATAAACTCACATTTCAGTCAAATAAATCACTGCCGGACACAGGCCAAAGATCACCGCAACGACCAGTTTGATTATGTTGTGTACTCATTGATTGGCGATCGTGGTTAATTGTTGCCCATGTTCCGGTTAATCCTATTGTCGAATTTTAAAACACTGAATTAGAACGTTATGATATCAAAAAGGCCTAATAACTACTAACTATCTACTTTATAAGTAAATGTCAGCCATTTTGGCGAGACATTGGAGTTCCATTGTTGAGCAAACGAATTTAAAATTGATTCAAATGAATAGAAACGATTTAAAAGGAGCGGCGATTACAGGAGTTGCAAATAGGTGTGAAGAAATAATGAAGCGGGTGTCTATAGGATCAGGATTAGGAAGCGAGTAAGTGCAAATCGAGATTTAATGATCGTTATAGTTTATGTATCTATAAAATGGTATATTTATTATCACAATAACATTATTTTTAACTTTTTAGTTCGTTTTATTAAAACGTAATAATAAAAGTTTGTTTAAAAAAAGTTTCTGTTTCTTTTAGTTTTATTTTTGACTTTTTAGTATCTTAATCTCATCTCATATCGGACATTCATACGTCCACTGCTGAACAAAGGCCTCCCCCACAGATTTACACAACTGTATCATCATTTTGGGGGGAAATTGCCAATACTCACCACGCTTGGCAGGCGGGTTGATGAGCGCAGTATGGTTACCGTTTCACAGAAGGGACGCAGCTGCCCATTCTGGTTTAGATTCCTTTAGTCGCCTTTTACGACAACCACGGGAGGAGATGGAGTGGTAGTTTAGTATTTATGATGCGGGATTTACTATCGTTTTTCCGTTATGTCATCATCATCATCATTTCGGCCGAATGAAGTCCACTGCTGGACACAGGCCTCCCCAAAGATGTCCACAACGACCGATATGGAAGTGTTGTGGGCTCATTGGGGGGTTTTGCCATAATCGCCACGCTTGGCAGACGGGTTGGCGATCGCAGTTGAGTTGTTAATGTACTCGAAGGATGCTGCTGCCCATCCTCCGGCTAATCATAATCCGTTATGTAGCTCGTAATAATTCGTAGAACCCACACATATGTGTTGTTTTAAGCACGTAAAGTATTTTACATTTCAATAACAGATAGTAATAACTTACATCTATTTTATTAGTTGAATTCGTTCGTTTTGGTAAAATAATGTTAATTAGTTACGTAATTACTGGTTAGTTATTTGTAACGTTTCTTGATCCATTTCGTTTAATGCGTCAACATTACAAGGTTTCTTCGAAGACAACTTGGAGCAGTCTATCTAATTCTTCTATTTGAAGACCTGCTAAAAACCTAACTCAGCTTAAAGCCACGTAAGCTTGACCTGTATCAAACAATTTGGAACTAAGATAAATAACAGCATGATACGGATATTATCTAGGACCAAAGTACTCATCAAGACGAACCTAACGAGCCCAAACTCGATGGGGAGCCACCTTCTAGCTCCAGCATTAGATCAGCTCCATGTCATCATTATATTGCATTGTCACACGAAATACATATGCATGAAAAATTTCAGCACAATCGGAAACCGGGAAGTGGGTCAAATTTAACTTGCAAGATTTCATGACAGACACCAGGACAGGTGAAACTAAATAAAATCTTGTAATAAAAATGACTTCCCAGTTCACACACTATATTAACATAGTAGGTATAATATTTATGTTTAATAGCTATGTTATTAAACATTAATATTATTAATGATCATAGAGACTTGTATTACGCTATTCACTCATTTCGGCCGAATGAAGTCCACTGCTGGACACAGGCCTCCCCCAAAGATGTCCACAACGACCGATATGGATGTGTTGTGGACTCATTAGGGGGTTTTGCCATAATCGCCACGCTTGGCAGACGGGTTGGCGATCGCAGTTGAGTTGTTAATGTACTCGAAGGACGCTGCTGCCCATCCTCCGGCTCCGGATAGTCCTTAACAAGAAACAACTATCATTTATTCGGGTTGTAAAAATATACTAATAATTAAAAGCCAAGTACGTTACTAGCACGTTACAAATAATATTTTTTTGATGAGGAACTTAAATTTAAGAAAGTATAAGATACTCTAATAGATGAGCAAGACGAAAGTCATGTGAAAGGCACATGTCGTGCCCATCCTAATATCCGTTGGGAGGTCTGTTATCGAAATTGTTGACAAGTATGTCTGCCTGGAACAAACTGTCCAGTTAGGTAGGTCCAACATCGAGAACGAGGTCAATCGACGAATCCGACCTGGCTGAGCAGCGTTTGGGAAACTTCGCAACAATACCGAAAGTCTTTAACTAGTGTGTGACCAGTGATGACATATGGGACATAGGCGTGGTCACTATGGGCCTCATAACAAAGCTCAAGGTCACTCAGCGAGCTATGGAGAGAGCTATGCTTGGTATTTCTCTACGAGATCGAATCAGAAATGAGGAGATCCGTAGAAGAGCTAAAGTTATCCACATAGCTGAAAGGATTAGTAAACTGAAGTGGCAATGGGCGGGGCACATTGCATAACTGATGACCATTGGGGTAAAAAAGTTTTCGAGTGGAGACCGCGCACCGGAAAACGCAGTGTGGGACGACCTCCAACGAGGTGGCAGACAACCTGGTGTAGGTCGCTGGGAGTCGTTGGATGCGGGCGGCATGTGGTCGCTCGTTGTGGAAATCTATGGGGCGGCCTTTGTTCAGCAGTGGACGTCCTTTGGCTGATATGATGATGATGATTATGAGAAGCACTAGTGCTTGTAAATGTGTTTGATAATTTTAGAAGCAACTGAACTATCTCAATGCTATTACAAGTGCCTATATTGTAGGACTTAATAACATTCCGTAATCAACTTACGGATTATATACATAAAATCTTTACACAACAAAGTGCTCTTATGAGTGCCCTCAAATCCAGCAAAGAAGCATGCCAGCATGCATACAGTATAAAAAGTAGTCTTGCGAGATATATAAGAAATGATTTTCCTGGTTGGGTCGTCTTTTTATTTTAGAATAACTTAGTAGTATTTAAAACATGGTGCCGGCTCAGAACAGCACCACCCCATTTCCTACCGTGGGTGTCGTAAAAGTCGACTAATGGATTAGCCGGGGGATGGGCAGCAGCGTCCTTTGAGTAAATTAACAACTCAACTGCGATCGCCAACCCGTCTGCCAAGCGTGGCGATTGTGGCAAAATCCCCCAATGAGCCCACAACACACCCATATCGATCGTTGTGGTATTATTTGGGGGAGGCCTGTGTCGAGCAGTGGAGTTCATTCGGCCGAAATGATGATGATTTAAAACAAGTTACTGGTAAGGTAAGGTAACTGCCGTGTGTTAATTATGCATATTTTCAAGTAGCATTTTTAAACACGTGTGTTTAGCTCAATCGTAAATAATAATTAAAGCTGCATTTTCGCAATTATTACACATTATAATAAAACAGGATGACACGACGATGATGCGACCACAAATGTTGCAATGCATTCGAAACGTCAGGAAAAGATAAATTATAAATATATATATATATAAATAAGTAAATAGACGCTGAAAATCCTTTATGAGTGCATAAAGGATTTTCAGCGTCTATTTACTATCTTCGGACATCAAGTACGCCTCTCCGTTTGTTGATTTTTTTTTATTAAGTTAGAGCGCTGTTATGCTAACTTGTTCACCTAACATTATTATGTTAGATTTTGGCGCAGTAGACCCGTTATTACAAGAAAACATCGTGTACAGTCGGAGTCCTGTTTTCCAACCAATAAAGAATTATTAAGTCTATGACATCACATCGGCATAAAAAGTTTTTGGAGAAGCCGATGTCTAAGAGCGGACTTGCGATAAACCGAAATGTTAGTAAGATATGTTACTAAAAAGAAAAAATGTTAAGGGCATAAATGGCATGAGAGCCAATTAAGTTATCGAAGAAACCTAATAGACATATACTCATATTTAAATAACACAGCAATGGAACGACCACTGATCACTACGCTTCCTCATTGCGAGATGGCGATTGCAGAATGACCAGTGGAAATCCTACATGAACTTCCTTCGCCCCGGGGAAGGGCGAAGGGATATACCGGACTCCTTTTTTTATTGGTGTCCAGTGGAAATTCTACATGAACTTCCCGTCAAAAAAGGGCGAAAGGGTATGCCAAAAAAAAACCACTGTAGTGGTCATCATCGGCTCCAAAAGGGGGCTCTAGGTCCTCGTAAGATCACACTAGAGCCGCCCATTGGCGCCACGCCTTTAGACACATCTCGGACGGGATGACTGTAAAGCGGTCATCTCCTCTAGCTGAGGGCAGGCGGTTGTAAAAAGGCCGCCCCCCAGGCACTTCTCAGGGAGGATCGTAAAGGATCCCCCAAAGTCTCGCTGTGCGCTGTGCACATGGCGGCACGTAACCACGTGCGCGCCACCGTCTTGATATATGATAATATGATAATATAATATATGATAATATGATAATATGATATGATAATATTTATTGCCATATAAATACACACTAAAGAACACTAAACAAGAGACATAAGTATTTACATTCCAAAGATTATTGAACTCTGGTACCCAAAGTAAGATTCAACTTGTGTTATGGGTACCAGGGCCCTCGCAGTTATAAATCTATTAATATTTACATCGGAGTGTAACGTGTTCACGTGAGGTAAGTGATATGTATTATTGGTGTGGTGTAAAATAATAACTTATAATATATATTGTGAGGGAGATTGTATGTATTTGGGTATGTCGTGTAGGGTTGTGTGCTATGCGTGTAGTGTATGTAGTGTGTGTGTGAGTGGTGTATGTGGTGTATGTGTATGTGTGGTGTATGTGGTGTACGTGCGTATGTTTGTGTCTTTAATTGTGAGTATGAACTGTATATGTGTGATTAGTGTGTATAATATTTAGGCCAAGAGATTCTAAAGTATTGTTAATTTAAGAATGTTCTCCGTTTCTTCGTATGTTTTACCGAGTAGCCAACTTGAAACCCTCCTTTTACACTCAGATCTGGTGAGCGGATAAATGTTACAACACTCGTTTATTTTATTATATAGGTGGCACCCAAGCACTTTGTGATTCCGGGCAGCAAGGGAGCAACCAAAGCGTTGGGTCTCACATACCTTGTACGAACGTCGTTTTGATGTTACGTTTACGTCATATTCCAGTGAAGTGTGCTTCCTTATAACTGTTCCCAGAATAAACAGCTGCCTTACAGACAAACTTTGGCAGTCATCCAAAACCTGAACTGTAGGATACCTGAAGGGTTTGAAAGACATAACTTTTAGCACAGCTCTCTGTGCCCGTTCAAGTGGCAGAAAGTGCGTCTTTGCTGCACCACCCCACACTGATATGCAGTAAGTCAGAATAGATTTACATAGAGCGCAATATACCATCTTGAGGGTGTTGAAGTCAAGGGAATGGCGGAGCTTATTAAAAACATAGATTGTCTTGCGGACACGAGCAGTAACAATCATTAAATGACTTTTCCAGCTGATGCAATGATCAATATGCACCCCAAGGTATTTAACTTGGGTAGACCTACCCAACACCTGACAACTACAGGATGAAGATGAAACATTTGAAGAGTTTTGGAAACAAGTATGAGCTTTAAGAGTGAAATTTTCTATAGATGGTTGAGAGGAAGTGGTCAGCGAGAAAGTTAAGTAGGTAGTTTTACTAAGATTCAAGGTTAGGAGATTACTTGATAACCATTGCATTACCTGCCCAAGAGCTTGCTCGGCACTGACAAAAACATCAGGCCAGCTCGTGCCGCGGACGAGCAACGCAGTATCGTCAGCGTAAGTAAAGATGGTGCAGTTGGGGAGGGAAAGTTTGCATAAAGAATTTATATAAAGGAGAAAGAGAGTGGGATCGTAAAGGATCCCCCAAAGTCTCGCTGTGCGCTGTGCACATGGCGGCACGTAACCACGTGCGCGCCACCGTCTTCTCGGGGAGGATCGTAAAGGATCCCCCAAAGTCTCACTGTGCGCTGTGCACATGGCGGCACGTAACCACGTGCGCACCACCGTCTTCTCGGGGAGGATCGTAAAGGATCCCCCAAAGTCTCGCTGTGCGCTGTGCACATGGCGGCACGTAACCACGTGCGCGCCACCGTCTTCTCGGGGAGGATCGTAAAGGATCCCCCAAAGTCTCGCTGTGCGCTGTGCACATGGCGGCACGTAACCACGTGCGCGCCACCGTCTTCTCGGGGAGGATCGTAAAGGATCCCTCAAAGTCTCGCTGTGCGCTGTGCACACGGCGGAACGCAACCACGTGCGCGCCACCGTCTTCCCGGGGGTAGAACGTTAAGTTGTAGACCTAGGTTTGCACACGATGTCTTTCTTCCCCTAAAGTCAACGGTGTCTTAAACTAACTAGGAAAGCACATATGATATTGAAAATTCTAAAAAGGGCTTCAGCGTGTTTAACATTATGTTCAACCAAAAAATCCCCAAAGGGCGGATTGATCATTGTACGTAGTGGTGTTCAAAAACGCTATATGGCAATAGCGCGCTACAGACTATTTGCTTTAATAAAATAGCGCGCTATTTTACACGCTACAATTATAACAAACTGGGCGTACGCGAATGACGCGATAAAAGCGCGGTGAATATTCTCGAATCACGCTAAATGCCGTTGGACAAATAGCGCGCTGTTTAGGTTATATTTAATACATTATAGTATATTCGATATATAAAATCATATATAGTCATCTGACGGCACGGTTGGTGCAGTGGTTGATACAGTGGACTGCTGCGCTCCGGGTCGTGGGTTCGATTCCCGCACGGAACAAATATTTGTACGATCTGCAGGTAGTTCCGGGTCTGGGTGTATTGTGTGTGGAATTCATGTCTGTAAACGCACCCACGACACAGGAGAAATCCTAGTGTGCGGCAACGTTAAAAAAAAACAAATCAAAACATCATAGATCAGAAGATCATAATAGATTTGTATGTATTGAATTAACATTGGATAGGGTTATATTTCTTTTATTAAGAATGTTTTATAGCTGTTTTCATGGAACGGAATTGTTTGATGTTGTGTATGCCTATTATTGACGTCGTCAAATGTCATGTATGAAATATATATTTTAATTTTTAGAAATTTTAATGTACGTATGTTGTTAGCGTATCTAAAATAAATCAATATTTTAATCAACGCGTTAGGTAACGACAGATAGCGCGCGAATTCTCGCGATGACTGCCACCCGGCTCGCCCGCCCGCGCTATGCCGTTGCTCGCGCTATTATCTTCACTACTTACTCGTTGTTTTTAATGGCGCTATTTTTATAGCGTCAAGTTGGAGCCGGCATAGCGTGTGCTATACGTTGCGTGAATATAGCGCGGTGTTTAATCACGCTAGATGCTATATTAACCACCATTAATAGTACGTGGTGATAACCCATGACCAGAGAAAATCTTTTATCGTAGATACTTAGTCAACTTTTAAATATTTATGCGTAAGTCACGTTTCGATCTAGAAATAGATCTAGAATCAAGATAGTATCAGTGAATGTCGGTAACTGTACGTCGCGGTATGTAGCCATATTAGTGTTTTTATGTGTTTTCGAGGATTTCATTAATTCATTGTTGATATTGGAACCGGATTTAGGTTTGTTTGACGTTTTTTCAGGTTGACTTAAATTAATTGCTATAACAGTCAATTATATAATAATAATAGTGGTTATCCTATGAACAAACCTATCAGTTATTAAGGACAAGACAGGAGTGTGGGCGGTAGACCTACACCTGAGACTCCATGTTTACCAAAATTTTGACATTGCACCATAGTAGAGTAATAGCCGTAGTCGATATACTATACATGAAAGAATACATCTGTTCAATTATATTATTAAAGATAATCATCATTTCATCATTTCGGCCGAATGAAGTCCACTGCTGGACACTGGCCTCCCCCAAAGATCACTACAACGACCGATATGGGTGTGTTGTGTGCTTATTGGGGGGTTTTGCCATAATCGCCACGCCTGGCAGACGGGTTCGCGGTGGCAGTTGAGTTATTAATATACTCGAAGGATGCTGCTGCCCATCCTCCGGCTAATCCCTTAGTCGACTTTTACGACGCCCACGCGAGGAGATGGGGTGGTGGTATTCTGAGCCACCACACGGCAAAGATACTATTGTTAATATATAAGATAGGATAAATAATAAGACCGAAGAGTAGAATACAATTGCTGATAACGAACTCGCCATTTTAGACGCGTTAAACAAACCAAGCAGATTCAAAATAAACCAAATTGTGATGTTTTGTTTTTATTACAATCTCGATTGACGGCACGGTTGGCGCAGTGGCTGATACAGTCGGCTGCTGTGCTACGGGTCGTAAGTCGATTCTCGCACTGAACAAATATTTGTAGGATCAGCAGGTAAACGCACCCACGACACAGGAGAAATCCTAGTGTGGGGCAACGTTTAATAAAAAAAGAAACCTAATTATAGTCTGTGTAAACTTCAGATAATAAATAATTAAAAGCAGAAACCCATAAAGGCTTGCTCATACAACAGTTCAGATATAAATAAGATGACGAGTCCATGTCACAATTTTCCTGTTAAGCCGATATATTTATAGGACCAATCCTTACTTCACTAACTCTGTCCATCCGTGACGTACATACAAAGTAACATACTTCCTTTACGAAACACTCAGACAGATGTTCGGCGGAGACAATACTCGGGGGGAATATTAAGCGATCGTTTAACGTATGTACATTTGATCCACAGTTCACTTGGTCAGGAAAGATGGCTATAAATTAAATTTTTCCTCTATTCCAGGTATGGACACAATTCTGGATATTTATACTCGTCAACGACTTCGAGAACAGAGCTCCCAACGGATATAAGGATGGGCACGACATGGGCATTTGATGTGACTTTCGTCTTGCCCATGTTCATTTTAAGGCCCACCTGTTGGGAAGCTCTGTTGAGATCATCGAACATTGTGCCGAGCTCTTGCAGCGATTCTGCCATGACTACGATGTCGTCGGCAAATCGAAGGTGAGTGATATTACTTGCTATTGCCGTTAATGCCGAATTATTTCCACCTCTAGCGAGGTGGACAGACGTTCTGGTGAAGGTCGCGGTGATTCATAGCCCTCATGGGCGGCATGTGACCGACGTTGTGGAAATCTATGGGGGAGGCTTTTGTTCAGCTGTGGAAGTCCTTTGGCTGATATGACGATGATCATTATCTATAGGTTTTTTTAATCTAATTTAACCTATTACCGGCTATATATCGGGGTCAGCTGTCGCCTATAATTACATACCTACTAAATATAGAACATTAATGGTTACATGATGCTCCTGCAGACTCATCATATTAAATTTTATAAGAACAATAAATAACAAATTCAAATAATAATGTCTTAGGTTTTCGCGAGTATTACACATTATAATAAAACACTTTTAAACGGATACTATCGCGTATATTTTAGGTTTTTTGTTTTTCCTGACAACGAACCCTGCAAAGTGTTCGAAACGTCAGGAAAAACAAAAACCTAAAATATACGCGATAGAATCCGTTTAAAAGTGTTTTATAACAAATACAAATTCATTTATTTTGTGCACACAGGGTATAATACAAGGAGTTAGTTGTATAAAATATAGAATCCGCCGACAGGCATACGAAATGTCAAGCCTTAAAATTAAATAAATAAATAAATGTTCTTCAAATTAAATTAAATACGTCAATAAATACCTTAATGTCGAAAACTATATTACAAATAATAAATCCTCCTCAGTTCCTGACATCTGTTAATTGGTCTAGTTTCTGTTCTATTAAAGATTTAATTTAGCGCTAAACTATTACGCTAAAGTATAGTATATGTAGACGTTCCTACATTCGAAGCATATTACATATGAAATTTAATCTTTAATGTAAAATAAACTAGACTTATCAAATATGTCAGAAACGCATTCTCTCACTTTAGTAATAATTTCTCCGCTCAAACAAATGACGTAATAATATGAACACCCCATTGGTAATCCCACGCCACGGTCTGTGCAGTGGCTGATAAAGTCGGCTGCTGTGCTCCGGGTCGTGGGTTCGATTCCCGCAAGGAACAAATATTTGTAAGATCTGCAGGTAGTTGTTCCGGGTCTGGGTGTATTGTGTGTGGAATTTAGTGTGGGGCAACGTTTTAAAAAAAGAAAAAAAATAGAAAATTCAACTAAATTTAGATAGAATGGCATTAGTGCCTCATTACTGTTCTAACTCGACCTTAATGCTTCGTCAAGCCTACAGCTCTTTAAGAAAGTTTTCGCTAAGGAGATCAGAGAAAGTGTAATGGAGATGATACTATTTTTTAGTTATTATATATATCATTTTTGCGTCGTTAGCATTTTGCATTCACGCTTTATACAGATACAGAGATATCAACATGTTTCGTGAGATTCCCGGCAGAAGATGGATTACCCCTCTCCACGAGAGTCGTGAAAGGGTTGATAATTCTGATATCAAGTGTATGAGCACCAGCATCATTCCGTGAGGTGGTCACGTGCAGCTGTGTGCGCAGCACAGCGTATAGCGAGGGTTCGGCGGAGGCCTAAACGTCCCGAGAGGTGCCTGGGGGCGGTCTCTTTACAGTCACGTACCTCCGCTTGCAGATCAAAGCAGTGCGTCTCCCTGAGATGTATTCCAGAAGCCAATGGTGGGTATAAAAAGTCTCTTACGAACGAAAATGAGTTTATCCGTGAACATGGCGCTTGCAACAGCGCCGAAATATCGGGAGCTCAAAACATATAAAAAACATGGTAAATATCCCGTTTTCAGTTCTAATAATAGTATTAAAGGTAATATATAAAAAAAATGTTTACGTTTTTCACGAAAATATATTTTTATGTTACCGGTAAAATGTATTCATATAAACATTATCATACCCCGTGGGCGTCCCGTGGAATACAACACGGTCGGTAGCGTGCATTACATTGCTACAAAAATAGCAATTTCACAGCGAAGTTGTTTCCCAGCCATTATTATTGCTCAATGTTACTTACACACATGCACAGAAAGCGTAGATGTTGTCTTTTTACACCCAGTATATCAAAGTCAAAGTCAATTATTATTATAGGTATATACACAGAAATAGGAAATAAGGAGAAGTGGTACGGGGACGTAACCACGCCACCGCGACATGCCCAATTTGGGCCATCCGGAAAAAATGGCCGTTTTATAACATCAGTTGAGATTCGATCGCGTAAGTGAAATTTTGTTAAATTCTTGTGTTAATCGGGGATAACATGCAAAAACGGCCGCGAAAATAATAACTTTATCAAGGATGGAATCATATAAAATATGCAAATGAAGGAATTATCTTGTATTTGTCTATAAAAAGAATAAATTAAAAATTATTGTTTTCTTTATTATGTTACATTTGGATTGTCGGAGCAGAACGACACTATTATTTTTGTACAAACTACAATGCTTCTTATCTACCACTTTTGACTAGCAATTGGTGAATAACAAACGCAGTGAATAGAACAACGAATGGTACTCCCAATAAACGAACGCATTGCTTGTACGGCTGTCGTTTGCGGTCTGTACGCTCGGTATGATTGGCTACCTTTTTTTTTATTGGTGCCCAGTGGAAATTCTTCATGAACTTCCTTCACCCCGGGGAAGGGCGGAGGGGTATGCCGGACTCCTACCGGCTAAAACCACTGGGGCGGTCATCTTCGGCATCTCAGGGAGGCTCCAGGTCCTCGTATGATCACACTAGAGATGATTGGCCAATTATAATGTTGTGTTTATTCAGTTCATTGGACGAGAACTTGTAACTGTGTGCATTTCTACCATTCTTCATAAAAGCACACTAGCTTTTATGAAGAATGGTAGTGGGAAATGCATCCGCATCGCATACATTTTGATCTACATGGCATATCTCCTTTCTTCCATTATCTTTGAGTATATAAAATGTTTACATCCAAATATACCGATTACTGGCACTTATGAAACGTCAGAATTTAAGTTGCACGGTGCTAAATAGTTGAAATTATGGAGAAGAGCCGGCAAGAAACTCTTCGGATACTCTTTTAAAATAATTAAGATTACCATCTTGATTGATACAAATGAGGGTAAAAACTTTTAAAATTATAAAAAAAAACTAGTATTAACGTACCAATGTGACTTCATGAATGACATTTGTACTTTTTTTATTAATCGAAGACGTCACTGATTTTAACGGTGAAGAAAACCATTATTGCTCATTCCTTATCTGTATGAGAAGAGTTCCTTGCCCTGCAGTGGGTAGTTACTAGTTGGTGCAACTGACCTCTGCTCCTGCTTGTGCAACTGCGGAAGTTCCACGAGCTTTTTCACATCCGTTTCTGCTTCTGTTTCGCAACTTTTATAACGGATATTTAATCCGCACCGGAAATGTCACTGTAACCTAGTGAAGGTCACTGGGAATCGTTGGATGAGAGCGGCATGTGACCGCTTGTTGTGGAAATCTGAGGGGGAGGCCTTTGTTCAGCAGTGGACGTCCTGTGGCTGATATGATGATGAATGTACTCGAAGGCCGCTACTGCCCATCCTCCGGCAAATCCCATAGTCACCTTATACGATACACACGAGATATTTTTAGGAGGTACCTCACGGCATGCCAAAAACCAAACCTTTGAGTGATAGAGAAAAGAGGTTAAATACAAAAGACAAAAGTCAAGTGTAAAGTAGAAATCAAATCAATTTTAAATAAAGCCATATTCCAATTTGTGTTCTTAGATAAGCGTGAATCTTTCGTCACAAACAACACAATAATCAAAGGTACCATAACCGTTAATCTAGCGAAACGGAAATCTAATTACTTTCGACACGAATATATAATAGCGAAGGCTGAATGACTGATCGACGAGTTACAAACTATAATAACAAAAATGAATACGCTTATTCCTTGCCAGAAATTAAAATGACAGACAATTTAGTCTTACTGTTTAAATTAGTTTAATCAGTATCGGCAAAGTAATGTCTAGATCAGGGGTCTCGAACTTTTTTAGCCTTAAGCCCACTCCACTAATTCCCAAAGGTTTAACTAGCGTATTATATCAAGATAATAGTTCAGTTGTCACATTCTATCATAGAATACTTTTACTCTGAGTAGTCTGTCTCGCTCATTCACAGGGGTACGCAACAATATGCGCTGCTAGGCCAATGCGGTAGGGGCGTTCGACAGGCTAAGGCGACTGGCTCAGCGGCGCACACTCGAGACGTGGTGAAATCGCCTTCGATTGCAGTTCTGCCGCTCTTCGGAGCCTGGCTCAGAAGGAGCGAGCGCTGCACCTATCATCTGACGCAGGTATTCACTGGTCACGGTTGTTTCGGTGCTTACCTGCACAGAACAGGACGCGAGGTTACGGCACAGTGCCACCATTGTGGAAGCGACCAGGATACCGCACGTGCTGTGGAGAAGTACCCTGCGTGGGCGGCCGATCAGCGGGTCCCGGTCGATCGGACCATATCCTCGGTCCGGATCCTTATCTCAAAACTACTAATTTTGAGATGATCCAGTAATGTCTCTGACCGACGGTTTGTCAAAAGATTTGGATATTATTACGAAACCAACAAGTATACACAACATAAATAGACAACCGTCAAAGAAGGAAAACCTGACTACAAGTTACGGTCGAGTTCTCGAAAATATTCTTAGAGAATAACTACCTGTCCGCTGTTAAAAGTCACCAAACAAAATACCAAAAAATAAGGTGACCTCGACTCGTCTGGTTAGAAAAGCTACCGTAGTCGCCAAACTGCTGATTCCCGTCAACAAAAAGTAGTTTTATCTTACTAGAAACTACGCTAAGTTAAATTAATACAGCTATTATTGGACTTCGAATGGACAAGTTTTGCTAAAAAAGTATCCAATAGTCAGACAATCCAGCTCAAAACTGAACTACAACTAACGGGCGTAATTAACAATCAATCTAATCCAATTAATTTCGACCCGAAAATCAATGCCCTTACCTAATAATAATGACTACTTTTGCCTTTGCCTGTGTAGTTCCGGATTACGAATAGAAGTGGGTAAAGTGAGGCGAATATAGGAGTCTGGACCCAGTGCGTACCATTAAACACTAGAGGTGGCAGGTGGCGTGTAAACCACCAACACTAGCATACCCAAAAAGGGTTGGAGTCAGGCAGGCGGGCGACTGAAAAATAATTTTGTCAAAATCTTTGCAATATGACTAACTTATGCAGGACGGCACGTTTGGTGCAGTGGCTGATACAGTTGACTGCTGCGCCCCTGTTCGTGGGTTCGATTCCCGCACGTAACAAATATTTGTATGATCCGCATATAGTTATTCCGGGTCTGGGTGTATTGTGTGTGAAATTTGTGTCTATAAACGCACCCACGACACAGGAGAAATCCTAGTATAGGGCAAAGTTTAAAAAAAAAACTTATTACGCCAACCCCAAGTAACTTGGGACCAGGGCAGTAAGAAGAAAGACCATAAACACAATATTTAAGCTAGTTTAAAAATAAGTAATTGTAATATTGCAGGAGACTATTTGTCAGAGCGACAGCTGTGTGTCCAACTACTAGCGTTCAGAATCGAATGTGTAATGATGATGATCAAAATATGAACGATTCGACACCACAATACTAAATTCGAATTTTCATTTGAATAAAGAATTAATAATGAAGTGGACAGTGATGGAGATAAAAGGAGTGATGGAGATAAAAGGTATGAAGTCATGAAAGAGGTTGATTGAAATGAAGATGAAGGATGACTTCGTCACAACTTTAACTTCCTAGACCTGCAAACCCTCATAAACTGTATCGCGTTCGATTGCAATCCGACGGTCTTGACTGAATATTGGCTACCAGATTCTAGAAACTCTACCATTCGAATCTTGCAAAACTGTATAAAGACCTTCAAGTATATCAACCAAAATGATGGTGTCGTAGATTAATATAAAATCAGACCTATTACCTACATGTGAAAAACCAGGCTTATGTCAATCAGTCAGAGGTCTTATAATAAAAATAAACTCCGAAGTAGTTTACATTCATCGCTCACCATCAAACGATAATATCAATTTTAGTTTCTTATCGGCCTTAAATAACATGCTTCCATCGCTATTCGACTTCAAATCTGTGGCCAGAACTGGCCATTTAATCCTAGACATCAAATCCACTATTCTCGATCCACGATCTAATAAACATTTAAACTGTCTGGTTGTTCACGGGTTTCTTACCGCTCATACCCTGCCCTGCTTTAGAATACAATTAGAATATCGATATATAAACCACTTATATCATTCCTGGATATCATAAAAGGTGACTTAGGGATTCTAAACTCAAGAGATGGGCAGCAACGCCCCTTCTGTACAACAGTAGCCACATTGCATTCATCATGAGGCGAATACTGGCAAATTTCCCCTATGGAGGAGGCATTTGTTCGTTAGTGGAAGTCCTTCCACTGATATAATACCCTGCCAAATAGGGGTAACAATTGCCTAGACCACATTATCCTAAGAAAAGAGTGCCCAACCATTTCATTTGTCTATGAATCAACAATAACTGACTAATATTCATCATGAATTTTTTTAAATAATCGATAATTATGTATGCTACTTTGACCTGAAGGGAGATCTACTTAAAAAATGTAATCGGCTTTTCAGCAATTGCATTCGATTTGTCCCCACGTTTAAATTGGTTGCCCCTTTAGCAGCGCAGAAACACGAGGGCACTGATTACCCTGTTCTCTATACTCCACGCCCCCAATTCTCCTTCTTATTTATATTCTTATTCCAGTATCTTTGTTTCAACCATGGAAATTATCTTCTCTCAACTAATACTCGTCTTCTTCAATGTCCTACTCATCACTCTAACTTTATTTATTCTACCTTCTTTGTTCAATCTATTCTACTGTTTAGTGCGCTGTCTCTCGAAATCAGAATGATTAACAGTTAGCACTACTTTAAAATTAAAGTACGTAAATGCCTACTTGACAAGACCACGACAGATTCATCTCGGCCTTGATTTTCTTTTTTCCTAGTTGTTTATTATGTAATGTTTATTCTATCTATCTCTCTTTATTTCAGATCTATAAATCCATAATTAATTAACACATATTACACGAATACATAAAAAGATCTCATATTAATTAATTAAATTAAATAATTCAAATATACAATTTCAAATAAATTAAATCAGATTAAAATGTCAGACTATAAACTAAAATAATACATGAAACATGTCCGCTTATAAAATTGAAATTAAGTGCCGCTATAAATTATGTCAGACTATGAAATATAAATGAAACTGTTTTAATACAATTTAAAATAATTAAAATGTCACACTACAAATTATACTAAGTTATAAAATATGCCAGCTTAATAGCTATAAATTATGTCAAACTATACAATTTAAATTTATATGACAAGTGGGGGGGCACTGATATGAAGCATCATCCATCTCCGCAACAAGGGAGAGTCCCACCGTTCAGACAACGCGCTCAGGATACCATTTGTACTGCCGCGTAGGCGACTTAATACCGAGGCACTCCGCTTTCTTATGATCGCGTAGAAATCATCCGTTTGTGCCTCAGCGAACATACAAGAAGCGCTACAAAACCGCGGCAACCCTAACAGAATCCTGAAGGCATTGTTGTACTGGACACGCAGTGCGCTGTACGTCCGCTGTGTGAAGTCGGTCCACAAGCTGCACGTGTAAAAGGATTGACAATAGGCTTTGAACAGCGTCACCTTTACTTGTTCAGTACACTGTGCAAACCTGCGAGCCAACATGTTACAGCGGACCGACAGCGCCCTCCGTTTCCTCTCGATGTCCTGGTCGTCAGTCAGGTCATCGGTAACCCAGTGGCCCAGATATTTGAATTGTGTCACCTTGTTCAAAGGTGTGCCGCAAAGAGTAATAGGAGGTACAGATGAGTAACAGTTGGTACCGGACTCAAAGATCATAAATTCACTTTTCTTGGTATTATATGTGAGCCCATGGGCGCTCGCATACGATTCGCAGATACCCAAAAGCTTTCTTAATCCACCAACCGATGGACTCAGTAGCACCATATCATCCGCGTAACTAATGTTATTCATACATACCCCATCTATAGAACAACCGACTTTCGTACTGCTGAGTTCACCGATCAGCTGATTCATATACAGGTTGAAGAGGCGAGGTGAAGATATCCCTCCCTGCCTCAATCCGCATTCCAACCCGTACATGTCCGATTGCACACCTGCCCATCGCACACTATTCTGTTGGTGACTGTACCAATACTTGAGCAATGATACAATCTCCCGTGGCAGATCTGTCTCACGTTGTAGATTCTTCCATAGCCTGCTATAACATACCATATCAAAAGCTTTTGTCAGGTCTAAAAAGCATGCATATACAGGAGTATTTCTGTCAGTGTTGTACTGAACAGTTTGCTTGAGACAGAGGATGGCACTTTCAGTTGACAAACCGGGCCTAAACCCAAACTGCGCGTCATTCAAATGGAGGTGCTTATCCAACAGTCGACCAAGCAAACTGTCCAGCACCTTACCTATTATGTTCCTAATGATATGGGCCTATAATTTGATAAATCAGAGGAGTCACCAGTTTTATTATGATTAACACACAAATTAAAAAACATTGCAAGAACCCTTGGGAGATGTACACCTGCATACTTCAGGTGTTCGACGCTGAGTCCATCGTGACCCGGGGACTTGCCTCTCACCATCTTCTTTATAGCAGTGGCTACATCTTTGGCAGAAATCTAACGCTCACATTCCCGGGCTGATCTCCATCATCAAACACCCGCGACGCAAGCCCGAGCGGCGACTCAACCTTGAAATGGCGCTGGAAGGCGCACGCTATATCCCGCGGTTTATGTAAGTTTATACATATATTTGTAGTTTTATTCTGTGTGTCTGTGTTCTGTAAATAAATGTCATCGCATCTATAAGTACCTCTCACTCTTATTTTGTTGGTGCACGTAAGGTAGATCGTTGTCTCTGCATCACCCAAAGGTCGTCTGGTAGTAAAGGCCTATGGCATTACGACCGTATTTGTACACTATTGTACATAAAGAATAAATAAATAAGAAACTTGCACGAATCATCGCTAGTTACGGCCGAAATTAATAATCAGTCTAAACCAAAATCTTTGGATTTCGAATTTTGGATGTTTGTTTTTTGTGTTAAATGTGATCTTAACACAAAATGGATAAAATTCATTTTTTTTAATTTAACTTTATATTGGATAATTATTAATTTCGGCCGTTAGTAAATGGTAAACTAAGACCGACTACAAGTCACTGGATTAATCGACATCACAACTCGATGTTAATTCTATCTCTATTTCAGACGCAAATATCGCAACTGATACATTATACAATTAGTGAAATCAAAGTCCCATGAAACAAGACAATTATGAATTCCTTAATTACTGCCGGTTTGTTACGGTGCAAAGTGAATAGGGACGCGTTACTTATGCAACTTAATCAAGCTCCAATGAAATACTAAACATACATACATACGATACAGATACTTTTTTTTTTACTCCGGTCCAGTCCGAGTTTATCTCGCGCGGAGAGGGTTCTGAAATTGTTGAATATATTGTCTATTGTAGAATTCGATCTTGTACCAATAACTTATCCCAAGAAATAACATAACACCGTAGTTGAAAACATGTTTTGCCATACATTCCAACCGTAAACGCAAGTTTGTACGCACAATATTGAATGATTTACCATGTTATTATAAGACTATAGACTTCTTATAGGTTGTCCTGTTATCTATAGGCAAAGAGCTTTTCTATTATCTATGTTATTTTTTTATTTTAGGCTCAGTAGTTTCGGAGATAAGGGGAGGGAAATGGATAATTTTCGTCTATTTTCTTAAATAACTTTAAAAGTATGGGTTAAAAAGTTGTAAAATAAATACATATGTTACACGGTACAGTTTGCAATTTACTCTTTAATTTTCTGTATTGCCACCCAAAAAGTACCACATATAAAATAAAAAAAATGAAATATTCTGTCGCATAAATTTATACGTGTACCATTTCAACATAATCGGTCCAGTAGATTTGGAGGAAATAGGCTATGTCAGACAGACAGACACGAGTGATCCTATAAGGGTCCCGCCGTTTTTTCCTTCAGACGTTCGGAACCCTAAAGAGACATCTTGACAGTATAATGTGGTGCAGTTGTTAAGCAATTGGCTTTCTTACGTTATAAGGCGCGGGTTCGATCCCCGCAAGGAACAAATATTTGTATGATCTGCAGATAGTTGTTTCGGGTCTGGGTATTTGTGCATGTGAGATTAATGTCTGTAAACTGTATAACTGTACACGACACAGGAGAAATCCTAGTGTTACATCGCTTTTTTATAATAGATAAATAAAATAATCATTTTTGTAAATATTGGCAAGAAACTTGTAGTCAATTTAATCAGTACAAGTAGTCAGGGTAATTTTATAATTTGATTTATCATAATTTCGGCCGAATGAAGTACACAGGCCAAATTCCCCAAAGATCACCACAACAACCGATATGAGTGTGTTGTGGGCTCATTGGGGGGTTTTGCCATAATCGCCACGCTTGGCAGACGCCAAGCCAAGATAGCTGTTGGTTGTTAATGTACTCGAATGGACGCTGCTGCCCATTCTCCGGCTAATCCCTTAGTCGACTTTTACGACACCCACGGGAGGAGATGGAGTGGTGTTATTCTGAGCCGGCACCACACGGATAGCCGGCCCCACACGGTTTTGATGTTATACTGCTTCAAATTAAAAAAGTGTACATCTCCAATTTTCGGGCAGTAAAGTCGTGATGTTAAGTGGAAAATGCATCATCTATCATATTCATTACTGACCCTGACGATGAATCGTTTCCAATACTTTGAATACTTATTTGTTTTGACCATAACCTTTTTGCAATTGACCTTTCGACTAGAAAGGTCGATTGCTATTGATAATTATTGAATTATGTGCTTATGCTAAAAACAGAGTTCCTTCGGAAGCTGCTAAAATAGTAAAACTGTAGTGATCTGTATGATAATTCTTGTATAATTTAGCAGTTTTACAAGGAAGGTAGCCAGACAACGTTATGTACATGATTAGTGAATTGAAACAACATTTCCACACAAATAAATAAAAGTACCTGGATGACCGAGCTTTGCTCGGTATTTTCGTGTTACTTAACAACGCCATCTGCTGTTGTGTCGTTAAAGCAATTAGTTGCTCACAAAAAATAGTATTATTATTCGCCAATAGATGTCAGGAAGAGTCATATTTTTCAGTTGAGACTACTCAAACGCCTATAAAATGACATTTTCTAAAAATGATTCCTAGCTAGATCGATTTATCGCCCCCGAAACCCCCTATATACAAAATTTTATGAAAATCGTTGGAGCCGATTCCGAGATTCCAATTATATATATACAAGAATTGCTCATTTAAAGATATAAGATTGAAGTGTCTATTTGTAATGTCAAAATAATAGCTTTTTACTAAATGCATTTGAAAGCAATTTTAAACGGATTAAATCGCGTGTATTATTGATTATTTTATTACCGACGTTTCAAACACTTTGCAGGGTTCGGTGGTTGCAGGATGACTAAGGCGACAAGCGTCGTTACAGATTTAAAAAGTTATTTTATCTAATCAAAAATTGTTTCGATGCACGCAGTAATCACTCACAGTGCCTTGATGTTTTTTAGTGTGGTGTGTTATATGGGATTTTATTAATTTAATAACTGGATTCCAAACAATACCTGTCAACCATCTTCTCTATTAAAATTTGGATGTTTTTTAATTTCAATAGCCTCACGAAACATTCTTGGTACATAACGGTTAATAATCGCGAAAACCAAAGACATTACTGCATATGAAAGTATTACGACCCTAGAATAATAACACCAAGAGGGATAGTTGGCACACTCAATGTGTAACCATGTGAACCGTGACGGATATGACACCATTTGCGGGGCAGGCCTATAGTGTTTTGACATTTCCTTGTGAAAGCTGCTCTCAAAATATAATTAACTGTAACGATTTGTGATGAGACGAAAATGGCTTACTATAACAAGATAAAGAATACGTTTTTTTTGGAAGACAATTATTATTCACTATTTTATTACATCGGCGAGTATTCTTTATCTCGGTGTTTCCGTAATAAAATGGTGATCAAAAAATATTTTTTTGTACTGAAATGGCAACTGTTCATTAATCTAAACAAATAAATAAAATTGAAGGGTCTGTTTGTAATGTCACCGATTTTGATGGGACTTTCCCTGGCAGATATTATAAGGAGTAACTTAGGCTACTTTTCCAGCTACTAATCCCTGAAATCCAATATATAGACTCTATGCTGTCTATGCCGAAGTACTCTAAATTTTGTAATGTGTCCCGTCTTGTGTTAAATCAATGTTTTTTCTTCTTATTTCTATTCTAAGGCTTATCTTCTAATGCTAACATAACCATATCTCTATCTCTAGGGCCAATTCTCGTAATTAATTTACACTCAAACTGAAAGCCGATCGAACTGAGATTAAATTATGAATTGATAAACAATTGGTATTCTGCTCCTTTTAAACTTCAGAGTGATTTGATTTTTGGTCTCATTTCAATGTCAATTTTGAACTTTTATTTAATGACATTTTAGTACCCGTGTCAGTTCAAAATGTTAGCAGAATATCATTTTGGCTTCGATCAACTTTCGATCCATTTTCAATATCATTACAATATAAGTTCACGTTTGACGTTAATTGTTACTGTAGGAGAATACCATTTGTAATAGTTAAGACATTGAGAGTATTTTGGAGTATTTTAAAACATTTTTAAATAAGAGGATTGTCCATTCGTTAGCTTAGCTTGGATATTACGGTTTCGAAATTTATTAATTAAGGGGATTGTCCATTCTAAAAAAAAAAAAAAAAAAGCATAGCTTAGATATTACGGCAATATTCTCTAACAAGCGCCACCTCTCGTCAAGCATCGTTGTTGCGGTCTAGTACGACGTTCATGATTAGCTTTTGGAGATATAGAGCTCCGTGTTTCGTGTGGTTCCCGGCAAGTAATAGACCAACCTTCTCCATACAAGGTTCTAAAGGCGACTAAGGGTTGATATCAAGAGGATGGGCAGTAGCATCACCAATCCAATGGCAAAATATGACGTTTCATTGCGGGAGGCCCATGATCAGCAGTGGACATTTACGGGCTGATGCGTGTGTGCGCTTGGTCATCATCAGCTCGTTAAGCCGATGTAACCCGTAGTAAAGAAAGCCAATTGCTTAGCTCCTAAGCCAGCCGTGTCATAAATACCCGAGAAAAGTGCATATTCATAATTAAGATTCTTAGATTTTTTTAAAAACTTCCATAAAAAATATACATAGATTGGTACGGCCCAATGCTGAGCGAAATCAGTACCCCCAGGCGTAAGTAGGTATCCCCTTGAGGTTTTTGCCGGTCAGAGAACGGGAAGTTCACGATTTCTCCCCACATAAAAAGGTGGCAAGTATGCCATATTAAAATGTTATATCTTAAGAGTTAGGGGAGTGAAGTGACATATTTTTCACTCGATTTGTATTCGTATTATTCTGAAAGGCAAGCATCCCTGAATAATACTAATTAACTCATTTGTGAGGGGTATGTTTAGAAGTGATCTGCAATATTGTTGATGATTATTATAGGGAAAAAAAATCTTAGGGGATATAACTATTATGTTAAGCAAAAACGCCATTATGTCATTTGTAAATTTATTCTGTCTGAGGTCCGTAGTCTAAAACTAAAATCGAATAAACTAAAATAGAATCGGTTATTTTTTAAGTTAGAATGCTGGCCCACTTGTATCCCGGGACAGTTTACAGACATAGATCTCGCGAGATTACTGTCATAAATCTCACACCTACAAACCCAGACTTCATATAGGCTATACAAATATTCATTCTATGCTGAAATCGAACTGCTATCTGTGCGCAGAAAGCAAATCGCTTTGCACCAACAATGCCGTCATATCAGTAGAGCCCGTGGAGATTAATTTTAGATTCAAAGTAATCTAGACTTGACATGGGCTGGAAAGTAGACAAGACCAGTCGCTGCAATTGTCGTAGGGTGTGAGTTTAACCCAGTATTTAGAATTTGTACAGACTTTAAAAGTACGTACGCTACGTCCAGGTTTACTAGCTGTTCGGGATTCGTAAGGATTTAATCTTCCTGACATTTCAAATATCCTCCGAGAAAATACTTAATCTCCCGGCTTATCGTAAAGTTTTACGCAAAATTTATCAGTAAAATATTTAAATTACAAGTCTTTCAAATTGGTGGACAAAGAATATTGAAACGCTGGCATAGACTTTATTGAAAACAAGATTCTTTACGTTTTCTACGTGAAATCATAAACCAATCTTTGGAATAACAGTAATAATAAGTAAAAATAGTCTTACCCATTCAACAGGTGCATAAATTGTTTGACCAGATCCTACCTGCCTACGTATAGGCCTATATAGGATACCTGCCTAGAGCTGAGGATTTAACTTGGCACATGTCGTGCAGACAAATATAGAGTGCTTTGTAAAACAATGCATGTTGATAGAAATATAAATTAATCAATGACTGTTAGATGATTAATCGTGTTAAATTGCTTTTGTCTGTATGTGGATATGATATTGTAGTCTGCGTACAAGCTACTATAAGTTTCTACACGAAAATAATGTTTTTTGAAGAGTTTAATTGTTATTGGCCGATTATGATAAACTTACGATTGTGATAAACTTAACTATTTACATATATTTGCGAAAGTTCTTCTCTATACACAATTAGGGTGAGATTCAGAAACGAGTCTAAGCGTGAACTTACACTTCCATCTGTCAAAATTATGAGCGTAAGTGTGTGCATTTTGATAGATGAAAGCGTAAGTTCATGCTTAGACTCGTTTCTGAATCTTACCCTTAGAAAGCATGAGAAATAATTAATATCCTGTAAGCAATAAGCAAAATATTAACGAAATATTTTCAAAATTAGGCAATGGCAAACGTCCATTCAGCCTGAATCGATGAAAATTTGCCACGATAAGCGATTTATAATTGCTACAGACGAAGGTTATGAAATTCATTATTTATGGGTATAAAGATTTTGATTATTTAATATTGAGGTTTCAAAACTATGCATTATGAGTAGAGAGTTATTCTTTTACTATGAACTATTAATCGCTTATTATTGTTCTCGATATATTGTCAAATTCTTTTGTCGTTATATATCCTTTTCAATAATCTTATACACTGTTAATTTAATAGTGTATAAGATTGTTGATAAAACCTGAATACATATTATTATTATAATTATGTAGATTTCATTAATTTAATAACATACTGATATTTAAAAATATCATTACAATCATAATAAAAAAATATTACATAAAAAATGAGAACGCTCAAAACTACTCACCGAAAAATTAACAAACGTTTCACCTCCTTTTACTTTCGTTTACAACACACTCACACAAAATTTTAATAGAAAATCACGCCAATTCAAATGACAAAACAAAACACTGTTATGAAAATGAAAAGATAAAAAATATGGGGAAATAAAAAGTATTTACGAAAACGGCGCGCGATTTGACGGCAGTTCGGAAAAGGAACACGTTTATTTTTTTAATACGTCGCACAAGAACCGAGACCGAGAACGCACTGCCAGTCAGCCGACAGATCGCTCTCTCCGAAGTCAATGTAGTGTCACAAACTTCGAGAGGGGGAAATCTTCGTATATATTTTTAAATGCATGAATAATGGCTTATTTACTAATAAGGCTAAAATGATTATTTGTTTGCTACGAGGGTTTCAATAACAATCGCGACCGACTGATAATACATAAATGCATTTTTTATAATTACTTATTGTTTTCACGCGTTTATCAGTACATTATGATTACTAGGTAATAACATTATTAAAGTAACTCCAGTCTTAGATTATACCGTGCATGTAAGAAAAATACTGTTAATAATAGTTTATTATCAAACTGCAGAAATATTACTCTTCCCAAATATTCAGCCAACATGAATTATTGAGGCAATTATATTTGATTTTAATTTTATTATTTCATAGCCAAAACCGAGTTTGATGCTGGAAATATTTTATAAATTTTTAGACTTCGATTTTTAGATTTATAAACGGTTGGTGTAATGGCGAAAGTAAGCGATTGAGTTTCTGAGCTCCTGGTCATGGGTTCAAACTCCGTATGAATCAAATATTGGGCTGCAGAATATTGTTTTACATCTGGGTGTTTATAATGCATGTTAGATTTATATCTGTAAATAATTATAACTATGATACACGGGAAATCATAGCGTGAGTATAGAGTACCTCTTTACTAGTCTGCTAACTAAGTAACAATCTACTATAATGGACCATATGTTAATCGATATTATTGGCTCTATTCATAGCTCTACGATATATACTGCAACATACGATGACATTGATAATTACTAATTATTTTATTAATTATTCTTCATAACATTTCACGTTTCATTTTTACATTCATTTTCATGTGGTGTTCGGATTAAGAATGTAGTACCACTCCATCTCCTCCCGTGGATGTCGTAAAAGGCGACTAAGGGAAACTAAACCAGAGGACTAAACCACCTGAAACCTTGCCAAGCTTCATGAGTACTGGCAAATACCCGCAAAATGACGACACTATTGTGGAAATTTTTGGGGAGGCATGTGTTCAGCAGTGGACGTATAGATGGCTGATATGATGATGAACATTTACCAGTTGTATTTTTAATTAATTTAAATTTAGATGGCAAAGTATAACCACTAAACTATGCTCTCATAACAAAAAAGGAACATAAATAGCTCGCCCTACATTTTTTAGTTATTAGAATAGCATGAAGAGGCATTGCATCGCTTCCAAAATAGCTATTTTACTTTCACTTTCGAAACCGGTTATATCTATTTGAAAATATATTCATGTGGATTAAACATTCCAAACATCTTATTATATAATCAAAAAGCATCAGGGTACTGGAAAGCAAGTGAAATTCCTGGATATAAGAGACTAAAATGACTTAATATTTCGAGTTGACGAGCGCAGTGTGGTGCCACGTAGTACTAGTCTTGGCTAGCATTACAATTGTTATGGGCAAGAATGGTGCTTACCAGCAGGGGAATGACTTGCTCGTCTTTTCACTATATTATTGAAAAAGCTCTCATTTTGCATGAAGAACTACAGTATATGGTACTGGCAACTAACTGGCAATTAGGAGTTCGAATTGGGAGTTACTGAGTCCCAGTTCGATGGAAGGCTCAATATAGATCGTTTTATCCAAGCAGCCTTAAAGATATTTTTGTGATATATATATATATATATATATCTGTCTGCTTAAAATATCTGGAATAAGTTCATAACAATATCAAAATAATGCCGGATTTCTGAAATGAACACTATTATTTATCATCAAATTTTATCGAATAAAAGTTCTCCTCTATAAACCAATAGGTCTGTGGTGAACGTGACTATGACAGTGGCGTCACGAGAAATAAGACACCTTTCTCTGTATCGGAACGCACCGATACCCGGGAATGCAACGAACCAATTATTATTGTAGTTTTTATGACATACTTTTGGGTCTTTTACCTTGTGTGACCTACATTACTTGTCTATCATGTTTCAATTTTAAATTGGAAGTAATAAAGTGCATTTCTGCATTCGTCACCATGGTAAATTAGTGGCCGTTACCAATATGGTTCTCCCGCGTGAGATTTAGAGAGCAACCTAGAGATTACATCTGTAAGAGAAATATAAAAGCTAAGATTATTTAGCAATACATTAAGAAAGGGGTTTACGGGAAGAGCCTGCACGAGTGACCATACCTAAGTGCGTCCGGTGCATCCTGGATAATCTACCCGTCTACCACCTGAAAACTTTCAAGGTTACTAACCCTATCGTTTGCGTGGTAATTAGCGTCCATTCGATAGTTTTTGTCTTCTATACCGTAATTTTTTACCGGAAACCTCAAGAGTTATTGCCATTAAATTAGCGTCAATGTATTTTATTTAAAATAAACCAATTACTGGTGCTTATGAAACATCAGAATTTAAGTTACACGCTCCAATTGATTAATCCGACGAGAAGAGCAGGCAAGAAACTCCATGGATACTCTTTTAAAAATACTTGAGATTACAATATTGATACAAATGATGGGAAAATAGTTTCGTATCTGAAAAATAATAGGCAGGTTGTCATTCATAGTAGGATGGAGTCAATAGAAAAATATATCGGTTTTACTTGGTTACCACAAGGTTCTCATTTCAGTCCAATATTACTCCTTCTATTTATCAATGATATCGTTATTACGCACCTCCATTGCTCATTATTTGCCAACGATATGAACATTTCGTGACTAGTTGACTCTATATTAGGTGTAAATCTGATACAATGATTTGGACTGTATTAATAAATAGCGTTATGTCAATAAAATAACCTTGATATCCTCAAAATATCATCATATTCGAGATAAATAAAGGTACTAGAGACTAGGCGGGGAAAAAATCATTATCGTAAGAGAAGTTTGAGGCAAGTGATTTCAAACTCATAGTCATCACTCATTATGAAAGTGGGTATATAGGGTCAATAAAGGCTTCGACCGTACCACCTTTTTTTATAGTGGGGAGTACACCTCTTGGACTTCCTCCGACTTGGGAAGGGCTGGGCTGTCTTTCTCGGCCTATTCGACGCAGATACTTCCCGAAACACCCATGGTTCGAGAGTACTTGCGTTATCCGGAAGGTGACAGCGCCATGCCGCCTTTCCAGCCATTGCTCCATGACGGGTCTTACCACCGCTATCGTGGCGTATCCTACAGTTGGCCGCTCCAGTCGCTCCTTCCACTCCGCCACCAGGATCCGGTGAAGTTTGAACCGATGCACCTCGATGTCTGACTGGTACTGGATATTGGCGGTTCGTCCCGACTTAGCGTCTCCTGCTTCTTCGAGCAGGATCGGCCTTCTCCCGATCCTGCTCTGTGGTCTCCTTTTGTGAGAGACTGAGAGCGTCAGGCTCCACTGCATTCCAGCTTTCATGCTCTACCAACATAGCCGCATTTACTGCTGGCAGAGAGAGATCTTGCCCGATCCGATCGACCAGGATCCGCCACTCGGCCGCCCACACAGGGCACGCCGCGAGCGTGTGCTGTGCGGTATCCCGGTCGCTATCACAATGGTAGCACTGTGCCGTGGCTTCTCGTCCTATCCTGTGCAGGTACTCACCGAAACATTCATGCCCGATGAACGCCTGCATCAGGCGGTAGGTGACACACTCGCTCCTTCCGAGCCAGGCTCCAAAGAGCGGCAGGACGGCCACGATGACGCACTTGGTCGCAAACTGCATCCACTGGTAGTGACGCCACTTTCCAAGTGAGCGCCGCTGAGCTAGCCGCCTCAGCCTGTCGAACGTCCCTGGAGCTGCGCCTTTGCCACTCAGGCGAAGGGAGCGTGTCTGATCGTAGACCCACACATCTACCTCCGCCAGGAAGTCGAAAGGCGGAAGACGCGCCAGGAGAGCTGCCGCCTCGTAGAACACTGCTCGGAATCCTCGTGCTATCTGTATCTCCGCACTCTGCGCTGCAGACTGTGATGTTTGGTTCTGCAGCGCTGGGCACCTGACAGTCGAGCTGACCATACAGGCACTCCGTAGAGGGCCACGGACCGCACGACCCCCCCGGCGGCGACGAGGGCGTACTTCCTCACATGGTCGCAGCAGCCGGTTATCCGCATATTGTCATAAAAATAAACGAAAGATGTACAAGTTGATATTTCAGCACAATTTTTTCAGAGAAATGTGCGGCCATTTAGAATACTTTGAGTGAATCAAATTTCAACGAATTAATATTTGATGTAACAGAATATTTGAAGGGTACATGAAAAATCCATACGACGCGATGTTAATTCTTTAAAAAATACTATGTTATTTATAAAATTGATGGCATCATACTACCTATATTTTTATCAAATGTTTATTTAATGCCTCATCGTATTGATGATACTAATAAATAAATAGGCATTATTCGTATGAGCCTGTGTCAGGTACCGTACGTGTAGGTGTCAGAAAATATAATCAGTATATTTACACCGTAATAAATTTATTTTATTGGTTAAAGGTTCTGAAGGAAAATATCATTGAAAATCTATAACCCAAAACTAACTTACGTATAGGCCACCACATAGTACAGCTAAACCACAAAGGTATAATCAGTTTTTTTTGTAAAAAATCAGTTTTGTCGAATCGCCAATTCCGTTATCGCATTGAGGGCGCACCTCGTCCTCTCATCCCATCAGAGCCGGAGTGCCTCAAGGATCCGTGCTAGATCCTTTTCTATTCACGCTGTACACCAGCGACATTCCGAAACGAAACAGTCGATCATCCCAATTTGACCTCTTCGCCGAGGACTCGGCCATCTACTACACCTGTCACGGTCAGGTGATCATAGCCAGATCATCGTCATCGCGGTTAACGATCGTCGAGGTTAAGCAAAGCTTGGCACGATCAGTCTGTGGATGGGTGATCGCTTATTGATATTTGAACTGAGCGACGCCACGCTTCGGAAGGCACGTAAAATCCTTAGTTCCGGTTGTTGTCATAAGACGGCAGTCGTTAAGCCAAGTCGGAGGCCTTTGGGAGGCTTGAACAACTCTTACACAATGTTGGCTACTAACCACATGAAAGAAGAAGACTATAGCGATTTTAGCCCCGACAACATAACTCAGGTCTTCTTAACCTCAGCCAACGTCCTTGGCGCATGGCTCAGGAAATGGCGGATTGGTGTTAATCCCACTAACAGCAAATTCGTCTGCTCCTGTAGATGTGGCGACGAGCATACTCGCTTTAAACAGATCTCCATTTTAGACAAATCGATTCCCTAGGAACCGCATGCCATATATCTAAGAGTAATCCTTGACCGTAACTTGTCCTTCCAAAAGGAAACAATGCACGACTGCGCCTGTTTACCACTCGGACTTCTCCATTGCCTCTTAAATGAAAAGGTCAATCTTAAATTAGCCCTTAGAAAAAGGGTGAGAATTTACGTCATGTGCATTCATCCAATCATGGCCTATGCCTATTATTATGTTCGCACAAGTGGACTCTAGGCCTCTCCGTAGGTTCCACACTCTTCAAAATCGATTCATACGCAAGTCCACGGAACTTCGTGGTACCTTTGCAATGACCAATTACAACTATAACTGCCCACCATCAAGCAATTAATAAAACAAGCGTTAAAACGGTAGTTCGACGCTTTCCTGTGACATTCGAATCCCTTCGTGGTACCGGTTATCCGATTTAGACCCTACCTCATTAGCATCCGCCGCCCGCGCCGTCCGAGATACGCACTCATCGAACCGGTAACACTATCAGCCTCTGCCACATAGAACACAAAAGAGACTCGCGAAGTCGTTCAAACAGACCAGATTATCGCCCTCACCACCGAGGTCTGCCACACCACCGCCGTCAAGGCCCATCGTGTCGACAGCCCGCTCAATCTTCTCTAACCAACTTTTGCTCGAGCAAGTCAAGCAAGAGAGTCCTAAATATCCCTTAAAAACCACTAGATAATGCAGCTCCACCACAGCTGTCTCTAGTTTGGTCCACCAGCAACGCCCTAAGCCGAGGCTTGAGTCACGCAGGAGGCGGCCTTAGTAACTGTTGCTTAGTTTGAATGTTAATCGTCTAATTGGAGGCCTTTTTGGCTTTGCCAAAATCGCGAATATTATGAAGAATTCACACATTCATTATCAGTACACGATAAGAATTGTAAAAAGAAATTGCCATCACGCTATATCTAAAGCCATAAGCAATCATAAGGCTACAAAGCGTTCTTCTTCTTAAAATCTGACGTTTAGCTCCCTTTACGTAACCAATTGTGGTTACGTAGCCTGTTATACTGACACGCGGGTGGTGGTTGTTTTGCTGTCGGCACCAGCACGACCATGACCACGACCACGACCAGCACCCTAAATTAAACTTTTTGGATTACATTTTTTCAAAAGTTTAAAAAGAGATGTTAAGCATGCCTCCTAGAAAGAGGATGAATTTCTTTAGAAACTTATGGGCTTCTAAGACGCAAAGGCTAGCTCAATCTCTCAAAACTGCTGATAATCGTGAAGCTCAGCTAGCTACTAAACGTAAGTGCAACGCACAGACTTTAACTGCAGAAAGCAGCATGCAGCGCCAGTGGCGGTTAGGTGCCTAACGAGATGTCACTGCTGCCTCTCGATCACAAGAAAGTAACGAAGGACGCAACGTACATCTCGCAAGCGATCGGATGCGCCACGCTGTACGCGGCACGGTTGATGCAGTGGCTGATACAGTTGGCTGCTGCTCTCCGGGTCGTGGGTTCGATTCCCGCACGGAACAAATATTTGTATGATCTACAGGTAGTTTCCTACCGGGTCTGTCGGGTCTGGGTGTATTGTGAGTGAAATTCATGTCTGTAAACGCACCCACGACAAAGGAGAAATACTATAGGGGGCCACGTTTAAAAAAAACCAAAACGCTGCATCACGCGCCTCAGAGGCTTACACCCAGCGTAAATCATGACTAAGCGACGTGCGATGTCTCTATAGAAGATTGACATCCAACGGTCATGTATTTGGACGTCCATTTAGAGAATGGCTAGAAATTTAATTTCAATCTTGAAATGTCATGGAGCTTTTGGAAAATCCGCGTCAAACTAAGCTTCTTATTTTTTTTGTATTTTTTTAAATGTGCGTGGATCTGTTCGCCAAATCGCAAACGAATGGCGAGATGCCGTCATGCTATACATATGAGAAGCACAGAGGTGTGTTTGAGCGACATCAACGTGGGCGTACAGTATATGGTTTCTCGGGAGTTATGAAAGATGCCGCATTGGTTAATATATACACGTTACGTATCGTATCTGGCGAGTGCTATTTGTTGCACATTTTACTGCACACAGTGCAGGGACGGACATCGTTTGCGATCTTGAGAACAGTTAATGCCCTTAAGTTTCCCAAATATCGCCCACCGAACCCTTCATCTACTTGATGATGATAAACATTGGGACAATACTCTCGAGGAGTTCAGCGACAGTCCCAGTCCTCTGTGACATTTATTCGCTATAACGTTGGTCTTCTAAGTGCCGACAGTCAGGGTTCGACTTATAGCTGTCCAGGCAGTGCACATTAAAGTAAGTGATGTCGAACGCGTGTCTGTATAATGGGCGACAAGGCGTTCGCAATCCGCACGCTGTATGCTCTCTTGAAGCATCCAGTCTGCTCGCTTGAAGTACCCTATCTGTGGGATGGCAGTTGCGAGCGCGATATATCAATATCTTGATATTATAAAAGTATTGTTCACACGACTTAAGGCCCTAATTTAAATGACAAAATGAGCGGTTCGGTTATAGTGAGTGATTGGATTATTAATACTGGGCGGAAAAGGGCAAATATAGCATTTTATCAAAGTTAAAACGGGAAGATTGGGTTTGGGACGCGTTTAAATAAAAGACAAGAGCGCACGTTCTGGCACTCGGCTGGCTGAGCTGGTTGCAATATGCGGCAGGCCTATGGGTCGTGTCATTCGGATACACAGCATAATCCTCGGTCGTGTCATTCGGATACACAGAAGGAGTAGAGTAGTACACCTATTACACGTTTCTAATAAAAGCGCAGGTCATTGTTGCATGTTTTCAATAACATGATGGAGATTACCAAATTCCAGGCGTGCGAAGCCGCGGGCAAAAGCTAGTTAGAGATAAATCTTTGATATTTCGCAAATATAATTTTGGAGGTTAATAAGGAGTCTGTAATCTCTTTTTCTTTAAGAAACAGTTTTAGAAAACGCTAATAATATTATGATAAGCATACCAATCTGACGGAGAGTTTGCGACACTCGACGGTGATCCGACTGCTGTACTGTCCGAACCCCTTAGGTTCCGAGTAAACTGCTGCCACTTTTTGGCTCCGATTAAAATGGACCTTCTGGACCATTACGATTTTCACGATACCTCCTTGCAGTGTCGAAAGAAGTTAGATGAGGGGAATGTCAAGCAGCATCATACTCACACACACAGAATCCACTTGTGTTCTTTTCGCAGCATTAGGCCGGCCATGTAACGCCGATTTGCTTTCTGATTTTCTGATATGATACTTGGACTGGAGGTCTGTAATCATCATCATCGTAATCTTGTCAGCCAAAAGACGTCCACTGCTGAACAAAGGCCTCCTCCATAGATAACATAGTGACGGAGGTGGTGGCTGATCTTTGCCTCATACTCGTGAATGGGTGCTGTTTGCGGAGACAGGTCGTCCTACTGACTGTGTATACTTTTTTAAACATATAATATTTTTCTTTGTCCTGGTTAACTTGCATGTCAGTAAACTATTTCACATTTAAGCGGGCTCGCCTATTGGCTTTATCTAGACTGCAAATACATAAAATTGTATAGTTATGTTTATATAGTTTATTATGTTAGTTCGATTGCGTGATGGCGTGTGCTAGCGGACATGTAGCTATGACAAACTTACTTACTAGTAATTATCTTCTTTGACATTTTGTATAATTATGAATAATAAAAAAAATGTATATGAGTATGACAGACTAACATGTTGCTGGAGAGTTTGTTGCGCTGTTCCTTCTTCCCAGCTTAAACTCTAAAAGTGGTGAAGGGTTGGGGATGTAAGCACTATTGTGTAAGGGCTAAGATATGCACCTTCCATGCACCTTCCACACCTTCTAACCGCACAGTAATGTCTAAAGTTACGCTACTGCTTGACGGCGAATATCTGACACTACGTATTTTTTTATTGATCCCAAGTCATGGTCGACATGAAAGGGAGCCCAGGTCCTCGTAAGATCACACTTCAGCCATTCAGCCATTCAGCCCTACTTCGTGCGGGATTGGCCCTCTACTGATCCCGCTCTGCAGTCTCCTGAAGCATGACGCTCTCGCAGAAGGAGAGCACTGCACTTAAATTTTCATGCTCTGTCAACATAGCTGCCACAACTGCCGGCAGAGAGAAATCTTACGCGATCCGATTGACTAGGACCCGCCGCTCGGCAGCCCACACAGGGTACTCCTCGACCCCAATAGTACCTACCTAGCTGGCCTCTTGCAATAAGAGATCAGCAATAATAATGCCTCTCCAAAGTAGCATTTAAACACTGCCGCCTTAAGTATCCACTAAATACTTCGCAGAATTGAAGAATAAAGCACGTGAATAAATATGGCGCTGTTATGACATGGACTCCATTAAATAAGTTCAAATATCAAGTATTCACTCTGAGATCAGTGTAAACAGTTCGTAACTTTACATAGCAGTGGATACTCAAGTTAATTGTTTACAATTTTGTACTTATAAGTCTAATGTTTTCATGGGTTTGTTGAACATGTACGTTGAACAAACACAACCGTCGACTAAAACATGTATTTTAATTAAAAATAACGATGAGCTGGATTTTTTATCTCAGAACGGTCACTCATCTCAGGTACGACCGCTCTACGCCCTCTTCCTATAGCGAGCAACCAATTATACTAATATAACGTACCTGCTATGTATTAAGATTTGGGTAAAATGTAGATGTAAACAATTTTATTAAATTATGCAAAAAATTTACTTAATTTTTGTTTTTCAAATTAGAGCTTAAGGGCAAATGAGCCGATGGTTGTGGAGTATATATGGATAAACGTGGTTTGACGTCGGCGTCAACAGTGTATAAAATAAGGTGTGGTGGCCCTCCGTTGAAAAGGGAGAGGGGAACCTCCAACTGAGCGCATAGAATACAAAACTAATGTGTTCTAGCTAGTTTAGGCTTAACGGTCGGTGTCTCGCTGTATAGTATACCTGCAGCGATGTGCGAATGGGAATTTGCCGTGTGGTGCCGGCTCAGAATACCCATCCCACCCCATCTCCTCCCGTGGGTTTCGTAAAAGTCGACTAAGGGATTACGCGGAGGATGGGCAGCAGTGTCCTTCGATTACATTAACAACTCAACTGCGATCGCCAACCCATCTGCCAAGCGTGGCGATTATGGCAAAACCCCCCAATGAGCCCACAACACGCCTATATCAGTCGTTGTGATAATCTTTGGGGGAGGCCTGTGTCCAGCAGTGGACTTCATTCGGCCGAAATGATGATGATGTGCGAATATATTACGTGCTTCGATTCTTTGACGTTCGTCATTGGGGTTGCACTTAACGTCCCAGTATATGTTGCTGTATGTTGTAGTTATATGGTGTCGACGTTCATGTGTGAGTATAGGCTGCATTATCGACGTGGATAAATACTAGCAGTGCCAGAGGCGTAGCACGAGGTAGTTGAAAAATAACACATTTTTTGTTGGTCTCCAGTGGAATTTCCACCTGAACTTCCTTCGCCCTGGGGAAGGGCGTAGGATTACCGGTACCGGGGTCCGGACTCTTACCGGCTAAAACCACTGGAGCGGTCATCTTCGGCACTGAAGGGGGACTCCAGGTCCTCGTAAGATCACACTGAGCCGCCTATTGGTGCTACGCTTTAAGCACATCTCGGAGGGAATTACTGTAAAATAGTCACCCTAGCGGAGGGAAGGCGGCTATAAAAAGGCCGCCCCCCAGGCACACCTTGGGGAGGATTGCAAAAGATTCTCCCGAGCCTTGCTGTGCGCTGTGCTGCGCACACGGCGGTACGTGACCGCGTTCGCGCTACCGTCTTCCCGGGGGTTGAAAAATGACCAATGGTTGGTCTGCAGCACAGGTCGCCCACGTCTTTGGCAGTAGCTTTGTTATATGATACACAGACCACTAAATTTTACAAATTACAGCGTGATAGGTAAAATCCTACAAAATAATTTCATGAATTATGTTTCGAATGCCCTTGCTTGGGACTTAAATTTTTATTTGACAGTAAAATATTACATTTTAGAATGTACCTAGGTATCAAATATGCGCATAGTATATATATATATATATATATAGTATAAGTAACCATATATTTGGACAAACTTTGTGCCTGGGTATGGAGACCCCCATTCAATCACCATCATAAAGATATTAGAAGTGACGCAAGTTTTTGAAGTTTCTAATGTTCCGAATGTTAAAGACATTTACGAAAATTTTACGAGAATACTCTACAAAGGAGAATAATACCATCACCATATACCGTTATATGTGTTACCAATGATGACATATGGAACAGAGACGTGGTCACTCACTATGGGCCTCAAAAGAAAGCTCAAGGTCACTCAGTGAGCTATGGAGAGAGCTATGCTTGGTATTTCTTCTAGCTTCTCTCATAGGCATTTTGTTTTCAATAGAGGTTATCTGTACAACAGAATAAATCGAAGTCTGTCAATTTATTCCCTCACAAAACTTCAATGTACCAACTAAGTGGCGACATACTCTAGACTATCTAACGGCCGAATGAAGTCCACTGTTGGACACAGGCCTCCCCCAAAGATCACCACAACGACCGATATGGATGTGATGCGGGCTCATAGGGGGGTTTTGCCATAATCGCCACGCTTGGCAGGCGGGTTGGCGATCGCAGTTGAGTTGTTAATGTACTCGAAGGGCGCTGCTGCCCATCCTCCGGCCAATCCCTTAGTCGACTTTTACGACACCCACGGGAGGAGACGGGGTGGTGGCATTCTGAGCCGGCACCACTCTAGACTATGATATTACAGAAAACTTATTAGTTATCGCTTTATAATAACGAATACACCAACATGCATGAACGCAAGCGCACACACTCACGAATACGCTCATACGAACATACACACATACCCACCCACGCAAACATATATGAAAAATGGTATGATTAGTATTAAACTGTTTTGTATATCTTCATTTATGTATAAGGTGCTTATAAAGTATTCAGGGTGAGAGCCTAGTGATCTGTCACACAGGGCTTCCCTAGTACAGGACTCCAGTCTCTCACAAAGGAACATGTTACCTGTTGTTATCATCTTGTAAATTTGTGACCTTTGTGAAGAGAGAAATAAAAATTATTATTATTATTATTTCTCTACGAGATCGAATCAGAAATGAGGAGATCCGTAGAAGAACTAAAGTTGTCGACATAGCTGAGAGGATTAGTAAACTGAAGTGGCAATGGGCGGGGCACATTGCTCGTAGAACCGATGGCCGTTGGGGCACAAAGGTTCTCGAATGGAGACCGCGCACCGGAAAACGCAGCGTGGGACGACCTCCAACGAGGTGGACAGATGACCTGGTGAAGGTCGCTGGGAGTCGTTGGATGAGAGCGGCATGTGACCGCTCGTTGTGGAAATCTAAGGGGGAGGCCTTTGTTCAGCAGTGGACGTCCTGTGGCTGATATGATGATACCGTTGTATAAGAAATGTTTGATACTAGGTTCGTGTCGGTAAACAATTATCCGGGAAATAGGATGACGATAAGAGGCAGCGACGTGCTTCATTAATCAGATTATTTATTTGTCATAGAAATTTATTTATATTTAAAACGTTTTACAATTCTTCATCTGTATATATTTTTTTTCAAACATAGCCCCACACTAGGATTTCTCCTGTGTCGTGGGTGCGTTTACAGACATGAATTCCACATACAATACACCCAGACCCGGAACAACTACCTACATCATACAAATATTTGCTCCGTGCGGGAATCGGACCCACGACCCGGAGCGCAGCAGCCGACTGTATCAGCCACTGCACCAACCGTGCCGTCAACAAGTAACTCATCATCTGAGGGGCCGTCTATACAATACGTTCACAAAAGGGGGAGGGGGAACGCCCGGTGTGATGATATGTGACAAGAAGGAAGGAGTGGGTCCGAACTGACTCTACGTTCGATATTTATGGTTTATGTTCTTTTTGTCACGTTATATTGTTATTCATTATCAATATTTGACTTTGACAAAATTCATGAATTTTAAATATATACAGTGTGTCCAGTAAATAGCACGACATACTGCAGATCTTTCGATATTTCAGAAAATGTTGTACTACTGTAAATCCGTAAGATTATGCTGAACATATATTGTGTTTTTTGGTAGGTATTGACGCAAGCTCTCACCCCCTGCAGTATATCGTGCTATTTACTGGACACCCTATATATGTCGGGAAAAGAAAGAAAACTGGAAACGCACTAGTCATGCACTTTGCCCATACCATCATCATCATATCAGCCAAAGGATATCATAGATTTTCACAACCACCAGTTATAGGCCCCCCGCATTCAACGACTCCTAGCGACCTTTACCAAGTCATCTATCCGTCTCGTTGGGGGCCGTCCCATGCTGCTTTTCCTCTGCGCGGTCTCTACACGAGAAACTTTCTGCCCCAAAGGCCGTTCAATGAGCAAAATGGCCCATCCACTGCCACTTCAGCTTAGTAATGATCTCTTAGAGAAATACCAAACATAGCTCTCTACATAGGCCGCCCAATAAAATACCAATATCATGAACGAGGAAACCAAAAATACACATATTTTTTCAAAATACGATACTTACAGCATCGCGGCAGCTATTACCATAAGACTAATAAATAGGTGGTGAACTTACCACCTATTTATTATTCTTACGGAATAAATAATATAAGTAGGTACTTAGGCAGTTACTAGAAATAAAAACCTCTTCGCTGATTACCCAAAATCAGCAAGGAGATAGATAATATAGAGAAATTTAAGAAACTGCTCTCCAAACTTTTGCATATAAAAGCATACTACTCTATAAAATAATACTTAGATGATACAATGCGAATGATTTGAAATGTATTAATGTTGCAATTCTATTTGAAGTCCCATTTGTTTGTTATGTTTTGTCTATGTTATTAAGTATTGCGTACTAAACACGATTTTTGAAATGATTATTATATGATTTGGGTATCCAAAAAATATTAATAATTTAATAAGATAATCTATACAAATAAATAAAATGGAAGTGTCTGTTTGTAATGTCAAAATAAAAGCTTTTTACTTAATGCATATACGTACATACGAAGTATGTACGTTACATATAACAAAAACTGTCTGTCTGTCGGTCCTTCCGTCGGTCGGTCTGTCCGTCTGTCTGTCTGTCTGTCTGTAATCTCCGAAACGGCTGTACCGATTTTGACGGGACCTTCACTGGCAGATGGCTGATGTTATAAGGAATAACTTAGGCTTATTATTTTAGAAAAATAATTAGGGTTCCTCGCAAAAAAAATAAAACCCTTGAAATCCAATATATATTTTCTATGTCAAGTGTCTATGTCGAAGTATTCTAAATTTCTTTTAAATTAAACGCGGGTAAAACCGCGGGTCCCAGCTAGTTAATAATATAAATGCTTTGTTATGTTCCATGTAAATTATCAATAATTTTTACAAATTACACACAATATTAAAAAGTGATAATTGTTTTAATAATAACATTTTTTAAACTCAGGTATGGGGAAAAATAGACTAGTATGTGAAATAAATACACACAATAATAAAATACACGATTCCTTCCATAACTCACTATGGGGAATGGAGAATTCTTACTAATAATAGTTGGGTCATAGTACCTGGTCCTCAAGTTCCTCATGGGCTTTCCGTACTCATACTGGCTCAAACCTCACGGTGTTTGGTCATGCGAATTACACAGCGGTAATGGGAGGCCGTGTGGTGCCGGCTCAGAATGCCACCACCCCATCTCCTCCCGTGGGTGTCGTAAAAGTCAACTAAGGGATTGGCCGGAGGATGGGCAGCATCCTTTGAGTACATTAACAACTCAACTGCGATCGCCAACCCGTCTGCCAAGCGTGGCGATTATGGCAAAATCCCCCAACGAGCCCACAACGTACCCATATCGGTCGTTGTGGTGATCTTTGGGGGAGGCCTGTGTCCAGCAGTGGACTTCATTCGGCCGAAATTATGAATGGGAGGTATTCTTGCATTCGTCCACGACCTTGGTATTGCTGGTTCACCTTAGCTGACCACGTCTGGTCGAAGGGGAGAGTTTGTTAATCCCCCTCAATCCATCTTTGAGGTGCGCGCGTGGAACACATACACCTGAGGTCTGTTTAGTCATGGGCCAAGATTATCGTCCTAAAGCGGGCATTGCCGGCTCGTCTTCGGCCCGTCAATGTGTCTCTACGGATCAGGAGACGTCTGTCGCCTCCAGTTCTCTCCGCAGCCAACCCACATTAAAACTGATAGAAGTAAGGCCTCATCCGATCCAACAGCCATCACTCCTAGGAAAGGCATGACTATGTATGCTACGTAGCTTTTTTATTAAATTGCTGATGCAATGCCAATCAAAGGCTTATGTGAGAATGCCTTTTGTTTCCGTAATTTCACTGAATATTCTTACCCTTCACTCGGAACACAACTACGCCTACACATAGTAGTTATGGCGAATATATAATGATGATAAAATATGTAGGACTGTAGTATTGCCTCAGTGGAACCCTTCATATATAACTCTACTACCTCGGTACATACTATAGTTCACTCAAATTTTCGTTAAGGACAAATTCGAGTGCTGTTTGTATAGTGTCATAACGTTTGAGTGCTCAAAATGATGTCATATGTTAAAAGTTTACCGGACTACATATTTGCACATTATCAGCTTTCTTTTTAACTTATGTCTTCTTCAGCACATCTAAAATCAGCATATTTCATCCTTACAGGCGTGGTGATTATAACAATGTGGATTTTAAACCGTTTATTGGGAGTTTACTAACTGACATATGAACGACATTCTTCGCCAACACCACATAGAAGTAATGTGATGGGTAAATCGTGAAAATCTGTCATATAGGAACATACGCAAAATAATGGATAATAGCGTAAAGTATGTAGGTACGTTACTCAGACGTAAAGTCCAAATTATATAATTATATTTTCGCAATAGTCTGTCGAAACTGCCGTATCAAAGAGCAGTACTATTTGATACGGAAGTTTCGACATTAATACTGGTGGCATTTGGACCCGCTTCATTATTATTAGAACATTAATCAATACATTTTTGACGTCGCTTAGCTCGTATTATTATTCTTAAATTCCTTTTGATGCCACAAAAATAACACAGACGTACAAAAAAAATGTTGTTATGGGGCAACTCGTCGTCGGTAGTATAATTTACTTCAATGATATTGATTTAGTTTTGTTTTAATTGTTCGACTTCTCGCAGACATTTCCGAGAAATGTTGTTGCTCAACCGGACATTTCTGGCGAAGCCAAAAGAGGCCTCCAGACTGGCTAAAAGTTAATATTAAAATCTAAGTAACTTGCTCTAAGGGCGGCCCCTGCGGGACACGGACCTCGGCTTAGGGCGTTGCTGGGAATAAAAAGCTATTGTTTTGTAGACAGCTGGAAAGGTTTTATTTAATTTGTTTCAATGTACGTTTATCTTGGCCTACAGGCTCGGCACGGGCCGGCGCGAGCAAGTGATGGGGGGCGGAGAAGTATTTCCTACTTGTAAATCGTTCACCCCTAGGAAGGGCGGAAGTCCTAATGGTTAAAACCATCGGAGAGGTCACCTTCGGCATCGAAAGGGGGCTCGCGGACCTCGATAAATCTCGTCACTCCCCAAAGCGAAGGGGAGGCAACTATACAGAGGTTGCAAGCACATCATGGGGCTCAACCATCATTTCACATTTGTTCTAATTCCATTTATTTGATGATATTAACAGCGATGCAGTAATAGGAACCGTTGATACTCGTAACATAATTTAAAAAAAAAAAAATTCTTAAAGAAACAAGATTCACTTTATTTTTTGTATTTGTTTAGTTTATCAATTTTGTATGTAACATAGACCCATTAAAATTAAATAAGTTCATACACACTATTTTTAAATAAATCCAATGATATTATATATTATAAGAAGTAGATATGTTACATGCGCGCAAAAAGTAAGAACCAAAACTCCCCCAATTGTAGCACCTTGCAATTAGTTCGCTCAAGACAAGACAACGAGCAGACACTGTCACAAGCTGTATTGTTTTATTAATTAAGTAATAACAATGCCGTCATAAGTATAGAAAATGCACAAACTATCAAGCAAAAATAAATAAAGAACAAGGCATCTTATACCACACGTGAATAACGACTAATATAAAATATTTTAATATTATATTACATTACATTATAAATACTTTTCAAATTATCTATGGTATAATATCATTGATTAAATCAAATAAAATAACATTTTCCGTGTTCTGTGGTTAATCGAGACAGAAATGGGTCGTCTATTTTCACTAAAACCTATGGTAGTATGTGGCAAAAATTCCATATAGGCAAAGCGCAAGCTCATATCCTTATTTAGATATTAATATTCCAGTAAACGATTTATGTGAAGCTTATAAACGTAGCAAATCAATCCGGCTTTATGGGGTTTTCTGAATGTTTTCATATACCTATTTTTAATATTCTTCTTTTTTGTACCCTGGGAGATTAAAGGGGCCACTTCAGGTGAATCATAATACGGTTTACATTAGAAATCACAAAATGGTCAGTTATTATTAAAAGAAACTAACAGCCGGACTACAAGTTCAAAGTCACTTAGCGGGCTATGGAATGTGTTATGCTCAGAGTCTCTCTAATGGATAGAATCCGAAACGAGGATATCCGGAAGAGAATCAAAGTGATCGACATAGCACACCGAATGAGCAAGCTGAAGTGGCAGTGGCCTGGTCATGTTTGTCGAAGGACTGATGGCCGATGGAGCAGACGAGTCCTAGAGTGGAGACCACGTATGGGCAAACGTAGTGTGGGACGCCCACCGGTCAGATGGACGGAGGATCTGAAAAAGTTTGCTGGGTCCGGCTGGATGCGGAAAAGTAATGACCGGGTGTTGTGGCGCACGCTGGGAGAGGCCTACGTCCAGCAGTGGACCGATATATGCTGATGATGATGATGAATGTGAATCGTATTAAGGTCATTACTATTACCCCGGACCATTTTTTCTAAAGCTGCATTTTTAGGCCCCCAGGTCCCAAGTTACTTGGGGTTAGCGCAATATGAAATATTGAAAAGGTACTGGCATAGTCTTATAGCCGGCGGCTTGCCTGACACCATTCTTGGGTATGCTAGTTTTGATGGTTTACTTACCACGTTGGGTAACCAAAATTGCTTAATGGTACGCACCGGGTACCAAATTCTCTTAGGATAACCTTCTACGATAGCCACGGGGTAAGATGGAGTAGCTCTATTCGTGAACGGAGCTACACGGTTAAGAATCTACATGTTCTTGTAATTAAGATATCAAATTGTAGGCACTTCTTCAAATAATAGTAGGATGATCATTCCAATTAACATGTTTCTTTATAAATTTTTTTCTTGGTAGATATCATTAATCATAATTTCGGCCGAATAAAGTCCACTGCTGAACACAGGCCTCCCTTACAGATTACCACAACGACCAGTATGGGTGTTTTGTGGGCTCATTGGGGGGTTTTGCCATAATCGCCACGCTTGGCAGACGGGATGGCGATCGCAGTTGAGTTGTTAATGTACTCGAAGGACGCTGTTGCCCTTACCTCCGGCTAATCCCTTATTCAACTTTTACAACATCCACGGGAGGAGATGGGGTGGTGGTATTCTGAGCAGCCACCACACGGCTGATAGATAGTTTTATTTGAGCTATTTAGCGTATTTTCTTAGGGCTGACGTTTCTAAGTAGATATTCTGTCAGGTTTCAGAAGCCTTGTTCCAGCAACGAACTCTTAAAATCAATATCAATCAACCAAAGTAGAGGATAACAAAAAAGTGGAGTATAATTTGCAGGAACTGACTCCACCAAGTCTGCAAAAGACGGGGATTGAACTGTCTAGTCCTTAAATATGGCTTTCCTGAGGGTTTACTGGCTATGACATATTTTTGTATTCAACTACTTACTCCTACAACTCTACTTACAAAATAGAGGAGAGCTGGATGACACACTAAGAATTCTTTATGACGATAAATATTACCATTGGTTTTCTATTTCTTTCTTCAACGGGTATAAAGCCCCTCGTATTTTGAGGTCAATGGTCCAACCACAGAGGGTCCAGCGATGTCAAAAAGAGAACGTACAGGAACATGTAATGCCATCTGTTGCAATTTGAATGAACAATAGAACATGGAACATAGAACATTTATTTATACAGCAATAGAATGAAGCTTTCACGTAAACGAATGTTGCCTAAACATTAGTTTGATATACTGACGATAGATGGCGGTAAATTATGTTTTGCTTTGTGATAAAGACCAACGAAGCCTATATTTTTGTACTCAACTACTTACTCCTACAGCTCAACTTACAAAATAGAGGAGAGCTTGATGACACAATAAGAATTATTTATGACTATAAATATTACCATTGGTTTTCTATTTATTTCTTCAACGGGTATAAAGCCCCTCGTATTTTGAGGTCAATGGTCCAACCACAGAGGGTCCAACGATGTCAAAAAGAAACGTACAGGAACATGTGATGTCATCTGTTATAATTTGAATGAACAATACAGCAATAGAATGAAGCTTTCACGTAAACGAATGTTGCCTAAACACTAGTTTGGTATACTGACGATAGATGGCGGTAAATTATGTTTTGTGTTGTGATAAAGACCAATGAAGCCTCTTTTCTATCAACCTCACTAGTTTCAAATTGAGATAAGAGGTGTCACTGATTCCAAATATTTAAACGAGTTAGGTTGTTTTTTTAGCAGGCCACGGGCAAACTGGCAAAGGTGAATGCTCTTAAATCCTATTAATCATAGTACGTGATCAGACTCAAGGATTTTTAATGAAACAGACGTAATTTATGGATAAAAGTTATTAAATAACGGAATATGCCATCTCATCCTCAGTATTTACTTTAATTAATTAAATGTTTACTTAATTCTGAAACTTAATTTCACCAAAACTTTTTAGTATTTTTTTTTATTTGGTGACGCGACGTGCAAGTCTTTCGCCTGGTGGTAAGCGAAATGCCTGCCCATAACAATTTGAATGTTACCCATGACTAGTCCTGCGAGGCATCACACTGCGCTTGTCACCTCGAGACAGTTATTTAGTCTCTTATGCCCATTGATTTCACTAGCTGCAGTGACCTTTAAATCGGAGCACAGTCATGTCAAAAGCTTAACTACTACTGCTTAGCGGCAAATATGGGCACTGGGCACTGGCAACTACCTTCTATTTTTTTTAATTATTTATCCCAGTGGAAATTCTTCATGAACTGCTTCCGCCCTGGGGAAGGGCGAAGGGGCATGCCGGACTCCTACCGGCTAAAACCAGTGGGGCGATCATCTTCGGCACCCAAGGGAGGCTCCAGGTCAGGACCAGGGTATTATCACACTGGAGCCACCCACTGATGCCACGCCTATAGGTATATCTCGGAGAGGGCGACTGTAAAGCGGTCACCCTCCACTGGCACCTATCTAGCTGGCCTTTTGCAATAAGAAATAGAATATAAAATAAATTAGAAGAACAGAAGATGTTGTTTTTAAATTATTTTGCCATTTCATAATCAAGGAGCACAATAATCATCATCATCATCATATTCATATCAGCCGAAGAATGTCCACTGCTGAATAAAGGCTTTCTTCACCATAGATTTCCACAACGACCGATTACGGGGGGCCTAGTTGTGTCTTTGGTGGGACTTTTCCAGTACTGACCACGCTTGGCACGCGGGTCGATGAGCGTATGAATGGCTGCTGTTCCACAGAGAGGATGCTGCTGCCCATCCCTCTGGTAAATAATCCCGAAAACTAAGGGTAGTTGCCTTGAAATTAAGTGAAATGATCATTTATTCAAAATAGACTAAGAAATTAGTCCTTTTTGAACGTCAACAAAAGACAGCACCCCATAAGCCCACCCTTCACCGCTTCCTAGTGTCCTTTTACGACATCTACGTGAGGAGATGGAGTGGTGCTATATACTAAATCCGGACACCATACGGAAGTCTAAATCCGGACCCTACACGGAAGTGCAGTAATGTACTTACTATAATTATAGTACCAAGCCCTTGAGAGCCACAATAGAATAGAATAGTATTATTGTATAGCTTTATGCATTATCCTAATAAATACGCTTAAGCATAGGTATACGCGTATATAGGTTATTAGTGAAAACCAGTGCCGTTGACTATAGGTCTGTCTGAAATCGCAGTAAATGTGCTGAGCAACCTTTTACAAATAAATTTACCTATGTTTTTATCATCATATCAGCCATTTATACGTCCACTGCTGAACAAAGGCCTCTCCCAAAGATTTCCACAATTGTGTCACCATTTTGGGGGGTATTTGCCAATACTCACCACGCTTGGCAGGCGGGTTGGTGAGCACAGTATATCTACTGTTCCACAGAAGGGACGCTGCTACCCGTCCCTTAGGTTTAGAGTCCCTCAGTCGGCATTTACGACATCCAACGGGAGGAGATGGAGTAGTGCTGTATTCTGAGTCCGGACACCACACGGAAATATGTTTTACAAATAAATTATTATGATTTTAATTTTGAATAATATCAGCTTGTAAATGTCCCACTGCAGTGTAATAGCCTCGTCGCATACAGAGAAGGAACGAGAATTGATCACTGTTCATACACTTTGTTCATACATATTTATGGATAAACATAAATATCTCTCAAGAAAAATAGGTAAGTACAAATGAAATATAATACATATTATCATATTATATAAACCTTACAGCATAATAGTAGCAAACATATAAAAAAAATTGTATCAGGAAATACTTTTTAGTTCAAGGAGTTTAAAGAGGGCGCATCATTTGATACAAACACAATGAGTCACCATTATAAGGCCATTGATGTCTTCAGCTGGAACTGGGTCTCTCCTGGATATTCTTATTATTATTCAAAGCCGATAATTATGTAAGAGGACACACCTTCACTAGAATCGACAGTGATGAGTCATATTCTCATGGTTACCAGGCTTGGTAGATGTATCGGCGACTAAGGTATATCGTTTATATTAGAGGCATAATTTGAGAGGTGGGATAATATGGATGCTGCCTAAGTTGCCATTACAAAAAAACTAATTCGTTTTAGTCTAGGTACTTATTTTAAATAAACGATTACTTTAGTTCTTTCTAATTCCTTTAATGGATGGATGCGACTACAGTTATAATTTATTTATACAAGGTCTTAATTTAATAGTCCACGATATTTTGCATGGCGCTATGGTGAACGATGAAGATAATGTAGGTATAAAAAAAAACATGTAAATTTGCGGTTTAAAAAATTATTTCATTAAATCATTTATTTAATTACTTCCTAGTTCTCTTAGTTGTGATAATATTCACACGCATCTAGTAAGACAATGGAGGACAGGGTTGGTTGACTGATTTAGATAGTCTGTAACGTTAAACAAAACAGACGGCGCACGGTAGCGACATCACACAAAAGAAATAAATGGATTTTTACCTTGAGTTTTTTTTGTGTTCGGTACATCATCTTAAGCATTTACTGAGGCACCATGCAAAATATCGTGGATTATTAAAATAAGACCTTATATTAGTGTCACCATACACAATACAAAATTCCTTTGTATTTACTACACTAAAAAGTAAGGATATTTTACTATTTATTTATTATTAGTACTTACCTTCGTCATTGCGAGGTGTCCGCTGAAATCCAGCGCTGGGAGCTACGCCCAGACCATGGTGAGCTGGTAACACTTACGGTATGGGCATGATAGTCAGTGCACATATTTTTAAATTTCATTACACTGTCAAATATATGACCTGGGTCGAATAAAATGTTTTCTATTCAATATTCTACTACTGAAAGGCAATGACCCTAAATGACCAAGTGTTCGCCGTAAACCACATGCTAGTCATACTTCTTTGTTTGGGTTGGGATCGTTGTGTATTGGAAGGGGATAGCTTGTGGCATTTCGCAAGGGCCAGTTTTTGGACCACTCTTCTGCCACCGCGTACGGTCTACTATTGCGTGTCAATCTCCCCAATGGCGTTAATTCTGTTTGCTATACGAACAATCCCTGGGTGAACCAGATTAGATCTTTCGACCTGGAGCCTCCCTTCGGTGCCGACGATGATCACTCCGGTGGTTTTAGCCGGTAGGAGTCCGGCATGCCCCTTCGCCTTTTCCCGGGGCGAAGGAAGTACATGAGGTATTTCCACCGGATCAATAAAAAAATAAATAAAAAAAAAGGTGTACCAGATTACCTTGGCCTTGGTACAATCGAACTAATCTGATGTTCCACCAGGGGGTGGATAGTGGAACTCTTCAAAGGCTACTAGTAGATCCCATGAGGTAGGCTCATTTGGTTTGTTTTAACAAGCCACATACATTACACTTGATGACGAGGGTCTGATGATGGAGCCGGGAGACGGGTAGTGGAACAAAGCATATTTTATTTTATTTTAAACTATTATAATTATTATACAATATCTGATAAAGGCTGAATGATGTTATTAGGTAACTTTTATCTTTATAATGTTTTGGTAACGAGCACACGTTCCGTGTGGATTAGAATACCACCACCCCATCTCCTCCCGTGGGTGTCGTAAAAGGCGACTAAGGGATTAGCCGGAGGATGGGCAGCAGCGTCCTTCGAGTATATTAACAACTCAACTGCGATCGCCAACCCGTCTGCCGAGCGTGGCGATTATGGCAAAACCCCCCAATGAGCCCACAACACATCCATATCGGTCGTTGTGGTATCTTTAGGGGAGGCCTGTGTCCAGCAGTGGACTTCATTCGGCCGGAATGATGAGCACACGTTATGCCTTTGCGCCAGAAGTCAAGGTATTCAAAACTTTAATATTAATTTACGTGTTGATACGTGCGTTGACTGTGTGGTGCCGGCTAAGATTGGCACCACCCCATGTCATTCCGTGGGTGTCGTAAAAGATGACTGTGGTATTGTGCAGTGGATGAGCAGCAGCGTCCTTTGCGTCCTTTGAGTACTTTTTTTTTACAAACCCTTACCCCACACTAGGATTTCTCCTGTGTCGTGGGTGCGTTTACAGACATGAATTCCACATACAATACACCCAGACCCGGAACAACTACCTACATCATACAAATATTTGTTCCGTGACCTATCTCTTTTTCTTTCTTTTCTTTTCTTTTTTTTAAAAACGATGCCCCACACTAGGATTTCTCCTGTGTCGTGGGTGCGTTTACAGACACAAATCCCACACACAATACACCCAGACCCGGAACAACTACCTGCAGATCGTACAAATATTTGTTCCTTGCGGGAATCGAACCCACGACCCGGTGCGCAGCAGCCGACTGTATCAGCCACTGCACCAACCGTGCCGTCGATCTCCAGCAGTGAACATTTTTCGTGGAAATGATGACATGCATAACGCCGCCAACAAAACATAGTCTGCGGCTGCGGACCCGAGGGACTATACTGGAAAGTTTTCTGGATGACCTAGAACTGCGGTCGATGCTCCCGTCTTTCTTTCGTGACAAAGCCAGGCACGTGTAGGAATAACACGATGACACATTTCATTGAGCACCAGACTCCCTCAGAGTGGGTTTTTTAACAGTGCATGTTGTTTTCAAAGTTTCTTATGCCCAATTTGCTTATGTTACATGCATGTGTCATGCTTATGACATATTACCGTGTGGTGCCGGCTACGAATAGCACCAACCCATCTCATCCTGTGGGTCGTAAAAGGCGACTATCGGATTAGCCCGACGATGGGTCGCAGCGCCCTTCGAGTACATTAACAACTCTACTGTAATACTTTCAAATATTATTTCAAAAGAGTATGTCCATGGAGTTTCTTGCCGGTTCTTGTCCATAGGATCAACGACTTGGAACCGTGCAACTATTTCAATTCTGACTATTCGTAAGTGCCAGCAAATGGTTTACATGAATAAAAACAATTTGACTTTGCCTTTGACTTTGACTGTGATTGCCAATCCGCTGGCCAAGTGTGGTGATAATGGCAAAAACCCCCCTATGAGCCCTATGACACCCTAACCGGTCGTGGTGGCGATCATTGGAGTAGGTCAGTGTCTAACAGTGGACTTTATTCGGCTGAAATGGTGACATGCATGTGTGCTAAAGATAGGCCGCCTAATGATCACTACAACGAGCGACCATAAGGAATATTGCTATAATCACCACACTTGGCAGGCGGATTGGTGATCGCAGTGTTGATATTAGCACTCAAGAGGTTGTCGCGGCCCCTTCTTTTGATATTAACTCTTCGTCGGTTTTTATGAAAGCCATGGGTGTTTTTTTGTTAGACAAGTTCCATTGATTTTAGTTTTCATTTTGCGTGATACACTTACAAATGGACAACATACGTTCAAACTATTTTATTACATATATTTTATACATAATGTCTTAGGTTTTCGCGATCAAACAAAAATATATAATATACGCGATCTAATCCAGAAAAAGGTTGTAAAACAAGAACTGCGTTATTATTATGTCTAATTTGATTCTATCGACCTCTAATTACCTCTATATAATGACGACCTTCAGTACAATGTGAACTTGAAAGCTGAGCAGAGTCGCCGTCAAGTATATTTTTCTAAGAATAGCCCATAACGTGTGATATTATGTTACATATTATTGTATTTTTAATATATCATAGGCGAATCGGACAAATTGAAAGAAATAATATCTCGGGACGATTGCAAAGGACCGGATAATTAAACTGGAATCAGAAAGATTTTGGGCCGTTATTTTTTATTTGGCCTTTAGGCCACTCCAATGTGGGGAATTATAGTGACGAATATAATTACGAAAATCTGTCTTAGAATTTCAATTATCCGGTTCTTTGCAATCGTCCTTTTTTTCTTGATGTCCAGTGGAGATTTTACATGAACTTCCTTTGCCTCGGGGAAGGGCAAAGGGGTATGCCGGTCTCCTACCGGCTAAAACCACTGGGGCCAGGTCCTCGTAAAATCACACTAGAGCCGCCCATTGGTGCCACGCCTTAGGCTCATCACGGAAGGGAAGACTGTACAGCGGTCGCTCTTTCTGGCGGAGGGACGGTAACTGTAGAAAGGTCACCCCCAGGCACTTCTCGGGGAGGATTGTAAAGGATCCCCCCCAAGGCTCGCTGTGCTGCGCACACGGTGGCACGTGATCACGTGTGCACCGCCATCTTCCCGGGGTTTGCAAACGTCCTATATTTTTGTAGTGATAGTGTTCGACGACACGTTGACGCAGTGGCTAAGCAATCAGTTTTCTGCACTACGTGTCATGGTTTCGATTCCCGCACGGAACAAATACTATTTTTATGATCTACAGATAATCGTTTTGGGTCTGCGTGTTTGTGCATGTGAGATGTATGTCAATGTATGTAAGCTGTATAGGAATGAAATAGAAAAAAAAAGCGTGGCGCATCGCTTAAAAATATTTTTGGGACTTATTATCACACACGCCGCGACGGTGGTGGTAAGACCCGTCATGGAGCAGTGGCTGGAGAGGCAACGTGGAACTTATACGTTCCGGTCCACGCAGATACTCTAGGGACTTGTGTGTTTCGGGGAGTATCGGTGTCGCAGAGGCCGGGAATCAACGCCCAGGAGACTTACCATGAGCTCTTAATACGAGTCAATTGAAGACCTCAACTGATTAGTTATGATTATATGTACACACGGCAACATATCAAGCTATACATTTTCAGTATAAGCTGACCTCGCGTTGTATAGGTTTTTCGTACAATCCGAGATCAGCCTACATTGGAAATATATTGTTGCTCATGTAGCTGTGTGTACCTATAATTAAAGCAAATCAGTTGAGGTCTTCAATCGACTCGTATTAAGAGCTCATGGTAAGCCTCCTGGGCGTTGATTCCCGGCCTCTGCGACACCGATACTCTCAGAAACACACAAGTCCCTAGAGTATCTGCGTTGTCTATACTGTGCTGACTACCTTGAGAACACAATGCAGCACACGCTGGAGGTGTGCCAAGCTTGGGCGATGCAGCGCCGTGACCTCATCGCGTGGTTGAAGTCGGTGTGTTCTCACTTCCGCCTGTGGTTTTGTTTATGGTGCAGGGCAAGAGTGCTTGGGGGGCCATCACCGCTTTTAGCGACGAGGTCATGTACCATGTACCCGTAGAAGGTGGTGGAACTGGAGACGGAAGCTCATAGTGGGATTGGGAGAGCGCCGATCCCGCTCGGACAAGTAGGACATGGCGCCAGGTAACAACCTCTCTGGTGCCTATGTCTAACATGCCTGAGCGCTCGCCGTCGCTATATGGTGTGGGGCCCTCAGCGGTCACGGACAATAGGGAATCTGCTTGTTCATACAGAGCGTTCCCCTGGAACACGTGCCGCCGTATGCGCAGCACAGTGCACAGCGAGGCTTCAGGGTATCCTTTGATCCTTTACAATCCCCTCCGAGATGTGCCTGGATGTGGCGTCTCTACAGTCATCCCCTCTGAGATGAGCCTAAAGGTGTTCCAGGAATGGGTGGCTCTGGTTCGAATATGACTGTTCAGGTGATTTTATCCGGTAATAGTCTGGAATAACCCCCGGAGGGTTGTAGGTTGTAGGGTCCTTTCTCAGGAGGAAGCCCAAGAGGATTTCCACGGGAAAAAACGGTATTATATCCTGCCACCAGGGTCAGCGCTATTTCCTATAGGCGTGGGATCCAAACAACGCAGACACAGTTCTAAAATCAGCATATATAATAATTATGTATGCGGAAATATAATTGTTTATATAGACTTGTATGCAACCTTGCGACAGCATAAATTAATTATACCTAAGCACGTCCACTATAATCTGATATCTTATTATATCACGTTAAAAATGCGTATTAATGTTAAATACCAGTTGGCGCAGTGACTAAGCGATTTGCTTTCTACGCTACGTGTCGCGGGTTCGATTACCGCGCAGAACAAAAACATGTATGATCTACAGATAGTTGTTTCTGGTCTGGGTGTTCGTGAATGTGAGGATTATTTAGGTATAGACCTTTTTTTTTTTATTGTTGCCCTGTGAAAATTCTTCATGAACTTCCTTCGCCCCGAGGAAGGGCGAAGGGGTATGCCGGACTCCTACCGGCTAAAACCACTGGAGCAGTCATCTTCGGCACGTAAGGGAGGCTCCAGGTCCTCGTATGATTGTATGTACAATGAACCTAGAGAATACAGGAGAAAAAATATTTTACCTCCAGAATTCAGAGATTCAATTTCAATTTCAATTTAATTTTCAATTTTCAATTTATTCAAAGTATATTGTGGTACATAGGTAAAATTTATGATATAAAAAACAATAAAATTGTGTTTGTGCTGCTATGACCCGCCATTAATGGCATACAATAAATTTAAAAAGATATACACGTCATTACACATTAATGTCAACAATTAAAACAAATCAAATTAAAATTATATAGAAACATCACTCAAATATTCATTTAAACTATAGTAACATTTATCAATTAATAATCGGAACAACGATTTTTTAAATGTAATAATATCTTTCGAATCTTTAATAGACTTCGGCAATTTATTATATATTTCAGGAATTAGATAAAAAGCACTGTTGTGGAATAACGCAGTTTTGTGAGGAATCCTTGTCATTTTATGTTTATGTCTAGCTCCAACACTAAATTGAAAAAAATCTATATTTGTTTTTGCATATAGGGCACATTCATAAACAAACATACATGGTAATGGTAAAATCTTTAGCTCTTTAAAGTGTGGTTTACAAGATTCAGTTGATTTAATATTTACTATAGACCTAATACATCTTTTTACTTCTATCTTTCGAATTAATCTAATTACTTAAACTGACTTAACGCCTTAGGCATTTATTTTCTACGAGTCAATCGTAGGGTGATGAGGAGATACCATGGCAGGTGCAATATATTTATGACAAACATAAAATGAGAATTTTTGCAATACCTATATTTAAATACCCTAGTAAATGTATAAATAATAATTTACATTTACATACATGCATACACATCTAATTATAAGTCATTGAAAAGAAAGTAGTTCCGAACTTTCCGCTTAAATTAATTCCAGAGAAGAATGGTTTGTATATGAAAGGAAGAGTAAATCAAATCAGAACTATGAGAAGGACGGTGTAGGAACAGACTGTTTGAAGAATGTAGATTCCTAGCGGGATTAGAACAAAAATATGGAAAGTGAGGCATAAGACAAAAAGGAGGGATGGGAGAGTTGAGTAGGGGCAAAAGCATGGTCAATGCACACGAACATCTCTTCTCAAGAGAGATGTTGTTATTAAGATGATTCTGCTAAGCTTTTGTTAAGAAATTACTTTCAAACTTTCCGTTTAAATGCATTCCAGAGAAGAATGGATTGAATATGAAAAGAAGCGTGAACCAAATCAGAACTATGAGAGACAGTGTAGAAGATTGAAGAACGTAGATTCCTATCGTTATAAGAGCTAAGATATTGAAAGTGAGGCATAAGACTAGGAGGAGGGATGGGAAAACTCGGTAGGGAGAAAAGCTTGGTCAACGCGAACTTCCCTGTCGAATGGGCATAGCTTTATCTTCAGCCTGCGTAAATGAATAGATGGATTTCCATGTGTTTGGATATTAATAAAACCGGTCAATGAAAAAAGTTACCATGACGCTTTTGAGGTTTCGATTTATAATACGTTATAACCTTTTTTTATTTTTATATTGGTGCCCAGTGGAAATTCTTCATGAACTTCCTTCGCCCCGGGGAAGAGCTAAGGGGTATGCTGGACTCCTACCGGCTAAAACCACTGGAGTGGTCATCTTCGGCACCTAACCACGGCTCCAGGTTCTCGTATGATCACACTAGAGCCGCCCACTGGTGCCACGCCTACAGGCTCATCTCGGAGAGGGTGACTGTAAAGCGGTCACCCTCCCGGGGGATTGTAAAGGATCCCCAATCCAATAGATTCCCCAGTCTACGCACCCGCAAACCCAGAGGTCCCCCACCTTATAGCAATGGCAGGGGGTTTCAGGCGTATGGGAATTAGGCGCCAGGGCGGTTGTTACCCCGGCGCCGTCTCCTCCTTCTTCGAGCGGGATCGGCCCTCTCCCGATCCCGCTCTGCGGTCTCCTTCTAGAGCATGTCGCTTTCACAGAAGTAGACTACTGCAATACGTCATAACCTAGACATACCACACTACGCAATATTCAGACTTTCATTTACACTGAATAAAAATAGTTAAAAAGTTGTTGTCATCATTATATTAGCCGAAGGACTCACCACGCTTGGCAGGTGGGTTGATGAGCGCAATATGACTACTGTTCCACAAAATCTGCTCCCCATCCGTCGGGTTTAGAATCTTCGCCTTTTACGTTATAAACGGTAGTGGATGGACTGCAGTGCTATATTCTAAATTCGGACACTACACGACTTTTTTAAGTGTTATAGATAAAATCAGACAGGAAATTTAAGCATATTATGCAGTGAGACAGGATAAGGCTGGGACAGTATAGCTGATCCAGTTCCTATACAAGTTCAAGCCAGTGGGTTTCAAGCCACATTTTTATCCCAAAGAATAGGGTGAAATTTAGTTACCCAAACATATTATTATTACAAGTTTGGTTTGAGTAAAAATGTCCTGGCGTTCTGCTAGTCTATAGCCAGATCTTTGGGCTTAACTTGGTCAACTAATTTTCGAGAGCAGTTCGCAATTTGCCATCAAGCATTGTTAAAACTGTAATCATTACTAACTAGTGAAATTACTGAGCACAAGAGACTTAACATCCAATGTTTCGAGGTGACGAACGTATTGTGGTGTGTGTTGAGGACTAGTATTGGGATAGCATTACAATTGCTTTGTGCAGGCTTGACACTTACCGCCAAGCTAATGGCTTACTTATCTCGTAACCAGGTTGAATAAAAAATAAATTGCCCTCTACGTTATCCCTTGATATCTTATTTTTCTCTATTCTAAAACTGTTGCTTGCAAGCGGATCGTTCTTTAAGATTGCACTTTCCACATCCAACCCCTCTCATTATCTTGGTCAGATCGTAGGACCAAGATCTTCAAAACCATATACAAAATCTTGTCTGGGTATCGCATACATGGCATCAATTTTCACTTTCTGCTTGCTCTTTTATTAAGCGACTTCAAAACTTCAAAAAAGGAGGAGGTTATCAATTCGACTGTATATATTTTTTACGCATACTTTTTTTTTGTGTTGGGTTTTCTCCCAGACATTTCTGGGAAATGTGGTTGCTTAACCAGTCATCTCTGGCGAACCCAAAAGAGGCCTCCAGCCAGTATCGGGCATATCTCCTTCACATATGCACTAATTTGGATAATTCTTTTTTTTAATAACTTAAGTGCATATTCGTTTTACTGACCAATAAATTGTATTCAAATATATCTGACTCGTTTAAGTGACATTAAAATACACAAGGGCACACTAAATGATTTTAGAAAATAAAAAAATGCAATGATGTAGTAACCTGTTAATATTTTTATTGTTTTTCGAAGTAGTCTCCGTTTCTTTCTAAGTACCGTCGCATGCACTGGAACCATGGACTTAAGCAGTCCACTCTTCTTTAGGGATCTCGTCCAGGTTTTTTCGAAGTCAGCAACGGCGTCTTCGGGGTTCATAAAGCGAATTTCTCTGAATTTATCTTTTATTTCCGGGAATAAATAAAAGTCACATGGTGCCAGGTCAGTACTGTAAGGAGGACGACTTGACCCCACCTGCCATAGACAAGTATTTGATTGTTCGTCTGGCCGGGTGAGTGTTAGCGTTGTCGTGATGGAGGAGGATCCTGCTTCTTGGGCGCTGCTGCCGATCATTTTCCTAGACAACTGGTAAACAATGAACAATATGCTAATCTAAAGTAACAGTTCTTTTATCCTCTAGCGCAATTGTTGTGAAATAATCCATCCATCCAAAAAATGAAGCAATTATCCTTTTCCTTTAACTTCTGCCCTTCTTTGCTTTTGTTGGCAAATATTCGAATGGTGTATCCATTCGAATATTTGCTCTGAGCAGATTGTCTTTTGTTTTCAGGCTCATACCAATACGTACCAGCTTTCATCACCGGTGACGCTGTCAAATACAGCATTCGAGTTACCTCCGTTATATACACATGAACACATAAAAGTATTATGAAATATATCTCAGTTGTAATAGTGTATTGTATTGTGGCCAATAAACAATTTCTTTCCACATTCTTTACCGGAGTAAAACATATCTACCTATTCATTATCCTAATTGCAATAAATGTTCGGTCACTGTCTCCTACGACCTCTACAGGCATTATGAAATTTACATCCCACAAAACCTTTTACAGCTTGCAAGAATAACCTTTCCCAAATGTAAAATTTTAAGCTCTATCAATATTTTCAATAGCTGTTTTGTACCTTGACACGCTTGCCCCTGGATAGCCTTGGGGTAAGCCAGCTGGATGTCGTAAAGGCTAACAACTCGTCGAGGATGTCCAAGAATGGACAATAGCACTGAGTTAGCTGGATAAGGAATCCTATAAAACATTTGCGAAATAAGTATGTTGTTTTGATTAAATGTTAAGCAATCACTCGAAATTTGGTCTAAGTAAGGTCCCAAGGCGATGCCAAGTTTTGTAAATAACTTAAATGGCTGTCGTATATAACTTCTCTGGTTTTTTACATTATGATGAGGAATCAAAGTACACAACTGGATTCATATACCGTGACAGACGCTTAACAAAGACTACTTACTTGGCAGGCTGAGAAAGAATGTTTGCTAAGTTGGCTTTATGTGGAAAAACCACGAAAATTAATTAGCAGACAAATTCTGATTATTAGCTTAGGCTTTGACCGCGGCAAAAGCTAATATAAACTTTATTTTGTTAGATTCAAGGTGCGGTTTTAATATTAACGTCTTGAAGGCAATCAAGGCGCAAAACTGCGCGGGAGTGTATGATTTTCATTTCAAGTTCAGTGTTATACTAGCGTTCATCGGGCTTGGACGTGAGCATTTAGAAAAAAGAACGCGAATTTTATATTAAATCTCGATATTGTAATAGTGTGTGTTGTGTTCAGTGCAGTTTTTGGTATAATTTTGTTAATGTTTTCGTGTATACAGAGCTTGGAGATTTAAACGTGAGTATTTTTCTATTCGTTAATATATGTGGGGAAATTAATTAGGAATGAGAAACATCTCAAGCAAACATCATTGTGTGGACCTTCCATTCATAGAGTGGCCATCAGTTCTTTTTTTATCGTTTTAGGTATGCACAATTTTGTCTGTTGTTGTTAATCGAAAAATCTCAGTCGTTTACACAAATTGCACTGCATTAGAGATATATACACCTTAATGATAATTATCGCCATTACCATAAAGATTGCAACACAACATCAAAAATACGGTAATATTTTTTAATTGATCATTGGACCTAAGGGTAGTAACATCAGCGGTTACTATCCCATTCCTCCATTCATACAATATAGGTATATACAATCACATATGTATTGACGAGTTCTGAACCAGTGACACTCTTTAGAACAATTATTATCATCATCATCATTTCGGCCGAATGAAGTCCACTGCTGGACACAGGCCTCCCCCAAAGATCATCACAACGACTGAAATGGTGTGTGTTGTGGGCTCATTGGAGGGTTTTGCCATAATCGCCAAGCTTGGCAGACGGGTGGGCGATCGCAGTTAAGTTGTTAATGTACTCGAAGGACGCTGCTGCCCATCCTCCGGCTAATCCCTTAGTCGATTCTTACGACACCCAGAGGAGGAGATGGGGTGGTGGTATTCTGAGCCGGCACCACACGGTTTATTATGTATTATATATATAATATTATGTATTACATATAATATGCAGTAGTAGTATTAAAGAACATTATGGTTATTAACATCAATCTTAATGGCTTGATATTATCAGTTATTAAGTGACGATCGAAGTTAATGATTAGTTAATATGTTGTATAAATACCTAGGTATATTATTAAAAAAGAAATATAAAAAATTTCAACTATGTCTTTGAAAACGCACCACAACAGCAAATTAGCTTGACTCTTACTTGACCGGTTTCTACGTATTTAGCAATAAGAATTAATACAATTAAGATTGAGTATTAATATATTTAAGTAGTTTAGAATATTAAGCAGATAACTTACCAAGGCCAATCAAACTTCGTGATGCCTAAGTTACGCAAAGTGATCTACAATTCTGCATTCTACTATCTACCCTTTTCTTAAGTTGGTGGGTATAGTTAAAACGTAGTGACTATATATTCTGTGAGTATAGCTTCCAGTTCTAGCAGATGATGCATAAGATCACGATAAAAAAATGTCTTCTGTGTAGTGTTGCCATACGTCCGGTATTTTTATGACATCTCCAGAAAATTATCTCTTTGTTCGGAATGCGGGGGAATACCAAGATGTCCGGAATTTCCACAAATTAAGTTAAAAGAGTTAGTAATCAAATAATAATATATTTTTTTAAATAAAAATCAAAATCATTAATCAGCACAATAAATTATAGTATTTAAATTAATGTAATTAGATCATCATTTCGGCTGGGTAGAGACCGACGCCTGACCACAGGCCTCTCCCAAATATGGCCACAATGACCGTCCCGGGTATGTTGTGTGCTCATTGGGGGGTTTTGCCATAATCGCTACACTTGGCAGGCGGGTTGGCGATCGCAGCTGAGTTGTAACTGAACTCGAAGGACGCTGCTGCCCATCCTTCGCCTAATCCCATATTTATATCTAGCCTTCTACGACACATACGGGATGAGATGGGTTAGTGCTATTCTTAGCTAGCACCACACGGCAATGTATACTGATACCGCTGGGTTTTTCTCCAGATTTCCTTTTTCGGGTCTGTTAACCTTCTGTGTGCTTTACAATTGTAGAACAAAGTTGCCTTTAAATAATTGTCACTGGGTTGTTTATGTTTTATTAATCGATATACTGTAGCAACCCACCCCTACTCTTGTAAATGAAACCCTTGGACATCATTAGAGGAATAGTAAGCCTTATTTGACATGACTATGTACGTCACTGAAATGCCTATTGCCTTTCTTTAAATGAGTCATCGTGCAGTGTTAAAACAAATTGCAATGCAACTGAACTGAGCGATTGCTTGAAAGATCGAAGTAACCTATCACGAACTAAGGGCGTGTTTATTCTTGAAGGTCTATTCCAAAATTGGAATGGACGAAAATTGGATCAATTTTGGAAGTGTCAGCTATAAAAATATGTAAATCTCTAACGTCAAATTCAAATTCAAATTTTTTCAAATTCAAATACATTTATTTGCTAGAATAAATAGATAAAGTAATTCTATCACTTATTACAGTGGCGTGTGTTTTATCTGAGTGCGTATTCATAATAAAATGAAGATTTTTTTTTTATTGTGTTTAAATAGCTATGTTGTTCTTTAATAATCCAATGTCATTGCAAAAAGGAAACTAAACTCTTTTCAATAAATGCTATATATGTGAGTTTTGTTAAACGCCAGCCTATTCAATATTTATAAAAAAAAAACATCCCAATATTTTGCGGAGATTTTTCATAAGTGGCTAGGATACACGGGAAACAGCTAGCTCATTAAGACCAGAATTATAACAGTGATTTACTGAAGACGTCAGTACCTATTTCATTCTCATTTCAAGTGACCAACATAACCTTATTTTCTAGTGTGATTATACGAAATAACGACGTAATTTATTACATTTAATGCAAAGATCATCTGCAAATAACACTATCTTGTGATTAACCTTTATATTATAAGGTGGGTCATTTTTATATATAAGAAACAAAAATGGACCTAGAATTGAGCCCTCTGGTACTCCCATTTTGACCACAGACCCGGGAGGTGTGTTTTAGTTAATGTCTACTTTCTGAATGCTATTACCCAAATATAAAACAAGAAGGTCCAGTGTAGAACCCTTGATACCGTAGTGAGGAAATACCTGATCTGATGGCTACTGTTCCACAGAAGGGACGCTGCTACCCATCCCTCTGGTTTAGATTCCCTTAGTCGACTTTTACGACATCCACGGGAGGAGATGGAGTGGTGCTATATTCTTTATCCGGACACCACACGGACACAAGTTAAATATAACGTGCAGCAAATCCAAACGAGCACCACATACTTTCATGCAATACATAATTATTCCTTTATATCCGTTTAAATAATGAAAAAGAAGGGTTTTATTTTATTTATACAATATGCATGCAAAAAAAACTGCTTTTGTAAATGCCACCTCTGCACTAGGCTTTATCATGCACATATTTATTATATATATTTATTTATTGCAGGTGTGTTTCAAGACACACACACCCGAATAGTCATAAGACCAGAATTTGACGGCACAGTTGGTGCAGTGGCTGATACAGTCGGCTGCTGCGCACCGGGTCGTGGGTTCGATTCCCGCACGGAACAAATATTTGTATGATCTGCAGGTAATTGTTCCGGATCTGGGTGTATTGTGTGTGGAATTTGTGTATGTAAACGCACCCACGACAGGAGAAATCCTAGTGTGACGATGACGATTTAAAAAAATATATATATCATGATTGTTCCATTCAGGGATCAACTTGCGACCTATAGCGCTGAAAGCCAATGACTTAGTCACTGCGCTAATCACGTCTAGCGTCAGTAAATTCTAATTTCGTCCACGTCCCCCCTTCGTCTAAACATTCAAAAAATATTCCACCATTCTTGAAAAAATGTTAACGGAGCGTATATCGCGCGCTTGTAAATGGATTTGTACAGCATGCTACCAAGCTTCACAATGTTGTGATTTTGAAATCGTCAGATGAACAAATTGCTTCATGTATGTGGACATCGAATGGTCACATTTTTTCCGCTATCTATCTCACGGTTTGGTTAAGTAATGGGAAATAAAAATGTTGTAAGCAAGCAATGTGTATGCAAGCGCGGATCTTAAGCTGTAGCGCCCATCAAGCCCCTGTATATCTCTCGGTTGAATACACAGACGTCGAAGATACTATCTTTAGAGTTTACGCGTTAACTGAAGGCACATCATCAGGAAGAATCCAGGTAGAATCGGCGTCGAAACTGACGCAGATGGAGTCGAACAAGACTACAAACTAAATGTTCTTCATTCTTGAATTCTGTAATTCCCGCAACGGATAAGCCATCTTTCTCAGCGCAGACTGTTGGCTTTGAAGTTGTGTTTCGAAGGTACAGAGAAGAAGAGGAAGGTAAAGAGAAGCACGTCTGAAATCAAATTCCCTAGTGTAGATGGTGTGGTTTTATTATATCAATTTATATGGATCTTTAAAGCATATATGTGTGGGTCTTTATTATCATTTCCATATTAGTTATTATAAATAATGTAGAAATATGTATATTTGCGTAATATTAGTCAGTTCATATCAATAGATTGAAATATACGCTGTTAATGTCGCTTGTAAATATAATATATTGGTTGATCTGACCTACGGGTATGCATGCGTCATGCTCGTGAACGGGTGTTGTCAGGAATTATTATTATCATATTATTGTAGTATGTACCTTCTCTACACATAAACCTATATTTTTCATCTCATCTTTCATTCTCATTATACCTTTTAGAATCATTTGTATCAATTAATATAGTAACTTCAATGTTCTAGACTGCTCTTCTGCATAGGACTAACCAATTAGAACCGTGAACTTCAATTCTGACGTTTCATAAGTGTCAGTAATTGGTTTATTTGAAATAAAAACTTTGACTATTAGATACTATTAATTGATTATAAAAATTCATGTTATTTTTTGTACAATTAATTTGTCAAAATTCATTACGAAAATAGTAAACGTGTAACAGATTATAATTATGGTTGGTTAAAAACGAATGACATACTGAAGGAGGATAGTCAGTACACGACTGTTATTCCAAAGTTTATTTGTTTCTTTTTTTTCATGATTACCTAATATTTTTTCACAAATCTTTATAACAATTAGATAATATATATGTATAAACATATCGCGAAGGTCGCCAGCCGGATGCGGTCACGCAAGGGTGAGCACGTTTTAAGAATCTGTTTCCTATATTTTAACAAAATGTATCCTTACGATTTTTTTGTGATTTATGTTATTTTTTCGTCAGATTTAGGTATAAATTATCACGAGCTTGAATATGGCACTCGTTTATCTAGTCATCTATACAAATAAATAAAATTGAAGTGTCTGTTTGTAATGTCAAAATAACAGCTTTTTACTAAATGCATATTCAAGTATATACGGTACATATAACAAAAAAACAAATTTTTTGTCTGTCTGTCTGTCTGTTTGTTCCGGGTAATCTCCAAAACGGCTGGACCGATTTTGACGGGAATTTCACTGGCAGATAGCTGATGTTATAAGGAATAACCAAGGCTACTTTTATTTTAGTAAAAAAAAAATTAGGGTTCCGCACAAAAAATTAAACCCTTGAAATCCAATATATATATTCTATGTCAAGTATCTTTTTCGAAGTACTCCAAATTTGTTTTAAATTAAACGCGGGTGAAACAGCGGGTCCCAGCTAGTTGCGAATAATAATAAATTCTCTTTGTTATCATTAGGTCTTTCCCAGTCGTTTGCGTGCTCCTACAGAGTTACCCACAGGAAGACATCCGTTTCAATCCGCCCCGTGCCTTTTTACAGGTCACTTACCCCCCGCAAGAGGGATTGATCGCTTCAGTCTGCAGTCATCCCCTCCGAGGTGTGCCTAAAGTCGTGGCACTAATGGGCGGCTCTAGTGTGATTGCATCACGGACCTGGAGCCACCATTACTGCCGAAGATGACCGGTTCGTACCGGACCGGGAGGTCCTCGTCAGATCACACTAGAGCCGTCTATTGGTACCACGCCGTAGGTACATCTCTGAGAGGATGACTGTAAAGCGGTTTAAGCAGCTACTTTCCTCGGAAATATAAACGAGAAGCCCTACAAAAAGTTGTATTCGCGTAAATAATAATCAGTACTCTTTGCAAAGATAAGTTGTGGACAATATCCTTCATAATTTAGTTATATACTTTAAAGATATTTTTCTCTGTTGCATCAGTTGCTTTTGTGTGTAAACTGCCAATAAAGCAACTTACAACTAACAAGGTACTTTATTGAACACACAAAGTCGCCGCCATTGTTATATTTTAATGACATAGTATATCAACCTAAATACACGCGGATGTTGCAGATGCCCTAATATCGTTTCTAGAAGTACGTGTTACCACAATGCATAATTCATGTTTCTAAAGTACTGAGACGTAATTTGCTAACAAAATGTAGTGTGTACCTAAGTGTACAATAAATATAATAAAAGGGAAGGTGTGTTATGTTTCTGTAAGTGTGTGGGGATGAGAATGTTGGTGTGTGAATGAGTGTAAGTATGATTGTGAGTAGATTATGTCAGTGTGTGTGTGTCGACGGTAATGAAGTGCGAGGTTATCTATTTAAAATATGTTCTTTATATTAATTGGGAAAATCCTTTGAGTTTCTTGCCTGCTATTCTCCAACATACATTTGAGGATTGTGGAAATATTTCACCTGTTCTAATAGCTGTGCGCAACTGTGGTTGTGATCTCGGTGAAGAGTAAGAACAGCTGGTAAACTTATCGGAACAAAAGGCATCCAACTTAAGCCCAATGATATTATATATTTTAAAAAAGTAGATATGTTACATACGTGCCAAAAGTAAGAACCAAAACTCCCTCAATTGTAGCACCTCGCAATCGGTTCGCCTAGATTTTGTTTCTTCTTTCTCACAACATGGTTGTGCAAGCGAGACTGTATTTTGCGCGCCATTTAATATGGACGTAACATCTATGGTATAATATCCATTGCTTAAGCCTTAACAAAAAACTCATAATTTTGAATAAAAAGTTGTCAGTTTACACATTCATCTTACTAAACTTACATTGTAAATAACTTCAAAAATAAAATAACATAACCTCAAGATCACGTAGATCAAAAGATCACGTCAAATCGTGTGACGCAATAAAATGTTCTGTGTTTAAAAGTTATTGTTAGCACAAGTATTAATTATTATCTTAAGAATTTAAATACGACAATAACTACAAATTTGAATGATTGCAAGGTTGCAAGAGTATCCGAAGAACAAGCCACATCATGGCTTCATTTGAAATGTTAAGTCGAAATATGGTTTTATGTTGAAATTAATAATACAGTATTTTGTTAATTGAAAAACATTATTATCTATATTGTATCAATTATAGATTAATATTGATCATATTAGCCGATATTGATCTGTATTTACATTTAAATAAAAATTCTCAAAAGCGCCTCTGCGTGTTGAAGAATTGTCTCCGCGTAAGCTTTTTAAAATTCCACATTACAGAAGCAATGATATTGGTGATTCTTAGTCGGTAAACACACGGTGAGGTGAAGCAACGCTCAGCGCGGTCAGTCTATGGATGGGTGACTGCTTAGTGGTATTTCAACTAAGCGTCTTTGTGTCCCGGAAGGTACGTCAAATCATGGGTCCCGGTTACTGTCTTTAAAGAGCAGTCGTTAAGCCAAGTTGGAGGCCTTTGGGCGGCTTGAACAACTCTTGACACAAGGGTAGCAAAACACGAAAAATAAAATGTTAAATGTGTGTGTATTAGTGTACACACGTAAGAAGTGAAACTTTGCTTGGCAACTGGGCTTAACCCTGTTGTAAACTCCCATTTATTGTGCCTATTATGGCCTATCGTTTTTCTCTGTCTCCTGCTTGCTACGGAGGGAAGTGGAACGTATATTCTTTCCTACTCCTCCTTTTTCTTTTCTGATTAATTTCGGTGCGGGTTCCAAGACAGTTATTCATTTCTCTGGGACACACCGAGCTTCATTTATCGGTGTTCTTTTCGGTGGTCGCCATTGTAGATCCTGGCTTACAGGAGTTGCAGTGGTTGGGAATGTGTGGCGGGCTTGTTCCATAAAAAAAAAAAGTGAAACTTCTTTATGACATAATTTTTCGAAAAATGATCTACTATTTACAACTTTACAGAAATTGGTTAAATAAAGCTAAATTAGATAAAGTTTAAGCAAAAGTCTTTTATTATCATAGACATGGATACAATTAATACAATTATTTCACCTTATTGCTACTAAGATTATTATAGCATTTCATTAATTATAATAGAACTATTACTATAATTGTTATTGTTATTATATATTTTTGTAATTAATGGCTTATGGTAACTGAAATATGAAATATCTAGTTTACATTGCACGGAATTTAGTGACTGAGTAAAAACTCCATCAATTGTAGTGCCGGATCTTGTTGTTGATGTTTGAGGACTGTTTTTCATAGATAAATTCAATTTATCTTTCAAATCAATATGGCGCATAACGGAAAAATGTGACTTAAAAATAAAGATGGCGCGTAACAGAAAAACGTTACATTGCTATTAAAAGAATCCCATACGTCGATAAGGAAGTTTCACTTAAAAAATTGTAATTAATGTCAATTGTTAACTAAGTTTTCCGTGTGGTGCCCGGATTAAGAATAGTGCACCACTCCATCTCCTCTCGTGGACGTCGTAAAAGGCGACTAAGGGACTCTAAATCGGAGGGATGGCCAACGGCATTCTTTCTGTGGAACAGTAGCCATATTGCACTCTCAATCCGGCAGTCCGCAGTCCTGGCTAATTCCCTGCAAATAAAATTACTAACACTTACTAGAACTTTACTAAAACAATAGAAAGTTTACTAATGTTTAACCAATACTTAGTTATCACCGTTATCATCATCACATCAGCCATACGACGTCCACTGCTGAACAAAGGCCTCCCTCATATGATTCCCCATTTGTGAAATCATTTTGGGGGGAATTTGCTAACACTCACCACGCTTGGCAGGCGGGTTGGCTAAGCGCAGAATGATGCTGTTCCATAAAAGGGACGCTGCTGCCCATCCCTTGGGTTTAGAGACCCTTAGTCGCCTTTTTGTTTTTTCGTTTTTTTTTGTTGTTGGTCTTCTAGCATTTGACGGTTGGTGCAGTGGCTGATACAGTCGGCTGCCTGCGCACCGGGTCGTGGGTTCGATTCCCGCACGGAACAAATATTTTTACGATCTGCAGGTAGTTGTTCCGAGTCTGGGTGTATTGTGTGTGGAATTTGTGTTTGTAAACGCACCCACAACACAGGAGAAATCCTAGTGTGGGGGGCAACGTTTAAAAAAATAAAAATACTGGGAAATGTGGTTGCTTAACCGGTCATTTCTGGCGAAGTCAAAAGAGGCCTCCAGCCAGACAGTTTATTAGTTTTTTTTTTTTTTTTTTCTGATGGGCTTCTCGCAGTAATCACAAGGGGTATATATCTGCTTAACCGGGCAAAGAGTTTATTAGTCTGATATTTGCCTGTTTTATAGCTATAGTGCCCTTTTGCTCCTACTGTGTACTGCAATGCTCGGCTTTAGCAATACTATTCAGCCGCGTGTTAAGAAATTAGAAATTGTTTTTCCAGGAACGTCAAGGACAAGATGTCTTATCGTAAGACAACATCTGCCTTGACTCCGCAACAAGGCCCACAGCTTTTTAGCACGGTAGAGCAGACAGTTTCATAATATTTCACACAAAGGTATCTTCAATGTCACTCAATCACTGTCAGTGCCTTACACAATGCAAAAATATTATGTGATGTTTTTACATGCGGGTTCGAATGCTGAAATGAAGTCCGTAATGTAGGAATGGGATGGGGCGGACCTATAGAGAGAACATGCTCGTGGGAAATCTGCGGGATGTATATTAGTGGTAATATAATAGGTATTTATGCCGTGTGGTGCCGGCTCAGAATACCACCACCCCATTTCCTCCCGTGGGTGTCGTAAAAGTCAACTAAAACCACCCAATGAGCCCACAACACATCCATATAGATCGTTGTGGTAATTTTTGGGGGAGGCCTGTGTCCAGCATTGGACTTCATTCCGCCGAAATGATGAATAGGTATTTACCTATCAAATTGCCGTTCTGCAGTACTGGCCAATTCTAATAAAAAAAAATTTAGTTTGTTTATGAATTCTAATTTCAAATTTATTTTATTTTATAAACATGGCTTTCATTATTCAAAATCTGTCTTAATATAATGCTCGCCTAATCATTTCTACTCCTGGACACAGACCTCCCCCAAAAATTGTCATTAACCGGTTTGGGTTTGTATTGTGTACTCATTATCATATCATATGGTCAAAATCGCCAAGATTGGGTTGCGATCGCAACTCGAAGGACGCTGCTGTCCATACTTCGGCTAATCCTATAGTCGCTTTTTAAGACACCCACGGTGTGAGATGGGGTGGTGCTATTCTTATAAAGTTGTTAATATTACCCAAAACTAACAATTGATTGGCACCGGAATAACATGCAGCATGAAGCATGCATGCAGAACACAAATTAGGTAAATACAAAAAATATGACAGCTGCATATACAAGATCATCCGTATTTAATGAAAAATAAACACCAAAGCCCGTAAATAATTTCATGATTTCAACAAAATCATCAAAATGACGATCGGTATATAATCATTCCTATATTTGCGTGTTCATCGTGACAAAATATGTATTATATTGTATTTTTGATCAGTTCTAAGCACTTCTGAGTCATTTATTTATTAACTAGAAGATATTTATTCCAAGATTTTTTAAATCTTAGTATTGTGTCTATACGTAAAATGTCCTTAAATCCTACAAAGTGCCACATTATTTAGAAATATCACGCATTAAAGCAATTCCAATATAAAGCCTATTCTAAAATCAAAGACTATGTTGACGATAGGGATGTGTGGCGCTTACTCTATCTGTTCTTACCTGCACCTACGGCTTCCCTGGAAACAAATTTTATCTGAATTTGTTATAGTATTGTAGCTAAAAAGTAGTAAACACATATTTGTTAATTAATCAAAAAGGACTCAGCTCTGAATTTCTTTCGGCATTTCTTCCCAGAGGTTGTCATGTAGTGAAATGCCCTCCGTCGTGTCAATATCTAATTATTGAATAAATAATTGAATTTAATTGAAATAACTTCAAGTCTCTACATCTTTAGTTCAGAGTGAGACCAGTTGTAGATATTGCGCAGCGCCTGCGCATAAAGTTTGGCTATTACAATTTATATGCATCAATTATTTTTTATGCGACTGATTAGAGCAGACGCGAACATGTTGCGTAACTGCTGTGTTAACTGTTAGCTAGGATAGAAGATTGACAAAGGCGATCACATAATTGTAGCCAATGGAAGCCAGACATGGGCGACGAATTCACGGGACAGGAAATAATAGTGTATTATATAACAGGAGGGCTAATTCCAATAGTGGGTACACAAGAACTGATATAAATGATTATGTTTTGCCACATACAAACTTGATTTTGTCGAACGTAACAGATAACGATATCGATAAAAATATTAAAGAAATTCTTAAGAGGTCTATCCACTTCTGAACACTCCTGAAAACATCGCTATCCTGAAGTACACATACAGTACCGAATTTAAGAGAGTTCAAAAGATCCGAATCGTTGTTTTCATTGAAACGATTCGGATCTATTTTGCAGATTTTTTTCGATTCAACTTGGTGAGGGCACTCTTGTGCACCCAGATTTTGTACAATATAGTTAAAAGCAACTGTAAATCATAAATCCGAGTTTTGTGATATATGATCATTTTTCACGACGACACCATCTAAATTAATTGATTTTTAATAGACAAATTGATATAGGTCTTAAAGTTTTCTTGTGGTGTCTGGATTAAGAATATAGCTCCACTCCATCTTCTCCCGTGGGTGTCCTAAAGACGACTAAGGGACTCTAAGCCAGAGAGATGAGCAGCAGCCTCCCTTCTGTGAAAAAGTAGCCATACTGCGCTCACCAACCTACCTGCCAAGCGTGGTGAGTACCTGCAAATTCCTCCCAAAATGATACAGTCGTGGAAATGAATGGGGAGGTCTTTGTTCAGCCGTGGACGTCTTTTGGCTAATATGATGATGATCCTATAGATCTAATAGATTATTTTTTATTCTGTAGGAACCGGTTTGTGGCTTCTTCGGCTTCGCCATAATGCCCGTTCAAGCAGCGACATCTCATATAATAATACAAAAATGTGTAAGAACGTTTAAAATACGTTCTTCAACACTCATTGACGATTGAATTTCTAAGTCGTCGAATTTATTCGAACCGGCTCGACAATACACACCATGCTATGTAATATTCTCACCGGGCTTCGGGTTCTGTTTGTATACTTACAACTTATGGAACGTAATTGTCGGTGTATGATTACCAGTCAGTTCCGCTCCCCGAGAAGTGCCTGGAGGGGTGACCTTTTTACAGTCGCCTACAGGGTCGCCTACGGGTGGCCGCTTTATAGTCATCCCCTCCGTGATGTGCCTACAGGCGTGGCACCAATGGGCGGTTCTAGTGTGATCTTACGAGGACCTGGAGTCCCCCTTTGGGCCGAAGATGACCGCTCGAGTGGTTTTAGCCGGTAAGAGTCCGGCATACCCCTTCACGCTTCCCCGTGGCGAAGGAAGTTCCATGTAGAATTTCCACTGGACATCAATAAACAAAAAGGTAGTTGTTCCGGGTCTGGGTGTTTTGTGTGTGAAATTTGTGTCTATAAACGCACCCACGACACAGGAGTAATCATAGTGTGGGGCATTGTTTAAAAAAAAACTGAGGGCTTTCCAAGAAACTCAGGGCTAGGTCTTTTTAACAGTAGCCAATCTGCACTCACCAATCCACCTGCCAAGCGTGGTGAGTACTGGAAAATTCCCCCCAAATGAGAACACAATTGTGGAAATCTATGAGGGAGGCCTTTCCTTAGAGTGCAGCATGTATTATGGGTGATATGATGACGATGAAAAATAAATAATTATAGACACATTACATTATTTATTTTGTACTACCTAGTGACGAGACGAGCACGTCATGTTCCGGGTGTGTTACGCCTGCCCATAACGATTGTAATACTATCCAGGATTAGTGCTGTGTGGCAACACACTGCGCTCGTCACCTCGAGACATTAGTCCAGTAATTTTACTAGGTACAGTGTTTAATATGATGTAGACAAGCCACTGATAATTCCTGTTTATTTTTACTTGTTAATCCGATAGTTGTATAATCCAATGGAATCACAAATTCAACACACAATTCACTCAGACCCGGAAAAACCACCTGCAGATCATACAAATATTCGGAGCAGCCAACTGTATCAGCCACTGCACCAACCTGCTTGCAAATCTCATCGCAAATTGAAGGCAAAATTACTTATCAAAGTTTTCAACATTATCAAGAACCCGGTGTGTATTCTGCATGATATCCAGTGTAATTTTAATCAAACCTGTCGAGTTCCAAACCCTATTAAGGTCTGGTAACTTGTGCGTCATAAAACCAGTTATCCAAGAATGTCGAGATCTCGTTTAGCTTTAGCTTGGAGAGTAAAAGTAATACATTTTGTCATTTATGATTTTGCAAATTTATGATACTGCAAATGGTGGGTAACTCAAAAGCTTTGTTTTTAAATTATAAAGTCACAATAACAATAGTGATGTGCCAATCTGACTATAATATCTTCTGGATAGCATAGTACCAGAAGTATTACCTGAGGTGCTTCGGCAATGTCATATGACAAAACATTCTAACCAACCAAATAGTCGTGGGCTGGTATGTTGTGAGAGATGATGTGACTACTGAGGATAAAGACGTCCGAGCAAAGTAAACGATCGTGGCAGAGTTCTGAACTAATAACGCCCGAGAGAAGAAGAAAAATATGATTGGATGAAAGAAAGAAATAAAGATGAAATATAGACCGTTGGTAGGTCTCTTATTGCAGGGTCGAGGCATTGGCAGCACGACCTTTACAGTGTTACCGATGCCTTGAACTCGGGCACGTGCGCCTCCGCTGCGCCACCCATGGGGGGGTTGACCGAAGTGACCTCTGCTTCGCTTGTGGCAGCCAGGGCCACAAGGCGAGGCAGTGTACGGTGCAGTCGCAGAATTGTCCGCTGTGCGCAGACTTCGGGCTGCCTGCAGGGCATAGGCTGGGCAGCAAGTCATGCGCTGCCCAAAAAGGTAAGAGGGGGAAGCGAGCTCCCTCTGCCTCTGCCAGTAGGCAGGAGACGACTGCGCCGGCACCATTGGTCGCAGGCCCACCGGAGGCGATGGAAGTCGCACATTCCCAGCCCTAAGAGTCCTTCAGGGCAACCTGAACCACTGCCGCAACGCGCAGAATCTACTGCTGCAGACTGTTGCGGAGTGGTCAGTTGCCTTGGCAGTGGTGGCGGAGCCCTACACCATCCACGAGCATCCTCGCTGGTTCGTGGGTGCCGGGGACTCCGTCGCCATCTACTGGGCTGCAGTGGAAGGTGGGCCACCTTGCTCCCTGTTAGACAGGGGGCAAGGCTTTGTTGCCGTTGAGTGGGGACCTCTGGCAGTAGTGGGCTGCTACATCTCCCCCAACGTGTCTCTCGCCGACTTCGAGGGATACTTGGATGGGGTGGCTCGCAGCATTCGCTGTAAATGCTCACCCCGTCCAGTGCTCGTTCTGGGGGACTTCAACGCTCATTCTAGAGCTTGGGGCAACCGTCGGGACGGGCCAAGGGGGAGGATAATACAAGACTGGGCGGCATCGCTTGACCTCCGATTGATGAATCGGGGGTCCGTTAGCACCTGCGTTCGCTGGCAGGGGGAGTCGGTCGTGGACCTTACATGGGCGGCTCCTTCTGCGGCCAGCTTGGTGTCGGGCTGGCGGGTGGCGGAGGAGGTGGTCACGCTGTCCGACCACCGCCACATAGTTTTTGACGTGGCCCTCTGTCCGTCTGGCCCGAATCGTCCAGGTCCTAGCCCACAGTCGCGGCGTTGGGCCCTCACACAGCTCGATCGAGAGATGCTTATTGCAGCTGCCAATGTCGCGGCGTGGTCAGAGGTCGATCAAGGGATCTTGCCCGATCCAGAAGAAGAAGCAGCCTGGTTCCGGGAGACGATGACGTCGATATGCGATACATCAATGCCCCGGGCCAGGCGCTCCCGGCGTACGGCGGTGTACTGGTGGTCGGAGGAGATCGCGCATTTGCGTGCGGTCTGCCTGGCTTCCCGCCGCCGGTATCAACGAAGCCGACGCCGGCGTAGTGCTACAGATGGAGAGACTGCAGAGGCCTATCTGGCCTACCGGGCGGCCACGAAGTCGCTACATAGCGCAATTCGCGAAGCGAAGGCTCGGTCCTGGAGCGAACTCCTGGAGGGACTGGACAGGAATCCGTGGGGGAGACCCTACCGTATGGTCGTGGGTAAATTGCGCCCGTGGGTCCCCCCGGTGACCGAAACCATGGCCCCGGATTTGCTGGAGAGAGTACTTTCAACGCTCTTTCCGGCGGTCCGGGACCATCCTAGTCCCTCTCCAACCCCGATTGCCTCGGAATGGGCCGAGGAGTTGGGGGTTTCAAAAGGGGAGTTGGACCGAGCCATTGGCCGCCTGAAGAGTCGCAACACTGCACCGGGTCCGGACGGCATTCCGGGCCGCGCGTGGGTGTATGCACTGCAGTCTCTTGGGGACCGCTTGAGGCGGCTGTTCACCAGTTGCCTCCGTCGTAGTGTGTTCCCGTCCAGCTGGAAGGAAGCCGGATTGGTTCTCTTGAAGAAGGACGGAAGGACCGCAGAGTCTCCCTCTGCATACCGTCCCATTTGCCTGCTCGACGAGGCTTCGAAGCTATTCGAAAGAATAATTACCCGAAGACTCGTTGAGCACCTGTCGCGAGTTGGCCCCGACCTGGCCGAAAGTCAGTATGGCTTCCGGCAGCGGCGGTCCACCATCGACGCGATTCTCCGCGTCCGCTCGCTGTCGGAACAGGCGGTGTCCCAGCGGGGTGGGGTGGCGTTGGCGGTCAGTTTAGACATCGTCAACGCCTTCAACTCCATCCCGTGGGATGCGATTAGGGGGGCACTAGTCCATCATCGGTGTCCCCCCTACCTGCAGGGCATCATAGGGGCCTATCTGCGCGATAGGCACATTCGCTATGTGGGCAGGGACGGTAGCGTAAAGCGGAGGGAGATTACGTGCGGGGTTCCGCAGGGGTCGGTTCTCGGCCCCTTTTTATGGAACCTCGCCTACGACGCGGTCCTGCGTGTCGCTCTCCCCACCGGCGTCAGCTTGGTTTGTTACGCTGACGACACTCTTGTGTTGGCTGGCGGGGAGACCTTCGAGGGAACCATCCGGCTTGCCGAGCAAGCGGTGGCAATTGTCGTAGCCAAAATCCACGCTCTGGGTCTGCAGATAGCGCCTCACAAAACCGAGGCGCTATGGTTCCATAAACTGCCGCGGAGCAGAGAACCACCCAGTTCGTGGATAAGCGTTGGTGACGCGCAAATCAGGGTGGGCCAGTACATGAAGTACCTGGGGCTCACCCTGGACAGTCGTTGGGGCTTCGAAGAGCACTTCGCACGCCTCGTCCCCCGAGTCGAGAGGGTAGTGGGTGCATTACACCAGGTGCTGCCCAATCTCGGGGGACCGAGCGAGGAAGTTCGCCGTCTCTACGGGGGCGTCGTGCGGTCCGTGGCCCTCTACGGGGCACCTGTATGGTCATCCCGGTTTTCAGGTGTCCAGCGCTGTAGAGCCAAACTTCACGGTCTGCAGCGCAGAGTGGCTATACGGATCGCACGGGGATACAGGACGGTGTCCTACGAGGCGGCAACTCTCCTGGCACGCTTTCCGCCTTTCGACATCATGGCGGAGACGGATGCGTGGGTCTATGATCAAACACGCTCCCTCCGCCAGTGTGGCGAAAGCGTGCCGCCAGGGGCGTTCGACAGGCTAAGGCGGCTGGCTCAACGGCGCACACTCGAGACGTGGCGAAATCGCCTTCGGCTGCAGTTCGCGAACAAACGCGTCGTTGAGGCCATCCTGCCGCTCTTCGGAGCCTGGCTCAGAAGGAGCGAGCGCGTCACCTACCGTCTGTCGCAGGTGTTCACCGGTCACGGTTGTTTCGGTGCGTACCTGCACAGAATTGGACGCGAGGTTACGGCACGGTGCCACCATTGTGAAAGCGACCAGGATACCGCACAGCACACGCTCGAGGAGTGCCCTGCGTGGGCGGCCGAGCGGCGGGTCCTGGTCGATCGGATCGGGCAAGATCTCTCTCTGCCGGCAGTAGTGTCGGCTATGTTGGCAGAGCATGAAAATTGGAGTGCAGTGGTCTCCTTCTGCGAGAGCGTCATGCTCCAGAAGGAGACTGCAGAACGGGATCGGGAGAGGGCTGATCCCGCACGGAGAAGGACGAGACGGCGCCGGGGCAACAACCGTCCCGGCTCCCAAGTCCAACACGCCTGAGCCCCCTGCCGTCACTTCATGGTGGGGGGCCTTGGGGGTCGCGGGCGTGCAGATTGGGGAATCTGCGTGCTCACACCGAGCGACCCCCGGGAAGACGGTGGCGCGCACGTGGTCACGTGCCGCCGTGTGCGCAGCACAGCGCAATGCGAGGCTTGGGGGGATCCTTTACAATCCTCCCCGAGAAGTGCCTGGGGGGGGCGACCTTTTTACAGTCGCCTTCCCTCCGCTAGAGGGGGTGACCGCTTTACAGTCATCCCTTCCGAGATGTGCCTAAAGGCGTGGCACCAATGGGCGGCTCTAGTGTGATCTTACGAGGACCTGGAGCCCCCCCTTCGGTGCCGAAGATGACCGCTCCAGTGGTTTTAGCCGGTAGGAGTCCGGCATGCCCCTTCGCCCTTCCCCGGGGTGAAGGAAGTTCCATGTAGAATTTCCACTGGACATCAATAAAAAAAAAAAAAAAAAGGTCTCTTATTGCAAGAGGTAGGTACGTACTACCCCAGTGCCAGATATTCGCCGCTAAACAGTAGTTTTTAAACTTTAGACATTACTGCGCTCCGGTTAGAAGGGCACTGCAGCTAGCAAGCACACTACTGGGCATAAGAGACTAAATAACTTGACGTCTCGAGGTGACGAGCATAGTGTGGACTAGTCCTGGGTAGCATTACAATTGTTATGGGCAGGCATGTCGCTTACCACTAGGTGAATGGCTAGCTCGCCTCATCAAGTTATATGAGTTACTAGCTGGGACCCGCGGTTTCACCCGCGTTTAATTTAAAATAAATTTGGGGTTAGGGTTCCGCGCGATATGTAAATATTTTGTCTGTCTGTCTGTCTGTTTGTTCCGGGTAATCTCCGAAACGGCTGGACCGATTTTGACGGAACTTTCACTGGCAGATAGCTGATGTTATAAGGAATAACTTAGGCTACTTTGATTTTAGAAAAATAATTAGGGTTCCGCGCGAAAATAATAAAACCCTTGAAATCCAACATATATATTCTATGTCAAGTGTCTATGTCGAAGTACTCTAAATTTCTTTTAAATTAAACGCGGGTGAAACCGCGGGTCCCAGCTAGTAATTAATATAATTGTTTAAGAGCCAATAAAATCTGTATTGTTGAACATCAACATAATCTATACAAATAAATAAAATTGAATCTGTTTGTAATGTCAAAATAACAGATTTTATACTAAATGCATATGAAAATATATACGGTACCTACAACAAAAAAACAATTATAATGTTTTTTGTCTGTCTGTCTGTCGGTCTGTCTGTCTGTTTGTTCCCGCTAATCTCCGAAACTGCTGGACCGATTTCTATGGGACTTACACTGGCAGATAGCTGATGTTATAAGGAATAACTTAGGCTACTTTTATTTTCTAACATTAATTAGCGTACCGCGCAAAAAAATGAAACCCATAAAATCCAATATATATACTCTGTGTCAAGTGTCGATGCCGAAGTATTCGAAATTATTTACAAATAATCCAATTTCTTCTAAATTAAACGGGTGAAACCGCAGGGCACAGCTAGTATAAGAATATAATACTTCCACCGTTCCTGGAACTTAGGCTGGAAAGAAGCAGCACCGCAATCCCCAGCCACATGTCTTCATAAGACGTCATGTCTTTCATAAGAGACAGCAAAAACATGAGACTATATGAGAGTAGAATGGATGCACAACGAATGGAATGATATAGTGTATCCAATGAACCGGTAAAACCCAAGTAAGCCCTAAAAGCATAAAAGCCGATGCAACCGAGCGAAATCCACTTACTCGATATGGATTTGAGAGCATTTATCAGCCGGACGATACAAAACGTACTACGCATATTCCAAGGTGAGCCGCATAGTAATTGGGTGGCAAGCTTGATTTTTCTGACAGAACTGGTACTAAGCAATATATTCTGTAGTACACGTCATGCGCAAGATGGACTTGATAGATTAATGTTATACAGACAGAAAGATGTAATTAACGAGCGCGAATGTGGATACTAAATCCTTGCTGGGTTGTAACTGGAGCTCTACGCTTGTATTTCAGAAATTTTGTGAAACTCATAGTAGCAAAAAATATGAAGTTAAAGAGTTTACTGCGGATTCAGAAGCGAGTGTTTTTTGGTCGCGGGTTCGATTCCCGCACGGAACAAATATTTGTATGATCTGCAGGTAGTTGTTCCGGGTCTGGGTGTATTGTGTGTGAAATGTATGTCTGTAAACGCACCCAAGACACAGGAGAAATCATAGTGGGGGCAACGTTTAAAAAAAAAAAAACCGCGGTACTAAGTGCGGAGAATCCGCAGTGAAAATAAGTAAAAAGGGTAGACATATTATAGAATTACCCGCAAATTTAGAAGTGAGTTTACTAGTGACTTCTTACAGAATAGTCAAGTCAGATATTGACCAGTTGGTTTTTATTCTCAGTACTTACTTAAATAAAAGTATGTGTTTTTTTTTTTTTTTTTTTTTTTTTTTTTTTTTGTTGGGCTTCTCGCATACATTTCTGGGAAATGTGGTTGCTTAACCGGTCATTTGCTGGCGAAGCCAAAAGAGGCCTCCAGCCAGGCTTAAATTAAATATTAAAAACTAAGCAACTTTCGCTAAGGGCGCCCCCTGCGGGACACGGACCTCGGCTTAGGGCGTTGCTGGGGATATCAAGCTATTGTTTTGGGGACAGCTGGATCGGTATTATTTAAATTGTATTAGGGGACATTTAAAGCTACAGGCTCGGCACGGGCCGGCGCGAGCAAGAGACGGGAGGGAGAAGTGCTAACTTGAACGGGAAGGTGACGCGGCGATAGGCCTCCGCGACGTCGGTGAGGCGGGAAGTATGTGATTCTGTAGTCTTGTATATATAAGTGTCAAATACCACTTAACTGAATATTGTGGCGACTTCTACAGCAGAGCATAATAACTTATTAATCAATAGTCGCTACCCGTTTGCTTGCCGTGTGGTGCCTGCTCTGAATACCATCACCCCATTTCCTACCGTGGCTGTCGTAAAAGTCGACTAAGGGATTATCCGGAGGGTGGGCAGCAGCGTCCTTCGAGTACATTAATAACTCAACTGTGATCGCCAACCCGTCTGCCAAGCGTGGCGATTATGGCAATACCCCCCAGTGAGCCCACAACACACACATATCAGTCGTTGTGGTGATCTTTGCAAGAGGCCTGTGTCCAGCAGTGGACTTCATTTGGCCGAAATGATGACCCATCTGCTTCGCTAGGCGTAAATTATATTTAGATTCATATCTTAGGAACCCTGCAAGATATCGAAATGGAACATACACGAAAATGTTGTATGACATTGTTTAAAAAAACAAGTAGCTTATAAAAAGAACGGTTTGCAAGAAGAAGTGTTGTGCTATATTGTTTTCTGAAACATGTAGTTTGTATAAACACTTGTTTGCGAAATTACATTTTGTGAAACGATGTTTGCGAAAAATAATTTGCCAAACATTAGGGACCTATTGTCATCCTCTCACCAGAAGGACGTCCACTGTTGGACAAAAGCCTTCCTCACTACACCGACAGGTTCCACTGCGGACCGGTTCTTCGGCATTGGTGGAATTTAGAAAACCAACTCGTCTGCCCATTATTATGAGTTCTTTTTATTATTGAGTAAATCAAAAATAAAAACTGCCTAATATCTTAATTATTATAAGATAAGGTAAATTATAATAAGATCAGGTTTACACATTAATTCGTAACTCTACGCAACTAAATTATTAACTAATGTGATATCTAACGTTTTCGTTGTCACTCCGAACAGGTTACCAAAAGCAATATCTACTTTTATCGCTCCAACAGCTTGTGTACTTTTGAATATTATAAATAAATAATGATGTATGTCATTATCACGATAATTTTAAATGACAATCATCGCATTGAAATCCTGTTCCGCCTCAACATTAAATACCTCGTTCTGTCTTCTATGTAATCCTTCCAATATTTTATGTCGATTTAACCGATCCGAATCCGATCTATCAAAATAAACACTTATTTTCAGCTAAGACAATTAATATTATGTGATAATTAACAAATATCTCCCAATATTCGTCAATGCTAAAAAATGCCCTCAATATGATTCCAGTAGAACAATAAAGAATAAATTTCGAAATTAAGCATTTAATTTGTAGTTCAACAATAGTTCCGAGCAATTAAAGCGATGCCAATTGTTACTCTTTACTATTAACAGTTGAGATTTTTTTTTTTTAACAAGGATTGTCATTAAAGCTTGTGACTATTATAACAATTACGTTAGGATGTGTACTGATTGGAAGTTTAGTCGCAGTTTGGTGCGACATCACCATTCTTATTTCGGCCGAATAAAGTGCACTGCTGGACACAGGCCTCCCCGGTGATCGCCACAACGGACGATCTGAGTGTGCTCATTGGGCAGGTGGGTTGGCGACCGCAGTCGAGTTGTTAATGTACTCGAAGGACGCTGCTGTCCGTCTTCCGGCTAATCCCATAGTCGCCTTTTACGACACCAACGGGATGAAATGGGTTGGTACTATTCGTTGCCCGCACCACATGGTGCGACAGAATGGTAGAAAAATCTCTTGATGAATACTCTCCAACACTTTGATATAACTTTATCAGGTCCCGATACTGGTTGATTTTGTCCTTTATAACCCAGTTATCATCTTGCATCCCACGAATGCGCACTTTCGCTGCAGACAAAATTTAGATATAAATAAACACGCAATTCTAATAAAATTTATATATATATGATGGCTTTAATACACCCAATATTGACGATTTATCAAAATGCATTTTCAATTTTTCATATCCAAATTTACAAGTGTGGCAGGCTTGTTCCATAACAGAGTTGTTTTCTTAGAACCTATGTGTATGTACCTTTACAAATACATTCAGAATTTTTATTTTCCGAAACTGACACTGCTTAAAGTAACCCCAGGTTTATAGAATAAATATGACATTCGTTTGATGCAAGAAGTTTGCGTGATCAGATGTCTTTCATTTAAAGTTCAAAATACATACATTATATTTATACATTACGATTTCTCCTGTATAGTTGGCACCCGTGAAAGGTACTGCCGAAAGTCTGTCGTTTAGCTACTGCGCCAATTGTGCTGTCGATGTATTTTTTACACTACATTAGTGTGCGTTTGACGACTACCACCTGACGACAGTCGATGATGGCGCACGCTTACCTAGAAACCTATTCACAAGTGAATTGAAAAAGATTCCCAGGTTGCAACTATCGGGAAATACTTAGCTGTACGCATTATAAATGAATAAGCAAACCAAAATCTGCATTCAATACTTAAAACAGTATTTTCTTGTTAAACGTTACCAACATTAGGATTTCTTATGTTTCGTGGGTATAGTTTACAAACAGATCTCACACATACACAAACACCTAGATCCTTAACAACTATTTGTACATTATAGAAATATTTATTCCATACGGGGACCCGCGACACGTTGCGCAGAGAGGCAATCGCCAATTTTTTTAATTTATTGTTTTTTAATACGTTGCCCCACACTAGTATTTCTCCCGTGTCGTGGGTGCGTTTACAGACATGAATTCCACATACAATACACCCAGACCCGGAACAACTACCTGCAGATCATATCAAATATTTGTTCCCTGCGGGAATCGAACCCACGCCCGGAGCGCAGCAGCCGACTGTATCAGCCACTGCACTAACAGTGCCGTCGTAACCATGCCGTAGTCACTAATTAAATTACAAAAATAAACATTCTCGTTAACTGAAGTTGCGTCTAATGCTATTTTAATTAAACGGCTATTTTAAATAAAACCTAACCGGATTTAAGTTGACGTCATAGTTTCGAATATGAATAGCAACGCCTTGGTCAAAGTCGATCGAAAATCACAAGTTTTTGTGTTGATATAGTAAATATTGAGTGACAAGATTAATCGCACATACGTAGGTTTGTCGAAAACTGGTACCATGGATTCAGTAGATGATTCTGGGACCCTCAGCGTTAGAATTTGCGTCGGTCTTTTCATGAATTTTCAGATTATTTCCATTTTAACTGATTTCAGTATAAAATAATTATTGTCGTCTATCCTAACGCAATTTGGAATATAAAACTAAATAAACTATTTATTTCACATAAACTGCAATGTATATAAAATCTAAACGGCTGTTGTTTCGTTACACATACAACATAATAATATCATAGTACAATACACGCTTAGAGTTTAGATCGCGTTGTTTACGATACATTGCGTGCTCAAAAATGACAAACACTGTTACCTATTATTTTCGAGAAAAATGGCTTTTCTATTTTCATTATAGGCTTAAATGTAACATCTTCCCAACATTTTCAGTACAATGTCTGTTACATCCTATATATTTTGTAATTAACGATTATTAGCCGACCTTCGCAAGGTGGCTGGCATGAACTGGATGAGAAAACCGAGGATCGTGCTCAGTGGCGTGACTTTGGAGAGGCCTATGGCCAGCAGTGGACTGCTATGGGCTGTTGATGATGATGATGATTATATTTTGGTAATAGTTTCTTTTGGTCATGTTGTTTTGCTGTCAAATCATTTTTCTACATTTCGTTCGTAAATATTTATATCCGTTTCAATCTCAGAAGCCATATTCTAATACCGTTGTTAAAAAAAACTTTATTAATAGTAATTGAGATTCTTGGTGACTTGCATTTATTATTTTTGCAAATCGCTTTAAGTACCAACCGGTTTTACCTGACGGTTAGGTCCAAGGACGTAAAGATTGTACGTAACGTACGTAAGAGAAAAAACGTTGTACGTAATAAAAATTAAACCATGTTTTGGGTTATATTCTGTTCATACATAAATCATATTTTATACATAATACGATCTCATAACAACTGCATTAAATGGTTGTTTCATTAAAAAAAAAAACACTACACCAGTATTTCTCCCGTATTTTAGGTACAGTTTACAGACATAAACCTCACATGTACGAACAATCGGACCCATAACAGCTATCTGTAGATTTTATAAATATTTGTACCGTGCGGATATCGAACCCGCTACACGTTGCGCAGACATCCTAATCCAATGCACCAACCGTGCCGTAATTTCTATGATTATTTCTTTATATGCTGCAAGAGATGGCTAAAGTGACATCAGGGAGATGGATACTTGCGTCCATTTCTCCTCATGAGTTCAGGCAACAATTAGCGATACCCAAAGATTGTTCAGTTTAACGGTTCTCGTGGAAGCATCATGTCAGCCAAAAGACGTCCATTGTTGTACAAAGAGCACCCCCATAGACCCCGACTGGTTACATACAATACTGGAATTTGCCAGCGGTTGACAGGCGAGTGGGTGAGGGTAGTATGGCTATTGTTCCTCAGAAGGGACGCTGTTGCCCATCTCAGAATTAGATTTTCTAAGTCACCTTTTACGACATCCCCAGGATAAAATGGAGTCATGCTATATTTTTATCAGGACATCGGGCATCGAATATATTGTACGTAGCGCAGGAAGCCAATCCCCACCACCATCAAAGATCACCCCTATCCATCCATGGGATGAGGATGAGCAGCAGCATCCTACTGTGTGCTATTAACAACCATACTGCAATTACCAGTCCGTCTACTAAGCGTGATATTATGGCAGTATCCCCTTTTTTTTATTGGTGCCAGTGGAAATTCTACATGAACGCGAAGGGTATGCCGGTTTCCTAGCGGCTAAAACCACTGGAGCGGTCATCTTCGGCACCGAAGGGGGGCTCCAGGTCTTCGTAAGATCACACTAGCTAGTCACTATGGCCGGCGTCGTGTTTCGTTGCCTTGTATCGCGTAACCTTGCGTGAAAACGTCGATACACAACACCCTTCGGCCAAAATTCTTCCTTTAAGATTGTCTCCAGACCCCAGTCTCCAGATGTTGAGTCGGAATCCAAACCACAACGGATTTGAAGTTTACGTTATGGCGCGATTCCAACTTTTCCACCCTCAAGCTCCATTTCGTCTTGATACTTATGTAGTCCACGATCTCTTCAACCATCGTGGAATGATGCAGGTGGTACACGTAAAGCTGCGTCGAAGGTGTTGCAAGACGTAGCAGCATATTTGATCCAGTCAGTGCAGTACCGCACTGATTGTGGCAAGCGGGCTTCTTTCGTTTGTGTTCCACCTTCACGAAACCCTACTTGTCAGCCTGCGCTTTGCTAGAGCCTTATGTAATCTTGGAAGGAACGGGATCAGTATAGCACTTTGGTGGCTTCTCAGTCTTATTTTAAAATTAGGAAAGGTCTCCCATGTAATTACTGACTGACGTTGCTAAACCTCACATCATTTTCAATCCAGTCGAGTGTAAATCACATACCTACGAGCTCCTCGATATTAATTAATTTGACAATTACATAGACATCGAGAGAGAAAAAAAAATCAGCGATAAAGAGATAACGGTACGGTGGGTTACAATAATTATACCATTTGTTGAGTTGTTCATATTTATAGTGCGCGCTCGTACGCAGCACCAAATGGGGGTCCAGCTCAGCTCTAGGCCAGGTTTAGTATCCATACGTTAATGTTGTATTTCTGGCAATAAAAACGCCTGATAATTTTTTGTCAATCGCAAATCGCAATATTACGTCATTTTGTCGCAGATGAGTTCATTTCCTTACGTATAGCGTTCAAAGTTAAATTATAATTGCCCGACCATAATTTCCTTGGTCGTGAACAGTGTAATTAGTATGGCATTGGACCCTTTGTGGTTATAATCAAAGGCACAGTAAAAGGGTAAAGCTTAGAGAAGCTGAAGGGCGAATTGATTCATATTTATAATGGGTTTCTTTTGTGAAATATTAGACCACCTCCTCGCCACCCGTTGGTATCGTAAAAGACAACTAAGGTATCCAATTTCAGAAAATAAGTAGCTGTGGCCTTTTTGATGTTAGAAGTCAATCGGCTTTGAGGCACGGTTGGTGCAGTGGCTGATACAGTCGTCTGCTGCGCTCCGGGTCGCGGGTGCGATTCCCGCACGGAACAAATATTTGTATGATCTGCAGGTAGTTTTTCCGGGTCTGGGTGTTGTGTGTGGAATTTATGTCTGTAAGCGCACCTATGACACAGGAGCAATCCTAGTGTGGGGCAACGTTTTTTAAAAGGAAACAAAATACTTTTTTAATTTAATAATTACGTTAAATCCAGTACATAAATTAGTTAATAAAAACGCATTACTTTCAAATTAGATACTGTTACAAGAAAATATGTGTATAAATAAAATTATAAGAAACTAGCTGCCCGCCCCAGCTTCGCACAGGCAGGGTAATGCTAATCCAATTGCAGCACCACCTACCGGGTCCAATTGTGAAATTAAACCTTCCAGGGATCCACTACACCAGACACAAAAATTTTCATCACATCCGGTCCAGCCGTTTAGGAGGAGTTCAGTGACATACACACGTACAGTAGAATAATATATATAAAGATGAGGCACTTAGGCGTCAAAGTACTTCTTCTGGTAGTTGTCAGCTAGCAACGTTCACAGACGATAATGCTGCTCACTTTGAACGGCAATGCTAATTATTTGTCCAAAAAATAGGTCAGCCCTGGTTACTTAGAGTTGACAAGGGTCTGGCAACGAGCGAGAAGCAGACGTGCACTCGGGTCCCATGACCCGAGCGATCCCAAACGGCTAAAACACACTCTTTCCGATGAGCTTATTAATTGTGCGCTGTTTGAGAGTCTCCGAAATGACAGCGGCAGCGCCAGCACAGCCCGCCGAACTTGAAAGATGGAGTAAGGGTGTTGCCCAAGTTACATCCCGCAACAGAGGCCTTCATCTTGCATCCAGGTCCTCGTACGCTCACACTACAGCCGTAGATCACCTACGCGGCTACCGAGCGTGGGATCCTAAGCTCATATCCCGGGTTGGGCTCAGGACACTCCGGCATTACTTTTTGTTTTTCCACCCCATTGGATATATGCTGTAGATCTTAAATTGAGCGTCTTGATGGGTCGGTATCAGTGTAATTCACAACAGCAAGGCTAAGTTCAATGCCCATGTTGTGCTAAGACCGGTTTATCGAAGTGGCTTGGTTAGTTGGACAGGAATATGGCTATCTACATAGAGCCGGCTATTCTGCTGTGTAACCGTTGTCTAAAAAAAGCCATCGGATTGCCTTTTTTTGTAATAGATTTAAAAAAAAATGTTTTGGCTCTCTTTCCGGGCCATGATTTTCTGGAAGGATAAACTTGGTCTTTTAACAAGCTTATCTGGTGCAAAGCTTTCTGACACCTAAATGTTCGTGTAATACTTTTTGCACTTGACTCATACCAATGCCTAAACTTACCCAGATCTGTTGATATGTCACTCTTTCATTAAATTCTATCATTAGCCGCACAGCACTTACGTTATCTTCAGTGGTCGCCGTAGATGGACGTTCTTCGGGCAAATCATAGGTGAGATTGTTTCGACCACGTTTGAATTCATTATAAACAGTGGTACGAGATGGTGCTTCATCATGAAACGACAAAGTCTATCATAACATAGTTGTTGACTAAGATAGCACCGAAAGTCGGTAATGAATTGTGGAGCCCTTTTTTATAAATTGCAGCCATTTTATTAAGAGTTTAGACTAATGACATATAAGAATTGGAGATTGGAGAATTGGCTGTATGTAACATCTACAGTTTCCAAAAGAATTCTCTATTCAAAATTTTAATTAATTTTTCATCAGCCACTTTTCTTACTGGTCAATTCTAAAAGCATTCAGTGTGACCCTCGTACAATAGCTTGTATTTAACAGCAGTCGTATGATAATGCGAGCGTCAGCTTTTCCATGTGTAAACTTGTTTGATCAGAACATGTTCTCGACACCCTTCATCTGAGACAGCTCCATTGAAGTTTGGAAGCTCGCCGGTTTCAGTATGTGCTCAAATTTATTAAGTAATTGCTTTTGTTTTGTATAAGCTAGAGGCTTTATAAATTATTCATATTATGTTGAGGGTGGATATATATAAATGTACAAAAATCTATGCAAATAAATAAAATTGAAGTGTCTGTTTGTAATGTCAAAATAACAGCTTTTTACTAAACGCATATACGATACTTATAACAAAATAACAATTTGTGATTTTTTTAACTGTCTGTCTTTCTGTCTGTTTGTTCCGGCTAATCTCCTAAACGGCTGGATCGATTTTAACGGGACTTTCACTGGCAGATAGGTTATATTATAAGGAGTAACTTAGGCTACTTTTATTTCATATATATTGGATTTCTTGAGTTTAAAAAAAATTTAAAACCCGTGAAATCCAATATGTATACTAATTATGTAATAAGTATTTATAAATAACCCGATTTCCTTTAAATTATACGGCGGGTGAAACTGCAGGACCCAGCTAGTCTCTTATATAAGATGCAGATTTAATTACTTGCATGGAACATTCGAATGCGGTAGAGCACTGATTTATTTATTTATTTATTTCAAACAATACAAGCTTACAGTGTGGACCAAAACGCTTATATGTTATGCTACTACTTTTAAAAAACAAATCAAATCAATAACCTAAAGAATAAAAATAAAATTTAAGACATTACAAATTGTGATAATAAAGTAAGTTATAACAATAAAATAAATTATATAAAAACAAAACAATAATACGGCAAGAAGTTATGGCTGAATATTAAATTGTATTTAAATGAATGATACCATTGATAATAAAAAAAAACTCATACCAATGAAAATAAAATCTCGTGATAATGTAATTAGTATTACGGGTCTAGTGGCATCGTAACGAAAACTGACACCATGGATTCAGTACATGATGATTCAAGAACGCTCAACCTTAAATTTTGGTGCTAAAAATTGTACCGCCGGAGGAACCCCATCAGGAATGAAGTTCCTTACTTGCAATAATGACACAATATAAATCCCGTGTGAATTAAAACAATAACAAAAATAAGTTTAGTAAGATTTACACGTGTTTAGAATTGAGGTTATACAGCTGACCGCGCACAATGCTTGCTGCTCGAACCTCGTTAATCGCACGCACGCAATAACACATGAAACCGTATATAATGGAAAGAGACATAGAGAAAGAGAAAGAGAGGGAAAGGTCGTGGAGGGGGCATAACGCTTTTCCCTTACGTGATGATTTCTGCCAGTTCACTCTACTGTAAGCGTATAAGAAAGAAAGAAAGAAAGAAAAACATTTTATTTTTGCGGCGAACGTCGACGCACATGTACAGATTAAAATGTAACAATTCTACATAAGGCATTACTAACGACATAGCTATAAGAACTTCGTTCCAATAATTAGATAAGTTCAAATAATAATAACGTATGCCTCTGTGCTATAACTCTGCATGTGAACTTGTGAAGTGATTTACAGACTCAAATCTCGATTGCACAAACACTCAGACCTCTAACAACTATTAGTAGGATATACAGAAAGAAAGAAAGAGAGAGAAAAGAAAGAAAAATATTTATTTAGGACTCGGACAACACTTACAGAACAGAATAAAAGAAAGACAGTTACTTTTACGAACAAAAGAATGCTGTACGAGGCCAAAAATGGTCCCTATCTCAGCATATGGTGCAACGGTGGAACGTTACAGCGCTGGTTTTCAGATAGGACCGTGTATTGAGGCCACAGTCGGTCACTACATATACATTTAAACAAAATAAATAAATAATGCAGATACTGTGATTAAATAAACAATAAAATTAAATAATTAAATCAAATAGTATTTAGTGTGTAAAATGGTTTGTTTTCTTATCGGTCATTATCCGAGGTCCGCCTCTATTGTCTTTGACAAGCGACGGACGCTGCCACAGAGTAATTTAAAGACGCTGCAGTACACATATAAAGAAAATAATATAAACACGGATTAAAACTACTCCAACGATGGAGCCAATAAATATAATTGGAATTGGATTGGAAAATACTACTCACTGAAAGGACATAGTTTACATTGAAAGTAGTATGGATAAATAAAAATCAATAAAAAATAAGGTGTAAGCCAAGTGTTGCTAACTTGCTATCTGAATATTTAAGGTTTAATAATATCATACATAATTTGTAATCATAATAATAAGTTGCTGGTTATACTGGGGTGGAGGTGATTTAAATACGATTCAGAAATACTATCTACATGCTATGTATCAATCGAAAGGCCAAATAGATTACATATACGAATAATAGCTCCATGTGGGATCGAAAACGAGACTGTGGCGCAGAAGCCAGCTCAGCAGCTCGCTAGTGTACACAGCCCGCACACAATGCCCTTTGTTTTTATACCAACGTACTCACGCCTCAATGTTTCGGCTAAGTTGCATTGACCGTGGTCACGAGAAGCAAGAGAAGAAGAATGCAACTTTGCCGAAACGTTAGGTTAGCCAAAATGTGTGCGTAGATTGGGGAATCTGCGTGCCCACACCGAGCAACCCAAGAGAAGACGGTAGCACGCATGTGGTCACGCGCTACCGTGGGACGCTTTGGGGGATCCTTTACAATCCCCTCGGGGGGGTGACCACTTTACAGTCACCCTCTCCGAGATGTGCCTATAGGCGTGGCACTAATAGGCGGCTCTAGTGTGACCATACGAGGACCTGGAGCCTCCCTTAGGTGCCGAAGATGACCGCTCCAGTGGTTTTAGCCGGTAGGAGTCCGGCCTACCCCTTCGCCCTTCCCCGGGGCGAAGGAAGTTCATGAAGAATTTCCAATGGGCACCAATAAAAAATAAAAAAAAAGTTTAGTCAAAATATTGTTTTGATTTATCTGTGCGCGAAATATCCCGAAATCATAGTCTACTAGTAATATGGGTGAAATTCGCGACAGTTTAAAAACTTCTATTATGTATATGTATTAAACCATTGTTCTGTAAAGAAAATGCTATTTTACCTATTTTCTTCATTCTGGACAGCTCTAATGTAAGAAGACCTTGCCACCCAATTAACACGCATGTGTCTGATGCGAGATATTAGCAAACTCAAAACATTTAAAGGTGACGTTATAGCTAATTAATTACTAAACAAATGCTACGTGTTATTTCCCGGCGTTGTCTTATGGTTCAAGGCTTATGTGCAACCTCCCTCTTACTGCAGTTGATGGTAAAGACAACCTAGAGTTTATGTCAAAAGTCAGCAACATCTTCCTGTGTGATGACATTCTGCGATCAACCCAGTTGTTTAACGTGGTGATTGTTGCTAATTCCCTCATCACCTTATTAAAATATTTTTTATTCATGTAAAACCATATGCAGGCACTTATGAATAGTCAAGACTTTAGTTGTCGCGTTCCAAGATCTTGATTTCCTATTGAGAAGAACGGGCAAGAAACTCCATGGTTACTCTTTTTAAATCTTGATCATTGTTACAGTATTTTAGATTACATTGTTCTCAAAATAAATAATGTGAGGACAATGTAGCAGAAAAAAGTATACTTATTAAAAAGTCTACACTAAACAAGCCTGATATTTAGAAAAAAATATGATTAAATTGTCATGGCAGCATGAATCTGACCAATCCCAGCTTAGAACCAGATTAAAATTTTGTCTTGAGTGTTTAGGGGCTGAAATGTTAATGATGCCATGGCATGATGTTCACCGTGAGGAATGGTGAAATGGCTTGCAGGTCAAGAAATGACTTTAAAACCAATTGCTCTATGAAACGCATCTCGGTTGGCGTGCCACAACTACTGCCGAAGTCCATCTTAGGTATCATCTTTTTTTCCTTGGCTGGTGGCCAACTTTGTGACAGAGTTATTCAGGCCATCCAAAGACCTCCGACTTGGCTTACTAACTGCCGTCAAATGACAACAACCGGCACCAACGATTTTACATGCCGTCTGAAGTACAGAGGATGGGAACGATGCCTAGTTTTAAATACCTCTATGCGATCACCCATCTATAGACTGACCGTTGCTTTACCTCACGGATCGCTTACCAATCAGTGAGTGCAACTGACTATGAGCGCCTATCATCGCTCGCCTATTCGAAATCCTGTCGTATATTCCTACTGACAGATGATATACATATTAAATATCTATATTTAGGTTTCAAAATGACGAATTCATATTTCATATCCGTCAACGTAGCATACGGCTTCTACGAGTATATGTACAATAAATTTGCAATTTTGCACGATATTTATACACAGAGGGCGAACATTAACCAGAGGATGTATATAAGGTATTACAGAAATCATCACTATCATCATATCAGCCATAAGACGTCCACTGCTGAACAAAGGCCTCCCCCATAGATTCTCACAATTGTGTCATCATTTTGGGGGAATTTGCCAATACCTACCACGGTTGGAGTGCAGTATGGTTACTGTTCCACAGAAGGGACGCTATTGCCCACCCCTCGTGTGTAGAGTTCTAGTTCTTAGTTGCCTTCAACATCCACGGGAGGAGATGGAGTGTGCTATATTTTTAATCAGGACACCACATGAAATTCCACACCATTGATATTGTAAAACTATTATAATTTAAACAAATTCATTCTGTCTGCTTCAGTACAAGCATAAACGTAGTACCCAAACTCTAAAAACTAGTTATTCAATGGTATTTTTAGGCCTGGTCAGACCTGATCTGATTTGTGTAATTATTGCGATAGTTGATTATTAAGATGTTTTCGTTTACTGCCTAATAATATCCGTCTTCGATGTTAAAATTTGTCATCTATAAATGTTGTCACTTGAACCGTCTAAACTAAGGATTTCCAAAGTGCTCGATATTGACCCGTAGCAGTCAATATCGAGTTTCGGTTTCCCAGGAGTCGACATAAACGAGAACTGATTTTGGGGTTCGACGAGGTCTAAAAATCGACCGCTATTAATTAACACAAGTTCTTATTTGAAACTTTCAAGATACTGTATAAGTTGTGTTACGTGTACCAACTTCTTATAAGAATGACTAATATTTGTCTTGTGGTGACTAATTTTTAAATGTCATTGTGATATTTTTAGTCGAAAAAGGTCTGTGTTTTTATAAAAATTGACAAATCGAAGAAACCATTAGAAAATCAACAAACGCGGAGATACAGAAGGCTGCAACTCATCAATATTGAACCGGATTTAGCTGGATTGGTAGAAAGTCACCAGGTTAATCCATCACACAGATTTTTAATTATTTTACTATATGTTTACTTTGCGATATTAATATTTTTTTCAAAAAATATTTACCTACTTAAGTATTTTTACGTAACTTGTATTAATAATTATTAATTACACTCGATATTTACTGAATTTTATGTCTATTTATTTGGTATTTAACAAAAAAAATGTGATGAGAACATGATGTCAAGTTTATTCACTTAACCAACCGCTAAGTTTTTAAATTGTTAAGCATTTTGTATCAATAGGATAAAAACTAGAGATAGGATTTTTAAAGTAATTTGGTCTGAGGTATTTTGGAAAAAGGGTGTCTTGTCCAAAATAATTTGGGAACCCCTGGTTTAAAACAATAAAATAGCATTCCTAGCTAGCCGATTAGTGAATGCTGTATGTTTTCACACGTAAGAGCGTTGCATTGCATCCTCTTGATGAACCCTCATACGGTGCTAATAGCCAGTTGCACTCACTGATCGGTTAACGATCGGTGATGTTAAACAACGCTTGGCGCGGTCAGTATATGGATGGGTGGCCGCATAGTGGTATTTGAAATGAGCATCTGCGTGCTTCAGAGGGCAAGTAAAATCGTCGGTCCTGGTTGTTGTCATTAGACGACACAGTCGATAAGCTAATTCGGAGGCCTTTGGGCGACTTGAACAACTCCGACACCAGGTTGGTCACAAACCATTAAAAAAAAATGGTTTCTGATTTTTTTTATTTTTTTATTTGTTACATCATGTGTTACAACATTCACGGTTCTATAAGGGTACATCTGGGAATAGGGAGTTCCACAAAAAAAAAATTTAGTCACCCATTTTTAAATTATAGCTAGCTTTATCGCGCGTTGAGTTAACGACATTTGTGTAGACGAAGAATGAGTGGTTAGAATTATTGCATCAGTAATTCCGTGAATGCTACTGATGTCTCAATGGTATGTGGCGAGAGTTCACCTTGGTTAAACTATTAATGGATTAGACTACGCTTTTATTTTCCTTATTAAAACTATAAGCTCTTTGCTCAGTACAAAGCCAATCTTTCGTCAATTTAGGTATTTCACTAGATGCTAAACTCAAAAACAATAAGTAGGTAAATTCTTGTAGGATGTTTTTCAAGTAAATTTATATAACTTGTTTATTCTTATTGAAATATTTACAAACGTTGAAAAATAATGTAGGAGCCAACAAAATAGTAACACAATCAATCGGTTATATGGATCATCAAATATCTCCCTCAAATATCACAATGACCGATAACCGGTTCGTTGTGTGCTCATGGAGGTTTTCCATAATAGCCACGGTTGGCAGGCGGGTTGACGATCGCAGTTGAGTTGTTAATATATTCGAAGGACGGTGCTGCCCATCCTCCGGCTAATTCCTCGGCTTGTACGACACCCACGGGGTGAGATGGTTGATGCTATGCGTAGCCGGCACCACACGGGGCAACTTTATTTAATAGATATTACAAAAATAAAATGGAATTTGCAACTTGTTTTTAACCTGCTTCAAAACGATGTTTCCCTGTGAAATCGGCCGTGTGTCACTAGAGTTTCTATATACTTATGGGAAGGTTCCGTACGGTACCGTGTCACAGGTACCTTATAGGGAACAAATATTTGTATGGTCTGCAGATAGTTGTTTCGGGTCTGGGTGTATTGTGTGTGGAATTTATGTCTGTAAACGCACCCACGTCACAGGAGAAATCCTAGTGTGGGGCAAAGTTTTAAAAAAAGAAAAAGAACCCAGATGCCGCCTTATAGCAATGGCAGGCGTATAGGAATTTAGTAAGTAATTAATTATGTAAGGAGAACTTTCGTTTTGTTAGATCTTGTATCAGAATAGTTCAAGCCGCTTCAAAACTTAAAATACTTGTATAAAATATCTAAATGTCACACAAATTATTCATTCTCGCCATTTTTTATTAACAACAATCGTCTTGTAATCTCATGGGCTTTTTTACCACATGACATTTGCAATTTAAAAGGCATTATTACATTTTAATGGTTGAATTATGAAGGCTCATGGTCTGTACTTCCGTAATTTACAGGTAGGAAAAAGGTGGTGTGTTTGTAATACGAATGAAGTTCCTTATGAACTTTATTAAAGGTTGAATTGGAACAGCTTTACGGAAATATATTGCGTTTGTTCCATGTATAATATATATAAGGTCCTACGCACTGACTACAGAATATAGCACCACTCCATCTCCTCCCTTGGGTGGACAAATATTTGTTCCGTGCGGGAATCGAACCCACGACCCGGAGCGCAGCAGCCGACTGTATCAGCCACTGCATCAACCATGCCGTCAATTGCGTATTTTGCCCACACCGAGCGACCCAAGAGAAGACGGTGGGGCGCATTTAGTCACGCGACACCGTGTGCGCAGCATAGCACAGCGCAAAGGGCCGCTTCGGGGGATCCTTTACAACCCGATGTACCTATAGGCGTGGCACCAGTGGGCAGCTCTAGCGTGATCATACGAGGACCTGGTGCCGAAGATGACCACCCCAGTGGTCGGTATTGAGATAGTTTTCTCGGGTCTGCATGTTCGTGCCCACAATCTCATCCCGTGGGTGTCGTAAAAGGCGACTATGGGATTATCCGGAGGATGGGCAGCAGCTTCCTTCGAGTACATTAATAACTCAACTGCCAGACCTGCCGTTGTGGCGATCTTTGGGGGAGGCTTGTGTCCAGCAGTGGACTTTATTTCGCTGACACGACGAGTGTTCGCAAACTTTACCCTGGATACTGGAGAAATCGTAGCGAACCGTTGTAAAAAAAGTATATTATTTTCCGGTAAACATGGCAACCGCAAGCCATAGACCAGTTCAGATAAAGAATGATCATCCATCCATCGCATGACCGCGGCACATGCTGCTTAAGCTTCATCATATCAGCCGCAGTACGTCCACTGCTGAACAAGGCCTCCCCCATCAATTTCCATATTTGAATCATAATTTTGGGGGGAATTTGCCAGTACTCACCACGCTTGGTTGGCGAGTGCAGTATGCCTATTATTCCACAAAAGGGATGCTGCTGTCCATCTCTCCAGTATAAAGTGTCTTGGTCGCCTTTTATGACATCCACGGTTGGAGATGAAGTAGGCATCATCATATCAGCCACAGGACGTCCACTGCTGAACAAAGGCCTCCCCCATAGATTTCCACAACGAGTGCTCACATGCCGCTCTCATCCAACGATTCCAAGCGACCCTCACCAGGTCGTCTGTCCACCTCGTTGGATGTCGTCCCACGCTGCGTTTTTCGGAGCGCGGTCTCCATTTCTCACCTTTGTGCCCCAACGGCCATCAGTTCTACGAGCAATGTGCCCCGCCCATTGCCACTTTAGTTTACTAATCCTTTCAGCTCTGTCGATAACTTTAGTCCTTCTATAGATTTCCTCATTTCTGACTCGATCTCGTAGAGAAATACCAAGCATAGCGCTCTCCATAGCTTGCTGAGTGACCTTGAGCTTTCTTAGAGGCCGATTGTGCTGGGGTAGTGCTATAATCTTAATCTGGACACCACACGGCCTGTATAAGCTTGCAGATGTTTTTGTTTTTCGTGTGTTTAGTGGTCAACCTTGTGTCAGAGTTGTTCAAGCTGCCCAAAGACTTCCTACTCGGCTTAACAACTGCCGTCTAATGGCAACAACCGGGACCGACAATTTACCGTGACCTCTGAAGCACGGAGACGCTCAGTTGAAATACCACCATGCGGTCACCCATCCATAGACGGACCGCGCCAAGCGTTGCTTAACCTCACCGACCTGGCTATGAGAGCCTCAGAGGTAATCCTGCCACAAGCTTTTCAACTATCTTCCATATTTCCGATCTCTATCTGTTCTCAATCTACAACATTTTGAGTTCTATACTATATATTCTCTGCGTATGCAGGGGTGAAATACCTACATACGCTTTTTTTCAATTTCACTTCGCCTTTGCCTTTGTAAAAGCTAGGAGAGGCCTTTATATTTTCATAAAAAACGACATTTAAAGGATTTATAGTCATGATTTATGGATATATGGCGAGCTTTTAATTTTACGCTTGACTAAACTACGAGTAATAACATTAATTAATATAACTTTAAATTAGTTAGAGATGTGCAATCTTTTTAAATTCCCAAATTACAACAGTTGGTATACGTTCTCTTTTGTGTTTTTTTGTTGTGCTTGGTAGGTTATCAAGAACTATGGTTCACTTGGGAATTATTAAACCGTCTCCGAAGCCAGCTGGGTCACTGCAGGTGCAAAGTCTAATGGGAATACTCCGACTATGCACAGTGTAATTGTAGAGTTATTCCGCAGATGATGGCTCACCCCCTGTACCATTAAAGACCTTTTTTTATTGGTCCCAGTGGAAACTCATCATGAATTTCGTCGCCCCGGGGATGGACGAAGGGGCATGCCGAACTTCTACCAGCTAAAACCATTGGCGCGGTCATCTTCGGCACCTAAGAGGGGCTCTAAGTCCTCGTATGATCACACTAGAGCCGCCCACTGGTGCCACGACTTTAGGCATATCTCGGAGCGGGTGACTATAAAGCGGTCAGCCCCCCGGGGGGACTGAAAAGGATTCCCGAAACCTCACTGTGTGCTGTGCTATGTCACACACGCGGCGTCGAATGACTTCATGCGCACCACAGTCTTCTCGTGGGTCGCTCGGTGTGGGCCCGCAGATTTCCCAATCTCCCCGCGACCCCCGAGGGTCCCCGACCATTAAACATCTAACGGAAGCTAAAGACAATGACATCATAGTTAGCTCGTCGATAGCGACGTTTCAAAGTTTTGATGTTTACTATAAAGTATAAACGATCGAGCCGGAGAAGAAGAATTGTTCTTCTCTGGTTAGGCAGGTACAGATATTCTACCTGGTGTTTAAATCACAGTTTAAACATTACTGTGTTACGTTTTGAAGAGCATTGTCAAATTACTGGGCATAATTATCATCATCATCATATCAGCCATAGGACGTCCACTGCTGAACAAAGGCCTCCCCTTTAGATTTCCACAACGAGCGGTTACATGCCGCCCTCATCCAACGACTCCCAGCGACCTTCACCAGGTCGTCTGTCCACCTCATTGGAGGTCGTCCCACGCTACTATTTCCGGTGCGCGGTCTTCACTCAAGAACCTTTGTGCCCCGCCCATTGCTACTTCAGTTTACTAATCCTTTCAGCTATGTCGGCAACCTTAGTTCTTCTACGGATCTCCTCATTTCCGATTCGATCTCGTAGAGAAATACCAGGCATAGCTCTCTCCTAACTGGGCATAAGATACTGTATAACTAATATTTCGAGGTGAGGAGCGCAGTGTGGAGCCACGCAGGACTGGTCCTGGGTAGCATTACAATTGTTATTTATTTATTTATGATACAATTACAACACCATTACAGTACTTAAATGACTAATACGATGTTATAAGATATGATTATTTATATTAAATAGTTAATTGGAAATTAAAATGATTATAATACGGTATTTAAATCTTACAAATTGATACCCCTTTCAACGCTCCTCCCTACCAATTCAATGAATTTGGGCAGACTGTGAAAAAAATATCAATATCTCCTGAAAGGCTATTAATTAACCGTATGGCGCGTGACACGGGGGCAAACCTGAGCAGGTTAGTCCTAGGCTTCGGTGCCGACGATGACCACTCTGGTGGTTTTAGCCGGTAGGAGTCCGGCATGCCCCTTCGCCTTTGTGCACCAGCCCTCTTAGTACCCTGAACATGTACTTGATGAGAGCTATGTCCCTCCTTACAGCCAGCCTGCAGTGCCCAACCATGCCTATGACTAACAAGCTTGGAAACATGAGCGGATAATAAGGGTAAACCCCATACTGTTTGTTATGGGCAGGCGTGATGCTTACCGCCAGGCGAATGACTTGCTCGTCTCGTCATTACACTTTAAGATAGATCTAGATCAAGTCTAGAATTAAAATTAATTCCCTACTTACAATTGGATCAATTACTGATTGGAAAGGAACTTTATAAAGTCTTGATAATTAAGGTTTTAAAGACAAATGCAGATGTAGCTAATGAACATCTATTCAGTACATCCCCTCAAGTCACTTATTAGTCTCTTACAAACTTATTCTATTGTGTTGAATGGTAATAATTACGCCATTTAATTAAAATAAATGCGATCAGAATGACATATTTTCACAATTATAATAAAACACTTTTAAATGGATTCTATCGCGTATATTTTAGATTTTTGTTTTTCCTGACGTTTCGAACACTTTGCAGGGTTCGTGGTCGCAGTGTGCGAACATGCCTTAGATAAACCCAACCATTTTCTTCGTTTCGATCAACCTCAAGTCCTCGCGAAAGAGAACCGATATGTACCAAGAATGTTTCGTGAGGCTATTGAAATTAAAAAACATCCTAATTTTAATAGAGAAGATGGCTGGCAGATACCACCAGTTTGGAATCCTGTTATTAAAATAATAAAGTCCCAAACCAAATACCACACTAAAAAACATCAAGACACTGTGAGTGATTACTGCGTGCATCGAAATAATTTTTGATCATAATTGTACGGTAGATAAAATAAAATAACTCTTTAGAATCTGTAACGACGCCTGTCACCTTAGTCATCCTGCGACCACGAACCCTGCAAAGTGTTCGAAACGTCAGGAAAAACAAAAATCTAAAATATACGCGATAGAATCCGTTTAAAAGTGTTTCATTATAATGTGTAATACTCGCGAAAACCTAAGACATTATTATATTTTCACAAATCAAGTTTATAACTTGATATTGTAAGATACAGAAAAGACAAGCTTACAATACTGAAATTCAATTGTATATCTACTTTCAATATATATATTTTTAAAGGATTAATTCTCAGTCTCTAACAACTTCTCTGCAGCGAGAATGCGCATTCATGGGATGCAAGCAAAGAGATTTAAATCTTTGGATGCAAGATGATAACTGGATTATAAAGGACAAAATCAACAGTATCGGGGCCTGATAAAGTTATATCAACCTATTGGAGAGCATTCAACAGAACTTTAACAAGAGGAAACAACTTGATGGAATCAGATATACACGAAGTACAAGCAAAAGGAAAAAAATCGTTTGGTACAGTTCATGAAAGAGCAAAATTGGCCTTCTGGGGTGGAAGTCCTGGTGACCTGAGATACAGGCTTCAGCCTAGTTTAGGCACCAGTCTCCCACAGTAAATTTGAATGATACTGTAACTTTTATTGTGGTGAGAAATAAATAAACAAACTTCAAGCAATCTTGGGCAAAAATCAAGATGACAATTTGAAAATATAACTTACTTGCAATGAAATTAGCTAAGCCACGCAGTTAGACACACACAGAAAAATAGGTTCTCTGTAATTAAAAAAAAAATCCACGTTTGTATTACTAATGTGTATTAGTAATAAGACAAATGTGGAACTTTTTAATACACTGACATTTTATTTTATTCATACAATAAAAAAGGTATTTTAAGATTAGAGTTAGTTGTTTCGGATCTAGGTGTTTGTGCATGCGAGATATATGTTATGTAAACTGTACCCACGACACAGTAGAAATCCTATTAGGGGGAATGTGTGATAGTCAACCGAATTAAAAAAAGGAAGGGTCTGTGTTTCCCCAGTGTGTTTGTAAGTGCGCGATTATTTCACACCACACGACCGATTTTTATGACTCCTTCAATGGGGCTATCTATTTAAAAAAAAAAAAGTATCCCCCATATTCAAAATTCATTTATTTACGATACGTGTTTGGATCGCAGAAATCCTTATGTGTACTAAATTTTAAGTTAATCGGTCCAGTAGATTCGGAGCAAATTGGCTGTGACAGACGGACGACACACAGACAGACACGCGAGTGATCCTATAAGGGTTCCGCCGTTTTTTCCTTCGGACGTTCGGAACTCTACAAACAAGTTGTAATATCCACTTTTTCCAATAATTTATACATGCTATTCCAGTACAGAAAAAATACCGGTTTCAAAATTTTGAATAATTTTATTGGAGCAGCGCGCCGTTTATTTGGTATTTCAAAGAAAGAAGACAGTCGATATTTAAAAGGAATATTATTAATTTAAATATTCTATAGCGGAAACAATTACTATTGTTTTATCAACGCGATTCTATAACGTATTGATTGTCCCCTTGAACCCCACTATTTTTGTAGGACGTTATCGTTACGTTATATACGAATCTGGAATTGAATTCAAATGAAATAAGCAAATATTAAATACGAAAAATAATTCAAATGTAGATATAAATTGGGTATTTCAAATTCAATATTTCGTTGAATTTAAAAGTGATAATTGAAATTACAAATTAGATAAAATTTCGACAGATTCTTAAGATATTGGTTCTGTTTTTACGAAACTTTGACTATTTAAAATCTCAATGTTTATGCATTATTAAAATATTCAATAACTAAGAGAAATTTAGATATAATTCCATAAGAAATATAAATAATAAAGTTTAAAATCATCGATGAATCTTGCAAATTATGCTATGATAACATTATTTTAAGTTTGCCCTGCCCATTGCCACTTCAGTTTACTAATCCTTTCAGCTATGTCGACAACTTTAGTTCTTCTACGGATCTCCTCATTTTTGATTCGATCACGTAGAGAAATACCAAGCATAGCTCTTTCCATAGCTCGCTGAGTGACCTTGAGCTTTCTTATTAGGCCTATTGTGAGTGACCACGTCTCTGTTCCATATGTCATCACTGGTAACACACACTGGTTAAAGACTTGCGTCTTGAGGCAATGCGGTATCGTTGACGAAAAGATGTTGCGAAGTTTCCCAAACGCTGCCCAGCCGAGTCGGATTCGCCGATTGATCTCTTTCTCGAAGTTGGACCTACCTTTTTTTTATTTTTTTTATTTTTTTTATTGATCCGGTGGAAATACCTCATGTACTTGCTTCGCCCCGGGAAAGGGCGAAGGGGCATGCCGGACTCCTACCGGCTAAAACCACCGGAGTGATCATCTTCGGCACCGAAGGGAGGCTCCAGGAACTCGAATAATCTCCATCTAGAGCCACCCGTTGGTGCCACGCCTTTAGGCTCATCTCGGAGGGGATGACTGTAAAGTGGTCATCCCCTCTAGTGGAGGGAAGGCGACTATAAAGAGGCCACCCCCCCAGGCATCTCTCGAGGGGATTGTAAAAGATTCCCCCGAGGCCTCACTATGCGCTGTGCTGCGCACACAGCGGTACGTGACCACATGCGCACCGCTGTCTTCCCGGGGGTCGCTCGGTATGAGCACGCAGATTTCCCAATAAGCGCGCTCGCGACCCCCAAGGCCCCCCGCCATATAAAGACGACAGGGGGCTCAGGCGTGTTGGACACGGGCGCTGCGGCGGTTGTTACCCCGGCCCCGTGTCCTCCTCCTCCGAGCGGGATCGGCCCTCTCCCGATCCCGCTCTGCGACCTCCTTCTGGAGCATTACGCTCTCACAGAAGGAGACCACAGCACTCCAATTTTCCTGCTTTGCCAGCATAGCCGACACTACTGCTGGCAAAGAGAGATCTTGCCCGATCCGATCGACCAGGATCCGCCGCTCGGCAGTCCACGCAGGGCACTCTTCGAGCGTGTGCTGTGCGGTATCCTGATCGTCTCCACAGTGGTGGCACTGTGCCGTGACCTCGCGTCCTATCCTGTGCAAGTACGCACCGAAACAACCGGGTCCGGTGAGCACCTGCGTCAGGCGGAATGTGACGCGCTCGCTCCTTTGGAGCCAGGCTCCGAAGAGCGGCAAGACAGCCTCGACGACGCGCTTTTGCGCGTACTGATGCAGCATGAGCCGCTCGCGCCATAGCTCGAGTGCACGCCGCCGAGCCTGACGCCTCAAACGTTCGAGCGCCCCTGAAGGCACGCCTTCACCGCTCTGGCGGAGAGAGCGTGTTTGGTGATACACCCACGCATCCATCTCCGCCAAGATATCAAAAGGTGGAAAGCGCGCCAACAGAGTTGCCGCCTCAAAGGACACCGTTCGGTATCCTCGTGCGATCCGTATAGCCGCTCTACGCTGCAGACCGTGAATCTTGGTTCTGCAGCGCCGGGAAGTTGGACCTACCTAACTGGAAAGTTTGTCCCAGGTAGACATACTCGTCAACAACTTCGAGAACAGAGCTCCCAACGGATATTGGGATGGGCACGACATGGGCATTTGACATGACTTTTGTCTTGCCCATGTTCATTTTAAGGCCCACCTGTTGGGAAACTCTGTTGAGATCATTGAGCATTGTGCTGAGCTCTTGCAGCGATTCTGCCATGACTACGATGTCATCGGCAAATCGAAGGTGAGTGATATACTCGCCATTGATGTTAATGCCGAATCCTTTCCACTCCAGTAGCTTGAAGGCATCCTCCATTGCAGCGGTGAACAGTTTCGGGGAAATGACGTCCCCCTGTCTCACACCTCTCTGCAATGAAATTGCCCCCGTGCTCTGTTCATGTACTCGGACCGACATGGTGGCGTTTCTGTATAAGCACTTTAACACTTCAATGTACCGATAGTCAATCTGGCACCGCTGCAGAGATTGCAGCACTGCCCAGGTTTCGATCGAATCGAAGGCTTTCTCATAGTCCACAAACGCCAAGCATAGTGGCAGATTATACTCCTCGGTCTTCTGTATAACCTGCCGCAGCGTATGGATGTGGTCTATGGTACTGAAACCTTTTCGGAAGTTTCTAGATATTTCTAAGTATTCAGACAAAGTATACTTTTTTATTGCTGCCATTGGATTAGTAAACCTTGGGATTTTTATTTTGTTAATTATTTTCACGGTCCTGTCGGAACAGAGTAAATAATATGTTAGCATATTTTTTTGGAGAAATGATTTATATTAATCATTGGCATAATTTATATCAGCGAATAGATGTCCACTGCTGAACAAGGTCTCCCCCATAAACGACCGATTAGATGCCGTGTGTCTTTATTTCAGGTGAAATTAGCCAGCGTGCGTTAAGCGTGGCAAGCGGGTTGGTGAGTGCAGTACGGCTGCTATTCCACAGACGGGACGGTGCTGCCCATCCCGCTGGTTTAGAGTCCCTTAGTTGCCTTTTACGACATCCACGGGAGGAGGTGGAGTGGTTCTCTATTCTTAATTCGGACACCACACGGACCATGACATCATTTTTTTTCATTTCGGCCGAATGAAGTCAACTTCTGGACACAGGCCTCCCCCAAAGATCACCATAACGACCGATATGGGTGTGTTGTGGGCTCATTGGGGGGTTTTGCCATATTCGCCACGCTTGGCAGACGGGTTGGCGATCGCAGTTGAGTTGTTAATGTTCTCGAAGGGCGCTGCTGCCCATCCTTCGACTAATCCCTTAGTCGAATTTTATGACACCCACGGGAGGAGATGGGGTGATGGTATTCTGAGCCGGCACGGCAAACCATGACATATGAACATATATCTACAATAACTATGTACTCACTACCTTAACTATACACTTTCCACGTACTTACACTTAGTAGGTTTCAAATCTAGTGACTTCAAAAAAGATGCAGACATCTTTTTATCAGCGCAGGTATTAATTAAGTTATTTTTTTTATCTTTATTTTAGTTCGTTCAACTTCGAGGGGAATGACTTGTTTGTACTGGCTTTTTGCACTGAAACATTTTGAAGTGGAGTCTTTGTTAATTGTGTTTTACTGTTAATCATCAGGAGCTGAATGAGCTTACCATGTGGTGCCGGCTACGAATAGCACCAACCCATCTCATCCCGTGGGTGTCGTAAAAGCCGACTGAGCGTGGTGAATATGGCAAAACCCCCCAATAACCACACAACACACCGATATCGGTTGTTGTGGTGATCTTTGAGGGAGGCTTGTGACCAGCAGTGAACTTTATTCGGCTAAAATTATGATCAGGCGCTAGTATATACTTCTGCCCATCCTCTTGAAATCAACCCTTAGTCGCCTTTTACGACATCCATGGTTGGAAAATGGTGCTCTATTCTTTCATCATCATCATATCAGCCAATAAACCATTGCTATATGATTCATGCACTGAGTAATAAAAAACTGTAGGTAGGATATATAGCATTTTAATTTTATTGTCTTTTGATTTATTTTTCCATGTATGATCCTTTGTTGATCGAAATAAATAATTTATTATTATTATTATTATTATTATTAATAAATGCCCAGTACTGAACAGAAACCCCAGAAGACCACCGGTTACATGCTGTGTGTCGTCATTTTGGGGAGAACTTGCCGGTACTCACCACGCTTGGCAGGCGGGGTGGTGAGCGCTGATATCTACAGTTCCACAGAAGGGACGCTGCTGCTCACTTCCCTGTTTTAGAGTCCCTTAGTAACCTTTTACGACATCCCCCTGACGAGATGGAGTGGTGCTATATTCTTCATTCGGACACCACTTCAATAATAATAGTTAAAATACCGTAAAGCAAGTCGTCATTTTAAAAGTCAACGAACTGTGCGTCCATTTTTAATACACGCCTATCTTTATTAATGGCTGAACTTGGAATTTTGCAGCCACGTATTTACACTATCTTATTTACTTTTGAATGTGTGTATACATAAATACGTTTAAAAGTCCTTGTACATTATGTGTTATTATTGTTGTATGTAGTGTTAATACGCCACAGATAAAAAGTCGACTATGTATTATATTCTCTACTAGCTGCCCGCCCCAAAACATTAGCCTTTACACCAGGAAGCGGTGAAGGGCGGGCGTTTCCGGGGCTGTTTTATATTATCTTGAAGTTCAAAAATAGTAGATATTTTTACTACATTTTGAATAAATTATTTTTGAATTATGAATTTAATTAAATTTTATAAAAAATATTCCTAACTGACTTCGACAACAGTGCGCCGCAATTGTGCAGAAATTGGTGGACACTCAGTATAATGCTGATATAAACAAAGCTAACAGCGCTGGTTTTCAGTGTCAGCTAGATCCAGATATCCTCACGATCCACGTTTCTGGTTTTTTGATTGTCCAAAGAATGTTAACACCTCCGCAACACCTCCCGTGGATATCGTAAACGGTGACTGAAGGCACTGCAAACCAAAGGATCGGGTAGCAGCATCCCTTCCGTGTAACTGTAGCCATACTGCGTTCACCAACCCGCATGCCAAGCGCGTGGTGAGTACCTACTGGCAAATTCTCTGTAAAATGACGATACAATTGTGGTAATATGCGGGGTGGGCTTTGTTCAGCATTGGACATTCTTTGGCTGATATGTTGATGATCTTTACCGATAAAGATCTTAAGATAGAATAAAAAAGTTGCAAGTGAAATAGTGCCGTGTGGTGCCGGCTCAGAATGCCACCACCCCATTTCATCCCGTGGGTGTCGTAAAAGTCGACTAAGGGATTAACCGGAGGATGGGCAGCAGCGTCCTTCGAGTACATTAACAACTCAACTGCGATCGCCAACCCGCCTGCCAAGCGTGGCGATTATGGCAAGACCCCCCGATGAGCACACAACACACCATATCGGTCGTTGTGGTGATCTTTGGGGGAGGCCTGTGTCCAGCAGTGGATTTCATTCGGCCGAAATGATGAAGTGAAATAGTTTGGTGCTGTTTTAATTTGAAATATGTTCTGTATAACAACCTCTTTGTATGAAGAAAACTATTTGGAACCTCAAGGCAAATCGACAGGTGATGCAAACACTTCCATAATAAGTTATAGTCACAGAATTTGTTAATGTGTTCGAGCTAGAGTGAAATAACGTAATGTGATACTTAAGCGCGAAAAAGAGAAAAAAACGTTACGCAATATTTTTTACTGACTCCTGCGCGAGGTATATACTCGTAGAAGTCTGATTTGGAAAGATCGGCTGCTCATAATATTATGTGTTAGCGTCACCCACTTAAAACTAGTGGAACTTAGGGTTCAATTATAATTGGACTATTATAAAATAACTATACGATCGTTGACATAATAAAAGTCAGGTCTTAATTGCTTGCCCTTGACCACTTTCTACAGCTTTCAACTCAGGAGAAATGGCTCAACAAACCCCACAGCAACATTTTTTCTGTAAGAAAAAATATACACTTACGTTATTAATTTATTACACTGCCGTGTGGTGGCTTAGAATACCGACACCCCATCTCCTCCCGTGGGTGTCGTAAAAGTCTACTAAGGGATAAGCCGGAGGAGGGGCAGCAGCGTCCTTCGAGTACATTAACAACTCAAATACGATCGCCAACCCGTCTGCCAAGCGTGGCGATTCTGGCAAAACCCTCCAATGAGCCCACAACACATCCATACCGGTCGTTGTGGCGATCTTTGGGGGAGACCTGTCTCCAGCAGTGGATTTCATTCCGCCGAAATGATTAATTTATTTGATGTCAGGCAAAAAAGCCCATAGATTCAATTAAATAAATAAAATTACAATAATTTTCCATATACTACTACATATCTATTTATATTATGCATTCCATATTTTTTATCATACGTATATATAAATTTGCATTTCTCTGTATTATTTAAGCAATTTTGATTAAAGCTGCAATATTCCAACTGCTACAGTAAAAATTTGTTAACAAATACCTCTCATATATCACGTTTTAATGCAATCCAATACATCAGTCATCACTAATGCTGACTCGTAGTAATAAGTAATAATGTTGAACGTGCAAATATGAAAGTTTCGATGTCCTGACCTTCGGGTTTTACTCTAGCGTTCGTTGGATGTTGGCAATAAGTTGGTAGATAGATACTAATCTACTCTGTATTACATTTGCGGGGAAGTTAAAATATATAATATAAGTTAAAATGTATTTTTATTTTGATTTACGCTATTATAAAAATATGTCTATAATATGGGAATAGTCATGATGATCAGTAAATTTTGTATCCATGTATGTGGTACATCTTTCGATCTCGGGGGTCGCAGGCACACAGATTGGGGAGTCTGCGTGGTCATACCGAACGACCCCCGGGTAGACAGCGCACATGCGCGCCGCTGTCTACTCGGCACTACACTACTACTACACTACACTACACGTGCCGCCGTGTGCGCAGCTCGACGAGGTTTGGGGGATCCTTTACAACCCTCCTTGAGAAGTCCGGACAACACGTGTACTCGATGTCTTTGTGGCACCTGTGATAGAATTTATTTGTTGCCTCTTTTCTTTGCTTGGCCTATGTTTCCTTCGAGAATATTATTCTATAAATAATTTGAATACTATTTTTCGATTTTTATTCAAATGTTTTATTTTATTTGTTACTCACGTGTGGTATGAGATCTCTAGTTCGTAATATATTCTTGTTTGGTAGTTTGTGCATTTTCTATATACTTACGGCATTGTTATTACTTAATTAATAAAACAATGCAGATTGTGCAGTGAGTGCTCGTTGTATAGTACTGTTTTTGGAGAACTGATTGCGAGGTGCTACAATTGGGGGAGATTTGGTTCTTACTTTTGGCGCGCATGTAACATATCTACTTCTTTTAATATATAATATCATTGCTGTACACTCAGTCAAAATAACGATTCCTTATTTGGGTGGCTAATCAGTTTCATTTCAAGCATCACATGAAAAAAATTATGAACATTTCTTCTAACGGCCGAAATTAATAATCAATCTAATCCAAAATCTTCAGTTTTAAGATTTTGAAATTCATCCCTTGTTATGTTCCGATCACATTTAACACAAAAAACAGACATACCCGTAATCCAAAGGTTTTGGATAGATCGATTATTAATTTCGGCCGTAAGAAGTGTGGACAGACGATTTGAAGATCTCTGAATGTAAAAAAATATTTGCGTTAGAATTACTGTGGGCTCGAGTGTGTTAACAAATAAGCAAACATATTAACATTACCCAATTTGTTCCGGCAGCATGTAAAACCTGTTGAAAAGTATTTTGTGTATTTGTTCCGGAATTATAAGAAAATAAGTAATACATTTTAATGGAACAAAAGAAAACTTTGTTAACCAACGGGTGAGGATATTCTACCTTTTTTCTCTCGTGGGGAAATCCTCATGGACTTCCTCCGCCTTGGGAAGGGCGGAGGGGCATGCTGGACTCTTATCGGCTAAAATCCCACGGGGCCCTTCCACTTACCTCTAGCCGGGGTTGAGGTACACAGTTTATCTGCATTAGACTGTGCGCCCGGTAGGCATCAGCCCGTCTGCTCACACCGAGCGACCCCCGGGAAGACGGTGGCGCGCACGTGGTCACGTGCCGCCGTGTGAGCAGCACAGCGCAAAGCGAGGCTTGGGGGGATCCCTTACAATCCTCCCCAAAAAGTGCCTGGGGGACTTTCTTACAGTCGCCTTCCCTCCGCTAGAGGGCACCAATGGGCGGCTCTAGTGTGATCTTACGAGGACCTGGAGCCCCCCTTCGGTGGCGAAGATGACCGCTCCAGTGGTTTTAGCCGTTAGGAGTCCGGCATACCCCTTCACCCTTCCCCAGGTGAAGGAAGTTCCATGTAGAATTTCCACTGGACATCAATAAAAAGAAAAGGTATCAGCCCGTCACTGTTTGACAGGCGCCGTCTCTGTGCGACCTGGCTGGCCGCACCAATCTTCAGAGATGCGCGCGCAACGGTTGGTGAACGCAGTTGAATCTATACAAATAAATAAAATTGAAGTGTCTGTTTGTAATGTCAAAATAACAGCTTTTTACTTAATGCATATGAAAGTATATACGGAACATATAACAAAAAATGCATTTTAATTTTTTTTGTCTGTCTGTCTGTTTGTTCCGGGTAATCTCCGAAACGGCTGGACCGATTTTGACGGGACTTTCACTGGCAGATAGCTGATGTTATAAGGAATAACTTAGGCTACTTTTATTTTAGAAAAATAAATAGGGTTCCGCGCAAAAATAAAAAAACCCTTGAAATTCAATAGAAATATTCAATGTCAAGTGCCTATGTCGAAGTACTCTTAATGTATTTTAAATTAAACGCGGGTGAAACCGCGGGTCCCAGCTAGTTATAAATATAGTCGAAGGAGGCTGCTGCCCGTCCTACGGCTAATCCAATAGTTGCCTCTTACGACACCCACGGGATGAGATGGGGTGGTGATATTCTTAGCCGGCACCATTTACGGGCAGCTGGCACCATATAGCAGAACGGAGTTTCAACTATTACAGGGGACGAACAAAAATTTGCCTTAAGAATAGTCGGAAGTGCAAAAAATAATTAATATACATTTAATGTTTCCCTTTGTATATAGGGTCTTATTTTAATAATGGAAAATATAATAGGAGGTAAATCTACAGGTTGCAATGATAAGGTTTAGCAAAAAAAAAAACTTGACATCAAACTTTATTTTATAAAATAATATAGTCAGTAAATCTTTCGCTAATCGAGTTTTCAAATACCTACTAATATATTTATTATCAATAAAACTGATACTTGATATTTGAATGAACCATTCCTACAGCCTTTTTTTATTGATGTCCAGTGGAAATTCTACATGGAACTTTTTTCACCCTGGGGAAGGGCTAAGAGGTATGCCGGACTCCTACCGGCTAAAACCACTGGAGCGGTCATCTTCGGCACCGAAGGGGGACTCCAGGTCCTCGTAAAATCACACTAGAGCCGGCCATTGGTGCCACGCCTCATCACGGAGGGGATGACTGTAAAGCGGTCACCCCCTCTGGCGGAGGGAAGGCGACTGTAAAAAGGTCGCCCCGCAGGCACCAGGTGACCACGTGCGCGCCACCGTCTTCCCGGGGGTCGCTCGGTGTGAGCACGCAGACTCCGCAATCTGCGCACCCGCGACCCCCGATTTCCTATAGCCTAGCCTTAATATATTTTCTATTATTAAAGTAAATAATACATACAGATAATAAAATGTTTATTATTAAACAATATTTATCTGTGTCGGTTCATTAACAGGTCTTAGTCGGTGCAGATATTATGGGCGTTACTAGTTACATATACCTACTTGCGTAAAATGGCCTTGCCTCTTGTACGTAATATTGAAACAGTTTCTCAATGGTTTTCCCATCCAGTCATGCTAGTTGCTAACAGGTTAAGCAGGTATACAAATAAGCATTATTTCGGGACTCACGATTTCAATTGCTCTCTTGTTTGTAGCTTGGCGGTCACATATCGTTATCACACTTCATATTTAGATACAATATTATTTGAGAAAAGATAATAATGTATGTCTGGAAAGGCATTTTAGATCCATTGCCGTCTTGGGATGACCTGTCCTGAGAGTTGGCAAGCATGAATCAATCATCGTGTAGCTCAACACTATTTCAGAGAACTCGACGATATCTGTCAAACGTGTCGTGTCATGGCAGTGTGGATCTTGTAAAGAAAAGATTACCCCTCTTGAGTATCGTAATTAGCAACTCAAACTCAAATCTTTATTGCATTCATATGTTCATAAGTTGACAGAAAATTAGATGCGTATCAATATGAAACCCTGCCGGCTCAGAATGCCATCACCCCATCTCCTCCTATGGGTGTCGTAAAAGTCGACTAAGGGATTAGCCGGAGGATGGGCAGCAGCGTCCTTCGACTACATTAACAACTCAACTGCGATCGGCAACCCGTCTGCCAAGCGTGGCGATTATGGCAAAACTCCCCAATGAGCCCACAACACATCCATATCGGTCGTTGTGGACATCTTTGGGGGAGGCCTGTGTCCAGCAGTGGACTTCATTCGGCCGAAATGATGAATTTTACTATACAATAACAATAGTATTTTTGTTTGCTTAAAATGTTAAAAGGAAGAGATTAATACATACTTATTAAAGGTTATGGCGATTATTAAGCGGTTATTTATATTAATTATTAATTTTTGATATATATTGTAGATTTTAATATTATATTATTATTAAAGCGAAATCTGATCATTCTTATTATATTACATTAATATTATTTACTTAGTTGGTATAGAATTTGTTTAATCACATGATACAAATTTTGTCTTGTCTTTAAAAAGCTCTTGCAACGTGTAATAGGATTTTTGCTTTAGGTATTTATTTAATTTTACTTTAAAGACGTTGTAATTTAACGTGCCTTTTATTTCCTGGGGTATTTTATCATATATTTTTATAGACATTGAATACGGGCCAGAGTGGAATATTGTTAGACTTGAGATGGGAAGGGAGAGATTATTTTGATGTCTTAAATTACGTGATTGTGAAAATTGATCTTTTCTCTGGGAGTACAGATGTTTGTGTTTTTTGACAAATAAACAGATTTCGAGAATGTACAGTGATGTTATACTAAGGATGCCTAAATTACGAAAGTATGGCCAACTATCCATTCCTCCTACATTAGCAAGAATTCGTATACATTTTGTTTGTAATTTAAAAAGCACTTCATTGTCTGTACTGTTTCCCCATAATACTATGCCATATCTAAGCCGAGAATGTGCGTAGGCGTTATATGCAATAGTGGCTGATTTTATATCTGTCTATATTTCTAGCTGGTATAATGCATATGTAAATCTAGATAATGTTCCACATAAATATTGTATGTGAGATTTCCAGTTAAGAGTTTATGTTAAGGGTTTATGTTTACAGCGTCCTCTTACAACAAAAATAAATAACAGTTAAAAACAGTGATTCGAGGGATTGTTCAATATACTTTCATCCGCTGATTTCCAATTAATAAACACTTGCAACACATTAAGAAACTACGTCCATCTTAAACGATACTTTGCTTTTTATGATTTGGTTAATCGCAAACCTTGCATCAGATTTCTAGCCATCTTAAGTCCTCAGACTTGGCTTGACGACTGCCTTCTAGTAACAACCGGAACCGACAATTTTACGTGCCCTCTTTATTTCAGACTTGCTTCGAACACCTCTTTGTGGTCACCAATCCATAGACTGACCGCGCCGAGCGTTGCTAAATAAAGAGTTAAGAGATACAGAAATCGATATTCTCTATGTCTAGCTCCTCCTAACAAAGAGTACCGTAGTTTCCTTCTCTGGAATTAAACTTTAAACTTGTAATATTGGCTACCATAAATCCCATGGAGTTACGAAACCATTGTACAACATAATAGCAATTAGTTTAAAGGGTGTTTCACCCCTTTGTCAGGACAATTTACTACCCCGAAGGTTCAGGTGGGAATTGTTATCGTTATATCTTTAATTACTAACAATTTTGATAGTTTGTGTTTAGAACAATAGAATACAAACGAAGTGATGTTTTGGTTGAAATGTTCCGTTATGATTTTGTAGACATTTGAATAAAAACTTCAAGGAATCATTCATCATCATATCAGCCACAGGACGTCCACTGCTGAACAAAGGCCTCCCCCTTAGATTTCCACAACGAGCGGTCACATGCCGCTCTCATCCAACGACTCCCAGCGACCTTCACCAGGTCGTCTGTCCACCTCGTTGGAGGTCGTCCCACGCTGCGTTTTCCGGTGCGCGGTCTCCATTCGAGAACCTTTGTGCCCCAACGGCCATCAGTTCTACGAGCAATGTGCCCTGCCCATTGCCACTTCAGTTTACTAATCCTTTCAGCTATGTCGACAACTTTAGTTCTTCTACGGATCTCCTCATTTCTGATTCGATCTCGTAGAGAAATACCAAGCATAGCTCTCTCCATAGCTCGCTGAGTGACCTTGAGCTTTCTTATGAGGCCCATTGTGAGTGACCACGTCTCTGTTCCATATGTCATCACTGGTAACACACACTGGTTAAAGACTTGCGTCTTGAGGCATTGCGGTATTGTTGACGAAAAGACGTTGCGAAGTTTCCCGAACGCTGCCCAGCCGAGTCGGATTCGACGATTGACCTCTTTCTCGAAGTTGGACCTACCTAACTGGACAGTTTGTCCTAGGTAGACATACTCGTCAACAACTTCGAGAACAGAGCTCCCAACGGATATTGGGATGGGCACGACATGGGCATTTGACATGACTTTTGTCTTGCCCATGTTCATCTTAAGGCCCACCTGTTGGGAAACTCTGTTGAGATCATCGAGCATTGTGCTGAGCTCTTGCAGCGATTCTGCCATGACTACGATGTCATCGGCAAATCGAAGGTGAGTGATATACTCGCCATTGATGTTAATGCCGAATCCTTTCCACTCCAGTAGCTTGAAGGCATCCTCCATTGCAGCGGTGAACAGTTTCGGGGAAATGACGTCCCCCTGTCTCACACCTCTCTGCAATGGAATTGCCCCCGTGCTCTGTTCATGTACAAGGAATACAACTACTGTAAAATTTAAAAAAAATACCGTCTTCAAAAACCCTACACGCTTTAAAAATATTAAAACCACAAAAAATAAAGACAATACTTTATTTATGAAGTCGGGTTCAGGTATGCACCAACCATGGTTCATGCCCCGCCCGACTTCCTAAATAAAGATCCTTTTTTTCTTTTTAGTGGTGATAATATTTTTGTATCGTGTCATATTTCTTTTGTTAAAATGTTTTATTTGTTTCGTTTTAGTGTAAATAAATGTAAGAACTTTTTCCAAAAGAAAAAGTAACTAAAAATAAGAATGACTCACATCAGTTCTCTAATCTCAGGGGAATCGAAACTATTAAGTCTAGGTAAGCCCAGTCAAATTGAACCTGTTTATTGAAGCTGGTTAAATAACTACTCAATCAAATGTAATGAAATCTATATGCGATCAATTCGAAAGAATTCTGGGGTGCAATTCCCAAAGCTCAAATATTCATACATCCTTGAATACAGAATTGAAATAACAGTGCAAAACCAATTTGGTGGTCGCTAAGATTCATTGTCATGGCTGACCGCCTGCAACGTGTCCTCGAATAGCTTCAATCATGCCGAGAGTAATGGGTTGGATTTGTGGAAGTGTGTGTGACATATTAGCGAAGTAAAAGTTTGCAGATAAGAGTATTACAGTGTTTTGAGTTAAGGGACTACTTTATGCCATAGGGATGGTTAGCAGCGTCCTGTATGTGAAACAGAAGCCATACTGCGCTTGCCAACCCGCCTGCCAAGCGTCTTACAAATATTTGTTCCGTGCGGGGACCGAAACCATTTTTTGGCATGGGGGAATACTAATGGACCTCCTCCACCGAGGAAGCCCAATTGTCACTAGGTCTGTTGGTCCCCATCTCTATGTGAGCGGCGCGCGCAGGACACTCTCGGCCAACTCAACTCAGGCCTGCTTTTGTTTCGGCGACTAACTATCGCAGGCATGGAGGCTGGAGATCATTCAGCGCTCTACGATGTGTATTGCGGCAGGGATCAGAGTTGATCTCCTCCAGTTCTCGGTCTACTCCCTCATTTGCGTACATCACGTCCTCGCAAAAGGTGGCAACTGCATTCCACGCGACCTCGCTCCGGATGATGCACTGAGCCACGGCCGGAAGCGATAAGTCACCTTCTTGCGGGGATCGAACCCGCGACACGTAGCACAGTAATCCGAGCCACCACCGTGAAATGATTTTAATCCATTTGCAATCGCGCGTCAATTGAATACCCAGACGATGTGGGGCATATTATTTACCAACAGTATTACCATATTTCATTGTAAACAATTATTGAGTTAACTGGTATGCTGTGGCCTTAGTGCGACACCTCATATTGGTTCTATACGTTGGGGCCAATGTTAAGGTAAATGTTAAGTTTGACCAGGTTTGACCACTGTTTGTACTTTTCCGTGTGATGTCGGATTAAGAATATAGCATCACTCCATCTCATCCCATGGATGTAAAGGGCGACTAAGGGACTCTTAACCAGAAGGATGGACAACAGCGTCCCTTCTGTGGACCTTCAGCCATTCTGCGCTCACCAACCCGCCTGCCAAACGTGGTGAGGACTGGCCAATTCCCCCCAAAATGACGACACAATTGTGGAAATCTATGGGAGAGGCCTTTGTTCAGCTGTGGACGTTCTTTTGCTGATATGATGGTGATGACTGTTTGTACTGTTAAATTTATTAAATGATCAAAAATCTGAAGATCGTAACTATAGATGCCCAAAATAGGTTCATCATTTCAGCCGAAAGACGTCCACAGCTGGACATAGGCCTCCCCAAAGATCGCCACAGTGACCGGTTCTGTGCTACTCGCATCCAGCGGATTCCCGCAACCTTCACCAGGTCGTCGGTCCATCTCGTGGGGGGTTCTCGCACCCACGCTGCGTCTTCCGGTACGCGGTCGCCACTCAAGAACTTTTCGGCCCCATCGGCCATCCGTTAAAAATAGGTTATAAAGATATATAACATGCAAGTCCTTAAAAGCTTTTAAGGCTAAAATACTTAAGTTATTAAAGTCATGTACTCCTTGAGAAACGGAGAAAGAAGAAAGGCAGTGATAGCCTAGTGGAAGAACGCTTGTCTTCCATCTAGTTTGATCCCGGCCTACCCGATTTTCGGATTCATGTGCGGATCAGGATTTAATTATCACTTGCGTTAACGGCGAAGGAAAACATCGTGAGGAAACCTGCACACCTAAGTACGCTCTAAAGGGTTCACAATGGTGAGTGTAGTACGACAACCCGCACTAGGCCAGCGTGGTGGAAAAATCCTTACCTTTTTCATTGTGAGGCAAGGCCCGTACCCAGCAGTGGGACAGTAATGTGCTGATTATGATGATGATGACACCTTGAATATTTAGTTAAATATTAGCAAAAATGTAAAGTTTTAACTTTATCTGATGTCAATCATCTGACATGCTGCTTCAACTAATCACATGTAGTATTAACAAATAATGGCAAACATTTTTTTTTGTTAACAATATTGAAAATTATATAACAACACAAAAACAATTTTATATTTGACTTCAAAACAAGTTCCGCCGCCGTTGGCCCAAACCTTGGCCCCAATGTGTTCGTCGAACATTACCCCGTCGATTTAAGTTGCATGGAACTGTAAAATTATGTTGTAACCGATTACTTAATAATGACATTAAGTGTTAGTAAATACTTGGCATTTTCTGAGTCACTCGTCGTTCAAACCGCAATGTAACGTGTTTTAAAATATTCTATTTTATCCTTAACTTGTAGAAGGGGGTTTAAGGCCCCAGTCTTATTGAATGCGACTCCAGTTTTCTTGTGCAGACAATGTCATTTAATAGTGTGTCAAGCAACACCAGCACCAGAGAAGGTTCATCGCGGCCATAACAAATACATTTCAGCTGGCCACATACCATTCTAGAATCATTTCGAGGAGTGAAAGACTATTTGATTTAAAGGATATTTTTGTCAAAATACTATAAATTAAATAAAAAAATTATGTGGTGTCGTGGGACACCAGGTAGGAACGAAGTTCCTTCGGCTAATGTAGAATCGACACTTATACACTACTCGCTTGTGTATGCGACTGTCGCGCCTGCGCACGTCTCATTTAACGGTTTTATTCCATGCACTTTTTTCCACGGATTTTTTCTTACGGTTTTACTATCACATTTTTTTCAGTTCGGTCGCGCCGCAAAATCCGTATCCCCTCCAAGCCTGCCGTAAGGAAAATGTAAACAAATTGCTTTTCACAGGTCGATAACATTTTTGTTTATGCATTAGCACGATAGAAGCCCATTGTGATGTCTTTTTCCTTATTCTATATGCTGTAGGACGCCAACTGCTAAACAAAGGACTCACCATACATTTTCACAACGACTTCCACCTTTACCAGGTCATCTGTCTCTCTAAGCGGCTCTAGTGTGATCATACGAGGTCCTGGAGCCCCCCTTAGGTGCCGAAGATGACCGCTCCAGTGGTTTTAGCCGGTAGGAGTCCGGCATGCCCCTTCGCCCTTGCTCAGGGCGAAGAAAGTTCATGACGAATTTATACTAGAACCAACAAAAAATTCATCTGTATCGTTGGAGGTCGGCCCACGCTGCGTTTTCCGGTGCGCGGTTTCCACTCGAGAATCCTTTTGCCTCCCCGGTCTGATTATTGGATTTATTGAAGCTTGTTGCTAAATGACTATAACCCAAAATAGTCGATCTGCGAGGTTAAGCCGCGCTTAACGCAGTCAGGCTTTGTGGGTGACCATTTTTTCCATATACTACCTACCTTTCCAGGCCAGGGAGAGCCAATAAAGCTGTCGTTCTCGACGGTCATATAAGTATCTATGATAAGCGTTTAGTAATGTCGGTACATTATGATAACCGGCCTTGATCTAAGGGTATCGGTATACCTCAGTAATTGGATAGCAGGTGACAGATGGCTAGTCAGGTGTAAAATACTAATAAGCAGCATTATCTGGGTATACATATAGATTATGGCAAAACCCTAATGAGCACACAACACAAACTCATACCGGTCATTGTGGCAATTTTTGGTGGAGGCGTCTGTCCAGCATTGGACGGTTTTCGGCTGAAATGATGGTCTGGGTATACTAACCGCTACTAACATAATAGTAAAGACAATGAAGAGGAACAACGGCGATATTTGCTTTATTTATTACTTTATTACACCAGTTTTTCAAAATACAAGTAGCACTTAGATTATAGAGTACAATCGGCGGCCTTATCGGACACGGCACTATCTTCCAGGCAACCTTAGGATGGAGACACAAAATTACTGGACTAGATGTGGGGTTAAACATATTAGATTTTTTAGCCGAGTGGTGTCAGGAATAAGAATATCGCACCGCTCCATCTCCAGCGGACGTCATAAAAGGCGACTAAGGGACTCTAAACCAGAGGGATGGCAGTGGCGTCCCGTCTGTGGAACAGCAGCCATTCTGCGCTTACCAACCCGCCTACCAAGCCAAACTTGGTAAGTACTGGTAAATTCCCTCCAAAATGACCACACAGCGCATGTAATGTACCGTCCCCTTTGTTCCGCAATGGAAGTTTTTGGTCTGATACGATGAGATATTTGATTGAGCATTTTTGCTCACACCGCAAGAAATAAGTATTGTTGCAGTGTCTGAACAGATTCATCGAACTCAATTACGTTTATGAGCAATTCTAACCACAACTTAAGTACTGTACGCGAAGCAGTACTTGGAAATTTCCCTTATAAAGTTGCTTCAGAACTAATTGGAAATACCGAATAAAAAGTAATTTCATTTAAAAGTAGTTCGTATCATATTGTTTATCTTTGGTTGTTGTATAAACATTTATAGTACTAGATGTTGCGTGAGATCTCGTCCGGGGTTTAAACTCTTAAAAAAAGTACAAAACAATTACTTGCTTATACAAACTTTAACTCTGCGAGATCGAATCAGAAATGAGGAGATCCTTAGAAGAACTAACGTTGACGACATAGCTGAAAGGATTAGTACACTGAAGTGGCAATGGGCGGGGCACATAGCCCCTAGAACTGAGGGCCAATTCTCGTAATTAATTGACACTATGACTGAAACTTGACCGAACTGAGATTAAATCATGAATTGACCGAAAAAATGGTATTCTCTTAAAGTTCCGTCGGATTTCGGTATAATCTCGATCTAGTCTCATTTCGATCTCAATTTTGACGTTTATTTAATGACAATTTAGTACATGTGACAATTCTAAATGTAAGCAGAATACCGTTTTGACTTCGATCAACTTTTGATCCATTTTCGATCTCATCACAGTATAAGTTCACGTTTGACGTTGTTTGTTAGTTTAGGAGAATACCATTTGTGACATTTATGACACTGAGACTAGATCGGAACTATATTTTGAACGTTTTTAAATTACGAGAATCAGATCAAATCTGATCGCCGTTGGCGTAAAACGGACGGCACGGTTGGAGCAGTGGCTGACACAGTCGGCTGTTGTGCTTCGGCTCGCGGGTTCGATTCTCGCACGGAACAAATATTTGTATGATCGCCTGTAGTAGTTTCGGGTCTGGGTTTATTGTGTGTGGAATTTGTGTCTGGAGACCCACGATATTGGAGAACTCCAAGCAACTTAAAAAAAAGGTTCAGAAGTGGAGACCGCGTCAGCGACCTCCAACGAGGTAGACATAACGCATTTATATTTGTAGAAAGGTAGTAATAGAAGGATGATACCGTGTGGCACCCCATCTCATCGGTGGTGTCGTGAACGGCGACTATAGATTTGGCCGGAGGATGGGAAGTAGCATCCTTCGAGTACATTACTTAAAATCCAACTGCGATCGCCAACCAGCCTGCCAAGCGTGCTGATAATAGCAAAGCTTTGCACAAAAAAGATTTGTATTATATGCTGATTAGGGAATCATAAAGTACAAATCTTACTTAGTAGTAAAGGTAATGAAAAGGAACAACGGCGAAAATTGTTTTAATTATCCGGATTAAGAATATAGCACCACTCCATAGCCTACGGTGGATGGCGTAAAAGGCGACTAAGTGACTCTAAACCAGAGGGATGAGCATCAGCGTCCCTTCTGCAAAGCAGCTATTCTGTGCTCACCAAACCGCCAGTCAAGCGTGGTGAGTACTGGCTGATTTCCCCCAAAATTACGAAACAGTTGTCTATGGAGGCGGCTTTTGTTCAGCACTGGACATCCTTTGATATATGGTGATGCTTCTTTGTCGATATTCATTGCCTGCCAAAATTAATTCGGAATTGTCTGTTTAAACATATCTTGTCCAGTAATTTTCTTTTTCCATCCTAAGGTTGCCTGGAAGAAATCGCCGTGTGCGATAACGCCGCCCATTGCATTCGCCCATACTTTTTAATAACTGGTGTACAATAACGAATATAATAAATAAATAAACAGATCCAAGTTCAAAATATGATATCTAAAGATTTTGTATTAGATTTATTCATTTTGGCCGTTAGAGGGTATCAAGATTTAATTTAGTGGATATGATAAAGTCAGGTCTGGCAAAAGAGGCGCCAAATAACTCAACAATAGGCAGATGTTTATGTATAAATCATCATATCAGCCAAAAGACGTCCACTGCTGAACTAAGGCCTCCCCCACAGATTTCCACAACGAGCGGTTACATGCCGCCCGCATCCAATGGCTCCCAGCGACTTTCACCAGGTCGTCTGTCCACCTCGTTGGAGGTCGTCCCACTTTGCGTTTTCCAGTGCGCGGTCTCCACTCGAGAACCGCCATCAGTTCTACGTGGAATGTGCCCCTCTGAATATATGGAGACAATTGTTATTGGAACTGAAAACGGGATATTTACCATGTTATTTATTTCTTTTGAGTTCCCGATATTTCGGCGCTGTTGAAAGCGCCATGTTCACGGATAAACTAAAGTTTTTGCGGGTGGATGTTTAAGAGCAGACAAAACGATCTACCCTCTTCCTTAAACGTTTTGTGCGCTGGGTGCCGCTACCATTATCACTTACAACTCGACTTTGTTCCCGACACACGAAACTCACTGTGTCCGCTCGCGAACTTTTTACGGCACTTTTTCGGTCTTTACACAATCGAATCAGGAATTCAAAAGAAATAAAAAACATGGTAAATATCCTGTTTTCAGTTCCAATAATAGCGTCAGTGACCATGTCGGTTTATAAACTTAAATGGAAACAAGATATTCATTTATATATTTTTCACTGTTCCATCCATTCTATCTCTGGGTATATCCGCAATACTTAGCGTTGTAGCAAAACAAAATAATCATAACATCACACTAGCTCTTGGTAATTGTTGCTTAATATTTGAATGTGGACATGCCCTGAATGGCAGGCGCCCGCAATATCAAGCAAAGTCGGTCAGTGTTAGAGATGTGCCTGTTTGGTAGCGAAAAGGTGATTAGTTGACTAATTTTATGTTTCTAATCTACTATGTCGTTATTAATCGGAATTTATTTGAACTTAATATTGTATTGAGCATTGAAGGTTACGTTTTTCAAGAGATAAAGAGATTTAGATTAAGATAAAGAGTTTGTTAAGGTAGGGGGTGAAGTCAAAAACTACCGGACCGATTTTGTTTTTAACCGACTTAAAAAGGAAGGTTCCCTATTTCGCCTGAATATTAGTATGTGCGTGATTTTCTTAGAAACTACACGACCGAGTTTTATGATTCTTTCACTGAGGTAATCCATATACTTATGGAAAGGTTCTAGTATATAAAATATTAAGGTACCGTTCTTAGGAACATACTGATGATAGAAGAAGTAGATTTTTTACCAGTTTTTTGAGGAACCTTTTTTTTATTGGTGTCCAATGGAAATTCTACACGAACTTCCTTCGCCCCGGGTAGGGCGAAGGGGTATGCCGGGGGACTCCTACCGGCTAAAACCACTTGAGCGGTCATCTTCGGCACCGAAGGAGGCGCCAGGTCCTCGTAAGATCACACTAAAGCCGCCCATGATGCCACGCCTTTAGGCACATCTCGGAGGGGATGACTGTAAGCGGTCATCCTCTCTAGGGAGGGGAGATGACTGTAAAAAAGCCACCCCCTAGGTACTTTTCGGGGAGAATTTTAAAGGATTCCCCGAAGCCTCGCTGTGCGCTGTGCTACGCACGCTTGTGTGAGCACGCAGACTTCCCAATCTACGCTCTCACGACTCCCGAGTTTTTGAGGAACCTGGTCTAATCTAACCTCCGGGACTGCGTTAATCCCATCGTAAAATAACAACTGCCCCGGAGGGATTCAACTAATATTTATAAATTGTATAGTCTTGCGTTAGACAGTATACTTAGGATCATACACTCGCGAATATGCACGCTTGCCTAGAAGAAACCTGTTCAATCGCGACTTAAAGAGTCCCAGGTTATAACTATCGGAATTGTGTATTCCGGAAAGCAGTTCCACTCCTGCACGCATGAAAAAGGGGAAACAAAATGTTTCGTACTTATGGGTGGAACGTTCATCATATAACTATCTTAGGAAGCTATGCTATGCTAGATTGACTAAAATAAGGTCTTATTTAATTATCTCAGAAATTTTGCATGGTGGCTTCATAAATGCTAAAGATTTATACATACCACAAAAATATTAATTTGATGGTATAACTGTTTCTGTCTGTTTGTTGTGCGACGCATACGCTGCCGCCTGTTTTGTTTGTCGTTGCTGAGTAATGTCTACCTAAATCGGTTAGACAACCACGTCCGCCATTTTCTTACTAGATGCATGTGGATATTATTACAACGAAGAGAACCAGGAAGAAATTAAATGATAGATTCATACAAAAATTATGATCACAGAATACAACAACAGTAATTTTTTGTGATTGAATCATCATCTTCATCAATTACTAAGGCACCATGCAAAATATCGTGGACTGTTGAATTAAGACCTTATATAGCTACATAGAACGCGTAGAATCAGAATTAAAGCGGAAGCTACACCATACACATACTATGAATAAATAAACGCCCTAGAATTATTATCTACCAAATTACTGTAATGTCTTTCGATGCAGAAATATATTCTGTTACCCTGTTTTACAAATTTTAGATTCTAGAAGGTTAATCGAAAGTATTTATAGTATAAATGTTCTACCGCTCTCTCTGTGTGTGTTATAGCGTTTATACATAGGACAGTGTTACAAGGAATTTTTCGATTATGATGCGAATGGCTACTTTCTGCTACCTCACCTCTCGCCATCAGCCGACGGGGTGTCCACTCTAGAGTCGAAATGGTCCCGTATCGTACGTCATTAAAAGTACTTCCGCCCGCCCACGCTCAAGTTATGGAATCAGCTGCCCATCGAGCATCGTTTTTCCCAAGAGATAATTGCGTTGGTCTGTTCAAAAAGCATTTATAGTGCGCATAACGCGCGACTGATGCCTCCTTTTTTTATTGGTCCAGTAGAAATTCTATATGAACTTCCTCCGCCCCGCGGAAGGATGAAGGGGCATGCCGGGCGCCTAGCGGCTAAAACCGTTCGTAAAGCGGGGGGTAAAGGGTCCCCCGAAGCATCCGGCCGTGGTGGCGCGTGACCACCTGCGCGCCACAGTCTTGCGACTGATAACCCTGGTGTTGCAAGCGTTTATAGGTTACGGTAGCCGCTTACCATCAGGCGGGCCGTAAGTGTATAAAAAAACCAAATTGTTATTAGTTAATGATTGACGTATCAATAAATTACTTCACGGTTCACCATTACTTACGTATGGCCAAAGCAAGGACCTTTTTTGTAATATCATATTATTATCTATGTTTTTTTATACGTACCTACGATTACGTATTTTATTTTTACAAGTCTGAAGATTTGGATAATTGACTGAATGTTAATTACAGAGCTCATGTATGTCATTTGGAAGTGGCAATGGTTTTTGCGATAGTCATTTGTTTTTCCTGTGAATGTAAAAAAACGTAGTGATGTGGTGTAGGAACTTTGAAAATAGGCAAACTTGGCGATTGAAGCAATATTACGTCACTACTGTTCATTGTGAGGCCAGTATTACAGAACAAGAACCAAACGTTAAGTAAAAACGAGTCTAGATAGCGTTAATCAAACATGAACCCTACGTAATAGGTCTGTGGCGACACCGGCATAGCTACAACTTACAACGACGTTTACTTGACTATTATATGCAACTCTCCGATGACGTCAAAGAATCCTGAATCACGCTTGTAAAGTATTCGCGCAACGCTGCATATATACAGTCGCCCAACATCAACCGTTGGGCTCGGCCCGCTAGGCATGCCATCCACCTGGCTGGAGGATCCTCCCTTTTCTATGGGGGAACACCACGCCTTGTTCCCCATAGGTCCAACATTTATAATTAATTGATGCAATATCGACTCAAGTTATAGTTTAGAGTTTTGATTCTCTATGTGTAATACAGGCCTTAGGTTGTCAGGATTTTACATAGTTCCATGTGGTGTCCGGATTAAGAATATAGCACCACTCCATCACCTGCCATGGATGACGTAAAAGGTGACTTGGGGAGTCTAAACCAGAGGAGTGGGCAGCAGCATCCCTTCTGTGAAACAGCAGCCATTCTGCGCTCACCAACCCGCCTGACAAGCGTGGTGAGTACTGGCATCATTCCCCCAAAATGATGACACAGTTATGGAAATCTATGGGGAGGCCTTTGTTCAGCAGTAGACGTCCTTCGGCTGATATGATACCTGTGGTAGTTTATGGGATGCCATATTTTTACCTTTCAAAACTAAATTTGTTGTTTCAAACGTGACATTAGAGATTTATAGCTTTTACCAGTCAGTTTCGGGCTTAATGCACAAATACCTGGAGCAGGAATAACTAGCTGTAGATCATACAAATCTATGGGGGAGGGGTTTCGACCCCACCGACTCGTATGCCAAAAAGTCTAGTTATTAGCTATTTAAGTAAATCTACCGATTATTGTAAAGACATACGATTTCCAGAAAGTCGACACCTGATATCGACTGACAAATCAGTCGGCACATCACTAAAATCAAGTAATTTACGCTTGTGTATTACACAGACATTATCTGAACTTCTGTCGCACTTTGTAACCAGCTTCGGGCGAGTTACGACTCATGACACATCAACTTAAAGCATTTATCATGATCGTGACAGGACAGTGTACTTGGAATGTGTTAAATATGAAGGGATAAGTGTCTAGTACTTCATGAATATGTTAAAGGGATTTTATTAAAATGGTTAACGGTGTAATGTCACTATTTACATTATTTTCCCAAGTTGTTTTTACTAAAATCGAAATATTACGTTACATTATGGGAAATGGGAAATGTCCCATCGTCATCACATCAGCCAAAAGACGTTCACTGCTGAACAAAGACCTCACCCATAAACAACCAGTTACATTGTCGTCATTTTGGGAAGAATTTGCCAGTACTCACCACGCTTGGCAAGTGGGTTGGTGAGCGCTGTATAGCTGCTGTGCCATAGAATAGATGCTGCTGCCCACCTCTTTTGGTTTAGATTCCCATAGCCACCTTTTACGACATCCACGGGAGGAGATGGAGTGATGGCTATATTCTTAATCCGGACACCACATGCTGATATGATGATGAGATGGAGCGACCTCTACATCCTGCAGTCTAAACATATTTACCATAACTTATTCAAAGTCAAAGTCAAAGTCTTTTATTCGCTAAAATGTGGGTACAAAGATGTTATTTAAAGATTTTAAGCTGCCACATATTGACCATTGCTGGTATGCGAAATAATATTATTTATACATTATACTATAGTTGCATGTAGTAAAATGCAAGTAATAATTAGATACATTAATAATATATTTAGAGACACTGTAGAAAATAAAAATAAACACTTCGGTATTCCCTGTTACTCATTACTGTTCATTCAAAATACATAATTTTTCCGTTCGACATCAGTTACAGCTCATATATATCCGATTCCGTATAGGTTTTATATTGTAAAGTGAAAAACAAACACACTAGTGTTATTTTTTATGGTCACGTGAAGATCACTAATTGCCGAAGTTAATAAGTAATCTTATCCAAAATGTTTTGGATTTAGTATTGAGAATTTGTCAGTTTTTGTCTTAAGTGTGATAGCAAAAACAGATTTTTACCCGGCTGCTCCGGAAAGAGGGTGTTGTCATTCGAACGTATGTATGTATGTATGGCTAGCTCCGGAAAGAGGATGTTGTCTTTCGACCGTATGTATGTATGTCTATTTATTTGGCTCTAACGCTCTGTAGCCTAAACGGCATGGAGAATTTTAACATATGAGGTGTCATTAGAGTCGTCTTAATTGTAGGAGCGATATAGGGATTATTTCATTGATAAAGTACGTCATAAGTATTATTTGATTACATAAAGTTTAACAAATATATTATTTAAAATGTATAGAATAAAAAATGTATCACATTGAAATATGGCGTATGCGATTTATTGCGAAATCGGGTCTTTTTTTCAATCGCGTTTTACTTGTAATGTTAAATCTAAAGATAGAGATTAGGATTAGATTGATTATTGATTGTAGCTGTTAGTACATCAGGGTATTTAGAAGCGGTCATAGTTCTTTTCTGTGAGTATGCAGAAAGAAGCGGCCGTTGGTTATGGCAATCTTTGGGCGAGGCTTCTGTCCAGCAGTGCACGTTTTTCGGCTGAAATCCAACAATGTTTTTTATTTTTTTATTTATTATTAAACAATACGCTATAATATAAAATATTATGTCTGATGTGTACTGTATGCACCATAGGTAGCAGAACAGATAAAAGTATTGAGGAATAAGTATTGGTGTTATTTTCTCGTATTATTGCACAGCAAGGTTAAATCCAAAAGGTCAAAGAGGTCACGGTTAAAATAAAAATAAATCCTATAACGTCATTCAAACTTTTTTATCTCAACCTATAAATATCTTCAAAATAACATAATCAGCATAATAGTGACTCATGTTCCTAAAATTATGTTTATTATTAAAATAACCGTTAAAGTAAGTGTCCGGATAAGGAATATCACCACTCTATCTCCTCCCGTAGAGGTCGTAAAAGGCGACTAAGGAACTCTAAACCAGAGGGATGGGCAGCTACCTTCCTTCTGTGGAACAGTAGACATTCTGCGCTCACCAACCTGCCTGCCAAATGTGGTGAGTACTGGAAAATTCCCCCCCAATATGATGACACAGTTGGGGAAATCTATGGGGGAGGCCTTTGTTCAACAGTGGACGTATAAATGGCTGATATGACGACCAATTAACAGATGTTAGGAACGCATTATCTCGGCGGCCGCACTTTAGTTACTGCACTCTTCGTAAGAAGGGCAGTATAGCGGATATGCTATAATTACACTTTGCTTAGTCAGCTGTGCGGAAGAATCCTTAACCTCCTCTTTCCTGTATGACGTCACAACTCGAAGGTCTACTTTCATCATATTTTCTTAAATGCGGATATGTGACCGTTATTGATAGTTCTTTTATCCACTTATCATTAAATATTGATGGCACGTTTGGCGCAATGGTGAACGATTGGGTTTGTCGTGTCGTGGAACAAATTCTTTTTTGACTATAGTGTTGTTTCGGGTTTGTGTAGGTGAGACTTATGTTGCGAGGCTTCGGGGGAATCCTTTACAATTATCCCCGAGTAGTGCCTGGTTGCGTTTTTACAGTTGCCTGCCCTCCCTAGAGGGGGTGACCGCTTTACAGTCATCCTCTTCGAGATGTGCCTAAAGGCGTGGCATCATGGGCGGCTCTAGCGTGATCTTACGAGGACCTGGAGCCCCCCTTCGGTGCCGAAGCTGACCGTTCCAGTGGTTTTAGCCGATAGGAGACCGGTATACCCCTTCGCCCTTCCCCGGGGTGAAGGAAGTTCATGTAGAATTTCCACTGGACAATAAAAAAGAAGGTGAGACTTATGTAAACACATAGTGTGGGACACTGTTCTTCTATAAAGAAAAGTAAGTAAAATTGATTCATATAGGAATTTTCGGTGTATTCACATTCAGACTTGGATTATAAAAAAACCGCTTATACCTACTACTAGAGAAATTATCCGCATCATTATTATATCAGCTGAAGGACCTCCCATTGTTGACTAAATGCCAGCTCCAAAGCTTTCCACAACAACTGGATCTATGCCGCCCACATCCAGTTACCAGGCACGGTTGGTGTAGTGACTGACACAGTCGGCTGCTGCGCTCCGGGTCACGGGTTCGATTCCCACACGGAACAAATATTTGTATGATCTGCAGGTAGTTGTTCCGGGTCTGGGTGGTGTATTGTGTGTGGAATTTATGTCTGTAAACGCAACCTCGACACAGGAGAAATTCTATTTTGGGTCAATGTTTTAAAAAAATAAGAAGAACTAAAATAAGAATAAGAAGTTATCTTGACCACATAATATTCGGGAAATATCTAAATTGAAAGCAAAGTAACCTGTGTTGTGTCCGGTTTAAGAATATAGCACCACTCCATCTTGTCTCATCAATATCGTGAAGGGCGACCAAGGGACTCTAAACTAGAACGGGCAGCATCCCTTCTGTGGAAAAGTACAGCGCTCACCAATCCGCCTGCCAAGCCTTTTACTATTTTTGACAATCAAAAGTACTTTTTCAAGTAAAACTCGATAAAATATAACAAAGAATTTTGTCATAAAACAGATTCACAAAAGAAGATTAAGCAGAATATCTTACGTATATCAAAATATTATTAGGTTGGTACTGCACGAAGCCAGAAAAGGCCCTGAATGAGTAACTCGACTTCCAAACTCAATTAATATGAGCAATGTCAGCCAGCTCAATTTAAACGCAGGTGTATCTAACAGTTAATTTGAAACTACCATAACTTAGCCTAAGTCACAAACGTAAACCATTTGTATTATCATTTGCTTGTCGAATTGGTCGATATCATTACTTCTTGGAAAAACTGAACAATGCCGTGGGAAATTCTCTGAAGTGCTTTTCTTACACTCACACATGTAAATGACTGAATAAATAATTGACCGAGTCACACGAGGAAAATGTAGTTTCTAACGTAACCGATGGTCTATGGTTGGTAGGTAGCAAGTTATTTGGGGGGCCTCGGGGGTCACGGGTGCGCAGATTGGGGAGTCTACGTGCTCACACCGAGCGACCCCCGGGAAGACGGTGGCGCGCACGTGGTCACGTGCCGCCGTGTGCGCAGCACAGCGCAAAGCGAGGCTTGGGGGGATCCTTTACAATCCTTCCCGAGAAGTGCCAGGGGGGCGAACTTTTTACAGTCGCCTTCCCTCCGCTAGAGGGGGTGACCGCTTTAAATTCAGCCCTTCCAAGGCCAAAGCCTTTAGGAAAAAGGCGTGGCACCAATGGGCGGCTCTAGTGTGATCTTACGAGGACCTGGAGCCCCCCTACGGTGCCGAAGATGACCGCTCCAGTGGTTTTAGCCGGTAGGAGATCGGCACACCCCTTCACCCTTCCCCGGGGTGAAGGAAGTTCGATGTAGAATATCCACTGAACATCAATAAAAAAAAAAAATTAAGGTAGCAAGTTATTTTCAACGTCTGTTAGGGGTCCGCTGAATACATAAAAAACCCCGTGCCCTGGAACGAGGTAGGTTGAAGGAACGTCAAATCTTCGGTCACCTTCCATCCATTAAAGGGCCGATCTCTTTAAAATCAACCTCTCCGAGATTTGCCTATGGCGTGGCACTAACAGGGGACTCCGGTGCGATTGTTTTTGAGATTCTGAATCTTTCGAGATCTCCCCCCTATTCGGTGCCGAAAATGGTAGGTAGTTTTAGCGGGTAAGAGCGGCATACCCCTCTGCTCTTCCCCGGAGTGGAGGAGGTCATGAGGGATTTGCCCAACACATCCCTCCCGGCGTCGGCGCAACCTGAAAACCAGCGTTGAGCCGTGTTACGGCTATGCTGCCTACTGTTCAGCAAATTGCTGAGACACGGAGCGCTGTGTCACAACATACGAACGTATAATATTCTGTTATTTTTCTTTAATTAATATTTATTTGGGTGGCAATGAATCCGGGGTACGTTCTTTATTTAAAAAAGAATTTAAGATTAAAGAACGATTTAAATGCCTGCAAGAAGTCCAATCTAAAAAAAGCGACAGGAAGCAGGTTTAGAAATGTTTGCGAATAAATATAATTATTCAGTATCATCATAAATTGTAAGATTCAAACGAGGAAACTGTGTCACAAATATACTTGGAGAAGATGCTTCATCGTGACGTCATACATTTATTATCAATTAACGACATCGTCCTAATGTGATAAATACATCCCACTACCCGTATGTACAATACGAGGAAGGCGGACTGGGAGAGGTTCGGGATCACTCTTTTGGGTGCGCTTGAGGACAGACGGGTGGACGCGGACGCCTTCTTGTCAGCACCAACTCCTGAAGCCCTTGATCTCCTTGTCGTTGCCTTCATGGAGGCCATAGAGAGTGCGTCTAAAGACTCCATACCCACCATTAAGCCAAGAAAGGCAAATAGACCAGCCCACTGGTGGACCCCAGACTTAGCGAGTCTTAAGAAGGAGACAATCCGACTTCGGAGGAAGATTCGCTTCGCAAACCCTGCCAGGAAACCGTATGTGGTGCAGGACTATCTGGACGCCAGCCGTAGATATAAAGAGAGCATCCAGACTGCTATAACGGCTAGCTGGAAGGAGTTCTGCACCAAACAGGAGAAAGAAAACGTTTGGCAGAGCATTTACCGGGTGATGAAGGTTTGCGAGGGCCGCAGGGAGGATAAACTACTGCGTGATCCGGTCAATGGTGACATACTCTCACCGGAAGAATCTGCGTCCCTCCTTGCGGCCAACTACTACCCGCGGGACACTGAGGACACAGACAGCCCGGAGCAGTCACGACTGAGATCTGGGGTCCATGAGCGTGCTGCTGGGCGCACGTTGCAACCGTTGAGCACATGCTCACTGCCCTTCACGCGTCAGGAGGTGGAAGTAGTCTTCAACAACATGAGCGCCAGGAAGGCACCGGGGGGGGATGGCTTTACTTCGGACATATGCCAGAAAGTCCTGACTACGGAGCCGAGCATCCTCTTGGGTCTCTATAACGCCTGCCTCAGAATGGGACATTTTCCACTGGCCTGGAAAAGGGCGATCATTAAGGTGATCCCCAAGCCGGGCCGGGACAATTACACCGCCCCGAAGTCCTACAGACCTATAGGTTTGCTCCCAATTTTAGGAAAAGCCTTGGAGAAGCTCTTCGTTAACCGCCTTGTGTGGGTCCTGGGTAAATCAGCTGGCCTAAGTCGTCGCCAATATGGCTTCATGCCCCAACGGGGTACGGAGGACGCCCTCTATGACGCGGTGACTCTTATTAGAGAAGGCGTAAAATCGGGTAGACTAGTGGCAGTGGTCTCCTTAGATATCGAGGGGGCGTTCGACAATGCTTGGTGGCCAGCCATATTATACCAGCTGCTGGAACAGGACATACCACCGGACATATACAACCTGATTTCTAGTTACCTGTCGGGGAGGAGCGTGGAGCTCAGGTATGCTGGAGCAAGAACCGTCCGAAGCACAAATAAGGTCATCCTGTCATATATCTTTGTGTTTTTTCTAACGTAGTATTTAACCCCGGAAAACGTACACTCATGGGCATAAATATGTTCGATCATGATATATAGATCCATAGAAAAACTAAAGTTGTCGACATAGCTGAAAGGATTAGTAAACTAAAGTGGCAATGGGCGGGGCAGATTGCTCGTAGAACTGAAAAAAAAAAACCGGTTGGGGCAAAAAGGTTCTCGAATGGAGACCGCGCACCGGAAAACGCAGCGTGGGACGACCTCCAACTAGGTGGACAGATGACTTGGTGAAGGTCGCTGGGAGTCGTAGGATGAGAGCGGCATGTGACCGCTCGTTGTGGAAATCTAAGGGGGAGGCCTTTGTTCAGCAGTGGACATCCTGTGGCTGTTAAGATGATAGATAACAAAATAATTATAGAAGAAGCAGGCATTGAAACCCTGAAATATTGTACACATTTATGGCTATAAAAGACGAATAATAGGTAGGTATAAAAAAATATGTAGTTTTAAACGAAATGTCAAAATATTAGCTATTGAATTTAGGTACTTGCATTAATGATTTTGCTTTAGACTGTACCTTGATGTTCAACGAGGGTTGCTATATGTAAAATCAATAAAACAGGACAAGAAGCTGGAAAACCCTGGATTTTTGAGGTTAAAACATGGACGAAAATCTGTGCGGGGCAGGCTACCAACGGGAGGTGTGGTGTGTGAGACGAGGGCGCGCCGGGCCCAGAGGGCGGATAACAGTGGAAACATAATAATCTGGACTGTTTGCGAAGCCGTGCCTGAACGGTCCTCAGACGTCCTCTAAGATAGGATCAATAGGGGGAAACCCGTACGGATGGTAACCCCATGTTTAACAAGTACCTAATCTATGAAAATGGTTTTGACATTGATCAAAGATATCTTTGCCCAATATATATCTTATCAAAGAAATTGGAGGATACCATCAAATGAAGTAACAATTTATTTGATCAAATATTTTAACATGTAAACATTTTTAATCAAAAATACCTAAACGGTTATAAAAGCAGGAATTTAATGAGTGTTAAAGCTACTAATGTCTTTATAATACAATAATAATGCGTTTGTAATTGAATGGCACTTGTACAACATCACATCTTGGATGATGTATTGGACAACGCAGTCACCAAAGAAATTTGATCTTATTTTGGACAAAGAGATTGGCCAAAGATATTGAGTAAGTGGCATACCACCCTAAATGTGTGTGTTTAGTGCTTAGAGTGACGAGTTCGTCTTGCCATTTTCGAGAAAAGGTCGTTGTGACAAGAGTCACTTCACTATACGAGTATCTTATAATAGGGTATAGAATGGAATACAATAAAATAGAATAGAATCTTTTATTCAGTGCTCGAGGCCCAACAGACACTTGGTACGCCATATTGAAATGACAGAGGCCAAAGCCAATATTTGGGAGTCTCTGAAAAAAATTGGTCGTGTTTTAATTTTTTTATAATATGTAGATTATTATTAAATATTATGTTATGATATTATACAATATATCGCCGTGCGGTGCCGCCACCCCATCTCGTCTCGCGGGTATCGTAAAAAGCAACTTTAGGACTAATCGGAGGGGCTCTAGTGTGATTATACGAGGACCTGGAGCCTCCCTTAGGTGCCGAAGATGACCGCCCCAGTGGTTTTAGCCAGTAGGAGTCCCCCTTCACACTTCCCCGGGGCGAAGGAAGTTCATGAAGAATTTCCACTGTGCACCAATAAAAATTAAAAAAAAGGATTAATCGGAGTATGGGCAACAGTCCCAACTCAACTGCGATCGCCAACCCGCCTGCCAAGCATGGCGTTTGTGGCAAAAACCCCAATGAGCACACAACACATCCAGATCGGCCGTTGTTTCGTTTTTTTTTTTTTTTAAACTTTGCCCCACACTTGGATTTCTCCTGTGTCGTGGATGCGTTTACAGACATGAATTCCACACACAACACACCCAGACCCGGAACAACTACCTGCAGATCATACAACTTTGTTCCGTGCGGGAATAAAACCCACGACCCGAAGCGCAGTAGCCGACAGTATCAGCCACTGCACCAACCGTGTCGTCAGATCTTCTTTGTGGGAGGCTTGTGTCTAGCAGTGGACTTTATTTGGCTGAAACGACGAGGCGATCACCACCGTAAATCTCCCAAATACCAGTCGAATCGCAGATGTGTTGCCGATCTTTACACATTTCTTTTCCTTGGCCCCCATACCGTATGCAATTTTTTGGGGGTCGGCCGGTATTGCGGTCTCTTATGGTACGAAATGTAGCAACACTGTTGTTAGTACCAATGTCGCTAGATCACGTCTGTATTCTGTAACGGCATGGTCGAGCCAGCCCATTTATGTGTTCTAATGACCACAACTAGTCGTAACGTCATGCGTTTTTTTTTAAATTTTGTTTTGTGTGCATATATTGTAGTATTAACAAACTATAATGTTGCATATTGTCTTTAAAATTTGAACGAACTGCCCGCCTAGCACGAATACTTTGACGTATAGTATCGTAATCGTAAATCGAAAATACAATCGTTTAGAATATATCGACGGCACGGTTGGTGCAGTGGCTGATACAGTCGGTTGCTGTGCTCCCGGTCGTGGATTCGATTCACGCATGGAACAAATATTTGTATGATCTGCAGGTAGTTGTTCCGGGTCTGTTGTATTGTGTGTGGAATTCATGTCTGTAAACGCACCCACGACACCGGAGAAATCCTAGTGGGGGCAAAGTTTCTATAAAAAAAAAAAAACCTTAAAATTTATACGACCAACACAATTCATTTCATATATATAATAGGTATGAATAAAGTCTTCAGTTTAAATAAAAAATATGTGCGAATCAAGTATTTTCAATTCAAAATTGACTCACATTAACGTTAGGATTACGATACTATATGTCAAAATATTCGTGCTAGACCCTCTGGGCCGGCATACCCCTTCGTCCTTCCCCGGGGCGAAGGAAGTTCATGACGAATTTCCACTGGGCATCAATAAAAAATAAAAAAAGACCCTCTGGGCAGATTTCAAAATTAGACAGAAGACAGAAGACAGACAGAAGATGGCCCTGCAGTACCTGTTCACGAGCCTGCAGGAGTCCTGCTGAGCAGTATCGCTTTGCTCAAACACCTGCAACTATTTCCGTTAGACTTAGTTTAATACCATGAGGCTAGTATCTAGCATCTTGTTAATACAAATTAATTAGCCATCTATTGACTTCATCGACTCATTGTTATTATACTCGTGTGTAGGATAAAGGGTTTGTAGCGCATATTATATTATTCAAAGTGATAGTGAAAGTTTCTAATTAACAACAACATCAGTGTAGAGTCCGGATTAAGAGTATAATACCACTCCATTTCCTCCCGTGGATGTCGAAAAAGGCGCCTAATGGACTCTAAATGAGAGGGATGGGCAGACACCTTCCTTCTGTGGAACAGTAGACATTCTGCGCTCACCAACATGTCTGAGAAGAGCCGTGAGTACTGGCAAATTCCCCTTAAAATAACGACACAATTTTGGAAATATATAAGGCCTCCCCATAGATTTCCACAATTGTTCGTCTCTTGATGTGGCTACTATGCCGTATTACAGATCGAGAATCAAAACTCAAATGTAACTATAACAAAAGAGTCGAATTGCGTTAATCAAATATAAACCCTGCGTTATAGGTCCAGCATTTATATTCAATTGATTCCATTACGACTCAAGTACTACTAGAGTTTTGATTCTAGATCTATAAGGGGCCTTAGGAGTTTCTTTTCACTTCTTCTGTGGAACATCCATACTGCGCTCACCAACCCCCCCGCCAAGCTTGGTGAGTATTGGAAAGTTCCCCCCGAAATGACGGCACGTGGCATGTAACAGGTCATCTATCGGGGAGGCTTAGTCGACGTCCCTTATGTGATGAATGTATTTATATACCGTATATACCTAGTTCAAAGAAAATGCTCGAACTTTTCAGCAAATATCTAGAATTCTCTCTTATATCTGGATTTCCTCTGGTTTTTATCTGGTAACCCTACTTAGAATGACAAAAATACACGGATCTCTAGTGTAGGTCTATGGAATTATGAATATTAATATCCCACTGCATTGTTTGCTAATAACTTCCAGTGTCATCGACTATCAAGGCTAGTTTTATTAATAGGTTTCCTTAGCAATCGAAAGATTATTCTGATAAAATATCCGGCATGATTGCACGGTTAGCGCAGTGGCTAAGCAATTGACTTTCTGCGTTGTGTCGCAGGTTCGATCTCCGCTCGCAACAAATATTTGTATAATGTACAGATAGTTGTTTCGGGTCTGACTGGTTCTACATGTGCGATTTATGTCCGTAAACTGTACCCACACTATACACACACACACACACACACATCCTATATATGGTTAATATTGACCGCTTAACGCTGATTTTCAGCTGTAGCCCACGCTGTAATCATTTTAGCTCAGTACCAAAGTTCACCATTTTCACCACGATGGAAATCCTCGTTAACTTCCTCCAGCCGGGGAAGGATGGAGGGATGTGACTTTTATCAGCGTAAACCACTTGTCCGGTCATACTCGGCACCGAAGAAGAGGTCCGTGATCTTGAGGCCGAAAGCTTCAGAGCACCAGATTTCATCTAAATCTGTTTAGGCAGTGCGGTGATATAGAGTAAAAACACATGCACAATTTTTTCATAATCATCATATCAGCCAAAGGAGGCCACTGCTGAACAAAGGCCTCCCCTTAGATTTCTGCAACGAGCGGTTACATGCCGCCCTCATCCAATGACTCCCAGCGACCTTCTCGTTGGAGTAATTAAACCAAAGGTTTACCGGTCTAAGTTAAGCCACGTATAAAGTGTAGGTAAAGATTTGTTTATAAACAAAGTAGAATCAACGAGTTGCCGAGTTTCTTTCAATATGTTCCTGGTCACACTAGGCACTGCATGTTGACAAGATCTCGCCCGACGAGCATAAACACTGTAGCTCAACAAATGTTTAAAATGATGAAAATGATTTACCATGAATACGGGGCTTTACTCGCTTTGCCATGTGAAATATTTCCACAAAATTGTGACGCAATAACCGTATATTTATAATAAAATAACGTGTTCCGTGTGTGGAATTATTTCACATGGCACTGTGCGTGGAAATATTTCACATGGGCATAGCGCGTGAGGTCCTTGATTTAATTATTTTTCATTCATCATATCATCGTGTATATGCATAAGTCGACGGTACATGTGTGTCATAATTTTGGCGGGAATTTGCCAATATTCATCAGGCTTGGTAAGCCGGTTGATGCGCCCCAAAATGATTACTGTCTCACAGAAGAGCCGGTGCTGCCCATCTCTCTGGTTTAGAGTCCCTTAGTCGCGACATCCACAGGAGGATATGGAGTGGTGCTATACTCTTAATCCGGACACCACACGAAGTACAATTAACTTGTATTATATTATTAAAACATATCACAATCAGTAAGTATCTGTGATGCATCTTACCAATGTGGCTGGCCAAACAACTTGTTCCAATCAACTGCTATTATTTTTAAAACAGACTCAATCGAAGTCAAGGCAAAGCCGTGTCGTTAAGCCCATAAAGTTCAGTGCCGTACTATAATCGTCTTCCTTATAAGTTCAATTCCCATTAGCTGGTTGAAAACATGAGGTACTATTTGTGTTATCGATGACACAAGGCTGTATGTAATTTGTTTTTCTTCCAAACTAGTTCCGAGAGCAATAATTACATAACAATTGTAATACTTCCTAGAACAAGCCTTGCATGGCACACTGCGCTAGGCACCTCGAGACATTAGTTATTTAGTCTCTTATGCCCAGTAATTGCACTAGTCAGAGGGCCATTCAAGCTGGAACACAGTAATGTCTATAGTTGTCCTGCTGCTTAATGGAAAATATCTGGCACTGCGGTGGTACCCTTTTTTATGGGTGCCCAGTGGACATTCTTCATGAACTTCCTTCACCCCAGGGAAGGGCGAAGGGGTATGCCGGACTCCTACCGGCTACAACAACTGGAGCGGTCATATTCGGTACCTAAGGGAGGCTCCAGGTCCTCGTATGATCAGACTAGAGCCGCCCATTGGTGCCACGCCTATAGGCACATCTCGGACAGGGTGACTGTAAAGCGGTCACCCCCCGGGGAGACTGCGGTGGTACTTACCACCATAATGTTGGGGTCGGCTTCAAGTCTAACATCCAAAGAACTTATGATACTTTCAGTTCAGTATCAGCTATCGGCGATTTAATCGCTCGTTGCAAGACAGATGCTGCGATTAAACTCTTAACTCCACACATTTGATTGTTAGTTTCGGAAGCTAGACGCAACGACTGCATATTTCACTCCACACGAAAGCGGGACACAAATCAATGACGATCTTCGTTCAAATAAACAGTGAGCACGTGCTACTGCTCTTCCCCTCAGTTCAGCTCTTCACCAGCCGGTGCAGCGTCTATAGAATCGCTAAAAGTGCTATTTTGATACCAAACTTAAATGCAGTATGTCGCCAAAACGCGTTACAGCGACGATGCAGCCGCAAAATTGCTGATCGACGATGCTAGAAAGATCGTGTGTGCTTTCGCCTAACATTACACGCAGTGATTCCCAACTGACCTCCTTACTGCAGCTCAATAACAAGGGATACCGATACTCTAAGGATCGATCAGTTTGTTCGTAAAATACCTTGTTATTCGAAATTTAATATTCACAGAGCAATTTTCAAAACTTTTCTTCTGCAATTTGGTAAAAAATGTTGACTTGAGAAACTTGTTCAACTTTGTCTGCTCCGCCAAGCTCAATCGAAAATGTTGTGTCAGTTCTAAAAAAGGCAAATTTAGTTCCAAATACTGTTAAATTGTGGGTCTATACAATTTCGTTAAAGGAAATTGGTGTTTATGCAAACGTAAGTACTGGTGGTAATTGTTTTATTGCAAAACTGCGGCTAGGCTACTGCAGCTCCAGATTTCTGCCGCCAAGCAACTTTCTTTTTGTTCTCTCCACGCTGGACTAGTCCTGGGTGGCTCTACTATTGTTATGGGCAGGCATGACGCTTACGACCAGGCGAATGACTTGCTATTCTCACCACCAAGTTTTAGATATACATTTTTTTAATTGCAGTACACTGCTGGCCATATGCCAAATAGTCACATCGCTAAGTCTACCACTTTCCACAGACTACACTAGAGTCTATTCCACTAATTGTCTTTCATCCGCCTCCCCCAAAGATCACAACGACCCCAACGACCGATATGGGTGTGTTGTGTGCTCATTGGGGGGTCTAGCCATAATCGCCATGCTTGGCAGGCGGGTTGGCGCATCGCAGTTGAGTTGTTAATGTACTCGAAGAACGCTGCTGCCCATCCTCCGGCTAATTCCTTAGTCGACTTTTACGACACCCACGGAATGGAATGGGGTGGTGGCATTCTGAGCCGGCACCACACGGCAATGGTCTTTAGCTCGCTCCATTTGGCTGTGTTTAACGCTGCATAAGTCGCTTCTCAGTGTCCACTCGCAGACTCTTCTGCTCCAACACCAAAATCATTCATATATAGTAAAGCAGGTTTCTTACAAAGTGATTGCCTGACTTCTGTAGTGGTCTTGGAAATACTGATTTTCGAATCTATTGCGTTTACACCATGATGTACATCAATCGTCTTAAAACACATAGAGCGCCGTCAATATAGTAGATACATTAAACATATTATCGGATGCGTCCGTTACCCGCGGCTGTCAGTTGCGGCTTGTACGTATCTGGTTGATACCTCAAACACTATACTGTGCAAACTATGGTCGTAAGTCGCGGATGTGACCTTAGGCCTTCCTTGAGCGTTCGGATGTCCGAAAGGAATCTGGCTGGCTGGATGATTTCACGAGACACGAAGGCTTGCGAACCATCCGTGCACTCTCATCAGTCCCGACTGACAGCCGTGGCTTACGGACGCGTCCGATAATATGTTTCCAGCTTAAAACTATTACTACATAACTTTATGCTGCGCCCGTCTACGGGTAAATATCTTCTGCTGACTATGGGCTTCTCAATGATCACTACAATGAAGGGTCATATCATCGGCACAAATGGCGCCGTGGCTAAGCGATTGGCTACCTGCGCTTCATGTCGCGTTTTCCGTGTGGGGTCCGGATTAAGAATATAGCACCACTTCATCTGTTCCCTCGGATGTCATAAAAGGCGACTTAAGTACTTTTGACCAGAGGGGTGGGCAGCAGCGTCCCTTCTGTGGAATTGTAGCCATACTGCGCTCACCAACCCGCCTGCTAAGCATGATGAGTATCGGCAAATTCCCCCCAAACTGACGACACGTTTGTGGAAATCTATAAGGGAGGTCTTTGTTCAGTAGTAGAAGTTCTTTTGGCTTAAATGATGTTGCTATGTATTGCGGGCTCGATCTCCGCATGGAACAAATATTTGTATGATCAACAGATAGTTAATCAGGGTCTGGATGTTTGTGCATATGAGATTGATGACTATAAACTGTACCAACGACAAAAGAGAATTCTAAACAGGCTGCATCGTTTAAAAAAACAAATATGTAATTTCTCGCTACAGAAAGACATCCCAACATTAAGCATATACATTGATATTTTCGCATCTCAACGTTTATGGAAATTACGCTGTTTAAAGGTCATTGTGACTGGAAGCCTGGCGCAGACGCAGCTTCACGCAAACATTCACGAGTTGAGTTTAAATATAGACTTATGTCTATAATGAGTGGGTTCGACGAGTAGTGATGCATTTAGCGTTGATATCTGCAGTTTTATTTACGTATTTTACATAGGTAGTTAGGTACTAACATCTGGTTTTATTCTAGTAGGCAGAAGCTACAGAACGCTATGGGCTTCGATCCTCAAAGGAGGAGTATATTACTCACATCACATTTTACTCTAGTAGGCATAGGCTACAGAACGTCACATACTTCGATCCTTGAAGAAGGAGTATATTACTTACATTACGTATTATTCTAATAGACAGAAGCTACAGAAGGCTACGTGCTTCGAACTCTTGAAGAAGGATTATATCCTTCTGATTTACACTCATAGACGCGTCATACAGAAATAAAATTGCGTCTTGTACAACGGTTTTTGATGTTTGAAGGTAGTCTTTCTATGCAATGCAAGAACTTCTTGTCATTTTTCATTCATGACAAGAAGTTCTTCCGTTACTGCATTAAATCAACTGACGTTTAAAAATAAATATGAATCAAAATTCTTGTTGTTATTTTAATATAAATGTTAATGCAAAAACTAATTGTAGTACCATTATCACGGTCACTCATGGTAATCGGTAATCGAGTGAAGATACCACTACATTAAATAAAAGCAAAAAATCTTTAAAATTACCTGTTTTTTGCTTAATACTATAACCTCTGGTTAACTTTTTGCATAGACCACGATTAGTTCGATGTTCATTAATAACTGGTTCGTGAACCGGTCCCATGTAATGTATATACGTTTGTGGACCGCTCCATGGTTCGCACGACATAGCAACATCAGCGATGCCAACATTTAATAATTATATATTACTTAATATGACGCTTAGAATGCACTAAATATATAAACCATTCTTTAAATTGCTGCATTATGAAATTTATTTATTTATTTGTTTATTTCTCACCACAATAAAAGTTACAGTATTATTCAAATTTACTGTGGGAGACTGGTGCCTAAACTAGGCTGAAGCCTGTATCTCAGGTCACCAGGCCTTCCACCCCAGAAGTCTAATTTTGCTCTTTCATGAACTGTACCAAACGATTTTTTTCCATTTGCTTGTACTTAGTGTATCTGATTCCATCAAGTTGTTTCATCTTGTTAAAGTTCTGTTGAATACTCTCCAATAGGTTGAATATAACTTTATCAGGCCCCGATACTGTTGATTTTGTCCTTTATAATCCAGTTATCATCTTGCATCCAAAGATTTAAATCTCTTTACTTGCATCCCATGAATGCGCATTTTCGCTGCAGACACCATCTTGATAACTATAAACTCGTTGTTCTCTTGTTGTTGAAATAAAAAATTCAACTTAAATGTTATGTTGCCATTAATGTTCAAGCAATGAATGCAAGTTCTTATACTCGTATAGGCCCTAATATAAAATTGAGTGTGTTGTCAATTGCCGGCAGCCGGCAGATGACATATCAAATAGCACTGAATAAGTACCTAAACGAAAGAACATATTAAATGGCAGTGTGGCCACCAAAGTTTTAAATCATATAATATGTCATATTATTTATAAACTGAATATCAAGACTCTGACTTCATTATATTAGAGTGTTGTACATATATTTTCAGTAACTTTCTATTTCGGTTGTTGTTGTTGGCCGAAATGGGAGAAGAAGAGTTGCATATCTAGCTGTGGACTGTAATAGGTCGAGTTGATAGAGTATTCACCCCATATAAGAAACATTAAAGAAATGGTTTTGTTTTTAACGGCATTTCTCATAATAAATATTATCATTAAATAGTTTGGTTTAGAGTCCCTTAGTCGCCTTTTACGATATCCACAGGAAATGAAGTGGTGCTATATTCTTAATCCGGAGACCACACAAACGGAAAGAAATTTATTAACAATTATTACTATCTCAGAATTGTTCATTGGACTGTTCTCTTGCCATTAGTGTATTTTTTACCATATACGTGCAATATTTTGGTATAAATAATTTAAGCTGAGTGAATCGAAATTATTTTTCTTGCGATAATAGAGCAATACCTCTTCGCATTTGTGGTGTGAAACTTGCACTTAGTAATAAGCTGTTATTTTGACATTACAAACAGACACTTCAATTTTATTTATTTGTATAGAGTATAGATAAGGAGAACTGCCATTGCTTCTTCTCAATGTTATGTACATACGTTTTGACTCTCTTTGATCCTCAATATGTATCAGATACATGATGACGGTACTTTTACAAATATTCACATTAATGTTTACAGCAATTGACATCTAGCACGCATTACTTTTCACAAAAAAAAAATTTTTTTTATTTATCACTCTATTCTTGTAAATTTATTGTCTACTTTTTAGTTCGATTATCTACAAAAGCGTGTTTTTTTAGTTTTTTTAAACTAATATTTATTGTTTTATAAATATTACTGCCCGCATCTGTAAATTAAGGGTAACACGTCCGTCACTTCGAACTACTCACGTTCGAAATCCGTGGACCATGTTGTGGGTTATACCTTTATCTATTTGAGTATATGTAACTGATTTATCTTGTAACTGTTTTTTGTCCCATATAAATAAAATAAATACTTTGTACATTAAAAATAATTTTATACTATATCATTAATATAAATACTTTAGGAAACATCACCGATCCAGAATTACGTGCAACCATAGAAATCGCTCGCAACGAAACGGGCGGTCGGCCGGCATGCCGCAGCCGTTGCTATCCGTGCCACGACCTATAAAATAAACGTTTAAAAAATGTACTAGTGCAAGGAAGGTCTGCAGTGAAAGAGCCTAATAAAGTTATATCAACATATTAAATACAACATAAAATTCTCTTGATAAATACGGAGAGTATTAACTATATAACTTTAACAAGACGAAACAATTTGATAGAATCAGAGACACGAAGAAAAAGAAAATTAAAAAAATTCGCTTAGCACTGTTTATGATAGAGCAAAATTGAAATTCTGGGTTGGAAGGCCTGGTGACCTGAAATACAGGCTTCAGCCTAGTTTAGGCACCAGTCTCCCACAGTAAATTTGTAAAATACTAGAACGTTTCATTAGTGCGAGAAAATAAATAAATAAATTTTACGAATTTTACTTAGTAAATGCATCCGTGCGAAGCTCGCTTGTATTAGATAAAACACATGCCTAATTAACGGGCGTCTTTCAGCAATATATTATTATTTACGACGCCATAAAAACACAATAAGACGACAATATGAGCGGTCACACAATGTCATAAAAGGTTTATCTCTTTAACCCCGCACTGTGTTAAATCTTCGGTTTTTGATACTTTGTTAAACGTAAACCGACCTCCACCGTCACTGTTAATATTTCTGTGGAGGACTAATATTAATGATTATATTTAAATACATTATTAAAAATTTCCGTGTAGTGTCCGGATTACGAATATAGCACCACTCTATCTCCTCCCGTGGAGGTCGTAAAAGGAGAATCAGGGAGTTTAAACCAAAGGAATGGGTAGCAGCGTCCCTTCTGTGGAATTACGCTATACTGTGCACACCAACCCACCTGCCAAGCGTGGTGGATACTGGCAAATTCCCCCCAAAATGATGACACTATTGTGTAAATCTATAGGGCAGGCTTTTGTTCAGCAGTGGACGTCCGTTGGCTGATATGATGATGATTACAAAAATTATTTTATTAAGTTTTGTACTATATCCCAATCTATGCGATCGAATCAGAAATGAGATCTGAGGAAGAATTAAAGTTGCCGACGTAGTTTAATGGAATAGTAAGCTGAAGTGGCAATGGGCGGAACACATAGCTAGTAGAACCGAAACTCGTTGGGACAAAAGAGTTCTCTAGTGATGACCACGCACTAGATAACGCAGCGTGGAACGACCTTCAATGAGATGGACAGACGACCTGGTGAAGGTCGCTGGGAGTCGTTGAATGCGGGTGGCATGTAACCGCTCGTTGTGGATATCTGTGGGGGAGGCCTTTGTTCAGCAGTGGACATCCTTTGGCGGATATGATGATGGCGAAATCCCACTTTAAGAGTTCTCCTGTATTGAGGGTACATTTTACAGATATAAATATCACTAGCACAACTACCCAGACCCGAGACAAAACTATTCCGTCCGGGGAACGAACCCGCCACCCGTGGCACAGAAAACACATTTATTTGCTACTGCGCAAACCGCGCCATATTGTATACTTATATTTGTTGTTGGTACATTACTACATAGCACATTTGTGACTTAGTTCTCGAAAACCTTTTGTCAAAACAGTGTGTCATTTTTTGAATTTTTTTAGTCTTTGTGTAAACCTAAAAGGTAAAATAGCACTTATTGTAGATTTTTGTTTTTACTGACGTTTCAAACACTTTACAGTATTCGTGGTTGCTTGATGACTGATGAAAATGATGAAAAAAAACATCTAACATACGCGATGTAATCCGTTTAAGTGTTTTATTATATTGAGTAAAGACATTACTAAGCTATAAGGTATTTCAATCATCAATCATTTCGGCCGAATAAAGTCCACTGCTGGACACAGACCTCCCCCAAAGATCACCACAATGACCGATATGGGTGTGTTGTGTGTTCATTTGGGGGTTTCGCCATAATCGCCACGCTTGGCAGACGGGTTGGCGATCGCTGATGAGTTGTTAATGTACTCGAAGAACACTGCTGCCCATCCTCCGGCTACTTCCTTAGTCGACTTTTACGACACCCACGAGAGGAGATGGGGTGGTGGTACTCTGAGCCGGCACCACACGGCAATAAGGTATTTACTTAGGTTATGTTTTTCATGTGGTTCCTGGCAAAGAATAGGCCACCATTTTCTACTCAAACGTTGATAACAATGGCAGTAACATCTTTCCGTTTGCTCATAAGAACTTACTGCGGTCACCAATCTGCCTTCCAAGCAATGTTATTATAGTATCCCTTATGACAGTTTGTTATAATGACCATTGGGAGGCCTATATTCAGGACCGGTGATGATAGAGCAGGGAACGTTCACAGGCAGATGTGTGTATGTGTGTGATTATCATAATCACCCCATTTTCTTTAATACGTTGCCCCACACTAGGATTTCTCCTGTGTCGTGGGTGCGTTTACAGACATGAATTTCACACACAATACACCCAGACCCGGAACAACTACCTGCAGATCGTACAAATATTTGTTCCGTGCGGGAATCGAACCCACGACCCGGAGCGCAGCAGTCGACTGTATCAACCACTGCACCAACCATGCCGTTCAAAACCGCAAATTCATTACTGTCCCATTGCCGGGCACGGGCCTTTTCTCACGGTGAAAAGGTTAGGCCTTAGTCCACCACGCTGGCCTAGTGCGGGCTGGCGGTCTACACATACCGTTGAGAACATTTTGGAGCCCTCACGGCAGGTTTCCTCACGATGTTTTCCTTCACCGTTAACGCAAGTGATAGTCAAATTCTGATCCGCACATGAATCCGAAAAGTCTGAGGTGCGGGCCGGGATCCAACTCAGACCCTCCTGTATGGAAGGCGTATAACCACTAGGCTATCACTATAGATTATAATGACCATGTTATTCTCTCAATCAATGGAAACGATGTCGATCAAACGTTGGGTATTTCTGATGACGTACATAACCGGTCTGAGGTCACGGACTTCGGTTTAATGTTGGAAAAGAGGAGGTTTTATTATCAAGTCCAGCCGGAAAGGTTCTATTTCAGTGTAATTCCGTTCGTATCTCATATATCTATAATATATCTTATGTAAACGACGGGAATTCTTCGAATGAGTTTGTGGTTTTTTCCGTTATGGTTTTTTTACATACAGCCTAGTAACGAGATAAACAAGGCGTTCCTCTGGTGGCAAGCGTCACGCCCTTAACAATTGTAATAATTATTATAATGTTTAATTTCAGATAGTACATTCCATTTTTGTTAGTATCACTCACATCAAATAACTATGTTAGTATCTTTTTCATATATTTCAGTTATTATATGACTACAATTTATCATTTTATTAGAATAGTATACATTTTACATCCATGCGGTGTCTGGATTAAGAATATAGTACCACCCCATCTCCTCCCGTGGACGTCGTAGAAGGCGACTGAGGAACTACACACCAAAGGCATGGGCAGCAGCGTCCCTTCTGTGAAACAGCAACAATTCTCCGTTCATCAACCCGCCTTCTAGAATTGAAAATTCCCCCCAAAATGAAAACCACTGGAGCGGTCATCGTCGGCACTAAAGGGCGGCTCCAGGTCCTCGTAAGATCACACTAGAGCCGCCCATTGGTGCCACGCCTTTAGGCACATCTCGGAGGGGATGATTGTAAAGCGGTCACTCCCTCTAGGCTGCTGTAAAAGGCCTTCCCCCAGGCACTTCTCGGGGAGTATTGTTTGGTTCCCTTCAAGTCTCACTGTGCGCTGTGCTGCGTACACGGTGGCACGTGACCGTGTCTGTGCAACCGTCTTCCCGGGGGTCACTCGGTATGAGAGTGCAGACTCCACCGCGACACATCGCCCGCCCGCGCTATTAGGTACTTCGTTTTCAGAGGGTCATAGCATGATGTTAAATAGCCTCCTAAATGCCTTACGCTAAATACATTTTATCCATCGTCGAAAAATCTGAGGCTTCAGATCCCTATGCATTCCACAGTTTTTTTTGGACAAGCCGTTTGCAGTACAAGCAGCACGACTTTGGATGCCTTACCCGATACAGCTAAACAAGCTCAATCATTACAAGCATAAAAAAATATGGTTAAAGAAAGAATCTATCTCTATAGTTGACTTAAATATCCAGTATTGTATCGGCAAGTATCTATGTATAATATAATACTATAGATACTATTAACTATGCCAATACGTGTATTTTCTTGTATATATATCTATATCATTACATACATCATCATTCAGTACACCACAGACTACCTGAATTTCTTTATTTCCCTACTTTTAAATCCATCCAAAGGTTGTCTGTAAAAGATCGCTTTTAGCGATAAGACCGCCCATTGTGCCACGCTAACTATTGTAAATAATCCTTTATATTATTTTAGTGTACAATAAAGTTATATTCTATTCTATTCGACATTACTCAAGAATTGGGCTATCAAATGCAAAAAGATTTTCAAATCCGACAGGGTAGTTCCAGAGATTAGCACATTCAAACAAACTCTTCATATTTATTATATTAGTATAGATATATATGCAATTTACGATTAATCATTTAAGCATACCTCCAGCGAGCATAACGGAAGACCAGCGTGGTAATTTTCCATAACCGCACTTTGTACCGAACTTAATTGATGTTATGATGATCAAAACAAGTTTTTTGCTTACAAATCATTCAGGAAATGTAGCTATTGATTAAGTTATGTTACTCATGTCCGTATGGTGTCCGAATTAAGAATATAGCAACATTCCATCTCCTCCCGTGGATGTCGTATAAGGCGACTTACAGACGAAATGAATAATCAATCTAATCCAAAATCTTTATATTATTTAAGATTTTGAACATCATCCGTTTAAAATCACATTTAACACAAACACCAACAAATCCGTAATCTAAATATTTTGGATTGGATCGATTATAAATTTCGGGCGTAAGTGGCTAAGCGATTGAATTATTGCGCTACGTGTCCCGAGTTCGATACCCGCACGGAACAAATATTTGTATGGTCTACGTATAGTTGTTTCGGGTGTGGCTGTTTTGCTTGTGGGATTTTGTCTATAAAATGTGTCCACGTACAAGTGAAATCCTGGCGCGGGGCATCGTTTACGGGTTACATATAACATTGAAATACAATGACAGATTGTTCCCAGTAGGCCAGTAGTTCTATGTTATCTGTAAGCCTTCCGTGTACATAAACGTCATCATTTATAGTAATGGCCACTATAAGTAAATGACTTATAACCTTAAACTACAACTTTGTGCATAATGTATGCTAGCTTCTTACATGATAACCGGTAATTTGTTGTATGATTGCCAACTGTTGTTATTTAATTTAATAAATAATAGTGGTTAATATTGTTGTGAAAAAAATAATGAAGATAAATATGTGATGAATTTAAATTTAAATTATTCAATATTCGTACTTCATCGTAAAAGGCGTTTATGTATTGTATTTTATGCTTATAATAAACAATGCTATCTATGTAAATCTACTCAAAAGCACTGCAGAATGTGCGAGCTTGATTGTTTTTTTTCGTTGTTTTTAAACAACACTAGGATTTCTCCTGTGTCGGGGGTACGTTTACAGACACTAATTACACACACAATACACCCAGACCCGGAACAATTACCTGCAGATCATACAAATATTTGTTCCGGGCGGGAATCGAACCCGCGACCCAGAGCGCAGCAGCCGACTGTATCAGCCACTATACTAATCGTGCCGTCCGGATTACACCAGTCCATCTCCCCTCGTGGATGTCGTAAAAGGGAAAGGGACTCTAAACCAGAGGGATGGACATCAGCGTCCCTTCTGTGGAACAGCAGCCTTTCTGTGCTTACCAACCCGTCTGCCAAGCGTGATGAGTACTGCTAGTGGTACCCAAAAGACGACACAATTGTGAAAATCGATGGGGGAGGCATTTGTTCAGCAGTGGATGGATGTAAACTTAATATAATGTTTAAAATATCATAAACAATATCGATTCATACGCAAAGCCACGGAAGCGCCCTCGTACCTTCTCAATAGACAAACTACATATCGATTTGAACTTGCCGACTATCAACAGGGCATGAAACAAGCGTATAAACGCTACTTTGACTCTGCCGTGCTTCATCCAATTCCGTCGCGGCCACCCGATGCTAATAGGATAAACAGCGTTGGGGGTTTACAGTCACCCTCTCCGAGATGTGCCTATAGGCGTGACACCAGTGGGTGGCTCTAGTGTAACCATACGAGGACCTGGAGCCTCCCTTAGGTGTCGCAGATGACCGCTCCAGTGGTTTTAGCCGGTAGGAGTCCGGCATACCCCTTCGCCCTACCCCGGGGCGAAGGAAGTTCATGAAGAATTTCCACTGGGCTGGCAAAAAATAGGTACGATGTTGTTTGTAAAGCGGTCACCCCCCCGGGGGGATTGTAAAGGATCCCCCGATCGTACGGCAACCTGCACACCTGAGAGGGCTCCATCATTTTCTCAACGGTGTGTGTAGGCCGCAAACCCGCCCTAGACTAGTGTGGTGGACTAAGGCCTAAACTTTCTCATCGTGAGAAAACGTCCGTGCCCAGCAGTGGGACAGTATTGGGCTGAATATATTATGAAAACCACATAACACAAAAATCCATAAATACAAAATGTGTAGGTAGTACGTAACTGAACTTTGTATTTGCATATTTAATTTGTTTTGTTTAGAAGAGAATAAAATTGTGAGAGAATAAAAGATGTAAGTAGTTTTTTTGTTTTAATGTCAAAAAGTTAGAACAAATAGTACTTGAATAAAATTTATTGCCTGTTTTTTTTAATACAAATAAGCTATTATCATTTTTACAATGATTGCAATGACATTGTCTGATTCACTTAGCTTCGAAAATAATAAATTAATTTCCATTGTCTGAAATTTTTAATTAATTAACCATCAAAAACTTTTCTGGCATCTTATTCGCATACAGAATAAAGTACATAATATTTTTACTTTTTGGTGGTGAGTCGTGGGCTTTGGCTTATATTGTTGTCGTAGAAATAGATCAGAGGTGGCGTATACACTACCCAGCCAGATGGACAACATGCAGAAGATAGCTTTTCCCAAGAGACTGCAGCATATCATCATTTCGGCTGAATGAAGTCCACTGCTGGACACAAGCCTCCCCCAAAGATCACCACAACGACCGATATGGGTGTGTTGTGAACTCATTGGGGGGTTTTGCCATAATCGCCACGCTTCGCAGACGGGTTGGCGATCGCAGTAGAGTTGTTAATGTACTCGAAGGACGCTACTGCCTATCCTCCGGCTAATCCCTTAGTCGACTTTTACGACACCCACGGGAGGAAATGGGGGTTTTTACAGGTTTTGCAACGCGTTAGTTATACCTCTGGTGCGGCAAGCGTTCATAGGTTACGGAAACCATTTACCATCAGGCGGGCCAGCACCAGTGTTTGGCACCATAGTGGTATTTAAACGATAGCTAAGGCAAACTGGCCTGTTTTTTGTCATTGCGACGCTAATCGAAGCAACTTCAGAGGGAACTAGAAATTTGGCGTAGGGCAATGATATTATTACTTTGAAATCCTTCAATATGTCGAGTCGTTAGGTATTTGTATTTTTGTTTTGCATTACTTAATTAACGATGTTTTTGTGTTATGATACATTGAAATAAATGATCTAAATGTCCCCTAATACGGACAAATAATAATTATGTGTTTGATATTCAAATGTTTGTACTGCGTCTGGAAGTTTGTACTTCGCTTCTAAAGAAGCTATGGGTGCCTTTTGTAAAATCAATACACCAGGGCAAGAAGCTCGAATACCCCGGATTTAGAATCCATACAAATTATCTTCCCAGCAAAAGTCCCACTCAAAATAAAAAATAGTAATGCTGAAATTTGAATATTCGAACAAAACGCATTTGGAACATTATTAAAATAATAAGTAATCCACCAATTATATAGTAATAATAAAGAATCCGGGTTTAGAACTTAAATTTCTATTTCCATTTCTGTCCCTTTTTTACATGCTAAGGACATATAAATCGGTCCCTCAGTCGACGGCGTGGTCGGTGTCGATAGTGGGGCAGATGCTGCGGGACACATTAAAATCCGCACGGTATACAAAAATCCGCACGGTATACAAAAATCCGCACGGTATACAAAAATCCGCACGGAATACAAAAATCCGCACGGTATACAAAAATCCGCACGGTATACAAAAATCCGCCCGGCCACTCTCCGGATGCCCGCTAAACTAGGACAAAACCAGGGAAACCAGGACGATGGCAACCCTAAAAGAAACCAACTAGTCGTCTTAGACTGGCATTTGAACGTATTCATCATGACCATACACGTTTACAGAGATAATTTAAGCAGTGTCTGCTTAAGTCTGCGAGAGATCCTTATGCTGTTAGCTGTATTAACCAATACGAGAGCGACAAGCTCGAGCGCACTTCGTGCAGGCGTGTGTGGCAACAAGGCAACCTATGCCGCTGTTATGCTTCATGCTTTGCTGCTTCGGTGATAAACCAAGCTTGTCCATGTAGCTTTTGATCTTTCTTTACTTATTTTCTCCAATAGAGCGATTTTCTGCGATCTTCTTATACTCATTGCGATTGGTCAGCTTAACGTTGCGATGACAAATTAATAAAAAATCTTAATATTGCAATCAGGCTTGTTTAGTGTAGACTAAACAAGTGTAGTCCGCGTGGTGTCCGGATTAAGAATGTAGTACCACTCCATCTCCTCCCGTTGGATGTCGTAAAAGTCGACTATGCGATTCTAAACCAGAGGGATGGGCAGCAGCGTTCCTCCTGTGGAACAGTATTCATACTGCCGACAAAGCCGCCTAGCTGCCAACCGTGGTGAGTTTTGGCAAATACCCCTCAAAAAGACGAACAACTGTAGAAATCTATGGGGGAGGCCTTTGGTCTGCAGTGGACATATAAATGGTTAAGATGATGATAATGATGATGTCAAGTGTAGACTCTATTCTCCTACATTATCCTCACATCACTTTAGAGAATAGTCTGTTCTTAAATTTTGTAACATTATCTGATTTAAGTAACCATGGAGTTTTTTGCCCTTCTCCGTAGAAGCTTGGAACGTGGCAACTAGGATTGTTTGCTAATGGTTTGGTGAATATAAATCATTTTTATCTTTACCATTTTCGTTCATTGTATTCATTTAGGCAGCCAATCTCGCTTAACGTAATTCTTGAATAGAGGCAAAGTGTGTATATATATATGAAGGCATACGTTTGAATGTCCGAAGTGCAGTGCGTCTAAAGATGCACTGGTGTATGTTAATTACCACCAATATAGGTAGTGAATCATCATTTCGGCCGAATGAAGTCCACTGGTGAACACAGGCCTCCCCAAAGACCACCACGACGACCGATATGGTGGGTATGTTGTGGGATCAATGGGGGGTTTTGCCATAATCGCCACGCTTGGCAGACGGGTTGGCGATCGCAGTAAAGTTGTTAATGTACTCGAAGGACGCTGCTGCCCATCCTCCGGCTAATCCCTTAGTCGACTTTTACGACACCCATGGGAGGAGATGGGGTGGTGGCATTCTGAGCCGGCACCACACGGCAGTGAATGTCTTTTATTTATTACTAGCTGCGACCCGCGGTTTCAGCCACGTTTAATTTAAAAGAAATTTAGAGTACTTCGACACAGACACTTGACATAGTAGAATATATACTCGTATATTTGATTTCAAGGGTTTTTTTTGCGTGGAACGCTAATAATTTTTCTAAAAATAAAAGTAGCATATGTTATTCCTTATAATATCAGCTATCTGCCAGTGAAAGTCCCGTCAAAATCGGTCCAGCCGTTTCGGAGATCACCCGGAACAAACAGACAGACAGACAACCAGCAAGACAAAAAAAAAAAAAGATGTTTTTGTTATATGCCCCGTATATATTTTCATATGCATTTAGTAAAAAGCTGTCATTTTGACATTACAAACAGACGCTTCAATTTTATTTATTTGTATCATCATTTCGGCCATATGAAGTCCACTGCTGGACACAGGCCTCCCCCAAAGATCACCACAACCACCGATATGGATCTGTTGTGAACACATTGGGGGGTTTTGCCATAATCGCCACGCTTGGCAGGCGGGTTGGCGATCGCAGTTGAGTTATTAATGTACTCGAAGGACGCTGCTGCCCATCCTCCAGCCAATCCCTTAGTCGACTTTTACGACACCCATGGGAGGACATGGGGTGGTGGCATTCTGAGCCGGCACCACACGGCATTTATTTGTATGGATATAGATTTTCATAACGATTTGGATCATACACCAGTGAAATTTATCATACATCACTACGACTTGATGAATCTTTAATATATGTATCTTTGATCTTAAAGAACAAACACTGACACAGTAGGTAAAGGTGCCTTTGGGCCACCCCAGTCTGTTGCAGAGACTATTAACCCTGGACATTACACTTGGTAGTTGCGCTTGCGACCCATTATACAGTTTAGTCAAGTGTAATATAGAAGAAAGAAAGAAAGAAACACAATAATATTATTTAACAACACACACATGATAAAATAACTATGTTAATAAGTTATCATTATGAAAAATTACTTAAAGAAGTACTGACTTAGCGAACTAAATAATTCTCCAAAACCTGACGGTCTTCTCTGTTGCTTGTTGCCAATTCTAGGACCTCCTTCGAAGAAACTTTTTTGTAATATTAGCATTTTACTTCGTATTGTTGCAGTTAAAATGCCAGCATACGACAATGAGGGTGCGACGATATCCATGGAGGATGTCCGCGTTCCTGAGGCCCCCATCACCATCAGCACCATAGAAGAAGAGCTCATCGCCAGACGAAACAAGCAGTTCAAGACACAGAAGTCTACCGTAGCTTCAAGGTACTTACGTCAACATATTTATGTCTCGGGCATTATCTACGTATAAACGGATGATTTTTTAAGGAAACTGTATTAATACAGAATAGAATAGAAAATCCTTTATTCAGTAATTATTCAGACATTTTTTAACATCATATTGAAGCGACGGATTTATTGTGAACTGTAGTGCATTAAGTGTCGTAAAAGCCAAAGTCTATGAGAAAGGCTGAGCGATGAAAAGGAGGATATCTACTGGCTAAAACCCTCACGTACTTTCTTTGAGCTACCTTGTATTAGGGCAGTGGAATTCACTGTCAAACTTACTGATCCTTTGCAGGTCTTGACCTTTTTATATGTATATATATTTTGTGCCTGTTGGGTTTGATGATGATAATGATGATAGTAAAATAACTAGGAATGGAGGATAGGACTCACCAGGTTCGTTGTTCCTGTTGTATATGGATGCACAGCACGCCAAAGTCACAAATTAAGCACACTGATGATTAAGCCGGCCGGCATATGTTCTTGAATATATAATGATGCGTATGAGTTCGTTTAAGAATGATCTTGTTTTGTTCAGAGCCAATTTTACCGTGTTTTTTCACTCGCGCGCCATGATAGATAGTGTTGTGCTTTCGAACCAATTAGGGAGGGGACGTTTGGAATGGAATTGAGTGAAGGAGTTAATGTTAGGAAAATATTATAATAAGACTAGGGCTGTAACAGTGCCAGTGTAAATTCTTCATGTACTTCCTCTGTCCCGGGCAAGGGTGAAGAGGCATGCTGGACCTCTACCAGCTAAAACCACTGGGGTGGTCATCATCGTCACCTAAGGGGGGCTCCAGGTCATACTATAGCCTGGTGCAACGCCTATAGGCACATCTCACATCTCGGAGAGTCACAGTCAGTCACCCCCCCGCTGATATTGTAAAGAGTCACGCCGAAGCCTCACTGTGCGCTGTGCTATGCTGCGCACATGGCATGCGGGTCTTGGCCTGCAACTAACGCTGGCACCGCACTAACCAAGTCCAATCGTTTGGACAGAAGTCTGTTCCAAATTGCGTAAAAAATACCTGGATTGTAACCTTCCAAATCTAGTCTACCCGAGATGCCTTCTGTACGTCATTGGTATTTGACCGAGAACCAAAATCAGCAGTTGTTGACAAAATACGATAACTTATTGTTTATGTTTACAGGAAAAAACAGGCTGTGTGCGTGAGACGAGCACACAAGAAGTATGGCTCAAGCAAGAATCCCAACATCATTTTAGATGGTCTGAATATGACGGTACCAAAAGGGGCGATGTAAGTATACATTATAAATCTACAAAACCTTAAAAAAAAACTTATTTCTCGTTATATTCGTATTAGAAATTAGCAGCAATTTAGTCCTTGGAACTGTGTCACACAATCGGTAACAGGCTGACCTATACTACCATTTATAGGGTATAGGGCATCCCCCAGGGTGCCTGTATGGTCATCTCGACTGTCAGCCGTCCAGCGCTGCAGAGCCAAACTTTACGGTCTGCAGCGCAGAATGGCTATACGGATCGCACGAGTGTATCAAACGGTATTTTATGAGCCGGCAACCTTCCTAGCGCACTTTCCGCCTTTGGAAATCCTGGTGGAGGCGAATGCATGGGTTTACCACCAGACACGCTCCTTCCGCCAGAGTGGTGAGGGCGCGCCTCCAGGGGCGATCGATAGGTTGAGACGGCAGGCTCGGCGGCGCGCACTCGAGAGGTGGCGAGAGCATCTTAGGTTGTAGTTGGCGACCAAGCGCGTCGTCGAGGCCGCTCTTGGAGCCTAGCTCAAAAGAAGCGAGCGCGTGACGCAGGTATTCACCGGTCACGGTTGTTTCGATGCATATTAGCTGTAGCAGTGCCTACCCCATGGGGAACTCAGTGGTATTGTCGTTTTCTCGGTTTATTAAGAGATTCTGCTCAAAAGAACTTGTTTTTTAAATGTCTTCTTTAATGTCTGTAGTGGAAACCTGAATGCTCGTCTTCCTAAAGTATCACATACCACTTTTATATCTAAGGAAGGGGAAGAATCGCGTATCGAGGCTCCCAGTCCTCGATAGAATCTCTCTAGAGACACAATAAGAAGAAACTATAAAAAGGACACATCTCGTGGGTGATTGTAAAGGATGCCCCCGAAGCCTCGTTGTGCGCGGTGTATGCAGCAACACGGCAGCACGTGACTATGTGCGGGCCACCGCCTAACTGGGGTCGCTCCATTACGAGCACGCAGACTCCCCAATCTGCGCACCCACGATCCCCGAAGCATCTACACCTAGGGACTCTGAAGTACATATTTGTTTTTGGAACAGTTTACTTTACTATTTCAAGCCAAGCTATATACAAAACGCAGGAAAACTGTCTGTACAGCTTATCCTCCGAAAACATTATTCATCAGGCGAATGTTAAAGTTCGTCGGTCCATACGCCTACAATCAACTGAACACTAAACTTAACATTTACCCTCTCGGCTTAAAGCAGTGTAAAAAGAAACTCCAAGACCATCTCCTAAATCTGTCATATGAGTAACTGGTTACCATACTCCATACACCTACACCCACTCCATTCATTCTCATCAGCATCATACACGTTCATCTACAGGGTGTAGTGCAGGTTCCTTCCAGTTTTACACGTACACTTTCATCCCCTCTCATAACAAACCACACACTTCCATCCATTCAAACTCCACACATGTAAACTTTTAGATAATTAATTCTAGTAATGTCTTAGGTTTTCGCGATCCGATTAAAATTGTTTTATTATAATTAATTAATTTTTTTCTACTTTTAACAATAATTACAAACCTTGAAACTATACATTACGTAAATTAACAAGTGTTCATTTTATTGGTATGACTCATTCTAATAAATTTGTCACTATATATCTAGGGAATAGCGCTGTACGCCGAGATACCGGTAGGTATCTCCTTCCCTCCGCTAGAGGGGGTGACCGCTTTACAGTCATCCGCTCCGAGATGTGCCTAAAGGCGTGGCACCAGTGGAGCGGCTCTAGAGATGGAGATGTTTCGAGTACCTGGAGCCTCCCTACGGTGCCGAAGATGACCACTCCGGTGGTTTTAGCCAGTAGGAGTCCGGCATACCCCTCCGCTCTTTCCCAGGGCGGAGGAAGTACATGATGTATTTCGAACGGATCAATAAAATAAAAAAATCGGTGGCAGAGGCTTCCAAATATTTGTATCAACAAAGTTAGATTACTCATGTACTAGTCATTTAGGTTATCAGAGTTGTAATATTTTTGAATCAATAAACATCATTGTTATTATATTATTATTCTTTGCCAGAAACGGTTACTTGTGTAATGAATATTTAATTTTCCATTCGGAACGCGAATTTCAAATGTATTTTTTGTCTGTCCAATCTGATCCCGCAAATTGAAAACATTATCGTTTTGTCTCAGACCATTTGGCTCAAATTGTTTAAAAAGCCTCCTTGCCTATTCTCCTCGAATGATCGAGGCCGTTTGTCAAATTTCAAAGGCCTTTTTGACATTATTTTTCTGACACAATTCCTGGGATTTCTTAGAATTGGGATTTTTGTTAAAGCTAAAATTAAGAATTATTGCCGTTTAATTTTAGAATCTTAGAGATGTTATTATTATAAGTATATTTAGATCGATTGTATTTAACGAATAAACTTATTATCTTATATGTTATTCTTCTGTACATGTGTATGTCACTGAACTCCTCCTAAACGGCTTGACCGACTTTGATGTTTTCTGTTTTGGGTGTTTGAGTGGATCCCTGGATGGTTTAGATTCATAATTGGACCCATTAGGTGGCGTTGCAATCAGTTTGGTACTTGCCTGTGCAAAGCTGGTGCGGCCAGCTAGTCTATATATATAATTCTTCTGTACGCGTTATTCACTGAACTCCTTCTAAACGGCTAGAGCAATTTCGATGTTTCTTTTTGTGTATGACTAGATCAATGGTTTAGATTCACAATTGGATCCATTAGGTGGCGCTGCAATTGCGTTTGCATGTAGCTGCCTGTGCGAAGCTGAGGTGGGCAGCTATTAAAATATATAAGTTATATATATAAAAATACGCTTTTATGCGACTTATCTAGCTGTATTAGCCATTCTTTGCGGCGCTTATAGATAGTTGCACTAAATGATGCGAGGTTAAGCAACGCTTGGCGCGGTCAGTCTATGGATGGGTGACCGTGGTATTAGAACTGAGCGTCTCATCTCTCGTCTCGTCGTCAGCCAAGGTCCGTGTCGCGCAGGGGGTGCCCTCAGCGCAAGTTTCTTAGTCTATAATGTTAATTTAAGCCTGGCAGGAGGCCTCTTTTGGCTTTGTCAGAAACGACTAGTTAAGCAACCATATTTCTAGGAAACATCTGCGAGAAGCCCAACAAAACAAAAGGAATCGCCGATGTGTAGCCGACCTTTAGGGCCACCAATACCACTAATTACCACCAATGTTGGTACTTCACACCGGTATTTTGTGACGGCGTGATATTTCCCTGGTTGAGCCAGCCCATTAGCGAGCTCTAGTCAATTAATAATACATTAATTAACGATATATTCATTAATTACAATTAATTAATTACATGTCAGTGTGATGTCCGGATTAATCATATAGCCCTACTCCACGTTGTCTAGATAGAGTTTAGTCCCCCGAGGGGGTGACCGCTTTACAGTCACCCTCTCAGGGATGTGCCTATAGGCGTGGCACCAGTGGGTGGCTCTAGTGTGATCATACGAGGACCTGGAGCCCCCCTTCGGTGCCGAAGATGACCGCTCCAGTGGTTTTAGCCGGTAGGAGTCCGGCATACCCCTTCGCCCTTCCCCGGGGCGAAGGAAGTTCATGAAGAATTTAGTCACTCTTAGTCACATTTTGCGACATTCACGGGAGAAGATGGAGTGGTGCTATATTCTTAATCCGTACAATACACGGAATGGTCTGTCTGGTTCATATAAGGTCTCAAAACCCCGTCAAACTTTTTTTTTTTTAAATAGCGTATGTGGAAGAATTACACAAAACCTTTGTATTTTCAGTTATGGTCTGCTAGGAGCCTCAGGTTGCGGAAAGACGACCTTGCTGTCATGTATCGTCGGCAGACGAAGACTGAACTCCGGAGAAATATGGGTGCTTGGAGGCAGGCCGGGGAGCCCCGGCAGTGGAGTGCCTGGACCCCGGATAGGGTATATGCCTCAGGTTAGTGAATGGATCTTATTTTTTACCAAAAACATCCCAATTACTCAGTGACGACCTGGTGAAAGTCGCTGGAAGTCGTCGAATGCCAGTGGCATGGTCATTGTGGAAATAAATAGGGGATGCTTTTGTTCAGCAGTGGACGTCCTTGGGCTGATATAATGATGATGGTTCTAGAAGACGACGTTTGCAGTAGACGGAATAGCTGGCGCAGTGACTAAATGATTGGTTCTCTGAGCTAAGTGTCACGAGTTAGATCGCTGCACGCAACAAATAATTGAATTCGCATCATACCATATAAAAGCCGGTTACATTACGTAGTTCGTCACCGCCGCACCGACGTCGCGGAGGCCTATCGCCGCGTCACCTTCCCGTTCAAGTTAGCACTTCTCACTCCCGTCTCTTGCGCGCGCCGGCCCGTGCCGAGCCTGTAGCTTTAAATGTCCCATAATACTATTTAAATAATACCGATCCAGCTGTCCCTAAAACAATAGCTTGTTATCCCCAGCAACGCCCTAAGCCGAGGTCCGTGTCCACACGATGGAGTGGTGCTATATTCTTAATCCGGCCACACGTGTAAATTACAGAAAATATTAAATATTTCTATGGCATACAAATCTTGTTCCGCGGGCTGATTACCTAAGTCGCAGACGCTTTACAACAGGCGTAAATTTCTCCAACGCTGCTGTCAAACGTCAATTTGGTGTTATCTATTTACCGATAGCGACTAAACAGGCGGAGATCTCTGACTCGCCTCTGTCGGACAATCAATGAACTAAAAACGTTCATTCTTTTTAGTTCCAGTGGTAGCTACTTTATCGCTACTGGCGCTAGTAACTATGCATCCTCCTCAAGTAGCGACAGGCGAGCCATGCCTTACGTAATACCAATTTTTTTGTCGTTTTGCCACAGGTGGTTTCTTGGTTGCGCGATAGCTGCTATCGCGTCGGCTGTTGCTGTTTTTCCACGGTACAGGAGACATCCTAGTCTGAATATAAAAAAAAACAACTTTTTACGTAACTCAATATTTACCACCTCATATTGTTCCAAAGTTTCTAGTTAATGTCATAGCAATTGATGTCTAGAAAGCGTCTAATCTGCCACATATGTAATATTAGGTATTGTAACAACCAAGAAATGGTTTGCAAAGAAAAATCGACCTTATGTTACAATAACAAGATTGATAAGGTCCAGTCAATGGTATACTTAGAAATAATAGTACTGTGATCACTGAAGTGGGTAGTAATTTGATATGTGGGTAGGTATTCTTATATAAGGTAATTATTCTTAGTCGCAGTTTGTAATAAACAATTATGTCAGCCAGAGTGTATTGTGGCCGGTTGCGTACTAAAAAAACTCTGCATTGAAGGGTCTATGTTTTTATCATCATTTCAGTTAAATAAATCCACTGCTAGGCGCAATCTCGATCACCACAACGATGCCGATATCTTGTGTGCTCATTGGGGGTTTCGTCATAATCACCACGCTTGGCAAGCGGGTTGGCAATCGCAGTTAGTTGTATAAGAACCACTCAGCCCTGAGGCAAAATTGACCTATAAGACCATTAAGTTCACTTACTTACTCGAAAAACGCTGCTGTCTAACCTAATTCTTTTTCCATAGTCACCTTTTATGACACCCACAGAATTACATGGGGTGGTGATATTCTTAGCTACCAGAAGGATATTTTGTTTTACGGAGTTCGCTGATCAAGCGTCGGCTGTAAAAATACTTTAAAAAAGTAAATTGTGGTTAAGTCTAAAGTTGGTTCACCATTTACATTAACTTCCCCTGCGTTAAAAAATTATTCAATTGTATAATAAAACTTGTATTCCTTGTGGTTCTCCACGGAGACCACCCTTCTCCACTCATGGTTGTCGTAAATATCATCATCATCATCATTTCGGCTGAATGAAGTCCACTGCTGGACACGGGCCCCCCCCAAAGATGTCCACAGCGACCGATATGGATGTGTTGTGGGCTCATTGGGGGGTTTTGCCATAATCGCCACGCTTGGCAGACGGGTTGGCGATTGCAGTTGAGTTGTTAATGTACTCGAACGACGCTGCTGCCCATTCTCCGGCTAATCCCTTAGTCGACTTTTACGACACCCATGGGAGGAGATGGGGTGGTGGCATTCTGAGCCGGCGATATAGCGACTAATGAATTGTTAGATATGATACCAATGGCTACTTTCTACCATCGCACCATGCTCCATCGTCGGGGAGTTCATCCACATACCCTAGAGCCAAAATGGTCTCGTACCGTACGGTTACAGAGGTTGCATCCTCCCGCGCACGCTCAGGTTGTGGAATCAGCTCCCTACCTAGGCTTTACCAAGAGGCTACATCATGAGGCTCTTCAAAAAGGGCGTGAAAGGATTTTACAGGTTCGGCAACGTGCGAGTGTCCACAGGTTAGGGTAACCGCTTACTAGCGGCGGGCCGTATGCTTGTTTGCCACCTTGGTGTTATAAAAAAGGGGTGATCAAGAGGATGGGCAGCGGCATCCTTCCGTTTGCTAATAAAAACACACTGCGATTACCAATCCGCCTACCAAGCGTGATGATTATGGCAGTATTCCCTGCAACTGGTCATTGTAGCGATCGTTGGGAATCCCATGTTCAGCAGTAGATGTTAACGGGCTGATGTTTGTACCATAAATTACAGATAAACATCCAAGGTTTTTTTTAATTAAATTTAGATTAAACACAATAAATTTCCCGTTTATAATGCGGATAAACCGGAGGAGACGCATGACTCACAATATGAATTTTAAATTAGATTTTATCTTCGTGGATTTCATGTGGAACGAATTTTGAATAGATTTAAAATAAAAAATAGCCTCCAAAAGGCACAACATAATTTATTTGCTTTAGCTGTTTTATTTGAAAATATTTTATAATAAATATTTCTGATTATTATAGTCTTTATCAAGATTCGTAAGTCTGTGATAAGATATGCTCCATCCGCCAAAGTGGTGAAAGCGTGCCTTCAGAGGCGTTCAACATACCAACTGGCTCAACGGCGCGCACTTGAGATGTGGCGACATCGCCTTCGGTTGCAGTTCGCGACCAAACGCCTCATTGAGGCCATTCTGCCACTTTTTAGAGTCTGGCTCAGAACGGCAGGGTTGTTTCGGTGCGTACCTGTACAGGATAGGATGCCAGGCCACGGCACAATGCCAGCATTGTGATAGTGACCAGGATACCGCACGGCATACGCTCGAGGAGTGCCCTGCCTGCGACTGGACCGCCGAGCGGCGGGTCCTGGTTGATCGGATCGGACAAGATCTCTCTCTGCCGGCAGTAGTGTTGGCTATGTTGGCAGAGCATGAAAACTGGAATGCAGTGGTCTCCTTCTGTGAGAGCATCATGCTCCAGAAAAAGACTGCAGAGCTGGATTGAGAGCGGGCCGATCCCACGGCACCCAGGCCCAACACGCTTGAGCCCCCTGTCGTCGCTATATGGAAGGAGGATTTGGGGGTTGCGGGTGCGCAGATTGGGGAAACCCTCTTCGAGATGTGCCTATAGGCTTGGCACTAGTAAGCGGCTCTAGTGTGATCATACGAGGCGCTAGAGCCCCCCTTAAGTCTCGAAGATGACTGTCTCAGTGCACTGAATCACCAGGCTTTGCCCTTATTGTGAACAAACAACAAAAAATCTAATTTAGATTTAGATAATCTAATGTGTCCACAAAGTATGGTAGATTAAGGTAAGGTTGTGTGCTGTCAGGCCTATAGGAGAGTATGCCACTCTCGCATCGGCAAATCTCCCCCAGAGAGCGAACAATGATCGGTCTGGGTTTGTATTGTGGGGGGTTTTGCCATTATCGCAACGTTTGGCAAGAGGGTTAGCGATTCCAGTTGAGTTGTTAGTGTCCTTGAAGGATACTGCTGCCTATCCTTCGGTTAAGCCCATAGTCACCTGTGACGACACCCACAGGAAGAGATGGGTTGGTGATATTCTTAGACGGCACTACTCGGCAATCAATCAATTGATCATCAGCTTATATCGGTGCACTGCTGGACGTAGGTCTCTCCCAACGTGCGTCACAACAGCCGGTCATCAGCTTTTCACATACAGCCGGAGCCGGCAACCTTTTTCAGGTCGTCCGTCCACCATGCTGGTGGGCGCCCCATACTACGTTTACTCATACTGCTCCATCGGCCATCGGTCCTTCGACAAACGGAACTTCACCAAACATAACATTATCTCTAAGGCATAGTATAAAATTGTCCGCAACACACTTACGTGTGAATTGGATAATGTTGTCATGTTAGTGTTACCAATTGGTTAAGAACCGTATTCTTTCATGTGGTTAGACGCCAATCTTGTGTCAGGATTATTGAAGCCGCCCAAAGGCCTCCAACTTGGCTTAATGACTTGATGATGATGGTCATTCAATAACAACAACCGGGACCGACGATTTTCCGTGCCTTCCGAAACACGGAGACGCTCAGTTTAAATACCACTATGCGGTCACGCCTCCATATTTTGACCGCGTTAAGGGATGCTTTCCGCCGATCATTTACCAATCAGTGAGTGCAAGTGAGTAAGTAACTGATCTTATCAAACAAAACATTGACGCATTCTACGATATAACAATAATTACAAGTACAATAAAATACATTTAAGCCATTCATAAATAAAGCCCATTTCCTGCCTTACTTGTTTCATCTAGAGATGACATGATTTGTGTTATTGTTTGAAGTTATTTATGTTCTAGGATATGAGCACGACCTTCGTGTTCGTCGTAGTCGTGACGTATGGGCACTGATCCGACAATCTTAATGTAGATTTATAGCCCATGCTATCTACTCATCTGTGTTGCTCATGGCAAAGAACAACCTCTCATCTAGATTCATGTATGTCGTAAAACGCGATTGATATTTATTTATATGAATACTTTTTAGGGTTCCGAACGTCCGAATGAAAAACAGCGGAACCCTAGGATCACTCGTGTGTCTGTTTCGCTGTCTGTCCGGACAGGACAGGAAATGACAGACGGACGTCCTTCTGTCACAGCCAATTTGCTCAGAATCTATATTTCTCAGAAATTTGGTACGCATATGGGTTTTTGCGACCCAATACGGACGTGTGACGTAAATTTGAACATGACTCCCGCCCCAAATTGGGGGGGCAATTGTTTTTTTAAATTAACTTTAACGAACTGTACCGTACCGTAACATATGAGTGTGTGAGGGTCGCGAATATATTTATTTTTCGTTTAATAATAAATAGTTTGAAAGTTATTTAAGAAAATAGATAAAAATTGACCATCGTTATCACCGAAATACTGAAAATAGAACTTTACTTACAGATTACAGGAAAATCTATAAGAAGTCTATGGTCTTAAAGTAACATGGTAAATCTTTCAATATTGCGCGTAAAACTTACATTGATACTTGGAATGTATGGGAGAATGTGTTTTTCAACAACAATGTTAAGTTTGTTCTAGGGATAATTATTGGTACAATACCGAATTCATCAACAGGCTATATATTCAGCAATTTCGGACCCCTCTCCACGCGAGTTCAACTCGCACGCACTCGTCCGGTTTTTTATATAGGTACCAGCGACAGCTTTTATCTGCGTGGATGAACTGTGGCCCTTTTTAATGGCATTAATTAAATACAACCCTTAATAGGCTTTACAATACCTACCGATAGATAGGCGAGGATAAGCAGCGCTTACCGGTCTCGTTTTGGATGGGGTATTTACAAATCGAGAACCCTCCGTAATTAGGATAATCTGTGAAGAGTGGTATATTCGATCTAACCTTCCGATTTCAGTTTGAATATGCAGGATGATTGAGCTAAGTCAGAGGATCATCGAGCCGTCACGCGTCATAGTCGGCAGTTTGCCGAAACGGATTAAAGTAAATGTTGAAAACTTTCGCGATTTCTACTTCATTATAAAAACATCCGATTTCGGGGACTGTAATATGAAGTTACACCGGCCGAAACGACGCCTCGGGAAATACAAGATATCACATCTGATATATGCTACGCAATATAATCCAGTGACTTTAGAGTTCGTTTTCAAAGACATGCTAGCAGGTTAGTCGATACTTCGCGTGAACAGAGGGCCTGCGTTTTCTTTAGCCGAAGAACATGCATTGCCATTTAATGTGGGAATGATGCCAGTCTTTTGGGAACATTACCAGCTGAGAGCGATGAGAAGAAGCCTTCACGCCTAAGTGCAAGCGATACTTATTAAGTTAGTGTCTACATTATATTCGAAATTTGTAATTTATTACAGAAAATAGAAATATATTGCAGTTAGTTAGTTTCAAATTAGATTCATGGACTCATGCTTGGCAATTTGACTTATCAATTGTAGACATTCATTTTGTGCCTATGTTCGATAGTTATTTTCCGCCTCCTGCTTGTTATGAAGGGAAATGAGACGTATTTTCTTTCCTGTCTTCTTTTTCTCTTCATATTAAGTAATTAAGTTGGGGGTTCCAAGACAACTTCATTTCTCTGGGACACAATGAGCTTTAGTGATTAGTTTTTGGAGGTTTCCATTGAAGATCCTGGCTAAAATAAGTCGTAGTAATTGGAGACGTGAGACAAATACCACTATTTAGACTATTTTGTTATATAGAACACTGACGGGTAGGTAGCCTGCTCATAACAATTGTGAAGCTACCCAGGACCAGTCAACAGTGCCCTTCAAACCGTAACACAGTAATTTCTAAAGTTTAAATACTACCTGCTGTTTGGCAGCATAATACTGGGCACTAAGTTCTTTTTATTGGTGTCCAGTGAAAATTATACATGAAATTCGCTCCCCCCGGGGAAGGGCGAGGGGGTATGCCGGAATCCTACCGGCTAGAACCACTAGAGCGGTCATCGTCGGCACCTAAGGGGGGCTCCAGGTCCTAGCAAGATCATATTACAGCTGCCCATGATGCCTTTAGGCATATCTTGGAGGAGATAACTGTAAAGCGGTCACCCCCTCTAGCGGAGGAAAGGCGACTGTAAGAATCCACCCCCCAGGCACTTCTTGGGGAGGATTATAAAGGATTCCCCCGAAGCTTCGCTGTGCGCTGTGGTATCCACACGGCGGCACGTGACATCGTGCGCGCCATCGTCTTTCCGGAGGTCGCTTGATATGAGCACGCAGATTCCCCAATCTAGCCTCATTGAAAGTATTTATAGTTTTATTTCATTTTCTCCAACATGTGAAATTTGCTGTGTCCAAACTGGGTCCATAATGATGCCTTTTTAAATTTCAGTTTAGCACTTAATATATATTATAGAATGGCAAATAAACAAACAAATAAATAAATCTACGCACCCACGACCCCCGAGGCCCCCTGCCATAAAGTGACGGCAGGGGGCTAAGGGGTACCTACCTAGCCGGACTCTTGCAGTAAGGGATCTACCACCAGTACGTTATTTGGGTGTCTAAGCTTAAATAATTTCCACACCTTACCTATACAACTGATTCTTAAGTAGACCTTACCCTAAAGCTACATGTAGTTACCAATTGTGTAAAAGGGTCTGTTTATGTTATTAGAACTCATGTGGATGCTGTTACCCATCCCCTTTACGTGATAATCCCTATCCCACTTCGATCCAACATCAAGCCGAAGGGAAAGCACGGATGTTTTTTCAAGCGATTTGTCATTAGTATTAGGTACTCTGTTCCACAAACAACTACGAAAACATACACAATAGTCGATGTTGAATATTTTTCATTTATTTATTCAAATTTATATGTATACTGATGGTATATCTATTGTATATTTGCGGACTCAACACGAGGCATTCTATACCAGATCGATATTTGGTGATCTATGATAAATATATTTCTTTAAACGATGATTCATCTATTATTTATTTTGCGTTAAGCGTTGCTCCACACTAGGATTTCTCCTGTGTCGTGGGTGCGTTTACAGACATGAATTCTACACACAATACGCCTAGACCCGGAACAACTACCTGTAGATCAAACAAGTATTTGTTCCGTGCGGGAACCGAACCCACGACCCGGAGCGCAGCAGCCGACTGTATCAGCCACTGCACCACTGTTATTTATTATTTTCATGACGATTTGGATCATACACCAGTGAAGGTTATCATACATCACGACGACTTGATGAATCTTTGGTCTTAAAGAACAAACACTGACACAGTAGGTTGAGGAGCCTTTGAGCCACCCCAGTCTGTTGCAGAGACTATTAACCGTGGACATTACGCTCGGTCCCATCTCCTCCCATGGGTGTCGTAAAAGTCGGCTAAGGGATTAGCCGGAGGATGATGATGTGCTAATCAGGTACTTTTCGGTGTGGTGTCTGGATTAAGAATATAGCACCACTCCATCTTCTTCCGTGGGTGCCGTAAAAGGCTACTAAGGGATTCTAAACTAGAGAGATGGAGAACAGCGTCCCTTCTGTCGACAAGGAGCTATTCAGCGCCCACCAACCCGCCTGCCAAGCGTGTTGAGTACTAGCTAATCTCCCCAAAATGATGACACACGGCATATCATCGGTCGATAAAAGTTTGATAAAGTGCTAGATTATCCGCTAGGAACCGACACAAAATAATGGAAGTTTGTGTCGCTAGCCCCCGGAGCGCTAAATTGCCAGTACTGATTATTGTCATTCCTTCCAACTAAGAGTCATCCTGCGACCACGAATGCTGCAAAGTATTCGAAACGTTAGGAAAAATATACGCGATAGAATCCGTTTAAAAGTGTTTTATTATAATGTGAAGTAATCGCGAAAATCTAAGACAGTACTTATATCATTATTTTTTTACAGGAAATAGCATTGTTCGGGGAGTTTTCAATAAGAGAAACTCTCATTTACTTCGGCTGGATCGCCAATATGAAAACCAAAGACGTGGAAGATCGTATTGACTTCTTAATCGCGTTGCTGCAACTACCAAATCCAACCAGGTATGTGGTTTTAATTGAACTTACTGCAAGGCTGGCTAGGTAGGTACCAACCCAGATATTTGCTGCCAAGCAGTAGTGTCTTGCCGTGTGGTGCCGGCTTTGCCGTGTGGTGCCGGCTTTGCCGTGTGGTGCCGGCCTTGCCGTGTGGTGCCGGCTCAGAATGCCACCACCCCATCTCTTCCCATGGGTGTCGTAAAAGTCGACTAAGGGATTAGCCGGAGGATGGGCAGCAGCGTCCTTCGAGTACATTAACAACTCAACTGCGATTGCCAACCCGCCTGCCAAGCGTGGCGATTATGGCAAAACCCCCCAATGAGCCCACAACACATCCATATCGGTGGTTGTGGTGATCCTTGGGGGAGGCCTGTGTCCAGCAGTGGACTTCATTCGGCCGAAATGATGAGTAGTGTTTAAATTTTAGACATTTCTGTGCTCCGGTTAGAAGGGCACTGTAGCTAGTGACATTACTGGTTATAAGTAACTAAATAACTTCCCGTCTCGAGGTGACGAGCGCAGAGTCATGCCTCGCAGGACCGGTCCTGGGTAGCATTCTAATTGTTATGGGCAGGCGTGATGCTTACCATCAAACGAAGGACATGATAGTCTCGCCACTCATATTAAAAAAAAAACGCTGACAGTATGCCCTCTGATCGTTCATTGTAGCGGCCCCGCAACCCATGTTAGGCAGTGGATGCTAACAAGTAATGGAAAAATGTACCCGTAACATATACCGCATTACCACATTCACGTACATACCTTTATTATCTTTCATGAGTTTCCTACAGCCAGGGGAAGGGCAAAGTACAGTGCCGGACTCTAAAACCACTGGGATGGTCATCTTCGGCCCCTCTGGGGGGTTCCAGGACCTCGTATATGCACATCTCGGAGTTACGTACATACTTATTCAGTAAATTCATTTATGATGATGCTTTTAAAGTCTACGTACTCCAGTGTGATCTTATGAGGACCTGGAGCCCCCTTTCGGTGCCGAATATGACCGCTCCAGTGGTTTTAGCCAGTGGAGTCTGGCATTATACCCCTTCGCTCTTTCCAGGGGCGAACAAAGTTCATGTAGAGTTTCCAATACACCAATACAAAAACTAGAAAAAACTAAAGCACGATATTTTATACAATATTCTACCTTCTTTATTCTATTTCCATGGATAAACAATGCAATTCAACCTCTGTATGAGAAGAGGCCTTTGCCCAGCAGTGGGATAGTTACAGGCTGATATTATTAATATTACATATGGTTGAAATTATTTCTTAACTAGCACGACTCGCTCTCTTTTTAAGGTGATATAAATACACTTTTATCATCATCAGTATTATTCATTCATATTCATATTCATCATGTCAGCCAAAGACCGTGCACTGCTGAACCAATACCTCCCCTTAGATGATGATGAATACGAGAGTGATCCTTATTTGTCGCCGACTGTACACTACTCGCTAATTACACACATTCTCTTGATTATAGACTTGGGTCTAATAAGCTATATAATATACCGAATAAATTTCAAAACGATGTCATGCCTGTAAAACATATTTATGGACAACAAATCAACCATTTAAAAAAAATATAAAATGGCGTTTTAAGCACATTTTTTCCAATATTGGTAAGATACTAATGAACCATTGTTCTTTTCAGACAAGTCAAGAACTTATCAGGAGGTCAACAAAGAAGAACATCTTTAGCAGCAGCTCTGATACATGACCCTGAACTACTGATCCTCGATGAGCCCACAGTTGGAGTCGATCCTGTGCTGCGACAGAGGTAAGCTGTCATAATAACAATGCGGACATCGCCGTTTTAACACACCACGACAGTGAACAGTAGTGGGGTAATATTAATATAGATACGACATAGGTAAACGCAGTGTGTGATTATGTTATTTAGCACATTCTAGATTGTAATTCTAAAGTACCAAGTTCGCTGTTATATGATTAAACTTTATTTAAAGAAGAAAATCTCTATGTGTGTGATGCCGGCTACGAATAGCACCAATCCATCTCATACCTTGGGTATCGTAAAAGTCGACTATGGGATTAGCCGGCAGATGGGCAGCAGCGTCCTTCGAGTACATTAACAACTAAACTGCGATCGCCAACCCGCCTGCCAAGCGTGGTGATTATGGCAATACCCCCCAGTGAGCACGCAACACACCCATATCGGTCGATGTAGTGATCTTTGGGGGAGGCCTGTGTCCCGAGTGGACGGTGTGAGGACGAGTGGAGTCATTTAAAGTATATCAACAAAACATGTATCTTAAAAATATTCTCGATATAAATGTTCAAAATAAAAAAAAAGCATTAGACTTACTACTGGACAGAAATAAAGTAAAAAACATAAATGAGCTGGTAGCCCTGAAAATAGAAACGTATTTGAAACAAGAAATATTCTCTGTGGCCATCTCCTGGTCCAAATATTTGATCGTTTAACAGTAGTTGTCCTGGAAAATGATTACAACATTTCTAAATATTCGGTTATATATGTTCTGTAAACTTGGATTGAGGTGGAATAGTTTTAATTGCGTTCTTGTGCTGCATTGAAAGATACTGCTTCGAAACCAATACAATTAAAAAGTTCGACATAGCTTTTATTACAACGGGAGATTATCAGCGTGTTTTGAGGGCGAAGCGATATCTTCACTGTAGAAAGAAAATTATATAGTACAGCTGTACCTAACTAAATACTTTAATGAGATGATTGATAATTAACGGATAACGCTCTAGTTGATACAAAGCCTGATTATGACTTAACTATGGATGGATGAAGGATTAGAATCTCGGAATACATGAAAGAGATTTGAGATCAGATATTGTAAGCAGAGTTCACGAAAGTTGTTATCTTCAAGCAGTGTAATTGCTTTCGTCCGTTCTGTTTTAAGTTAGTAATTAATATTTAAAATGAAAATAAAATTATGATTGCAAAGGCTTGGTCTGTCTTAGACAATATTTCATCAAAGTTTGTCTTTTGCGGAGATTAATGAACTACGAATTTTCGGGTGTTCATTTAATTACTTGAAAATACTAAAAGACCTTGAAGGTTTACATAGAAATTTTTAACAAACTCAGAAATTGACGATATTCATCAAACTTTAACGCTGAAAGGCCTAAATTAATTGCCAAGTGAAACTATTTTGGTCCATTTCAAAAATGTTTGAGTAATATTTTCACGTGGTTTAACTAGAATTTTAATTACTGAAATGTTTGTTTGCAGCATCTGGGACCATTTGGTGGAGATAACTAGAGGTGGACGCACCACGGTCATCATCACGACTCATTATATAGATGAGACTAAGCAGGCTGATATTGTAAGTTATGTTGCTTATTATTTTGTGTATACCCTTTGCTTTGGGAGAGTTACTAAATTGAAGATTGTTTTTGTGGCATGATTTGCTATCCGTATAAGTCCGGATTAAGAACATGGCACCACTCCATCTCCTCCCATTGATGTCGTAAAAGGCGACTAAGGTACTCTAAACCAGAGGGATAGGCAACAGCATCGCCTCTGAGAATCGGTAACCATACTGCGCTCACTAACCCGCTTGCCAAGCATGGTGGGTATTGGCAAATGCCCCCCAAAATGATGACACAGTTGTGGAAATCTATGGGGGAGGCCTTTGTTCAGCAGTGGACGTCTAAATGGCGGATATGATATGATGATAAGTAAACCCTACACTGTTATGGTACTAGAACATTCCCTTAAAGTTAGTGCAGCCGTTATCCTATATTGTTCTCACACAACTAACTACAATATGGTGCAATTTATAGTGCTGTTATTCTGCTTGCTCATATTTTATTTCTTAGTCAATATCTATAAGCGAAGACTTGTAATTGGCTTTCAAATTACTAACTTGTGTTATACTTACAGTTCTCTAGCTGTAAGTCTTCCATGCAATAATTAAATAAATAAATTAATAATTTACTAATAAATCTTTATACATTTATTTCAGATTGGGCTAATGCGTGGAGGCAGGTTCTTAGCTGAAGAGTCTCCAATGGAACTGATTCGTCGCTACCAAGGCGAGAGTTTAGAAGATGTGTTCCTAAAGTTGTCAGTACTCCAGAACATGGGCAAGAGGAGACGATCCAGTATCTTGGCTGATGTGGTGGAGAGAGTAGAACTACCAGCTATACCAGTATGTGTAATATATATAACCGTTTTGTAAAATATACCCCTTTCTAATAGGATTATTAGCTGGGAATATAATATTCTCCCCTAGATACAGAAAATTATGTAACTTTGCCAAAATCTAACTTTCTTAAGAACTAGAACGTAGTAGCGCTCGAAATGAAATGGAAGGAACACAACTTTTTATAGTTCTAATTTATTACACGCGTTTTCCAGCATATACCTTCGCAACTTGTGCGCGTCATAGGCTCGAAAACCACTCTAGTGTGATCTTACGAGGACCTGGAGCCCCCCTTCGGTGCCGAAGATGACCGCTCCAGTGGTTTTAGCCGGTAGGAGTCCGGCATACCCCTTAGCCCTTCCCCAGGGTGAAGGAAATTCCATGTAGAATTTCCACTGGACATCAATAAAAAAAAAGCTCGATAACCACGGTGTACTTTCAGACCACTATTTTTTTAATGGCCATGGACCGAGCGGCTGTAGCCTGAACCCTAAAGCCAATCAAGAGTGTGTTTCACTAATTACTTGTAAAGCCTTTTTTCAATTACCACATACAGCGCTTACGAGTATCTTTATTTATTTATTAATAAAGGTACACCAACAGCTTCTGTATAAAGAATATCAAATAACAGTAGGTTATAAGGTTAATAAGGTTTTTATTAAAAAGAAAAAATATATAAGAAACGAAATAATCTTTTTGGTTTCTGTTCAGGCAGATTCGCGTAAGAGGATATCAGTACGAGGGCGGCACTGAAAATTTCGGGAATCAAGGAAGTGACACAACATTACTATTTAAAAATGTATTTATTGCTTTTCGAAGTATTCTCCGCGAAATTTGACACATTTTTCCATACGATGGAACCAATCATTGAAGCAACCATTCCATTCTGAAGTTGGGGTCTCCAAAATGGCCGTTTTGTAGGCGTCCACAGCTTCTTTAGGTGATGAAAATCTCTGTCCACGCAATTTATTCTTTATTTTAGGGAAAGTATAGAAATCATTAGGGCTTAGGTCGGGGCTGTACGGCGGATGGTCTAATAATTCTATGTTTTCTTGCTCTAAAAACTCTTTTGTTCTGTGCGCGGTGTGAGAACTCGCATTGTCGTGATGGAGGATGATGCGGCGGTTGCAGTTCTCTCTACGGAGTTCAGAAACGACCTGTGGCAAACAAATGCTAGCATACCATTCTGCATTAACCGTTCTTTGTCCCTCAAGAGGAATAGTCGTAACATGGCCGGTTTTGGAGACAAACGTGGCCACCATTTTTTTTGCAACACTCCGTGAACGAACAATTTTTGTTGGCTTTAACTCATTTTCGAACACCCAAAATCGTGACTGGTTTTTTGTTTCGGGTTCGTACGCATATATCCAGGATTCGTCACCGGATACGATGTTGTATACAGCATTTGAAGATCCTGCGTGGAATCTTTCGAGAGTTCTGACGCACCAAGTAACGCGAGCCGCTTTTTGCTCTTCACATAGCAAATGCGGTATCCATCGGGAAAACAACTTTTTTACACCTAATTGTTCATGCAAGATTATTTGTATTTGACTCATGCCAATGTCTAAAGTTGCCTGAATTTCGCGGTATGTCACATGTCGATCTTCCTCAATCAGCTTACGCACAGCATCAACGTTTTCTTGGGTGACTGCAGTTTTTTAGTTTTTGACGACCTTGACGAGGATCATCACTGAGCTTGACACGTCCACGTTGAAATTCAGCAAACCAGCGATAAATTGTGGTTTTGGATGGGGCTTCATCACCAAATGCAGAAATCATCCGGTCAACACACTGTTTTTGTGTTAAACCACTTCGAAAGTCATAATAAATCATCGCTCTTGAATTTTCTCGAGTCAATTCCATTTCCTCAATGACTAAACAAGTTTGACAAAACCTTGTGACAAGACCGTGAATCTTTTTTTAAATAAATAAATGGTATTCGATTTGTAAAACCAAGGAGTTTTCAATTAAAAAGATTTTAATATGACAGGAACAGTGGAAATATTCCATTCCCGATACTTTTAGTGCAGCCTATGTAATAGGCAAAGAGTTGTTAATTATCAAAAAGATACCTATTATTAGAATAAAATTATGAACATGTTTTTATTTTATTTCAGAATCCCTCAGCAGTAGACCTAGAAGAAGCTGAAATTGGTGAGATTTCTGGAGAATTCGGTGACAATGTTTCCATGAGCAGCAAGGGGCGGGTGGTGGTGACTCCAGAGCTTATCACTCCTATAGAAGCTATGCCTCCAGAAGAAAAACCCAGGAGAAGCATGGATATGTATATGCCGATGGCGTGGCATCACATGAAGGCGCTGATCTGGAAGAACTTTTTGAGTTTGTTCAGGAATTTTGGGTGAGTGTAAATTAAAAGTGGTTTAATGAGCTTTATGGAATTTTTTCATTGGTTTTTTGGGGTTTTGTGCTACATCTGTCCAATGCACGTCCAATGTCACACCCCAGTGTCTCTTGGTACGGATTGTTGACAAACTCGACTGAAAGGAGGATGCAGCTGCCTAACTCGACACCGTTTTTCAATATTGTGTAAGTAATATTGTTTTTTTTCTTACAGGGCCTTGGCGTTCCTCCTTGGTCTACCTTTCTCTCAGATGATCTTCTTCTGCCTCGCCATTGGGCACTATCCAGTCGGCTTACCGATAGCGGTGGTGAATTACGAAGTCAACTCTACAGAGCCTCTTTGTGACTACAACAAGAACGTATGTCCTCAAGACCCAAAAACTTACGAATGGAATCTCACAAGGTTCAGCTGTGAATATCTGGACTTCCTATCAAAACGACAGGCTAATTTGGTGAGTAGAGAAATACAAATATACGTCAGAAATGATACTCAAGGCTGCTTTATCTGGGGACAGAGCGGCTTAAGCTGCCCAAGTTGGCCACCGCCCTCTGGGCAGAGCTGCTAAGGCAGAAGTTTGATTTGTACAAAATAATAAAAACGTTACTGTCTTTGCTTATATCATCACCATCATCATATCAGCCATAAGACATCCACTGCTGAAAAAAGGCCTCCCCATAGATTTCAATAATTGTGTCATCGTTTTGGGGGGAATTTGCCAGTACTCACCACGCTTAGCAGGCGGGTTGGTGAGCGCAGTATGGCTAATGCTCCAAAGAAGGGACGCTGCTGCCCATCCCTCTGGCTTAGAATCCCTTAGTCGCCTTTTACGACATCCATGGGAGGAGATGGAGTGGTGCTATATTCTTAATCTGGACACCACACAGATAATGGGAATATTGTTTATATGCTCAGGTGTTCGTTTAAGCGGATTTTAAACTCAATTATAAGTGTACATACTACACGTAGCCGCATAGCCATCATGGGTGGAGTGGCTATAAAATTCGCGTTACTATGGAGACATTGTTCGTTAAATTGTTAATGTTTAAAGCAGGAACATATTACAACAATCTTAAAATCATTAATTGGCTATGGCAGTCATTGTTCGACACTGGCTAATCTATGGACGAATTATAAAGAATGCAAAAAAAAATCAAGCTATTAATGTCGATACTTTTGCCTTGTACGAATAACTTTGATACAGGATACAAGACACATTTGTAAGATCTGTATCATCTCCTACAGATATACTATTCAACCAAAGAGCAAGCGATGGCCGAATCCCAACACGGAAAAGCGCGAGTGGTACTGGTGTTTCATTCAAACTTCTCTGAGGCTTTGCAACTGAGAATCACAGACCCAAGGCACGTCAACTATTGGACCGTTAAGAATTCGGACATGGAAGCGCATATGGATGAAACCGGTAAGATTTTTTTTATAATTCCAAGCGCCAAGCACATTCTTTATACCGTCAATACGATCGACGAATTTAAAAAAAATAAGCGAATAGTGTACAACTGTGCAAATAATTGCATTGCCATGTTCAACCAACTCCCGCTTACTAAATTTTTATCTGAATTGTTTTGTAGAAATAATATTGCCTCTAGCAGTTCTTACTCGGCCAACAATTTTACTATGGCAATATTTTTGTCGTAATGTTTCTTACTTACCTTCTTTCTTGCTTTCACGATTATTACTCATTATAATAAATAACGCTCCACAACAACACATACATAGTGAACACTTAGCTGACGTCAAGCATAGACGCTCTACGAAGTCTGCAGCGTCTGAACATGCCTTAGGCAATACCTAATCATTTTCTTCGTTTTGATCAACCTCAAGTCCTCGCGAAAGAGAACCGATATGTACCTATAACATTTCGTGAGGCTATTGAAATTTATTGAAATAATAAAGTCCCAAACAACATACCGCACTAAAAACATCAAGACACTGTGAGTAATTACTGCATGCATTGAAACTAATTTTTGATTAAATTTGTACGGTGGATAAAATAAAATAATTGTTTAAAATCTTTAACGACGCCTGTCACCATAGTCATCCTGACCACGAACCCTGGGAAGTGGTCGAAACGTCAGGAATAATAAAAATCTATACTAGAGGCGGTGTAATCCGTTTTTAAAGTGTTTTATTATAATTAATATCATTGTCATCAAAAACATTTCTAGAAGCTTATCTGGGTATTAGAGTTCCGAATATTGACCCAGGTAAATAAAAACACACATCATAGTGTGCTTGTATGATAGCCCGTAACGACCGTCATACTATTACTACGTACTCGTTAGATACCAGAATAAATGGCTTAACAAGCTTTTCGAAGCACGAAGGCGTCATATCTAGAAATAATGGCCACGTATCCAAGCGTTGACATTGAGACCACCAAGTTGAGTAGGCAGCCTGATACTACAACTGTCCGTCCCTGGACACTGAGGGAAACCTGAAACTAGGAGAATATATTTTTCAGGAAGATCCTTTACCATCCTCGTGGAGATGTGTACACGGTACAGTCGCCTCCTTTCCCCCCAGGGAGTGATCTCTTTGCAGTCACCCCCTTTGAGTTGTGTGTGGTATGGTATGGGTGGCTCTGGCGCGTCCGTTCTCAAGATTCCGAAATGCCAATTCTGTACCAAAAAACCACCTGAACGGTCATTTTAGCCGGGCTTTTCGGGGTGAAGGAAGTCCATGAGGATTACCACAGCGGTGAGAGAGAGAGAGGGAGCGGTGAGTGATGGCGGTTGCACTCACGATCCGTTGGTCGTTCAGTCGGAGTGGTATTAGAACTAATATATTTCTTTTGGCCGTTATAATAATCATGAATATTCCTATATTAATAGCTTGTTGCAGAGGTCCTATTAAGAATAAGGACCTAAAATGCCCCTTATAAGCGAAATGATCACTAAGCAAATAACATTTGCGTCTGTTGCAGACATTCATATAACGAACATCATGGCAATTAAAATTATGCATGAAGTTGCATTTGTATTAAACAAAGCTGGATTTTCAAACAATAAGGTGTGAAACAAAGGATATTGTTTCGTTAATAACCTTTTGAACGCATGCATTCAGGTATTAGCAATGGAAATGTATGTAAAGGTATTCCCTGCTATACTGTTGAAGAGTTCTCTCTCCACATTTTCATCATCATTATCGTCATATCAGCCAAACCACCCATAAATGACGAGATGCCGTGTATCATTTAGGGTGAATTTGCCAGTACTCACCACGCTTGACAAGCGGGTTGGCTAAGCTAAGGCTAAGCGGGGTGATTGTTTCACAGAAGGGTCGCTGCTGCCCATCTCTCTGGTTTAGAGTTCGTTAGTCGCCTTTTACGACATCCACGGGAGGAGGTGGAGTGGTGCTAAATTCTTAATCCGGACACCACACCAACAAAATATTTTATATTTCAATAAAATATTTTACTTAGCATACGTTCCTCAAAAATTTGAGTATCCGTGAGATTAAAAATATGCTCAGGCGCATTTGGTGAGCCTAAAATGTATTCATTAGTGACTGCTTTTCGTTATTAATTCATATATCTCAATGTAGATTACCGGTACCCAACATTTATAACCGCCATTGTGCCGCGTGGTGTCAGCTGAGAATACCACCACCCCATCTCTCGTGTCGTAAAGGCGACGAAGGGATTAGCCGGAGGATGGGCAGCAGCTTCCTTCGAGTACATTAACAACTCAACTGCGATCGCCAACTCACCTGCCAAGCGTGGCGATTATGGCAAAACCCCCATCATTAACCCACAACACACCCATATCGATCGCTGTGGTGATCTTTGGGGAAGGCCTGTGTCCAGCAGTGGACTTCATTCGGCTGAAATGAGATGATGAATATTTATAATAGGTACCCGACGCCTTGCTCGCAGACTTCTTTTGGCCGATGCGATGATGACATATCTATGAAATGTCTTGCTTATTTTTCTCTAATTATTTTTGTGTTTATTCTTGACTGAAAAATTAAATTAACAAAAATAAACCGGGTTTATGGAGTAATATCTATTGCAAGATATAAGACTCTTCACCACAGACGATATGCTTAAACGTTTTGATCCCAAATGTATATTATTGAGTTTCACATGTACTGAAAACAAAGATATAAAGCAATTTTTTTCACCTGGAGTGATTGATCCCGACTTCAATCAGGATCCGTTAATATGTTGATGTTTTTACGCAAATAAATAAGCGCTTGTTTCTTTGACATATTGATCCTCCAATGTATCATCGAAATCATGTACATACACGTCGAATACAGTAGCTACAGAAAATTGTTAATAATGTTAAAATAAAAATAAAAAATAAAATACAAAGTAACTTACACTAAATATCTAAATAAAGTGCTGTCAAGCACGCCCACGCCGAAAGGTCACCAACTCAGCATTTGCTGGGCGCCAGCGCTGGTTTTCAGTTGGCACCCCTGTGCAGTGACACGCGAACGAAAGCAATTACCTACGTGATTATATTGTAAGTATATAATTATTAAATATCCAAATAAAATAAATAATTTATTATAAAAACTAGCTGGGACCCGCGGTTTCACTCGCGTTTAATTTAAAAGAAATTTAGAGTACCTGGACATAGACACTTGACATAGAATATATATTGGATTTCAAGAGTTTTATATTTTTTGCGCGGAACCCTAATTACTTTACTAAAATAAAAGTAGCCTAAGTAATTCCTTATAATATCAGCTATCTGATAGTGAAAGTCCCGTCCGTCCCGGAGATTACCCGGAACAAACAGACGGACAGACAGACGGACACACAAAAAAAATAAAAATGTTTTTTTTGTCATATGTACCGTATATACTTTCATATGCATTTAGTAAAAAGCTATTATTTTGACATTACAAACAGACACTTCAATTTTATTTATTTGTATAGATAATGTAAAATGAAATCTTGTTATTTTAGTTGACATGTATTAAGCTTGGACATGGGACAAATATAGAAATGATAGATGCAAAAAAAAATTGCATGTCTGATTTATTGACTAAGTGTTTGAAACACTAATAAGTTTTGGACCTTCAGTGTATACAACACTTAAAGCAAATAAATTATTATCTTATCTTATCTAAGAATATAGCACCACTCGCATCTCTTTCCGTGGATGTAATACAAGGCGTATACGGGACTTAAAACCAGAGGGATGGGCAGCAGCGTCCCTTCTGTGAACGAAAAGCCATTCTGCGCTCACCAATCCGCTTGCCAAGCATGGTACCAGGTACTGGCAAATTGACAACACGGCATGCAACCTGTAATCTCTCTATCTCTTTCCTTTGTTTAGCAGAGGACGTTTTATTTGGCTTATATGATGAGAATGTTGATAATGTCCAAAACTTATTTTAAATCATCGAGCAACTAATGTATCAAATCCTTCCCCTTCAGTTTGTCCGAATGTCGTACAGGGTCCTTTAAATAAAGGTATGTAGCGCTATCATAAAAATGTATGGTCCCTGCAAAAAACTTGTATCATTTGCATTTAAATTAGATTTTCATGTCCCCAATCACTGTTATCGATCCATTGAAGATTTTTTAATGCAAAAATATTTAGATATATCATGGACCTTAAACGTATAGTGTCAAGGTTGAATTTTGAATGGCAGCCAAGGCTCTAACATGCAAATCTCTGCGGGGTTAATTAAGAATATAGTTATTTTTCATTTCCTCATTAGTGTTACGGTGTTCATTTTTAATTCAAGATTTTCAGTAGAATGTAGTGTTGTAGATATTTAAAGTTGTAACAAGAATTGTCTTTGAAAGCTAATACCCTTTATGCTACGCCACTGATAATAAAATTCGTCTTAGTGGCAGAAAATCATTGCTAAAGTTTTGACTCTCTGCTCCGATAAAGAATATATGGCATTGCTGTAGTATCTACCTATTCGGACTTTTGGATTATTAGGCCTACTACCAGTATAATTGAGAATGTTTCAGTTCCAGTGAAATTTGGTAGAGGTAGGTATATTTCTTCATAGTTATTTTACGTTATTAATTATGATAAAGTGTTATTGCATTATCAATTCTCTAATGTGTATAGTTAGTTTACTCGCGAATATTACTGCGCGTCATAATTACGATTGAATTTAAAAGTAAAGTATAATATGACTGCGTTATTTTTTTCGAGATTATTAATTCCATGGATTCCTATATTGGATCACTCCTACCTATGCTTTTTTAAGCCCATTTGTTGGATTAAGTGCCACTTGTCTTAGTTTTCGGCAGGGTCCACAAATTTAACGTAAAATAGAGGTGGAAAAATTTACGCACGATTTTTGGGCGAATTTTCCGTTTGTATTTTTCAGCCATAAAAGTTTTTTGCCAACGAAAACAATATGAAACGTTCGCCATTATGATATGAGATTTAGTACGGGAAAAAGAAACAGAATAAATAATTTTGAGATTTACGGTGAAATGTTTGCAGCTTTGCTGTTTAACTCAGTCGAAATAATCGCCTGTAATTTGACAGATCAACGATATTCATTGACGCCCATGTTCTAATAAATCTCTTCTATTGATGGTTGGCGTATATGGCGCGTCTATATGTAAAATGTCATTGGTTTAAAAGGCCACAGTTAAGCTAATGGTGCAGATAGCCTATGGTAAGCTTCACGCCTGCCCCTAACGATTGTAATGCTATCCACGGCTCACCATGTGCGCTGGTCACCTCGAGATATTAGTTATTTAGTCTCCTATGCCCAGGAATTTTACTAGCCACAGTACCCTTCAAACCGGAACAAGGTAATATCTAAAGTTTCAGTACTCTAGCCGTGTGTTGCCGGCTACGAATAGCACCAACCCATCTCATCCTGTGGGTGTCGTAAAAGGCGAATATGGGATTAGCCAGAGGAGTACACAGACCCAGACAGCTCAGTGTGGCGATCTTTGGGAGAGGCCTGTGTTCAACAGTGGATTTTATTCGGCCGAAATGATGATGATGATGATGATGAGATACTACCATTTGGCAGTAGAATATCTGGCACAGCGTTGGCACCTACCTAGCTGGACTCTTTCAATAAACGGCGCGGTTGGTGCAGTGGCTGATATAGTCGGCTGCTGCGCTCCTGGTGGTGGGTTCGATTCCCGCACGGAACAAATATTTGTATGATCTGCAGGTAGTTGTTCCGGGTCTGGGTGTATTGTATGTGGAATTCATGTCTGTAAACGCACCCACGACACAGGAGAAATGCTAGTGTTATATGTTTGTTTAAAAAAAAAAAAAAAAGATACTTACTAATAAACTGTTAGTACCTTTTTGTATATGCCACATTTATTTCTCTCTAGTGACACTCTCGGGAATATGCGTTAGTTTATTCTGAGGTAAATGCGCTTGCAAGAAACATAACCTATAAATAATTCATTCCTGTAATCTTATTGGGAACATCCAACATTTGGCATAAAAACTTCTAACAAAAAGTGAAACCAGTCAAGGAGCTCCTTTACGGATTCCCCTTTGAGAATTCCCTTATTTATAGTTTTCGACGATTTCAAAAGGTTATAGGAAAAAATAAAAGGGATCTACCCTTTCTGAGTTTCTTCTTTAAAAAAAGTGTTCATTTTTCTGTCTCTACATTTGTACTACTTTCAAAACTTCCGATATTCTCAAAGTGTGCCACGGCCTATGTTACGTTTGAACCGGTTATTTGAACAGCTGTGTGTCAAACTTTTTAATGTCAAGCTGTTCTAAATGCAAATCTTGCTAAATGCAAATGCAGCCAGTGACAGTTCTAAAACTTTTTCAGTCTTATTACAAAAATCTTGTTAGACTCAGGTTTAAACCAGAACTATGAAGTCTGGACTTAGTACGGAACTAACGTTAGTACCGTGATTTAAACCCGTCCGTATTACAAATATCAAAATAAGTCAGGACTAGATAGTACCTGACTTTAGTTCTGGCTTAAATTATTTCCACAGATTATACACGGAATTCCTTGGAAACATTCATTCAATCAGATAGCATTCGGTTACATCGTTCCGTTTACCCAAATGCTGAATATTTCTGTAAATTTTTTATATGAATGGTATTGATATTTTAACATATATAATAGGGTATTTAATGACGATAACTATTAGAAACTAATGGTTGTTCTTGTTTCAATAAATGCCATTTATTTTCTTTCTGAGGAATACTTTTATGACATTTATTTCATGTCCGAAATATGTACTTTCAAACAACATTAATGCGTAACGGAATGTCTATATCGCGCGGAAATCTTTAAACATAGGTACAACTATTCTGAGATTTGGACGTTTCTTCGTACTGATTATTGATAAGAAGTTAGGGAATAATATTAATAAAATAGAACAATAGAAAAAATGAAGAAGTGAAAACTGGAATTCTGAAGAAAAAGTTAGTACTTGCCTACAATTACTGTAATTACGGCACATTACTATCTTTAGGACAACGCAAATTTAAACTATTTCAGGAAATATTACAATAAAACATACAAAAAAAACCAAATCTAACCTCAAAACAATGAATTTGACGTATATTTGTGACTTAGACCAAAGGTTTATAGAGTTAAACTAGGTCCCCATCAGGTTTATCTTTAGTACCATAGATAGTCCAAGACTAACAGTTAAACCAGTTTTTGTAATAAGAAATTTTATTAAACCACACTTTTAGTCCGAGACTATCGATAAACCATGTTTTGTAATAAGACGGTTTATGTTATTCTATATTCAAACGTGGTTTCCGCAACAAAATTACAGCACTTTTAATTGCTTTGTTTGTTGCGGTTCGTTCCAAGCAGGTTTTCGAACGAATTATATTTGTTTATTTACTGTGTCGTGGTTTGACTTGGAAGTGTCGTTGGACCTTAGTCTCAAGTAGGCTTGGTTAGATAAATTATTAAACCTTTTGAGGGAATATATGCAAGAGTGGCCTAAAACAGAAGCTATTTCTAAATCTAAAGATACACTTTTAGCCTTTGATTTTTTAATGAGTACTTTATATATTTTATCTGATTTCGCAGTCTCTATAGATATAGTTATAGTCGGTATGTATATAATTTGTAAAGATACATTACATATAGTAAAGCGCTCTTTGGCCCTGTTCGCACACATTATGCTTTCTTCAGTGCAACCATTTGAGCTGCTAAATCGTTTCGGAATAAACCTCAAAACTGTCTGTATGATCAAAGTAAAAATACGACTACGTCCAGCTACTCCAAGAACACCACACTTACTGTGTCTGCAAAATCCCTTCCACTTTTAATTAAACAGTCAATCACGAAGACAAGCCGACTGAATTTTGGTTTTCTTAAAATTAATTGTGCCATTATTAAACACGAGTTTCCTGGAGTGACTTTTATTGCTCAAGGGTAACAAATACCCCTCCGTGCTTCCGTGTTTCCCGAAAGAGAAGGGACTTTAGCTGAAATATTTTTGGTTTGTGAAATGTGGATAGGCTTTTGTATATTTTGTCTCTCTTTTCCATGGGTATCTTCTTAAGTGTAACCCTTTAATTTTTTCCTGTAACGGCCAATTCCAAACAAAAATGTTCAAAATATAGTTCCGATCAAGTCCAAATGTCATAAATGTCACAAATGGTATTCTAGTACACTAATCAAAAACGCCAAACTTGAACTTATCATCATCATTTCAGCCGAAAAAGTCCACTGCTGGACAGAAGCCTCCCCGAAAGATTGCTACAACGACCGGTATACTTTTAGGTTGGCCCATGGGGGGTTTTGCCATAATCGCTTCGCTAGGCAGACGGATTGGCAATCGCAGTTGAGTTATAAATGTACTCGAAGGACGCAGCTGCCCATCCTCCGGCTAGTCCCATAGTCGCCTTTCACGACACCCATGGTACGAGATGGGGTGGTGGTATTCTTAGCCGGCACCACACGGCAACAAATTGAACTTATATTATGAAGAAACTGAAAATGGATCGAAAGTTGATCGTAACCAAAACGGTATTCTGCTAACAATCTGAACAGAGTAATATGTCTTAGGTTTTCGCAATGATTAAACATTATAATAAAATGCTTTTAAACGGATTCTATCGCGAATATTTTAGATTTTTGTTTTCCTGACGTTTCGAATGCTTTGCAGCATTCGTGGTCGCAGGATGACTAAGATGACAGGCGTCGTTACTGATTTTAAAAAGTTTTTACTTTATTAAAATGGTACGGCACCTTTTTTTATTTATTTTTATTGGTGCCCAGTGGAAATTCTTCATGAACTTCCTTCGCCCCGGGGAAGGACGAAGGGGTATGCCGGACTCCTACCGGCTAAAACCACTGGAGCGGTCATCTTCGGCACTTAAGGGAGGCTCCAGGTCCTCGTATGATCACACTGGAGCCGCCCACTGGTGCCACGCCTATTGGCACATCTCGGAGAGGGTGACTGTAAAGCGGTGATTGTAAAGGATCCCCCAAAGCGTCTCACGGCAGCGCGTGACCACATGCGTGCTACCGTCTTCTCTTGGGTCGCTTGGTGTGGGCACGCAGATTCCCCAATCTACGCACCCGCGAACCCAGAGGTCCCCACCTTATAGCAATGGCAGGGTTTTTCAGGCGTATCGGAGTTAGGCGCCAGGGCGGTTGTTACCCCGGCGCCGTCTCCTTCTTCTTCGAGCGGGATTGGCCCTCTCCCGATCCCGCTCTGCAGTCTCCTTCTGGAGCATGACACTCTCACAGAAGGAGACCACTGCATTCCAGTTTTCATGCTCTGCCAACATAGCCGACACTATTGCTGGCAGAGAGAGATCTTGCCCGATCCGATCGACCAGGATCCGCCGCTCGGCGGCCCACGCAGGGCACGCCTCGAGCGTGTGCTGTGCGGTGTCCTGGTCGCTATCACAATGATGGTACGGCACCTACCTGCCGATACCTCACTTATGTTCATCAACCCGCCTACCAAGCGTGATTAGTACTGGCATATTTTCCCAAAATTATGACAATTATGGAAATCTATGGAGGAGGCCATTTTTCAGCAGTGAATTTACACACACGCACACACATACATACACTCGTAAACATCCACTGCTGAATATGGGCTTTTCAATGATCTATTTTTCTTTAAATGAACCGTTGCCTCACACTAGGATTTCTCCTGTGTCGTGGGTGCGTTTCATCATTTCGGCCGAATGAAGTCCACTGCTGGACACAGGCCTCCCCTAAAGATCACCACAACGACCAATACGGCTATTTTGTGGGCTTATTGGGGGTTTTTGCCATAATCACCACGCTTGGCAGACAGACGGGTTGGCGATCGCAGTTGAGTTGTTAATGTATTCAAAGGACGCTGCTGCCCATCCTCCGGATAATCCCTTAATCGACTTTTACGACACCCCCGGGAGGAGATGGGGTGGTGGTATTCTAAAATGCGTTTACAGACACTAATTTCATACACAATACACCCAGACCCGGAACACCTACCTGCAGATCACACAAATTTTTCTTCCGTACGGGAATCAAACCCGCGACCTGGAGCGCAGCAGTCGACTGTATCAGCCACTGCACCAACCGTGCCGTTAAAAATCACTACAATTAAGCTGTCACAGGGGGTATTGCCGTAATGACTCTTGGCTGGCGATGATGCATGATGATGATGGCTGATGATAGATGATGCACCCTAGGTATGTGATCGCAGTACGTTATTAGCACAGGGGAAGTTGCCGCTCATCCTCTTTAAAACGACCTTTAGTCGCTCTTTACGACACCATGCGTGGATACCGGTAGTTTATTCGTTGCCAGGAACTACACGATGGTTTTAAATTGCACTTAATAGTAACAATCATATGGTTGGAGTTTTCCTAGATACGCTACTGGATATACTATGCTTAGGAGACAGAAGTTTAATTAATATTACTGTCTCGCTTGTCCACAGACAAGCAAGTGGAGTGGATGTTGAGCAGAGACCTGCAGCTAGCGTTCATGGAAGCCACGGAGCACCTGGCTAGCGTCTGTGACCTGCCGCAAAGGATCATGTCCATACCTGTCCACGTAAGTTCCGTTTTTAGTAAGAAAAGCCATAGACCGATCACGATGAGTAGCAGGATTTTTCTACCAGAACTCTGGCTATCGCAGTCCACGCAACAGTAATATAACCGTATAACTCTGTCATATTAAACGGCCATGTTGGGCCCATCCGAATATCCGTTGAAAACACTATTTTAGAAGTTGACCAGGATATCCTGAGACAAGTAGTCCAGTTAGGTAAGTCCAACTTCGAGAGAAAAAGGTCAATTGTCGATTTTGGCTAGGCAACCTTTGGAAAACCTTGCAACGTCTTACCGTCATTAATACTGCAGTGTTTGAAAATTACTCTTTAACCAGTGAGTATCATCAGCGATGACATATAGCACGGAGACGTGGTCACCCATTGTGGGCCTCATAATAAAGCTCAAGGTCATTCAGCGGGCTTTGGAGTCTGTAAAGGCACCCACGATACAGGAGAAATCCTAGTGTAGGGCAACGTTTTTATATAAAAAAACTGTAGACATAGACCTGAGATTTTTACAGTTTCGAGAATCGCCGTATAGTAGATCATTTATTACCATCGCGAGTAGAAGTTATTCTAGATTTGTAGAAGTTACATTGAATGCTTTCCTTTCAGTTCAACAAGCCAATTTACGGGTTGGACGTGCCTAACTTCACAGACTTTGCCGGCCCTGGAGTTATTCTTACGTAAGTATTAACATAATAATATAAAAACTGGAAACTGAATAAGTTCTTTTTACGCTACATAGCGCTGATTATGCTGCTTTTATCATTGTTAACCTACTTTAAAAAAGGAAGGTTCCCTGTTTCCTCTACACGACCTCTTTACCGACCAATTTTAGTAATTATTTCACTAAGATAATCTATGTATAAATACTATGGGAAGGTTCTAGCATTTAAAATAAGAGGACACCGTTGTTGCATTGTTATTTATAGAGTTATAGATATAACAATTATGTTTATTTGAAGTTGGTTTTATGTTTTGTCTTTTAAATGTTTTTCAAAACTAACATGGTCTTCGCAATGTTTAGATTATTTTTCTTCCAGGGCAGGGTAGGCAAGTGCATCAGTGATATTTTAATCAATTTAAGTAATTTTTCATTGTATTGTATGTTTGATTGTCCGGTTTTACAAAATGTGATTCAACAACGGCCCAATGTTTGCAGTGCCCTAGCAGGGTTCATGTACTCCAATATAATATCGTTTTAATCTGAATGATCATTATTATATTTAATTGTGGATGTATTGCTGGCAAATAAATAAAAACATGTTTAATTACATTAACTATTACACAGAAGACGAAATTCGACCGTAATTATTAAATTTTTTGATTAGGTTAAATTATTGGACCAAATATTATTTTTTAATTTTCTGCACTTCTCCTCCACATAAACTATAACTATACCAAATCGCACACTCTTCCGTGTGCGCAATGTACCTAAAAAGGGGTACAAACAATGATATTATACCATAGATATGTTACGTCCATATTAAATGGCGCGCAAAACACAGTCTCGCTTGCACAACCATGTCGTGAGAAAGAATATACAAAAACAGCAAGAGTAAAAGAGATAGCTATCTAGGCGAACCGATTGCGAGGTGCTACAATTGGGGGAGTTTTGGTTCTCACTTTTGTCACGCATGTAACATATCTACTTCTTTTTAATATATAATATCATTGGGTACAAAGTTTTTTCTTCACTTATTAATATATAGAAACCGATGCAACATATCTGTATAACCAATTTTAGGATCTACATTGATGTGTTTTATCCTAAAAAATATCTATTTCTCCTATCATGCTTTATTAAGGAACAGCTCATAAAACAGTAAAAAGATTTGTCAGTCAGCAGGTTGGCAATGAGACTGACTGCCCAGGGTACACTAGATGTATTTAGAAGTTTTTACTTTCGCTCGGTAGCAGATTAAGAATATAGCACTACTCCATCTTCTCCCGTGAAGGTCGTAAAAGGCGACTAAGGGACTAAATCGGCGCGGTCTAATGCAGACAAAGCGTACACCTCACACCCGGCTTAAGATAAGAAGAAGGACACCGTGGGGTTTTAGCCGGTTTGAGCCCGGTATGCCCCTCCGCCCTTCCCAAGGCGGAGGAAGTCCAAGAGGATATCCCCACGTTAAAAAAAGGTAGGTAGCAGCATCTTTTCTGTGGAACAGTAGACATACTGCGTTCACCAACCCGCTTTCGAAGCGTGGCGAATTCCCCCCAATATTGACACAATTGTGGAATTCTGGGAGCAGCCTTGCTTCAGCAGTGGACGTCTTTTGGCCGATGTGATGACCATAGTCGCCGTTTACGACCCACAGGAAGAGATGGTGTGGTATTGTGGGTGGTTAATCCATATAGGCACCTTTCAATATTATAAAATTAGTTCCAAATAATACCCGCCTATTTGGAACGTCTTGTTTATCCTGGTTCAAGTAGTAAGGCTTTAATCGTCATGAAATATAATAAACTAAAACCACCTTCAAAAATAATAAAATTATTTGTGTAACAGTTTAGGAAGTTGGACCAATTTTTATCATAAATGAACCGAATCTAAGGCTTCGACCGACTTCCTAAAAACTTTTGTAAAGTTTATAGATTTTTTCTATTTTGCAGCAATTGCTTATCTATATATTGTTTATCCCACGATAAACAATATAAAGATAAGCAATTGCTGCAATCGAGGGTGACTGTCATCCATTGAAGAGTTCCCTTTTTTATCTCCGAAGTCCTTCATCAGACCTACAGCAAAGGTGACCACATCGGGTGAAAAAACTTTCAATGACAAAATAATCATCTAAGTCAGTCCATCATCATATCAGCCACAGGACGTCCACTGCTGAACAAAGGCCTCCCCCTTAGATTTCCACAACGAGCGGTCACATGCCGCTCTCATCCAACGACTCCCAGCGACCCTCACCAGGTCGTCTGTCCACCTCGTTGGAGGTCGTCCCACGCTGCGTTTTCCGGTGCGCGGTCTCCATTCGAGAACCTTTGTGCCCCAACGGCCATCAGTTCTACGAGCAATGTGCCAGTGTGTCAGTCCATATTATGACGAAATGCTCGTAAATACTATATAAATAGATAAAAAATACACTGAGACTAAATGAAAACCTGCTTTTTAGATGTTGGTTAATTGTAATTGACGATGATACGATATGAATATCGAAATAATTGTCCACAGAATCGTATTCTTCTTAGCTGTCGCTCTGACGTCAGGCTCCATGTTGGCTGAGAGGAATGAGGGTATTCTGGAACGGTCACTAGTTTCCGGAATCACTGGTGAGTTACCTTTGAACTTCATCTGCCTTAATTAACGGTCTAATTATGTTATATCACATTCAGTTTATTTTCTTGTGAGTTCAAAAAGCAAAATAACTTGTACGATGATAATAGTTCATCTAAAGAATCTTCTTTAACGCAAAAGGCTTTGCCGTAAGCTGATTTGTTTGTAAACTCGATTCAAAAATACCTCGAGACAGCTCTATTAATATAAATTGTATTACTATTTTATATCTAGTATTTTTATTTATTTCATGATATAAATATTTCGTTCATAAGGTATTAAGAGCACAAAATAATTAAATATTACGAAACAAAGTTCTTGCCAGCAACTGTACGTTTTTGCATGCGGATATTGAACATTATACATGTAAGATTTTGAGAGGGTATCTGCCTTTTTCAAGAGATTTCTTTTTATAACTCCTAACTGGTATGCGACTGATTTCTCCTGTATAGTGGGTATAGCTTACAGATGTTTTTTGTATTATTGTTTTTTTTTTTTTTTTAACTTTGCCCCACACTAAGATTTCTCCTGGGTCGTGGGTGCGCTTACAGACAGAAATTCCACACACAATACACCCAGACCCGGAACAACTATCTGCAGATCGTACAAATATTTGTTCCGTGCGGGAATCGAACCCGCGACCCGGAGCGCAGTAGTCGACTATATCAACCACTGCACCAACCGTGCCGTCAATTTATCTGGAATTATTTCATTCATTTCATTTTCAACTCGTAACATATACCATGCTCAAATGTTGACGACAGAGATGTCTGGTATTGATTATTTTTGCACATGTGGCTTCCCTGGAACCTTATTGACTACATATGCTTTTATCAAAGAGCTAATAAAAATTTGAAAGTGGTATATTTGATCATCATAACGTCCACTATTGAACAAAGGCCTCCCCCATAGATTTCCGCAACTGTATCAACATATTGAGGGGAATATGCCAGTACTCACCACGCTTGGCAGGCGGGTTGGTGAGCGCATAATGGCTACTGTTCCACAGAAAGGACGCTGCTGCCCATCCCTCTGATTTAGAGTCTCTTTGTCGCCTTTTACGGCCTCCACGGGAGGAGATCGAGTGGTGCTATATTCTTAATCCGGACACCACACGGAGATATTTTATATATATGAATATAGTTGATATGTAAATATTACTCGTAATAATATATTCAATATAACATTTCAACTTTATGGCCCGCGGTTTCACCCGCTGTTTAATTTAACATAAATCGGATTATTATATAAATAATTTAGAATACTTCGGTATAGACAGTTGACATAGAGTGCACATATTGGATTTAATGGATTTTAATTGTCTTGTGCGGAACCCTAATTTTTTTCTTTAAAAATATAAAAGTAGTCTATGTTACTCCTTATAATATTAGCTATCTTCCAGTGAAAGTTCCGTCAGAATCGGTCCAGCCGTTTAGGAGATTAGCTTGAAATTGTATTTATGTATCGTATATACTTTTATATGCATTTGGTGAAAAGCTGTTATTTCGACATTACGAACAGACACTTCAATTTTATATTTTTGTGTAGATAATTTGATTTTTTCTACATTTGTGAATTTTGTCGACTTGATTACTGCTATGCATTAATAATCTTAAATTTCCTGTTATGTAGGTATTGTAGAAGTAACCGTCTGATATATGATTGTGTGTATAACTTATTACAATTTAATAACCTAAATTATATAATTATTTTTTTGAATAAGAGTATATCCATGGAGTTTCTTGCCAGCTCTTCTCCATATAACTGACTTTTTCGAACCGTGCACTTAACTGTTGACTTTTCTAAAGAGCCTATATGAAAACTATTGAATTTTGAACTTACCGCAGAAAGCCAATCGCTTAGAATACTGAACCAAAATCAAATATGTAAAGGAAACTTAATTCCTAACGTTCTAGAGGACCCATTAACATTAAAGTCACTTGTTTCCAAGTCTAGGAGTCAGTTTAAAACCAGTTACGAAACCCAACCCTTATCAGTGTTAGGAAACACCGCAATTATTAGTGGCACACGTTTACCTGTTTGTAGAACCCTAATTACATTTTCACCTCATCCGGGGAAATCATGAAAATAATGGAATCTATTTTAAGTTTTGTACTCAGGTAAAACTGTCGTTTGTAACTGAAGTTGTAGATGGGAGCTGTCTACGCTGGTCATTGTCCATTTAGATCAAATGAAACCATATTTATACAACCCCCAAACTCCCTTATTCGCCTTCTACGACACCCACAGGATGAGATGGTGTAGCCCTATTCGTGACCGGGAGCTGTACGGTATTATTGACCATTATCTAGATCAAAACACCATATAACTGGAACTTTCACACCGGTGGAGGCAAGTCTCTTATTGCAAGAATCCGGCTAGGTAGGTACTATAATAGGGTTCAAACTCTTTAGGAGAAAAATCCTAGCCACATAGAATAACACAAAAAAATTATATTTGAAATAAGTATATGAGAATGTTTTGACGGAGAAAATAAAAGAGAAGAGAGGATTTGGGCTGCCGTCAGTGAGGTTGTCGGTTATGGAAAAGTCATATTGTATTAAAAAATTGTAAAGAACGCAGTGTGGTACCATGCAGTAGTGTTGCTTAAAAATCGACAATCGATCTATCGATAGGACTACCCCTAAAACATTCATATTATCGATTGGCCTATCGATAGTATCGATATTATCAATAGTATCGATACTATCGATTTTATTTTACTAATTGAACAATACTGTCGATAGTTGAAATTATACAATAGCATCGATACTATCGATTATCGATATGATTTTTGACTATCCATAGTATCGATAGTATTTACGACCCAGTTCATTAGTATCGACACTATCAATACTATCGATAGTATTGTTGCAAAGCTTCCAACCAATACTATCGATACTATTGATGATATCGATACTATCGATAGGGTAATCGATAGTATGAGTGATTTGGGGTTATATGACACTATCGATAGCCTATCAATTTTTAAGCAACACTACCATGCAGGACTCGTCCTGGGTAGCATTACTATTGTAATTCTTAATCTTTCGCAAATTGAATCCGTGATTTTAACATAGTATCGGTTTATAGATTATTGGATTTTTGGACAATTACTAGTCCACACGGACCAGTAATTGGCTTATTAGAAATAAAATAAAAAATGACTGACTTTGAAGGTCTCATGCTGATTTAAAAATATCGAGTTTTTAGCTAAAAGTAATACAAAAATACATCCTTACAAAGCGTTGTCCTGCAGTTCTCTAAGCTGAAACATCCTTAAATACACCAATTTGCATTGAGACACCAATTTGGTTTTCGATAAGACTCACCGCCTGTCGTTGAATGGCTTCAATCGTGTCTTAGCGAGTACAATATTGGTTTCTCACCATTGCTTCTATGATGTATGGATATTTGAGGAAATAGCAGTGTTGAAGTCGAATACAATATCTCTAGAATACACAACATCAGAAATGTTTAAGCAAGCATAAAACCAACATTTCCAATTTCCTAACAAACATTTCGCCTTCCAGGTACTGAGATCCTGTTCTCCCACGTATCCGTCCAGATGCTGGTGATGTTGGTGCAGTCGGGAGTGGTGCTGCTCCTCGGGTTCTTACTCTTCGGCCTGACTATGAAGGGACCTATCGGTTGGGTGATCTGTCTTACCGTAATGGAGGGACTCTGTGGAATGACTTTCGGTATGGTTTTTTAATTTTTTATTATTAGTTTATGCGAAGCTTCAACGAAAGCTGTACAAATTGTATGCTAAATAAGTTACAATGTAATGTCATTCATTACAGGAGACCATCAGGGTTTTTTAGAGTTATTAGTCTGACTAACAAACCCCAAACACTCGATAGCGAAACTAAACACGCGTAAAAGTGCATATAAATATTTTATATGGGGTTTTCACGTAGGTTATTGTGAAGGGCCATTATACCGACATGAACAGCGTCATCATTAAATTATATCTCTAGAATTTGGTGGGTTGAATGAGGTGGTAGATTTTGCATAATGGTGTTATTACGCCTACATTATCGACATAGATCGGTGGTATTGATCAACATATATTATAGACCGTTCAACATCGGTCATTGTGTGCTATTACATCAAATCGATCTGCTATTGATTAAGCGTTGAGCAATGTCGACACAGCGATTGCAATGTATTGATCAACGTTGATTATAAGGTCGCCTTATTATTGTCGATTGATGGAAATATTCGGCTGTTTAATTGATCGACAGACTAGCATGAGATTGATCAATTGTGTTTTGACGTGTTTTACAAACCGAAATAATTTTATTTCATTAATCAACCCATTACTGTCCCACTGATGGGCACGGGTCTTTTCTCACGATAAGAAAGGTTCGGGCTTTAGTCCACCACGCTGACCTAGTGCAGGTTGGTGGATTAAACATACCACTGATCACATTTTGGAGCCCAATCAGGTGTACAGGATTCCTCACAATGTTTTTTTTCACCGTTAACGCAAGTAACAATCAAATTCTAATACGCACATTATTTCGAAAATTCTGAGGGCCGAGGTAAGTCGAACTCAGACCCTCCCGTTTGGAAGGCAAGTGTTCAACCACTATGCTATACAAGTATATTGCTTCATTGATCATCCTGACCTATTACACCTACGCGGGCGACGTTGATAGATTGTGTAGGTGTAGTAACATGCGGCTCTAGTGTGATCATACACTACCCCAGTGGCTTTAGCTGGTAGGAGTCCGGGATACTCCTTAGGCCTTCCCCAGAGCGGAGGAAGTTCATGAACAATTTCCACTGAGTCCGATGAAAAACAAGGTGTAGTAACTTCCTTACTCGGAATCTAGTAGATGGTAGGTCTATCCCCGAGATACTTTGGACAACCTTGTCATGCAAAAAAAGACCTCGTGCAGCAATTAATTTACAATCAGTAGCAGATAAATTTTATGTGATAGCGCACAATCATCGATGTTGAACGGACTATAATCCATTTTGATAAATACTACCGATCTATGCCGATCGTGTGTTTGTGTAATAACACCCTTACATACACTGATACATATAGGCATAAATACTCTCTCGTTACTATGAGTGTTATGATTGAGCAATTCAGAAATCGATTACGACGTTCTCGGACTGATTAGTTGCTACTGATCCATTTAATAGATTTCGGTTATAACGAAAAACTAAACACAAACAAAAAAGCAAAACATTTCGCAGGATGTTAAATATTTATGCCTCGTAAAATTGCCTCATCGCCAACAAAAGAAACTGTCGAAATCACACAATTTACACTTGAGTTTTGCAATCGACAATAAAAGTGGTAATGTCAAAAATATTTCATTTTGCACTTGTCAATATACTATGTATGAAAGAACTGTCGAACAAAGCAATTAATTTACTATTCATACTGGTACAAACTATGAATTTTATAAACTAGTTATTGAATTTTTTGTGAATGTATAGGCAACAAAACTATGCTAGATGCTAGAAAAGCAAAACGCATAAAGCTTTATTTGTTAAACAATGCAGGAAAGCTGTTATAAATGCTGGTATAGATATATTTTTCGTTATTGTAATTATATTTCATACCTATATTATATAACGAGTGTAAGTGACATTGTAACGAAAACTCATACCATGGATTCAGTAGATGATTTTGGAACCCTACGCGTTAGAATTTTGCGTTGGTCGTTTTATGAAATGTCCGTTTTTTTTTCTATTTGATTTGACTGATTTTAGAGTAAAATAATAGTATTCGTCTATCCTAACGCTGTTTTGAATAAAAACACAATATACTATTTTATTTTCATATAAAACTGACACGGAAATAAAAGCTAATCGGCTGTTAGGATAAGATAATTTAGGTACATAAAAAAAATACGCATCGAATTGAGAACCTCCTCCTTTTTGAAGCCGGTTAAAAAGTGAAAAGAATATAGAAATGGATGATCATTTTATTCTTCTTTCTAGGTTTTGTCGTGTCCACCATTTGTGATACAGACAGAACGGCTACGTATTTGGCCCTGGGCTCTTTCTTGCCGATGGTGCTGCTCTGTGGGATTATCTGGCCTATTGAAGGTAAGAACATTTTTAGTACAGTTAATAGATGAACCGACAGGGTGATCAACTTAGCTGGCCAGGATAGATCGGATTCGGAATAGTGGGATACAAGTGTTATGTGGAACTTTGAAGAAGCCGACGTCCAACCGTGGGCAGCGACAGGTTGGGATGAAAGTATCTAAATAAAATTGTATTGCAGCCAAAAGTTTTCTTGATTTAGAGACTACATCATGAATCTTATAATTTTTTGAGTTCTGATAACCCAGAATAAATAACAGCAAAGTGACCGCTTTTTTGCTCTGCATCATAGGTTTAATTCTTGATACAGTACGCGTATCTAGTAATTACATACTTGAAAATATATTTACAGCTCTGGACTTTGATGTACATCTTGGGTGTGCCCTTATACTATCAGACTAGCAGACGCACTCCAGTCTACCATATGGATGGTAGACTGGAGTGCGTCTGGAAGTCAGATTGTTATCCCGATGTGTGCCATTTTCAGCCTTTTCTTCTCAACCTTCACTATGCGCACAGCCAAAGTGTGGCTCCCTGCCAGCGTCTGTATTCCGTAATTCCTATAACCCATTTAACCTTTATTAAGAGTGTATAAGCATCTTCTGCGTGCGCTTGTTTCATCGTAGACCTCATCAAACACTTTCCATCAGGCGAGATCAAGGTCAAGAGTGGACCTAATAATTAATTAAAAGTGATCTGGTTCTTCTTGTAGAGCTGTAAGAGACAAGACTTTATACCTTATTTTAAAAAACATGCATACAAGAGTGGGTTAATTACAATACTGCCATCGTATGAAGGCTGTATTTGCAAAGCTTTAACGTTAAAGTCACGTTTGCTATTCGACGACAGAACAGTGCTTTGCAGTCAGATGGCAAAACGGAGTAACGATAATGTCAAAGACAGAATGAACGGCAGAGATTCGAACATTTTAGTCGATAGTTTGAGCCTTTGGGGTCATGTCAATCAACCCCTCCGAGAAGTGCCTAAAGGCGGGGCATCAATGGGTGCCTCTAGTGTGAGGTATTAAGGACCTGGACTCCTTCAGTGACGAAGATGACCCCTCCGATGGTTTTAGTTGGTAGGAGCCCGGCATGCTGCTCCACCCTTCCCCGGGATGGAGGAAGTACATACACGACGTATTTCCATCGAGGAAAGATAAAAGATCAATTGAAATCAAACTTATTCTACATTTCTTTTCTCAGGTATGCACGTGGTTCTTCAGTGGATAAGCTACTTCCTCCCCTTAACTTTACCTACTGAGGGACTTCGCTCGATGCTCCAAAGAGGCTGGGGTATTTATACCCCCACCGTCTCCTCTGGCTTTATCTCCGTTGCGGTTTGGATCGCCATTTACTTGACTACAAGCATCTTGCTTCTTAAATTTAAGAAGGGTTGAAATGTTTCAGGGCTTGTTAGTTATGTTATTTGTATGTTATAGTTTAGTTAGAAGTGTTAGTTTTGCCATAGTTTAGAGTTTTTGGGTAAGATTGCAGAGTGTAAAACCATTTAGGTTTTAGATTTTCAAAAGAAAATAAATTCGTTGCTAATGTCGGGGAATGTTATTTTAGTATTGTTGGCGCGAAAAAATGTACTAACTAACAAACGATAGAAGACAAAAATTAGCAATTTCAAGTTTGTACCTCCATTGGATATTATATGTTTTTACTGGTAATCTTACCCTACTTTCCAAAGCACCTTTTAATTAAGATATTTCAGGTGTTAAGTTAGATTAAGATAAATAAATAGTCTACGGTATTCAAAACTTAACGGACCTGAATGATTGCTCAACTTTTTCCTATACATAGGACTCCGGCCTAGCGGAGAATAAAGTATCGGTAAAATTTCTATTGTCTACTGTCGATATAATGACGGTGGCAACACTACTTTCATTTTGGTGCAGGTATATTCCATAGGGGTGGGTTTGTGTAAGATTTGACATGTTTTTCTTTTTGATTACGAGGTATTATAATAAGGGCTATTACTAGATGTAATAATCATAAAAAATACAACACATTGTAAAACGTTATATAAGAATGTGATAGTTAATCTATACTAATTTTATGAGGAGAGTATGTGAGTTTGTTTGTAGACGTAGATAGTTACTCGGGAACTACTGCACTATAGCCTGACCAATACCGTTGTACTGCGCCTTAGGTATGCGAGCAGCGAGGCGGGGGGGGCGAGCAGTCGCTCTGTTTTGTGATTCTGCCGTCGTCGCTCTCTTTCATTCCCACGCTCCACCTCCACGCGCATACCTAAGGCGCGGTACAGTGGTATTGGTCAGGCCATAATTCTAATAGTTCTTTAAAATAGAATCATATATTCAGCAATTAGGTCCTAACAGACACTTTTACACGTCATTTCACCGTTTGATATGCTCCCAGACGGCCATACACAAACTATATTTACGATGTGAGTGAAGTGTGAGCGGACTGCGACACGCTAGTGCTGTAAATTCGACCAAGAAAAAACAATTGAATAATAATCACATACTATACACGGTAATGTACAAGCGATTTCGTGACGTTTTATTTATGAATAGGCCGTAAAACTGTAGCAAACAAAAGCAATTGAGAAACTTTCTTTCCGTGCAAATGGTTGTCGCAAAGTTATCTAAGTCAAGAGTATAAGCTTACAGAACATTTATTTATGTCACTATTTCATAAATAAGGAATAACATAGGTGATTGCCGTCTTAAAATTCCTGTACATATAATCATGAGTTGTTTATAATATACTTAACTGGATTACACGTTTATCGGAGAGGGCTGTACTAAGCTGCGGGAAGTACAAATAGTGACAAAATAATAGTGAAAATCGATAAAATTATCGAGGAAAGATATTGATTAAATAAAAAGATTTGACCAAAGAATGTGGTTAAATTCAAATAATATAGTTTCAAAATTTTACGGTTTGCGCACGCAGCTCCCAATTTTACTCTCATCAAACGCGCCCAAAAAAGTATTACTTCAAAAAATCTCTTTATATCAGTAGGGCTCCCATCGGATGGCAAAATGCTGTGTTTGCGATGTCGTTCAATGTAAAAGATATAGGTTTTGATGATTTCATTGAACAATTGATTCTGTAAAGCTATTTCTTTAAGGAAAAGTTCATTCCTTTTTAGCTTGGTATTCTTCTTTCCTCCTGACCTTTGTAACAGTACTCGAATCCATTATTTTAAGACAATATTCGATCTATTCGCATACAGATTAATATCAAAATAATATTTCGAATAACCTCGACGTTTCGATCAAGTTGCATTGACCGTGGTCAGGAGTAGACCGAAATGTGTTAAAATAATGTACTCAATTCGCGAAAGTATATGAATTACTGGTTCTTGAATTAGTTATTTGGGTACTTAGGTAAAGGTACTTTTTATTTGTTACACTTCCATTGTAAATATAATGTAAGTTTAGTAAATTTAGGTTAATTTATTTAAGAAACAATTTTATTGTACGGTTATCTTACGAGGTGAATACTGTTTACGTGTTTAATTTGATTTAAATGGTTTAATACAGTGCTATAACTTAAATGCTGCACGATTCTACAACGATACCGTTCTATTGGAAAAAAAAGTTAATGATTGTGTTTTTTCTGAAAAACAAACTTACGGCCGAAATTAATAATCAGTCTAATCCAAAATATTTGAATTTGGAATTCAGAATTCGTAGGTTTTTGTTTTAAGTCGGACCTTATACACAAATAAAGTTCGAAACCAAAAGCATTTGGATTAGTTTGATTGTTCATTTCGGCCGTTAGTCAGCGACCGTTGGACGTTTGGCTTACCTAAAATGTAGGTTATATTCGTATTCACCACGGTGTTTAGACATTTAAGGAAGATACAGTGGGGATTTTGTATCAATAGTTTAGAACGATTAATGTTATCAGCTCAAAATGTGTTAGTTAATTCTGCAATGACATTGTGATAATAATGGGTAAGCAATGAATAAAATTATAAAAAAATGCTTAATGTGTATTATTCCGAAATATAACTTTAACATTAAATAACACTACTAGCAATTGACGCTATGCGATTCATGTTTAGTATGTTACTGTGAATGTCCAATATTAGTGAATGTTACGATACACGATATGATTATAATCGAACATACAGCAGTGGGTGTTGACATACACCAGTGGGTGTTGACACACACCAGTGGGTGTTGACACACACCAGTGGGTGTTGACACACACCAGTGGGTGTTGACATACACCAATACGACGACGATACCGCGCCACAAATGAGCAATAAATGAGCATAATAATTTTGAGAACATTGTTTATGTACGCGGCTTTGAGGTGGTCCAAGAGCCACCCCGGTCGCTCCTCAACCTACTGTGTCAGTTTCTGTTCTTTAAGATTAAATATATCTGAGAAGTCACCGTAGTGTATAACCTCCACTGGTTTATAGGTAGGTGCAGCTAGCTTGGTGGATGTTAACATACAGCAGTGCTTCTTAAGATCGGAAGCGCAGTGTGTGTCGGATATTTACGATGACATATCATCATCATAATTTTAGCCGAAAAACATCACTGCTGTACATAGACCTCCTCGAAAGATCGCCACAGCAACCGATATGGGTTTATGCTCATTGGGGGCTTGCTATAATCGCGCTTGGCAGGCAGGTTGGTGATCGCAGTTTTAAGGTGAATTGACTCGACGGGCCCTGCTGCCCATCCTCCAGCGAATCCCATAGTCGCCTTTCATGATAGCCACGGGAAGAGATAGAGCAGCGCTATTCTAAGCCGGCACAACACGGAATACTGTGACATACCTATACACCATTTGATTTTTCATACACTCGGCATCACACATATCGGCATCACATTTGATCAATGATAAGGGTATGACTATAAAGCGTTGGGCAGTGTTACGGCTATGTCTTTTTTTCCTTGGCTTCTCGCAATCATTTCTGGGAAATGTGGTTGCTTAATCGGTCATTTCTGGCAACAATACAATAAACATACATAAACAATAGCAATAACAAGCTATTGTTTTGGGGACAGCTGGATCGGTATTATTTATAATGTATTAGGGGACATTTAAAACTACAGGCTCGGCACGATCCGGCGCGAGCAAGAGACGGGAGGGAGAAGTGCTAACTTGAACGGGAAGGTGACGTGGCGATAGGCCTCCGCGACGTCGGTGAAGCCGGGCTATGCTGCTCACTGTTCAACATTTTGCTGAGACCGCTTCTTTTGCCACACTATGCAAACAAATTTCTTGTAATTTTTTTGTATTAAGTTAGTGTGGTAATCAATGCTTTCTTTCTTTCTTTCTTTCCTTCAAAGCATCGCCTGAAAGATAAACCAATTAATAAAAATAGAAAACAATGGATTGTATTTCTGTTTCAACATATCAGCCAAAGGACTTTACCCGCTAAACAAAGGCCTCCGCCATAGATTTCCACTATGGTGTAGTAATTTTGTGGGAATTTGCCAGTACTTATTATGTGTGGCAGGTGGGTTGGTGAGCGCAGAATGGCTGTTGTTTCACAAAAGGGACGCTGTTGCCCATTCCATGGCTTAAAGTGGAAAAGGGAGGATATGGAGTGGTGCTATATTCTTAATCCAAACACCATACGGGCAGTAGTTTTGTTTACCAGGCCATAATACAACTATAATTGTGAATAAAACAAGTTTCATTGTGTGTATTCTTTTATTGTAAAATACATTTTGTACCTACTCAGTAAAAATAGAAACAAACGCTAAAACCCAATGTTACCTCCTTTGCCTTGATGATTGCGCACATAGACCTAATTAACTTGAAGCTTTCTTGAGGAATGTCCCATTCCGCATTGACGCCACATCTTGGAGAATTGTACACGTGCCTGCACTTGCTGAGTCCCAAAGGTGCTCAACCGTGTTCAAGTCTGAACACCACACTAGCCAGCGCATAATATAAATCCCAACCTAACCTCTTGCAAGCTTATAAACTAAATGCGGTGTCACAGATAGCGCTATCATGCATAAACGTGAAATTATTGCCAGTAAAACTCATATGGGACTGAATGATCTTCCAGGATCTCTGTTATGTAGTGAGCAGCTGTCAGCGACACTAGTCCGCGTGCAACTTCTGTCTAGGAAACACACACAATGTTCATTTTGCCGTGGATTGCCATGTCACCCCAGAACATGAACGAGTCTGCCCCTCATTCCACTATCACATCGACACAATGAAGCGATCCTGTCTTACGGATTGTTCTGGATATATCCACCAGTCTCTTGGAACAGTTAGAATACTCGTCAGAAATACGGCTTAGGTTCAGATGCTGAGGAACATCACACGGCCCCATCCCTCCCCAGACTTTTAGTAGTGGTAAAAGTCTTCTAATTTTATGATGGGATTCTGCAATCGGTTTCTAGGATGTTATACTCGTAGAAGCATCTAGAATTTCTTGGAACAGTATATAAATAGAGACGCAGTTGGTTATCAGACACCTATTAAACGATAATGCCTGACCACAATTAGTAAGACCGACTGGTGATGAATACTTTCACTTAGCTGGGCTATCCTTACCTATCCACCGTACTCCCTAGACATCCCCCTGAGCCTAACAAACTTAAAAGTGATCTTACCACCTTCTTTAATCAAAAACCTAATACCTTCTACAAGAAAGGCATTCTGTCTCTGTCAGCGCGTTAGCAACAGGTGGTAGAAAATGTTGGCCTTAATATATTTAAGAAATAATTTAGATTAGAAATTTAAATTTATTAGACCATCAAATGTTTAGTGTACAAGGAGAGCGGGTTTCATTTATTTGAATTTAAATATAAGTTAATAAAGGTCTTTAGGTAAAATAATGAAATACAAATTCGATGAACTCCTGAACTCATTATATATTTTGGCTTAACATAGTAAACTATAATTATAATTGATTCGACGACAACATTCAATTTAATCGTGTTTATTGCAGAACCGAAGTCATCGCATCGCAGTCTTTTACGGTCTCTCGAGCTCACAATTAGAAACCGCAGCATAAGTGTCGGAGAGTCTTAATTGGCATGTGGCGGCGTTGTTGTGAAAACTCTGCTCTGCAACCCGAGCGTGGGGATTTACTGCCACCTGAAAAATAGGTTTCATGATTTAATAAGTATCTCGTAACGACCGTAAACGCCTGAGTATTATCAAAGGTTAGGTGACAATCGAATGGTGGGCTGAGGAGTATATCGCGCAGCCTACACTGTCAAATATCATTTTGATTTTATGTATTACATACCAGCCAAAAGACATTCAGTACTGAACCAAGGGCTCCTTTATAAACGACCGGTCATATGCCTTGTCTCGACTTTTGGGGAGAATTTGCCGTACTCACCACGCTTGGCAGGCGAGTTGGTGAGCGCAGAATTGTTGCTGTTTTACAGCCCTTAGTCGCCTTTTACGACATTCGTGGGAGGAGATGGAGTGGTGCTATGTTTTTTAATCCGGACACCACACGGATTACTTATTTTCTGGTAGCAATTAAACAGGCGAACATCTCTGATGCCAACTCTATCGTATTAGACTATGATTGCGGGACTTTTCGCGCGCAGATAAATCAAAACAATATTTTGATTATCCTAACGGTTCTCAACTCTATCGGACGATCAATGAACTAAAAACTGTATCCTCGCCTTTCAATTTCGGGTTGTTTTCCAGGTAGAGACATGGCTGCGCGATAGCTGCTATCGCGTCTGCTGTCGCTGTTTTTAGGTAATCTGGGTGCGGAACTTGCCTTAAACGTGTAGTCTCCGGGCTTGACATCAGTGACGTCCACCCACTGACAGTCTATGTTGTACATGTAGACGTCAGAACAGTTCATTGATATACCTGAAATTAATGACAGTTAAATTAACTTGTAAAGTCCCAAGCAACAGGGATGAGCCTCATGCCGTTTACTAGTCACAGTTTCAAGCTTCCTGATATTTCGTTTAATGCATAGTTTTAACATTACTGTGTTCCAGTTTGAGGGCACTGTAGCTAGTGAAATAATTGGCCATCATCATCATCATATCAGCAATTTATACGTCCACTGCTGAACATAGGCCTCTCCCACAGATTTCCACAATAGTGTCGTCATTTTGGGGGGTATTTGCCAGTACTCACCACGCTTGGCAGGCGGGTCGGTGAGCGCAGTATGGCTACTGTTCCGCAGAAGAGACGCTGCTGCCCATCCCTCAGGTTTAGTTTCCCTCAGTCGCCTTTTACGACATCCATGGGAGGAGACGGTGTGGTGCTATATTCTTAATCCGGACACCACACGGAATAATTGGGCATAAGATTCTAAATAAGTTATGTCTTGAGGTGACGAGCGCAGTGTGGTGCCACGAAGGACTACACCTGGGTAGCATTACAATTGTCATGGGTAGGCGAGATGCTTACCACCAGGTAAGTGACTTGCTATTGTCGTCACTAATTAATATAAAAGCACTGATCTGCTACAGACAATTTAGCAACAGAGAAACCCAAACCAAACACTCCTCAACTTGGGAGTCAATCCCGAGACCACATACGTTTAGCAGCTACGCATGCGATCGCTACACTATAAGTCTTAGTGACCTAGTGCGGGTTAGCGGACTACACACCCCACTGAGACACATTTTACAGCCCTTCAAATGTTCAGGTTTCCTCACGATGTTTACCTTCATCGTTAACGCAAGTGATAGTCAAATTCTAATCCACATGAATCTGAAAAGTCAGAGGTGTGGGCCAGGATCGTACCCAGACCCTCGTGAATGGCAGATGAACCTAGTGGTTGAACGCTTGCCATACAAAAAGTGTTGCTTTGGAGACAACAAGTGTAATTCCTATCTATCCTTCTCTTTCTACAGCCTGCCGTATTTCCTATATATATTCCAGTGATAGCTTAGCCTAAAGCATAATGTGGCAAGTACTTATATACCTTGATCACCATAATTCTTGCAAGAGTACTTTCTTTCGACTCCTGGCAGGCAAGTGTTGTCTTCTAAGCAAAACGAGGCCTTATGACCTTGGGCGATCTTCTTGCCTGATGCGTCTAGGATATCGAAGGTGGCAAATACTTCCATGCTGTGATAGTGCCTGAAAGTTATACAGTTGTTAAGGGCATAACACTTGTTATAGTTAGGCAAGGCGCATACCACCAAGCGAATGAAAGAAAGAAAGAAAAAAAGAAACATATTTATTTTGGAGTCGGACAACACTTACAGAACAGAATAAAAGACAGATAGCTACTTTTACGAACAAAAGAATGCTGTACGAGGCCAAAAATGGTCCCTATCTCAGCATATGCTGCAACGGTGGAACGTTACAGCGCTGGTTTTCAGATAGGACCGTGTAGTGAGGCCACAGTAGGTCACTACATATACATTTAAAGAAAATAAATAAATAATGCAGATACTGTGATTAAATAAACAATAAAATTTAATAATTAAATCAAATAGTATTTAGTGTGTAAAAAGGTTGTTTCTTATCGGTCATTATCCGAGGTCCGCCTCTATTGTCTTTGACAAGAGACGAACGCTGCCACAGAGTAATTTAAAGATTTAAAGACGCTGCAGAAGCTAGTCGCTGAGTACACATATTAAGAAAATAATATAAACAAAGATTAAACTACTCCAACGATGGAGCCAATAAATAAAATTGGAATTGGATTGGAAAATACTACTCTCTGAAAGGACATAGTTTACATTGAAAGTAGTATGGATAAATAAAAATAAATAAAAAATAAAGTGTAAGCCAAGTGTTGCTAACTTGCTATCTGAATATTTAAGGTTTAATAATATCATACATAATTTGTAATCATAATAATAAGTTGCTGGTTATACTGGAGTGGAGGAGATTTTAATACGATTCAGAAATACTATCTACACGCTATGTATCAGTCGAAAGGCCAAATAGAACACATAAAACACATCAATCGCTGCAAAATTGCTGATTTTGATCTACATTATTATTATCTAAAGTAAGTTCATACCTTTATTTAATTCTAATTTTTTTGCTGTTCCATGAGATGCTTTTTATATTTTAAATTGAACGTATATACCGATTTTATAGCACGGAAAGGAGGTGGGAGGTCGTTCCAGCAGCGGGTTGCAGAGAATTTAAAACTGCCACGGAATGCAGCAGTGCCATGCCTTGGCGTAGCCATGAGGTAGGAAGAGGCCCTAGTTTTGTGCGTATTGTAATCTCGTGATCAAGCAAACTTGCTGTATAGGTATTTAGGTGTTTTAGATAAAACAACGCCAAAAAGTAAAGTAGCTAAATGGAGCCTCCTGCGTGACGACATGTTCATCATGTTTTCATTATTTAAAAAGGGTTTAATGTGTGATCGAGGAGGGATATTGAAACAAAAACGGGCACATGCATTTTGCACCCTCTGGATAAGTCTCTCAGTTCTGTTAAGCAAGCATGTTCCATACACCGTGTCAGCGTAATTTAGCTTGGATAGTATGAGGGAATCACAAAGCATGATACGCATATCCACACTGATGTAGGGACGAACTCTATAAAGCAGTTTTAGCCGGTAAAAACAGTTACGTACAGCATTGAGTACATGAGTCTCAAACTGTAATTGACCGTCAAAAACTACTCCAAGATTGCGAGCTTCTGGTACCTGCTCTATTGAACAGCCATCAATCCTAACATCAGGATTGTAATTTTGAATTTTACCGATGATGTCTCTCGAACCTATAATCATAAATTTTGACTTATTGGGGTTTAGCACTAAAGAATTCCTTCTTGCCCATTCTGCAACTCTATTTAAGTCGTCATTAATTTTAGTTACAGATTCGAGACAATTTTGGGGATGAAAGGAAAGATATAACTGGAGGTCGTCAGCATATATGTGAAATTTGCATTTAGTTATGGAGTTAATGATGTCAGAACTATACAGAATAAAGAGTAGGGGACCAAGGATAGATCCTTGTGGTACTCCCCTGGACACGTGACCGAGAGAAGATGTCGCCTTGCTACCGTTTTTGTCACTTATCACCTCGACAAATTGCAATCGGTTGCTCAAATAGCTGTGGAACCACTGTACTGTTTTTACATCACATCCATAGTAAGAAAGCTTAGAAAGAAGAAGTGAAACATTTATGGAATCAAAAGCACGGGAAAAGTCAAGAAGAGTTAATACTGTCCCCATGCCACGGTCCCTGGCCTCCAGAACATTATCAACCACATCAAGCAAAGCTGTGGCCGTACTATGTCCTTTACGAAACCCTGATTGCTGAACAGGTAGAATCTTGACCTGCTCGAGATATTGTCCAAGTTGGTTGCACACGACCCTTTCTAAAATTTTGGAAATGCATGGAAGTATACTAATCGGACGAAGATCTTCAGGACCAACAGGATTTGTTTTTTTTGGCAGAGGCTTAACTATAGCTGTTTTCCACAGATCAGGAAATGTAGAAGTGGATATAGACCTATTTATAATGGAAGTTATAACTGATAGACTTTGAGGCAGAGTCATTTTTAGCATCTCCAATGAGATGCTGTCGGAACCCAAGGCGTTTGACTTAAGGCTACGAATGATCCTCAGTACTAAGTCCTCATTTACTGGTTCCAGATGAAAACTACAAGAACCAAACCTGTGGAACTCAAAATATGTTAAATCAGATATACTAACTTTGCCACTGCCTGGTACCTCCAGGAAGTGTTTATTTAAACTTTCAGGGCTATTGCAAATATAGGGTAAATCATGCTCATGTTTTTTAGTAATTGCAATAGTGGATTTAAGCTGACTCCATAGCTTTTTTGGAGATTTGATGTATTTATTTATATGGGCATTAAAAATGCACGTTTTTCACTATCAATTGCAGCCCTTACAATATATTTGAGATTTTTGTATGAGCTGAAATGAATGTCAGATTTAGTCAGCTTGAACCGCCTATGACACTTGTCACGTAGCTTCATCATATCTTTCACTGTTTCCGTGATCCAGGGACAACATTTCTCTTTAATTAAGGTTATTTTAAATGGGGCATGCAAATCAAATAATGTTAATATATTGTTATTAAAATTGTCTACCATATAGTTCACGTTTTCAAAATTTTTAATATTGTCCCATATTATTTCATTTAAGTCTTTATAGAAAATGTCGGGCAGTATGTCATTTAATGGTCTGTAAGTTAACCAACGGGGCACAGGTTTCTCAATTTTAAAATTAAGTTCTACTGATATTATTGCATGGTGACCGAGCTCCGGAATGTGTGATATTGAGACCCTACACACTCGGGCATCAGTACAGACAATATCGATAAGTGTTTCACTATGGTCTGTGAAATGAGTAGGTTCGGTTATTACATTTTCGAGATTAGAGCTCTGCAGAAAACAGTTAAGCAGTTTAGTCTTATTGTCGGTAGCATTAAGTACATTGATGTTAAAGTCGCCAAGCAGAAGGATCCTATCAGCGTTAGCGAACGAGGAGAGAGAGTCCGTTATCGCATCTAAAAAGACGTTTACGTCTAGCCAAGGCGGTCTGTACGCCGTGCCGATGATGAGTGAGTGCGAATTGACATTTAATTTGAGCCACATCTGCTCGACGCTGGGCGCGGGCGGGTGCGGTGCGGTGCGCACGCGAACGTCTCGGCGCACGTAGAAGCCGACCCCGCCGCCCCGCCCGCCGCGCACATGGGCTGGGCGTGGCTTGTGCCGCAAATGGTAGTTAGGGATGGAAGGCGCGCGGCCCTCTTCACCTTCCCTAAGCCAGGTTTCATTAATCGCCATGATGTCTACCGCTAGATCATTCATAGCCACTAGGAACTCCTCGTGGCACGAACCTAGAGACCCTGCATTGAAAAGTCCAACTTTCAATTTTTTGTTATTGTTCATTTTTGCGGGTATTTCTTGTAAATAATAGCTATATATGACGGTTTCGTATATAAATCTCGCTTGTATTGTTGACTGTTATTATAACATGTAAGTGTGCATTTAAGTTTGTGTTTGTATATTAGTTTTATATGATATTTTTTGTGAATACATCTTGTAATGTTGATAGCAGTTATAATATATAAGTATGTTACATAATGTTGTGTATAGGATAAGTTTGTGATAATTGTTAGGTTGATATGTAAATATAGGTAAATTATGTGTATATAGGATTTTGTAGTTGACTGAGCGGCGGTCATCTTATTAAACTGCTTAGACAGAGACCATTCTGACATCAGTTAACAGATAATTCTACAAACACCTACAAGTACACAAAGTACACACATGCGGAAAACATAGTTTACTGATATATAGTGCTTACAGACAGAGGATACAAGAACACAGTAGAGTGAGTATATAATATTTATAATGCGGCTTTGTGCCTGGTATTTAGTCTCTATTGCCGTTTGATGCTTCACGACCAAAAACACGCTCGAGATCAGCCTCCGAACGGACACTGTAAACTCGCTTACCGTCACCCTGTTTGGCAAGTATTCTACCGCGCTTCGTCCATGCATACTTCCAGCCGAGACGACTTGCGGCTTGACGGACGCGGTAGAACAAAGATTTGTTTGACCTTGTAAGCCTCTCGTTGAGGTAAAATCAGCGTGGAGGCGCAGCAAAGCCAAGATCAACAGAAGTGGCGCCGCGCCGCAGACGCGCGTTCCGAAGCAGCTCGTCGCACAGCTGGCGACGTGCCAGGCGCACCACAAGGCGTCGCCCGCGGGTTGCCGCGCTCGCCTCGCCCGCCGCGCTTGCCTCGCCTATCGTACTGGCTTGGCCTGTATCACCTGCTTCAACCAATCGCTCAACTCTGGGACCTACCCGCTCAGCGAATACAATATCACGCGCGTCCAATGTTACACCAAGCTTCTCGTTACAAAACTGCATTTAAAAAAACTAAGAAAAGATTATGCGCTCGGGGGACTCCCGTCAGGAACGAAGTTCACTACCTGCAATAATGGCACAATATAAATCCCGTGTAAATTAAAACAATAACAAAAAAACAATATTTAATAATATTTACACGTGTTTAGAATTGAGGTTATACAGCTGACCGCGTACAAGGCATGCTGCTCGAATCTCGATAATCGCATGCACACACAAACATAGAACTGTATATAATAGAAAGAGACAGAGAAATAGAAAGAAACGGAAAGGTAGCGTATATGATAGAAAAATACAGAGGGAAAGAGAAGGCGAGGGAAAGGTCACCTGGAGGGGGCATAACGCTTTTTCCTTACGTGACGATTTCTGTCAGTTCACTCTACTGTAAGCCGCGTTAAATAACTTGTTCCAGAAAGGAAAAGAAAATAAAACCTGGAAAATAATTGCATAATCATGATTTCAGTTCTGCCTAAAGACTGAGCACATTAGCCTTATAGGGGTGAGCCGAGACAACGCGGGATTTCTGTGGGAACTGGTGGAAGAGTGGGTGACACGGCTTAGCGCGAGAGTACTATTCGGATTTCCGACCGATAGTTGGATCGGATTTATGTGGATTATTATGCAACGACAACCGGATTGCGTTTGTGTTTTGTACTCATTGGGGGGTTTTGCCATGATCACCACACTTGGTAGGCCGGTTGATGATTGCAGTCGAGTTGTAAATATTTACAACGTCCTCCAGCTAATCACACAATCACTTTTTACGACACTCGCGGGATGAGAGGGGGTGGCACTTTTCATAACCAGCACCACACGGGCTCTAATAAGTCACGATTATACTCACATATGACAAAGATGCCACTGCCATAAATGTTTCGGGAGGTAAGGTCTAAATTCTGCATTGCCAGTATTCAGCGAAGACGCCGTGAATCGAAGCAGGCGTCTAGTCTCGAACTGCCAGTCAGGATTTGACGTTTGGACCTGATGAAATTAATATTGTCTTTAATATAAGTGTTCTTCTTTCTGCCCTAGTCCCAAGTTACTTGGGGTTGGCGCAATATGCTAGTTATATTGCGATAATTTTGGCAAAAGGGTTCTACAGCCGTCCACCTTCTGATACAAACCCTCCTCGGGTATGCTAGTGCTGGTGTTTTACCCGCCACATGCAGATAACCCAAAGTGCTTAATGGTATGTACCGTATTCCAAACTCCCTTACTCGCGGTAGTAATTCTTAAACTTTCGCGAATTGAATGCATGATTTTACGATAATATCGGGTCTATTCGTGCACATATTAATATCTAAATAATATTTTGACTTGAGAGTCTACTCGTGACCACGGTCAATGCAACTTGATAGAAACGTCGAGGTTTGTCAAAATATTATTTTGATAATAATCTATTCCGAAATAGACCCGATATTATCTTAAAATCATGGATACCTTACTCGCCTTTTACGATTCCCACGGGATGAGATGGGGTAGCTCTATTCTTGCAGCTACACGGTCTTTATTTCATTTAAACAATATAACAATTAATAAAATCTTCATTTTCAGGCTACTTTGATCCAAAGATACAACATTACCTTAAAAACTAACATATATAATAATAATAATATAGATTATGTGAGTACAAAAAAACGTAAGTCCATGTTAGCAAAAACTTTACTTATCACTACGTCACTGTGCATTCTGGTTCCATTTGTCCGCGAAAGCGACACCATATCTTGTGGCCAAAAGTCCTCTGCCATGACGAGGTGCAGAAAACACGTTGGTACTCAGACCACGAACGCCTTGAAGTTGACGTTGGCTGCAGCAACTGCACTCTTGGCGCTTACTTGGTCCATTGACGCACGTACTCCATGTTATCCTCCGCCTTAGTGGTAGTGTAGGTGAGAGATACCTATACAACGAAGCGTTTCGCTTCGCGGTACGTATCTGACACACTACACTACCACTGGACACTGGACTCCCTAGGTTTGTTGACGACGATACTTGAAAGAACTTTGCAACGTCACAAAACCATCTTTGGTGCATCTTTAGGCATCTTGGTGCCTACAGCGACGCTAGCGAGATCTCGGCGAGATCTCGGCGGTGAAGGTTGGAGCCACAGAAGAGGGTGCGCAGTTGGAGGTGCCCCAGGTGGACACACTGCAGGTTCAGAATTCGACGGTGACGGCGATGACAAAACTGCTGACATGGAACAGTGGACACCCTTGCATACTTTCACAGAACACCGTACATATACGCATAATTGTATTGCATTCATCCGCAAACTCATCACATTCAGGATTAGCAGTCAGGAGAGCGTCATCTTTAGAGTACGGCTCACAGAGGAATCGGCTCTGGCGATGATGATCGAATATGTTGTTGTTAGAACATGGGAGGATGCTGCTGCCCATCCTTTTGATACTAACCCTTACGATACACTTGAGTGGACAGGGGTAGTTTATGCTTTACCAAGAACTACACGGAACATTTATTTATTTTTATTGAGGGATAATAAACAGCCGCAAAACAATACATAAGCTATAGCAAAATATTATAATATTATGCACTTTAGAATTGTTTGGATCACATACCAGTTTAAATCTCTTACAAATTCAATTAATTATCATTGAATTACACTAAAATTTGACATCGAGTGACAATTGGATAAAATTTTAATTACATTCGATTTAAATTGTAATTTTGAGCGTGAAAATATATCGCAATTCACAAAATTTTAGTTATAGGATTCTAACATTCGATGAATAGGGCAACGCAAGCCACAGTTTGTTCGACATGTATGTACTTAATTATATTAATGTAATATATTTTACTTATGTTCTTATTACTTTACGACCGGCGATTGTTATCTTGTTTTAGGGTTAGTACTTACTTCGTAAGCGGTTTGGCTTAAGCAGTTCTCTTCCATAGCACATTTCAGGTGAAACATCATGACGTCTTGTAGATGAGCTGATCGTTCAATAACAGACGTGTCCAGGACCAGGTCTGCTAAGTATTTGGTGCAAACGACGGCAGCAGCGTGACCTGGATAGTTATTAGGTTATAAATAGTTGAGGCAGTTCAGTGCACTTGTGCCTTTACGACTTATTTTTTGAGCACAGTTGCTAAATTTTAAGCCTAGCTGGAGGCCTCTTTTGGCTTCGCCAGAAATGACCGGTTAAGCAACCACATTTCCCCGAAATGTATGCGAGAAGCCCAACAAAAAAACGATTATTAAGTTTATATTTTTGAGTAGATCTGACTAAATGGAACTACAAAATGAAACACTTAAAGTTAAAAGCTAATCTTCTCTGACAGAGTTAGAGAATGGAGGCAAGCGAGAGGCCTAAACCATTCCAATACTTTCTGCAGCACACGACTAAATGGGTTTAAGAGACTATTAAATCTTACCAAAACCCATTTAAGTCGCTATATAGGCGCAATGACAGGCCACTTCGGCACCAAGGAGCACCTCCGTAGGATGAAGCTTAGCACAACGGATAAATGCAGATTCTGTATGGACAATCAAGAGTCTATGCAGCACATTTTGTGCAGCTGTGACGCTCTGGGAAGACGCAGGGCAAAACATCTAGGAATGGCTTATCCATTGCCTGATGATTTTGCACGGCTCCAGGCAGGTATGATTGCGAAGTACCTACAGGGACTTCTTGATTTGCCAGCGGAGGAGTAGTGCAGGGCTTTGGGCAGCACAATGGACCCAATAGGGTCGAAGTGCGTTCGGCTGATGCTGAGCCCGTGAGAGCCAACAAAAGAATAGAATAGAATAAAAGCTAATCTTAATATACGTTTTAGATTTGTGTGTGTGATGAATACTTAAATGTCTAATACTATAACATCAAAATTCGTAAGTTTTTTGGATACTAATCAATTACTACGAGTACTACTAGTTACGTTAATTTTGTTAGTAAAATTATGACGTAAACAAAACATAATCTTAATTTTTTGAATGTTTCTTCAACTTGAATATGCGTCGATTTTTTTTAAATGGTCTAAGATGTCATCCCCTTCAGGCTTTGCACCCATCATCCAAACATCCTGTATAGACTCTTCGCAACCGATACCTGACTTAGATACGCACAAGCTCAAGCGAAAATAAAAACTTCTGCAGGCAAAATTATTAAAGGCTTTCCACAAACTTATACAATCACAAAAACTTTATATGTTTTCACTTCAACATACATTTTCGTTCATCTTTGACACCGAGTGTTGGAATTATGAAATACTACGACACCTAATATTTATGGCCAAAGAAATAATGTATTAGAAATGGCTGAACAGACTTACATAAAAAACTTTTCCCTTTGTGGATATTATTATCGATCAACATTGTGAACATTTCATGTAACTTTGGACAGAGGTATAGGAAATAAATTCTTACAAAGTTATTTATTTGGTAGGAATATCAAGTGGGATAGAGGGTGGAGGAAACCTATTTTGTTCAGCTCTTATTTTTGATGTCATGTTAATACATATATATGTGTCCGTGTAGTGTACGGATTAAGAAAAGCATATATATAGAATAGCAATACTCCACTCCCGTGGATGTCGTATAAGGCAACTAAGAGACGTTAAACCAGAAGGATGGGCAGTAGCGTCCGGTCTGAGGAATAGCAGCACTTCTGTGCTCACCAACCCTCCTGCCATGCGTAGTCAATACTGGCAAATACACCTCAAAATTACGACACATGGCATTTAACTGGTCACATACGGCATATTGACGGCATTGATGGCACGGTTGGTGCAATGGCTGTTACAGTCGGTTGCTGCGCTCCGAGTCGCGGGTTTGATTCCCGCACGGAACAAATATTTGTATGATCTGCAGATAGTTGTTCCGTGTCTGGGTGTATTGTGAATATGTAAACGCACCCACGACACAGGAGAAATCCTAGTGCGGGGCAAAGTAAAATAAAAAATAACGAAATAAATATATCTATTTTATATATATATATATATATGGGAAGGCCTTTGGCTGTTAAGATGATGGTAAATACGTATTTTCAAAATTCATTTATTTACGTTACACGTTCGTCTTGACGTCGCAGAAATCCATGTGTACCAAATTTCAAGTTAATCGGTCCAGTAGATTCGAAGCAAATTGGCTGTTGTTAAAGCCGACGGACAGACAGACACACGAGTGATCCTATAAGGGTTCCGCCGTTTTTTCCTTCGGACGTTTGGAACCCTAAAAATAGGCGCAATCGTCGTCGCTGTGGTAGCTGGCAACGTTTTCAAAAGGCTGGCAGCATTATCACGTTGAATCTTTTTCCTTTTGCGTAGTTGAAATATTGAAATTGAAATATATTTTTAAAATAATATAACACATTACGAAAAATCTGACAAGACTGTTGTAATATATATTATTAGACATGTGTAAGTCTAAGTAGTAGTAGTAGTAGTAGTATTAGTGGTAGTAGTAAAGTAAAGTAAATAAATAGTTTATTAATCAGCAGTAATTTTAGATGACAAAAACATTTTTAAAATCCTACTTTAACTTAGTACATAATATACGTTACAGATTTAGCTTAGGCTGTTGCTAAGTACAAAATGTATTAGCATCTGTATCCGAACTAAGCGTAGCCTGTATTTCGGATATCAGCGCCAATCACCTCGAATTTCAACATTTCTAGCCAATTACACGAGATTGTTCAGTTGTACAATACAATTCTATATTATTAATTTTGTCTTATTATCTATTTAAATAAACAAAAAATAAATTTGTATGCCTGGAGAGTCCTCTCTTTGTGTGGAGGTGAAATATGAGTGAGTGAAGTGTAAGAGGGTGTGTGGGCCGTGAATGTGTTGGTGCATGTATGTATGAGTGTGTGTGGGGAGTTGCATAAGTTGGTGTATATTTTACTAGTTGTGTCCGAATTCGGGCTGAATTTGTAAAAATGCAAATACAGGATTGGTTAAGTGCAGGAATGCTTGTTACTGTGGAATAAGTAGTAGAAGTTCAGTTTCCTCATAGGTAAGATTTTGTAGATATTCACACACTCTCTTTCTACAATTTAGTTTAGAAAGCTGATTTGATTGATTGATTAGTGGTCAATCTTGTGTCAGAGTTGTTCAAGCCGCCCAAACGCCTTTGACTTGGCTTAACGACTGCCGTCTAAGGGTAACAACCGGGACCGATGATTTTACATGCCCTCCGAAGCACAAAGACGCTCAGTTCCAATACCACTATGCGGTCACCCATCCATAGTCTCACCGCACCAAGCGTTGCTAACCACACCGATCGTTTACCGACCGAAAAAAAAAGACCACGTTGAATGATAAGCCTATTTTAAGAAATAAACGAAAGGCTAGGCCTTGGATCACGTACCTCCGGGAAGACAACGGTGTGCATGTCGTCACGTACTGCTGTGTGCGCAGCACAGTGCATAGAGAGGCTTCGGGGGAATCTTACAATCCCCTCGAGAGATGCCTGGGGGGGTGGCCTCTTTACAGTTGCCTTCCCTCCGCTAGAGGGGGTGACCGCTTTACAGTCATCCCCTCCATGATGTGCCTAAAGGCGTGGCGCTAGTGGGCGGCTCTAGTGTGATGTTACGAGGACCTGGAGCCCCCTTTGGTACCGAAAATGACCGCTCCAGTGGTTTTAGCCGGTAGGAGTCATCACGTTTAGTAAGCAACTTTAATCTTAAACTGTATTGTATCACATAATTTTACATATTTTTTGGCATATATTGTACTGTTCCACTGCTAAACAAGATTCATTCTGAGTCGCCGAAACCAAATACATAAATAAATAACGAAGATGACCACTCCGGTGGTTTTAGCCGGCAGAAGTCCGGTACAGCCCTCCACCCTTCCCCAAAACAATAACAAATAACTGGTTAGCGACCGCAGTCGAGTTCTTAATATACCCGACGGGCGCTGCTGCCCACTATTCTAATGTGGGCTAATCCCATAGTCGCCTTTTACGATACCCACGGGACGAGATAGGGTAGTCCTATTCTTAGCCGGCACCACACGGCAGCGGTACGTATAACTTTTTTTTGTTTTTATTGGTGCCCAGTGGAAATTCTTCATGAACTTCCTTCGCCCCGGGGAAGAGCGAAGGGGTGTGCCGGACTCCTACCGGCTAAAACCACTGGGGCGGTCATCTTCGGCACCTAAGGGAGGCTCCACGCCTATAGGCACATCTCGGAGAGGGTGACTGTAAAGTGGTCACCCCCCCGGGGGATTGTAAAGGATCCCCCAAAGCGTCCCACGGCAGCGCGTGACCACATGCGTGCTACCGTCTTCTCTTGGGTCGCTTGGTGGGCACGCAGAGCGTTACGTATTTCGTCTACGACATTTAAAATATATAGATAAAAAGAACTCTATTTTCTAAATGGAATAATATCAAGTGTTTCAGCCTAAGCTATTTATTTATACATAAGTTACTCACTAAACAAGTCTAAAACGATAAATTACGGGAGTTCCTAATGGTAATATTTGGGTATTAAACGGGATTCAATTTGCATGCCTAATATTAATTTGTATATTTAGTTTACGGTTCTCACGTTAAATACCCCTGTGGCAAATTACCAAGGCTACAATGATTACATTATGTAATAGTAGTTTCCTGCGACTTTGTACGCAAGGGAACTAATTTAACTCGTGAGAGAACTTGATAACGTAATAATACCCACTGTCGAGAATCGAACCCCGACCCTCGACATCTTAGGCGACGGCGGCGGCGCAGCGATACGGTGCGGAGCCACCGCGCGCGCCGACGATGGAGACGCATGCTGCGGGGCGAGGGCGGCGTGGTTGCGTGCTGCGCGCCATCGCCACGATCCACGACCTCTTTCTTTTTCGCTCGGACCACCGCCCAGTGCACACATCGCTTATGCCAATATATTTACCAGCGTATATAGTACAGTCCGCATTTTATTTCACGACCACCAGTGGAACCCAAACACCCACTCATTTACTTAGTAACGATTTCTAAATCATATTGACATAGTGACGATATGTTGAATGGTAGCCAGGCCCCCAAGTGACCCCCGGGAAGATGGCGGCGTGCACGTGGCCCACTGTGTGCACAGCACAGCTCACATCTAGGCTTGGGGGTATCGTGTACAATTCGCCCCGATCTTTTTACAGTCGCCTTGCCTATGCTAGAGGGATGACCGCTTTACTGTTATCACCTCCGAGATATACCTAAAGGCGTGGCATCTTAAGTGGCTCTAGTGTGGTCTTACTAGGACCTGGACCCCTTCGGTGCCGAAGATGAGCGTCCCAGTGGTTTTAGTCGGCCGGCCGAAGGAAGTTCATGATGAATTCCCACTGGGGACTAATAAAAATTAAAGGGATCAGCGGCCTATCATCACCATCATCATATCAGCTGAAGAACGTCCACTACTGAACACCAGCTGAAAGGCCTGAATATCATTTTTTTTAATTACTCTACTCACCTACATCGCCAGGACAGGAAACATCTCCATACTCCCGATGTGAACATTGGAACAGATTAGTCTCATTTCCATCACAGTCAACGCCATTGAGAACAATTTTGGAGAAACCGAAGTAAAAAGTCTGCAAAGCCTGTTCAGCATAGCCCAAGGCTAGATGCCGGCAGACAGTGGAAGCCTCATAGAGACTCCAACCATCTGGGCAAATGCTGCCCCAGACACCGTCGTGATAAATCTAAAAGACATAAAATGAACTTAAGTATAGCGTGTTTAATCTCCACAATTTAAATAGTATTCCTAGGTAGCTAGATCTCACTTTGCTTAATAAAATAGTGACCAGAAAATTATTTCTTAGTAAATCTATGCCTACTTTCTTTATAATTATAATGTCGAGATTCTGTTATCACAAAGGTCCTTCCCATCCAAGTCTTAGAGAAACTTAGGTGCTAATAGATGATGTAAATTCAGAATTTGATTGTCATTTAACGGTGAAGGAAAATATCGTGAGGAAACCTGCACACTAAGAAAGCTCTAATAAAGGTTTTCAATGGTGCGTGTAGTCCGCCAACCCGCACCAGCCCAGAGTGGTGAACTAAATCCTAACCTTTCTCATCGTGCCCAGCAGTGGGACACGATGTCTTGAACACCTTACAAAATCATATAAAATAGTCTTTATTTAATCTTAAAACCCTAACATAATAGGTAGATAAATTACCTCAACCCTTCCTTCTGTATTATCCTTTCCACCAACTAGTCTCAAACTGGCACTCATCATATCCAAGACTTCACTAAGCTTTCTCCCTCCATATTTCTTCTTCATCAAATTTGTAGGGGCGTCCGAATTATTCATGCATACAACGCCGGCTATTTCATCAGCTTCGCAGTCTGATGAGCCCCAGCGATTGAATACGCATTTAGATAGTGAAGGTTCATCACCTTGGCATATCACATCGTCCAACCAAAATTTTTCTGCGGGAAAATATTGTTTTTAAAGATAAAGATAAATTTACTACCATGTAGTACGGTAAAAGGAACGGACTCAGCAATGTAGGCAGTGAGCAGTGATTAAACCATGAACGGATCAATGCTGGTTTCGGTCTGTCCCCTTTATTACGAATAATAAACAACAAGAAAGCTGCGGGTTCTACAGAAAAATAAAATACCAACAAACTTACGAAATTAAAATCAAAACAAAACTTTTGCAAAATAAATAATTAATACATAGGTAAATGAAATATTTCCCGTATCTATTGATTGTGGAGTGGTTTGCCTGCGCATCATAGAAATAAAATAAATAAAGTAAGTAATTGATTAACAATAGAGGTGAAAGGTGAAATTTGTGACAAAACTGAGAAGTGAGAAACAGTAGGAATTTTCGTTTGAGTCATGTATAAGTGTGGTGTTTGCTATAGGCGCGTTACGTGTGTTAATAGTATTATGTTTATGGCAATTTCTAAGGTACAGTAGTTAAGTTATACTAGTGTACATAGGGAAACACTTTGTTTACACATACATCTATATATATTCTTTTGTTACTTTATTATTGTCCCGATTTGTCGGTCCACTAGTATTTTTCTTACTTTCAATTTAAACAAGGCTTGAGACATGGTTTGATGGAGAGGCGGA